>OY728125.1:180543659-181908659 GCA_963277665.1 Viscum album | reverse complement strand
GTGCGGGTCGAAGGAGGCAGGGGCGGAGAAGCAAGGGAGGTCGAGGCTGTGTATGCTGAAACGGAAAGCAAGAGGGGGGAGGAGAGGGAGTCGGGCGTCGGGGGCTGCTGTGTGCGGGTTACAGGAGAGGAGTCGTGCAGGGGCGGTCGCAAAGAGAGACCGGCGCTGGGAAGAGAGGCTGGCAAGGCCTGGGTGAGGTAGCAGCGTGGGGGGAAACTGGAGAAGGGGGGAGGGGTTCGCGCAGCAAGAGGGGAGGCAGGTCCGGAGCGGCTGAAGAGGGAGCAGGGGAGGGTCGCGCCGGGAGCTGTGTCGCTGTGGCCAGGGGAGGCGAGGCGGACAGGGTGCGCGACTGCTGGAAGGGAGGCCGAGTGGGTGAGGCGATGGCGTCGACTCGCTGTAAGGAGCAGGGGCGAGGGGGCTACAGTGTTGGTGTTGGCTCGCTGCAAGGAGCAAGGGCGAGGGGCTGCTGCGCAGGGCGATGGGTTGAGCGGGGTGGAGGCACTGGCTGTTGGCTGTTGTGCGGCAAGGAGGAGAGGAGGGTGTGGAGGCTGTGCAGGCATTCAAGAGGACTGGTGCCGGGATGCGAGAGGAGAGGCTTCGGGGTCCTGCGCTGAAGAAGGTTGGCGGCGCGCGGAGAAGAGAACGGCCACAACAATTAGGGTTAGGGTGCAAGAGAAACAAATATATATATATATATAATATAAATAAAATTAAACAAAAAGATTAAACAAATCAAATCAATAAAATCAAATCAAATATTATTTCATGATAAAAATAATCATAATAATAATATTCATAATGACAATAATATTAATCACAACAATAAAATGATTTCCAACATTTTTAATTAGCATTAATTTTTTTTTAATTGTAATATTTAGAATGACAATAGTAATAATAACAATGATAACATGAAGATTAAAATTAAAATAATAAAGGCAGTCATATTATTTCAATAAAAATAAAATTCTTAACACAATAAAATTTAAACGACACGACAATAAACACATGTTTTAAATATACACTCTTTATTTCAAAACTCTGAAGACAACGGGATGCGCAAAAGTTAGGGCGAGGTCGTGCGGCTCCAACTTCACGCTCCGCCCGTGCGCCCGACGATGTTGACGCCAAAAAGTGCATGTTTTAACATGACTCAAAGAAACAAATCACCCGGGACACACCTGAACCACATAAAAAAATATTTAAGGCCAAAAATAATTAAATTGATCTATACTCATGGGTCGGGGTGTGACAATTCTCCCCACCATAACGCTTTCCGCCCCCGGAAATCCACAACATTATCCAGTCGATCGATCAATACCTAATGATTCCACACAACACGATCCAACCTCTTAACCAAAGGACATTTCGTCTACCATCTACGGGACTCCACCTCATTTCCCGAAACAGACCAACAGTAGAGGGGAGGCCTGAATGGACTCCCCACCATAAAGACTCCACTACCACCTGATAATGACTTGAGAGAAAACTCAAAAGACTCATGGTGGGTCTCCCCACCATAAAGAACTAACCTACTAGCGCCCAACCAGAAAACCAAATTAGACCTGCATCAGGCCTTACCAAAGCTAGAAAGAGCACAATAAGAACATTTAAAACATTCACTCCCATCTGAATGGGATAAGAAAAGAATCAAAACTCCATACGAACTGTAAACCCTAACCCCATGGGCGGGGAGGGTGGGCCCAAGGATCAAATCACTAAAACTACGACGTACGACTACACACGACCCATCAATTCGTGATAAACACAACCCAAATTCGCAACTGATTCACATGGGTTGTCCACACATGACCACCAATTGACACCACACATCCAAACAAAAGGACACAATTATCGACATTGTGTGAGGGTTAAGTTCATCGCGCGCTTCATGACAAGAGAAAACTACAATGATAGAGGAACGAGAGCAACAACACCAAAACTATCTCACCACGACGATAGAGGCACGACTTTAACCAGACTCTTTAAAATTCCCCCCGGGGGTTCCTGACTACGTGCCGGCTTCACTCCGAGACCTTTTGGCTAGAGCTCTGATGGATGAAGCATCTCATGCCTCGCAGTCAGGTTCTGATAATCCCAAAAAGAAGCATACATCTTTTGATCTGACAGATTGAAGGACAAGATTTTAAAATTTAAAAACATACCAGCATTGAAAGCCGAGGTTCGTCAAAAGACCCATGAAGTTCCCATACATTTCAAACCCAAAACAATGCTCATACATAGGCCACGATAATAGATCACTTACACTGAAAAGAAACTAACACTGGAAACTTTGAGCAAAGACCCTACAACACATTACTTCTGAGAACTTCCTCTGCGACGCTTCCTTGCAACGCCCCGACAAAATCGTCGCAAGTGACCCAGGCGTCCACATGCCTGGAAGGGCTTCGGAGTGCTTGGGCACGATGACTTCTTGTGACCCCGCTTTCCACACTGATAACACACAATAATCTCTCGCTCCGAAGAGGTTGATGAAAGATCCCGAGGCCTCTTGATTCCACGACCTGCTCCATCCACTTTCATTTGCTTACTCATTTCCTTTCCAGAATCTTCACCACTGCTCATAGGGATCGAAGGAGGGAGAATTACTTCGAGCACTCCTGTCATCGCGGCTTCGACATGAAAATCTTGTCCTGCCACATCGACAAAAGAAGTTAGGTTGGACTCTGACACCTTCGACTGCAGATCAAGGCGGAGACCCACCTCGAAGCGTCGAGCCTTCATGGGGTCATTTGTGGCATACTCTGAATCATAAGGGACTAGCTCCATAAAGCGATGGAAATATTCTAACACGGATCTGTCGCCCTGCTGCAGACAACACATTTCCATCCCCTTTCTCACCCTTTCTTCCTCAGAGAAATACTGACAAATGAACGAGGCCTTGAAAAACTCTCAAGTAATCTCTTGACAGGGCTTGTTCCGAGACACTGACTTCCACCACATCCACGGTGAACCTTCAAGCATGAAGGTCGCAAACTTGACCTTCAACGACTTGGGTAACTCAATGAGGTTATAGTACCTTTCAATCTTCCGCATCCACTCCTCTGCCACAGAAGTTTCTGCTTGACCATAGAAGAGAGGTGGATCCAACTTCCGAAACTCAAGCATAAAATCCTTAGGTTGATCAACCGCACTACGATCACCCATCAAAGCTTCAAAGGGATAACCGCTGGACAAGGAAAACTCGAAAACCTAATCAAGGCCAACTCAACGAATGAATAAAAACCTCAAAATCAAACACTGCATAGGTGACAAGCTCAAAATCCGAGAAAAACAAGTTATCATAACATCAAAACTTTTCTCTTTGAAAACATATTTAATTTAGAATAAGCTTAGTGGGTTAAAACTTTTCCATTGGTATTCTTTAGAGCCTCACTCACATGCATGTATCTGTGCCACCCAGGGCATCCATCCACCATACCAGAGATCCATCCACATTTCCAACATACCAAAATGCATGTCAGTACTCATCGGAACACCAAGGCCAAAACAAAGCAACTTCATTTTCCAAAAACAATTTATTCATACCACTTCTTTTAAAACAATCTACAAATCAAACATGTTATTTCAAACAACCATTTTTTTTTTCAAAACTAACTTTTTTGATTCAAACCACTTTCAAAAATCAAGGGGAACCCAAAACAACTCAAACAGGGGACTAGTGTCAGTGGGTGGCTTGACCATATGGTTGGCGGCCATATGCCAAACACGTCACTGACACAAAGAGCCTTCTTGGACCATGCCCCTAGCTCTGCATGGCTTGCCAGTCCGTGCGGGTTAGGAGGACTAATGGCCCAAACTCCCTTTGTCATATCCCAATCGCAAAACATTTCCATAAAAACCCAAACAAACCAATTAAACCGGACTTCCCATGGAAACCTGAGGATCGGTACGGGCAAGAGTTCGTGACGCTCTTCTCGCACCTACCCCTCAAGTCCCGACAATCCTACTCCATCTACCTTGACATCCCAAATAACAAAGGGCGCTCTGAAAAGTGAGGTCGCTAAGAGCTGACCTCCTCTAATGCCATTTTGTCACAAACCAACCCGGGTCGACCCTGAACCGGTCACCCGAGCCGGTCCGCGACATGGCCTGAGAGGCGTTCCCGATCCTCCCGGGCTGGCGACAAGCGCCAGGGCATCATTAGAGGCTGTGGGAACGATTTCGCCCAATATAAATAAATAAGAATGCAAAGATAAAACAGAGTAGCACAGAAAAAGGTAAACCAAACAAAGTGACTAAACATGAATCAAACTAACCAAACACGACGTCCGAACAAACTCCGTGCTACCTCGCGGGTCGCTCTCTGACTCAACGATCAAGCATCGCCCTAGGCGAGCGCACTCAAGCTATAGCCTGCACAAACACTAAAAACAGAAAAGAACTATAGGCGTGAGTATTAAAACTCAGTAGGCTAGCCCGATATCTATTCCCAATGCACTACCTTTAAAATAAAAGAAACATCATTTCAAGTTTGAACTACAATTTATAAAAGTATGTTTTTCTAAGAATTTTACTTAAAAACAAAGTACGAACCATTTCCCTTAGCCATTTCAAAATTTGGGTTTATTTCATTAGTGTCAATGACATTTCAGGAAAGGGGGAAAGTGATGTTTAAATTTTCAAATTTGTACAAAAGGGATTAAACACTTCCATTTGAAAACAATTTTTTAGAAACCTATTCAAAAGCAATTTATCACTTTCCAAGGAAAACAATACGCCAGAATGCACAAAGTAAAACATACAGTAAGGGCAATGTAGGTATACATGTGAGCATCATAATCATTACTGCAAGCTACAAAAACTGAATAGACATGGGTGAACCTAGGAGATCGAGAATAAACCAGAAGACACCAATACATGAGAAATCATCCTTATCAACATGTCACGATGAAATCAAAACACACAATACGCTCGACCATCCACTCTCAGGCAGGTCGAGGGAAAATCCCATAGTAATAAACCCAATATATCCACCTATTATGGAACACTGGTCAGTACCATAACCTACCAGTGCAGCAATCGTTCTTAGAATATTCTCTCAATATGCCAGATTCCCATGTCTCAAGTGTTTGAAAAAAGGGGTGAGCCAACTGATGCCAACCGAGCATCCAATCATATACATATATATATATATAAAGCACAACAAGCATCACCCGAGTCACTCCGTGGAACAACCTCATGCCTTTAAACTACTCACGTACCTGGGAGCTACTAAGCGCGTCCTCCCAAACAACCAATTGGAACCAAGGCATGGGAGTTGTCCTAAGAGGGTTTTTATCAAAACATTTTCATCTCTTTCCATAAAGTGCCAAACGGGCATTTAATACATTTCACAAACACCACTCAATGAAAGGTACAACTTCTTTATGAGACAAAACCCAGTTTAAAACAATTTAAAGAACCCACAAAACACTACTTCACAGGCTTCCAATATTTTTATAAACCAAACCAAACCATTTTCTTTTTCCAAATAATCTTTAAGAGACAACCGGGCAATTTCTCAAACGAACCAAAGTATTTGTTCACGCTTCGAAAGAAATCATTTCTCATTAAACCAGAACTCTATTTTATATTCCGTGAATTATGTTTAAAAGCCAAACGGGCATTCTTTCATTATTGGGTGTCCGCTCGTCAAAAGGATGTTTCATGTGTCCTGTATAAAATAAACGGCTCCTTTTTACACTAAATAACCATTTAAAATTTAACTATCTTATATTAAAAATTAATTATCGTATATTATCTCATATTTATTAAAATTAATAAAACATTTATTTTGAACAATTAGGGTGCACAAACAGCATGAAATAATATAACTTAAATTTTAAAAGCAGTGCAAAGGGAACCTACCTCAAGATCAAAGCGCGACGACAAAACAACTTTGGAACCAAAGCGCGATGGCACAACGTGTGTCCGAAGCCACGTGATAAAGTCTGACACTCTACATAGTCAAAACCAAGGACTCAGACACATACAAAAACTCACTAGAGCATGTGAAGCCAAGAGGCGGGAAGAAACGCTCACCTCAAAACTGAAGCGTGACGACGATGCAAACTCAGAATCGCTCCGCACTGGCTCTGAAACAAAGATCCTACCAACATAAGTTGATAACCCTCTACAAACCGAAGGCCGAAGCAGGAATAATAATAATAATAATAATAATAATAATAATAATAATAATAATAATAATAATAATAAGATTAATATTAGTAAAAATAGTAAAAATAACAATAGTAATAACAATAATAATAAGAATAATAAGAATAACAATAATAATAATAATAATAATAACACTAATAATAATAATAATAATAACAATAACAATAATAATAAAAATAAGAATGATAATAATATGAAAAATAATAATAATAATAATAATAATAATAATAACAATAACAATAATAATAAAAATAAGAATGATAATAATATGAATAATAATAATAACAATAATAGCAATAATAATATTAATAATAATAAGAATAATAGTAATAATAATAATATGAAAAACAATAATAATAATAACAAAATAATAATATGAACATTAATAATAATAGTAATAAGATAACGCAGAATAAATCAAAAAAATAAAAATAAAAAGTAACCTGGCCGGGAGGAATGGCGCGCGGCGGACGGAAGAAGGGAGGAGGGAGGTTCGGGCTGGTTCGCTGCTGTTGGCCGAGCGCTGCAAGGGAGAAGGAGGTGTCGTGCTGGGTGTGTGCGGGCCGAAGGAGGCAGGGGCGGAGAAGCAGGGGAGGTCGAGGCTGTGTATGCTGAAACGGAAAGCAAGAGGGGGGAGGAGAGGGAGTCGGGCGTCGGGGGCTGCTGTGTGCGGGTTACAGGAGAGGAGTCATGCAGGGGCGGTCGCAAAGAGAGACCGGCGCTGGGAAGAGAGGCTGGCGAGGCCTGGGTGAGGTAGCAGCGTGGGGGAAAACTGGAGAAGGGGGGAGGGGTTCGCGCAGCAAGAGGGGAGGCAGGTCCAGAGCGGCTGAAGAGGGAGCAGGGGAGGGTCGCGCCGGGAGCTGCGTCGCTGCGGCCAGGGGAGGCGAGGTGGACAGGGTGCGCGACTGCTGGAAGGGAGGCCGAGCGGGTGAGGCGATGGCGTCGGCTCGCTGTAAGGAGCATGGGCGAGGGGGCTACGGTGTTGGTGTTGGCTCCCTGCAAGGAGCAGGGGCGAGGGGCTGCTGCGCAGGGCGATGGGTTGAGCGGGGTGGAGGCACTGGCTGTTGGCTGTTGTGCGGCAAGGAGGAGAGGAGGGTGTGGAGGCGGTGCAGGCATTCAAGAGGACTGGTGCCGGGATGCGAGAGGAGAGGCTTTGGGTCCTGCGCTGAAGAAGGTTGGCGGCGCGCGGAGAAGAGAACGGCCACAGCAATTAGGGTTAGGGTGCAAGAGAAACAAATATATATATATATAATATAAATAAAATTAAACAAAAAGATTAAACAAATAAAATCAATAAAATCAAATCAAATATTATTTCATGATAAAAATAATCATAATAATAATATTCATAATGACAATAATATTAATCACAACAATAAAATGATTTCCAACATTTTTAATTAGCATTAATTTTTTTTTAATTGTAATATTTAGAATGAAAATAGTAATAATAACAATGATAACATGAAGATTAAAATTAAAATAATAAAGGCAGTCATATTATTTCAATAAAAATAAAATTCTTAACACAATAAAATTTAAACGACGCGACAATAAACGCACGTTTTAAATATACACTCTTTATTTCGAAACTCTGAAGACAACGGGATGCGCAAAAGTTAGGGCGAGGTCGTCCGGCTCCAACTTCACGCTCCGTCCGTGCGCCCGACGACGTTGACACCAAAAAGTGCATGTTTTAACATGACTCAAAGAAACAAATCACCCGGGACACACCTGAACCACATAAAAAAAATATTTAAGGCCAAAAATAATTAAATTGATCTATACTCATGGGTCGGGGTGTGACAGGTTCTAATATAGGATCCATCTTTGCTACTTGTTCCTTTTACGATCCTTCCAAGTGTAGCTCGATATAATCCAGTTATATTCGAGATCATTCCTGTAGTTCTGGTTTGGTGATTCTAGACCCCAATTTATTTAACTTGGGCGCCTATTGCATGCCTAAAGAGAGAGGGTATTTTCCACATTTTTCTTATTGATCTCAAAGCCTTGTTGACAGGAATGTGGGAAACGTAAAGGAGGGGGGAGGGGAATGTTAAGTAACAGCCCAGGGCAGTTATATATTTTACATTAGATTGTTTGGTTGGGTTGTTTAGGTAGTAGGTTGGGGTTTTTAGGTAGTAGGTTAGGGGATTGTTAAATAAAACTTGGGGGAAGGGGATTCAGATATTTGAGGTCCAGCTTTGCTGTTGGGAGGATTCATCCTTGGCCTCTAAGAGCATTTCCAATAAGAGTTTCTTCTTCTTCTTCTTCTTCCACTACTTCTGGAATGTATGTTCTTTACTACTGCTACATTACAAAGTTTGCCATTGATTCCAAGCCTTGTTCTACAATTCTTTCATGGATTCTTTATATTTTCTCACACTAGCACCTACGGTCTTATCAATTGGTGCTTTCATTGAGAGCCACTGATTATGTGAGAGAACATAGAGCCACTGTTGAATGCCACTAGAATGAAGTTGCGAGTAGCCTCGGTAGCGTCTTTGAGTGTTGGCTTGGAGCATATGATATAGACTCAGGTGTGGATACATTACAACATAATGAAATGTTGTGGAAACATGGAGATTGTATTCTGGAAGTGCAGTCAATCATCAAGATTCTTGTCAGAGGACAGTTGGAGTTTTTTCGTCAACAATGTGGGATAGGGGTGATGATGCAGGAACAAACTGAAGCCTCTGCTGAATTATCAGTGCGGCAGATTTGTCTGGGGCGGTTGAGGCAAGTGGAAGATAAGCATTGAGTTTGAAAACTCACAGGACTGGACAAGAAAGGAACGACAAGGAGGACACACAGAAGAGAAAAAATTGAGGGATAAACTGAGTGTCATAGCTGTTTTTTCTATTCATCAATCTACTTTTGGACATTCTAAACCTATGCATGAGGAGGTTGAAGAAGATATATTCTCTAAAGCCATAACCTGCATGTGATGCATGGCCATATCGATCTGTATGGCTGCTCTCAATGACGTGGTTAGCATACGTCTCCCACGTAGGCTATCATTTATTGAGACGTTTCATGGGAGGTGTTGCATTCATGTGATGGATGTATGATTATCTAGCTGCAGCATTTACTCATGTGTTACATCTCATGAGTAATGGTACATCACCCAAAGAGTGTGCTATATAAAGCCACTGTCATGTGATGACAGTGGTGTGGATACTTAGCTGAACCTCTAAGACGCGTGACACTCTTCCTCCTCCTCTGCATCATGAGATGCCAGCACACTGCGGAGGTGGGATGCTTTCATTTGCTACTTTGTTGATCGTCATCAAACACATTAGATGGAGATCAAAGGTTGTTGAGGCATCATCAGTGTAAGGTACGCCATTTACAACACATTCTTCATTTCTCGTATTTACGTGGTTTCATATTTCTTCCATAGCAATCCTGGATTTTTGGTATCTTTTGCTTTCGCTGCTCTGATAAGTGTTAATCAGCCCCGGTGAAACCCAGCAATGGTATCAAAATGGGCCATGATCTTAGATTTGTGAAATCGTGTTGGAAATGAAGAATGTGAAGAACAGAGCACTGCGTTGTTTGTCAAAATGGCATGGCCAGTCTGGCACCACGCCGTAGAGCCGACTGTTTAGGTTCATGTGTTCAGCGTTAACGCATGGAAAACAAAGGGTGTGGTGAGGAAACTATTTTGGTTCATGTGTTAAGTGCTAACACATCCAAAACGGCCATCCAATATTCACCAGGGCGTGGCGCGGATGCTGTTTTACACAGGTGCAGTGGTCCTTCAAAAACGATCACAGAAGCTTCACCACAATGTGGTGGAAGCTGTTTCAGATTGGTTTACCTTTACAGAACTGGCTTGCCTAAAAGTGTTCTTCAATACGACTTTAAAAAAGAACACTACGACATAGTGTACACCGTGGTGGAACTGTTTATGGACCCTATGCAGTTAAAGCACGCTTAGGAAACACCGCTTATAAGTTGGTTCTGCCCCCATCAGCACGAATACATCCGGTCTTCCATGTCTCACAGCTAAAACGTGCAGTTGGGAATTCTCCAGTTCAACCTGAGCTCCCGGAAGTTTGGGATCGTTCTTCATCCATAGGACCTCGGCCAGTGGCAATCTTGGCATCCAGAGCAGCGCCTGGGCAATCACATGGCAGTTGGTTAATTCAGTGTAACGGTTTACCTGCTGAAGAATCAACATGGGAGGATGTTGATCTCATCATTTCCCAGTTTCTAGATTTACACCTTGAGGACAAGGTGTCGCTTGCCGAGGGGGAAATTGTTAGAATTGCGGAGTCCGGTCCAAGGGGTGTTTCCCCACAGTGCCCACGCCCCCCTATTCTGCACACTTACCAGCATAGGGGTAAAATGGGGAGTAAAGATTCTGTTAGAGGTGTGGGGTCCAGAAGTTATTAAGCCTGTATATTCAATATAATAATGAAGAATTTCTATTAACCAATGACTACATACATGTACACACAAATGGACAATAAATGGGAAAAATGTGGATACAAAATAAAATCATAAGAAATGTAGACTTATATAATAAAAAGAGTGGAGAGAACATTACATAGATTCATTTAAAAATATAGAACAATATAGAATAAGAATGATAGAATAAAACAATAAATAAAAACATTAAAACATACCAGCAGACAGACTAATCTTGTCAGCTGAAATTGAACACACTGAATAAGAAAGTAATTTTTTAGAAAACTGGTCGACAACTACAATCAAATAAATCGTTGCATCAATGAAAAATTACCTTCAATCTTTGTTATCATTGCAGTCAAAAACTGTAGATGATGATAAAGAAACCTAAATTAAAGAAGACATGTTCGCACATTGGGAACTATTATAATGATCATGCAATATACAAAGAAAGACTATTACAATGATAATGCAACCTCTGCAAACATGGTTGAAGGAATATACACGTATAATGGTGAAGCAAAGTGAATCTATCGTAGGTGCAGAAGACCACCTGAAAGTCAAATTAACCGTTTCCAAAGAAAATTGAAATAAATACGCCAAAAATATTGAAGTCAATTGTTATATTTAGAAAATAATGAGATGTACTTTAGATAATAAGCTAACATTCAAATTGATAATTTCTAGTAGAAAATAGTGCAATCAGATTATTAGATTTATATAATAAAAACAATGCAGAGAACATTACATAGATTCATTAAAAAATAGAGAACAATATAGAATAAGAATGATAAAATAAAACAATGAATGAAAACATTAAAACATACCAACAGACATACTAATCTTGTCACCTGAAATAGAACACACTGAATATGAAAGTTATTTTTTAGAAAACTGGTCGACAACTACAATCAAATAAACCGTTTTCAGACGAAATTGAAATAAATAGTGGAGCATGATGTCCAAGAACAATGGATGTTCCAGAGAGTTACCTTGTAAACTGACGTGTGTTGAGCAGTTCCTCAAAGCTCAATTTAGCAGAGACAGTTGAGTATTGAAGATTGAATGGGATGGGGATGATGGAGCACTAAAAATGTAGGGTGAAACGTTGAATGGCCCACTGAAATCGCAAGCAGGAGGGGGTTCAAAGTGATGGATTCATATTGGATTGAAAGGGGAATGATGCGGAGGGAAATCGCGAAGAAGGGATATCACGAGCGGGAAATTCCGAAGGGAAATCGCGAGCGCAAAATCATGTGCGGGAGAGGGAGTGAGAGCGGTTCTAAAGGAAGTCGCTAGCGAAGGAGCACGACAGTACTCTGAAATCGCGAGCAGGAGCGGCTCTGAAGTAAATCGCGAGCCAGAGCAAATCTGAAGGAACTCGCGAGCAGGAGAAGGAGGACGACGATATTGGGATGGAATGAAAAGGGAACAATGCGAAGGAGGGTTGCGACAGTACGTAGTCGGGAGTACTCTGCGGGAATCCTTGGAGGAGTGGAGGTTAACCGGTGGAAGGAGGATGACAACGGCGGGGGTTTGCAGGAACCCTAGGTCGCGTAGAGTTGAAACCCGAGCGAGAGCAGAGTTGGAGGGTAATCCTGTGCGGGAGTGGGAGGGAGAGAATGGTAGGGAAACATATTGGAGGAGGAACGTGGATGGGTGTGTGTTGGACACGTGCGTGAAATGTAACGTGGAGGGTTGTGGGATTGGCACGTGTGTTGGAGGGAACCCAGGATTCTACTAACTATACTAATCCTGGGTTCCCTCCAACACACGTGTCAATCCCACAACCCTCCACGTTACATTTCACGCACGTGTCCAACACACACCCATCCACGTTCCTCCTCCAATATGTTTCCCTACCATTCTCTCCCTCCCACTCCCGCACAGGATTACCCTCCAACTCTGCTCTCGCTCGGGTTTCAACTCTACGCGACCTAGGGTTCCTGCAAACCCTCGCCGTTGTCATCCTCCTTCCACCGGTTAACCTCCACTCCACTCCTCCAAGGATTCCCGTAGAGTACTCCCGACTACGTACTGTCGCAACCCTCCTTCGCATTGTTCCCTTTTCATTCCATCCCAATATCGTCGTCCTCCTTCTCCTGCTCGCGAGTTCCTTCAGATTTGCTCTGGCTCGCGATTTACTTCAGAGCCGCTCCTGCTCGCGATTTCAGAGTACTGTCGTGCTCCTTCGCTAGCGACTTCCTTTAGAACCGCTCTCGCTCCCTCTCCCGCACATGATTTTGCGCTCGCGATTTCCCTTCGGCATTTCCCGCTCATGATATCCCTTCTTCGCGATTTCCCTCCGCATCATTCCCCTTTCAATCCAATATGAATCCATCACTTTGAACCCCCTCCTGCTTGCGATTTCAGTGGTCCATTCAACGTTTCACCCTACATTTTTAGTGCTCCATCCTCCCCATCCCATTCAATCTTCAATACTCAACTGTCTCTGCTAAATCGAGCTTTGAGGAACTGCTCAACACACGTCAGTTTACAAGGTAACTCTCTGGCACATCCACTGTTCTTGGACATCATGCTCCACTATTTATTTCAATTTCGTCTGAAAACGGTTTATTTGATTGTAGTTGTCGACCAGTTTTCTAAAAAATAACTTTCATATTCAGTGTGTTCTATTTCAGGTGACAAGATTAGTATGCCTGTTGGTATGTTTTAATGTTTTCATTCATTGTTTTATTTTATCATTCTTATTCTATATTGTTCTCTATTTTTTAATGAATCTATGTAATGTTCTCTGCATTGTTTTTATTATATAAATCTAATAATCTGATTGCACTATTTTCTACTAGAAATTATCAATTTGAATGTTAGCTTATTATCTAAAGTACATCTCATTATTTTCTAAATATAACAATTGACTTCAATATTTTTGGCGTATTTATTTCAATTTTCTTTAGCAACGGTTAATTTGACTTTCAGGTGGTCTTCTGCACCTATGACAGATTCACTTTGCTTCACCATTATACGTGTCTATTCCTTCAACCATGTTTTCAGAGGTTGCATTATCATTGTAATAGTCTTTCTTTGTATGTTGCATGATCATTGTAATAGTTCCCAATGTGCGAACATGTCTTCTTTAATTTAGGTTTCTTTATCATCATCTACAGTTTTTGACTGCAATGATAACAAAGATTGAAGGTAATTTTTCATTGATGCAACGATTTATTTGATTGTAGTTGTCGACCAGTTTTCTAAAAAATTACTTTCTTATTCAGTGTGTTCAATTTCAGCTGACAAGATTAGTCTGTCTGCTGGTATGTTTTAATGTTTTTATTTATTGTTTTATTCTATCATTCTTATTCTATATTGTTCTATATTTTTAAATGAATCTATGTAATGTTCTCTCCACTCCTTTTATTATATAAGTCTACATTTCTTATGATTTTATTTTGCATCCACATTTTTTCCATTTATTGTCCATTTGTGTGTACATGTATGTAGTCATTGGTTAATAGAAATTCTTCATTATTATATTGAATATACAGGCTTAATAACTGCTGGACCCCACACCTCTAACAGAATCTTTACTCCCCATTTTACCCCTATGCTGGTAAGTGTGCAGAATAGGGGGGCGTGGGCACCGTGGGGAAACACCCCTTGGACCGGACTCCGCACTTCTAACAATTTCCCCCTCAGCAAGCGACACCTTGTCCTCAAGGTGTAAATCTGGAAATTGGGAAATGATGAGATCAACATCCTCCCATGTTGATTCTTCAGCAGGTAAACCGTTACACTGAATTAACCAACTGCCATGTGATTTCCCAGGCGCTACTCTAGATGCCAAGATTGCCACTGGCCGAGGTCCTGTGGATGAAGAACGATCCCAAACTTCTGGGAGCTCCGGTTGAACTGGAGAATTCCCAACTGCACGTTTTAGCTGTGAGACATGGAAGACCGGATGTATTCGTGCTGATGGGGGCAGAACCAACTTATAATCGGTGTTTCCTAAGCGTGCTTCAACTGCATAGGGTTCAAATGCCATGTGTGTCGTCATGGGTAATTGCTATCCCAGTAGGAAAATTCTCCTCACAAGAAGATGAATGAAAAGCCCATTCCTCCCTCTAAAAGTAATTAATTGAATCAATTACCAAACCCTTTTCCACATTCAAAAACCCAACACATCATCCCTTTCTCATGTTTTTACATGTATGAAATCGATCAAGAAACCTTTGAATCTAAAAATCTTTGTGTTTTTTTGCTAAGCCCCTCGCGAGCAACATGCAAATCACCACGAATCCCACGCCCAGTGCCCCCCCAAGTATGATCACCACCATCTTCCCATTGAATAAGAAGCACAGTATAATGTAAAAAGGAAAAAATCAAAATAAATTGAACAATTAATGGACTGAATAAAATTTTTAGAGATACAAAGATATACAATACAAATAGGAAAGCATTGAACATGAAAATAAGAATTAAATGGAAAATCATTGCATACCCGAGTAATTCTTTCAAGGCCTATATATCTTTTATTGTTAAGCCATTTATCCCTTTATGTCGATGACTCGATTCTTCCCCTTACGATTGTTTTAGTGGTAGTACTTATCCACAATAACTTCAGTGGGTGACATGTGTAAAATGGAATCATATTTGGAGTAATCCATATGCCCCGCCAAATGTAGAACCTCATCCTACAACACTACAAGGTCCCAAGGATGCGAGTCCTATAGAACCAGCCCCAATCCATTCACAAATGAATCAGATCTAATGAATTTCAGATCCTTCTCAATAATTCTAGTTATGGCCTCAACAAAAGCAGTTAAATCCACTGGGAAATCATCACCAGCTTCTTAAGATTTAGCTTCAAGCTGCCTAACATTTCACCCCATATCCCCTACAGTAAATTCTTGCTTGCCTGAAATCTGCTCTTCCACTTTAGCATTAAAATAAATCTTTCTCAATCCAATCAATTGATTACTAGTTTACAAACATTCAAGATAAACCTTAAGTCAAAACTCCTTCCATAGTAAATATACATGATAAAAGAGAGGGAGAAAAAAACCATGTACTCAAAATTCTGACATTGGAAAGTGGTATAAACTTTGTATGTTCATCTCAACGTTTGTAATTTGCTTATTTGATTGGAAAGAACTGATGCCAATACATGAACCTAAGGTTGAAAATAACATGATAGAGAGTATATCATTGAAACACAATTGTAAAATTTAAATAGACAAATATGTAATGTAGGACACTGAAATTTAATGAAATCAAGTAATGAGTTATTTATAATCAGATGATCAATGAAAAAAACCTAAAATTCTTGATGCTTTGTCTGAAAACAAATAGTGATTTTCTGAAACACATTCCATGAATTATGGTAAATAGCATAGAGATGTTATCAGAGAACATGAATCGTTGAAAAAAATCTAGCAAAACAAATATTATAAAATTAAATAATGGGCTCATGGAATATTAAATCCTTAGAACAACTAATTACCCACACTATGGATAGTGGAGTGAAGATGGGATACGGAACGTAAAAAAATGATTAGAGGAGAACGAAGGGCCAAACATGTTTACTCAGAACGCAGAAAAATAAAATCTAATTTCAGCATCAGAGACGAGGCTCCAAATCCATTGAAGAACAGATCAGGAAGAAATTCATTTACCTAATGAAAGAGAAGAAAATGACGGAGTGAATTGAATAATCAGAAGAAAAAATAGATGGGTTGGGTGGATTAGATAGAATAAACCCTCCCCGGTGAAATAAACCAAAATAAATAAACCCTGACAGAAAAAAACAAGATGCGAAATCAGATAAGAAATCTAAATAAAGAAACCCTACATGACGCAAATTAGATGTGGAGGATAAGGATTTGAAATCAAAGAAACCTTACATGACGCGAGAGATTGGAGGTCAATGTGAGGAAACATGACCGTCAAAAATCTCAAGGATATAGCTATGAGAAAATTATTGAGGAGGGAAGTAGAGATGGGAGACTTCAATGGCTAGATCGATGGGTCGACAGTGGTAGAACAAACTCGTGGAAGAGGGGATGGCATAGGTGGATCAAAGAGCAGAATGATAGAGGGTGGACGTGGAATTGAAGGAGAAGCGGGGAGAAGCTATGGAAGAAACAAATGAAATCGATCCAATAGTGAGACCTTTCCCACCGAAAAGTGGAGGGTCAGGGGTAGCGGCCATCGCTGCTTGGTCATGATGGAATCGGAAGAGATGAAGGAATTGTATTCAATTAACCTGGATGTAGGAAACGATGCGACATCGTGGACGAACTGGAACCGTCAGTAGGAAGCGGGGTAGTCCATAGGCGGAGGAGGAGAGGGTGGTGGCGTAAGCAAAGTATGAGAGGGGAGTCAGGAAGGGAGGGATATGGGGAGTCGGGAGGGGAGGGATGGAGATTGGGAATGAGAGGTCTATGGTAATCGCGGGTAGGCAGCCACGGAAGTAAAATAGAGGTGGTGACGACACGTGGATAAGAGTGCTTCAACTGATGGGGGGCAGAACCAACTTATAAGCGGTGTTTCCTAAGCGTGTTTCAACTGCATAGGGTCCATAATAGCAGGCTGCTAGTTTGGGAGTAAGTTTGTGGACCTTGGAAGTCTGAATATTTTGTCGAAGTTTGACATAAACGAGTTCTCCAACATCATAAGTGACATCCCGACGGTGCTTGTTAGCAGATCGAGCCATCAATTGTTGGGCTCAGGTGAGGTTATGCCGGAGCTGCTCAATCATCTGATCCTACTCAGCTAGAAGAGTGGACACTGTGTCCACTGGTGTAGTCAGTCCAATAAGTCGCTGAACCGTAGGAGGTTTCCGCCCATAAACAACCTCAAAAGGAGTTACCTTAGTTGAGGAATGAGTTGTCGTGTTGTAATAGTATTCAGCCCAGGGTATCCATCGGGACCAAGATAGTGGCCTTTCGAAAGCAAAACAACGTAAGTATGTTCCAAGGCACTTATTAACAATTTCCGTTTGTCTGTCCGTCTAGGGGTGGTAAGAAGAACTCATCTTGAGAGAGGTGCCCTCCAGACGAAATAATTCCTTCCAGAAATTACTGACAAAAATAGGGTCCCGATCACTAAGTATCGAGCTAGGAATGCCATGTAGTCGTACAACTTCCTTAATGAATAGTTCTTCAACATCTTTGGCTGTATAGGGGTGGCGCAACAGCAGAAAATGGGCATATTTGGAGAAACGATCCACAACTACCAAGATGATGTTAAATCCTTGCGACTTGGGTAAGCCGGATAAAAAATCCATTGATATGTCTTCCCAGACTTAGGGCTGGAATTGGAAGCGGTTGGAGTAATCCGGCTGGAGACATGGCCAGAGTTTTATGTCGTTGACAAACATCACACTCACGGACAAACTGTTGAACCTGTTTAGTCATTCCCTTCCAAAATAAAACAATTGATAAAAATAAATAAATCACTTAACAGTTATTACCTGGATATTTTATTTATGTAATCTAAAAATTAAATTATTAATTATTAAATAACATTATTAAGTAATTGAGTAATTAACTTATTTAATTATATTTATTAATGTAAATTTTAGTTACAAATAAAAATATCTACTAATTAATTAATGAATTAAGTTACTTTATTTAAATTTATATGTTGTGAAAATTTTAGTTCGAAACATTGTATTAAATAATTAAGTTAGTATATTTTTTTAAATATTAATTAATGATGTTAATAATAATTATTAAATTTATTATTTTTCTGAACATTAAATTATTTACTATTGATTAGATAGTTTTATTTTATTTTAATATATAAATTATTATTAAGAATTTTATTTTATTAAAAAATTTAATTATTAAATAATTATTTAATATGTAGAAATAATTTATTTTAATTTAATTTAGAGGTTAATATTAATTATTTAAGTTTAATTAATGTTAATTAAAAATTATTTTGATTATATTATATTTATTATAAATTTATAATTATAAGAGTTTAATATTTTTAGGTTAGTAATTCTTTAATTTAAGTAATTAATTTAGATTTATTTTTATTATTTTTTATTTTATTTTTATTATATGTATTTTTTTTATATTTTGCTTCCTCTCCCCCCAAATCGACGCAACCCTAGGTGGGGGGTATTCTTCAGCCTCCTTCGGCGCTGCACGCAGAGGCCAATGGCGGACTTTATCCCAGACGGCGACCTCCAAGAAATGGCGACTAGCCTCCCTCATAGTAGTCTTTGAAGTCTGGTTTGGCTTTAGAAACACAGCGGAGTCCTTCTCCAGGTGGCGCGATTCAGTGGACGATGTGAGGAGTACTCCACATCAGCGGTTCAAAATAAGAGGATGAATGGTCGCGACTTCCTCGAGTTGGCCAGGTCATGTCAGCAGCGGAGAGGGCCAGTTGGACCCCTCTTCGGTTTCTTTCTGCGATCAATTGATAATGGATTGGATGGCTTCATGATATTTTTAATTAATTATATGAATTTTAAGTTCTCAATGTGAAATTATAAGATCAACACCCACCCCCCACCCACCCTCATATATATTGAAATATAAATTATTGATTTTGCTTCTGCATTGCCCCAGTTTCATTTACAAATTCATTAGGATTTTATGTTTTCTTTTTCTCCAATGTTGAAAATTTTGAAACTTATATAATTTATTATAGCATGTTTTCTTGACCATGGCTTGAGTCTAACTTGCATATGGCCCTTCTTAATATTATGTTTATTGAACTCAGCAGTTTCTTGATGATGAATACATGATGAAAGACCAAGTAGAGTCTCCGTCATTTGAAGAAGCTAGCAGTGAGGGAAATTCAGGTGGAGTCTCTTCTTTGAAGAAAGGTCCATGGACATCAGCTGAAGATGCAATTTTAATGGATTATGTTAGTAAGCACGGTGAAGGGAATTGGAATGCTGTCCAGAAGCACTCAGGCCTTTCTCGTTGTGGGAAAAGCTGCCGCCTGCGATGGGCAAATCATCTGAGACCAGATTTGAAGAAGGGTGCATTCACCCCGGAAGAAGAACATCACATAATCGAGCTACATGCTAAGCTGGGAAATAAATGGGCTCGGATGGCTGCAGAGGTATTTTTTCCTGTTTCATCTTAATTACCCTATCCTTGAACCCCCCCAAAAAAAACTTTTGAAGGTCTGTGTATGCTTCGATTAACTGCAATTGAATCTTATTTTTTTCTATTATTTTGGCTATATTGATTTGAGAATTAATCAGTACCGCATTTTATTCACAATGAACTGCTTTCTACCAGTTACGGGATGTCAATAAACTTATGAAATTTTCTAGTTGCTTTTCTTTGTAAGGACTATGTTGCAATTGAAAAAAGGATATTTTTCTTATACGACTGTCAAATTATCAATTGCTGAGGCAAAAATAGAAAACAGAAAAAGTTATTAAAATTATCCATGCTGATCGTAATGTTGTTTAAGGTCATGCATGTTATGATATGCCTTGTGAGTTGGCCTTCTCTAGGGATGTAAATTTGGGCAGGTCTTGTGCTGTGATTTAAAGGTTCAGGCCTGGTCTGTCTTCACATGAATAGTGATTATGATCTGGCTTGGGCTGCTGATTTGAGCCCAAATGGTCCAGCCCGGTCTCGTTATCAAATTTTGTTTTAATAAAATCGTTTTTAATTTTTTTGGTCAACTTATAACCTAGTTTACTTATTTTTATTTGAACTGGTAGCATAATATAACTTTAAGTTATTGTTAATTGCATTAACTTATTGCATATTTATTTAATTTTAAATTATTTACAAATTCCTGAATTTTTTTACATTATATTTTGAATTAATTTTAAGATTTTTTTTCATATTTTCATTTTTTTTTTAAAAATTGGCCTGATTGGACTGAATCTGGAAGCCTACTGCTCAGCTAGAACCCTTTAAAACTACTGTGGCCAGGCTGCCTGGTGCAACCAAGCCTCTGCCACCCCCCACCCCCATCTTGTTTGATAACATCGCATAAGACCCAGCAGTCTGATTGCATTTATGGATTAATCCGAGGGCATATGGCTCCATTTGGTTACAAAATTCATTTTCTGTTTTCATTTTCCAAAAATATATTAGAAAAACTATTAAATTATGTCAATGCAAATCGTTTTTTGGAAATGAAAATGTAAAATATAGAATTTTAGAATAAATAGTTTTCATGTTTTCTGTGATGCCTCGGACCCGCACTCCTGGATCCGGTGCCATAAACACATACTTTACATACTTGCTTTGATATCAGCCGTAAAAGCCTGAATATAACATCCATAATTACAAAATCAAAATGATTATTGCACCTCTTACATTTCGAAGGATCTTTTTAGGTTTAAAGGTTTAGAGAATTAAGACACATCCTAGACTGATGAATCCCATGTTCTTTGTATCAAATGAACAATTTTCCTATTATATACAAAACTATTTAATTCATGACAAGTCTTCAACGTCTCACAATTTTTTTCATACATGTTATCCTTTTAAACATGTCACGTGTTCTACTTTTCTCCATAACCCTGAGAAATGAAAACATAAGGAGTGAACTCAATTGTTCAATAAGAGAACCAAACAACCGAAGCAATCATGGCATAAACATGACATAAATATTATGACAGGAATAGATAAATATGAAGCAATAATCAACTTGAAACTTGGAGCATGCTATATCAATGACAATAAATGAAAACATGGATATCAATAATACTGCTCTCATAATAACGGAATGCATAATGTCGGACATCAAAGACTTGTTGTTAAGGCATTGTGCCAAGACACTTTACTTATCGTCGAGACCACAGTCAAGACATCTTGCTGAATGGGGCTGACATACACCAAATACCCAAACCTGTTTTGTCTCATGAGACTTGTCAATACATCGATTGGCTATATAATGCCGGGCCCCGCTCGTCGTCACTTGTTTCATACCATTCCTTGGGAACCTCTTATTGAATAAAACTTGGCTCTTCGTATAATGAGGAATACAAAAATCAATACATAATCAACCTGTGTTAGCAGCCAATAATCATCATGAATGTCAATACTTTTCCCATGTCAATAAAAGGGATAACGTGATCATAACTCATCCAGAGAAAGAAAGTAGATGGTTTCAAAAGAACATACCCACGAAGTGAGAAATATTTGTCAAAGAGTTTATGTGTTATGAATGTATATTCCTATAAAACAATGAGAGAATGCCACATAATACAATCAAAGGATAAAATGTACCCAACTTATAAGTTCAAAGAACGATCTTAATGTTGGGCGCCTCCTCAACTGGCTCGTCATGTGACAATTAAAAAAAAAAAGAAAAAAAAAATAGATTTGAGAGATGAGGGTTAAGGGATTTTGAGGCGTTTGGTTTTTGGACGCTGCTCTCTTTTTTTCATCCCAAGTGCGGTGCGTCTCTCCATTCTGGGTGTGGTGAAGTTAGTGTTACACCCAATGGTTTTTAGATCTGCAACCGGCGAAATTCCTCTGGTCTGATTGACTTTCATTTGCGGTGCTCTTCGATCTGATTCTGGTGTTTTTTTATCTTCACCATTTATATGATTCTGGTGTTATTCGTTTTAGGTTGTTTTCAGACTATCTTGTTTCTGCCTTTGATCCGTTATTTTATCATAGTATTATTTTTTAGATCCAACTCATCTTTGGAAGTCTTTGTCGTGTATTCTTCATTATTAGTGGATTCTGTTTTCTTGACTGGGTCTCGTGGTTTTTTCCCTTTTGGGTTTTCCACGTTAAAAAATTCTGGTGTCATCATTTATTTTCTGCACATATTTTTTGGTCGCTGCGCATCTGTTTTAATTCTTTCAGTCTTGTTTGAAGGGAAAGAAAGTTTATTTCCGCTGCACGTTCACTTTGGTGTTCGTTTGCGCGTTCGTCGCTTGCCGTCTTTCCTAACATCTGGTATCAGAGAGTTTGGTTTTTATTCAGATAAATTATGAAAGCGAATTGTAGTCATATGATTTTGTTGAATGGTGCCAACTACCATATATAGC
Organism: Viscum album; assembly: GCA_963277665.1. NCBI lineage: Eukaryota > Viridiplantae > Streptophyta > Magnoliopsida > Santalales > Viscaceae > Viscum > Viscum album. Next base: position 181,886,107 of record OY728125.1, on the reverse strand, counting down.
AATTAAAAATGATCTGTTTTTGTCAAGTGAATGCATCTGTCGGTGTTTAGTACTCTTAAGTCAGAAAAAATGTCTGATAAGGAATGAGAGTTTGATTATAAGATGATTTGTGGTTTCATTCGTCAGTGGGTCGAAGACAACGTGATGAATCATATTGTCAATCTCTCACACCGGAACTTTGTGGGAGAAGCTTGAGACTACCCATGTTTATATATTTTTGACTATTTGAGTGAATTTTCGGGCTGTTTCGATCAATTGTCTGGTATGGGTATTAATTTTGAAGCTGAGATTTTAACGCTTTGGTTGTTTAATACTTACCCGATTCTTGGAAGAATTTGTGTTTTACTCTAACCGGTTCTCCTCCTAATGGTGCCGTGACATTCATTTTTGTAAAGTTTGATGTTTTAAATGAAGTGGTCAGGAGTCGTACTCAGAAGAAATCTTCTTCATAACTTTTAGTCACAAAGAACAGGGGGAGAAGTCAAGAAATGAGTCAGGGACCAAAATGGGTGGCTCTATAATCACATTTTCTTATTTTTTTGTACTCCAAAATATCTTCTTACAGTTATTAATACATTTTTAGGTAATGAAAATAAAAAATGTTTTCCATAAGCAAATAGAGCCTTAGTTTTTGTGATTACTGAGAGCCTCCTGAGAGCCAACACTAATGGGTGGCTCTATTATCTTTTATCTTCCTTTGGGGCTCTGGTTCTAATATAGGATCCATCTTTGCTACTTGTTCCTTTTATGATCCTTCCAAGTGTAGCTCGATATAATCCAGTTGTATTCGAGATCATTCCTGTAGTTCTGGTTTGGTGATTCTAGACCCCAATTTATTTAACTTGGGCGCCTATTGCATGCCTAAAGAGAGAGGGTATTTTCCACATTTTTCTTGTTGATCTCAAAGCCTTGTTGACAGGAATGTGGGAAACGTAAAGGAGGGGGAAGGGGAATGTTAAGTAACAGCCCGGGGCAGTTATATATTTTACATTAGATTGTTTGGTTGGGTTGTTTAGGTAGTAGGTTGGGGTTGTTAGGTAGTAGGTTGGGGGATTGTTAAATAAAACTTGGGGGAAGGGGATTCAGATATTTGAGGTCCAGCTTTGCTGTTGGGAGGATTCATCCTTGGCCTCTGAGAGCATTTCCCATAAGAGTTTCTTCTTCTTCTTCCACTACTTCTGGAATGTATGTTCTTTACTACTGCTACATTACAAAGTTTACCATTGATTCCAAGCCTTGTTCTACAATTCTTTCATGGATTCTTTATATTTTCTCACACTAGCACCTACGGTCTTATCAATTGGTGCTTTCATTGAGAGCCACTGATTATGTGAGAGAACATAGAGCCACTGTTGAATGCCACTAGAATGAAGTTGCGAGTAGCCTCGGTGGCGTCTTTGAGTGTTGGCTTGGAGCAGATGATATAGACGCAGGTGTGGATACATTACAACAGAATGAAATGTTGTGGAAACATGGAGATTGTATTCTGGAAGTGCAGTCAATCGTCAAGATTCTTGTCTGAGGACAGTTGGAGTTTTTTCGTCAACAATGTGGGATAGGGGTGATGATGCAGGAACAAACTGAAGCCTCTGCTGAATTATCAGTGCGGCAGATTTGTCTGGGGCGGTTGAGGCAAGTGGAAGATAAGCATTGAGTTTGAAAACTCACAGGACTGGACAAGAAAGGAACGACAAGGAGGACACACAGAAGAGAAAAAATTGAGGGATGAACTGAGTGTCATAGCTGTTTTTTCTATTCATCAATCTACTTTTGGACATTCTAAACCTATGCATGAGGAGGTTGAAGGAGATATATGCTCTAAAGCCATAACCTGCATGTGATGCATGGCCATATCGATCTGTATGGCTGCTCTCAATGACGTGGTTAGCATACGTCTCCCACGTAGGCTATCATTTATTGAGACGTTTCATGGGAGGTGTTGCATTCATGTGATGGATGTATGATTATCTAGCTGCAGCATTTACTCATGTGTTACATCTCATGAGTAATGGTACATCACCCAAAGAGTGTGCTATATAAAGCCACTGTCATGTGATGACAGTGGTGTGGATACTTAGCTGAACCTCTAAGACGCGTGACACTCTTCCTCCTCCTCTGCATCATGAGATGCCAGCACACTGCGGAGGTGGGATGCTTTCATTTGCTACTTTGTTGATCGTCATCAAACACATTAGACGGAGATCAAAGGTTGTTGAGGCATCATCAGTGTAAGGTACGCCATTTACAACACATTCTTCATTTCTGGTATTTACGTGGTTTCATATTTCTTCCATAGCAATCCTGGATTTTTGGTATCTTTTGCTTTCGCTGCTCTGATAAGTGTTAATCAGCCCCGGTGAAACCCAGCAATGGTATCAAAATGGGCCATGATCTTAGATTTGTGAAATCATGTTGGAAATGAAGAATGTGAAGAACAGAGCACTGCGTTGTTTGTCAAAATGGCATGGCCAGTCTGGCACCACGCCGTAGAGCCGACTGTTTAGGTTCATGTGTTCAGCGTTAACGCATGGAAAACAAAGGGTGTGGTGAGGAAACTGTTTTGGTTCATGTGTTAAGTGTTAACACATCCAAAACGGCCATCCAATATTCACCAGGGCGTGGCGCAGATGCTGTTTTACACAGGTGCAGTGGTCCTTCAAAAACGATCACAGAAGCTTCACCACAATGTGGTGGAAGCTGTTTCAGATTGGTTTACCTTTACAGAACTGGCTTGCCTAAAAGTGTTCTTCAATACGACTTTAAAAAGAACACTACGACATAGTGTACACCGTGGTGGAACTGTTTACCTTTATGTTGTCGGGCTGCGTAAATGTAGTAAATGTAGTAAATGTAGGTGACCACGGGCAGTGCCATGGCCTAGAGCAAGCCATGGTGCTAAGAATTTTTTCTTCCAAATTTTCAATTATGAATTGAATTTATTTATTTATAAATTGTTTATAAATAATGCTTAAAAGGTATTTCAAGGATATTTATTAATTAATAAAAATTTTATTAAGTAATTAATTATAAAGGGTTGCACATCAACATGGTTTAAACATGTTGGTTCGGCTGAGATAATAAAATTCCGAACTAAATCATTAGAATGAAAACATAAAAAAGAATAACATGAGATAAGACAGTGAGACTAAAACCCCTTAAAATATTAATTGTTATATTTTTTCCAAATCAACACTTGTCAAGACCTCGATCATTCAATCGGGTAGGTCATGTTAAAGCCTGGTGCCCTTGGATTATCTTGTGTAAAACAAGCAAGGATGGGTAACTCTGGATCGTTCTTCGGTAGGTAATGCTAAAGCTGAATCCCCTGTTCTTGGCCCTTGTTTTGGGTTACACTAGCCGGAAGACCCTAATAGGATTAGGTTATCAGAGGAATGAAGTTGGGTTTATCCATATGATGGATTGGACAAAGAGTTGTCCACTCAACTATCCAAGAGGCACAACTGTTGTTGTGATTGGGATGATGCCCTACCTAAATAGCCAAACAATGAGAGAAATGCTAAAGCGATCCCGAGATTAGTGAAATATGAATCTTGACCCATTAATGAATATGATGTTTTAATAAAAGGGGTCGCCATTTTATTGGGAGCTCGTTTAATAAGTCTACTCGTATCGAAATTTGAGAATTGTTCTCAAACACGGAAAGTTATATGTGTTGGAACCACCTCTTCCTAAGAAATCTGTAGTTGGCGAATTCCCCTTACCTCAATGTGAGGCGGAGATATTCTTTTATGGATGAGTAAAAATAATTACAAGACGGGAGATGTGGGACTCGGAAATACCCATTACACTAAAATGGGGTCCAACACTCCCCCTCAAGCTGGACATGCCCAGCTTGGACTGAGAGTCCCACAAAGAAAAAAGACGACATCGAACAAGGCCATCCATACCCCCCTCAAGCTGGGCCGTGGAGGCGGTGAATTCCCAGCTTGGTAGTGAGAGAGTCTAGGCGAGCTCCTGGGAGGCCTTTGATGAAGATGTCGGCAAGCTGATCCGCCGTCAGAATATGACCAAAACTGATATGATTCTGCACTAGATGGCGGCGAAGAAAGTGGCAGTCCACCTCGATATGCTTCGTCCGTTCATGGAAGACGGGATTAGATGCAATATTCGTGGCTGCCTGATTGTCACATCAGATATGAGCAAATGTCTGTGTTGGAAAACCAAGCTCATGAAGTAGATGACGAACCCAGAGGTTCTCAGTGGTGACTGTGACTATGACGTGGTATTCTGCTTCTGCACTAGATCTGGAGACGACTGTCTGCTTCTTGCTTTGCCATGAGATGAGGTTACCGGCCAAGAATACTGCAAATCCAGAAGTGGACTTGTGGGTAGCAATGTAACCTGCATAGTCCGCATCACAGAAGACCTCAACATCCAAATGAGCATGATGAGAGTACCGAAGGCCACTTGCAGGGTCTTTCTTTATGTATTTGGCAATGAGGAGGACAACATCCCACTGAGATCTGGTTGGATGCTCCATGAACTGGCTCACTTTGCTAACCGCACAGGCAATGTTTGGACGTGTCATGGTGAGGTAGTTGAGTTTGTCCACCAGACGACGATAGCTCTCTGGGCGAGGAAAGGATGCCGAGTCGGTATGAAGAGAGCGTTCCCCAGGCTTAAGAGGAGTGTCCACTGCAGTCGCCTGGCTCAACCCTGCATCTTGTAAGATATCAAGGGCATATCTTCGTTGGCAGAGAGAGATAATGTCCTCAGAACGGGAGACCTTGATGCCAAGGAAGTAGGTGAGAGGACCAAGGCCTTTGGTGTGGAAGTGGTGGTGAAGGTGCGCCTTGAGTTGGGCGATTCCAGTGGAGTCTCCCTGTGATGATGATATCATCAACATATACTACCAGCAGAATACAACCGTTTGATGTCGTACGGAAGAAGACGATGTGATGCTTCATATTGCGAGTGAGGCCAAAGGCTGTAACGACATTGCTGAAGCGGCCAAACCAAGCACGATGAGACTGCTTGAGGCCATAGAGGGATCGACGGAGTCGGCTCCAGAGACACGAAATCCAGGAGGCTGCTATAGGTAAACTTCTTCGTCAAGAAAGCCATGGAGAAAGACATTCTTGACATCCAGCTGATGAAGCGACCAATGATGATGAGCGACCAGAAATATGGATAGACGGACAAAGGCCATCTTGGCAACCGGAGAGAAGGTAAGTAGTCGATGCCATATGTCTGAGCAAATCCCTTTGCCACAAGACGAGATTTGAGGCGATGAAGAGTTCCATCGGCATTGAGACAGATCGTATAGATCCATTTGCAACTGACTGCCTGTTTGCCTGCAGGGAGGGGGACCAGATCTCATGTATGGTTGTCATCCAGAGCCTGCAGTTCACCCCGCATAGCCTGTAGCCACCCCGGGTGTGATTTGGCCTCGCGAACCGTGTGGGGGATAAATATCGTCTCCAGTGCTGACAAATCGCTGTATGAAGATGTAAAAAGAGTAGTCTGACAAGAGCGAGTACCTTTTCGTAGTGCAATAGGCAAGTCATCTGATGGTGTGACAGAAGCATCGGACGAAGTGGGAACAATGATGTCCTCGGCCTGGACGGGAGTAGACCGTCCCAAAGTGATGATTAGGAGAGGGAGACACCAAAGGAGGGTGAATGATGAGAGGAAGACACTCATCGATGGTAGTGTCTGGATGAGGAGAAGGCGGAGTGAAATGAGAGCTCTCAATAAACGACACATTGGTAGAGATGATATAGCGCCGTAAGTCTGGAGAGAAGCACCAGTATTCACGTTGAGTGCGGGAATATCTGAGGAAAATACATCGGAGGGATTTGGGAGAAAGTTTAGAGAGGTTGGGGCGAGTGTCTCGAACATAACACAGACACCCAAACACCTGAAGAGGAAGTGAGTGAGGAGGAAGAGAGGAGAAGAGAGTCCGAAGGGGAGTCTCTCCCCTGAAGGATAGAAGAATAGAAGGGAGACAGTTTAGGAGGTAGGTAGTAGTCAGGATGACATCGGACCAAAAAAGAAGAGGCACCATCACGTGGAATAGGAGGGCACAAGCAGTCTCCAAAATATGACGATATTTCCGCTCGATCACTCCATTCTGCTGAGGTGTGTCAAGGCAGGAGATCTGATGAATGATGCCTTTATCCTTGAGAAACTGCTGAAAAAAGTGGATAAATATTCTCATCCATTGTCAGAGCAGAGACATTTAAGGGAGGTGGAGAATTGAGTATGAATTTCATTATAAAAGGTCTGAAAGGTAGAAAAAACTTCAGACCGATCACGAAGTAGGTAAAGTCAGGTCATGCGGGAGTAGTCATCAATAAAGGTGATATAATAACTGTACCCGGACTAACTAGGAACCCTGCAAGGACCCCAGACATCGGAATGAACAAGATCGAAAGGATTCGCTGCACGTGGTTCCAGTCGAGGAACCATACGTCACCCGATGATGTTTGGAAAACTCACAAAATTCACAATGGAAGGATAGGTGAGAACTGAATTGGGGGGCAAAGATTATGTAGGGTGGAAGCCGGTGGATGACCAAGCCGAGAATGTAGGTCAAAAGTACGGGCTGAGGCGGATGAGCAAACAACATATGGTGGGGTATCAAACATGTAAACCCAATTCCAAAGATAGCCTTGACCAAGTTCCCGATTCGTTTTCCACTCCTGAAAAACAACACCAGATGAGGTAAAAGTAGCAAAACAATTTAAGTCGGTGGTGAGTTTGCTGACGGGGATAAGATTAAATGGACTTTGAGGAACATGAGCGACCGACGTCAGTTGAATAGACGGGGTCAAGGGACATGTGCCAAATTCAGTAATAGGGATTTTTGAGCCATTAGCAAAAGTAATTGTAGAGTCACCTGTGTACGGATGATAGGTAGTGAATATACTGGAGTCCCCTGTGAGATGTTCTGACGCACCAGAGTCAAACATCCAAGCAGTCTGTTGATGAGAAACACATGCGGTAGAGCTGTCAGTCTGAGCAATGGGGGCTGGAGAAGAAGATGGTGGTACAATTGCCTGATAAGAGTGTATCAAAGCAATCTCCTCCGTTGAGAGCATCGTTCTGTAATGGTCACTGGGTGAAGGGGGACCGCCTTGCGGAAGACCCGATGACGGAGGATGAGACAGCTGCTCGGGCGGTCGCACAGACGCACGAGAAGGCTGACAATGGAAGTGAGGGTGTGTCCTTGCAGGAGAGTTGGCGACCAGAGGTGGTGCCGGAGGGCCGCGGGCGGACAAGCCAACCATTGAAGTGGTGGTGGGCCGGGTGATGTCCGCCGAGAGGGCGGTGCCTGGTGATTGCTTCGGAAGCAGGCCGGGACGTGCCGCGAGAGCGCTGAGAGGGAGCCCGTCGGGGCAGGCGGGACATGCGACGTCTGGAGAGAGCCGCGTCAGATCGGGAGGTGCCGGGAGGGCGGGCCGATCTTCGCGAGGGAGGAGGCGCGATGAAGGCGGTGTGCCGGCGCTCGTCGAGGAGGTCGACTGGAGGGTCGCGCCTGGGTCGACATGTAGTGGCGCCTGGGTCGGGAGGCAGAGGTGTATCCGCCTGGAGTTTGGTGTGCCGTCGGGAGAAACAGAGGCGCCGGGGTGCGTCGCACCTGGGTCGGGAGGGCCAGTGGCGCCAGGAGCAGCGGCTGGAAGGGGAGCGTCGGATGAGGAGCGGCTGGCCGACGCACGCAGGGAAGAGGGTCGGAATTGGACAAAACCGGGAGGGCAGGCGTTGGACAGAGGATCCGCGGGAAGCGGGGATCCTATTGGGGCGGAGCGCACCCTCTGGGAGGGAGTCGTGGGAGGGATGGGAGCCGTGAGACGGTAGCTGTGGGAGGGACGGGACGTCGTGGGGTGGAGCAAAGCCGTCGGGGAGGCGAGTGTAGGGAGCAACGCGACGAGGCGGGCCGCAGGCCGATCGCGCCTGGACGAGGGCGCCGGGAAAAAGGAGGGAGCCGCCGGTGGAGGGCCCTATCCGGATGGAGGCCTGTGTGGAACAACATCGGCCGTCGGGAGGTGGGGGGGCGCCGGGAACGGGAGCCGTGACGGGTGATGCGGGAGCCGGGAGTTCGGGGTCGTCGCGCACAACGGGGAGGGGATGCTGGGGAAGGAGACACCGACAGGGGGAGATCCACCGGGGAGAGGCTTCCGTCGGAGTTACGCGGGAGGGAGGCGCAATGGAGGAGGCGCTGGAGGGCCGTGTAGGGCAGAGCCTACAGGAGGGGGGGTGACCGCGTAGGGCAGACCCCCAAGGGGGTGGCCGCGTAGGGCAGACTCAGAAGAGGGGATAAAAAAAATTTAATGGGATCTTCTCTTTGATACCATGTAGTTGGGGAATTCCCTTTACCTCAATGTGAGGCAGAAATATTCTTTTATAGATGAGTAAAAATAATTACAAAGCGGGATATTCCGATGTGGTACTCGGAAATACCCATTACACTAAAATGGGGTCCAACAAAATCCATTGGTGAAGGTGTTCAACAAAAGGATTTAGATGACTTTCATAAACACCCATTGGTGAAGGTGTTCAACAAAAGGATTTAGATGACTTTCCTAACCATCTAAAAGATGATAGATAACTTGAAAAGGCTTTATCAGGAGTAAGCTAGGCATGAACAGTATTAAGTGTCAAAAGATCTTTTTCGGTGCAAGATGACAGAAGCAACCTCCGTCTCCACTCATGTACTCAATATGATTGAGTACATCAATGGCTTGGAGAGGTTAAGGTCACCTCTTGAGTTTGAATTGGCCATTGATTTCATTCTGCAATCATTACCGGAAAGGTTTTGGCAGTTTGTTGTGAATTATAATATGAATGAATTCAGTAAACCTTTACTTGATCTTTTCAATATGTTGAGAATAGCTGAGTAGGACATGAGCAGTCCACGCTCAAGTACCATGTTGATGGTACAAATGGAGAAAGGTAAAAGTTTTGGCCAAAAGTGGAAGAAAAGAGGTCGTGGAGAGTCCACACCGCCAGCTAAGCCAAAGAATAAGAAAGGACAATGTTTTCATTGTGCCAAAATTGGCCATTGGAGAAGAAATCGTCTGGATTACCTGAAAGGCTACAAGAAGCCATATGGAATGTCCCTGGTATAAATGTTATAGACTTCATTTCTTTCCTTTGCATGGTATGTGATTCCAATTGTATATTTTAGCAGTGTTGTAAATATACAGGACACAAACTTGAAATGAATGATCAAACTTGAAGTTGGTGTATAAGTAATGGAGCAAAGGAGTTGCCGCATTGAGATTGGATACTTCAAGCTTAGTTGAATATGTCATAAGATGTGCATTTTGCTCATTTTTCTCTTGAGAAGAGCGTGTAAACAATCGTTGTTTAATAAAATGAGATGGGTGTGTACTCCTTATTCTCAAAGTGTTGAAGAATAAGAAAACTCGGCGTATGATGTCTAGGTATGCTGTATAGACATTAAAAGTGGGTAAAAGTAAAAATCGGAAGAAGAAAAGTTAGTTGAAGAAGTTCAACAATGTTTCTTCAAGAAGCCAGTCAAGGTCATTGAAACTTAGGGTTATCAGAGATGAGTAGTAATTCTATATGATGGATTATTAAGAATAGCTAAAAGAGTTTTGGAAACTCCATGGAATGTCCATGTCAGGTATGAGTGTTTTAGAAATCAAATTCTTAATTTTGAAGAGTATGTGACACCGTATGTATATTTTACAAGTGATGTAATAGGAGTTCAAAATCAAAGAAGAGTTGATTGAGCTTGTAGTTTACATTCATGTTGTGTAGCAAAGAGTTGCCGCATCAAATTTGAATGTAAAGAAATGTATCAAGTTCAGATGAAGATAATTTAAGGTATGTATCTTCATCTCATTTCTTTTATATGATAAGAGAAGTTTGCTTGTTATGAACGACATGAGATGATTTATTGGATATACATGGTTTAGGATGAACATGAGATGAACATGAGATAATTCTGTAACATACTTGAAATGAAAAGAAGGATAAAAGTGTTTGTCTAGCGATTTGTTAAAACATGAAGGAATGTGATCCCGGCACCCTTTTAGTGCCATATTTTTAAAGAATCATCTTCTTATCAGGAGATATGTTCCGAACACATAGAATACTATATAATAACAATAGATTGTTGTTAGGAGCGTGGGGGCTGGTGTTGCTGTCCCGACGTAAATTGTCTTTTATACTTTTTTTAAAGTGTGCTGCTGTGTTGCCAGCTAGAGTGGTTGGGGGTTGGTTATAGAAGGTCAGGTGGTTAGCTGGTTGGCAGTTGTATTAAATAAGGGGTGGGTTGCACTGATAGTCCTAACAATTTGACGACTCCGGTGGGGAGTTTGAGCGGAAGAGACGATCGAAGAGGGGAGCACGCACGTTGGGGAAGCAATCGTTGGGAACCGATTGTGGCAGTGGGACGCAATCGCCGCTGCCAAACACGATAGGCGCTGAGGTAGACTCGAACAGTGCTGGAAAAAAATGAATACTGTTGTGCAATCTGTTTCTCTCTCTTCTACTTGATTTCTACCGTGTGAACCATTGTGCAATTGCTACTGGGAGTGCTACGTTGAGCAGATAATTGGAGCTTGTTGTTCATTGAGATTAAGAATGGCTACAAGAGTTGTTTCAGAGGAGTTGGTTCTGGAACGAAATAAGCAACAGCAGGCGATCGAGGTGCAAGAACTTTAAACAAAATTAAAAGAGCAACTGCAGACTTGGAGGCTCAAATAAGGGAGATGAAGGCGCAAGCAGTTCGTGTTACAGAATCAGAAAAACAAAATAAAGCTGTTGCTGAGTTTCTGAACGGAAGTGAGAATGAGAAAGCAGAGGACGACAACATTCGTGGTGGAAGCTTGACTTCAGATGACCCTTCTCAAGCTTACGAACTGAGGAATGCCTCGAAGCCGGTGCTTGTGGAGCAAATTGACTCTAGCTTCAGTAATTTTTGACCAGTATAAGTAATTCCAGATCCGAGTTTTGCTTGGATAGCAGGAAAAGGACGCTGGGGTGGAGCTGTTTGTTCCTGGTCCAAGCTCAGATCCTTTTGCTGAAGCAGTGACAAGTCCGAGTGTACTACTGGTCGAACAGGAATGCCAGGGAATGAGGGAAGACGCCTCACCTTCTACTCTCGGTGACTTGGAAACTCCTGAACAGACGACGAGAGCCGAGGAGTAAACAACAGAGAAGATCAAGGGACTGGTACTTCTGGAGGAGCATGTTTCAGATTCTGGGAAGCAGCGTAAGGCAACCACAATACTTCAAAGCAATGTCGGAAACGAAAAAACAGAGGGCGGCAGTGAACAAGGTATAGAAACAATCATTTTCACTTCTGTTCTTTCCGGTGATGGGGTTCACGTCTCCTCACCTAGTTTGAAATGTGAGGAACAAAGCGAGACAATAGATGTTATAGTTCGGGATGCTTGACTACCGGCAGACAAGTTTCACGGAGTTGCTAAGCACTTTTTGGAGCTGGGCGTGGTGGCAGGGCAACCAACGCCTGCTCGAGTGACTCCTGGGTTCTTTCCACAGGCCAAGCAAACTCTGGTCGAGCAGCTTTTGGGTGCCGTTGTGATCAAAGTGACAGGTTTCAGCATATAGGCACTGAAGCAACCGTAGAACAAAGAGTGTCCTGATTACCTGCTGGTTCTGTGTACAATACACGCAACAAGTATTTTGACTCTACTAACATAGCAGCAGCTTATAGGACCAGTTTGAACCACAGAAAAAGCAAGCACAATGAAACAGTTACCCGTGGTGACATTATTGTAGCTCCAATACATTGCGTGACAGCTTATATTTGGCTATGCAAAACCATGGAACAAAGGTTCCTGAGAACATAGGCGGAGCATTTGGAAGCTCGAGAGGAGTACTGAAGAAGAGGAAATTCAAATTTGTTTGGCGTTACCAGATTAATACGGGGGCCAAGAGTTCGAGTCACTTGATAATAGTGATTGTGCTTGACTATAGTATTTACAGAGGTGATGGCAGCATTGTCGATTCTTTGACTGCGATTGTGGAACCTGAGAGTTGGCAAAGTTCAAAAAGTGTTGTTTGTGATATTCAAAGGCAGGTGATACAACCAAACGTTTCTAGGGCGATATGCATTGTCAAGCAACACAAGAGTACATGTTTTGGACTTGCAGCTATCCAGAAAATTGAAGCTGTTTTATCAAAAAGGAGGAATTGCTTGCATGGAACCTCCTTGGTGATACAGGCAATATGGTGTGTGCTTGACCCCTTGGCTTAATGTTCTTGTGTACTTTTTCAGGAGCGGATGACGAATCGAGAACTTGGTCGAGGTCAACTTCGGAATGGGGTGTATATGTTCGATACCCCACCATCTCTTGCTTGCTCATCAACATCAGTCTGTCCCCTTGACCTACATTTGGTCATCCTCCGACTTCCGCCCTACATAAGCTTTGCCCCCAATTCAGTCCCCACCTTTCCTTTGTGAATCCTGCAAGTTTGCTAAACATCATGAGGTGACGTATGTTCCTTGACTGGAACCGCGTGCAACGAATCCTTTTGACCTTGTTCATTCCGATGGATGGGGTCCTTGTAGGGTTCCTAGCCAGTTCAGGTATAGTTATTATATATCCTTTATTGATGACTACTCGCCCTTGACACGGATCTACCTACTTCGTGATTGGTTTGAAGTTTTTTCTACTTTCCTGACCTTTTATAATGAAATTCATACTCAATTTTCCACCTCCCTTAAATGCCTCCGCTCCGACAATGGATGAGAATATTTATCCACTTTCTTTCAGCAGTTTCTCAAGGATAAAAATATCATTCATCAGACATGCTGCCCTGGTACACCTCAGCAGAATGGAGTGGTCGAGCCGAAATATCGCCATATTCTGGAGACTGCTCGTGCCCTCCTATTCTCCTCTCTCCCTACTCACTCACTTCCACTTCGTGTGTTTGGTTGTCTGTGTTATGTTCGGGATACTCGTCCCAACCTCTCCAAACTTTCTCCCAAATCCCTCTGTTGCATATTCTTCGGATATTCCCACACTCAACGCATATACCAGTGTTTCTCTCACAACTTATGGAGATATATAATCTCTGATGATGTGTCGTTTGTTGAGAGCTCTCATTTCACTCTTTCCTCTCCTCAACCAGACACCACTATCGATGATTGTCTTCCTCTCATCATCCACCCACCTCTGGTGCCCCACTCTCTTGGTCACCGGTTTGACACTGTTTACTCTCGTCGCCCGTCGACTGTATCCGCCGTCCAGGCCGAGGATACCATCATCCCAGATTCGTCCGATGCTTCTGCCCCGACACCAGACGACTTGCCCATTGCACTCCGGAAAAGTACTCGTTCTTGTCAGAATACTTCTCTCTATGCATCTTCATACAAAGATCTTTCCGCTCTGGAGACGATATCTATTCTCCGCACGGTTGGCGATGCCAAATCTCATTCGGGGTGGCTACAAGCGATGCAGGATGAATTGCAGGCTCTAGAAGACAACCATACTTGGGATCTAGTCCCTCTTCCGGCAGACAAACAGGCGGTCGGCAGCAAATGAATTTATATTGTCCGTCTCAATGCCGATGACACTCTCCATCGCCTCAAAGCCCGACTTGTTGCGAAGGGCTTTGCTCAGACATATGGTATCGACTATTTTGATACCTTCTCTTCGGTTGCAAAGATGACATCGGTCCGATTATCCATCTCTCTGGCCGCTTTTCATCATTGGTCCCTTTATCAACTGGATGTCAAGAATGCCTTTCTCCATATCTTTCTTGAAGAAGAGGTGTATTTGCATCAACCCCCAGGATTTCGTGTCTTTGGAGCCGACTCCCATGTCTGTCGACTTCGTCGCTCTCTTTATGGCCTCAAGCAGTCTCTTCGTGCTTGGTTCGGCCGATTTAGCATCGTCGTCACCGCATTTGGGCCCTTTCGAAGTATGAAGGACCACACTATCTTCTATCGCACGACATCCTCGTCTGCATCCTGCTGGTGGTATATGTTGATGGTGTTATCTTCACTGGGAGTGACTCAACTGCAATCGCCCAACTAAAGAGGCATCTTAACCACCACTTTCACACCACAGATCTCGGTCCACTAACATACTTTCTTGGTGCCCAAAATACTAGATTGCCCAAAATACTTTCATACGACTAAGCACTTTGTTCCATTGCTGCCCAAAATATGAGATTGCCCGTTAGCAAGTTGCCTGTTTTTTCAAAGTTTCGAATGCTATATCAGTGCAGCTTCTGTCATTATTGAAGAAATTAGTCATATGGAGTATTGTTCTCTATATATGAGAACTTTTGAAAGGTTTACGTATGCTCCATCAGTATTCGCCATGGGAGGGATGGGGTTTGGGGTGTGGTCGCGGGGTCAAGTCCCGGGCCAGCGGATTTCCTGCAATTTCTTTGTAGCATGCGTGAGTTGCCGTTGGAAGTTGTACCTAAATATAACATGCTCTCTCACTTCTTATGTTTGTGACCAAGAGCCTGTTTTGGTGGAAGCCTACACCAATTTTGCTTCTACATTTGTTCGTGGCTCTTCGAAGAAGGCATTGGCTGCATCTGGTTCCCTCCTTGAACCATCCTTCCCGAAGGCAGTTATATGTTGCGCAACTATGCATTGTGGGGCAGCATTATCCTCATTGTCTTATATGTCCTGTTTCTGAGTGGCAAGGGACCTGTATCAAATTTAATCGACTCTTTGCTCGGCGTTTCAACAATATCAAGGGTTCACAAGGTTGCTACGATATTACAACAATTGACTGCGATTTGCAGATTAAGAGAGCAGCAGGGAAGTCTTTACTTGGTTTCCCATCTTTGCATGGATGGCTACAGTCAGCAGTGCAAGGGTTTCCAGTGACCTAAGGGCGGGGGAATCAGGAACTGTTGGATCAGCCAGTGTGGGATCAGATATGAAGTCCTTATTTACACCTTGAGGACCTGGTGGCTTTTCCAAGTGGGTGAGAATGATAGGAATGTGGGCAACCTAAAGGACGGGGAAGGGAAATGTTAATTAATTGCCAAGGGCAGTGATGTATTTTACATAAGATTGTTTGGTTGGGTTGTTAGGTAGTAGGTTGGGGGATTGTTGAATGTGGGGGAAGGCGATTTGGATATTTGTGGTCCAGCTTTGATGTTAGGAGGATTTTTCCTTGGCCTCGGGAGCATTTCCCAGGGGAGTTTCTTCTTCTTCCTCTTCTTCCTCCTCTTCTTCCTCCACTACTTTTGGAACGTTCTTTACTATTGCTACATTACAGAGTTTACAATTGATTCCAAGCCTTATTCTATAATTCTCTCTTGGATTCTTCTATATTTTCTCACACTAGCATCTACTTGTGGTATAAGGTGATCTGAGTTGTAATGCCTTCCCACCTAATAGATGAGAAGCAAAGGCTTAGAATGACTGCACTTTTTTAAGTCTTGAATGGTACATGGCTAAGTCAACTCATCCACTAAGAACTTTCATTCATATACACAGAATGAAAGGACTGGGGATAAGTCATTATCCCCAGAATGAAAGTCCTGGGGATAATGACTGCACTTTTTTTTGTGTATATGAATGAAAGTCCTTTCATAAAATGGTTTTCTTACCAGTCCTTTCATAAAATGGTACAGGGCCAAGTCATTATCCCCAGAACAATCTTTAGAATGAATGCACTTTTTTTATTTGAGTTGCAATCCCTTCCCCACCCTTCATCCGTATCTGATGAAATCCTGATTTAAGAACTAACTTAGTAAAATAAGTCGCCCCATGCAACTCATCCATTAATTCCTTAATCACCAGAATAGGATACCTATCATCTACTGTTATAATGTTTAACGCACAGAAGTCAGCGCACATTCACCACCCTCCATCCTTTTTAACCATTATTATCGGGCTCGAATATGGGTTGCAGCTATGTCTGATAAATTCTAACTCCATCAGCTCTTGTACCTGTTTTTCAATTTCATTTTTCATGTGGTAAGAATGTTTGTATGGCCTAATATTCATAGGTTTGGCCCCTACCTTCAACTTAATTGCATGGCCAATCTCCCTCGTCGAAGGTGATCTTCTAGGAACATCAAACACAGTGCTATATCGTGCCAACACCTTTTGTAATTGTTGTTGCTGGACGTGGCCCAATCGTGTGCCTTCAACACAATCCATCTTCGGCATTGTCCACTGTATTCCCTACAGTTGCTTATTTCCTTTTCCCAAGCATTCTTGTAAAGCTTCTGGTAAACTCTGCGGAGTTCTTACTCCCTGCAATGCCACTTGTTTCCCTATCCAATCAAATTTCGTTGTCATTTCCTTCCAATTAGTTGTTACATACCCCAGGGTCTCTAGCCATGAAATACCCAGAGACCAAATTTGGCCCTGTTGTAACAAATATGTAGGCATCAACCAAGATTTTTTCCGTTCTAAGTTCTATTTGTAAAGACTTACATAATCCTCTGGACTCTACTCGGTGGCCGTCGCCCAATCGGATATTGAACGGCCTGGTCTCATCTACTTGGGCTGCAAACTGTCTTGTAAGTTGCCTTGAAACGAAGTTATGGCTCGCCCCACTGTCAATCAGTACCATCAAAGGTATTCCTTCCACTTTCTCTTCTATTAACTGTTGGATTGGTGTATCCCGATCCGATTGGATGCGGTCCATATTGGGCACCAGGCCGCAACTTCGCAGGTCGAGCTCCGCGGTGAGCTTGTTGGGGGTTGTAGGGGGCAACACGCCCTTACTCTGGGGGTCCAGGGGCCGAAGGCCTCCGACCCAAATTTTGGGGCACTGTAGCAACTCTGACCGACTGTAGTAAAGTTGGCCGGACGACACCGACAGGGCACTGTAGCAGTGTGGACTTTTGGCACGCCTACTGTAGCATGACAGACTTTGGAGTCAACACTGCTGTAGCTCTGCGGACTTCCATCCGCCTACCACTCTAGCAGTTTGGATTTGGGTGGCCGCGTCACTGTAGCGATGTGGATTTCCAGTCACCTTTTACTGTAGCACAATAGACTTTCTGTGCAGTTGGTGGAATAATGCTTCATCTTCTTTATTAGCCCATTTTGGGTTAGGGTTTCTTGTGCTTGAAACTTTGAAATCTCCCTGTAAATTGTGTTCCCGAATCATAGTGAAATTCTGCCTCTCCGTGGACGTATGGATCATTTTCTGAACCACGTAAATCTTTGTGTCTTGTGTGATTTTTTCTTCTGTCTTTTTTTCATTTGCAAACCTATTCTGTCATTGCGATTCCTGGCGTTTCCGCAACATTAACATCGGCCTGGTTCTTATGGTTTTTCTCAGGCCACTGGTTGTGGTTCCCAACATTTCCAGTTCCCATAGACTGTTAGGTCGGAGAAAACACCCAAGGAGGGAATGATGGCAAGAGGGGGGTGAATTGCCTTTTAAAAAATGATTAACAATTTAAAAATCAAAGATGAATAATGCAGCGGAAATAAAGAAGGCAAGACACACGAAATTGATAACGGAGTTCGGCCAAAACCCGGCCTACGTCTCCGCTCCCAACTCAACCGTTGAGAGATTCCTACCGCTTGCTTTTCAATGGTTTTAGCAAGAAACCCACTAGGCTTTGAGGTAGCACTAGGACCTATTACAGCTTGCTTTTAGTGGTTAAGCAAGAACCCAATGCTTTTGATGGTTAAGCAATAACCCACTAGCCTTTTTACGGGTGAAGGCTAGCTCACCGATCTCAAGCCTTTTACAAGGTAAGGCTTGACAACCTCTTCACACCTTAGTGGTGGTGTGAGAACCCAAAGAAAGGGAGGTTGAGAAAAGGGTTGGGGTTTGTAGGCACAAACCCAATTTTAAGCTCAAAGTAAATAAAACAATAAAACCCGTATTTGGGAAGACTTGGGCGCCTTTGATTGGATGGAGATGTTGAAGGCCGCTTCCAAGCTTCTTTGAAGGAGCTCCTTGGATGTGGAAGTTGTTGGAGCTAGGTGGGTTCCTTTGAGGAAGTCCGCCGGAGGTTGGCCAATTGATCCAAAATATGTCCGTTGGCTTCGTATATGATCCGGTAGATGTCCGGGGCTTCCTTGGCCTTTATTTATAGGCTAGGAACCCTTGGGGAGGCTTCGGAGCCGTTGGAGAGGTCTTCGGAGCCGTTGGGAGCCAAAAGGAGGTTGACTGGTCAACCCCAACGGCTAGTTTGACTGGCCTACCGGCTGGCCGGTGCAGGGCCACCGGCTGGCCGGTGCCTTGGCAGAGGAGAAGGCCTTTGGTCCAGGCTCCACCGGCTGACCGGTGGAGGAGCCACCGGCTGGCCGGTGGTGAGGCAGTAGCTCATCCTGTTCTGGCTGGGTGCCACCGGTCGACCGGTGCTGAGGCCACCGGTTGGCCGGTGGTAAGGCAGTGGCTCCTTCTTGAGAGCAGATGCCACCGGCTGGCCGGTGGTGTGCCACCGGCTGGCCGGTGGTCTGGATTTCAGACCATTTGCCAGCTTTCTATCTTGGCCCAATTCCTTGGCCACCTGATTTGATTCCTATCAATCAAAAACACTTGAAACAATGTTAGAAACATAAGAGGGTGATTGTGATCATGAAAATTAAACCTCGAGGGGTTTGAGAGGTACAACAATCTCCCCCTATTTTGATGATCACAATCACCAAAACAATTAATGTAAAAGATGAAATGAGATGCATGCTTTAAAAGATTAAAGTGAAAACAAGCAATGCATGAACAAAAGGTTTCTCCCCCAATCAATCAAGAAATTCTCCCCCTTTGTGATTATCAAAATAGAGTGGGGCATGATACTTGATTGAGGGAATTTGGGATTTTAAAAACAAGATTTGAGATTTGAAAAGCAATTGAGATTTTTGAAATTGAAATGAAAATTTGAATAACAGTTTGAATTGAAAGTTTTGAAACAGAAACAAATTCGATACCAACTGTTGGAAACCAATTGAAAATTGAAAATTCTAAATTGAATTAAAAAAGAATTGAAAATTGAAATTTGAAACCAAATGAAATTTTTGAATTTTGAGATTTTGAATCAAAAATGAGAAAGATTTGAATGAAAAATTCGAATTGAATATTTTGAAATGAAAAATTTGATACCAAGTGTTGAAATTGAAAGTTGGAATCGAAAATTTTGAAATTGAAAATTTGAAATGAGAATTTTGAATGAAAAATTTTAATTCACAAAAAGGCTTAAAAGAACCTAACTCCCCCTAAATAGAAACAATAAATCACCGGGGAGAGGGATTTTGAAAAGAGATGATTTTAGGCCCGGAGAGACTCGCCAAAAGGGATTTTTCAATCCACACTTGTCTCATGGCGGGTCTTCTCCTATAAAATTCATCCGAATAAAAAATCGACTTGGGTTGGCCATACCGGGCATTTTTACAATTGCATTCATAAATAAGGTGCCCGGGTTTTTTGCAATAATTACAAAATTTAAAATCGGAGCTCCCCCTTACAAAAATAGTGGGTGCATGGGAGGAGGAAGCTTGGTTGGTGTAGCCAAGTCCATTGGTGGTTCTAGATACTCGTTGAGAACCTAGGAGATTGTTCAAATTTTGTTCCCCTTGGGTGAACTTAGCTAGGGTTTCTCTAAGGTCTTTGATGGTTGATTCCAAAGAATCAACATTTGGGAAATTTTGGATTTTTAGGGACATCTCCTCCTTCTCTTTGAGAAGTTGTTCTTTTTCGGAGGAGAGTTTTTTGAAATTCTTTTTTAAAGCGACAAATTTTGAAGAAAGCTCATGAAAACCTTTTTCTAGTTGGTCTCTAGCGTGTGAGAGTTCTTCATAAGATAAATGATTTAAAGAATTTGAATTTGAAGAGCAAGAGGAGGAGGAGTCGGAAGATGTTACCTCATGTTTTGCCATTAGGCAATTTGTACCTTGGTCGCTTGAGGAGAAGGAGGAGAAGGAGGAGCTATCACTCCAAGATGCCTTTGAAGCCTTCTTCTTCTTCTTCTTGGCCCTTTTCTTGTGAGGTGGGCAAATGGGTACGGATTTTGCATCGGGTTCTAGCTTTCGAGCGGGTTCTTGCTTTTGAGCCATGCAAGTACCTTCATGGGTTAGCTCTAAACATTTCCAAATATCATGTGAAGTAGAGCAAGAAGAAATATGATCAAAAACATTTCTATCTAACCCGCAATGAAGAGCATTCATGGCTTTGCCATCAAGCTCGAAGTTTGCAATGTCAACGGGGGTCCATTGAGATTCATTTTTACTAGAGAAAGTATAACCATGCATGACAATTTTAAAAATAGGATATCCAATACTTTTAAGAAAAGTGGTCATGCGGGTTTTCCAAAAACTATAATCGGCTCCATCAAAGAATGGAGCACGATCCAAAGAATGCCCTTCGGGGGATGAAGAGGTTGAAGCGGTAGAAGCCATCAAAATAGGATCTTTAATTTGAAACCGGGTTAGGGATTTACACAAACCTCCCTCTGATACCAATTGTTAGGTCGGAGAAAACACCCAAGGAGGGAATGATGGCAAGAGGGGGGTGAATTGCCTTTTAAAAAATGATTAACAATTTAAAAATCAAAGATGAATAATGCAGCGGAAATAAAGAAGGCAAGACACACGAAATTGATAACGGAGTTCGGCCAAAACCCGGCCTACGTCTCCGCTCCCAACTCAACCGTTGAGAGATTCCTACCGCTTGCTTTTCAATGGTTTTAGCAAGAAACCCACTAGGCTTTGAGGTAGCACTAGGACCTATTACAGCTTGCTTTTAGTGGTTAAGCAAGAACCCAATGCTTTTGATGGTTAAGCAATAACCCACTAGCCTTTTTACGGGTGAAGGCTAGCTCACCGATCTCAAGCCTTTTACAAGGTAAGGCTTGACAACCTCTTCACACCTTAGTGGTGGTGTGAGAACCCAAAGAAAGGGAGGTTGAGAAAAGGGTTGGGGTTTGTAGGCACAAACCCAATTTTAAGCTCAAAGTAAATAAAACAATAAAACCCGTATTTGGGAAGACTTGGGCGCCTTTGATTGGATGGAGATGTTGAAGGCCGCTTCCAAGCTTCTTTGAAGGAGCTCCTTGGATGTGGAAGTTGTTGGAGCTAGGTGGGTTCCTTTGAGGAAGTCCGCCGGAGGTTGGCCAATTGATCCAAAATATGTCCGTTGGCTTCGTATATGATCCGGTAGATGTCCGGGGCTTCCTTGGCCTTTATTTATAGGCTAGGAACCCTTGGGGAGGCTTCGGAGCCGTTGGAGAGGTCTTCGGAGCCGTTGGGAGCCAAAAGGAGGTTGACTGGTCAACCCCAACGGCTAGTTTGACTGGCCTACCGGCTGGCCGGTGCAGGGCCACCGGCTGGCCGGTGCCTTGGCAGAGGAGAAGGCCTTTGGTCCAGGCTCCACCGGCTGACCGGTGGAGGAGCCACCGGCTGGCCGGTGGTGAGGCAGTAGCTCATCCTGTTCTGGCTGGGTGCCACCGGTCGACCGGTGCTGAGGCCACCGGTTGGCCGGTGGTAAGGCAGTGGCTCCTTCTTGAGAGCAGATGCCACCGGCTGGCCGGTGGTGTGCCACCGGCTGGCCGGTGGTCTGGATTTCAGACCATTTGCCAGCTTTCTATCTTGGCCCAATTCCTTGGCCACCTGATTTGATTCCTATCAATCAAAAACACTTGAAACAATGTTAGAAACATAAGAGGGTGATTGTGATCATGAAAATTAAACCTCGAGGGGTTTGAGAGGTACAACATAGACTTCCTATTTCTCCTTTGTTTCTGCATTTTTTGTTTCCTTTTCATCATCCTCCCTAGGCTCGATGCATTCCCACACCATTAGTTTATATCCTTTTTCAGGATAGCGATGACCAAGGTTGTTGTACTCCTGTCCACCAGAGTAACACAACCCCTTGGACTTCCGATTCTCAAACTCCTCCCTAGATAAATTTCTAACGCCCCACTATCTGGTTGTAGTTCCTTCTTTCCTGTCTTGTTTACTTACATTAACAGAAGGCACTACCTTAGCAGGGCTGGGAAACCATCCTTTGTTTTGTCCTCCAGAAGTTAAGTTCCCGTTACGCGGTTCTGTCAACTTGATAAGTCCCTTGATTAATAGCTCCCGTTCCACACGTCATGCCAACGTTAGCAAATGTACCGTTGTCCTTGGCTCTTGTGTCATTATAGTATCACCAATTTCTGGTTTAAGGCCCCCTATAAACATACTCATGTACCAACCCTCAATTAAGTCAGGTATCTGCAATGCTACCCGTTCAAACTCATCAACGTGAGCGTCCACAGTCCCTGTTTGATGCAACCCTTTCAAAAAGACCACGGGATCTGTTGTGGAATTGTTGGGAGTCGCAATGACAGAAACGAGAAACGAAAGAAAATGCAGAAGAAAAGATAGCACACAGAACACACAAATTTACGTGGTTGGGAATGATCCCTACGTCCACGGAGAGGCAGAATATTCACTATATCGGGAGCACAATTACAGAGTTTTTCTAGTAAGAAATTCTAGCCCCAAATGGGCTACATATGAAAAAGACGATCCACTGTTCTGAACAGAAAGTCCGCGTGACTACAGTTGCGGGCCCTAAGCATTCGGCCCAACTGGATCGGGCTATACCAATCCAACAAGATCTTCTTCTTAGACATTTCCATACCGTTCCATCAACTCTTCTTTTAACTGTTTCCAAGTTAATTCCGGCTGGACTGATCTCAACGAACTGATCCAATACTGAACCATCCCTTCCATGCTGAGTTGTGCCAGTGGTACCTTGAGCTCCTCCCGTGTTCGTTGGATTGCGAAGAATAATTCTGCCCGCGTGATCCACGCGACTGGATCCTCTCCAGAAAATAACGGCATCTTCGACTGCCTTGACATGGCACACAACTCCCCCTGCTTAGTTTCGTGAAATTCTGGTCCCTTCAACGCTTTCTTGTTCCGACTCCATCCTTCGAAATCGGATTTCAGACTACTATCGCCTTCCACGATTTCAACAGCCTTGCCTTTGTCGTCAATCTGTCCAGAACTCTCAACCTGGCTCGGCCTGAGATGAGTTACCGTAGTGATCAACTCCTGAAGTTGGAGTCCCTGCCGTTGATAGGCGTCCTACTGACACTGATACGCATCTTCCAGTTGCTGAAGACCGGCCTCCTGTTGATGCATTCCGGTAGTCAGATCAGTAGCTGTTGCTTCCAAAAGGGTTACTCAGCTTTCCATGCGTGTGGACATTCAAAAACAGATCGTCTTCCAAGTTTCTCTCTCTTCAAGAAATCTCTCTCTTGAACCACACGATCCGCAGGAAGCAATGTTCTCTCAATGAAAGCACCAAGTTGATAGGTGATTTCAACCAATAGAGGAGAAATGAAACAGAGAAGATCTACCTTTATCAATGGTGAAGAACAATTACAGTGATATGGAGCTACAAGCGCTCCTGAGAGTTTCGTCTCCACAGGCCCAGGCTTACAGCCAGAACTTCCTAACCAAATTACAAAATACCCCCCCTCCCTGGTACCATCCCCATTATTTATAGCCAAACAAGACTAATTACAATTCTGCCCCTGGAAGTTACACTTCAATACTATTCCCAGACTTCCCAGACTGCATCCTACGTTGGTAAGTAAATTGGACAGTTGGCCTCTCCCGAACCCATCAAGTATGATAAAGCAACAGTAGGTGATGAATGACATGCCTTGCTTAGATGACTTTAAACCTGCGGAATATGCAGAGCAGTGAAGCTAGCCACATTTCGGTCTTATGGCAGTCTTGAACTTGAAATCCAGACCAGCCTTGGGAGTTTTGAAACTTGGGATCCAGACCATTTGAAGAACAAAAAAATAAATAAAAATGTTGAGCATGCATTTTGTCGGGTGTTTGAGGGATAGGCCACAACTAAAACAATTTACTAATAAGCGATTTCCACTCTGAGAAGCATTTAAGAAAGGTATGATGACCCTGGGAGAAGTTGAAAAGCTGGCGAAACAAGTTAAAAAACTGAGATTGGTTGTTGGTTCAAAAGAACATTATATGAAAGAGTGTCCCAGAGTTCCTTCACGATGGAGGCATTTTTCCCAACATGTTTGATAGATTTATCTATCAAGTTGAGAAACAATGCAAAAATTTGATCATCTTCGCTCTCCCGTAAGTCAAAGTAACATCTTTGGAGACCGATGTTAATCAATGACGTGTGTATGTTTGTTCATCCCTTTGAGAAGGGGTAATGGCAATTTTCTTCTTCCACTTTTGAAATGTAGTGGAATCTAGAAGCTTATCAACAAAGCATGTCGAGTACTTAATCATAGGAGAGTTGTGCAGGGGCAGGCACACATTTGGGTGTAGGGCGCGAAGTGTGTGGTCGGTACAACATGTTGGGGGTGCAGGGTGTGCTTGTTGCTTGTTGCTGGCGCATGCCTGGTTCGCAGGGCTAACCTGGGTGGTGTATGGGTTCATGTGGAACAGCTAGGGTTTCTGTCTCTGGTGCGATGTGAGAGATTGGTGATCAGTAAGTTTCGACTTTTAAGTGTGGCTGGCACTATCTATTTATAAGGAAAACAAAAACTGATACTAACTGCTGAATTACAACTAAATGAAACCATGTAGTCAACATGGGCCACATGGGCCTAGAACATAATCCTCCAGCAAATCATGTGCAAGTTCAGCCTACTGAATCACATTAAATCTCTTCCAATCTTGCTCTCCTTTCTGTTAGTTGCATTTCCCTCCCCTTGTTCTGTATTGCCTGTTAAAACTGCCATCCCACCGATATTTGCCTGCTTGTATCATTTGTTTAATTTTATGCATTTGTTAAGGTTCCATTTTTCTGTTTCCAGTTGCCCGGACGCACGGATAATGAGATAAAAAACTACTGGAATACCAGAATAAAGAGACGACAACGAGCCGGACTGCCAGTTTACCCCCCAGATGTTTGCCTGCAAGCGTTGAGCGAGCAAAGACAAGAAACGGGTGCTAATGGAGACAGGCATCTTGATCTTTTCCAGGCCAGCACTTTCGAGATTCCTGATTTGGATTTGAAGAATTTGGAACTCAGTCACGGGGTTTTATCTCAATCACCAACACATGTTGAGATTCCCGCTAGCTTATTGACACCAGGTCTAGGTCTAACTCATAGTTACAGTTATATGTTCCCCACATTGCATCCTCCCAAATGCTTTCGTGAGTTGGAGAGCATGTACCCTGACATGGATGTTAATGCTGCTCTATCTTTCAATCAGAGGGAGGATGGCCTTTACGATCGGATTCCTCAGCCATTTGGACTGTCTTATGCATATGATGATAATCTTTGCATGGACCATCTGCCTGCCTTGAATTCATTTCCCGGCAGCCGTGCCGCTCTTAATGGCAATTCTTCTTCTTCTGAGCTGATGCCTGAGGCTCAGAAGTCGGAGCTCCCTTCACTCCAATATGCAGAATCTCAACTAATTGGTTGGGACATGCCACCTTCTCCACTACCTTCACTGGATTCCTTTGACACATTGGCCTGGGAAAGGAAGCCGGAATGTGTCTGGGAAGGAAACCCAGAATGTGTTTCTCCACGGAACAGTGGCTTGTTGGATGCAATATTATACCAATCGCAGTGCCTGAAGAACTCCAACGGTGCTTCATGCCAGCAGGCTTCAAGTGTTTCCGTTGTACCCAGTGAAGTAGTGGACAGCTCACCAGAATTTTATGCCTCAAAATGGGATGCTTCTGGTGACCCGATATCACCACTGTGCTGTTCCCCTGCTTCGGTTTTTAGTGAGCGTACTCCTCCCAGTGGAAGCTCGGTGGATGAGCCCTTTGAGACATTGCTGGGTGAGGTTGCATTAATCTTGTTGGTTTGGGTTTGAATTGGGAGCTGATTTTGTGACTGACTTGTTTGTACGTGTATGTAATGCAGGACAGAAAGGGAAAGAAGCAGATGTGATCAATTATAATGGAAGTTATAAGATGGATTTCAGCAGGCCCGACGCTTTACTTGGTTTGGACTGTTGGCTTGGGTTCGGTGGTAGGAACAGTCGATTCTGACAGAAGTTTCAGCAACAAATAGGTGCTCCAACTGCGGCCGCAGGTTTGAGAATTTAGATATTGCGATCCTAATGATTTGCTTCCACTTGGCATTCATCCAGCCAATGGCTTCTTTGGATTCCAAGAAAGAATGTCAAGATGTCATTTTAAAGTTTCTCGTTCCGGTTGTCATGCGGTTTTTTTTCTCTTTCCCAGCCGTGATTTTGGTAGGTTGGAATCAAAAATATTAATGGACTGTGATTGAGATCGCAAGTCAATGATTCGCACGCGTGTTTGGGTGTACTGTGCGGAAGCAGGGTAGTAAGTTGACCATTACTTGATCTCATTCCTTTGAATCATCTTCTATAATCATCGACGTCGTTTTTGTTGGGTTGTGTGTTTCAACTGCGTCCGTTCTTTTTGCCCAATCTCGTATTGGACCTTTAACTTTCATTATTTTAAATAATGATCTATAATCATAAGAAACAGCACACACCCAGTACCATTAGACTATCGATGCGTTAGTATTTTAACTTCCCAAATGTTAATTTTCATGGACTCCGTTCCCATAGATATTAGTTTTCATGATCATTAATCTTCCAAGCTTATGACGTATCAACAATCACATTTTCATGGAAAATATGGATTAATTTGGAACGTTGATAATATTTATATGTATTACACACACATATATATGTCAACATGAGTGTTTGCATTCATTCATCGTCAACTTCATGTTTCATCTCCGACCGACATAATGATTCTGATTTTGAAATATGTCAACATGATAGTGTTAGCATTCATTCATCATCAACTTCATGTTTCATCTCCGACTGACAATGATTCTGATTTTGAAATACTCCACGATTTTAATGTGTCACGGTCTTAATTTCATAACATATTTTTTGCATGACCATCTTTCTTCGCATTGAGTTTTGGGCGACTCCATCACTATTATTGACTTGGGATATTTCCCCCCACGTCTCACTGTCTCCAAATACTTATTTTATGTGTTGCATGATTTTTTTTTGTAATGTAGTCCCTTTCTCCAGAATTGATGTATATATATGAAATAAATAATTCATTCATGAAATAATGCATAAATATAATAATTTTAGTTCAATGTTGGTGATAAAAAATAATTCAACATGCAAATAAGACCATTTCATGAAACGAATGGAAATGTTGATTACATATTCATGTTAATGGTCTTGAAGACATTATAAAACCCGATCAAATAATTTCATTATGATCATTATGATTCATCCGATTATAAGAAAAATAATGATGATAATAATAATAAGAATAAAAACAACAATAATAATGTTAATTTGATTAAATAGACTGCAAACTACTGCAACACATATCTAGACACCCCAGTGAATCAAGCCACATTCATCTCCAATAATGAATGACAAACATCTAATGAATCTATTTTATTACATGATAATGACCGGTGGCCTAAGTTGAAGGTGGCCCAAAGACCCAGTGATCTAATTTTTTTAACCCTTTTTTTTCAACCTAGTGATTAATAAACAGGGGCATGTGGCCCCATTGTGAACCGCGCAACACACCCACCGCGTCGCCCTGCGTTGTGCTCCTGTGCTTGTGTCTTTGCACCCTCCTGAAGCCACGTTCGTAGCCTACCGACACCACATCACGCAGGCGTGCATGAGGCCACCACTAGGTGTCAGCAAAGTTGACGCCAATAGACACCAATCTCATACGTTCACACGTGGGATGAAAGCCACCACCTCAAAAAAAAAGTATGGGGGAAAATGCATCAAAAAGGCCGCCCACAGGGGTTGAACATGGGACCCTTGGAGAAATGGTGTTGCGGTCCAGCACAAGTCACCACTAACTTGCACCACATTGGTAAGTATGAGGGGGTCCAAAGCAAACACAAATACACACCCATCCAAGGGCCAAGCTGGGTTGGACCGCACCCCCCCCTCAAGGATTGATCTACTACCAACTAGCTTATTATTTATTATACATATGATCCAATAGGCCTTGTATATTAATATAGGTGGTAAGCCTTGTCTGATTTTTTTGCGACATTCATGACCTGCATGAATATAAGTGTTTTTCCTTTATCCTCAGCTTGATTTTTTTGTTGCCTCATTACTACAAATTTGTGGAAAATAGGTGTTGCCTTTATCATTACTCTTTATAAGCGTTCATAAAAGTCGACTTTTATCAGTGTTTATTTTAGTGGTGATAAAATATTTATCTATTTATTTAAGGTGAAATGTTTATATAATTGATTGCAATGAAAGATGTAATTTTAATGTTTAATGTAAATAGTTTAAACTTTTATTTTTTTTTGAAAATTTCATATGAATTTTTATATATTATTGATATTATATATATATATATATATGTCATATTTCCAACGGGTGCTCGTTCAAGTGGAACAAGTATTCCCCATATGGCATCTCATTAGGGGTTCTACCCCAAATTGCGGCCTGATTCCCCCAAATTAAAATTTGAGGTGGTGATTTTTCCATCCTGCGTATGATTGCGCGTGGGCAAGGGCCGGCTAACGCCACCCTTCCAAGCCAGTAAGGGCGGCGACTGAATGTCCCGCATTTGCAGGATGCAAGATTGAATCGCGGGGGCGACCTTGTGATGGATGGAGGATGACGACAAACATAATCGATGAATGTAGAGACCCGAAACTTGACGTACATGGACATTACATTACTTTTGCGGAATACTTAATACATAAGAAAAACAGACACACAAGGACCGTAATAGTTTAATGTCTTTGGAAACTCGGAATATAAACATCTAATCCTGTTGAAAGATCTTCAACATCTCCCATATCGATCTCCTTTTTTTTACCTAAAACATTTCTTTATATCCTGGGGAAAAGAAAACATAAAAGGGGTGAGCTCAAATGCTCAGTAAGGGCAAAAAAAAGAAGAAATATCAATCACATCATATTCATAAGAACATAACATTTTGGAAATCTTACCCTGCAAAAGAGATAATAATTTCATAACATGGGATAAATCATAGTAGTGAAATGTAATCCCAATAATCATAACTTAAAACATGAAACTTTGTGGCATACACACATAATCATAGAGAATCATTTCTTAGTAGTCAAGACTCATAGCCAAAACTATCTTAGTGGACAAAGTCCATTTCTGAACCGAGTTCATTCCTCGTTTCAGTCATGTTTCACTGAACCGGTTTAACCTGCCGTTCCAGCCATGTCTATCTCATGAGATATAAAATCTTTACCCAATGCATTGGAGGGAGATATAGGTCCCATCCATCTCATAATGATACCATTCTTATGTGTGCCACAAAATCATAAACCATACATCATAGCATGACCCATGTAATAAAAATGGGATTCTTAAACATCGTGACATCATAAAACAATTCATATAAGATAAAAGAATTCATAAAAATAATTCCATCACAACATAATAAAATCAATGTAATAATAGGGATATAAACAGAACCCTATATTATCTTATATGGAAAATAATTTTGATAAAACACTTGAACTCCATTCTTGAGGAAAATATCCTTTTTACTTCAAAAACACTTCTCCTTTCTTGACATGTCATACAATTCTAAACTAAAAGAAGTTGATTAAAAATAAACTTGAAAACTTGTAAAGGAAGCTTCTTTGAAATAATGTTTTAAAAATCCATTCATGTCGTATAAGTTAAAAAAAACATTCTTCTCGTACTTTTGTCGGAAAAGTCAAAAAGTACCTTGTATGAAAAATGACAAAAGATTCCTTTCATATCTTTTACTAAAAACTCAGCAAAGGGTAAAATTGGATTTAAACAATTGTAGGTGGATGGAAATAATATTACATATTGAGGAAACATGGATGTGGATGATAAAATACACCCCAGTAAATACCAAAGTATAAACAATCTCGGATAAAAATGAGATTGTGATATTTCCCTTACCTTAGGTCCAATTTGCTTCGAAAGTGTCCGAACCTCCTGTATAATGATTTAAATAATGTCATTGACTTATTACAGAATCATATTCATTGTTATGATATCATATATGGTTCACTTATGACTTTATATTACCCATTCTTATGTAAATTAATGTTAAAGTAGCGTTTTGGGTAAAATCATCTTATTTATTGTACATGTTTGGACTTGTTGTTCTTGATGTTATTATTACTTATATCATGATTTACTTACCTCCAAAATGTAAATCATGATTTATATACCATATACATTCATTATATATCCAGCATATACAATCATTTATAATAGTACATAACATATGGAGGTAAGAAATGAAACGCACCGTTCATGGAGACGATAAGCCGTACGTACGCATGAATGCTACTTTCATTTCTATTTCTTATTTTAATGGAATTAAAACATAATGATACATAGGTATATTATAATTCCAGTATAATATCATATATAATATCATTAACCACATCCTTTATACATCCCACATAAGGTATTAACGAATCACATCACTTTAAGGGGGCGGTAGTCCGCACTTCCTCAAATGAGATTATCGTATTTACCGACTATGGAAACCGTAAAGGCTTGATATAATTAGGAAGTAAATAATCATAAGGAAATCATAAACATAATATATATTATATATAAATACAGTGCCATCATAATAGCCACCATGAGAGGTGGTAGGAGAAAATTGAACAATCATCGTTTCGTGAGGCGTTAGTTTGTCATCACAGAAACATTATGTTCTTCATCCATTAGATGGAGGTGTGTATAAGTGTAGTTCTAATCCTTCTCATAACAACATCCTAGTATATTTAGGATATTGTTTTTGTTACAAAAGAAAGGATTAAAAAGAGTTTAGGGGTTGGAGAAGTAGAATAAAAGAAAACAACTTAAGAGAAACTGTTACATTTAATTTTGATAACTTCCTTTGGTTTGAACCAAAAGGACTTCTTGGAGACTCTTCTGCCTAATGTAAGGCTTCAAGGGGGAGGAGATGGATGTAGGGAGCTATAGCATCCTGCCTTTTTATCACATAAAATTTCATTACATTTTACAAAACTGAGGATCTTTAAGGTTTAGTGTCTTGGAAACTAGGAACTTAAAACATGAAAACATAAAACATTCTTCTTAAACACTTGAAAGGCTTCTCCTCATGTTCACCCTAGGCTCATTGCTGCATCTCATAACCTGGGGACATACATCAAAAGAAAGGGTGAGCAGAAGGCCCAGCAAGGGAAACAAGTGAAACATTTTACATATGAACTTGAGATACATCAATAAAGTCATGAAAAGAACTTTAAGGCATGAAAATGAAATCATGAGGCATATCATAATAAAAATAAAACTTTTTCATAACTTGAAGATGTGGCTACATCATTTAACATAGACAATCATGAACATATCACCAAGGTCCATCCCCAAGGTGTCATTTTAAAATTACCAAGGTTATTCACCAAGGTATCGTGAAAATTGTAATCTCTAGTGGTTACATCATTACCCAATGCATTGGAGCGCTATCAGGGTGCACCCTTAAATTTGCCTTTATTATCATGTGAGCCACATATATCATCATCAAAAATTTCATAAAGAACCCATATAGCATAAAATAAATGGGTTTCATTTCATAATCATAACGTTTTAAAAACTGATTTAAAGACATGATCTTTACGTCACTTTAAACCCACTGAAGGGAAGAGCGGGTTTCATGTATGTAAATCCCAGAATTTAAAATAGAACATTTTTGTATATATGTGAATAACCCTGTATAAATAAGAACTTTGAGTATTCACTTAATAACATGAAGTAATTTTGAGAAAAAGAGAGAGGCATTTTGAGACGAAAATTCTGCAGCACAACGGCTACGTTACAAGGTTTTAGAAAACGTTGAAAAGAGAGGGTACATGGGTCAAACAATCATAAATGACCCATAAAACAGTAGAGGGACAAAATATAAGGGATTTAAGAACATGGTAATGAAATTTGAAAATATACCATATGAAATGAAGAACATGAAAGGAAGACAAAAATAAGATTTTTCTTATGAAAATTCGGCAGCCTAACGGCGTTACATAAACTTCAACCAAAAATGAATTGATGATATCAAATAGGTTCTCTCATCATATGAACATAAAATATCAGTATGATAGATATAGAGATCATACCCCAACATAACAAAAAGGAACTTGAAAGAATTGACATGAAAGTAGAACTTCAAAACGAGAAGGGTGAAGAACCACTTAAAAATTCGGCAGCCTAACGACACCACTTAAAACTTCAAAATACTAAATTGAAGAGATCAAATGGGGTCTCTCATCATATGAACATAAGAGTCCAGTATGATAGATATAGAGATCATACCCCAACATAACAAAAAGGAACTTGAAAGAATTGACATGAAAGTAGAACTTCAAAACGAGAAGGGTGAAGAACCACTTAAAAATTCGGCAGCCTAACGGCGCCACTTAAAACTTCAAAATACTGAATTGAAGAGATCAAATGGGGCCTCTCATCATATGATCATAAAAGATCAGTATGATAAATTTAGAGATCATACCCCAACATAATAAAAAGGAACTTGAAATACTTTACATGAAAATAGATCTTGAAAAATGAGAAGGGAGAAAGAATCTGTTACAAAAATTTCGGCAGCCTAACGGCGCCACTTAAAACTTCATAAAACGAAATAATGAGAGTAAGAGGGGATCTATCATTATATGAACATGAAAAGGGAAGTAAGAGGAGTATAAAAGAATATCCTCCATCATAAGAACATGGAGCATAAAAGGAATGACATAAAAGAGATTACTTGAAAAGAAGAGAGAGGTCAGATCCCTTACCTTAAAACGTAACTCTTAAAACTCAAAGGTTGGGACCTTGAGGGCTTGGGGGCACCTTGGGAGGACTCCTTGGGAGGTAAGGAGACCAGAACTTCGTTGAGGATGGTTTTGGAGTCGAAAGGATGAGAGGAGGGCTTGGTATTTATAGGGAAAGTGAGGGGACAAGGCATTAATGGCCAAGGGACACCTCAAAAGTGGTTTTCTCAAAAGCATGGGCCCTCCCATGGTACTTCCCATAAAGTTAGGCCACATGGGGACCCCCACACAATAAATCATCCACTTTAGTCGAACATCCTTTAAAATATCTCATGACATCATCATGACACAGTTATGATGTCATTAAACATACCGAAACCCTAAAACTGTATTTTTACTATTCACTGAAAATTCAACTTTCTCATAAAAATCCCAAAATTTCACCTTAACCAAATATCAATGCTTTGATTTCAAAAATGAAATCCATTTTATAAAAATAATTTTCTAAATATTTTTAATTTATTTTTTAAATAAATACACTATTCACCGAAAATTCATTATTTTTAGAAAAAACCCCAAAAATTACCTTAACATAATATCGATGCTCTGAGTTCAAAAATGAAATCCATTTTATAAAAATAATTTTCTAAATATTTTTAATTTAAATTTTAATTAAAAAACACTATTCACCCGAAAAAACTAATACTTGAATAATAATTTATGAAACCGTTTTTTAACCATTTTATTGAATCACATTACTTAAATCAAGGTGCCTAGATTATATTAATACTTTCTTTAAGTGAGATTACCAATCCATTTGGTCACATTACTAATCCTAAGCATAAAATCACTATTCATAATTTACTATTCATCAAAAATTAAGTTGATCTTATTAGACTCTAAATTCCGTACTGAACATATTTGTAGAAGACAATTTTTTTGAAAATCATTACACATTTTTATTTATTTAAGGTTTACATAAACATTTTTAAAATATCCTTTCTCTAAAATTCATCAAAAATATGCATACTATATTTATCTGGTCATTTGAGAATTCATAAACTTCATCATAAGAAGAAATTCCAATTTTTATTTAAAACAAAGGATTACACAAGGCAGTTATGGTCTCCTTACATAGCCCCTTATCACACCAGCATAGGACCTAAGTGTAAGGTGTGCTAAGGTTAGAGAATCTGAGGGAAGCTCGGCCAACATCGCACGAGTAGTAATTTCTATCAGTTTGAACTTCTCGCGAAGGCGATCCCGTTCTAGCTTCACACGATGAAGTTCAGCTTGGGTTTGGTCCAGAGCAAAGCCCAGTGGTGCTACCTCCTTCCCAAGTTCTGTTA
Source organism: Viscum album (assembly GCA_963277665.1). NCBI lineage: Eukaryota > Viridiplantae > Streptophyta > Magnoliopsida > Santalales > Viscaceae > Viscum > Viscum album. The sequence continues at coordinate 181,852,101 of OY728125.1, read as the reverse complement.
GATGGGCTTCGATCGGTCCAAGACTACTGGGTGAGGCCATCGAATCTTCTTTCTATATTAATTAACCAAGATTACTTGTATTTAGAGACAATAATCAAAATGTTTAGTTTCCAGCGGTCATATTGACCAATGGTCATATAACAGTCAAAAACCAATGGTATCATTTTAATTATACTCATGTTATCAAATGAAACATTTTTGTTGAGTATAAAAATAAAATAAAAATAACACATAAAATTAGGAAACAAGATTTATTCAAAATTTCGGGTCGTTACAGGAGCTTAGTTGGGCAGAGTTTGGACGAGCCAAAAGGCTTGAGAGGTGTGAGGAATTGCATAGAAGTGGTCTCCTTTTATAAGGGAGTGGAATGACTCTTTAGGAAAGTGTGAAAACATTATTTTATTATAAACTTATCTTCGGTTTGAAGAGGTCCAAAACTCATTAATGTCGAAGATAAGATGACTCATATTCGAAATAAAATCATCCAATAGGAATTGGACAGGTTTTGGATGATATTTTAATCATTTTAATCTTATTTATTTAAATCATTTATTAATGAGGTAAATACTGCATCATTATTGTGTCATAAATAATTTAATTTATCAAATGTATAAAAATTATAAAAAAAATACCAACATGTAAGAAATATTTTTAGCTTTCCAATGAATATTTATAGTCCAAAATATAATTTATATAGCCCCTTATAAAAATTAATTACTAAACGATTTTTGTTAATTCCAATTTTGTCTTTACATTAAATTAATTAATCTAATGTGTCATTGTCTTTCATAAGTGGCTCCATGGGGTCCCAAAATCGACCCAAGGATGCCCATGGTCGGCCACTACTCATCCAATAAGGTTAGTACAAGTGTCAAGATAATTTTGAATTATTATAATATTCTTTTAACCTTGAATTACCATATTTACCTTTAACCGTAGTAAATAAAAATTACCGTAGTTACTATTCATAATGCCCAAAAATAAAAATTAGCTTATTAACATAATTTGGACCCACTGATTCCAAATATGGAATCCATTTTTCCAAATTCAATACACAAAAGTTGTAGAAATTAAATTAAAATTAATCCCGTTGTCGAAAGAAAACGGGTTTTTGTTTAAAACATTGCAAAAGATTGAATTGATTTAACCTACGAATTCAAGGTAAAATCAATGATAATGACATACATTATATTAAATGGTAAAAATATATTCTATTTATACTTTAAAACCATTAAATATTATAATTTATCCATATAAATTATTACGATGAAAAAAAGTTGTTTTTAATTAAAATATAGCGTGTTTTTACTATTCATTAAAATAGGAAAGTTATTAGAAAAATATCAAAACTTTATCCAATGTAAATTTTTATATCCTGATTCGAAAGAAGAATTTTATTTTGTAAAATTGAACTTATAAACATGTCAAAAACTATATTTAAAGTGGGTGCACCATCAAAAGGCGACAAAACTGCATTTTTTGAAAAATACTTATTTTACCCAAAAAATTTATTTTGTTCTTATACCATGTTCTAGAAAATGTGTAAGATGAATAATAATGTTATAATATTCAAAATTTAGTTAATAATATTCATAACGGCTAGTTCATAATAATATTATAATAATATATCGTTGTTTAGTAAAACCCGGTATTGCGTACAACACACGCTATCGAGGAAGGTCGCAATTGCGTGTCATGCAAGCCAAGTCAGGGTTGCGTGTTGTGCAAGAATCCTTCGTTGTTTTGTATAACATAATCCAACCATATTTCATTTATACATTGAATATATAGACACACACACACACACACACACTCAATGTTGCGTAGAATGACTATTATAAAACGAACATGAAATTGTGTGTAACACGATCCAAGAATAGCGTTGCGTATACTGCAAGATAATACGGTGTTGCGTATAGTACAAGCTATACTTGGTGTGCTGTATAATAAAAGTCATCAATGAAATTAAAAGAATATTTTTCATAAAATCCCGGGGTGTTACATTCTACCCCCCTTAAAATGAATTTCGCCCTCGAAATTTGTTAGGGTTACAAATAGTTTATTACTCGAAAGTTTCTTTAATAGAAACCCACATCGTAAAAAGGAATACCAAAACTTGGCTTTAAAAACTAAAGTATAAAACATAATGGTCACCCAAATTAACTAATCACTGGGTTTCCACGTATGAGAACATAGGTGACAATATGGATATGGAAGAGAAATCTAACCATCATGTTCTGATGGAGAGTGGTAGAGAACATGGCTATGAAAAAGCCAACAATCACAAAGCCATAAATTTGTGATGATCTAGGGTACCATCCGATTCATCGGATATAAGGGCACTAGGACAACATTTTTGATTTTCAAGTTCATTTCCCTAAAGTTGAAGAATTTAAATTAGAATAAATACTTACTTTATTTTGGTACAATATCACTATTGTTCGTGCCTTAAACAATTTCCACTTCATCTCTTAAAGAAATGAAGTTGAATTTGTTATTCGTGAAGTGTTAGCAGATCATGTGATAGAATGACGGGTCATTCCATCTGTCTCAAACAAAATGTTGGAAAAGTTATTAAATATACATAAGTCGATCTATAGTGAGATTAATCATATATGGTTCCTAAAATGGACTTATACTTTATATATCATACTGCTTAATATAATAAAACTAGTTTCTACTAAACATGGACTTCCTGTAGGCCAGTGGTAGGTGATAAAGGCCAGTCACACTTCGGTTGTGGGTTCGATTCCCACAGCTTTGTCCGACGCGATGGGCTGTTGCCCGTCCTGCAGGTTTTCCTTTTTCTAAAACTATATTACTATAACATCCCAACAATAATATCGAAAAAAGTTCTATCCTTAAACAATACTAACTTATGTCCAACATAATCCATTACAATCTTTTAGGGTTATCTAAAACACTTCGGTCCAAGCTCATAGTATAAAGAAAATGATTACTTGAAATGTCACATAACAATCACGTGAATTCCATCATTTATCCCCCATATATCATAAGATATATCTTGTTGGTAAAATTACAAACATGTGAATACCTTAATCATGTATTCTCTTAATGAATTAATACCCATTGAACCTTAGTGAAAACATGAATGCAGTTAAAAGTTAACACTTTCCACATACCAAAATCCTCAAAATTCTTTATACTCAAACCATGATATCACTTAGTCCTTATATCAATCATGAGCTCATGAATACAATCAAACATCTCATTATCTTCTTATACCTTCATTATGCGCATATCATCTTCTTACCAAAAATATCTCAGTCACTTTCCATGGTTACTGGTACCATAAAATTATTGAAAACCATAATAGACCAATACATAAATATTCCAATATTCCACGATACTATATACAACATTATTTTTGAATCCAATTATATAAACACTTAATCATTCCACCACATCGTTGTCCTATTCAACATCGCCAATAGTGATCGCATGTGACTTCCCTTTTTTCCTTTGCCTTATGTGGTTTCTCATGTTGATCATCATTAACCCTTGGATTAGGGCATTGATTAGCATAATGCCCCATTTCATTGCACTTGAAGCATTGAAGTGTAGGAGGTGAACTCTGTGTAGCCTTTTCATTGTTCGCATCACTAGACATCTTCTTCCCATCATTGCGACATTCAAATGCCCGATGACATTCCTTTCCACATTTGAAACATTTACTTGTCCCTTTAAGACAACTCCCTCCATGTTTCTTTCTGCACTTTGAGCATAAGGGGAAACTCATCTTCTTTTCAGTGTGCTCTTTAGATTTTCCTTTGAATTCCATTTTCCTCTTCTTATCAAACCCATATGACTGATGGGTTACTCCAATCTCCATCTCAACTTTGAGAGCACATCGAACGATTTCCTCGTAGCTATTGAAGTCTCTTATGGCTAACGCCCTTCAAAGACTTGGTTTTAAGCCACTAAAGAATCGATCGATCTTACTCTCAGGTTGGATAATAATACCAGAAGCGTACCTTGCAAGTCTTGTAAAATTTGCTTCATAGGTACCAACAGATTCATCATCCTTTTGCTTTAGTTCAAGAAACTCCTTCTCCATCTTTGTTCAGAGAATATGAGGGAAGTACTTATTGAAAAATAAGTTCTTGTACTCGTCCCATTCCATGGACTCAATTTCATCTCTTGGCCTTGTATTCTTGATAAGATTCCACCATTGATCAACATCACCTTCCAAACGATACACTGCTAAGATGACTTTATCATGTTCAGAACATTGAATAACTGAAAATATCTTTTCAGTAGTACTGATCCATTTTTCAGCAACAAGTGGATCAGAAGACCCACTGAAAGAAGGTGGACGTTGCCACATGAAGGACTCAATAGAATATTGTTCCCTTCTCTGCTCATTTGGAAGTCCAGAATGATTCATAGCTTGTGTAAGTATAACAATAAGATTTTGCACTCCATCTCCCATAACATTTGTTTGTTCAGGAGGACAATCATTGCATTTTCCATTACATTGATCAACACGGTTCCTTTGGGTTCCAGCCATCGTCCAAAACCCAAAAAGAATAGTGTGAGATGCAAAAATTATGCTAGGGAAAACAACATAATAACGGGGGAGTACCATTAATATCTAACATCTTAGGTTAAATTCTAAGATTGTTGCCATAGTTCTAGTACTATATCCTATACGTATACTTATCCTTAGGGACATCCCTATACATACCTTAGAAATATCTCTAGGGATCTCACTAACGTTTTCACATCCTAGTTTCCAAAGGTTGACTAAACCTTTCCTCTGTTACCAACTGTAGAGACCCGATGCTTGACGTACATGGACATTACATTACTTTTGCGGAATACTTAATACATAAGAAAAACAGACACACAAGGACCGTAATAGTTTAGTGTCTTTGGAAACTCGGAATATAAACATCTAATCCTGTTGAAAGATCTTCAAAATCTCCCATATCGATCTCCTTTTTTTTACCTAAAACCTTTCTTTATATCCTGGGGAAAAGAAAACATAAAAGGGGTGAGCTCAAATGCTCAGTAAGGGCAAAAAAAAAAAATATCAATCACATCATATTCATAAGAACATAACATTTTGTAAATCTTACCCTGCAAAAGAGATAATAATTTCATAACATGGGATAAATCATAGTAGTGAAATGTAATCCCAATAATCATAACTTAAAACATGAAACTTTGTGGCATACACACATAATCATAGAGAATCATTTCTTAGTAGTCAAGACTCATAGCCAAGACTATCTTAGTGGACAAAGTCCATTTCTGAACCGAGTTCATTCCTCGTTTCAGTCCTGTTTCACTGAACCTGTTTAACCTACCGTTCCAGCCATGTCTATCTCATGAGATATAAAATCTTTACCCAATGCATTGAAGGGAGATATAGGTCCCACCCATCTCATAATTATACCATTCTTATGTGTGCCACAAAATCATAAACCATACATCATAGCATAACCCATGTAATAAAAATGGGATTCTTAAACATCGTGACATCATAAAACGATTCATATAAGATAAAGGAATTCATAAAAATAATTCCATCACAACATAATAAAATCAATGTAATAATAGGGATATAAACAGAACCCTATATTATCTTATATGGAAAATAATTTTGATAAAACACTTGAACTCCATTCTTGAGGAAAATATACTTTTTACTTCAAAAACACTTTTCCTTTCTTGACATGTCATACAATTCTAAACTAAAAGAAGTTGATTAAAAATAAATTTGAAAACTTGTAAAGGAAGCTTCTTTGAAATAATGTTTTAAAAATCCATTCATGTCGTATAAGTTAAAAAAAACATTCTTCTCGTACTTTTGTCGGAAAAGTCAAAAAGTATCTCGTATGAAAAATGACAAAAGATTCCTTTCATATCTTTTACTAAAAACTCACCAAAGGGTAAAATTGGATTTAAACAATTGTAGGTGGAGGGAAATAATTTTACATATTGAGGAAACATGGATGTGGATGATAAAATACACCCCAGTAAATACCAAAGTATAAACAATCTCGGATAAAAATGAGATTGTGATATTTCCCTTACCTTAGGTCCAATTTGCTTCGTAAGTGTCCGAACCTCCTGTATAATGATTTAAATAATTTCATTGACTTATTACAGAATCATATTCATTGTTATGATATCATATATGGTTCACTTATGAATTTATATTACCCATTCTTATGTAAATTAATGTTAAAGTAGCGTTTTGGGTAAAATCATCTTATTTATCGTACGTGTTTGAACTTGTTGTTCTTGATGTTATTATTACTTATATCATGATTTACTTACCTCCAAAATTTAAATCATGATTTATATACCATATAAATTCATTATATATCCAGCATATACAATCATTTATAATAGTACATAACATATGGAGGTAAGAAATGAAACGCACCGTTCATGGAGACGATAAGCCGTACGTACGCATGAACGCTACTTTCATTTCTATTTCTTATTTTAATGGAATTAAAACATAATGATACATAGGTATATTATAATTCCAGTATAATATCATATATAATATCATTAATCACATCCTTTATACATCCCACATAAGGTATTAACGAATCACATCACTTTGAGGGGGCGGTAGTCCGCACTTCCTCAAATGAGATTATCGTATTTACCGACTATGGAAACCGTAATGACTTGATATAATTAGGAATTAAATAATAATAAGGAAATCATAAACATAATATATATTATATATAAATACAGTGCCATCATAATGGCCACTATGAGATGTGGTAGGAGAAAATTGAACAATCATCGTTTCGTGAGGCGTTAGTTTTCCATCACAGAAACATTATGTTCTTCATCCATTAGATGGAGGTGTGTGTAAGTGTAGTTCTAATCCTTCTCATAAAAACATCCTAGTATATTTAGGATATTGTTGTTGTTACAAAAGAAAGGATTAAAAAGAGTTTAGGGGTTGGAGAAGTAGAATAAAAGAAAACAACTTAAGAGAAACTGTTACCTTTAATTTTGGTAACTTCCTTTGGTTTGAACCAAAAGGACTTCTTGGAGAGTCTTCTGCCTAATGTAAGACTTCAAGGGGGAGGAGAGGGATGTATGGAGCTTAGTTGGGCAGAGTTTGGACGAGACAAAAGGCTTGAGAGGTGTGAGGAATTGCATAGAAGTGGTCTCCTTTTATAAGGGAGTGGAGGGGCTCTTTAGGAAAGTGTGAAAACATTATTTTGTTATAAACTTATCTTCGGTTTGAAGAGGTACAAAACTCATTAATGTCGAAGATAAGATGACTCATATTCGAAATAAAATCATCCAATAGGAATTGGACAGGTTTTGGATGATATTTTAATCATTTTAATCTTATTTATTTAAATCATTTATTAATGAGGTAAATACTGCATCATTATTGTGTCATAAATAATTTAATTTATCAAATGTCTAAAAATTATAAAAAAATACCAACATGTAGGAAATATTTTTAGCTTTCCAATGAATATTTATAGTCCAAAATATAATTTATATAGCCCCTTATAAAAATTAATTACTAAACGATTTTTGTTAATTCCAATTTTGTCTTTACATTAAATTAATTAATCTAATGTGTCATTGTCTTTCATAAGTGGCTCCATGGGATCCCAAAAGCGACCCAAGGATGCCCATGGTCGGCCACTACTCATCCAATAAGGTTAGGACAAGTGTCAAGGTAATTTTGAATTATTATAATATTCTTTTAACCTTGAATTACCATATTTACCTTTAACCGTAGTAAATAAAAATTACTGTAGTTACTATTCATAATGCCCAAAAATAAAAATTAGCTTATTAACATAATTTGGACCCACTGATTCCAAATATGGAATCCCTTTTTCCAAATTCAATACACAAAAGTTGTAGAAATTAAATTAAAATTAATCCCGTTGTCGAAAGAAAACGGGTTTTTGTTTAAAACATTGCAAAAGATTGAATTGATTTAACCTACGAATTTAAGGTAAAATCAATGCTAATGACATACATTATATTAAATGGTAAAAATATATTCTATTTATACTTTAAAACCATTAAATATTATAATTTATCCATATAAATTATTACGATGAAAAAAGTTGTTTTTAATTAAAATATAGCGTGTTTTTACTATTCATTAAAATATGAAAGTTATCAGAAAAATATCAAAACTTTATCCAATGTAAATTTTTATATCCGGATTCAAAAGAAGAATTTTATTTTGTAAAATTGAACTTATAAACATGTCAAAAACTAAATTTAAAGTGGGTGCGCCATCAAAAGGCAGCAAAACTGCATTTTTTGAAAAATACTTATTTTACCCAAAAAATTTATTTTGTTCTTATACCATGTTCTAGAAAATGCGTAAGATGAATAATAATGTTATAATATTAAAAATTTAGTTAATACTATTCATAAAGGCTAGTTCATAATAATATTATAATAATATATCGTTGTTTAGTAAAACCCGGTATTGCGTACAACACACGCAATCGAGGAAGGTCGCAATTGCGTGTAATGCAAGCCAAGTCAGGGTTGCGTGTTGTGCAAGAATCCTTAGTTGTTTTTTATAACATAATCCAACCATATTTCATTTATACATTGAATATATATATATATATATACACACACACACACTCAATGTTGCGTAGAATGACTATTATAAAACGTACATGAAATTGTGTGTAACACGATCCAAGAATAGCGTTGCGTATACTGCAATCTAATACGGTGTTGCGTATAGTACAAGCTATACTTGGTGTGCTGTATAATAAAAGACATCAATGAAATTAAAATAACATTTTTCATAAAATCTCGGGGTGTTACATTCTACCCCCCTTAAAATGAATTTCTCCCTCGAAATTTGTCGGGGTTACAAGTAGTTTATTACTCGAAAGTTTCTTTAATAGAAACCCACATCGGATATAAGGGCACTAGGATAACATTTTTGGTTTTCAAGTTCATTTCCCTAAAGTTGAAGAATTTGAATTAGAATAAATACTTTATTTTGGTACAATATCACTATTGTTCGTGCCTTAAACAATTTCCACTTCATCTATTAAAGAAATGAAGTTGAATTTGTTATTCGTGAAGTGTTAGCAGATCTTGTGATAGAATGACGGGTCATTCCATCTGTCTCAAACAAAAGGTTAGAAAAAGTTATTAAATATACATAAGTCAATCTATAGTGAGATTAATCATATATGGTTCCTAAAATGGACTTATACTTCATATATCATACTGCTTAATATAATAAAACTAGTTTCTACTAAACAAGGACTTCCTGTTGGCCAGTGGTAGGTGATAAAGGCCAGTCGCACTTCAGTTGTGGGTTCGATTCCCACAGCTTTGTCCGACGCGATGGCCTGTCGCCCATCCTGCAGGTTGTCCTTTTTCTAAAACTATATCACTATAACATCCCATCAATAATATCAAAAAAAGTTCTATCCTTAAACAATACTAACTTATGTCCAACATAATCCATTACAATCTTTTAGGGTTATCTAAAATACTTCGGTCCAAGCTCATAGTATAAAGAAAATGATTACTTGAAATGTCACATAACAATCACGTGAATGCCATCATTTATCCCCCATATATCATAAGATATATCTTGTTGGTCAAATTACAAACATGTGAATACCTTAATCATGTATTCTCTTGAAGAATTAATACCCATTGAACCATAGTGAAAACATGAATGCAGTTAAAAGTTAACACTTTCCACATACCAAAATCCTTAAAATTCTTTATACTCAAACCATGATATCACTTAGTCCTTATATCAATCATGAGCTCATGAATACAATCAAACATCTCATTATCTTCTTATACCTTCATTATGCGCATATCATCTTCTTACCAAAAATATCTCAGTCACTTTCCATGGTTACTGGTACCATAAAATTATTGAAAACCACAATAGACCAATACATAAATATTCCAATATTCCACGATAGTATATACAACATTATTTTGGAATCCAATTACATAAACACTTAATCATTCCACCACATCGTTTTCCTATTCAACATCACCAATAGTGATCGCATGTGACTTCCCTTTTTCCTTTGCCTTATGTGGTTTCTCATGTCGATCATCATTAACCCTTGGATTAGGGCATTGATTAGTATAATTCCCCATTTCATTGCACTTGAATCATTGAAGTGTAGGAGGTGAACTCTGTGTAGCCTTTTCATTGTTCGCATCACTAGACATCTTCTTCCCATCATTGAGGCATTCAAATGACCGATGAACTTCCTTTCCACATTCGAAACATTTACTTGTCCCTTTAAGAAAACTCCCTCCATGTTTCTTTCCGCACTTTGAGCATAAGGGGAAACTCATCTTCTTTTCAGTGTGCTCTTTAGATTTTCCTTTGAATTCCATTTTCCTCTTCTTATCAAACCCATATGACTGATGGGTTACTCAAATCTCCATCTCAACTTTGAGAGAACATCGAACTATTTCCTCATAGCTATTGAAGTCTATTATGGCTAACGCCCTTCGAAGACTTGGTTTTAATCCACTAAAGAATCGATCGATCTTACTCTCAGGTTGGATAATAATACCAGAAGCGTACCTTTCAAGTCTTGTAAAATTTGCTTCATAGGTACCAACAGATTCATCATCCTTTTGCTTTAGTTCAAGAAACTCCTTCTCCATATTTGTTCGGAGAATACGAGGGAAGTACTTATTGAAAAATAAGTTCTTGAACTCTTCCCATTCCATGGACTCAATTTCATCTCTTGGCCTTGTATTCTTGATAAGATTCCACCATTGATCAACATCACCTTCCAAACGATACACTGCTAAGATGACTTTATCATGTTCAGAACATTGAAGAACTGAAAATATTTTTTTTAGTAGTACTGATCCATTGTTCAGCAACAAGTGGATCAGAAGACCCACTGAAAGAAGGTGGACGTTGCCTCATGAAGGACTCAATAGAATATTGTTCCCTTCTCTGCTCATTTGGAAGTCCAGAATGATTCATAGCTTGTGTAAGTATAGCAATAAGATTTTTCACTCCATCTCCCATAACATTTGTTTGTTCAGGAGGACAATCATTGCATTATCCATTACATTGATCAACACGGTTCCTTCGGGTTCCAGCCATCGTCTAAAACCCAAAAAGAATAGCGTGAGATGCAAACATCATGCTAGGGAAAACAATATAATAAAGGGGGAGTACCATTAATATCTAACATCTTAGGTTAAATTCTAAGATTGTTACCATAGTTCTAGGACTATATCCTATACGTATACTTATCCTTAGGGACATCCCTAGACATACATTAGAAATATCTCTAGGGATCTCACTAATGTTTTCGCATCCTAGTTTCCAAAGGTTGACTAAACCTTTCCTCTGATTCCAACTGTAGAGACCCGAATCTTGACGTACATGGACATTACATTACTTTTTCGGAATACTTAATACATAAGAAAAACAGACACACAAGGACCGTAATAGTTTAGTGTCATTGGAAACTTGGAATATAAACATCTAATCCTGTTGAAAGATCTTAAACATCTCCCATATCGATCTCCTTTTTTTACCTAAAACATTTCTTTATATCCTGGGGAAAAGAAAACATAAAAGGGGTGAGCTCAAATGCTCAATAAGGGCAAAAAAAAAAGAAATATCAATCACATCATATTCATAAGAACATAACATTTTGGAAATATTACCCTGCAAAAGAGATAATAATTTCATAACATGGGATAAATCATAGTAGTGAAATGTAATCCCAATAATCATAACTTAAAACATGAAACTTTGTGGCATACACAAATAATCATAGAGAATCATTTCTTAGTAGTCAAGACTCATAGCCAAGACTATCTTAGTGGACAAAGTCCATTTCTGAACCGAGTTCATTCCTCGTTTCAGTCCTGTTTCACTGAACCGGTTTAACCTGCCGTTCCAGCCATGTCTATCTCATGAGATATAAAATCTTTACCCAATTCATTGGAGGGATATATAGGTCCCACCCATCTCATAATTATAACATTCTTATGTGTGCCACAAAATCATAAACCATACATCATAGCATAACCCATGTAATAAAAATGGGATTCTTAAACATCGTGACATCATAAAACAATTCATATAAGATAAAGGAATTCATAAAAATAATTCCATCACAACATAATAAAATCAATTTAATAATAGGGATATAAACAGAACCCTATATTATCTTATATGGAAAATAATTTTGATAAAACACTTGAACTCCATTCTTGAGGAAAATATCCTTTTTACTTCAAAAACACTTTTCCTTTCTTGACATGTCATACAATTCTAAACTAAAAGAAGTTGATTAAAAATAAACTTGAAAACTTGTAAAGGAATCTTCTTTGAAATAATGTTTTAAAAATCCATTCATTCCGTATAAGTTAAAAAAAACATTCTTCTCGTACTTTTGTCGGAAAAGTCAAAAAGTACCTCGTATGAAAAATAACAAAAGATTCCTTTCATATCTTTTACTAAAAACTCACCAAAGGGTAAAATTGGATTTAAACAATTTTAGGTGGATGGAAATAATATTACATATTGAGGAAACATGGATGTGGATGATAAAATACACCCCAGTAAATACCAAAGTATAAACAATCTCGGATAAAAATGAGATTGTGATATTTCCCTTACCTTAGGTCCAATTTGCTTCTTAAGTGTCCGAACCTCCTGTATAATGATTTAAATAATGTCATTGACTTATTAAAGAATCATATTCATTGTTATGATATCATATATGGTTCACTTATGACTTTATATTACCCATTCTTATATAAATTAATGTTAAAGTAGCGTTTTGGGTAAAATCATCTTATTTATCGTACGTGTTTAGACTTGTTGTTCTTGATGTTATTATTACTTATATCATGATTTACTTACCTCCAAAATGTAAATCATGATTTATATACCATATACATTCGTTATATATCCAAAATATACAATCATTTATAATAGTACATAACATATGGAGGTAAGAAATGAAACACACCGTTCATGGAGACGATAAGCCGTACGTACGCATGAACGCTACTTTCATTTATATTTCTTATTTTAATGGAATTAAAACATAATGATATATAGGTATATTATAATTCTAGTATAATATCATATATAATATCATTAACCACATCCTTTATACATCCCACATAAGGTATTAACGAATCACATCACTTTGAGGGGGCGGTAGTCCGCACTTCCTCAAATGAGATTATCGTATTTACCGACTATGGAAACCATAAAGGCTTGATATAATTAGGAAGTAAATAATCATAAGGAAATAATAAACATAATATATATTATATATAAATACAGTTCCATCATAATGGCCACCATGAGAGGTGGTAGGAGAAAATTGAACAATCATCGTTTCGTGAGGCATTAGTTTGCCATCACAGAAACATTATGTTCTTCATCCATTAGATGGAGGTGTGTGTAAGTGTAGTTCTAATACTTATCATAACAACATCTTAGTATATTTATGATATTGTTGTTTTTACAAAAGAAAGGATTAAAAAGAGTTTAGGGGTTGGAGAAGTAGAATAAAAGAAAACAACTTAAGAGAAACTGTTACCTTTAATTTTGGTAACTTCCTTTGGTTTGAACCAAAAGGACTTGTTGGAGAGTCTTCTGCCTAATGTAAGGCTTCAAGGGGGAGGATAGGGATGTAGGGAGCTTAGTTGGTCAGAGTTTGGACGAGCCAAAAGGCTTTAGATGTGTGAGTAATTGCATAGAAGTGGTCTCCTTTTATAAGGGAGTGGAGGGGCTCTTTAGGAAAGTGTGAAAACATTATTTTATTATAAACTTATCTTCGGTTTGAAGAGGTCCAAAACTCATTAATGTTTAAGATAAGATGACTCATATTCGAAATAAAATCATCCAATAGGAATTGGACATGTTTTGGATGATATTTTAATCATTTTAATCTTATTTATTTAAATCATTTATTAATGAGGTAAATACTGCATCATTATTGTGTCATAAATAATTTAATTTATAAAATGTATAAAAATTATAAAAAAAATACCAACATGTAGGAAATATTTTTAGATTTCCAATGAATATTTATAGTCCAAAATATAATTTATATATCCCCTTATAAAAATTAATTACTAAACGATTTTTGTTAATTCCAATTTTGTCTTTACATTAAATTAATTAATCTAATGTGTCATTGTCTTTCATAAGTGGCTCCATGGGGTCCCAAAATCGACCCAAGGATGCCCATGGTCGGCCACTACTCATCCAATAAGGTTAGGACAAGTTTCAAGGTAATTTTAAATTATTATAATATTCTTTTAACCCTGAATTACCATATTTACCTTTAACCGTAGTAAATAAAAATTACCGTAGTTACTATTCATAATGCCCAAAAATAAAAATTAGCTTATTAACATAATTTGGACCCACTTATTCCAAATATGGAATCCATTTTTCCAAATTCAATACACAAAAGTTGCAGAAATTAAATTAAAATTAATCCCGTTGTCGAAAGAAAACGAGTTTTTGTTTAAAACATTGCAAAAGATTGAATTGATTTAACCTACGAATTCAAGGTAAAATCAATGCTAATGACATAAATTATATTAAATGGTAAAAATATATTCTATTTATACTTTAAAACCATTCAATATTATAATTTATCCATATAAATTATTACGATGAAAAAAGTTGTTTTTAATTAAAATATAGCGTGTTTTTACTATTCATTAAAATATGAAAGTTATCAGAAAAATATCAAAACTTTATCCAATGTAAATTTTTATATCCTGATTCCAAAGAAGAATTTTATTTTGTAAAATTGAACTTATAAACATGTCAAAAACTAGATTTAAAGTGGGTGCGCCATCAAAAGGCGGCAAAACTGCATTTTTTGAAAAATACTTATTTTACCCGAAAAATTTATTTTGTTCTTATACCATGTTCTAGAAAATGCGTAAGATGAATAATAATGTTATAATATTCAAAATTTAGTTAATACTATTCATAACGGCTAGTCCATAATAATATTATAATAATATATCGTTGTTTAGTAAAAGCCGGTATTGCGTACAACACACGCTATCGAGGACGGTCGCAATTGCGTGTAATGCAAGCCAAGTCAGGGTTGCGTGTTATGCAAGAATCATTCGTTGTTTTGTATAACATAATTCAACCATATTTCATTTATACATTGAATATATATATATATACACACACACACACACACTCAATGTTGCGTAGAATGACTATTATAAAACAAACATGAAATTGTGTGTAACATGATCCAAGAATAGTGTTGCGTATACTGCAAGCTAATACTGTGTTGCATATAGTACAAGCTATACTTGGTGTGCTATATAATAAAAGACATCAATGAAATTAAAAGAATATTTTTCATAAAATCTCGGGGTGTTACAATGAATCGCAAGGTGGTGTTGTAACGTCTTGGTTTCGGAAGCCACCCAAAGGCACCCCGTACCTGGTTGGTCACATGGCCTCAAGCACATTTCTCCGAATGCCAGAGGCTGCCGACTAGAAGCGTGGGCCTTGGGTGTGATAGTGGGGAAACTATGCCCTCATTGGTGGAGTAACACAGCAGAAGAGAAAACAGATAACAATAATGGAACCAGTAATGATCCATACAAAAGTAAATAACGGAAGTCTGAAGAAATAAACAGCTGGAGTGTACATATATAAAAAATGATGCATGGTACATATGTCTAGGAAAACAGCCAAACACATCACAATGCTGGAATACAGAACAATATTAAGCCAAAGTGTAAAAGAAAACAGATAAACAGCTCCTCAGCATCGCAAACCTCAGCTTGGTTCCATGCTCTCCAGCTCCACAACAATCAAGTATCTGAAGTAGAAGGACGCTTTCCCTTATCTATACCTATAGCAATATAATCTGTTTGAGCCCAAAAACATAGCCCAAACACGGTGTGAGACTAAATCCCAGTAGGCAATCACCACAAGATCTGAGCCTAACAGTCAGTGATGATATGACAGGTAATAAACAAATGAAAACAATAAACAAGGAAGTACTCAGCAGTAACCATTCCTATAGTTTCAATGCAATCAGTTCCATACAACAACAACAACAAAAGCAAGGAACCCTCTGGGTAGTTCTCTCAACCTAACCCCTCTGGTTCAATCAAACAAGGATACTACAAAGACTTTCTGAGGAAGATCTCTCGGTCAATTCCCCTTATAGTCCCAAGCGTTAAAAAAGAAAAGTCTCTCTGAGGAAGCTCACATGGTTAATTCCTATTATAGTCCAAGGTAGTAAAGGACTCTTTTAGGAAGATCACACAGTCAATTCCCCTCATAGCCCCAAGGTCAAAAGACTCTCTGGGGAAGCTCACACGTCAATTCTCCTTATAGTCTAAGATCGTCAAGGACTCTCTGAGGAAGTATACACGGTCAATTCCCCTCATACCCCCAAGTGGTCAAAGACTCTCTAAGGAAGCTCTCTCAGTCAATCCCCTTATAGTCTAAAGTTCTCAAAGACTCTCTGAGAAAGCTCACTCGGTCAATCCCCTTATAGTCTAAAGTGCTCAAAGACTCTCTGAGGAAGCTCACTCGGTCAATCCCCCTTATAGTCTCCTACACCAGGTTCTCACGGCCCTGTGTAAGTCAATGAGCATAGCAATGCAATATGGTCAAAGTAAACCTCAAGAACTACTTGGCTAAATAGTCTACAATATCTCAAGCATGTCAGATAAAATAATCACTCCATCCTACATTACTAGGCATGGGAAACATTAAGGAAGCCTAACAGCTAAACATGACCAAACAGCCATAAACAAAACATGCATGGGAAAACACATCCAAGGCACATAAAAAAACCCTATTCACATCTAATTAGCCTCTATTTACACATACCAACATAGCAGACAATTAATAGGGGTAAAACGGTAAACGCACAATACCCCGTTCAAGGGTATTGGAAAAAATTGCACATAATATTCAAATACTTTCAACAAAAAGGTGCAAACCACCTACCTCGGCGTTGGGAGATCGATATACTTGAGTCTCAGGGCTTGAATAACCTTATAATGCCGAAGATCTACAAAAACGTCTAAAACGTTCATTAGCGGATAACATGAGAAAGAGGAGAAATTTGAAAACGAAGCTCAAGCAGAAGAGAGTGATTACTGAGGCGATCCCAATGCAATCATCGGCAGTTGAATCGGGGTTTGGATGCTCGGTCGAGGGCTCAGAGAAGATTCGCGGCCGTATGGGAGCTCTTGGACGAACGAGACCTAGAAGATGGTGTTTCTGGCGATTAGACACGACCCCGATACGTTTAATGAGAAAAAGAAAATACATGACGTGTACTTTTGAAGTACAAGGCATGTACTTGCTTTTTCCATACTCCGCTTTAGGCAGCCTCCAAGTCACCCCCACATGGCCGTGTGTGTGGCCATCACGCGACCAACACACGGCCTCCTGCGGTGATCCAGTACACGACGTGTACTTAAAAAATTTCCAGAAAATCCTTTTTTTCTCAAAAACGGCCAGAAAAGGAAAACATACCTGAAAAAGAAGATCTGGGTTCTTACAAACTTCGCTCCTTAAATAAATTTGTCCCCGAATTTCCCTAGCTAGGCGGCGTAAAAAAAGAAACTCCGAATAGCTCCGGCCACTGTGATCGTACATCGACATCCCTCTCCCAAGTCTCGTTCTGTACTTGCTCGTGCTGCCAAAGCACTTGTACTAGAGGATCAGATCGACCACGAAGAACCTTCTTACTTCGATCGACAATCTGGATAGGATGGTCCTCAAAAGATGTATCCACTTCCAACTCAACCTCCTCGGGTTGAAAGACATGAGACAGGTTTGAGAAGTAACGTCAAAGTTGATAAACATGGAAGACGTTGTGCATAGCCCGGTACCTCTAAGGTAACTGCAACTGATAGGCAACTGGCCCATCTCTCTCTAACACCTCAAACGGCCCGACGTACCTCAATGAAAGATTACCCTATCTCCCAAATCCATTTGTGCCCCAACCTCGGTGTGACACGTAGGAAAATATGATCCCCGACCTTGAACTCTAGAGGTTGTCTCTACTGATCAGCATAAGACTTCTGTCGAGACTGTGTAGTAGTCATCCTCTTCCGAATCAACTCTATCTACTCTGTGGTCTCCTGGACAAGAAGAGGTCCCAGCATAGCTGCCTCCCCTACCTCCAGCCAACATAAAGGTGATCGTCATGACCTACTATACAAAGCCTCATAAGGTTCCATCTGAATAGTTGATTGAAAACTATTATTATAGGCAAACTGCACAAGAGGTATATACTTTTCTCAAGAACCTCCAAAATCTAGGATGCATGCACGAAGCATGTCCTCCAGCACTTGAATCGTACGGTCGGACTGACCATCTGTCTGGGGATGGTAAGCTGTACTAAAAAATATCTGTGTACCCTAAGCCTTCTGAAGCCCCTTTCAGACCCGAGAGGTAAAACGTGCATCTCTGTCTGAAACAATAGAGTGTGTAACTCCATGTAAGCGCACGATATCTCGGATGTACAACCGTCCCGGCTCATCAACACTGAAGGTCTCCTTGATCGGAAAGAAGTGTGAAACCTTCGTGAGTCTGTCAATGAAAACCCAAATTGCATCATTCTCTCGAGGCGACCTTGGTAAACCTGTCACGAAATCTATCGCGACATCATTCCACTTCTACTCAGGAATGGGTAATTGTTGCAAAATCTCAGTTGGTTGCTGATGCTATGGCTTCACTTGCTGATAGGTGGAACACCTCATGACGAAACTGGAAACATCTCTCTTCATACCTGGCCACTAATACTGATAGTGTAGATCACGATACATCTGGGTGACACCAGGATGAACTGCCCAAACTGAGGAATGAAAGTCCTGCATCATCTCCTCGCGTATGTCTGCTGGCACCCATACACGCTCTTGGAAACGCAAGATATCATCTTCTTTTATGGTCCATCCCAAAATAGGGTCCTCTCCTGACACACTTTCCCATAGGAATGGGCCTTCAAAATTTGATAGCTGCCTCATTCGCACTCAATCAAGCAGAGTAGAGGTAACAGCCACAAAATAAAGAAAAGTCTGCCCCTATCTGTCGTGAACCTCCAAATACATCTTAGAGAACAGAGCCATAAGTTACCACTCACTACTGGCCTCCTGAACTGCCTGTATCTGAGTCCTCCTGCTCAACGCATCAGCCACTGTGTTGCCTTTCCCAGGTGTGTAAGCAAGCTCAAAGTCAAAAGACTGAAGGTACTCAACCCACCTTCACTGTCTCAAATTCAGATCATGCTGAGTGAAGATGTACTTGAGACTCTTGTGGTCTGTGAAAACCACAAAATTCTCTCTCAGAAGATAATGTCTCCAATAGCGCAAGACATGAACAACTACAGCCAACTTGAGATCGTGCGTCGGGTAATTCCTCTCATGTGGCCTCAACTGTCGAGACCCATACGCAATGACTCATTCTCTCTACATAAGCACAACTCCCAGCCCGATACCTGAAGCATCAAAGTACACTGTATAGTTATTGTCTGGCTCTGGTAAGACTAGTATCGGTGATAAAGTCAACCTCCCTTTTAGCTCCTGAAAGGCTGATTCACAAGAATCTGACCACAAGAACTTCACACCATTTTTAGTCAAACCTGTCAGTGATGCTGCTAAGCATGAAAAGTCCTGAATGAAATGCCTATAGTATCCAGCCAGCCCTAGAAAACTCTGTACCTCAAAGACGTTCTTCGGCTACTCCTAGGAAACTATTTCTCTCACTTTATATAGGTCTACTGATACTACTGTCTCTGAGATAACATGACCTAAGAAGTGAATCTGGTCCATCCAAAAGTGACATTTTGAGAGCTTAGCATATAACTGATGCTCTCTCAGTGTAGCCAAAACGATCTCAAGATGGGTAGCATGCTCCTGTCAAGTGTGATAGTACACCAAGATATCATCCACGAAGACCACCACAAAGGAAACCAAGTATGGATGAAACACTCGGTTCATTAGTGCCATGAAAACTGTAGGCACGTTCATGAGACCAAACGACATGAACACATACTCATATAGTCTATAACTGCTCCATAAGGCTGTAAGAGGTATATCTGATGGTCTAACGCACAACTAATGGTAACAGGACCTCAAGTCAATCTTTGAGAACATCTGGGATCCTCGAAAATGATCAAAGAGGTCATTAATCCTCAGCAAGGGATATCTGTTCTTGACCGTCAACTGGTTCAGCTTCTGATAATCCACATAAAGTCTGAGGGTACCGTCCACCTTCTTCGCAAAAAGGACAGGCGAACCCCAAGGAGAAGTACTGGGTCAGATAAAACCCTTTTCCTACAACTCCACCAATTGCCTCTTGAGCTCCTGTAACTCTAGTGTAGCCATCCTGTAAGGAGGAATGGACACCGGTGCCACTCCTGGAACGATCTCAATAGAAAAGTCTACCTCATGATATGGAGGAAAACCTGAAAAGTGTTCTGGAAAGAAATCTCTGAAAAGATCCACCACTGGAGGAAAGTATAACTGTGAAGTCCCCTGGTCATCCAGATATAGACTAGAAATCTGGGCTGTAACTCCTCCTAACCCATGATGCTTGGGTCCCGCTCTTCTCGCCTGGACATCCCACTCGCCCAAGAAAGATTCGCCCTCTGGTGATGTGAAACTCACCCTATGACAATAGCAATCAACGACTACCTGGAATGAAACTAACCAGTCCATTATGAGAATGAAATCATATCCCGTCATCTCTAGGACATAGAGATCTCATAAAAAGTGACACCCACCAACCTCTAGAGGGAACTCCTTGCATCGACGTACACTCTACATTCTAGTCCCCAACGGAGTGTCTAGTGTCAAAATATCAGCAGAAGAAAAGATTCAGAGTCCAAGGCTCTCCACAACCACAACATATATAAATCTATGAGAAGACCCTGTATCGAAAAGAGCAGAAGCTAAAACCGAGGCTACTAAGATCGTACCTCGAACTGTAGAAGGTCCGGGATCCTGCTCCTGCTGGATCTTCTCCACTGCAAAAGTTTGGCCTGTACCACGGCCCTGTGACCCTTCCTGACCACTCTGAGCTAATCCACCCTGATGTCGCTAAAAATTGGGCAACTGGCTACCACGACCACGACCTCCACCTCAGCCTGAACGGCCGAAAGAACTCCAGTTCCCAGAATGTTGAGAAACTGGTGGTGCTGATCCTGAACGAGGAGTCATAGAAGAACCCCTGTCACCAGCTGTTGGTGAAAAGAACTGACAGAAACTTTGAAGATGACCCATCTTGCTGCAAGATCGGAACTCCACTAGGTCCCTTGGGAAACATGGCCTCGTATTCTTACTCTTTCCGTACTGGTAGCACACTACCTAGATACCAGAAGATGCATCCCGCCTACTCTGATCTCCTCATGCAAACTCCCTATGGTGCTTTCTGCTATTAGCTGGAGGAGAACTAACTCTGGATGTCGAACCTCCCTGGATCACAGCTCCAGTATCCCTCAGGTTGTGATCTGTGATCAGCGCCTGGTTGACTATAGAAGAGATAGAGTTCAACCTGAAGATATTCACCTGAGATCGGATGTCATGCCTCAGACCATCCTCAAACTTCCTTGTCAGGAACAACTTATCACCTCCTGGAATAGGTGTGAAACACTGTAGCTCAATAAAGCGAGAGGAATACTCCATAAAAGAAAGAGTACCCTGCTCCAGACTCATGAACTCTCAGGCTCGATCGGCCCTCAACATCTTAGGGTAGAAGTAATCATAGAAGATGCGCTGAAACTCATCCTAGGTCATATTCTGCTAGCATCCCGCCTGTGAGATCACATCCCACCACCTCTTGGACGATTCTCAAAGTATGTTAGTAGCGAGCTTCACCCTCCTCTCTGGAGATATCTCCAGATGCTTGAATGTCGTCAGCGTGGCTTCTAGTAATGAATCTGTAGCCTAGGGTCCTCCTTCCCCTATGAAAGTGGGAGAATGCTGCTGTTGAAAAACCTGCGTCAATTCAGCCATCGACGGGGAAATAGGCAACGCTCCCTAGAAGGTCTACATCATCATTAGAAATCCCTTCCTGAACTGTGCCTCGGCACCTGCGTCAGGTATAACTGTTGGTGCCAAGACTAGCACAACTAGAGGATCTGCCGACTATCCCTGATCATCCATACCCGGTGTCTGATCATCACCTTGCAACTGGCGTATAACTGGAGGACGTCTCGGTGCCATGACTCTGCAAGGTAAAGAACACACCTTAGATTAAGATCATCAAGGACTAAAAACTGGAAGCATAAGGAGGGAACAAGAGAAATAAAACATTCATGTTTTACCAAACAATACTACACGACATGTATAATGACTACACGATATGTTCCCTTAAGCCTTTCACATGGGCATGTACTTCCGCCAGAACTGGTCTTGTAACACCCCAAACACATGGCATTTTCTCCTTACACACAACATATACTTAAATTTTCTTCCCCTGCCCGAGTCCTTATACACGTCTAAGCCACACGACTCCCCTTAGAACAAGGTTACATGGCGTGTTGGTTATAGACACGACGTGTATTAGACGAGCTTCACCAACCCGTGTTGTTCGTGACACGGTCGAATACATAACTCACAATACACGATGTGTTCTAGATGGACACGATGTGTACTACTTAGGTTTCAACTACCCATGTTGTTAGTGACACGACTAAATACTCAGCTGACACTACACGACGTGTTCCATATGGACACGACGTGTACTAGAAAAGGTAACACCGACCCATGTTGTTAGTTACACAACCAAATTCCAAGATTATACTACACGGCGTGTTCATAACTGACATGGAGTGTATCACCTAAGGTTTCTCCATCCGTGTCGTTAGTCACATGGCCAGACACACAGGGTCAACCCTACACAGCGTGCATAATTGGTACACAACATGCTCTCACAAGAACTTACCTATCCCGCGTCTCTTCCCACACGACCTATGACACGGTTAGAGACTACACGACATGTACATAAGGTACACGACATGTACATAAATTACATGGAATGTACTTGAGAAAAACAGTTTCTTCCCGAACGGAAGAACACATGACATGTAGTCAAAACTACACGGTGTGTATTCTGGGTTTTTTCGGAAAGTAAGCCTCAGAATCTACTCCAAAGCCCAGAAAAACACTAAAATGAACACCAAAATGCCAAATTATGATCCATGAGGGCCCATACTCCCCACGAATCAAATCTTTGCATCTTATAAATGTTATAAACAAGGTAAAAAAGTCAATAATCCAACAAATTCCGGTCAATGAGGGCCCATAACACCTCAAGAACCAAATTTTGGCGTTCATTTAAACAAAACCTTACACAAACAATACCCTATCAAGCAGCAGGTATTTTTATCACAGTAACTGTCACAATAGCATGCAATCGCTAATGTACCCTATATGGCATGACAAGTGTGCATGACATGTGATTTCTAGCAAGTGCCTATATGATTCATGAGATAGCATACCCTCATCTCATCAGGTTGCAACTGAAATAGAACCTCAATAATATCAATAGTAACAACACAAATCATGTGAATCACTCAAGGTGAAATCAAATCAACTGTAATAATTGCAAAACCAGAAAAATTGTAATTAAACGAGGTATATTGGCTTTTCCATATACACAGGTTAGCTACTTCCGGATACAGTTTATTACCAAGTACCAATTCCTTCCTATCCCTGGCTATAGGCTCCAAACAATAAGTCAAGAAGAAAATAATCCCTCTAATACCACTTTTTAACGTCCTGATTCCAGAAGCCACCTAGAGGCGCCTCATACTCGGTTGGTCATATGGCCTCAAGCGCATTTCCCATAACACTAGAGGGTGCCGACTAGCAGCGAGGGCCTTGGGTGAGATTGTGGATAAACTATGCTCTCATTGGCAGAGTAACACAACGGAAGAGAAAATAAATAACAATAACAGAAGCAGTAATGATCCATACAAAAGTAAACGGAAGAAGTCTGAATAAATTAACAGATGGAGTGTACATATATAAAAAATTATGCATGGTACATATGTCTAGGAAAACATCCAAACACATCACAATGCTAGAATACAGAAAAGTATTAAGCCAAAATGAAAAAGAAAACAGATAAACAGCTCCTAAACATCGCAAGCCTTAGCTTGGTCCCATGATCTCCATCTCTACAGCAATCAAGTACCTGAAGTAGAAGGGCGCTTGCTCTTATCTATACCCCCAGCAATATAATCTGTTTGGGCCCAAAAGCATAGCCCAAACAGGGTGTGAGACTAAATCCCAGTAGGAAATCACCACAAGATCTGTGCCTAACAGTCAGTGAAGATATGGCAGGTAATAAACAAAAGAAAGCAATAAACAAGGAAGTACTCAGCAGTAACCAGTCCTACAGTTTCAATGCAATCAGTTCCATAAAACAACAACAACAAAAGCAGAGAACCCTCTGGGTAGTTCTCTCAGCATAACCCCTCCGGTTCAATCAAACAAGGATACTACAAAGACTCTCTGAGGAAGCTCTCTCAATCAATTCCCCTTATAGTCCCAAGCGTTAAAAAAGAAAAAACTCTCTGAGGAAGATCACACGGTCAATTTCACTTATAATATAAGGTAGTCAAGGACTCTTTGAGGAAGCTCACACGGTCAATTCCCCTTATATCCCCAAGGTCAAAAGACTCTCTGAGGAAGCTCACACATCAATTCCCCTTATAGTCTAAGGTCATCAAGGACTCTCTGAGGAAGCACACATGGTCAATTCTCCTCATAGTCCAAAGTGGTCAAAGAATCTCTGAGGAAGCTCTCTCAGTCAATCCCCTTATAGTATAAAGTGCTAAAAGACTCTATGAGGAAGCTCTCTCGGTAAATCCCCTTATAGTCTAAAGTGCTCAAAGACTCTCTGAGGAAGCTCACTCGGTCAATATCCCTTATAGTCTCCTACACCAGGTTCTCACGGCCCCGTGTAAGTCAACGAGCATAACAATGCAATATGGCCAAAGTAAACCTCAAGAACCACTTGGCTAAATAGTCTACAGTATCTCAAGCATGTCAGATAAAATAATCACTCCATCTTACAGTACTAGGCATGGGAAACATCAAGGAAGCCTAATGGCTAAACAGGACCAAACAGCCATAAATAAAACATGCATGGGAAAACACATCCAAGGCACAACAAACAACCCTATTCACATCCAATTAGCCTCTATTTACACATACCAGAATAGCAGGCAATTAACGGGGGTAAAATGTTAAACACACAATACCCCGTTCAAGGGTATTGGGCAAAATTGTACATAATATTCAAAGACTTTCAACAAAAAGGCACAAACCACCTACCTCATCATTGGGATATTGATATACTTGAGTCTCAGGGATTGAATCACCTTATAATGCCAAAGATCTATGAAAACATCTAAAATTTTCATCAGAGGATAACTTGAGAAAGAGTAAAAATTGGAAAACGAAGCTCAAGCAGAAGAGAGAGCTTACTGAGGCGATCCTAACGCAATCATCGGTAGTCGAATCGGGGTTCAGATGCTCGGTCGGGGGCTCGGAGAAGATTCATGGCCATACGGGAGCTCTCGGCCGAACAAGACCTAGAAGATGGTGTTTTTGGTGATTAGACGCAACCTCGATACGTTTAATGAAAAAAAGAAAATACACAGAATGTAATTTTGAAGTACAAGGAATGTACTTTCTTTTTCTGTACTTCACTTTAGGAGGCCTCCAAGTCACCCCCACATGGCCATGTGTGTGTCCATCACACAGCCAACACACGGCCTCCTACGGTGATCCAGTACATGGCGTGTACTTATAAAGTACACGGTGTGTACTTCAAAAATTTCCAGAAAAACCTCTTTTTCTCAAAAAATGACCAGAAAAGGAAAACATACCTGAAAAAGAAGACCCGAGTTCTTACAGGAATCAAGAAGTCTTGCTCGATGATGGGGATGGTGACAGACATCCGATTTCTTCAACACCCAACGACATGCACATGGACCCCCAAGCAGGGGATGCCAATAAGGAGCTCCGCTCGACGGTGGGGATGGAGACAGTAGGCCGACCGCTAGTGGCTAACAACATGGATGGGGACCCCCGCTCGTCAACGAGGGTTGGTAGTGCAAACAAGGACCCCTGAGCTGGTGTTGGCGATGACTGAGGACCCTTGTAGGACGACGAGGGCTAGTTCTGGCGACACCAGAAAAAAGAAAGTGTAGAACCACTTTAGGGTCAATGAAAGATCACCAGGGGTGAATCAGTGATCAATACAGCTTTCACATTTCTTTTGAAATTACCTTCGTCTCCTGTTAGGATGCGGTGATGATTTCTACAACTCACCCAAACACACACCAACACAAGAGAACACAACATATTTACAAGGTTCACCTCTCATTATGGCTAGTCCTTAGTGTGATATGGATTCCTCCATGATCACACTACCCACTAGAATTATCATGTGAGTACAACAAGTAGGGTATAACCTTGAAACTCACATTTTCATGTCTACCAACTATGATTCGGTTCATACCACACTTTACAATGATAAAAATTTGAAAAAAAATTGAAGAGTCTTCAACCAAATAGTCTTCCTCCAAGTTATTGAGTGCGTTCAATTCTTCCACTTCCACTATACTTACACTGCTTGAAATAAGCATAAGTTCTCCTTTAAACATGCACAAGAACAAGTTTCTTCTTCACTTTGTATGCACAACACATGCACACAACTACTTTGATCTTCTTCTTTTTCTTCCTTTCTTCTACTTTGGATAATCACAAAATAATCATTGTATTGCAAATATCTGGAACTTCTTCTCTCTCTCTCTCTCTTAATCTACTTTTTCTTCACAATATTTACATACTTAATATGCACATAAGAATACCTTCTTCTACTCTAGATTTGAATTTGAAATTCAAATTCAAATCCTCTTCTTCAAACTTAGCCCTTGGATCACCTTCAATTAAATCTTGAGCATAAGATTCAAATTGGTAGTTAAAATGGGTTGAAATAACCACCAAAATTCAAATGTGAAGCCATGTCATCATGTTTCTTAGAATCTGGCCAAAATTCAGAAATCACGGCGTGGGCACCTCTATTGCGGTGTAGCACAATAGTCCAAATTAGTTATTTTTTAACTTCTTGAACACATTATGACGTGGGAAAGTCGATGTGGCGTGGAGGTCTTCTAAAGTCTAGTGGCACCAAAAATCTATCGAACTTGTGGTGTGATCCATGTACAATGGTGTGGTCCTTCACATTTTCTTCTGATTGCGGCGTGGAATAAGAGATGCGGTGTGGAGGTCCCAAATTCTCTAGGAACACCTGAAATTCAGCTTTCCATGCATTGCA
Source organism: Viscum album (assembly GCA_963277665.1). Classification (NCBI taxonomy): domain Eukaryota; kingdom Viridiplantae; phylum Streptophyta; class Magnoliopsida; order Santalales; family Viscaceae; genus Viscum; species Viscum album. The sequence goes on along the minus strand of OY728125.1, from coordinate 181,824,740 downwards.
GTATGGAACTTGATGTTAGCTGGCTACAACATGAACATTAATTACAACACATGTCTTCTTCCTTAAACAGCTTTTATGACACAAAAACCTATGTTGCAGCGTGACACCCCTTCTATTGCTCCCTTCAATCTTCTTGGACCATGAACTTCTTCAATGATATCTAAACACTAAGATCTCTCTTAAGCATTGTTTGAATCAATCTACAAATGTAACACCCTGAGTTTTTATATAATTATTTTCCCAATAAATTAAATATCTTTAATGTCTTGCATTATACGTTACATCAAGTTAATATTTCATTATACGCTACACCAAGTTAAGCTTAAACTGCACGCAACAACGACTTAGCTTGCGTTACATGTAACACTGAGTTTCTACAAAACAACATTTTATTATTATAATTATTTAAATGAGATAGTTATAACACACCCGTTAAACTTAGTAATATGAATAGTAAAAAATATTTTTTTTAAATATGATTTATAATGGTTTTATATAAATAAAACACATTGATAATAAAACATATAATTTTTGATAGTCTTTATATGTTTGAAAATACTATTTTCTTAAAAGAACTGCTTTTATATTCTTCTATGAACAATAATAAAATTAATTTTAGACACTTAAAAATTTAATTTAATAAAATGAACTTCATTTTTGAATTAAGAATGTCAAAATTAGCTCAGGGTGAATTTTTGAGTTTTTTCTAAAAAAGTTCATTTTTGGATGAATATTGAAAAATACTGAATTTTAATTCAAAACTGTTTTTTCATCTAATTTTTTATATAGTTAATTTATATTATAACTTATTTTTAAAGTATAATTAGATCAATTATATATAAATTAATCCAATTTAGGTCATTTGAACCAATTTTACATTGAAATTAGATATAAAAAACATTTCAAAATTTTGGACGTTTTCACTTTAAAAACCCATCGTCTTGTCACGTCTGCAGGATTAATTTTAAATTAGTTTCTGCCAATTCTGTGATTATAATTTAGAAAAATGGATTTTATATTTGGAATCAGCATAATTTATAATGTCTAATAAGGTCAACTTAGTTTTTGACCAAAAATATGAGTGAAAATAATTAAAATTAATTACAACGATTAAGGCAAAAACAAGATTACTTAGTGGTTAAACTTTAATTTAAGGGGCCAAATAACCTAGAAAAATGTCTAAAAGGAATTTGTTGACCATATCTCGACCATATCATCCCTTTTCTCAAATATGGACCATTATTGGAGGCACATGATGTAAGGAAGACCTCTCAATATTGTTTACATTTTTATATTTATAAAAATGTCACTCCTTCTCCACTATAAAAGGGCACTTACCCCCCCTCACTTCTTCAAACCTATAAAGTAATTTTGTTTGGAAAAAACCTACCAAAATATCCTCCCAACTTCCCCCCCTTCATCCTAAAATCCTCACTTTGGGCATAAAGCCTACCAAGGAATCCCTTTGGTGAAAACCAAAAGGAGTTACCCAAAGAAGAGACAACACCCTTCAACAAGCACTTTTGTTTTATCTCTTTCTCCACCCCTCAACTCTTATTATTCCATAATTATATAATAACCTCAATATACTCAATATATTGATATGTTTTTATTCTAAAGGTATGACCTACATTCACACACACTTCCATCAAATAAGATACACAATCATCGTTTGTGTGTACAACAGACTACTGCCTCACGAACCAATGTCATCCGTTCTTCCATTTCCACCTTTCAGGATTGAGAATAATGATGGAATTTCTATTTTTATATGATAAATATATATGATATTTATGATGTATTTATTATTCTATAATTATTATATAACACATACCTTCATGCTTTCAATTTTGTGTAAACATAATAACTTCATTTGTGGACGTGTGGACTATTGCTTCTTCAAAATGATGTGATTTGTTCACACTTTACATATAATGTATTAAGGATGATTTTAGTGAATTTATATGATATATATGACATAATAATTCTATTTTAATGATATTATTTATATATATACATATACATTATTTACTTACTTTCTTTCAATACGATAAGAAAATGAAAACAACGTTCATTCGTACGTACAATTTACCGTATCCATGAATGGTGTATTTCACTTTCTATTTCTATTTTTATAGATTATTATAAATACATATATAATGAATATATATGATATTTATATCATGGTTATAATTTTGGAGATGATGAAATCATGATATTAATAATAGGACAAAAAATATAACAAATCAAAACACATGCAAAAAACAAAGCAATTATTACCCAAAAACGTAACTTTAACATGAAAATGTTAATAAATGGGTAATATAAGGTCATAAGTAAATAATATATGGTATGATATAATAAAATATAGTTCTATAATAAATTTATAATAAATTTATATTTATTATACATGAGGTTTGAACGAGTATGAAGAGAGGCATAAGATAAGGAGATTTCTAGTCTCACTTTTATTTTCCTGAGACATATGCCTTATTAACCACTTGTTTCTTTTGTATGGTGTATATAATACCCATTAATTCACTATATTATATTTATCCTTAAATTTATGGGTATTTTCATACCCATTTTATGGTATCTATTTCCTGGGGTTTACAATACAAAAGTTACCAAATTAGTAAGGTAATTTTGTCTCAATTTTCTTTCTTTGATAAACATGTTTTTTTTATAAACCTATATTATTTTACAAGGTGTATATAATTCCATTGGACACGTTTCATCATGAATATAATTATTTTCATGATATTTTAATTCTCATGTAATTTTATTATCTTTTGAAGATTATGATTCAAGGTTACCAAACTGGTAAGAGTTTATGACTACAATCCCATTGTTTATCAGGGTTGTTTAAGATTTGATGAAATATTATGATCAATTTCTCAATAACCCTCATGAATTTTCTTCTTCTATGGTTATTCATGATATCCTCATATAATGGTACCATTTTCAACTCTTTGGTAGTTAAGATGATTAAGATTTTTTAAGAAAACCTGACCTTATTTCTCTCTTTGGCCAAAAATTTGTTTTATTAAAAAACCATGTATTCTAAAACTATTTTTAAAAATGTTTTTAAGTGATCTTTTAAAATTATTTTCAAAGAAAAGGATTTTAATATTTTAAAATCTTCCTTTATAAGTTTTCAAATCTATTTTCAAATAAAAAGGTTTTCAAAATGATTTATGTTTTAAAAAGAGTTTTTCAAAGAAGAAATGATATTTTCCTCAAGAAATGTTTTAAATAATCTTTAAAAATTATTTTCCATATAAAATAACATCCATTGATGTTACCTATGCCTTACTGGGTTATGATCCAAGGATATCATTCTTATTATTTCTCTAAATGGTTTATGATTTTGATGAAATATTGTTTATGAGACCCATTTCTCTTCCACAGGTTATATGCTTTTGAAACCTGCTTCTTTTCATAGGTTATTCTTTGATGAAATGATTTTGAAACCTGTATATTTTTCACAAGTTATGATACAATAACACATTTATGATACCAATTTCATTTCATGGGTTATGATATGATGTTTATGAAACCTATCTCTTTTTATGGGTCATGATATGATAAATATTTTATTATCTTGTGGAACACATATATATGATTTTATTATGTGATGGGTGGGACCTATATCTCCATCCAATGCATTGGGTAAAGATTTATATCTCATGATTTAATGATGAGAAATGAGTTGACGGGCTTGATCTACTATGGGAAGAAAGGGAAACGCGATCCACTATAGGAAGAAGGGGAAACTCAATCTACTATAAAGAAAGGACTACAATTGGGGATGATGGTGTGTACCACTCAGTAGGTTTAGTTCCTATAAATTTCCCTAATAAGTTTTGGAAATGAGCCTTAAATTATAGGGAATGATATTACATGTTTATGTGTGCCAGAATTCCATGTCTTATTCCTATGTTATGATTTCATGGATCATGTTCTTGATTCCCTCATGATTCATGTCTCATGAACTTACAATATTTATGCTATGAATCATGTATATGATCTTTGATATGCATAGCATGATATTATAATATTATGATCATGTTTACATACCCTTATCTTAATGATTATGCTTATGTATCTAACTTGTTGACCCTTACTGAGCATCTGAGCTCACCCTTTTTATGTTTCCTTTGCACGGGTTATGAAGATATGCATTCTGTATGATGTGTATAAGAAGGGTTATAGTCATGTAGAACCTAGTGGGAGATAATTTATCTCACTTATGTACCAATGTTTTTATTCCCATGTTTCAAAAGGCACTAAACTAATACGGTCTTTGGGTGTCTGTTTGTGTAATGTATTAAGTATTCTGAAAAAATGATGTAATGTTAATGTATGTTAACAGAGGGTATCTATAGTTGGTATCAGAGAAAAATTTTAGTCAACCTTTGGAAACTATAACGAGAAAACCTTAGTGTGAACCCTAAGGACATGACTAAGGATAAGTATAAGGATGAGGAAAAGTATAAGAAAATGTCTTGGAATTTTGTTAAAGGATAAAGCGAGTATTTTCCTAGAAATAAATACCTATTTGGATACTACAAGTGGATGTGGCTATGGAACCTATGTACATAGGGGTAACTACCCCGAAAACATCGTATTGAGCTAGAATTGATCAGGAACTAGTTCACAACAATGGGGCTTACAACACACCTGGTTTGAAACTCTCATGGGATATGCTTTGGGAATTCACAAACTCTTTACGAACCATCATATAGGATTTAGATAGATGATGACTATGAATAACCTAGGATAACCCTAAAGTGTTATAGATTAAAGAAGGTTTCATAATTTAGACATCCTATAAGTGTTTTTTTCATGATTATGTGGTTCCTCACTATGATAACTTTTTCTTACTCTATGATTTTTGGTTCTAGTCAATGTATGGTACCTGAAGGAACCTCATTAATGGTGATTATGACAGATAATGAAACAATTTTCCTCCCAATCAACCAAATTCTATGGGAGCTAGAATGAAAAATATCATTTCTATGCTCACCCAAATTTCTAAAGCTATGAATCATGATGGAATTCCAAATGAGAAAAGGAGGGAATAACATTCTGTTGATTCCTTGATGAGGAAATGTCCACCTTCTTTCAATAGGTGTTCTAATCCACTTGTGGCTAAACAATGGATCAATACCACTGAAAAGAAATATTTTTTCCTCCAGTGTTCGAAACATGAAAAAGTCATTCTGGCTATTTATCATTTTGAAGGTGAAGTGGACTAGTGGTGGAATCTAATTAAGAATATGAGGAAGCAAGATGAAATTGAATCCATGGATTGAGATGAGTTCAAGAACTTATTATTTAATAAGTACTTTCTTTATGTTCTTCATATGAATATGGAAAAGGAGTTCCTTGAGTTAAAGAAAAAGGATGATGAATCTATCAGTATCCATGAGGCAAATTTTACAAGACCTGCAAGGTACTCTTTTGGAATTATCATCCAACCTGAAAGTAAGTTTGACTAATTCTTTAGTAGCTTAAAGCCAAGTCTCAGAAGGGCGTTATCCATAAGAGACTTCAGTATCTATGAAGAGATTGTGCATTGTGCAATCAAGGTTGAAATAGAGGTTGGAGTTACGTATCAATCTCATAGTTTTGATAAGAAAAGGAAGATTTAGTTCAAAGGAAAATCTAAAAACCATGGAGAGAAGAAGATGAGATTTCCTTTATGCTCTAAGTGTGGAAAGAATCATGGAGGAAACTGTATTATGGGGTCTAATAATTTTTTTAAGTATGTAAGGGAAGGAAATCAATCAATTGATTATCGAAAATATGGGAAGAAGTTGTATAATGATTTTAATTTAGGGAAAGCTACACATAATGAACCTCCCACACTTCATTTCTTCAAGTGTTAGGAGAATGAGAATTATGCTAACCAATTCTCAAACCTGAGGGTTAGTGATGATGATCGGTATCAGTAACCTCTTAAGCTGAGGGATAAGGGGAAATCTCATGCGATCACTATTTCTAATGAGGGATGCGATAACAACATGGGGAAAGGTGCACTTATCATCTACTCTAGAACTACTAAAGTCTTATTTGATTTTGGATCTACCCACTCTTTCATATTTTTTTTAAGGGTATTAAGATTCAACCCAAATGATTAGATGTGGAATTAGTAGTGAAAAACCCTAATGGTATGATAATTGCATCTTAAGTTTGTGATTCTTCTCTAGTTGATGTTTGTGGGACTGTGCTTCCTACAAATCTTGTCATTCTTCTTTTGGTTGAATTTTATGTCATCTTAGGCATGGATTGTATTTCTCTGCATAAATACCACGTCAATTTTCAAGGAAGGGAAGTTAAATTTTATATTTCAAACCAACCTATGATTGTATGTAAATGTGATGATAAGTATGAACTTCCCATGGAGATTACATCCAGTGTATGGGTCTTAATTCCCATTCAAAAGACATGTTTGTCTCAAAAGATTGGGGAGAAACTCGAAATCGATGATATGACTATTTTTTGAGAATTTGTGGATGTATTTCTGAAAGAGTTTCCTAAACTTCCACCAAAACATGAAGTTGAGTTTTCAATAGAAATCACACCCGACACCACACCAATTTTAAAGACTCCCTATAGAATGACCCCAATTGAGTTGCAGGAATTGAAGAAGCAACTCCAAGAAAACCATGATAAGTGATACATTCATCTAAGTGTTTCACTTTGGGGTGCACCTGTTCTTTTTTTGAAAAAGAAAGATGGATCAATGCGACTGTGCATTGATTATCAGGATTTGAACAAGATCATGATCAAGAATAAGTGTCCTCTTCCCCATATTGATGACTTGTTTGATCAACTGCACAAACCTAAATACTTTTATAGGATGGAACTTCATTCTGGATATCATAAATTGAGGGTCAAGAAGGTGGATACACCCAAGATGACATTTCGTACAATGTATGGACACTATGAATATATAGTGATGACTTTCAGTCTTACCAATTCCACTACTATCTTCATGGATTTAATAAATAAAGTATTTAGATATTACCTTGATTAGTTCATGGCAGTCTTTATAGGTGATATTCTTATTTACTCGAAGAGTAAGGAAGAGCATGAATAACACTTGGGAATTGTACTAATGACCCTAAGGAAGGAGAAACTGTATGAAAAATTTACAAAGTGTGAATTTTGGATACAAAAGGTTTCATTTTCGGGTCACATAATCTCAAGATATGGTATAATAGTAGAACCATCAAAGATAAAGTCTATTGAATGCTGGTCTAGACCAACCATGGTGGCTGAGATCTGTAGTTTTCTTGGTTTATCTGGATATTATCGATGGTTTGTGGAGAATTCCTCATGACTATCTAATTCTTTGACCAAGTTAACTTGAAAGGGTTCCAAGTTCCTTTGGAAAAATTAATGTGAGGAAAATTTCAATAAATTAAAGTGGTTGGTCAGCAAACCTGTGCTTACATTACCCTATAGTGGAGAAGGGTTTGTAATCTATAGTGAAGCATCCAAGAAATAATTGAGATTCATTCTTATACATAATAACATGGTTATTATTTATGCCTTACGATAGTTGAATATCCATGAGAAAAATTACCCAAATCATAATTTGGAGTTAGCAATGAAATTTTTTGCATTAAATATATATTGGCATTATCTTTACAAAGAAAAGTGTGATATATATACCAATCATAAAATTTTGAAATGTATATTCACATAGAAGGAGATGAAAATGTGTCAGAGAAGATGGTTAGAGATAATAAAGGATCATGACTGCTAAATACATTACCACCCTAGGAAAGCAAACAAGGTGACCAATGCTTTGGGTCAAAAGGATTTTGCTAGCTTATCCATGACGAGGATCACAAAATATCCAATATTTTTGGATTTGAAAAGTATGGATCTAGAAATCTTAAAGGAAGGGGAAAAATATTATCTTACTTAGTTGAATGTTCAACCATATATCTGAGTAAAGATTAAAGATGCAAAAAATGAAGATATATAGCTGTAAAATAAGGTTAGAAATGTTCCTGAGTTTAACCTTGATCATGATGGAATGATAAATTTTAGGAATTGTGTATGCATTCCTTTCCTTAATAGATTTGAAGGAGTTGTTAAAGGAATCCCATAGTTCTTCATTCTCTATTCATCCAAGAAGTACGAAGATGTATAGAGATTTGAAGTAATACTTCTGGTGGGATGACATGAAGAGGGATATCATAGAGTTTTTATCTCAGTGCTTGGTATACCAACAAGTTAAGGCTGAAAGATAAATGTCCAAGGGGATTTTGCATCCATTACCCATACTAGTATGGAAATAGGAGAACATCACTATGGATTTTGTCATTGGACTTACCAAAGATTATAAAGGGAATAATTCTATATGTGTGGTAATTGATCACCTTAATAAGTCAACACATTTCATTGGTATTAGATAATAATTCTCTCCAGATCAGTTTTCTAGGATATACATTAAGGAAGTGGTAAGGTTTCATGGAGTACCACATTCCATTGTATTGAATTAGGATATGAGATTTACCTCAAAGTTTTGGTGAAATCTTTAGTAATCCATTGATATAGAATTGAGTTTAAACACTTTTTATCATCCTCAAAAGATGGTCAATCTAAAAGAACAATTCAAACCCTAAAGGATATGTTGGTATCTTGTTCATTGGGTTTCAAAGGTGGTTGGGATCAACACATTCATCTAGTTGAGTTTTCTTACAACAATAGCTTTCACTCAAGAATACAGACAGCTCCTTATGAATCCCTCCATGGAAATAAATGTAGAGATACAACATACTGGAATGAAGTTAGAGATAGAAAGCTATTGGGACCTGAGATCACTAAAGAAATAACAGAGAAGGTTAGAACCATTCAAAAACATATCAAGGTAGCTCAAAGTTGGTAGAAAAGTTTTGCTGATAACTGATGGTGTGATCTAGAATTTGAAGTCGGTGAGAAGGTGTTTCTATAAATTTCCCCATAGAAGAAGGTTTTGAGATTCGGGAAGAAATGGAAACTAAGCCCTAGGTACATGGGTCCCTTTGAGATTCTTGATCGTATCAAGATGGTAGCCTGTCGCTTGGCACTTCCAACAAACCTATCTCAATTCCATGATCTGTTTCATATATTTATTCTAAGGAAGTACATACCTAAACCTTCACATGTACTGAACTTAGAGGTCATACTGCTAGAGAAAGATCATTCTTATGAGGATTAACCAGTTGAAATTTTGGATCACACAGAGAAAGTTCTATGAAACAAGACCACTCACCTGGTCAAAGTTTTTTGGAGAAACCACAAGTTATAGGAAGATATGTGGGAACTTGAGGATATGATGAGGCAAAAGTATCCTCATTTTTTTGTATCAGAATGATGAATTTCAAGGATGAAATTCATTTTAAAGGGGGGTAAAATGTAACACCCCGAGTTTTTATGTACTTTTTTTCCTGAATAAATTAAATTTCTTTGATGGATTGTGTTATATGCCTCAGTAATTTATTATTTCATTATACTCTACACCAATTTAAGATTGTGCTACATGAAACACTGACTTAGATTGCGTTACACACAACACTGAGTTTCTGCGAAACAACATTTTATTATTATAATTATTTAAACAAGATAATTATAACATATACCTACAACTTACTAATAAGAATAATAATAACTAATTATTAAATATTATTTATAATGGTTTTATATAAACAAAACATATTGATAATAAAACATATAATTTTTGGTAAAGTCTTTATATGTTTGAAAATACCATTTTCTTAAAAGAACAGCTTTTTATATCCTTTTGTGAACAATAATAAAATTAATTTTAATTTTTTTTAGAAATTTAATTTGATAAGATAAATTAATTTTTGAATTTATAATGTGAAAATGATTTTATGGTGAATTTTTTGGATTTTTTTGAAGAATTTCATTTTTGGATGAATAGTGAAAAATACTGAATTTTAATTCAAAACTACTTTTTCATCTAATTTATTTATATATTTAAATTATATTTTAATTTATTTTTAAAATATAATTATATAAATTATACATAAATTAATCCAAATTATGTTATTGGAACCAATTTCACATTGAAATTAGATATAAAAAACATTTCAAACTTTTGGACCTTTTTACTTTAAAAACTTGTTGTCTCGTCTCGTCTGCGGGATTGATTTTAAATTAATTTATGATAATTATGTGATTATAATTTGTAAAAATGGATTTCATAATTGGAATAAAAATAATTTATAATTTCTAATAATGTAAAATTAGTTTTTTTACTAAAAATATCAGTGAAAGTAATTAAAATTAATTATAACGATTAAGGTAAAAACAAGATTACTTAGTGGATAAAATTTAATTTAAGGGTCTAAATAACCTAGAAACATGTAAAAAATCCATTGGATGACCATATATTCACCATATAATCTCATTGGCTCGAATATGGACCATTATTGGAGGCACATGATGTAAGGGAGACCTCTCAATAGTGTTTACCTTTTTATATTTACAAAAATGCCACTCCTCATCCACTATAAAAGGGAACTCACCCCCTGTCACTTATTCACACCTCTCAAGACCTTTGTATTGACCAAAACCTACCAAAATATTCTCTTAAATTTCATCCCTTCATTATAAAATCCTTACTTTGGGCAGAAAACCAACCAAGGAATCCCTTTGATGAAAACCAAATGGAGTTACCCAAAAAAGAGGTAACACCCTTCAACAAGCACTTTTGTCTTATCTCTATCTCCACCCCTAAACTATTATTATTCCATGCTTATATAATAACATTATTATCATAAATAAACCATGATTTTGTTATGATAAGGGTGTGACCTACACTCTCACACACTTTTATCAAATGAGATATGAAATCATCGTTTGTGTGTACATTAAACTACCACCTCGCGAACTGATATCGTTCGTTCTTCCATATCTACCTTTCAATGTTGGTAATAATAACGAAGTTACTATTTTATATGATATATATTATTTTTATGATGTATTTATGCTTATTAAACTATTATATAACATATAATTTCATTCTTTTCATTTTGTGTAAATATGATAACTTTGTTTGTGGATGTGTGGACTACTACCTCTTCAAAGTGATGTGATTTGTTCACACTTTACATGGAGTATGGGTTTAGTGAACATATATGATATATATGAAATAAAAATTAAACTAGAATGATATTATTTATATATATATATATATTTCATTTACTTAATTTCTTTCAATACGATAAGAAAATGAAAACAACGTTCATGCGTACGTACAACCTACTGTCTCCATGAATGATGTATTTCTTCTATTTCAGTCCTTTATAGATTATTATATATATATATATAATGAATATATATGATATTTATATCATTTTTATCATTATGGATATTATTAAATCATGATATAAGTAATAGGACCAAAAATATAACAAATCAAAACACATGTGAAAGACAAAGTGGTTATTACCCGAAACATAACTTTAACATGAAATTGTTAATTAAAAGGTAATAAAAGGTCACAAGTAAATAATATATGGTATGATATAATTGAATATGGTTTTTTAATAGATTTATAATAAAATTATATTTATTATACAGGAGGTTTGAATGAGTATGAAGAGAGTCAAGACATAAGGTAATGAAATTTCTAGTTTCACTTTTATTTCTGTGAGACTTATGCCTTATTCACCACTCATTTATTTTGTGTGGTGAATATAATTCCCATGAATGTACTCTATGATCCTTATCCTTAAATTTATAGGTATTTACATACCCATTTTATGATCTCTATTTCATGGAGTTTTATGGTTCAAAAGTTACTAAATCAGTAAGGTAATTTTGTATCAATTTGCCTTCTTTGAGACACATGTTTTGTTATGCATCTATATTATTTTATAAGGTTTATATAATTACCTTTTAAATATTTCATCATTAATATCATTATTTTTAAGATATTGTATGTATCATTTAATGTTATTATATTTTGGGGATTATGATTCAAGGTTACCAAAGTGATAAGATTCTATGGATATAATCTCACAATTTATCGGGATTGTTTACGATTATGCTTCCGTTGATGAAATATTATGATCCATCTCTCAAGAAATCTTATGAATTTTATTCTCCTCTGTTTATTCATGATATCCTCATGCAATGGTACCATTTTCCCACTCTTTTATACTTAATATGATTAAGAAAATGTTTTTAAGAAAACCTGGCCTTATTTCTCTATTCAGTTAAAAATCTATTTTATTTAAAAACCATGTTTTCTAAAAATGTTTTCAAAAATGTTTTCAAGTGATATTTTAAAATTATTTTCAAAGAAAAGGATTTAAATATTTTAAAATATTCCTTTATAAGTTTTCAAACCTATTTTCAAAGAAAAAGGTTTTCAAAATATTTTATGTTTTAAAAATCATTTTTTAAAGAAGAAAGAATATTTTTTTTCAAGAAATGTTTTAATTAATCTTTCAAAATTATTTTCCATATAAGATGAAATCTATTGATGTTACCTATTCCTTATTGGGTCATGATCCACAGATACCGTTATTATTCTTTCACTAAATTATTTATGCTTTTGATGACATGTTGTTTATGAGACCCGTTTCTCTTCCATGGGTTATATGCTTTTGAAACCCACTTCTTTTTATCCTTTAATATTTGATGAAATGATTATGAAACCTAAATATTTTTCATATGTTATGATATGATGATGTGTTTATGATACTCATTTCATTTCATGGGTTATGATATGATTTTTATGAAACCCATCTCTTTTTATGGGCCATGACATGATAAATGTTTTATTATCTTATGGAATACATATGTATGATTTCATTATGTTATGGGTGATACCTATATATCCCTCCAATTCATTGGGTAAAGATTTATATCTCATGAGATAATGATGGGAAATAAGTCAATGGGCTTGATCCACTATGGGAAGAAGGGGAAACCTGATCCACTATGGGAAGAAGGGGAAACCTAATCTACTATGGGAAGAAGGGTAAACCCGATTCACTATAAGGAAAAGGCTATGACTAGCAATGGCGGTGTGTCCTGACAAGTAGGTGTAGTCCCCATGAAGTGATTTGATAAGTTTTTGAAATGAACCTTGACTTATAGGTAATGATATTACATGTTTATGTGCTTACCACAATTCCATGTCTTATTCCTATGTTATGCTTTCATGGTTCATGCTCTTGATTCCCTTATGATTCATGTCTTATGAACAACCCATATTTATGCCATGAATCATGTATATGATCTTTGATATGTAGGGTATGATATTATAATGTTATGATCTTGTTCTCATACCCTTATATTCATGATTATGCTTACGTATCTCCCTTGTTTACCCTTACCGAGCATCTGAGCTCACCCTTTGTTATGTTTCCTTTCCCCAAGTTAAGAAGATATGTATTATGTCTGATGTGTATAAGAAGGGTTCTAGTCATGGAGAACCTATTGGGAGATAATATAGCTCACTTATGTACTAGTGTTTATGTTCCCATGTTTCTAGAGGCACTAAACTAATATGGTCTTTTGGCGTCTTTTTGTATAATGTATTAAATATTCCACAAAAAATTATATAATGTTAATGTATGTTAAGTGAGGTTCTCTATATAAAAAAACTTTACATAATAAGAAATATGATATTGAACAAGATTTATGTATTGAAAACAAATCCAATATAAAGAGTCACATCCACTCTAACCTCTTTCACTAACTTCTCACAAAAACATGTCAACACCTCTTGGTCTCAACAATCCCCCCTTTGGATTTTTTTTGTCAACCAAGGAACATAAATCACTGAAAACTCTAAATACTTAGCAATAGATAACTATTCAATAATTATAATCCAACATGAGAAAACTCAGTTTCGAAAACAAGAACATTGAATAAATAATTCCATGCTATCCATAAAATAGCAATGAACAAGATTCAGCTTCCTTCAAACTTGATCATCTCAAACCTTCACCATCATTATTATAAAGATCTAAACCCTGATATCCCAGATCTAATGGTTACTTTATTAAATTGGTACTAGATACAAGGACTTAAATCCCAAAGGACCAAATAGTTTAGTAGTCTTGTTAAAATAGATATATACTTGAATCACATATTACATTTGAAAACATAAAATACAAAACACAGAGAAAGTAAATATTTTGCATCATTAAACTCAATAAAAGACCCCTTCTTCATATCTTGGAAAGGAAACACAATAAGGGTGATATCACATGCTCAGTAAGGGTTATGTAAAATAGAATCTATCATGAGTAAATAAAGCATAATCAATACGACAATGTAAATAATAGAAAACACATACCATTTAATCAATAAATTGAGAATGAAGAATAATATGATAAGAGTAAATAAAGATAAAATGATTAAATATAAATAATAATATAAATTTGAAACTTATCCATGTATATTATTCAAAATAATCACATGGAATTCATAATTTCAGACATCTTAAACATATTGTCAAACCCTCATTCTAAGACATCATAAACATATCATCAAGACTTCATGCCAAGAAATCTTACATAAATGGGTAAGACCTCAGCCAAATACCAAAGTAAGTTTGTCTTATGAGATCTACCGATGCATTGTGGGACTATAGAGGTCCCCTCCCATCACTTCCTAATTTTAATGCATTCATTATATGAAAGAGATTAAACATAATCAATATTAACATTTGTATTGAAAAAACTAGAATATGAAATGTTAATAATTTTTGTAGTTAAACTGATCATAAAATATCCATAGAAAGAATAAAAATGATATCATTAAAATATATCCATAGTGTTTTATAAATAAAATAAAGTTTTTTTTCATCAATTAATAGAAATTCCCTAAAAAACATTAAAACCATTCTTGAGAAAAATACCCTTTTAACTTTGGAAATCACTCTTAAAAACTAAAAATTTATAAAATATTAAGAAATAAATTTTATTTGAAAATAATCATGGAAAATTATAAAGTAATATTAAAATCATTGAGTGGTCATAACGGTGGGAAATTCCATTCATACCGAGTATCTTAAAACAAAGATTCATTTCACATTTTTGTTAAAAAGTCAAAAAGTACCTCGTTTAGAAAACAAAAACAAGATTCCTTTTAAACCATTTTGTAAAAAGTAAAACATGGATAAAAATGTATTTAATAAATAATTTTAGAATAGTAAAAACATTCTTTAAAACATTTTATGGAAAATATGGACATGGAAGAAAAATATTTCTGACCAAGTAGAAAAACAAAGTCAGTTTTCCTTAAAAAAATTATTTCAGTATCTTAAGTACTTAAAGTGAGGAAAATGAAATGAAAACTTATAATTCATATAAAAAATATAGGAGAATAAAATATATTGGGTTTAAGATATAAATATCAAATAATTCCTCGAACGGAGACATAAACATAAAAAATTCCAAATAATGATGAAATTGTGAAATAAACCATTACAAAGGTCGTATCATTGAAGTGAGAATTAATTAATAAATTGATTATTTGTGATAAATGTAAATATAAAAAAATAATTGGAAATAAAAAATAATATAATTATATTTTATTTTACACATAATCATGAAATAACATAGTCAATGAAATTTATGTATAACCTGATGAATGTAAATTGAGTTAAGATACCCTTTACCTCAGATTTGAATCATCACATACATTCTTTATATTCATGAATAATAAAATTATGTTAATCATAAACTTTATTAATAACTATTTTCAAGTTTATTAATCCTTTTATTTTATTTATTACCATGTTATATTTAATTACTTAATCAATTAAGTTCATGTCAGCCATTTTGATGATATTAAGTTCATATGTCCAAAATGAATTTGGTATGTTGACTATGGTAAAAGAGGTCACTGTTACATCATATCCAAAATAATAATCATGAAATAATTATAATTTTTTATATATAAATTATAATTTTAAAATCAACCATGAAATATGATTATCAAAAATGATCTACATTACAATCATGGAGATGACAAGTCGTACACACGCATGAGTAACGTTTCCATTTTTCAATGATCATGATGGAAAGAAGGTAAGCATTATTTTATCTTTTTAAAATGATAATTATATCATAAATACAATATTATTTCTTTAAATAAACTTATATATATCATACATTTTATGTGGTGGTGGAAAATAAATCACATCGCTTTGTGGATGTGGTAGTCCACACATACGCACGAATAATGTTATCATTTTTCAAAGGATGAAAATGTAAGAAAGTAGATGATATATTATATTTTATGAATGATAAATATATCATTAATATAATATATAAACATTAAATATATAATTATAATTATCTATAAGAGGTAGTGATGGAAAATGAATTTAATCGGTTTGTGAGATGGTAGCCCCACGTACACACAAACAATGGTTTTGTTTCCCATTTAATGGAAGAGAAGATAGATATAGGGTATAATATTAACATGAAAACATATAATTTTATGTAAGATATTAGTGTTATTATTTTATCATGTTTTATTAATATTTGAAGGAGGTAAAAGGATAAATAAAACTAAAATATTTTGTTAAAATCTATACCTCTTCTTCAAAAAAATTCCTTTGCTTTACACCTTAAGCCCTATAAGGTTGATATAATGCCCAAAATAATACCTATAGAATGTGGGAAGTAATGTTAGGAAGGGGTTTGGGTAGGTATTGGTTGAACCAAATATATCTTGAAGTGTGTATAGAAGAGGAGGGGGGGGGGGGTACCCTTTTATAAGTGAGGGAAGAACATTCTTGGGATTTCTTAAAGTATTAATTAATATAAATTAATTTTTATGTTCAAATGGATAAAAATTGATCAAATTATAAGATAATATTAGTATGATAATAAATCATCCAACAAAATAAATTTTTTACAAGTTTAGGTGATGTTTTCACCCTTATATTTCTGTTTTAACCCCCATTAACCTTTTTGACAATTACTATAATAACATAGTTTTTTACTCTTTAGGGGTAAAGAAAGTTAATATTAAAGAAAAAATGACCCATAAATTGACCATGGTTAATATTCAAAACCAAATCACATTAAATTATCCTATTATAAGATTATTATGAATTTTAAATCATTTAATAAAATATTATTTATTATAAAATATTATTAATGTCATTTTTTAAAATATATGAAATAATATAATATAATAAATTTCTAACTCATGTAAAATGGTTACAAAAAGAAATTTATTAGAATAAAAGTATTACATGGTCTTAATATAATCTCAAAATAAAATTTATATAGGTTTAAATATAATTTTAAATGTTATATATTGGTTTAACCCCTTAGTTAACTAATTTTAACTTTAACAATGGTAATGTCTTTTTTAATATTAAAGGATTATAAATTTAATTATAAGGTGAAAATTGGATAATAAATGTACAAGGGATGAAATTTTTGACCATTAATCATCCTAATTATACTCTTTCAAGTTTTTTATAATTTTTAAATAGTTTTATAAAATATATTTAACATAAAATATCATTTATTTCATTTTGACACTATTCACATAATTTGACTTTGAAAACAACATGAAAGCAATGAAAATAAAATTTAAACCATTAAAAAATCTCTAATATATCATTTTTATCTTCAAAATTTTTGGAACGCATTAACTCACCCAAATAATATTACTTTTAGAGTTTTTTAAATCATTTACTTGATTTTTCTACAACTTGAACAAGTGTTGTGTCAGCATTGCTTAAGAATTTAAGGTAATAATTTCACAACTAAAAATTAAAAATAAATTACCATGATAAAAAAATAAATTATCTTTCAAATAACCATTTATAACTTAATATATATTGTTTTTATCCCTATCAAAAAATATTATAGATATTAAAATCAAGAAGTGACATTTTTGACTTTATCTTTTACTTAAATATTATAATGGTTAAAATCAAAGAAATACAACATTCAGTTTCCATATTTTAAAAAAATAGATGTAAATGTTCAAAATAAACTCATCCAATAGGATAAATGCAAGTGTTAGGGTCATTTTTAGGCCTTATCAGTTTAATTTACCTTAACTACCCAATTTTTTATTGTCGTGATGATAATTATTCAGTATGGTTACAATTCATAATAACAAAAAATAAAAGAGATATATTTATAAAATTCAGAAAACATAATTCCAAATATGGAATAAATTTTTTTATATTAAATTTATATAATCATCATAAACTAATTTAGTATTAAAATGAAAAATGCAACAAAAAATGGTTTTTTTTTCAGAAAAATGCCTTTTTAAGTATATTTTTTTATACTAAATTAAATAATAAAATTGATTCCAATAAACTTAATTGGATAATTAATAATATAATATATCTAATGTTCCTTTTAAACCATTTTAAAAAATGGAACTTTTTAAATGCTTGAAACAAAAATACATTATCAATGAAAATCAGTATTTTTCACTATTCACTGGAAAATCAATATTTTCAAAAAAATCTCAAACATATAGCATATGATAATGTTTATATTCCAATTTAAAAAATTATATTATTTTTATTAAATAAAATTTATAAATTTTCTAGAAATTAATTATAATATTCACTCACAAAAAAACAATATTTTTTTTTGAAGAAAACGTATTTTTAAAGAATAAGACGGCTTTGCTAAAAATTGAGTGCTTATTTCCTAAGAATTAATCAACACTTTTGTATTGAGTAGTAACTTTATAAATTTTTCATAATCTGATTAATCCTATTCATACTTTCCAATTCAATTGTTAGGTTATAACTGTAATATTTAAATAATAATATTTTGCGGTTCGTTTAGGCTTGGTGTTGTGTGTTGTATATGATATCGAATATAATGTTATTTTAAAATATCAGGGTGTTAAATTATCCCCCCTTTAATAAATTATGTCCTCACAATTATAACTTGATCTTAGTACTCAAGTATTTGACATTTGAAAGTAATTTTGTTGAAAACCTTCATCGCAAAAAGAGTTAATAAAACTTCATCTTAAAAGAAGGAAAGAGAAATACAAAGGTCATATGGAATAACACATAAATAGATTTACAAATATAAGAAAATTAGTGGGAAGTGAATATATGGAAATGGGGGATAAATACATTTCTAAATAATTATGGAGATTGATAAATAACATTGGTCACAAGAAAGTGAATGATCATGAGAAAGTTAATGACCACAAAACCATAGATTAATAAGGTATGAAAAGACCATCAATTCATCGAGAATGAATATAATAGGATTTTTTTTCAAGATTTTTTTCCTAGAGTTTAAGAATTTATTTACTATCTAGATTAAGAACATAAGGAAATATACTTACTTGACACGTAAAATTTCACCCTTTTATCAATTTCCACTACAATCTCATCTTTTTCTCCAAATGATGAGTATTCAAGATGATTTTTTCATTATTGAAGCACTAAAATAAATTTATAAAGGATAAAATGATTCAAAAAAATTATATCAAGATATTCCTTCCATCTTTAGACATTAAAAAAAACAATTGTTTTAGAACATGGTAAGATAATCTCCAAAAATGAACACACCTTTATATTAATTTCTAAATCTAAAGTCTAACTTAAATCATTCTATAAATAAATAACCATACATCCTAAATAACATCAACATTCAAAAATTTAATTATGTTCTTTCAAAATAATTTTTCATGTTAAATAAAATGTTATACCTAAAAATTATGTATACCTTAACCTAATGATACATCTCCCAAAATATCAATAATCACCTCAAAATCATAAAAATCCAAAAAGATTTGATCTTTTAATATCCTACCAAAATAAACTTAATATTCATTCCTAAAATTATTTAAGTAAAATAAATGTCATACTAACTAGGACATCAAGTAGTCCAGTGGTAGGCGTTGTACCCTTATCGCCCTTCTGTTGTGGGTTTAAGCCCCACGACCTTACTGGATGTGATGAGATATCACCCGACATACAGGTTATCATTTTTATAAAACTATATTAATATAATTCCTTTAATTTTTCCAAAAATATTATGAACATCCTCAAAATAAAATCAATCATCAAATCACTTTTAACCACTAAGGGTTTATATCTTATTTTCAACACAAAATTAAATAATATTAATTGACCATTATTACCTTAACATCAATGATTATTTTAACCCTTAAGGCTATCAATTGCTTTAAACTTATGTCCAAAAAATATAAAATTACTCTTACTCAAATAAAATTTATATTAAAACATATCCTAAACTGAAGGGATATATTCCTTAAAAGTCTCTAAAAATATTCTTAATCATCTTAAACTCCCATCACATAAAACCTTAAAAGGGGTATCTATGAATTTAAAATTATGATAAACCTTAGACTTATCAACCCAAGAAACTTTAGGTTTATCCTATATCACTATGGAATATCATAGGTTTCCATAGGTTATATTCTCTCATTCATCATAATGGACCATAAGAAAAATATGAGTTAACCCAAGAATATCCTCCAAGAGTGTCAAACCAGGTGCATTGTAAGGGAACACTCACCGTGCACCAGAATGATGGATGAGATATACTCAACCAACTCTTTTCAAGGTTATTACTCCTATATGCATCTGTTCCAAAACCACAACCACTTATAGTATCCATACAATGACGTATTTATAGGTAAACCACATAATCTCTAACTTACTAAAAATTTATAATGTCATCCTAGACTTAGAATTATCCTCAAAGTCATTCATAGGGTTATGTTACCTAATCTATGACTTTATAAATCTAGTTTCTAAGATTTCTACTAAACTTTCTCTGATACCAACCATAAAGACCCCAAACCTGGTATCATAGATTCAATGGTTACTTTATTACATTATCATTAGATAAAAGGAATTGAATCTCAAAGGATTGAATAGATTAGAAACCTTGTTAAAATAGTTACATAATTGAATCTCACATTACATTTGAAAACATAAGATAAAAAACATAGTGAAATTAAATAGTACACATCCTTGAACTCATTCAAAGATTCATTCTTCGTATCTTAGGGAAAGGAAACAAAATAAGGGCGAGATAAAATGCTCAGTAAGGGTACATACAATGAAAGATATCATGAGTAAATAATATATAATCAATATGGCAAGCTAAATAATAGAAAACACATTCCATTTAATAAATAACTTGAGCCTAAAGAATAATATGGCAGGAGTAAATGAAGATCAAATTATGAAATATAAATAATCACATGAACATGAAACTTATCTATGAATATTATTCAAAATAATTTCATAATGATTTAATACATTATTACTGAAATCTTAAACATATCGTCGAAGCCTCATGCTAAGACATCATAAACATACCATCAATACCTCATGCCAAAAAATATTACATAAATGGGTAGTGCCTCATCCAAATACCCAAACTATTTTGTCTCATGAGACGTACTAATTCATTGAGGGGCTATGGATGTACCATCCTATCACTTACTAAGTCTAATGCATTCATCATATGAAAGGGGTGAGACATAATCAACATAAATATTCATATTGAAAAACCAACATACAAAATGTTAATAATTTTCCTAATCAAACTAATCATAAAAAATCAAGATAAAGAATAAGGATGGTATCATTAAAACATTCCCCTAGTGTATTATAAAAAAATAAAGGGTTATTTCCATCGATGAATATAAATTTCATAAAAAATTCATTAAAAACATTATTGAATAAAATACCCTTTTCAGTTGGAAAATCACTTTTAAAAACTAAAAATTTACAGAATATTAGGAAAAACATTTTCTTTGAAAAAAATCATGAAAATTAGTAAAGGAATCTTAAAAGTATTTAGAAGTATAATGGCAGGAAATTATATTCATGCTGAGTATGTTAAAACAAAGATTCCTTTCACATTTTTGGTAAAAAGTAAAAAAGCACCTCATTTGGAAAACAACAAGAAGATTCCTTTTAATTTTTTTGTAAAAAGTAAAACAAGGGTAAAAATATCTTTAATAAATCATTTAATAATAGTAAAAACATTATTTAAAATATTTGAATGAAAATATGGACATGGAAGAAAATGATTCCTAACCGAGTAGAAAAACAAAGTTGATTTTCCTTAAAAGAAGTATTTTTATATCTTGAGTACTTAAAGAGTTTAAAATGAAAGGGAAAGTTTTAATTTATATAAATAACTATATAATAATAAAATAGATTGAGTTTAAGATATAAATATTAAATAATTCCCCCAGTGAATACTTAAACATAAAAAATATCAAATAATGATGATATTATGAAATAAACTCTTACAAAGGTCATATCATTGAAGTGAAAATTAGTCAATGAAGTGATTATGTGTGAAAAATGTAAATCCAAAAAAAAAAGAAAGAAAACATAATATAATCAGAGGTTATTTCACATATAATCATGGAATAATATAGTCAATTAAGTATAAGTATAACCCAATGAATGGAAAATGAGTTAAAAAACACCTTATCTCAGGTCTAACTCATTACGTAGATTCTTTATCTTTTAGAATAATAAAATTATGTTAATTATTTAATTTCATAATAATTTTTTTCAATTTTATTATTTATTTTATTTTATTTATTACCATGTTATATTTAATTACTGAATCAATTAAGTTCACATCAAACGTTTTGATGATATTTAGTTCATATATCCAAAATTACCAACAAGTCCAGTCAGAAGCTAAGATTTCAACCATTTATTAAATTCATATATCCAAAATTAATTTGATAGGTTTGTTATGGTAAAAGAGGTAATTATTAAATCATCTCTATAATAATATTCATAAAATAATTATCATTTTTATACATAAATTATACTTTTAAAACCAACCAAGAAATATGGTTATGAAAAATGAATTATGTTATAATCATGGAGATGGTAAGCCATGCGTATGCATGGGTAACATTTTTATTTTTAATGATCTTGATATAAATAAAGTAAGTATTATTTTATCATTAAATAATGATAATTATGTCCTAAATACCACATTATTTATTTAAATAAACTTATATATTTCATCCATGTGATGTGGTGATGGAAAACGAATCACATCACTTCGTGCAGGTGGTAGTCCACACGTACGTATAAACGATATTATCATTTTTCACTGGATGAAAATGTAATAAATTAGATGATATATTATATTTTTAGAATGATAAATATGTAATTAATATCATATAGAAACATTAAATCCATCATTATAACCATTGGTGAGTGGTAGTTATGGAAAATAAATTACATTGGTTCACGAGGCGGTAGTCCACCGTACACATGAATGACAGTTTTATTTCCCATTTGATGGAAGAGGAGACGAATATAGGGTATTACTAGTAGAAAAATTAACTATAGACATAGTTTAAAACCACATATATATAACCCAAAACCATGGATATAGGAAATAGCCATAGTTTCATTGGCCGTGGATGGAAATGGCATGGCTATAAGAAAAAGCCTATAACCATGGTTTTGAATTGTGGAAATAAGTCTATTGCCATGATTTTAAACTGTGACATTAGATACTTCCACTTAGATTTTTTAACATGATTTGTAACCATGGTATGAGGCCAATATCCATAGTTCAAACTGTGGTAGTAGGTATACTGCCCCGATTTACAATTGTGGATATATCCTTCATTTTACAGAAAAAACAGAAGATTATACTACCACAGTTGTAAAACATGGATACATCCTATAGTTTCCCTAAAAAAATACCCTGCACTACACCCCTACTACACTCCCACTAAACTACACTTCACCCTTACAACACCCCACCCAACTACATACCCCTACAACACCGCACTGCACCCCACTGCACCCCACTACACCCAAACCCACTACATACTCATACACCTGAGTGCCCACTCTATACCCAGATCACATACACTACTAACCACATGAATTATACTAATTCACGCAAGGTTTGGTCTAAAATAAATCATAGAATAACATCAAAATTAAAGTTTAAATAGATCCTAAGAAAAAAAAGTTGAGAACTATAGAGGAATAGTGAATGTGTTGAATGGGCCTCTAACCAAACATACCACCTACACTAATACCACATGTATTTTAAACAACTGAACACATAAAAAATCTTAGCTAACCCACACAACATCCCACAAATAATCTTATACCTATCACGCCTAAAGTGTTGAAAGTATATATGCATGTCAAATATAATAATTGATTGACAACATAGGTATAAGAGAAAACACATTGGGGCCACTGACTGCACTTGAAAATTCACAATGTCTTGGACTAACTATAAGGGTAAGTGGCCAAAAACACCACTAAATTACACACTATCATGATATTATATCACTTAAAACTAAAAAAAACATTTTTTTGGGTGAGGTTCATTTTAAAACTTCACACTATAGTGCCTCCATGATATTGTTTCCCATTCCAATTTACTACATAACCCACATATCCAAGGTTTTATTCATTTTCAACCTTCACATATATGAATTTCTAATCCTATCTCAATAAATGGGGTTTGTGAAGCATAAGAAAATATAGAGGTGGAATTAGTGTAAAACCTCACCTAAGTATGATTAAGGAGTTGAATGATCAATATGGATAAGTTTTTGAAAAGACAAGGGGCTATAGGATGTTCTATAGGATGGATTAGGTGGCGGTTGGTTAGGATTGTTCTTACACTACTTTGTGTTTTTAACTAGTTTATTCTTGATTTGTTGGAGGTAGTGGTTATTTTCATTTGAAAGGGTGGTTGACTTGTTTTCTACAATCCCTAGAGAGGGTAATGAGTGAGATATTAGACAGGGGTTTGGGAAAGGGTTATCCGATTTTTTGTGCTTGAGAATGGAGGTAATGGTTTGAGGGGAATTGGGGTTTTTGGGGTGTTGGTTGGGATATGAGGTAATATATTTATATGAAGAGATAAAAATAAGGATATGAATCAACCCAAGTAGAGTTTAGATGGGTAACCTACTTGATTCAAGGTATTATTGGTGGATTTATGTGAGGATTGGGTGGCTTGGAGGTGGAACCATGATAGGGAGAGGCGATGGAGATCATGATGAAAACCCGGGTTTATATTAAGTATTTAAAGGAATTTCAAATGTTATGATGTGAAACTATTAGTTATGATATAAATTTATTTGGTTTATATAAACATTAATTTTTTTTAAAAATTATTTTCTCTAAAGTGTTTCATTGAGGGATGACTCATCACAGTGTAACTTTAACAAGGAAATTTTCCATTTTAAAGCTTGTGGGAAGGCTTGTAGCATGGAGTGACCCTATGAATGTTTGGTTCCATTATATTTATCTACAATTTTTTTTTGATTTTAGCATGACTTATAACACTAAACCATGATTTATCATGGCACAATCAAGAAGGGTAACACAATGTGCTTTTATATAGAAATCTCTTCCTTATAAAAATTTACTGTTCCCATGTTTTCCATGAAATTAATTTTTTTTGGTGTGGTTGTGAATGATGCACCATTATCCATTATTCATTACCCATGGTTGATTTTGTGGGGTCTCATTATATATAGCATAGTTTTAAGCCCTTGAATTCTTGTTACTCTTCTAATTAGATGCACTTTTAATTACAATATATGGTCCACATATCGATTATGGTACATATGAAACATGCGAGAGTAAATCATAGTAGGATACAAAAAATATTACCCTAATAGAAACCATATTATACTATTGTATTCATGAGAAAATAAATAATATTTTAACATGAAAATTAATGAATTAATTTCATGTTATCATCTACTAACCTGACTACCTTGAATCACAACCCTACCATGTTTTATCATCATTATTTAAGTATAACAGTTTAATCAAGAATATAACATATAATAAAATGGGATAATGGTTAAAAAAACCATTCTATCCTATTTATATAATAGTATGGATTCTTTATGACACTATCAATTTGTCTAATAAATAGACTAGAAATGAGTATTGTTAATAGAACCGGTCTATATAATCCATATACTGGAAATGATTTATAATTACAATATTTGTTTGTTGAATCCTTTTAGTAGAAAGGATTCATTATAAAAAAAAGTATATATAATTGATGGACTATCATGAAGTATTGGTTACACAACCAGTTTATCTATGTTATAAACTAACAAAGAGACCCAACATAATATTGGTATATCTAATCCTCTTTTATAGAGAAATATATAGGTGATAGATCATGGAAAACCCCCCAAATGAAATATATTGCGTCCCCTTAGTTTTACATTGGGTTCCAATTATGTGAATCATATTTAGAAGATCTACATCATCTCAAAATAATGTTGTATAACAACATGATCAAGAAAATAATCAAAATAACATATGGCATATAGAACCCAATCCTAGTACTCTACAAGTTTATGGAATATCCAACATGCCTATATCCCAACTGACATATATCTAGTATATGTCATCCTATAATGGAATACATTAAAAATAATAATATAACCTATCACTCACTAATCAGCATAGGATAACCCTTAGATGATATTATTTATTCTAAAAAGAGATTCAATTTCATGAAATTAGAGGATAGACAGTGAGGAAAAACCATAGTTAATTCTATTTGTCACTCAATTCTAAACCCTTTGAACCCTATTCCTTAATCAATTGAACATTGAACCTTCAACTGAGTATAGAGAAATGAAAGAGAACCAATGATGGTGCTTCAATAAGTTCAAATGAAACTAATTACTTATGTACTAAGCAATGAATTCTTCCTAGGAAAAGGTAGTGGTTATTATAAATAAAGGATAGGAGGAATAAAATAATGATTAAATCCCTACAAATACTATGGGGAAGCATCATAGAGAATATTCTTAAATCTCTACATTACCTATAGTAGCTGAGGTAGAGAGACCTGCCTCACCTATTGATGAAGTCAGATCTGATAAGGTTAAAGAGTCTTCTCATGAGGAGAAACCTACTATGAATACTTAGATTTAGGATCTTGTAGTTATAGCTAATGATGTTTAGAGAATATAAAATAAGGAAGAATGGATGTTAAGTCTCATCAGAATATGATGAATGAGTCTATTTAAGATGTTAGAAATAAAGAGATTGAGGTTCAAGTAGAAGTATTTTTTTATGTTCATAATCCAATTATTGCTCTTGTATAAAATTTAAGGGAAGACATTGAAGATTTTGAGATTTGGTTTGATGATATTCCATTAATAAGAATGAATTATATAGTTAGGGATGAAAATATCCCCTCTCTTGTTGTTGATGAAAGTGAAGAAGACACACCTTCTGTTAATAGAAATGAAATTAGTTCAGATACCAATGAATAGGTTCAGATATTGAGTTAGAAACTAGTCCACATTGAAGGCTTAGAGAAATCATGTAAAATGGGTGAAAATACCATTTCAAAGAGCCAATTTTTTTTAATAGCATATAAACATTATATAATAATGAAAAAAAGTTTTTAAAATAATAAAAAAATTATGGAATTCAAATTAAAGTGTTAGGAATGGGGAACCTAACTCAACCTCAAGACACACTGATTTTGAAGATGACAAATCAAATCATCCTTTTTTTATGATTGCATGAATATGAAACTTCACATATATATAATTACACCTAGCCCCTATGTACATGTTTTCATGGATAAATATGCACAAGGAGGTCCTTAGATATATGTTTATACTTGCATATACCACTTTACACTTACAAACATATTCATTTTTCATATCTATATATAAAAATACCTAGCCCCAATATATATATTCATACTTCCATGAGTGAATATATATAAATGGGGAAATATGGTTATGCCTACCTATGTATATACATATAATTCACCTTCAGCAACAACGAAATAAATCCACATCAATGAGATCAAAAATGCACTACAAAAATATAGGGAACCCAAAAATCATAAAATCCCTAATTAAAATTAGGACGAAAAATATAAATAGAAGAAAACTTACCTGAATCCGATGTTGAACTCACTACCTTCAGCGGTGGTGGATAGAACTAGACTCATCATAAGAAACCACCTATAAGGAAATAATGGGAAAAGAAGTGTGATATAACGACTTATTATATATATATATATATGATCAGTGTGTCAACTGTACATGATAAATGATACATGACTCCATAACCAACAATGAACAAAGAATATTCAGATTGATATGCACATCCAAATACTAAATTACATGATCACTAATAAAGGATTTTTGTTCAAATGATATCCAATGTCATTCAATACATACACCACATAGTGGTATCATGAATCACCAGATAACACAAAACAAAACATGATGGCTTTTAATACATTATGCCTTATAAATTTGTGCATATTTACAATAATCTACCAATTTCACATATACATCATAGGTTTTATTCAAATCATTGAAAATAATTTTGAAATTATTCCAACTCTTTTGGATATGATTTTCATATAAATATCCTCAAACATTAAGAGAAAACGCTGTACCAAAATTTATCCTAATTATATTCTATGTTGTATAGCACTAAATTCCTTTATATAATTTAAAAAAATTATAATTCCCCATTCAATAATTGTATGAAAAGGGTATCCAATAGAAAAACATCATTCTACTCAAGATATAAAGGGTTCTATAGTGATCATAATCAACAAAATCATATCTTCGAATGAAAGTGTCCACCATAAGATATATCTATATAAATCATTTGAATTCTTTTAGAATATATTTTTTAAAAAAATTGAGTAAAAAAATAGACATAAATTTTTTTAATCTATTATATAACATATCATATGTTATCAATTCTCCAAAATAGACTGACCAATTTCAATAGATAAGACACATGCCATTAATCTAAGTAGATCAATACATCACATGTCACTTAACTAAGATATGTTCAGTACATTGGGAGACAAATGTTCATTATCTTGGATGATTATACAATAAATAATGTTTACTGACCTTACTTCATGTACCATTCACCATATATGATAAATAGTATAGAACATATTATAGGAAACTAAACTCTATAAAAAATAGAAATTAAATGAACTGAAGACTGTAAAATTTATATAAGAATTGAAAACTATATGATGAAAGTAGTTACCTATAAACATACACTAATCTCATATAAGGATTTATTCTATAATGATATATAAGAAAGGAATAAAATACACAGTCCTAATTGATGTTGATGTTAGTTTGATATGTCAGGAAGATGATAGAGGTGATGACCTACAATTGATGATCATGAATAATCATATGTAACTATAATATGGAAGGTCAAAATTAATAAAAAGATAATTGAGAATTTTAAAATCAAAATCCTAAAATAGTGAACAAAGAGAAACATTCAAACCTTACGATGTTAACAATTCGAAATGTATCAGTTCGTGAGAATGTAGTGGTGTAGAATGCACCCAACATAACTTGAAGCATAAAATATAACTAAAATAATTGTATTGTTAGTTATTCAAACATGATGATAATATATATTTAAAATATACCATTGAAATATAAACAATTAACAAAAAAAAGAATTAATATATACAATGTATAATACACAACCATTACCGAATTCTAAAAAGTATCACTGATAATAGAAATTTGTATAAAATAATCCACTAAAAAGGGTTCTTTTATTGAGAATACTAGATAAACACATATAGTTTAAATCTAAAATAAATAGAATTTATACTACATAGTTGCACTTGGGAAGGTGCCTCATGATCCAATAATTAATAACATAAGGAATTACTAAAGAAAAAAACTGTGAAACAAGGATTTCATGTTCAATAAGAAAATAAAAACAATGTATTGATCAAGGAAAAGGAACACAGTTAAACCATTAATCAAATAAAAATGATAAAACTGAATAGGAGTTATTAAGTACTTGAAGAAAATCTAGACCAGGAAATGGATAATAACCCATTCAGTACTTGAATGTGTAAGATAAATTGGTAGGATCATCATCATGAGATGAAACCTTTATGGAAATCAAAGGTTAACATTACCATTTTTAGTTATCTTTATATGATATCAAATAGAAGATTAAAAATGTATAATATGAAACAAAAAACCAACCATAAAACGAGACATAATATAAACAATTTTTATTTATAGTAAAGCACTAAATCATTGTCAATCAAAATATGGTATGCATGATATTTATTTTATCTATGAATGTATGTACTAATTGATTTCTTTTGGAGAAATTGTCTATATGTTCTACACACACACAATATATATATATATATATAAGAATATACATGTTATGCAAGATTTTTTACGCAATATAAAATAGTATGAACAATTTATGTTCTAAATATAGAGTAACTTGAAAAATACTTTTTTTAAATTTAATTTTTATAATGGACAGTATAATAAAAATATATAAAACAAATAAAGTGATGTTTCTCATAAATAAAATACATTGTTTACTTATAATAAAAACATTAAAACATACTGTATGAAATGATTTAAATGAAATATCAACATTATTACTTTATTTTATTAGAGTAAATATAAGGCTTCTTAATTATACCAATGTATAGATTATTTGAGAACAAAAAATCAGGAAATATCATACAATCATTAATAAAATAAAAAACATGTAAATTTTGTGTCCACTGTAATGATCAACAAAATGATTCTTACATATAAAGATATGACTTGTTATAGTATACTAAATAATGAAAAATTTCAGATATCAATCTATTATGAAACTAATATAATAGTACATTGAAGTAATGTTAAAGTTCATAATATAAAATTATTATAAGAATAATCATATATCACACTTGTTACCATATTATATGTTGGATTTGTCCTCTCAAAATTAACTTTATTTGAACCTTAAATATAACAGTAAAATCTAAAAAATATAAATTAAATCATAAAAAATAACAAAAAAAAATTAAATAATAAAATTACATATTACCTTAATTTTGTACATGTATACATGGAATAATATACAACCATTAAACAATTCTGAATGGTCCTATTGAAACAAAGAAAAAACTAATTTATTCTTAATCAAAACTCAAAAATCATAATAACAATCAAAATGAAATAAGGATTTGATAAGAATTAAATAGGACTTCATGATAAAAAACATACAGATTAAACTATTATTGAGTAGTTATAGCTGATGAACTCAATTAAGAAATTAAATAGGAAAACATAAGATGAAAATCTAAATCAGAAGGCATTACATATACAAAAACATCAATGAATCTATTGTTTAAAATTGATACCTATTCTGTATGTTATGATACAAAACAAAAGTCACCAAAAAAATTTAGGAATAAGGTCAAACTTGGTCATTCTTAATCAAAACTCATAAATCATATTAATAATAAAAACATAGTAAGAGTGTGATATGAATTAAAAAGGGATTTATGTTAAGAAACAAATAGAGTCAAATGATGTTTATTAGTTATATTTGATCAACTCAGTTTAGAAATTAAACAGGAAACTGAAATATCACAATATAAATCAGAAGGTAGTCAATATATGAAATCATCAATGGTGTTCAAAATGGTGATATATGCGATGTAATAATTATGAGAAAAAAATCAATTAGAAGAATAATATTTTTTAGAAATTTAATACCTTTTATGGTGTATGGATACTTTGAATTATTATGTACTTGGTAGACAAAAATATTTATATCTTGACTAAATTTTCATTTTCTAGATAAAATTTCTCCACCCAAAACAGATGATGTTGGAAGGTGAGAGAATGATTTTTTGTGTGGTTTAAGTGTTATGATTGAAACAAAAAAAATATGAAACATAATATGAAGTAAAAAATATACTTACTAAAGGATATATGGTGATGTATATGGAAGAACATCTAAATGGATGAAGAATTTGTGCTAGGGTTTGGCAATGCAGATGCTGCTATGCGTGATGATAGGTTGATGAGATAGAATGGAAATCTACAGTGAACTAAAGTTGGTCGGAATCGTGGTATGGTTTCATGAGTATGGATTGGTCGGTGTTAAAAGGAGGATGTGGGGAGACCACCTAGGAGTATCATTGAGGGGTGGGGGTGGCCATGTTGGGTGGCAGTCTTAGGGGAGAAGGGTCTCAGAGAGAAGAGATTACTGTGGGGTGACTGCATTGGGTGGCAGCATCAGGGGAGGAGGGTTGTCATGAGGAGAGATCGTGAGGGTGGAGGAGGATTGTGGATAGGATAGGTCACCAGTAGGATATCTCATGAAGGTAGAGGAGGGTTATGGAGATGAGAGTTCACCAATAGGATATCTCACAAGGGTGGAGGAGTGGTTGCAGAGAGGAGAGGTCGCCGAGAGGATAGCCTGAGAGGGTAGAGAAGGGTTGTGGAGAGGAGAGCTTGTGAGGGTGGAGGAGGGTTTCAGAGAGGAGAGGTTGTGATGTTAATGGGAGGGGGTCGTAGAGAGGAGTAAAGTGGTGCGAGAGAATGAACCTTACTACCACAATTTTTATTAAACTGTGGATTCAAATAACCATATAGTGACAATTTAAATTAAATAGTGGTTATACATTAGGCTATAGTCATAGGCCTATAAAACTGTAGCTATAGGTCCGTGGCTATAAATAATTTTTTTAGTAGTGTATGAAATTAATATAAAAAAAATGTATATGAAAGGTACTGGTGTTATTATTTTAGCATATTTGAATAATATTTGAAGGAGGTATAAGGATAAATAAAACTAAAATAATCTATTAAAAGCTATACCTCTTATTAAAAAAACCTCCTTTTCTTTACACCTTAAGCCTTATAAGGTTTATATTCTACCCATACTAAGACCTCTATAATGTGGGAAGGGATGTTAGGAAGATATTTGGTCAGGTATTTATAGAAACAAATGTATCTTGAATTGTTCATAAAAGAGGACAGAGGTTTCCTTTTTTTAAGCGAGGGAATAGAATCCTTGGAATTTCTTAAAGTATTAAATTAATATAAATTAATTTTCATGTTCAAATGGATTAAAATTGATCAAATTAGAAGATAAGATGAGGATGAGTCAAAATAATCTTATAAAATAAAATTAGGATAGTTTTAGGTGATTTTTTCTATCTTATTGTTTTTAACCCCTGTCAACCCTTTTGGCAATTATTATGATATCATAGTTTTTTACTTTTTAAGGGTAAAAAATTTACTATTAAAAGAAAAGTGACCCATAAATGGACCATGGTTGATATTTTAAACCATCACATTAATTTGACCTAATATATTATTTTTACTAATTTTAAACCATTTAATAAAACATTATTTATTATAAAGTATCATTAATGTCATTTTTAGAAATATATGAAATAATATAATATAATATGTGTCTAAATCATGTAAAATGGTTCCAAATTGAAATTAATTTGAAGATAAGGATTATGTGGTCTTAATATAATCACTGAATCAAATTTAAATAGGCTTATATATCATTTTAAACCTTATCTTTTTGATTAACCCATTGTTTAACAAATTTTAACTTTAAATGTGGTAATGCCATTTTCAATATTAAAGGGTTATAATTTTATCTATAAGGTGAAAATTGGATCATAAATGTATAAGTGATGAAAATTCAGAACATTACTTATCCTAATTTTCCTCATTCATGTTTTTTATATATTTTTAATATTTATATAAAATATATTTAACATAAAATATAATTTATGTCATTTTGACACTATTAACATAATTGGACTTTGAAAACAACATGGAAGAAATATAATTCAAATATAAATCTTTAAAAAATCTCTAATATTTTATTTTTATCTTAAAAATTCATGGCACCATTTAAATCACCCAAATAATATTACTTTTAGAGTTTTTAAAATCATTTACTTGTTTTTTTCTACTGCTTGAACAAGCATTGTGTCAGCATTGCTTAAACATTTAAGGTAATTATTCATAAATAAAAATAAAATAAATTACCATGATTAAAAATAATTTATATGTAAAATAACTATTTATAAACTAACATAATTTTTTCTTATCCCTATCACAAAATATTATATATATTAAAAGTAAGAAAGTGACATTTTTTGTCTTTATCTTTTACTTAAATATTATAAATGTAAAAATTAAAGAAATATGGAATCAAGTTGCCATATTTTTAAAACTTTTATGGTAATGGATGAATTATAGTTATCAAATAGGATAAATTAAAATGTTAAGGACATTTTTAGTCCTTATAATATTATTTTTACCTTAATTACCTGATTTATCCTTACTGCGGTGAGAATTATTTACTATGGTTACTATTCATAATGGACAAAAATAAGAGGGACCTATTTTAAAAATTTGTAAATAATGATTAAAAATATGGAATCCATTATTTAGGATTCAATTTATATAAGTTTCAGAAATTAATTTAAGATTAAAATGAAAAACACAACGAAAATCAGTTTTTTAAAAAATGCCTTTTTAAGTATAAATTTTTTTTATAATAAATTCAATCATAAAATTGATTCCAAGTAACTTAATTGGATATTTATAATATAATAGAACTAATTTTAACTTTAAAACATTTTAAAATATAATTTAACTTTTTAAATCCTTGAAACAAAAATAAAGTTTTAAATGAAAATCAATATTTTTCACTATTCACTGGAAATTCAATCATTTTAGAAAAATCACAAAAGTTTACCCTAAGATAATTTTGATATGATGATTTAAAAAATAATATTATTTTTATTAAATAAAATTATTAAAATTTATATAAATTAATTATAATATTCTCTCACAAAAAGCAATATTTTATTTGAAGAAAATGTATTTTTGAAGAATAAAATGATATTGCTAAAAATTGAGTGCATATTTATTAATCATTAATCGATAATTTTTTATTATGTAGGAACTTTATATATTTTTCATAATATGATTAATACTATTCACA
Source organism: Viscum album (assembly GCA_963277665.1). Taxonomy (NCBI): domain Eukaryota; kingdom Viridiplantae; phylum Streptophyta; class Magnoliopsida; order Santalales; family Viscaceae; genus Viscum; species Viscum album. The sequence continues at coordinate 181,789,870 of OY728125.1, read as the reverse complement.
CCCACTAATTCAACTACTATGTTATGATTATAAAATTTAAATAATATTATTTTGTGGTTTGTTTAGGCTCGGTGTTGCGTGCTATATATTCTATCAAACATATGATTATTTTAAAATATAAGGGTATTAAAATCATCAAACCAAATAAAATAAATTCATTCAAATAAAAACCTTCATGTAATTCAATAAACTTCTAGAACAGTTCACACACATGCACAAATTCTAAAATCACACCTTACCCATTTTAAGAACTCTTTTAAAAAATTTATGCTCCTCATTAAGAGAAACACATATCAATGGATATCCTCTATCAATATTCTCCCCCTTACAAAAAATTCATGGAGATAAATATAAATAATTATTTATGTTTCCTATTTTCTCCACATTTGATAACAATATCCAAATACAATAAGATAGAGGGGATTGAACAACTATACCTTTTCCTTGAAAACGAAGAGGTTGAATCCCAAACATCAACCTTATATTTTGAAATGATTCCTTTTATAATGGCTTGGTGAAAACATAAAAAATTTGGTCCTTTGTAGAAAAATATTGTACTTTTAACTCATTTCTCTCTATAATTTCTTTTATGAAATGATATTTGATATCAATGTGCTTACTTCTTGAATGCTAAAATGGATTCTTTGATAGATTTATAGAACATTGATTATCACATCCCAAGAGAAGTGAAAACTTCATTTCAACCTTCAAATCTTCTAACCAAGTCTTTATCCACATTAATTGACTCATGGAATGATTTTTAGAAAAAAAATTTTCTTCATCCATGATTGAAGTCATAAAAAATTTCTTATTATAGTTCCAATAAACACATCTATATCCAAGATAGAAAACTACACTAGATGTTAACCTCCTTTCATTAACACAACCTTCCCAATCTGTATCTATGTAGCCAAATAAATCAATCTTACATATTCTATCATATTTCAATCCAAAATCTATTATGCCTATAATGTATCTAAGAATCATATTCTTATAATTTAAATAATACTCTTTTTGTACACTTTGATACCTAACACAAAGTGTAACAACATACACAATATCTGACCTCAAAGCCGTGAGGCATAATAGGCTTCCAATTAACTTTATAAATAATTTAGTATGAATATACTTTTTTAGATAATCTTTTGAAAACTTTTTTCCCACTAAAATGGGAGTGAATATAGGCTTCATATCTTCCATTCCAAACCTTTTTAAGAGTTTATTTGCATAATTATCTTGACAAAGAAAAATATACCATTTCTTTTAAGATATTTGTAAATTGGGAAGTGTTTTATCTCTCCAAGAAAATACATTTAAAATAACTCCATATCATCAGCAAACATCTATCACATTTCTTCATCATTTCTATAAAATACGATGTCATCTACATAAACAATAATAAGAAGAGATACCAATTTTTCATTTTTAATGTAGATATTGATGCCAAATATTACTTTTATGAAATTCAAATTCTTCAAATAGGTATCTTGCTTAAAATAACAAGCTCTCAGATCTTGTTTCAAACCATATAAATCCTTATTTAACTTACAAACACAATTCACATATTTACCAATAAATAAATCACATGGTTGATCGATATACACCTCATCTTCCAATTCACCATCGAGAATGAAATATTTGAAATCTATTTGGAATATATTGTATTGAATTTGTGTCAAAATAGTAGGAAATATTTTAATGGTTTCAAGCCTTGAAACTTATAGTGACCCAAGCCTTTTACGTAAAACATTTCATGATTTTAACCATAATTAATCATCAGAGTACAAGCCAAGTATTGTTAAGTCTAGTGTCTTGGAAGACTAGGTACATATAACATAAAACATGGGACTAAAAAAAACTTCTTTATTTAATCTCCATAAATAGATTATAACTTCCTTTGAGATCTTACATCTGCATAGGGTACCTTAGGGAACACATGAACAAAGGGATGAGCTAAAAGGCCCAGTAAAGGAATAAACATATGGATACATCTCAAGCACATGAGTTAGGAGGCATGACATAATGATATACAAAGCATGAAACTTATAAAATAATTTAATATAAGAATGAGATAATATAGACATGGAATCATATAAATGTGGCAGAATCATAAATCATATCTTTAGTATGGGTCAAGGCTAACCGCCAATCCCGTTTCACATCGCATCTCATGAGACTTATCCTTACCCAATGCATTGGAGCGCTATCTGGGCACGCCCATATCAACATATTCATAAATATTCTTGCCACATAAATAATCTTTCCACATAAATAATCATACATAATCAGACATACATAAACATAAGGGTACCCATGGAAATAATTGGGCACCACAATCATGACATAAATCATAACCAATGGGCGTATCATGAAAGTGTCCATGTAAGGAAAAAATTAGAAAATACATGGATGTTCATAGGGTAAAATAGGCATATAACATGGTAAGTGGTGTCGAACATAAGTGACAACATATGAGAAATGTATTTTAGAAACATTAGCATTAAAACATTTTTTGTGCGGTTTTAAGGAAAATACTATAGAGCTTTTAAAATAGTAAAGGGGACATTATTTTATATAAAACCAGAATTGAACCAAGAATGTTTTCATAATAAAAATACTGATTTTATAAATACAATGGTGTTTTAAAAAATAGGATAGAGTGCACTTGAAATTTGGGTAAAAATTTGGGAAGTCCCCTTAAAACAGGTTTGCTTATCGGTAAGTTCTATAGAGGGAATCTTTCAAAAACATGTATATCCCCGAAAGAAAGTGATGATAGGTTCTTGATATTAGAATCTTTTAAAACTATACAGAATTCATAAGATTCAAATAAATAGATAAGATAACACCATTTTGAAAGAAAGATAAGGCAACCCGAAAGAATAAAGAAGGTTCAGGTAGATTTCATTACGATTTTATCGGCATGGTGTCGAGTGTAACCAAGAGGGACTTATGAGAAAGAAATGGGGTTTCTCATCACTTATAAATCCATAGGGAATTATGGGGGAGGTTCTTAAACATACCCCATAATTTTCTAGTACACATAAAAAGGTATAGTATAGAGGACAATCTTGATTAAGAGAGAAAATGGAGAGGATCCCTTAGCTTAAATCCGTTGGTGTTCTCCACTTGTTATTAATGACCTGAATAAAAAATTTAGAATTATTAATTAATAAGTCCAGAACCTATTATATATTCAATTTATTTATTATAACCCTTTTTATTTCATTCAAATCCTTTTTTATTAGTTACAAGGTTTGATTTCATTGTTCGGGCTCGTTTGTTTACTTGGATTTAAAAGATCGGTTCACTTATTTCAAGTTTGGATTATATGAAAGATGAAAGTGGTTTTACAGAATTGAAGTTATATTATTTAGTTAATATCCATGATATTACATGGTTTTAATTTTAATTAGGTTACTTAGAGTGAAGTTTAATTATTATACATATATAACCATAGTGATAACTGTTTTTGTTGATCGGTGGATTGATTACAAAGAATGTGTTTTGATTTATAACTTAATTACATTTGTACCAAAGGATTATAGAACCAAAAATAGGATATATTACATATATAATAATCTGGTTCAACTATAACACAAATGGTTTCATGACCAGAATTAAAGATAATAATAGAAATTGATAAACCGTTGTCCTTGAATGTGCTAAATTAGCACATCTCAAACGGTGCTTTCATTTCTTTCAAATAAAAGGGTGGGGAAAGGGGAGAAGATAATGAAATATACCACTATCATGAAGAAATTATAATACATTTATGTTACTGGATTTATCATACTATTATGTTGAAGGGAGGTGAGGAAAGAAATTAAAAAGAAAATAACTTAAAAGAAAAGAAGAAATTTGGGAAGAGGAATTTACCTCTTGAGACTTCCTCATTTGAGAACCTCTTAAGGAGAGAGGTTTTGGTATTTTGAGGAGGATAAGAGATTTTGGACGTGGGAGAGGACCTTGGAGAGAGATTTGTGCAGAATTTAGAGAAGTCTTGGAGCTTGAGAGGAGTAGAGAGAAGAGGGAGTGAAGGGGGTTTTTATAGTGGAGGAGAGGAGGGATTTCATGATATTATAATCCTTAATTTATTATTTATTCACAAGAAAAAGAATAGTAAGTATTTCATGACCAAGAATAGTAAACGAGTCATGTTAATTTGAACCATGGGTGGTGACATCATCCATGATTCTAGTAATAGTTTATTTATCTTATAATGTATATATACGGTAAATTACCATATTTTACTATTCATCAAATATTCAAGTATTTCAAAAAAATCTCAAAAATTCACCCTAACTATTTTTCAACATGTAGAATCCAAAAATGAAGTCCATTTTTTAAAAATAATTTTCTAATTATGATTATTTTAATATTTAATTAAAATAATAATTTATTATCAAAACTAGTTTTAAAACATTCATCAACTCATTCTAAACTATAGGTATATCGTACTTCCAACATGAATATTATTTTTATACCACCATAGGTGAGGTTACTATTCATTAGGGTATATCACTATTCATAAGGGTATGTTACTATTCATTAGGGTAGGTTACTATTCACCAAAAATTATTTTTGTTTTATTAGACTCAAAAAAACATCTTGAACACAACCGTGTATATCAGGTTTTCAAAATTCCAAACATAGAAGTGAAAAAATTACGTTTAAAGGTCACTTATCACTTATTAGTTCATTATTATGTGATTTTATGGAATTTTATAGGAAGGGAATTTCCATTAAAAACATTGGGTCGTTACACAACTGGGGAAAAGACTCATCAAATTCTACTCCTTCAACCCGTGAATAGATTTTTCATAGAAGACTTGCTTTGTTTCTTACGACTTCTCCCTTTTCATTAAATTTGTTTCAAAACACCCAATTTGTCTCGATGAAATTATTTTCTTTAGGATTGGGTACCAAATCCCAAGTGATATTATTCTATATTTGATCTAATTGTTCATTCATAGCATCTACCCATTCTTAATGCTTCTTTGCTTATTCAACATCTCTATGTTTAACTTGAGAGTACAATGAGGTATGATTTTTCATCCTGATAGTTCTTCTAGTTTTTAGTTGCTTTCCATAATCCCCAATGATGTTTTAAACCTGAACTTACCTTCTCATCCTTGAGTGAGATGAGTGACATTGATCTTCATCACTTGAAATGGATGAATATTCTTCACCAACCTTTACATATTTAGTATTTTCATCTTCATCTAAAATTTCTTCAGAATGTTTAAAAACAAGATCATCATCACTTATAGAACGTTCTTTATCCTGTGAAAAATATTTATTTGATTTCTCTAGCACTTTCACATAAAAAAATCAATGAACTTTACACTTTCTTTGTTGAAACAATTATAACTTCTTCCATTTGGAAGATATCAAAGAAAGATCCCATTTACACATCAATTTTCAAACTTTCCAAGATTCTTACCTTTCACCTTGATAACACAAGGGCATAAAAACACACAAAGATACTTCAAAATTGATTTTTTTAAAAATATCATAAGGTGAAATATCTAAATTTTTTATGTAAAAATATTTCTTTTGGATATGAACTATTGTAACAATATCTTGTCTTAAAAAATAATGAGAAGTATCTTGCTCATCCAACATTTCCTGAACCATATCCATCAAAAATCCATTCTTTCATTCAACCAAACCATTCTATTGAGGTGTGTATGGTGCACTGAGTTCATATTCTATTATATCCTTCTCCATATTAACTTAAAAATTATCCTTAGTAAACTCAATTCAATTATATTTTTGAATTTTATTGAGAGAAAAAATACATTATTTTTCTACACTTCCTTGAATTTTAAAATAGTTTTAAGGTCTCATACCCATGATTCATAAATAAATGAACTCCAAGGGAAGAAAAAATGAATAATCCCTCACACATATGAATAAATAAGCTCCAAGGGTTGAGTAGATTAAATTTTCACCTTATTGTGTAAATAGTTAACAATATTATCATTTTAGAAAGTTGAGAAAATCTAATCTATTTCTCTTATTAGAAAAGGAAAATCACAAATATTGGTCGATTTTTTCCTCATGGGGCTACACACATCTAAATTAATGATATCCAAGGGTTGATTAGATCGAATCTACACCTTCTTGTGTGAAGAGTTGACAATACTTCTCTTTTATCATGTTGAGCACATCCAATATATTTATCTTATTATCAATTAAACATCACCAACATTGTCTCAATGACTGATAAAATTCATATTCTTTTATCCAATATGACCATTCCTTCGATTTCATAATTCATTTTCTTATTTGATACATAGATTTCATGAGTTTACAACATCACCCAATTGAAATAAGTTTTCTTTATTCATCTATACTTTTGTCACAATTTTTTTCTCTTCAAGATTCTTAACAAATAACCCATAATTTTCAAATATTACTTCATTTACTTCATCAAAAAATATATGAAACACTTAGGACATTGTGTTTCAATCCATCGACAAAAAAATTGTTTTTGGATTTTAGATTTTATTTCCCAATATCTGATAAGCCAAATCCTTTAATCTTGAGAGAACCATCATTACCAAAAGTCACTGAGCCATCTTTACACTTTTTTAAATCTTTCAAGAGTTTTAAATCTCCTATCATATGCAATGATCAGACACTATCCAAGATCCATGGACCCCTCTTTAAAAGATTAAGTAATACTTCCATAATTAAAGTGTAACACCCCGAGCTTCCACGATACGCCTCTCTTTCAATAATGCAATAGCTTGCATTGTACGCAAGTTCGAGTTCTAAAACACCGCGACTAATCAAAGTAGCCGTTATGAATAGTAATAACCACCTTTTAAAATTATAGAAATTTTATATTTCAAAATGGACTTCATTTTTGTATTCGTAATATCGAAATTAGCCTACGTTGAATTTTTGGTATTTTTCTGAGAACTTCTAATTTTTTAAGAATAGTGAAAATTACTTAAAAAAACTTTTTTAATCAAAATAATTTATAGTGATAAATTATACTATTTAGTGGTTTTAAAGTATAATTAGAATATATTTTTACCATTTTATCCAATGGTGGTCATTAGAATTAATTTAACATTGAAATTGGACATAAACAATTGCCAATCTTTTGATATAAATTGTTTCTTAAAAACACGCTATTTGTTGTGACAGCGGGAATTAATTATAAAATTAATTAATTCAACTTATATGTTTGGAATTTTTTAAAATAGACATCATTTTTGAATTCGGAATATCAATTATAGCTTAGGGTGAAATTTTGGCATTGTTATGAAAAACTTCAATTTTTGATGAATAGTGAAACCACTAAGTGGTACTTAAATAACTGATTTTTTGTTTAAATGAAATATTACCACTTCTGTGATATGATTTTCAAAAATCCGACATACATGGTTGTCATTAATAAGTAAAATGTGGTTCAATGAGATTAAAATAATTTTTTGGTGAATAGTAACTTTTAAGTTCTTAATCGCGATTAGAGGTAATTAGTGTAGTTTAAGGTAAAAATAATGTTTTAATAATATGAGATGAGCATGACACTTATCCTACTCCTATTGGATGAGTCATGGCCGACCAAGAAAACCCATGGGTAAACTTGGGGACCCCATGGAGCCACTTTAGTTAGAAAATGACATAAACACCTTTTATTTAATGTTAAAGTAAAAAATGACACAAACATAAAATGTTTTACTAAAACAATTTTTAAGTGGGGTTACACAAGTCCAAATTTTGATTATAAATATTCATTAGAAATCTAAAAAGATTTCCTACATCATAGTATTTTTTTTATAATTTTTATACATTAAATAAATTAAATTATTTATGACATCATGATGATGCAGTGATGACCTCATTATTTAACGATTTAAATAAAATGGGAAGATAATGCAAAATCCAAGGCTTACACTTATCCAAATCCAATTGTATGAGGAGATTTCGAACCCTTATCACCTTAGCCTCTAATTATATAAGTGTGGGACCTTTATAATCCGAAAAGAATTGTGTAATAATGTAACATTTCAATCTTTCCAAAAGAGCCCCTCCTCTCCACTTATAAAAGGCCCCCACCTCTTCCACCTCATTTACACTTTCAAGCCATTTGGATCGGCCAAACTCTGCCCAAATACTCTCCCAACTTCCCCCTATTACTCCTAGAAGCCTCACTTTGGGCAGAACTCTTCCCAAGGAAGCCTTTGGCTCAAATCAAAAAGAGTTACCCGATTTTGAGGTAATGTCTTCTCTAATGTTGTTTTGTTTTATTTATCTTCTCCAACCCCCTAAAATCTTTTTATTCATTTCTTTTGTAACAAAACCAGTATCCTCAATATACTAGGATGTTGTTATAAGAAGGATTTGAGCTAAACTTACACACACCTACATCTAATGGTTAAAGAACATACGGTTTCTGTGGATGGCGAATTTCTGCCTCACGAAACGATGATTGTTCAACACTCATATAACACCTCCAAAGGTGGCCATTAAGATGTCACTATTTTTATATATGATATATAATATGTTTATGTTTTACTTATGCTTATGTATTTCTCATTTATGGCATACTTTATGATTTCCATTATGGGTAAAACGCGATAATTTCATTTTAGGAAGTGCGGACTACCGCCCCCTCAAAGTGATTTGAATCGTTAATGCCATATGTGGGATGTATAAAGGATGGAGTAAATGGTATTATACACTATATTATACTGGAATTATATTATACATTTATATCATTATGATTTCGTTCCATTAAATATGAAATTGAAATGAAAGTAGCGTTCATGCGTACGTACGGCTTACCGTCTCCATGAACGGTGCATTTCATTTCATACCTCTAAATGTTACGTAATATTATAAATGAATGTATATAATGGATATATGAGATATATATGACATCTAAATCATGAATATAATTCTGGAGATAATGGATATTCTACCACATAAAAAACTTGTAATTATAAGAATTTTATTGTTGACTCAAGTACCAAAGATCGACAAAACGACCGTTATTAACTTAAATAATTACATAATGTTCATATCATTGTAATAAGTGATATAAAAAGGATAATGAAATTGAAAATGGTTCTTAATAAGGTATATATTAACTCTAGTTTATTATTCAGGAGGTTAAAGAACGGTTGAGTCAAGTCAGACACGAGGTAAGGGAATTTCTTAACCCAATTTTCATTCTTTGGGTTAATCTCCTACTTTCAAATTATGTCATGATATTATTATGTCCAATATTGTATTTGTACATTATTTATGTGTACTTATGGTGAATACACATTATATATGTACTTTATTTAAAAAATGATCTTTTTAAGTACTTCGTCTCAATCTCCTTTCATTGAGGCATATTTGGTTTTATACACAACTTTCTTTTATACGGTGTATAAACCCCTTTGACTTTTAAGTTTATTCAAAAGGAATCTTTTTATACGAAGTGTTTTTCTAAACGACAAAAGGGAATGTTTTTCTTTCCGTACTTATACGGCGACAATGACTTCTCCGCCGCCGTGACCATTATTTTAGTTTCGGCTTCCTCTACAAGCCATCTTTTTTTTGATGAAAAATAAATACAAAGTTTTAACTTTCTTTTATTTTGGTATTGAAAATGGTTTTGAAAGCGTTTTTATTATATCAATGTGTTGTATTGATATCTTGTGATTGAAATGTGGAAATGTTATATTTCCTTTATGCATGTTTTATGTGATACGATTATGTTATGGTTTATGATATGTTTAAACCTATTCATATGAGGAATATATTGGACTTAATAAGTGACGGGTGGAGCCCGCTATAGCTCCTCGATGCATTGGTAGGTCTCATGAGACAACTAGATGTGGAATTGGCCGAGGCCCTTTCCCAATTTGATTTATGGTTTTGGCCGAGGCCTTAATCATTTTAGACGTCTTGGCCGAGGCCTTGACAAAGTGTTTCAGAATGTCTGACATTATACATTCCCTCATTATGAAAGTGGTTTTTGATATTGCATGTGATTATTAGACCAGTAGAATATCCATGTGAAGAAGTGAATGGAATTATCTCATTTTACTTTTGTCATATTATGTTGAATTTCATGTTTAAAAGGCTTTTGTTTTAGTTATACATTGCCTTAAATGTTGATGTTTATTTATGAAAGCTTCCGCAATATTGTTATCCTTACTGAGCATCTGAGCTCACCCCTTTCAATGTTTTAATATTTTCCAGGATGTGAAGAAGTATTTTATGAATGACCTACAGGGATAGTCCGAAGAGGATAGAAGTGTGGACTATGGAGACTATGTTATTATAGTTTTTCACTTTGTGATGTAATGTAACATTTATGAATGTATCTAGTGTTTCCAAGGCTACTAAACTAATCGGTCTTTCGAGACTTGATCTTTTGTGATCATGCCAATGTTACGAAGTAACGCACCGACTCTGGGTAGCTGGGGTCGGGGCGTTACAGTTGGTATCAGAGGCAGTTTAGTACTAACCTTGGAAGCTAGATTTAGATAAACTCTGATTAGAGCACGTAGACCTAAGATAGACTTTGAGGATTAGTATAGAAGAACTTCCTAGAATTATGGTATTGTAGAGATGTTATGAGTTTTCCGAGCAATACATCCCTGTCTGGATACGAGCAGGTAGAGGCGGCTCTGGCACAGATGTACCTAGGGGTAAAACCCGAAAACACCGCCTTGAGCTAGACTCAAACGGGAACTGGTGCACGACAACGGGCCTTGCTGCACTCTTGGTTACGACACTCCCGAGGGATATGCTTAGGATAATTCTCATTTTATTTACAAACCACTATGAAGGGTTATGAGTATATACTTCCTCAAAGAAAACATTTCTTTTTATGATTATGGATTATATCCATAAACAGTTCAATTTATGTAAAGTGTTTTACAAGTATGGAATTATGTATTTTAATTAATAAACTAATCTAGTTTATGCCATTGTTTAGAAATAGCGCCTAGTGGAAGGAATGGAAACCGTATCAATGCACGCAATCCGTGTAGGGATTGCCCTCCTGCTCAAGATAATTATTGTGGATCTGGAGATACAACTGGTGCTGATCAGCTTCTCACCGTATTGGGACAACTCACGCAGGTTATGAATAATAACCTTACTCCTATGGAGCACCCTGATCCGCAACGTGGAGGATCAATGTTAGACCGCTTCATGAGGCAACAACCACCAACCTTCAATGAGAGTACAAATCCTATAGTAGCTGAGCAATGGATAAATTCCTTAGAGAAAATATTCCATGCCTTGGGGAGTAGTGAAAGGGAGAAGGTTGTCATGGCAGTTTACCTCCTCACTGGAGATGCCGATCAGTGGTGGTCGCTGATTCAAAACACAAAGGAAGATGATGACGTATCGAATATGGAATGGAGGGAGTTCAAAGAGATTTTCTTAGAAAAATACTTTCCTCGTGACCATCGAGCAGATATGGAAAGGCAATTTCTGAGTTTGAGGCAGAAGGAGGATGGGAATGTCGCAAAGTATGAGGCTAACTTTACAAGGTTAGCGAGGCATGCTGCCGATTATATACATAACCCAAGGAGTAAGATTGATCATTTCTTTGATGGGTTAAAACCATTTATCCGTCGAGCTTTAGTATCACAATCCTTCTCATCATATGAAGATATTGTCTCGTGTGCTATCCAGACAGAAAAGGAATTCTCTAAGTCTTATGACAACAAAGTAAAGCAAGAGAAGAAGAGAACGGTGGAACAAGAGACAGATAAAGGGAAAAAGGGAAAGAAGGATTTTCCATTATATGATAATTGTGGGAAGAATCACCCTGGTACTTGCCTAAAAGGAATGGGATTTTGTTATAAATGTGGAGAAAAGGGTCACCAGGCTCGTGATTGCAAGGGAAAGAAAGAGGCTATCAAAGTTGAATGCTATAATTGTAGAGAAATGGGCCATTATGCAAATGAATGTCCTAAGCATCAAAGAAACTTACCTCAGAAAAGGCCAAGGGATCAAGGACAATCTCATGCTGTTACTACAGTTGAAGCAGAATAACTAATGTATTGGTGCTTTTGGACTGATGGATTATATTTCGGTTATTAGAATAATGTGATATATATATATAAGGATTGTACTGCAGTACTTGTTGATTTCAGTAAGGTTTTAATATGATGAAGGTAATCAAATTTTTAGTATGTTACAATAAGAGAAACTTTACTTTGTTTGGGGAATCTGATAAATTGATTTTGGAATTAAGAGACCTTTTAGAGAAAGTATGGACAGAGGTATTTTGGATAACTATAAAGGTTGGAGTGGATTAAGTTGATCTTTGGATAGTATTGTTTAAGGTTAAAACATTTATGAAGATTATTTTTGGAATAGTATAGTACTATATTTTTAGGAAAAGGACAACCTGCAGGGTGGGGCATAACCCGTTGCGTCGGACAAAGCTGCAGGAATCGAACCCACAACCATAGTGCGACAGGCCTTTATTTCCTACCACTAGCCTACAGGAAGTCCCTGGTTATTAGAAAATAATTTTACTAATCTAAATTGTATGTGTTAACATTTGGAACCTTATACAATTAGGAAAAGTATAATATTTTTGGGTTCTATTATCTTTTTGAGTGAAAGGTGAGTTGAAGGTTGAAACTCTAATTGTCAGGCATAAATATATATATACCTATCTGTTATTCAATGAATAAAATAATTCTTAAACTTTAGTAAAGGGATATTAAAACAAAAAAATGCGTTATCCTAATACCTTATGTCTTGTTGAACTGATGATATTTTAAATCAACATAGATTGAAGGCTTTGAGGCCCTCAATTTGACAGTTGATTGTGATTGATGACCTCAATCACTCCCTACGAATATTTACGTTTTTCCTCCAATTATATGTCTCTAATTTCCACCAATGTTCTCCTAATCAAGATCATAATTGGGTGGTGACTTTTTCATTTCCCTTTCCCTCTTATTAAGGCTAAATTTTATTAACCTTATTTCCGATGTGGGTTTTCCACAAAGGTATTTTTTATTTTCAACCTTTTATTTTCAAAGAAAAATATCAAATTGCAAGGATGCAATTTATTGAAGGAGGGGAGAATGTAACAACCCGAGCTTCCACGATACGCCTCTCTTTCAATAATGCAATAGCTTGCATTGTACGCAAGTTCGAGTTCTAAAACACCGTGACTAATCAAAGTAGCCGTTATGAATAGTAATAACCACCTTTTAAAATTATAGAAATTTTATATTTCAAAATGGACTTCATTTTTGTATTCGTAATATCGAAATTAGCCTACGTTGAATTTTTGGTATTTTTCTGAGAACTTCTAATTTTTTATGAATAGTGAAAATTACTTAAAAACAACTTTTTTAATCAAAATAATTTATAGTGATAAATTATAATATTTAGTGGTTTTAAAGTATAATTAGAATATATTTTTACCATTTTATCCAATGGTGGTCATTAGAATTAATTTAACATTGAAATTGGACATAAACAATTGCCAATCTTTTGATATAAATTGTTTCTTAAAAACACGCTATTTGTTATGACAGCGGGAATTAATTATAAAATTAATTAATGCAACTTATATGTTTGGAATTTTTTAAAATAGACATCATTTTTGAATTCGGAATATCAATTATAGCTTAGGGTGAAATTTTGGCATTGTTATGAAAAACTTCAATTTTTGATGAATAGTGAAACCACTAAGTGGTACTTAAATAACTGATTTTTTGTTTAAATGAAATATTACCACTTCTGTGATATGATTTTAAAAAATCCGACATACATGGTTGTCATTAATAAGTAAAATGTGGTTCAATGAGATTAAAATAATTTTTTGGTGAATAGTAACTTTTAAGTTCTTAATCGCGATTAGAGGTAATTAGTGTAGTTTAAGGTAAAAATAATATTTTAATAATATGAGATGAGAATGACACTTGTCCTACTCCTATTGGATGAGTCATGGCCGACCAAGACAACCCATGGGTCAACTTGGGGACCCCATGGAGCCACTTTAGTTAGAAAATGACATAAACACCTTTTATTTAATGTTAAAGTAAAAAATGACACAAACATAAACCGTTTTACTAAAACAATTTTTAAGTGGGGTTAAACAAGTCCAAATTTTGATTATAAATATTCATTAGAAATCTAAAAAGATTTCCTACATCATAGTATTTTTTTTATAATTTTTAGACATTAAATAAATTAAATTATTTATGACATCATGATGATGCAGTGATGACCTCATTATTTAACGATTTAAATAAAATGGGAAGATAATGCAAAATCCAAGGCTTACACTTATCCAAATCCAATTGGATGAGGATATTTCGAACCCTTATCACCTTAGCCTCTAATTATATAAGTGTGGGACCTTTATAATCCTAAAAGCATTGTGTAATAATGTAACATTTCAATCTTTCCAAAAGAGCCCCTCCTCTCCACTTATAAAAGGCCCCCACCTCTTCCACCTCATTTACACTTTCAAGCCATTTGGATTGGCCAAACTCTGCCAAAATACTCTCCCAACTTCCCCCTATTACTCCTAGAAGCCTCACTTTGGGCATAACTCTTCCCAAGGAAGCCTTTGGCTCAAATCAAAAAGAGTTACCCGATTTTGAGGTAATGTCTTCTCTAATGTTGTTTTGTTTTATTTATCTTCTCCAACACCCTAAAATCTTTTTATTCATTTCTTTTGTAACAACACCAGTATCCTCAATATACTATGATGTTGTTATAAGAAGGATTCGAGCTACACTTACACACACCTACATCTAATGGTTAAAGAACATACGGTTTCTGTGGATGGCGAATTTCTGCCTCACGAAACGATGATTGTTCAACACTCATATAACACCTCCAAAGGTGGCCATTAAGATGTCACTATTTTTATATATGATATATAATATGTTTATGTTTTACTTATGATTCTTTATTTCTCATTTATGTCATACTTTATGATTTCCATTATGGGTAAAACGCGATAATTTCATTTTAGGAAGTGCGGACTACCGCCCCCTCAAAGTGATTTGAATCGTTAATGCCATATGTGGGATGTATAAAGGATGGAGTAAATGGTATTATACACTATATTATACTGGAATTATATTATACATTTATATCATTATGATTTCGTTCCATTAAATATGAAATTGAAATGAAAGTAGCGTTCATGCGTACGTACGGCTTACCGTCTCCATGAATGGTGCATTTCATTTCATACCTCTAAATGTTACGTAATATTATAAATGAATGTATATAATGGATATATGAGATATATATGACATCTAAATCATGAATATAATTCTGGATATAATGGATATTCTACCACATAAACAACTTGTAATTATAAGAATTTTATTGTTGACTCAAGTACCAAAGATCAACAAAACGACCGTTATTAACTTAAATAATTACATAATGTTCATATCATTGTAATAAGTGATATAAAAAGGATAATGAAATTGAAAATGGTTCTTAATAAGGTATATATTAACTCTAGTTTATTATTCAGGAGGTTAAAGAACGGTTGAGTCAAGTCAGACATGAGGTAAGGGAATTTCTTAACCCAATTTTCATTCTTTGGGTTAATCTCCTACTTTCAAATTATGTCATGATATTATTATGTCCAATATTGTATTTGTACATTATTTATGTGTACTTATGGTGAATACACATTATATATGTACTTTATTTAAAAAATGATCTTTTTAAGGACTTCGTCTCAATCTCCTTTCATTGAGGCATATTTGGTTTTATACACAACTTTCTTTTATACGGTGTATAAACCCCTTTGACTTTTAAGTTTATTCAAAAGGAATATTTTTATACGAAGTGTTTTGCTAAATGACAAAAGGGAATGTTTTTCTTTCCGTACTTATATGGCGACAATGACTTCTCCGCCGCCATGACCATTATTTGAGTTTTGGCTTCCTCTACAAGCCATCTTTTTTTGATGAAAAATAAATACAAAGTTTTAACTTTCTTTTATTTTGGTATTGAAAATGGTTTTGAAAGCATTTTTATTATATCAATGTGTTGTATTGATATCTTGTGATTGAAATGTGGAAATGTTATGTTTCCTTTATGCATGTTTTATGTGATACGATTATGTTATGGTTTATGATATGTTTAAACCTATTCATATGAGGAATGTATTGGACTTAATAAGTGACGGGTGGAGCCCGCTATAGCTCCTCGATGCATTGGTAGGTCTCATGAGACAACTAGACGTGGAATTGGCCGAGGCCCTTTCCCAATTTGATTTATGGTTTTGGCCGAGGCCTTAATAATTTTAGACGTCTTGGCCGAGGCCTTGACAAAGTGTTTCAGAATGTCTGGCATTATACATTCCCTCATTATGAAAGTGGTTTTTGATATTGCATGTGATTATTCGACCAGTAGAATATCCATGTGAAGAAGTGAATGGAATTATCTCATTTTACTTTTGTCATATTATGTTGAAGTTCATGTTTAAAAGTCTTTTGTTTTAGTTTTACATTGCCTTAAATGTTGATGTTTATTTATGAAAGCTTCCGCAATATTGTTATCCTTACTGAGCATCTGAGCTCACCCCTTTCAATGTTTTAATATTTTCCAGGATGTGAAGAAGTATTTTATGAATGACCTACAGGGATAGTCCGAAGAGGATAGAAGTGTGGACTATGGAGACTATGTTATTATAGTTTTTCACTTTGTGATGTAATGTAACATTTATGAATGTATCTAGTGTTTCCAAGGCTACTAAACTAATCGGTCTTTCGAGACTTGATCTTTTGTGATCAAGCCAATGTTACGAAGTAATGCACCGACTCTGGGTAGCTGGGGTCGGGGCATTACATAAAGCCTTATCCTTTCCTTTATTCTTATTATTATGATAATTTTGAGTATCGAAACTCATATTTTTCTGGGATGATAAAATATTAAGGAAATAATTATCATGATGAACTAGTTTATCACACCTTCCACACACTTCTTCAAGAATATAAAACTTCTTATGTGATTTCTATCTAGAGTTATTAACCAGTTTCTAAACTTAATTTTTTTTGAGAGGAATGAATTCCCCTTAACCCTTACCTATCACACCTTCTAGTATGATTATGATGATGTTAATTTAACTAAAAAATATTTTCCATATTTGTAAAGCCTCCAAAATTCCAATAATAACCATATAAAGCATATTTACCTTTCAAAGAAACATGCTGTCCATAATTTGTTGGTCGTATTTCACCCTTCTTAAATCACCAATTTTAACTCCGTTTTTTGATTTTTTTAGTAAATTACCAACTCCTTACACTTAACATCAATATTATTTTCATATCTTTAGAAACCCCAATTGTATAATATTTTCTCTCAAGTTAGTGCTCCTGAAATTTATATATTTTGGAACATTACTTGATTTAGCCACAACCTTGTTCTTTATGAATTGATTCCACTTAAATGATTTATCACCAAAATTTTCAAGAATTGTTCTCATTATTATGGAATAATTTATATTGTTCTTATTGACATTTAAAATTCTCTAAACATTCTCCAACTTCTAAAATATAATTATTATAAATGGATCTATACTTCTTCAAATCCTCTCCCATTTTGATCAAATTTTATTCTAAATGATCAAATTAATTTTCTTTCTCCATAAATATTTCTTCCAAATTTATGTTAAGAGACTTATCATTATTAAGAAGATTATATAAACATTTAAATTCCTCAAGAATATTTTACTTTTATTCTACAAACATAGATTCATTTTTATTGAAAAGTTTACCATATTTATTTATTTATTTGATATCCTCATCATATTTAGAAATATCTGAGAGAAATTATTTTAATTAACTATTCAGAATGAATTTAATATTGATATATTATTCTTATTATTCACTTTTATAAATACTTTCATCATTTGAAATATTTTCATCATTCACTACAACAATGATTAGTTTTTCAGTATCTTCACCATTGGATGAAATCTCATCTTCATCTTTATTCTCATTGTCTACACCTTATTTATATAAGAAGTTTTTACTATGAATTTTGGAGAACTTATTACCCTAATAATTGTGAGAAACATTTGTATTATTGTGTTCTTCTTTGAGGATCTTCTAGAAATAACGTCTTCCTTTTCACTATCTTCATTGGTTTTGGATTTTAGATAATTTACAACATAGTGCCTAATAGATCCAAACCAAAAACATTTTAAGAGAGGATTTAACTTATACATTAATTTCCATATTATAATGTTTCTTGAGATAAGAGAAATAACTTCATAAAAATTCTCCTCAAAATCTTCACCTGAATCTAAATAACAAGATTCTTCTTGAACATCAACCATCTTCATTAAATTATCTTTCTTTGTGGATTTAAAAGGGATTTATTTCATAGCCTTCAACTTCTTCTCTATATCATTGTATTCACTCATTTCATAATATATTAAAATAATATAAAAATCATCAAAAGGAATATCAGTTGTATTCTTTTCTTCTAAATAAGAGACTTTAAAATCAAATATTTTTGGTAAGATATGATTTTTTTTACAGCATCAGCATCTTCTAACTTCTCACCATAGCCTCTAATTATGTTCATAGATTTATTCACCCTTGTAAAGACACTATTAATACTCTCATCATCATGCATATAAAGATATTCATAATTAAGTCTCAAAAACCGATTTTTCTTGATTCACATTGGACTTTCCTTCATAGATATTCTTAAGTTTATCCCACATATATTTTTCAGTTTTGAGCTCTTTAACTTTCAAAAAACCACTTTCTGATAGAGATGAAAAAATAACATTCTTTTCATGACCATTATTTTCTAAACTCCTCTAATATATTTCTTTCATATCAAAAAATTCATTCTGAGGAAAAAACCCGTCAAATGTAACTTTCAAAACATTATAACTGATAGATAACTGGTATAAAATAATCCTCTATTTCCATATGTGATATCTTTTCCCATAAAATGTAGGAATCCCATTTTTATTAATTGAATTCAAATTATCTATTATGATAATACAAATTATTGAATTTTTCTTCAAATCAAGAGAGATAGAGAGACTTCAAATGACAATAACTTCAAATAACCAATCACTAATGAAGGGAACCTTCCATTAATACCACTTGTAGAACCACTTCATGATCAATGAAAGATCATTGAGGGGGTGGTGAATCAATGATCAATATCATTTTTATATATCTTTCAAAATAACCTTCTTCAACTGTTAGGATGTAGTGATTATTGAAGCACATCACCCAAACACACACCAATATAAGGTAACACAACATGTTTACAAGGTTCACCTCTCAATGTGAGAAGGATGGTACTTACTATAATATGAATTAATCTAGGATCACACTACCCACTAGAATCATTATGTGAGTACAAAGGCAGGGTATAACCTTAAAACTCGAGTTTTCATGTCTTCTAAATATGCTTCAATGCATCCCGTACACAAGTGCATCTTACACTTTACAATGATAACAATTAAAAAAATAGAAGAGTATTAAACCAAATAGAATTCCTCCCTATTGTTGAGTGTATTGAATTATTCCACTTCCACTATGCTTGCACTGTATGAAACAAGAGAAATTCTCCTTCAAACTTTCACATGAATAAGTTTCTTCCAAACTTTGTATGCACAACACATACACACAACCACTTAAATCTTCTTATATTTCTCCCTTTATTCTACTTTAGACAATCAAAAAGTAATCACTGTATTGTGCATATCCAAAACTTCTTCTTCTTCTATCTTCTTTTATACATTTTCTTCATGATCTTAACACACTTAATATACACACAAACCTTCTTATTATACTTCTTTAGATTTTAATTTTAATTTCAAATTCAAATCCTCTTCTTAAAACTTAGTCCTTGGATTACCTTCAATTAAATATTAACCATAAGATTCAAATTGGTAGTTTAAATAGGCTGAAATATCCACCAAAATTCAAATGTGAAGCCAAGTCACTTTGTTTTTTTTTGAATTTTCCCATAATTCAAAAATCACGGCATGTGCACCTCCATTGCGGTCTAGCATAACAATTTAAATCAGTTATTTTTAATAGCTTAAACACATTAACATATGGGGAATTCACCACAACATGGTGGGATTCCAAAGTCCAATGGCACCAAAACTTTATTAAACATACCTAAGACATGATCCATGTATTATAACATGGTCCTTCACATTTTCTCCTACCTGTGGCATGGAATATGATTTTCGATGTGGAGGTCCCAAATTCTCCACCAACACCTAATCTTCATCTTATTGTGTATTATGGAGTGAACCTTCACTAAGGTCTGGAGACCTATAATTGAGCCTCCCCTGTGATGTGGCCACTCACTATAACGCATGAGGTCCTATAGATCAATTTTCATTCCACTACCAAATTCAACATCTCCACGGCATGGACAATATTATGCGGCATGATACAACTTGATGTCTACTAGCTACAGCTCAGACATCAATTACGACACAAGTCTTCTTCCTTAAACAAGTGATAATAAGTAATATTAAATAATAAATAGAATATAAATATTAATTAAAAAAACATTAAAATAATAATAATAAAAGTGATAATAAATAGTAAATAGTATATAAATATAATTTAAAAAGATATTAACACAAGTGATAATAAATAATAAATAGTATATATAATTAAAAAACAAGTGATAATAAATTTTACTAATATTTAACAATAAATAATATATATAATTTTATGAATATTTTAATAATAAAAATAATAAACAAGTGATAATAAATAATAATAAACAAGTGATAAATAATATAAATAGTATAAATAATAATAATTATAATAATAAAAATGTGATAAATAATATAAATAGTATAAATAATAATAATAAAAAAGTGACATATTTTAATAATATTTTATTAATAATAAATAGTATATATAATTTATTTAATACATGAGATAATAAATTTTATTAATATTTATATTTAATCAATTAGTAATATATATATATTTCTATAAATATAATTATCTTTTAATATACTTTTACATTTATATAATTTATGATATATTTTTAAAAAAATATTAATTCGTTTATATAAATAATAATGTTTTTCAATATAATTTATAATTTTTAAATGTGAATGACAATTAGTTTTATTTATTATATATAATTATATAAATCTATATAATTAGTAATTAGTGTAAAGTTTTTTGTTGTATATAATTATTAATATTATTATATTTAATCATACAACTAAATATTTATATCCTAAAAAATATTTATTCATTTATACATTTAATATTTTTTAAATATAATCAATATTTGTAAAACATAATTATAATTATTGGTTTTAAAAAAAATTAATTGTTATTAATATTTTTAATATACAAATAATAATATATATACACATTGAGCAACTATAAATCCATTTAAATTTAATTATTATTATTTTTTTAATTTCAATTTTACAATTTTTATAGTTAATAATACATTGTGAAAAAATTATACATTTATTGTAACACCCCAAGGTTTTAAAAATAAATTGAAATGCATGAAACACTAAGTCTTTACATAATGAAACATTTTTTAAGGAGATATTTATAAACTAGCCATTAAAAATAATTTTGATGCTTCAATGTTTTGAATTTCCAAAAATGGACATCTACGATTGTGATTAGTAAGTTATTTAGAGACTGATAGAACTAACTTGTTTTTAGCTGAATAGTAACATACCCTTATGAATAGTAATTTGACCCTTATGAATAATAAATCATATTATTATTTTATTTTCTTAATGTTATAAGATAATGAGATCTTGATTAATTTTTCAAGGTGGTATAAAATCAGTTATAGTTTTAAAATTGTTATTTTTAGAATAAAATATAATTTTATTTAAAAATTAAGTTAATCATATTTATAAAATTATTTTAAAAAAATGGAGTTCATTTTTGAATTCTACATGTTGAAAAATGGTTAGGGTGAATTTTTGGGATTTTTCTGAAATACTTGAATTTTTAGTGAATAGTGAAATACGGTAATTAATAAAATATGCTAAATAAATGAATTTATGAATCATGATTGAGTCATGGATGATGTAAATGACCATTGGTTAAAACTAATATGCACTTATTATTTTTTTGGGTCACATGAATGAATACTATTCATAGTCTTTAGCAAAAATATTAAACTAATGATTAAAATAATGTAAAACCCCTCCTCTCCTCCACTATAAATACAACCCTCACCCCCTCTTCCTATCACACCACTAAAGTCTCGAGCCTTGTCTAAGTTTTACCAAATACTCTTACAAAGAACCTCCACCACTTCCAAGACCTACTGGTCTCACCAAAAGGACAAAACCAAGGGCCTTAAGGAGGATCTCAAGGAGAAGAGATCAAGAGGTCAAGATCCTCTTTCATTTTCTTGTGTTTTATTTTCAATTCATTATTTTCTTATACTCTCTTCTCCTCCACTTATCCAAGAGGAATGAAAGCTCTATTATTATATATATTCTTTATTTTTATCATATTTATGGAAAAATTAATCATCATTTTTCCTCTCCTCTTCCTCTTATTCTAAAAAACAAAAATACTGTCTGTGATGTGCCGATTTACCAAAATCGTGGATGATGTGTTTTCAATTTCCTTTACTTTCTTAAAAACTGGTTATTAAACCATTTTAATGGTTAAAAAATATTGTAAATTTTATTATATATCCTCTTTCATGTTTTGTAGTTAACATATATACATAATATTATGTTATATACTGAAACTAGTTCGTGATTATCAAAGAACCACCAAAATGATCTAAATAATTATCACTAAAGATTTATATAATGATTAATAATCATAGAAAATAACCAAAAACATTTATGGAATAATTTAATATTATGAAAAAAATATTAATATCATTTCATTCCACTTCTATAATTTTATTTCCATACGATAAGAAAATCAAATATAAACCGACCATGGAAATCATGTAAAGAACACACCTGAAACAATAGAAGAAACAAAATACTAATAATTAAAGGGTGAAATGATGTTATTAAATGATCATATAAGATGTTATAAACATGAATATTCTTATTTAAGATATCAATAACACTCTTATAACCACTATACAGGATGTTTAAACACATTTTGAAGTAACAATAACTCAAGGTAAGAGAATTCTTAACCCAATTTCCATTCTTTGGGTTAACCTTCTACTTCATTATTTATGTGGTATTAAATTTTTTTGTGTGATGAATTTTGTTTATATTATGTTTAATTATGTGTATTTACAGTTTATTTACATATTAAATCTACTTTATTAAGTCCCACTTCAATTATATGATATTTGTAAGGGAATATTCTTTTAAAATCATCTTTTAAAATTCTGTTTTACAAAATTCAAAAACAATGTTTTTATGAAATTATTAATGTTGTATGATTATGTTATGGTTATTGAAAATTTTTTATGATGAAGGGTGGGACCTATATCTCCCTCTATTTCATTGGGTATGTGTAAGTTGGAGGTTGGCCGTATGGTTACTCCAAGTGTAACTGTGATGGTTACACAATAAGTTAACCGTGAGGGTTACATTGTAAGGTAGCTATGAAGGTTACACGCTATAAGATAACCGAGAGGGTTAAAAGATTTTGTAATTAATTCCCCAAGAAATATTTATGGTTATATTTATGTTCTTTATGTTTTGTGGAAATCTCGTGGAAATCTCAAGTGTCACAAAGTAAGTATATATGGATGATAAGTATGACTTTTTGAAAATGATTTCATATATTTACAAGTATTCATGAACTAATGTTTTATTTCCTTATTTTTATATCCCTTAATAAGGTTTTTGTGCTCATCCCAAGTTTTTAAATTATTTTTATAGGTTATAAGGATGTTTAAAACAAATAAAGAATACAAGTCAAATGTTATGAAGATTTGTCAAAGAAAACATGTTTTATTTAAAAAGTTTTATATTTTGGAAGAAATGGATACTATTTTTTTGGTATTTACTATATATAAATGTGGAATGTTATTCATGTATTATATCCTAATTATCTAAAAATCTAAACTTTAAAATATCCTCAATGTGAAAGGAATTGCGTTCTTGACTAAAATTCAAGATTATGTAATGTGATTAGGCTGGGTATTTATATTTGGTATTAGAGGATGGTTTAAATAACTTTAGGGGTTAGGATGATGTTATAATAATACCATAAATGATTTTTAATCTATGGTTAATTTTAAATGTTATAGCATTTAACTATTACCATGTTTCTTTTACTAAGAGATGATTGTTCATAATGGTTTTACGCCGAAGAAACAAGGAAGTTAAAGTGGAAAGGCACTGAGATAACGATATCCTTCCGAATATGAATCCTAGAATGGTAGGGATTGGAATTGAGTAGTTTGTGACAATAATGGATTAGATTACATAGGAAATAAATAGAAGTGGCATCCATGAAAGGGAACAAACAGAGCTACCACAAAGGAACATGACGATAGTGAAACATTTTATGAGGCAACACCCTCATCATTTTAGTGGATCTTCTAACCCAATAGTGGATAACGGATGGATTAAATCCATTGAAAAGTTATTTGATGTTATAGGATGTTTAGTTAATCAAAATTTAAGTCTTTACATTTATCTTTTTGAAGGTGAATCTGATCAGTGGTGGTCAATGTTCAATAATATCTGGGATAGAGAGGATATTGAAGCCTTAGAGTGGGATGAATTTAAAATTTTTTTATTTAAAAAATATTTTCCAAAGGTGGTTAGACTTAGGATAGAGAAGTAATTCCTTGAATTGAAGTAGAAATAGGAAGATTCAGTAGCCGTGTTTGAAGTTAACTTCACCTGACTGGTGAGGTATTCTACAAATCTTATTCTAGATCATGGTAGAAAAATCAAATTTTTTTACTTAGGATTGAAGCCAAGATATTGAAGGGTATTGGCTTTCTGTGAGTTCAAAATTTATGAGAAACTTGTCTGATGTGTTGAGAGGGTATAAATGGAGTTTTCTAATGATCATGTGCACTTTTACAACAAGGAGAATAAAAGGTCCATATGGAAAGTGATAGGTAAGAATCAATAAAATAAATCTGATGGTAAGAAATTCCAGTTTCCAGTTTGTGAAAAGTGTGGAAAAAAGAACCTTAGGAAAATGCCTTACATAAACTAGGAAGTGTTTTTAATGTGGTAAGTTTAGAAATATGGCCTGAGATTTTAATGAAAATGATCCTAATACTAATCCTGATAAGAAAACTATAAAGTGTTTTAAATGTGGTGAGATGGTTCATTATGCAAATTCCTTCCCAAAGAGAGATTCGAATGATACAAAGAAGCCAAAATATATGAAAGTGGGTGTAGTGAGATCCTTTGAGACTACGTCAGCAAGAATTGGGCCATCCAATGAAGTTGTATCAGATAAATTTTTTTTACTCATATTTTTCTAAAGTTTTGTTTGATATGGGGTCTACAAATTCCTTTATTTATGATTTTTTTGGTAAATTGGAAATATCACCTAAAAAAATGAGTCCAGAACTTATTGTTAAAACACAAGGAGGAAATATTACATCAAAGAGGAATTATAATAATATTTCTATTATGGTATATGGAAATAATTTTCCTAAAAACCTTATTATTTTTCACTTAGTAGAGTTTGATGTCATTCTGGGAATGAATTGACTTTCTGTTTATCATGATAAGATTGATTGTAGAGATAAATAAGTTTTTTTTTAGAAATTGTTTTAGTTTTTATACAAGAATAAACCCATACAATTGATAAAATATCAAGAAGCTATGAAACTATTGAAATATGGAAATTAAATTTATCTTTCTCATATTGTTAAAAATAAGGGAACTGTTCAGATTAATGATGTGCCAATGTTAAATGAATATCTTGATGTTTTTCCTAATGAGTTACTTAGTGTTATACTTGATCGGGAAGTTGAATTCACAATTGAATTAGTTCCTAATGCTAATGCAATTTCAAAAACCACTTATCTAATGGATCAAATTGAACTTATTGAGTTGAAAAATCAGTTGCAGGAGTTTCTTGATAAAGGATTCATTCATTATTGAACTTCACCATGGGGTGATCCTATTTTTTTCGTAAAAAAAAAGATGGTTCCATGAGAATTTGCATTGATTATAGATCTATGAATAACATCACTGTTAAAAACAAGTATCCTTTTCCTCATATCGAGGACTTTTTTGATCAACCCCAGGGAGTACAGTATTTTTTAAAGGTTGACCTGAGGTCGGGGTACCATCAGTTGAAAGTAAAGGAAATAGACATCCTGAAGACTTCATTCCATACTAGATATGTGCATTATGAATTTTTTATTATGTTGTTTGGGTTAACTAAAACACATTTTGTATTTATATTTCTTATTAATAGAATATTTCATGAGTTCTTGGATAATTTTTTAGTTGTTTTTATTGATGACATTATGGTATTTTCTAAAAGTAAAGAGGAGCATGAAAAACATATAAGGGTTGTTTTTAAAACCTAAAAAGAAAATAAACTGTATGGAAAATTAAAAAAGTGTGATTTTTGGTTGAAAGAGATTTCTTTTATTGGGAAAATAGTAAATAAGGATGTAATAATAGTTGATCCTACCAAAAAAAAGTGGTTGATGAATAGCCAAGACCTATAAATGCTACATAAATTCATAGTTTTCTTAGATTAGTAGGTTATTACCAATAGGTTGTTAAAAACTTTGAACGGTTATCTATCCCATTAACTAAGTTAACATGAAAATGGGTTAAATTTATTTGGACATAAGAATGTTATGTTTGTTTTTAGTAACTGAATAATAGATTGGTGAATGATCCAGTTTTAGATCTACTTTCCAAAAATGGTGATTTTGTCATCTATCTTCATTGAAGGTAATTGGTTGTGTTCTGATGAAGAATTATTAGGTAATTGCTTATGCTTCTAGAAAACTAAAACCTCATGAGTTAAATTATGCCAAACATGATTTGGAATTAGCAGCTGTGTTTTTTTTCTTTGAAAATTTAGAGGCATCATTCATATGTATCCAAATGTCAAATATATACAGACCATAAAAGTATGAATTATATATTCACTCAAAAAGAATTAAACATGAGGAAAATAAGATGGATTGAACTAATAAAGGATTATGATTGCATGATCAATTACCATCCTAGAAAAGGAAAATAAGTGGCGGATTCCTTGAGTTGAAAACATCAAACATCATTAACCATGTTACATTTGGAACATGATCCCTTGATTAATGATTTGATAAATTTTGGATTAGAAGTTGTTGGTGTAGGAAATACCTATGTTTTTTTTCAAGTTTTAGTGTATTAATTGTTATAAAAAAGAATTAAGTACGCATAAAAGGAAGAAAAGAGCTACAAAAAATCTAGAATTGATTAAAATGGGTAAGTTTATAGAATTTAACCTTGATAAATATTGCGTTTCATGATTTGGAAAAAAATTGCATGTGCCTTGTGATTCTCATATGAAGAAATAATTGTTGTGAAAAGCTCATAGTTCTCCATTTTCAGTTCATCCTAGTAGCATAAAGATGTACCTTGACCTTCAGGAGTATTAATGGTGGGATGTAATGAAAAGAGATATTGTAGATTTTACCATGAAATGTTTAACATGTCAAAAGGTTAAATTTGAGCGATAGTTACCAAAGGGGATGCTTTAGACTTTACCAGTGCCAGAGTGGAAATACGAAAATATATCCACATACTTCATTGTGGGACTACCAAATAATTCTCTAGGTAACAATGAAATCTAGGTTATTGTTGACCGACTAACCAAATCTGCACATTTCCTTCATATTCATGATACAATGTCTTTGGATAATCTTTCTCGAATGTACCTCAAAGATATTGTCGGGTTACATGGAGCGCCTCTTTCCATTATATCTGACCAGGATGTGAGGTTCACTTATAATTTTTGGAAGGTCCTCTAGAAGTTCTTAGAAACAAAATTAAATTTTAGTATATCTTTTTCATCCTCAATCAGATGGGCAATCATAATGAATGATTTAGAATTTGGAGGATATGCTTCAATATTGTTTAATGGACTACCAGGGAAGTTGGGATCATCATATTTCTTTATTTGAGTTTTCTTTCCAGTATACAGATGACACCTTTTGAGGCATTGTATAGGAACTGGTTTCAAACTCTAGATTTTTGGGGTGAAGTTAGGGAAAAGAAGTTGATGAGACCAGAATTAGTAGAGGAAGTGGTTGAGAAAGTAAATATGATCCATAAACACATGAGGATAGCTTATATTAGGCATAAAAGTTATGCAGAAAATAGGAGGAAAGACTTTTCTTTTGAGGTAGGTGATCATGTTTTTCTTAGAATCTCACAATGGAAAAGTGTTATGCATTTTGGTAAGAAAGGGAAGCTGAGTCCACGGTTCAATGGAACTTATGAAATATTGGAGAAAGATGGACCAACCACCTAATGAGTACCTTTTCCTCTGAGTTTATCTTAGGTACACAATGTTTTTCATGTTTTGATGTTGAGAAAGTATGTGCCAGATGCATCTTATGTCTTGAGCCTAGAAGAAGTTCAGTTAGAAGAGAACATTTCTTATGAAGAGAAACCTGTTCAGATTCTTGATCAAAGAGAAAAAGTATTGCAGAATAAGGTAATCCACTAGGTAAATGTTTTGTGAAAAAACCACATGGTTGGAGAAAAAACATGGGAATAAGAAAATTCTATGAAGTAAAGGTACCCTCATTTTTTTAATAAGTAAATAAAATTGTGAGGATGCAATTTCCATAAGGTGGTGAGGATGTAACACCCCAGGGTTTTAAAAATAAATTGAATTGCATGAAACACTAAGTCTATACATAATGAAACTTTTTAAGGATATATTTATAAACTATCCATTAAACACAATTTTTTCCTCTTCTATGTTTTGAATTTCAAAAAATGGACATCTATGGTTGTGATTAGTAAGTTATTTGGAGTTTGATAGAACCAAATTGTTTTTTTGGTGAATAGTAAATTAACCTTATGTATAGTAATATGAATAGTAATATGACCCTTATGAATAGTAAACCATATTATTATTTTATTTTCTTAAGGTTATAAGATAACGAGATCTTGATTAATTTTTCAAGGTGATATAAAACCAGTTATAGTTTTAAAATTATTATTTTTGGAATAAAATATGATTTTATTTAAGAATAAATTAATCATATTTATAAAATTATTTTTAAAAAATGGAGTTCATTTTTTAATTCTGCATTTCAAAAAATGTCTCGGGTAAATTTTTGGGATTTTTCTAAAATACTTGATTTTTTGGTGAATAGTGAAATACGATAATTAACAAAATATGCTAAATAAATGAATTTCTGCATCATGCTTGAGTCATGGATGATGTAAATTCCCATTGTTTTGAACTCACATGCAATTATTACTGTTTTGGGTCACATTAATCAAGACTATTCAGTCTTTAGAAAAAATATTAAACTAATGATTAAAATAATGTAAAACCCCTCCTCTCCTCCACTATAAATACCACCCTCACTCTCCCCTTCCTCTCACACCAATAAAGACTTGATTCTTGTAAAATTTATACCAAATACTCTTCCTAATCCCCTTCCCCATATACAAGACCTGATGGTATCACCAAAAGGCCAAAACCAAGGGCCTTAAGGAGGATCTCATGGAGAAGATATTAAGAGGTAAAGATCCTCTTTAATTTTCTTGTGTTTTCTTTTCAATTCATTATTTTCTTATACTCTCTTATACTACCCTTATCCAAGAGGAATAAAATATCTATTATTATATATATTTTTTATTTTTATAATATTTATGGAAAAATTCATCATCATTTTCCATCTCCTCTTCCTCTTATTCTAAAAAATAAAAACACCGTCCGTGATGTGCCGATTTACCAAAATCGAGGAAAATGTGTTTTCAATTTCATTTAATTCCTTAAAAACTGTATATAAAACCATTTTAATGGTTGAAAAATATTTTAAATTGTATGATATATACACTTTAATGTTATATAGTTAATACATATACATAATATTATGTTATATAGTGAAACTAGTTCGTGATTATCAAAGAACCGCCAAAATGATCTAAACAGATATCACTAAAGATTTATCTAATGATTCATCCTCATACCATATAACCAAAATGATTTATGGAATAATTTAATATTATGTAAAAATATGAATACCATTTTATTCAACTTCTATAATTTCATTTCCATATGACAAGAAAATCAAATACAAACTGGCCATGGAAATTATGTAAAGAATGCATCCGAAACAATGGAACTAATAATTAAAGGGTGAAATGATGTTTTGAAATTATTATATAAGGTGTTATAAACATTAATATGTTTTTTTAAGATATTAATAACCCTCTTTTAACAATTATATAGGAGTTTTAAACACATTTTTAAGTAAGATGAACCTGAGGTAAGGAAATTCTTCACCCAATTTCCATTCTTTAGGTTAACCTTCTACTTCATTATTTATGTGGTATTAAAAAGGTTTGTGTGATGAATTTTGTTTATATTATGTTTAATTGTGTGTATTTATAGTGTATATAAATATTCCATCCACTCTATTAAGTATCACTTCAAATGTATGATATTTTTAAGGGGATTTTCTTTTAAAACCCTCTTTTAAAATTCTGTTTTACAAAATTCAAAAGCAGTGTTTTTATGAAATTATTCATGTTGTTTGATTATGTTTTGGTTATTGGGAATTGTTTATAATGAAGGGTGGGACCTATATATCCCTACTATTCATTGGGTATGTGTAAGTTGGAGGTCAGCCGTATGGTTACTCCAAGTTTAACTATGATGGTTACATAAATGTGGAATGTTATGTATGTATTATATCCCAATTCTCTAAAACTCTAAAATTTAAAAGATTCTCCATGTGAAATTAAGTGAGTTCTTGACTAAAATTCAATATTATGTAATGTAATAAGGTTGTGTCTTTATATTTATATTTTTCATATAACTGATTAAAAAAGATTATATTGTTAAATATGTAATTTATATTTTTAAATGAGCAGAGAAACATTCATCTTACATTATCTATAGATGGTGTGAATCGTTTTAGTTTACAAATCATCGCTTATAGTACATGGTCAGTTATGTTGGTAAATTATAACTTTCCACTAGGGTTATACATGGAGCGTAAGTACATTATGTTGTCTCTTCTTATTTCATGACGAAAACAACATGGTAATGATATTGATGTTTATTTGGGTCCATTGATCAATGATTTGAAATTTATGTGAGATACATGTGTTATATAGTATAGTGATCATAGAAGTGAATAGTTCACATTGAGATCTATATTTTCCAGGATAAGAAATGACTTTCCCACTTATGAAAAATTTTCTCAATATAAAATTCAAGGAATGTTAGGGTCCTAAATTTTTTAATAAAGTACACACTCAATTAGGCTAAAACATCCTTCAAAGATAGTGATTCTAGAAAATCATCAGTTTTTACCCCAACAACATAAAAACTAATCTTGGATAACATCATTCGATGCATATTAAAAAGAAGGTATGAAACCTTTTCATTTAATAGGTGATGAAAAGTTTTAGAAATTAAAGGATATAGTCACTATTTTTGGTATACCTTTTTTGAAAAGTCTTATGAAAATGGGTTGGAAAAAGATATTAGTATTTTCTTCTTCAAATTACCACATTGAAATTGTTTATACATCAAACATTTTCTTGATTTCATGCTTGTAGAAAAAAATGTATGCGATATTGTCATTAGAATGTTACTAAATGAACATGAAAAAATAGATTACATTAAGGATAGGTTGGACATGATTGGTATGAAGATAAGTGAAGAGTTAGAACTAGTGAAGGGTGAAATAAATAATTTTATTCCTCTAATGGATTACACTCTTTTATAGAAAGTGAAATTTCATTTTTGTGTGTTCTTAATTATGTAAAGGTTTTAGAGGGGTATTAATCAAATATCCATAACATCATTTCAATGACTCATTTGAAGTTAAAGGGATTAAAATCATGTGTATTTTATGTTTTAATACAAGATTTAATTCCCATGGATTTACATTGCATTTTACTTAATAATGTTCGTCACACATTAACCTGGATTTTCTTATTTTTCAAATCTATATTTATCAAAGTTATAAACCTGAGGATGTTTGTAAAAATGGATTGTAAAATTACCATCATATTATATAAATTAGAGAAGTTATTCCCACTATCATTATTTTATATAATGGTTCACTTAGTTATAGGGATCCAATAATGTGGTCCCATACATTACAGATAAATGTACCCCAATGAAAGATGTATTAATATTTTGAAAGGGAATTTCAAAGTCAAAGTTGATTAAAATGTTGTATTGTAGAGGGATATACTATTGAATAATCCATTGAATTATGTACCAACTACCTAATTGATATGGATAACATTGGTCTCCTAAAATCTCATCATAGTGGGTGCTTTGTTGGTGGAATAATTTCTTGAAGAGATGTTATCACAATTACCATTATTGAGTGGGAGTAAGTGTAACATCCCAGGTAAATAAAGAATATAACATTTTCATATTTATTAATATCTATGAATTAAATATTAATTTTACTTTAAAGGGGATGATATGTTTGATGATGTACCTGATACACAATAATGGGTTTCTTTGAAATCTTATGTTGCACACAATGCTGAGTCATACTGAAAAATAATAATATAATATTATTTTAAATGGTAGTTAACACCTAGAAATTTTATTGGTGGTAATGTATAGAACTAACTATAATATGAATATACATTTTTTTTAAATGTTTTTACATTTATCCAATAAATTTTAGAGGCTTAAAATAATAAAGATTTTGATTTTAAGCATAAATACTCTAATATTCATTAAAAGGGCGATTTACCACCTTTTGATGGAAAAACCTATTTAAATATAGTTTTGGTTACTTTTATATGTTATATTTGACAAAATAATATTATTATTTAGAATCTATACATCAAAATTTACTTTGTATAAAATTTTGCTACTTTTTTGATAAAGTTCATTTTTTATGAATAATGAAAAATACTATATTTTAATTCAAAACTGAATTTTATTATCTTTATAAATGGTTTTAAAGTATAATTAGATTATATTTTTATCATTTAATCTTATTTTGGTCATTTTAAGTAATTTCACTTTGAAATTGGACATAAACAAGTGTCAATCTTTTGATAGTTATTATTTCTTAAAAACACGCTTTTTTGTTTTGACAAAAAGAATTAATTTTAAATTAATTTATTCCAATTTTATGTTTTGAATTTGTAAAAATGGATTCCATATTTGGAATCAGTATGTCCAAATTTTGTAAATAAGTAGCTTTTTTTTAGACATTTTAAATATTTACCTTAGTAAATATTTTATTTACCATGGTTAAAGAGTAAATATGGTAAATAAGGGTAAACAAATAATATTATAATAATATTAAATTACCCTTTAATGTGTCCTAATACTATTTGTTGATACATGTATGACTGTGGGCATCATTTGGGCCAATTTTGGGACCCCATAGATCCACTTAAGAGTGACAATGACACTATATTAATTAATTTAAAGTAAAGACAAAAATGACTTAAACATACATCTTTTAGTAAATCAATTATTAAATGAGGTTATATAAGTTATATCTTTGACTATAAATATTCATTTGAAATCTAAAAATATTTTATACATGATTATATTTTTTTTATAATTTTTAGACATAAAAAATGTAAAATTATTTATGACACAATAATGATGCAGTATTTAACTCATTAATGAATGATTTAAATAAATAAGATTATAAAGATTAAAATAATATTCAAAACCTATAAAATTATTATTTTATTATTTTATTTAGAACATGAGTCATCTTAACTTCTACTTTAATGAGTTTTGGACCTTTAGAAACTAAAAATCATTATATAATAAAATAACATTTTCAAACTTTCCTAAAGAGTCCCTCCTCCCCCTTACAAAAAGCCCTTATTTATAATCCATTCCTCACACTTATCAATCCCATTGGCTCATCCAAAATCTAACCAATTAAGCTCCCTATATCCCTCTCTTCCTCCTAGAAGCCTTACCTTAGTTAGAAGACAATTCAAGTAAACCTTTTGGTTCAAACAAAAGGGAGATACCCAATTTAAAGGTACTGTCTTCTCTTAATTTCTTTTCTTTTATTTACTTATCCAACCCCCTAATTTTTTTATTCCTTTATTTTATAAAAAAACCAGTATCCTAAATATAATAGGTTATTTTTGTGAGAATAATTCTAACTACACTTACACACACCTCCATCTAATGGGTAAATAACATACTGTTTCTGTGGACGGCGAACTACTGCCTCACGAAACAGTGATTGTTCAATCTTCTCCTACCACATATTATGGTGACCATTAAGATGAAACTGTATTTATATGTGATATATATTATATTTATATTGTTTCTATTCTTATTTATCTTTTATTTATAGCATACCTTTATGGTTTCCATAATGGGTAAACGTAATAATTTCATTTGAGGAAGTGTGGACTACCACCCCCTCAAAGTGATATGACTCATTCATGCCATAAGTGGAACATATAAAGGATGGATTTAATTAAATTAAATAACATATATATTATAATTTAATTATAATATACCTATTTATTATCAAGTTTTCATTCCTTTAAATATAAAATAGAAATGAAAGTAGCGTTCATGCGCACGTACGACTTACCGTCTCCATGAACGGTGCGTTTCATTTCTTAACTCCAATTGATATGGAATATTATAAATACATATATACTGTATATATATGATATCTAAATCATGAATATAATTATGGATATAATGGAATTTTGACCACATGGACAATTTATAATTATAACAAGTTCATTTTTAACTCAAGTTCCGAACATCGACAAAATGTCCGATATGAACTCAAATAATCAACTAATTGTTATAGAAAGGCAATAATTGATATAAAAGAAATAATAAAATTAAAAAATCTTCTTAATAAATTATAAATTAACTTTATTTTATTATTCATGAGATTAAAGAATGATTAAGTCAAGTCGTACACGAGGCAAGGGATTTCTTATCTCACTTTTAATTCCGTGACATTTCCATTGTTCACCACTTATTTATTGCATGTGGTGTATTTAGTACTTCCATTTGATATATATTATCATGATTATCTTTATATTCATGGTATTATGTGATTAATTTGGTGGTTATAAACTTTTGGTCATACGTCTCGATTGATTACAACGTGGTAAAGGGTTTTCATCTCACTTTTTTGTTCCTGTGTGATTCATGCTATATTTTCCACTATTTCCTTTTGTGTGGTTTATGTACTGCACATGATTGTATTAATTGTGTAATATAATTCAATTTATGGATATTTATATCTTCATTTTATGATCCTTATTTCATGGGGTGTATGTTTTGTAAGTTACCAAATCGGTAAGGGAACCTTTCACCTTCTTCTTTTAGCCAAAGACTTCTTTTTTGTTATATCTTTTAATTTACAACTTATTATGTTGGGATATGTTATTCTATATCCTTATTTATGTAAATTTTATTTCCAAGTGATGATATACCTTTTTTTCTCTCATAAAATAATTTTCTAAATTTTAAAGTTACGTCGTTAGGCTATCAAATTTTTGTTAGGGAACTTCTTTACCCAATTTTAATTCTTTGGGTTAATCTTCTAATTCTTAATTATGTCATGTTATGATTTTATGTGGAATCACTGTTTATTTTTTTTTAATTTACACTACCCTTTGTGTGGATATACTTTTGATACACATAATCACTCCATTGATAAATTCTCAAGTCATCGATATAAACTTGATAAGATTAATTTTTACTCAATCTCCATTCATTGAGTTAAACATCCAAGTCATTGGTGTTGTTTTTAAAAAAAATGTGTGAATGTCCTCTGATTGATTTACATTAAATATCCAATAATATTTAGTGTATTTATATTTTTCACACATTATTATGTAATTTATTTATCCTTAATCTAAGGATACAATTTTTATAAGGGATTTCGTCTCAATTTACATTCAATTGAGACTTCATTGTTGTTATGCACCAATTCACTCTTATATAGTGTATATATTGTCATTTGGCATATTATATCATGAATAACTTTATTCTCATGATATTATAAAGTTATGATTAAATTTTATTCCTCAATTATTTTTATTCAATCGTCTCTCATTTTGTTAAAAACTCTTTAACTAAAATATCATTTTAAATGTTTTAAAGATTTATCCATCTGAATATTTATCATTAATGTACATGTTTTCAAAATGGTTTTTAGGATTTATAAATATGTAAATTAATGGTTTCAAATGATAATTCATTTAAAATTTTCAAAGTGGTATGGGACACTTTGAATCAAAAATCTCTTTATTAAATATTTTAAATGGTTTTGAAAATTGTTTGATAAAGCATTGATTATGTCAATATCTTGAAATGATATATTGTGATTGCAATTTGAAAATTTTGTCTTTCCTTTATCCTTGATTTATGTGTTATGAATATGTTATGGTTATTGGGCATTGTTTACATATACAAGTGATTCCATGATAAACCTAGGGTGGGTGAGCCTGAGATAGCTCTGCAATGCATTTGGGTAACATGATGGAGATAAATGTTAATGTTTATCCTAAGAGATTTAGGGAATATACTGTGATGGGTATTCCAACAAAGTCCCTATATAGCTGTGATAGCTACAATGTAAGTATGTTATGGATTCCACAAGTTACCTTTATGATATTTGATTTCTATGTGTTATTCATAAATCTTACAATTTCATAAGGTATATTATGATTGAAAAGTACGGTTTCATTGATATGTATTTATTAATGGGTTAATGTTTCCTTTCCTTATTTTATAACCTTTAATGAGATTTTTATGCTCACCCAAAGTTTTGAAATGTTTTTCACAGGAATTAAATATTAATAGGGTCAAGGATGAGATTTAGGAAAAGTCATGCTGTGTAAAACATGGAACTAGACATGTTTTTTAGAGTTTTTATTTTATGAAAAAATGGATACTAAGTAGAAGTTTCTACTTTGTAATTTTTGAAATGTAATGTAATAGATATGGCCTAATTCTCTAAAAATCTAAACTTTAAAATATCCTCAATTTTAATTATTTAATTAACTCAAGATTTTGTAATGTTTAAGGCTGAGTCCTTATAGTTGGTATAAAATATCGGTTTATACAACTTTAGGGATTAAGAGTTTTAGTTAAATACATGGTTAGTCCCTATGTCTATTACTTCAGTTAAATCCTTGTTTTATAAATTTTTTAGATCAAGGAAAGTAGGTTACAAATGGAATGCGGAGGATATCAAATAACATTCCTATCTCTTCCTGATGACATGCTTGTAATAATTATTGAAAATTCATGTTCAGATGATTGTGAAACTTTTTATAGAATACAAATCACTTGCAAGCAGTTGTTTGAGATATCAAACACCTCCACTATACCTCGATATCATTGTATATTATGGGTTGTATTTAATAAAATCCTATTTTCTCAATATTCTCATATTTTTAAGAAAGGAAAATATTATCAATGAATTTTTAAATATTTTACCTTATCCCAAGATTTTGAAGCATACTATGATTTTGAAAAAGGTGCTGAAGAAGGAGACCCTCACGCAAACTATTTATATTTACTTTTACAATATAGTCTCTCAACACATACTTATGGTATATTAAAAGTACCATTGATTGAAAGTTTCAACTCAAACTCAGTCTGACTATTTTATAAAAATCATGTTTTATTAGATGTTTTGAAATTATATGTCATACATGATTATTTTCTGAAATTGTTTTTCTACGAACACCCATATGACCCAAGTTATACAAGGTGTATTTGGATGATGGAAGCAAATGATTTTGAAGGATCTATAAATAATTTTTTCAATACATGGAAGTTGTACCTATGTGAACAAGATGATGATGAAACCATATGGACACCATGATCAAGGTATGATGTTCTTTCTATTGGGAATAGTTTTATTTTATCATATGGAGGTGAAAAAATGACAATATATAATATGTTGAGGTCTTAATGTATTGGGATGAAAATGAAAGGTATAAGAAAACCTTTAAGGTTAAAACATGTTAGGGTTATTTTTGAGTTTTATAAAAAGGAAAACTCATAAGATTGATGACAACCTGTCACATCCAGAATGGATATAGGAATCAATCCCTCAACTGAAGGGTGGCAAGGGCACATCGCCAACCACTGTCCTACGTGAAGTCCCTGGTTAGTATGACTTATTAATTTAAGTTAAATGAGTTTATGGATCAATAATTAGTTGATTTTTGGAACTTATGTTTTATCAAATGGATATCCTTTATATAGGAAAATGAATTGGTGATTAAGTGATAAAGGTTATTTTAGAACATGTTTGCTCTTTTGGAAACATTATATGCTTAAGAGAAATAGAATAGTATGGGATCTCATCTGTGGAGTAATGGTTAAAAATTTATTTTGGAAGAATATGTGTTTTTATTGTGGACATATGACAATTTTATTTATTTATGGAAATGATTAAACTATCATGGAGAATATGTGATTAGGTTAATTACTTTTCAGTATGATACTTTAATAGTAACTGATGTTATTTAGAGATAAATTTTAATATTTATATTGGAAGACTATGTGATTAAATTCTTTTGAGATTTGGGTCTTAATATTAGTTCAGATTACTTTGAATAATTTTACGGATAGTTGTATATTGAATGATATTTCTTGAACTTTGGGTTCTTTTTGTTGAATTTTGGGGATTAAGAGTAGTATTTCTTTTTATAAAGGATTATCCTTTTTGGGATTATCTGATCTTATACTAACCAATTTTGGTTTTGGTTGATGTCTAAAGATAGGGGAAATATATAGTTTATCTTTTGTAGATTATGTGATACTCTAGAAGTTGATTCTAGCACTTTAGGTGTGGCCAAGTCATCTTGAATACCCATCATTTGGAAAAAATATGAGTTTGTGGTAGAAATATAGTAAAGGATGAAAGTCTACATGAAAAGTAAGTATGTTTCCTTATATTCTTATTCAAGATCTTAAATAAATTCCTCAACTTTATGAAAATTAACTTAAACCAAAAACATTGTCCGTTAACTTTTCCTACTATGGAATCAAATACTATTTAACCCATCACAATTTTGTGATTTTCTAGTGGTTAACTTTCTCCTAATCATGTTTTCTACCACTCTCCATCAAACCTTAATGGTTTGTTTCTCTTCTATATCAATGTTTCCCTACATAGAATCCTAGTATGGGCTATCTCAAGTGACCTTTTTATTTATCTTTATTTCTTTTAAAGTGATATTTTTATTGAATATTTTTTTGATGTGTGACTTTCAATTAAGTTTCCAATCCCAATTTTAAAATTGAGAGGACACAATTCCCAAAAGGGGGGAAGGATGTAACATCCTAGGTAAATAAATAATATAACATTTTCATATTTCTTAATATCTATGAATTAAATATTAGTTTTACTTTAAAGGTGATGCTATGTTCGATGGAGTACCCGATACATAACAACAGTTTTCTTTGAAATCTTATGTTTCACACAATGCTGAGTCATATTGAAAAATAATAATATAATATTATTTTAAATGGTAGTCAACACCTAGCCGTTGTATTGGTGGGAATGAAAATAAATAACTTAAATATGAATATACATGTTTGTTAAATGTTTTTACATTTATCCAATAAATTTTAGAGTCTTAAAATAAAAAAGAATCTGATTTTAAGCATAAATACTCTAATATTCATTAAAAGGTCGATTTATCGCCTTTTGATGGAGAAACCTATTTAAATATAGTTTTGGTCACTTTTATATGTTCTATTTGACAAAATAATATTCTTATTTATAATCATGACATAAAAATTTACTTTGGATAAAATTTTATTATTTTTCTGATAAAGTTCATTTTTATGAATAGTAAAAAATACTGCATTTTAATTTAAATCTGCCTTTTAATATAATATATTTATATGATTATATTATCTTTATAAATGGTTTTAAAGTTTAATTAGATTATATTTTTACCATTTAATCCTATTTTGGTCATTTTAAGTAATTTCACTTTGAATTTGGACATAAAAAAGTGTTAATCTTTTGATATTTATTATTTCTTAAAAACACGCTTTTTTGTTTTGACAATGGGAATTAATTTTAAATTAATTTCTGCCACTTATGTATTTTGAATTTTGAAAAATGGATTCAATATTTGGAATCATGAGATCCAAATTGTTTAAATAGGTAAATTTTATTTTTGGACATTTTAAATATTTACCTCAGTAAATATTTTATTTACCATGGTTAAAGGGTAAATCTAGTAAATAAGGGTAAACAAATAATATTATAATAATATTAAATTACCCTAACATATGTACTAATCCTATTTTTTGATACATTTCTGACCATGAGAATCCTTTGGGTCAATTTTGGAACACCATGGAGCCACTTATGAGTGATAATGACACTTTATATTAATTAATTTAAAGTAAAAACAAAAATGACTTAAACATATATCTTTTAGTAAATCAATTATTAAATGAGGTTATATAAGTTATATATTAAACTATGAATATTAATTTTAAATCTAAAAATATTTCCTACATGATTATATTTTTTTAATAATTTTTAGACATCAAAAAAATTAAATTATTTATGACACAATAATGATGCAGTAATTACCTCATTAATGAATGATTTGAATAAATAAGATTATAAAGATTAAAATAATATCCAAAACCTATACAATTCTTATTGGATGATTTTATTTCGAACATGATTCATCTTATCTTTTACTTTAATGAGTTTTGGACCTTTATAAACTGAAAATCATTATATAATAAAATAAAATTTTCAAAATTTCCTAAAGAGCCCCCCTTATAAAAAACCCTATCTTCTAACACATTCCTCACACTTCTAAAACACCTTGTCTCATCCAACCTCTACTAAATTAATCTCCCTAAATCCATCTATTCCTCTTTAAAGCCTTACCTTAGGCAGAAGGCACTTCAAGTAAACCTTTTGGTTCAAACTAAAGGGAGATACCCAATTTAAAGGTAACATCTTCTCTTAAATTCTTTTCTTTTATTTTACTTCTACAAACCCCTAAAATATTTTTATTCCTTTATTTTATAACAAAAAAATTATCCTAAATATACTAGGTTGTTTTTATGATAAGGATTCAAACTACAGTTACACACAA
Organism: Viscum album; assembly: GCA_963277665.1. Classification (NCBI taxonomy): domain Eukaryota; kingdom Viridiplantae; phylum Streptophyta; class Magnoliopsida; order Santalales; family Viscaceae; genus Viscum; species Viscum album. The sequence continues at coordinate 181,748,637 of OY728125.1, read as the reverse complement.
TTCCATCTAATGAGTAAAGAACATACTATTTTTGTGGATGGCGAACTACTGCCTCACGAAATGATGATTGTTCAATATTATCCTACCACCTATTATGGTGGAAATTAAGATGGAAATTTATTTATATGTGATGTATATTATATTTATACTATTTCTATGCTTCTGTATTTTCCACTTATAGCATACCTTTATGGTTTCCATAATGTGTAAACGTGATAATTTCATTTGAGGAAGTGCAGACTACTGCCCCCTCAAAGTGATATGACTCATTCATGCCATATGTGTAATGTATAAAGGATGAAGTTAATTAAATTAAATAACATAGATATTATACTTTAATTATAATATAACTATGTATTATTAAGTTTTCATTCCTTAATAAAATAGAAATGAAAGTAGCGTTCATGCGTACGTACGGCTTACCGTCTCCATGAACGGTGCGTTTCATTTCTTAAATCCAAATGATATGGAATATTATAAATACATATAAAATGTATATATATTATATATATGATATATAAATCATTAATATAATTCTTGAGATAATGTAATTTTTACCACATGTACAACTTATAATTATAACAAGTTCATTTTTAATTCAAGTTCCGAACATCGACAAAATGTCAGATATGAACTCAAATAATTAACTAATTGTTATAGTAAGGTAATAATTGATATAAAAAGAATAATAAACTTGAAAATATTTATTAATCAAGTATAAATTAACTTTAGTTTATTATTTATGAGATTATATAATGATCGAGTCAAGTCAGACACGAGGTAAGTGATTTCTTATCTCACTTTTAATTCTGTGAGATTTCCATTATTCACCACTTATTTATTTCATGTGGTGTATTGAGTACTTAAATTTGATATATATTATCATGATTATATTTATATTAATGTTTTTATATTATTTATTTTGTGTTTATAAACTTTTGGTCATATGAATCGATTGATTACAATGTGGTAAGGGGTTATCATCTCACTTTTTTATTCCAGTGAGATTCATGATATATTTGCCACTATTTTCTTTTGTGTGGTGTATGTATTGCACATTATTGTATTAATTGTGTAATATAATTCAATTTATGGGTATTTACATCTTCATTGTTTGTTCCTTCTTTCATGGGGTGCATGTTTTGTACGTTACCAAATCGGTAAGGGAACCCTTCACCTTCCTCTTTTAGTCAAAGACTTATTTTTGTTATGTCTTTTAATTTACATCTTATTATGTTGGGATATGTTATTATATATCATTATTTATATAAATTTTATATCCAAGTGATGAGATACCCTTTTTCTCTCATAAACTCATTTTCTAAATTTTAAGTGACGTCGTTAGGCTATCAAATTTTTGTAATGAGACTTCTTTATCCTATTATAATTCTTAATTATGTCATGTTATGATTATGTGTGGAATAAATGTTTATTTATTTATGTTTTAATTTCCACTCACCTTTGTGTGGATATAATTTTTATACACATAATCACTCCATTGATAAATTCTCAAGTCATCTATATGAACTTGATAAGAGTAATTTTAACTCAATCTCCATTCATTGAGTTAAACATCCAAGTCATTGGTGTTATTTTTTAAAAAATATGCGTGAATGTCCTTGGATTTATTTACACTAAATATCCAATAATATTTAGTGTATTTATATTTTTCACACATTATTATGTAATTGATTTATCCTTAATCTAAAAATATAGTTTTAATAAAGGATTTAATCTCAATTTACATTCCATTTAGACTTTATTGTTGTTATGAACCAATTCACTATTATATGGTGTATATAATGTACTTTGGAATATTATATCATGAATCCATTTATTCCCATGATATTATAAAGTTATGATTAAATTTTATTCCTCAATTATTTGTATTCAAGCGTCTTTCATTTTGTTAAAAACTATTTAACTAAAATATCATTTTAAATGTTTTAAAGATTTTTTATTATAAATATTTCTCATTAATGTACATGTTTTAAAAATGTTTTTTAGGATTTATTTATATGGAAATTAATGTTTTCAAATAAAAATTCATTTAAAAGTTTCAAAGTGGTATGGGGCACTTTGATTCAAAAATCTCTTTATTAAATGTTTTAAATGGTTTTGAAAATTGTTTGATAAAGCATTTATTATGTCAATATCTTGAAATGATATATTGTGATTACAATGTGGAAATTTTGTCTTTCCTTTATCCTTGATTTATGTGTTATGAATATTTTATGGTTATTGGGCATTGTTTACATATACGGGTAGTTCCGTGATAAACCTAGGGCGGGTGAGCCCAAGATATCTCTCCAATGCATTTGGGTAACATGAAGAAGGTTAATGTTAATGTTTCTACTAATAGATTTAGGGAATATAATGTGATGGGTATTTCAAAATAACTCCCTATGTAGCTATGATATCTACAATGTAAGTATGCTATGGATGCCACAAGTTACCTTTATGATTTATGATTTCTATGTGTTATTCATAAATCTTACAATTTCATGAGGTATGTTATGATTGAAAAGTATGGTTTCATTGATTTGTATTTATTGATGTGTTAATGTTTCCTTTCCTTATTTTATAACCCTTACTGATCTTTTTTTGCTCACCCCATGTTTTGAAATGTTTTTCACAGAACTTAAAGATGAATAGGGTCAAGGATGGGATCAAGGAAAAGTCATGCTGTCTAAAACATGGAACTAGACTTGTTTTTTTAGAGTTTTTATTTTATGAAAAAAATGAATGATGAGTAGAAGTGTCTACTTTTTAATTTTTGAAATGTAATTTAATAGATATGGCCTAATTCTTTAAAACTCTAAACCTTTAAATATCCTCAATGTGAATTCTTGACTTAACTCATGATTATGTAATGTTTAAGGATGGGTCCTTATAGTAAGACCACATTTACATTTTATATAACAATATAGAGGTTGCTTCATATGTTTAATCCCACAAATTAATTATCAGGTATTTTAATCCATCTAGGAATGAAATCTGAATATTATATACACATAATATACTATTTATAGGATGGTTTCAAGTCCATATTTTTAGGAGATATCTGAAATTCTAAATTCAATTTTAGAATGGATTTAAAGGCTATCCAAAAGACGAGATGTTCATGTATTATCTTATAATTATTATATAATTAATAGTTATAAGTTCTATACAAAGGAACAATATGAACATAGTATAATGAAAAATAGTTTAGTTACTCTTGTGGTAGGAGCAATGCATGTATCTGGCACCAAGGACAAAAATACAATTTATGCGAATATGAAATAATTTTAAATAATTGAATAAATATGGGATTTAGATCATACAACATTACAAGTGATGTTTTTTTATGAAAATTGGCTAATTATATAAGTATATTTAGAATCAATAAATTAAGATTCATGAAAGTTAATTTTAGTAAGTAATGATACAAGGATGGGTCATTAATAATGAAAACACAAGAAATGAAATTATTTTATGCACTGGATCCTACAAACACAAACTGGTCAATTTTTTTTATAGATTAAATCAACTGCAGGGTCAAATGAAAATTTCTCTAAGGATGACCCTTTTATTGGGACATCACAACGATTTCATGGTGGTTTATTGTAAATAGTGTCTTTCATGTTAGAGGGGACTATAATGAGGGGATTTGGATACTTGATGGAGGGTTCAAATCCCTTCAAAATTTAAAGAAATTTTTTTTTCAATGAAGAGTTGAAATGTATTTGATTAGTTTTTTTATATACAAAGTGTTTCCTTATAATATTTTATATTCAATACTATATTTACTTAATCTAAATTAAATTTTTAACTAGTTGTTCAAATAATGGATTCTTTACCTGTTAATCTTACCAATTTCAAGGAACAAAACAACAACGATGTTGAAATTGAGAAAATGTTTAAAGGAGAAAAACATTTTAAGGTGATAAAAAACCTGAAGGTGAGAAAGTAGGAAAAAGTGATCAGGTTGAAAAAAGATAGGAGCAATGTAGAATGATAGTGTTATTAAAAATTATTAAGGTGATAAAAAAAGTTTAAAAATTTGAGGTTGGGTGGAATGCACATTTTTAATGTATTGACCCCAAAAAGTCCATTTTCATTAGATTCATTGGGTCCAATACTCAAATGCATGTGTCAATTGGTATAGATATGTAAAAAAATGTTTTTAATTCATTTAAGATAAAAATTTGGGAAGTCATTATTGTAAAACTATGATATACTGTCTATTTTATCAAATAATAAAATAAGGAAATGTTGATATATTCTTCATTATCCTTTTCACCATATATTTATATTAGAATATTGTTAGATAAAATTTATAATAATGGGCACTGGAAAGGCTCATAGAACATTTCAGGTACTTCTTATAAAATATCATCTTAGGGATGCTGAGGGGAAAATAAAACCCCACCTACCAGCCATATACACATACATCATAAATCAAGAAACCTTGGATGATTTCATTATCCTTTGAGAGGAGAAAGCATTTACGATAAATTTTAACTAGTATTATTTTATTTTACATTATGCATATTAGTCGATTTTATTCACAGTTATTAATTTATGAAATAATAAAGGAGTATAAAAAATAGATAAAATGCATCAAAACCACTATACTCATATTATAAAGAAAGGATGGGGTATGTTTCACTTGAAAAAATGGTATGTATTTTAAATCTATAGTAAAACCTTTATATGATATGAAACAAAAACATAATTATCTTACTTTGTTTATATAAATATTGATGAATTGAAATCTCAAGACACTTACAACCAATGACATATGCTATTGAAGGATCCTTGTGTAAATAAAAAGGGACAAATAGTATATGAAAACATAAAAAAGTATGATAATCTTGTGTAATTATTACATAATAGAATTTTCTTCTTCTTTAAAATAGTATCACATAACAATAAATACTTATTTTTCTATATTTTTATTCATTTTAGACATAATAGTCATTATATATTATATCCTATTCACATATATTTTTAGTGGTTTTGGAGTATCTAAAACATTATGGATGCATTATAGGTGTAGGTTTTGAAGTTTCACCACAAGAATAATTTGAGAAATCAAAGGCACAAGAAGATACAATTGATAAAATGAAAAATATGCAGACATAGATAAACACTACAATAGAAAAAGTTAGTTGGTAGGTTTATGTAATCAACTAGTTTCTTCAAAGGGATATACACGAAGAATCAACATAGCAGAAACTATAAACAAAGAGTCACACACCACTAGTTTAGAGGCTAACCATTACCCTCAAAGTCTCACCTTACCCAAGTTAATCAATTTTTTCATAATAGTTTTTGTTAAATGTGAATTAAACAACCACTGAAACCTTTCTTGCACTAAAATTCTACAAGATGAAATTGATTGTGATTTATATCTATTAATACCCACTCATTTCCTTTTTGTGATAGGTAAAATGTACAATATAAAAAGTTATATTAAACAAAATAAAAAACTTTCAAAAGATCACATGAGTATAGAAATTCACATAGCTCACGAGTTGAGTATTGAGCTACCAGTTCCCATTGATGACCATGATATTCACATGGTCAAAATTTTTATTGTATCTTGTATTGCATGTATGTTTAATCTCATAAAGATACATGATGATAATATGGTATGTACTTTCCAATTTAATTTATATAAAAAACCTTTTATAGTTAATGAAAAAAGGTCTGAACTAAGGTATTAAATTAAAAAAGGAAAAATATAAGTGGAAATAAAATGTAGAGTCAAGAAGATATAAATGATCAACTAATAGATCAAAAGGACCCACTGAGAGTATCTTTACCCCACCAATTTCAGTGCCTAATTTATTAACATTACAAGTTCATGCAGATACAATGTTCTAAAATAGTAATTTAGTCTGCATTAAATATGAAGAATAAATGTATTGATAGTCCATTACTAACATGATTGTTCTTGAAAATGTAAATTAAATTCTCAAGAATGAATGGTTGTGAGACTTAGTTATGAATGTATACATGAGGTACATTTTGATAATTATTTTCAATAATTTATTTTCTATGTTTATTATAGTTTAATACTTTTTATATTTTCTATAGGTATTTATATCACACCAATTTAAAGGGAATAACTTGAAATGAAAAATTTGGATTTTTTAATCCTTATGCCATTTTATAGAAAAAAATCAATGGAAGAAGATGAAAATTTAGTAGGATCACAACAAGTATCCGCAATGTTTGAAAAAAATATTAAATGACATGCTCTTCTTAATACATACAATGAAGGGGTAAAACTCTACATTCTAATAATATAAAATATATTTTCATTTTTTTCCATTAATTAGTACATTTTATTTTTTAGGGTTCACTACATTCTCATTGTGATCAATTTGGATACTCCAAAGATATATATATATATATATATATATATTTGGATCTAATGCTTGAATATTTAATAAACTGACCACACATGATGTCCATTATTAATTTATACAACAATATATTCAACATTTTACAAGTAAAATTCAAATTATATGTTTTATATTATGTTTTAACTAGTATTTTTTTATGATAGGGAGATGTTTATATCATCAAAACCATGGTACGATTATGGTCAATCAACCCAAGAAACCTATGAATTTCTATAATTGGATAAGTATTAGGGTGTATGTAATTACATTTTATTGGAAACATATATATATATATATATAATTACTTATATTTATCAATGTTTATATAATATTCAAAATGAAGTAATTACATCAATTATGGTTATTGCATTTACAGATATAAGAAATATATCATATTCTATCCACAAACTAGTTATTCAACCTCATGTATTTTTATGATTACAATAAATTAAAGTGTTTCTAACCATTGTATTTAATTTTATTTTAGTTATAATATTTGAATATCTTCAAAAGAAGTTAATGGACCAATTACTGTTCAAAGATGAAGTTGTTTGAATGAAGTAGATTTTGAGAGTTCTGTTCAAATTGGTGAAGTAAGTCTTCACCATGACTTATACCACATCATGGTGAATTCATCTAGGCTGTGTTTAAGATTATTATGACCGAAGTTGGTGACTATTCTCATATCACATGGAATTTTTATCTGGGAAGTCACCTATGAGAAATGACTAGTGAAAATACACCCCACCATTTCACTAGGTGTGGTGGATTGATTGTCTACCTATGAAACCTGAGGAAAGAAAAATGACCATTATAGTGGTCATAGTGTATTAGATGATTGAATGTGAAATATGTCATGATAAATAATACTAAGGTCATGGTTCTCAGTGTATTGAGGTCAAAATATGCAAGAACTTCTCACCATGTCTTGGTAAAGGGATTGTCGGTAGGTGACACATCTAAATCTTGAGATATCATTAATGAGGCTCTAAAAATCTTTGACCTTGGTCATTAAAGATTTAGATCAACCCAAAGAACCCCCAATGCATATGAAGTCTATAAATAGATGTCTTTGGAGGCTTGAATCTCAACTATGATATTTACAATCATCTATGAAGACTCTTTCAAATGAATGATTCCTTGATAAATCCATGATGTGATATTGAAAGACATCTTCAAGAAAGATTATAATTCTCAAAAGGAAACCCAAGATTCAATTAATTCAATCCAATTTATAATTTTTTTCTTGTTAATCCTTTTTATTTCTTCCTTATTATAATTTATTAAAAGAACTTCCTCTTCCACATTCTCTCTCTCTCTTCTAATATTTCATTTATTCAAAATCTACTAGAGAGAGTTGAGTGCTTTAGAAAGGTTTTTGTTAAAATAAACCTTTATATTCTTAAACTTATTCTTTAGGTGATCACCACCATTAAAGTGAAAGTTCTTGGTTCTTGGTTTCCATTAAAACCAAGGGTATTCTTCAGTTCTTGGTTTCCATTCAAACCAAGGGATTAATATAACCCTCTAAATAATTCTGTAGGGGAGGAGACGTTGGGGATCATTATTGAACTATTATCAAAATCTTTTATAAAAGTGTGACTTTCTAATTTCTGTAATTTATTTTCCACATTGCTTAATGTTTTAATTTATGTTATGCTCACTTTAATTTTATTGTTTTATTATTAAATCGCATTATTTCATGATAATCACTTTAATTTTAAATCATTATTTTAAATTGTTTTTTAAAAATAAATTTACTCCTCCATCTATCCATTTCACATCCAACCAATATTTAGAATCAATGGAAAATCTTTGTGTTTTTCTAAAAAAATAATTGTTTTCTAAAATTAGTTTTAATTTTAAATATATTAATCAATTTCAAAGTTTGATCTTTTTAAATGGAATATTTTTCGAACACCCTTGTCGGTTATAAAGGATTATCTATGGGTCGTGCACCCTTTTTTAGTGGTTCATATAGTTTCTGGGAACAACAGAAGCATGCATTAGGTAGTTCCCAACTTTTCTTTTTTTTCCATGATCAATGATCAATCCGAGATATATGTGATAATGAATATTGTGATCAATAAAATTGAATCAAAGAAAAAGAAAGGGATATAATTCCATAACCAAGAGTGATGTGATCAACACATATTGTTTATAATCAATTTAATTAGTTAAATAATTACCTATAAGGAATTATTTCTTCATTGATGAATCCGATGTCAGATTTGTAATGCACTATCACTGCGTTGTAGAAAACAAGTGTATATTTCTTGTAGAGGTGATACACATGTGTTCCAAGAATCTCCAGACATTACTAAAGGAGTATTTTAGTGATAGAATGGAAGATCCTTATGCTTGAATTGTCCACCTTGAACACCACTATAATCAATTCCAAAATGTTCTTCTTGATCTGGTGAGGAGGATTGATCACAGTTCTTGGGATCATTATTGGAGAAGGGATCTCTCTAGGCTTGAGATAATTCTCTAAGATTTTTTGTGCACAACTAAATTAGCTAATGATAGAAATAACATAATTGGGTATTTATATTAATAGGGTTAAAATAAAATAATTGCGCAAGTGCCTTTATTATTTATTTAATCACAACAAAACCCCATGTCAAATAATTATAGTAGTATTATTATTTCTAGAAACGTGGTTAACTTGTGAATTATAATTAAATATTATTTAATTAAATAATATTTAATATTATTATTTCCCAGCAGACCATTAAACTCAGTCCTCCATTACTCCATGATATTTATTGGGCATTTAATAATGTATATTTATTTATTAAATAAGTATCATGTCATTATTTTCTAATAAATAAATAAATATTATATTCACTAAATAAAAAATAAATAATTATTAAATGTCCCACTCATAATACATTCTCTAAAATAACCAGTGATAAAATAAATGCGACCAAGCATACATGAATAATTATTAAACCACATGTGGGAATAATATTTATTCAACCTATTAAATAATAAATAATAATATATTATTTTACTAATATTCATGATACACTTAGTGTGTGACCCTCTAGGAATCTTTCTTAGTGGAATTAGGTGATACTGCCTAAAGTCCAAGGTTAGCATCTAGCAACATGCCAAGGCACCCATAGATAAAAAATTTAATACTGTAATGATATGTTATCTCACATGGATTCTTACCATGTAATATAACCCCTTTATCATAATATCTTTAATCGAGCATGTTGTATGCTAGCACCATCAACCTATATGCTCGATATCTCTTTCTTTGAATTTTTGGAAATAGAACTTGCCTATAGAATAACATGACCATGGATTTATTTAGGACATATCATTTCCATCAAAGGTCCTAAGATATTAACTTCCATTAATGAACAAAAGGAATAAATCCTTTCTCACATTATTTATTAATTTAATATTACTCGTGACACACCCAACATATCCTACCTTATTATGAACATATTTCATCACATTTTTCATCAATACATCAAAGTATGTGACTCATATATTCATTAATAATAATCTTAAAGTATAAGGACCAATACACACATTTATAGATAGGAAAATCCAATAATACTTATAAATGTGGATTTCCTACTGATGAGTTTCATTCTCATAATATCCTAATAGATATTACTAAGGGAATACACCATGAGAAGGTTCCCCAAAGTCTGATGAGTCTCCACCCCTGATAGCCTATATCATTTGTGTCCCTAAAATGATATCACCCAGATATAGAACATACATTCAAGAATAGTGTCATAGAACTTTTGGGTTCTCATCATAGCAAGGAACTGATATGACCTTTTAGTGCGACAACTACTCTTAGGACATTATCACATACTACATCACACAGAATAAAAATCATGATGTGATAAATAGTTTATTAACATTCAAAACAATGAATAAATATTTATCATAAAGTACATAGAAGTTGGTTCTAGGGAACCAACTCCAACAGTTCATAATATAGTTATTGGAAAACTCACATGTTTACTTTTCTTGGTAGTATAAGATATCCTGTTTGTAGAAATGTTATGCATGGATTTTTAACTTCTTAAGAATTGGAGGAAAAATGGATCCCCGATGACATTAATTCTTTTGAACTTAATAAAAAAATCTATTAATTCATTATACTATGTTTTAGATCATAACGAGTTTAATCACATTTCTTCTTGTAAAAATGCTTATGAAATTTAGAAATTGTTAGAAGTAACTCATAAAGCAATGAATTAAGTTAAAGACACTAGGCTTGAAATGTTTAGACAAGATCCTGAAATATTTAGTATATATTCAAATGAATCTATTATGAAAATTTTTACATGTTTTTCTGACATTTTCAATAGTCAAAAGTCTCTTTCTGATGATTTTTCTATAGAAACATTAGGTAAAAATATCCTTTGGGTTTTTTCTTGTTCTTAAAAAACCATGGTGATGAAAATATAAATAGTAAAGGACATAAGGAAATTCCATTCAAGGAGATAATCAAAGCTCTCATAACCTATGAGATCATAATGAAGAGACAAGATAAAAAGGAAGTAAAATATGTTAATGAGAAAAGTATAATTTACTTCAAATCAATTAATGATGAATAATAAAATAGTGATGAAATGGTTTATCTAGCCAAGAATATGAATATATTCTTCAAAATAAAGAAATCCTACCAATGTTCCAAAAAGGAGGATCGTGAATGTGAAAAATAAGTGACATGACTAAAATGTAAAAAGAAGGGACATATAAGACTAGAATGACCCTTGATCAAAATGAAGAACAAGGGAAAAAATAATAAAAGCAATAAATACTTCAAGGTTTCAACCTGAAGTGAAAGAGGTGACTCTCTCTCATCAATAGAGTCAAGCGATGAAAGAGATGCCCCTGTAAGCGGCTGGGGTGGTGGGGGGGGGGTTGCCATTCGCAGGGTCAATTCCCCATACCACTTTATTTTATAGTTTTTTGTAGCATGTGTGATTACATTGGTAGTTATAACCCACCTTTTAAACTCAAACTCATCCTCTTCTTCTTCCTCAAATTTTTCTTCCTTTTCTTATTCTTCTAATAAATTAATCTAAAAAGTTCTAAAATATACTCATGATTAACTTTAATAAGGTTTTTGAAAACCAAATTTAACATACAAACAACTTAAAAATAAATATAATCAATCACTTAAAGAAAATTATCAAGTTATAATTAAAAAGGATGAATTATCAAAAAAGTTTAATGATCAATCAAATGTGCATAAATCACAGTTGACTATTGCTGATCTCAAAAAATCTCTCACAAAATTCACTAAAGGTAAACAAACTATAAATAAAATTTTGGATTATCAATGAACTATAAAAAATCATTTTGGTTTTGGTTTTCAAATAATACTAGTTCTTCTAATAAGAATACTTTTGTAAAGGGGATTTTGAAAAACAAGTTTTGTAATTATTTTCATAAAACTGGGCATTTAATTGATTAACATAATTGAAAAAACTCTCGATATGGTAGACCAAAAAAGTATATATCTTTCATCCCATATTTTATCTCAAAATATTTTATCAAAACAAATTTGGGTACCCAAATCTCAATTAGCTAACATATATGGACCCAAAACATGGGTACCAAAAACTTAATTTCATAATTTTATAATAATTGTATCTAAAGAGTAAATTCAAAAAAGAAACATGGTATATGGATAGTGGATGCTCTCGAAACATGTGTAGTGACCCATCTAAATTTTATTAATTTGAAAACCTGATGGAGGATACTTGAATTTTAGTGATAATTCAAGAAGTAAAATCACCAGTATAGGTAAAACCAGTTTTCTCAATTGATTATAAAATATGTTTTATTAATTGATGGTTTAAAGCACATTTTTATAATAATTACTTAATTGTGCAATAATGGTTTAAAATTTCCTTTGAAAAATATTTTTGTAAAGTTTTTAATCTCCAAGGAATTTTTTTTACCATGTTTTATTTTAAAAATGTTTATATTTTCAATTTAAAATATCTTTATTCTCAAAATTTTAAATGTTTGTGCATTTAAGATAGTGATTCTTGGATTTGGTCACTATAACATACACACACTCATTAAGCACAACTGACATAAACTAGTATGAGATTTACCAAAATTATATTTTGATGATAGTATTGCTTGTGAACCTTGATAACTTTTTAAGAAACAAAAAACTTCTTTCAAACCAAAACAATAAGTATCAACCTCTAAAGCTCTTAATCTTATTCACCATGATCATTTTAGACCAACTCAATTTAAAATTATCAAAGGAAAATAATATTATTTTTTGATTATTGATGATTATATAAGATTCACTTGGGTATTTTTCTTGACACACACAAATGAGGCATGTAAAGTCTTTGTAATATTGAACAAGAAGTTTAAAAATTAAAAAGGGAAAAAATTAATTTTCATTTGAAGTGATCTTGGGGGAAAGTTTGATAAAAAAGAGTTTGATAAAATTTTTGCTTCACTAGGTTATAATCATAATTTTTACACTCCTATAACACCTCAAAAAAATTAGGTTATTAAAATAAATAATAAAAATCCTCAAGAAATGTAAAGAGTCCTCTTAAATGATTTCAAACTCCCTTATAAATTTTGGTTTGAGGTAGTAAATATCCCTTTTTTTTGAAGGGTGAGGGTAAAACCCCCTTTGATTAAGAAAGAAAAAACCATCTTTTATAATGGGAAAGAGGAAAACCATTAAAAGAAGGGAACAATCCTTAAAAAAACCAAATGAAACTTAAAAGTGAATAGAAACAAAAATCCAAGTGGAAATTAGAAAAACTCATCGCCCCCTTGCCAAGAATTGCAAAGTGAGTCCCATCAAGAAATTGTGTTTCCCCCTCTTCCAAGAAGTTACACTGTGCTAGAAGCAAAATGTGTCAGAGCACCTCCCCAACCAAAAACGTGGAGGAGATTCGGATGAAAGGTGACATCACACATTTCTCTCTTTCAAGCCACCCGCTTGACAAATAATGAAGAAAACTTTAGCAATGTCAACCTGATGCAATGCAAAAAAACTGAAAAATCACTGAACAAATGACATTGCAAGGCACCCATACACCCATCAAGGAGATGACACATGGAGGGATAAAGGAATTCATCACATCCCTCCCTCTATCAAGGATTCCTACCTAATAACACCTAAAAACTACTATAAAACTTTTCCAAATTAAACAAGGAGAACCAAAACCCACAAGGAAAGCTACTTCTCATAAACAAGCAGGAGAAAAATGAAAACAGAAAAATAGAAGAAAGCTCAACCAATGTCAAGATCACACTACATCAAACAAGATACATCCCTCAACCTCTACCCAGAACCTCAAGAACCAAACTACACCATTCTAAGATCATCAACAGTGAAACTAGGGGAAAAGCTCCCAAAAAATCCATGCAATTTGGAAATGAGCTTTCTGCAGAATGACCTACCTCCAAGTGAAATTCCCTTCATTGATACTTGAATACCTTTGTTTATATGATACCAGGAAGAGTAATCCCAACAATATCACTGCCGAATAGAGAATGATCACACTATAACAGAGTTGAAAAGATCTGAAACTAGATCGGAACCAGAGGGGGAAGCATTGTGAGGCATAGGTGGGCCACAACATCAATCAATGAAAGAAAATATCAACCAGATCATCCATCTCAATAGTGGACCCAACAGAACAGAACTTGAGAGAACCTCATATGTCAATCGAAGAGAAAAAATGAACATCACCTGAGATGAATCACCAAAGATCCATGTAGGCGCAAGCCTTAAGAGCTTTGAACAGGAGAAGCTTGGCCACCACCATTCGATTTTCTGAGCCTTCAAAGAACATGAACGCTAAATTCCAGGCCAACCTAGATCTAGAGAAAGATCCAGGAAAAGGAAATTGTGCATGGTGAGCATGCTTGATCCAAGATTTGATGATAAGGGATGCACAAAAGAGAAGTCAAAAGAAAGCTCAGGTGACGAAAGCAAGGGAGCTCCACCGTGAGGGGAAAGGGGAAACCCTAGTCATGAGAGGCGCTACAACTAGGGGAGTACAGACCCATATGTTATATATTTTTTTGGGGTAGTAAATACCCCTTGTTATATATTAAATCATGTTATCTCAAGACCCTTCCTTAAAAAGACCCCCTCTGAACTCTGAAAAAATAAAATTCCAAAAGTTTTATTTTTTAAAAGAGTTTGGATGTAAATTTTATATTATTTACACTAAATAAAAACTAGGGAAATTTGATCCAAAATCAGATGAAAAAATATTTCTTGGACACTAGAAATCAAATAAATCCTATTGAGTCTTCAATAAAAGAAAAAAAACTATTGAAGTATCTAGTCATATCAAATTTGATGAAAATATTCATAGGACCTCATTCTAATTTGAATATGTGGATAACCTTAAGACTTTGACTTTGAATGATACAAAACATCCTAAAATACCCATCCAAGTTGAATCACTTCCTAGTAATTTACATAAATATTTAAAAAAAATCAAAATACCATCCCTTGGAAAATATTATTAGATATTTTCAATATGGAACTTTTACTAGGTTTTCTTTCTTAAATGAAGTTGATAACTATTATTTTATTAATTTTATAGAACCTAAAAACCTTTATGATGTTATTAATGATGAAAATTAGGTTTTTGATATGTAATAAGAGTTAAACACATTCCAATGGAGTAATTTTTGGAATATTTTTGAAATAATCGACAATAATTTCATTATTGGTTCAAAATAAGTTTATAGAGATAAGTTAGATGAGCAAGGTAACATCACATGAAAAAAAGATATAATCATAGTGAAAATCTATAATCATGAAGAATACATTGATTATGAAAATTCTCACCCATTGATCAACTAGAATCAATAATAATCTCATTAGCATTCACCAACCCATTGTATTAGTGTAGCCTGATCTGTTTGGATGATATTGGGTTGAATGATAGTGGACCATACAACACACTAGCCCGAAACTATCATTAGTTGACCTTTTCAATGAGCTCATTAGGGGTTGAAAGGAAGTAACACACCCCTGATATGGGGGTCAAAGGACCATAAGATAATTTTTGAGGAATTGTAGCAATTATGACTAACTGTAGTAGAGCTGAATGGGCAATATCAACCTCAAACTATAGTAGTGATGACTTGGGAATAGTTACTATAGCATCTCAGGTTTTGGAGGAAATTTTAATATAGCTCCATGTATATCTAGACATTTAACATTATAACATCTTAGACTTGGGTGGCTACAACACTGTAGTAGTGTAGGCTTCCATACACTATTCATAGTAACACAATGGACTTACTATGTAGTTGGTGGCATAATGATTCGTCTTCATTATTATCTCATTTGAGCTAGGGTTTTTTGAGTGAGAAACTCTAAAACCTCCTTGTAATTATGCTCCCAATTTTAATTAAGTGATTCTACCTCTCCATATATATATGGATTATTCCCAAACCATGTAAATCACTGTATCCATGTTCACCATCATATTCTTCTTTTGTTTTTGACTTTTCTTCATCTAGAAACCTCAATAACTATGAATCCAAGTGTTTCTACAACATTCCCATATTATTTTCAAAATTTTTCAAATGAATGTTATAATTTATTTTTCAAATGTTTTTAATTCTGATTTTTTGAACAATCACCTAGTTTTAAAAATCCAAAATTTCTAAATTCCATTTTAAAGTTAACCAAATATTTATATGGTTTAAAATAAACCCCTTAATCTTGGTATGGAAGGTTAAATATTTTTCCTTTATCAAATGATTTCAAAATGGGGAAAGTGGATTAAACATTATTTTTAAAAAATGTTCCAATGATATTTTAATCATTCAAATATATGTTGATGACATAATTTTTGGATCAATAAATGAATATCTTTGTAACAAATTTTCAAATATTATGATAAGAGAATTTGAAATGAGTTTTATGGGTGAGTTAAAATTATTTCTTAGTTTTCAGATCTCTAAAAATGAGGATGACACTTTTATAAGCCAAATAAAATATAGTAATGAGCTTCTGAAGCATTTTGGCATGGATCAATCTAAGAAGATTAATACACCCATTAGTATTTATTGCAAGATAATATTGGATGAAGCTGCTAAACCAGCTGACAACAAGATTTAAAGAAGTATGATTGGGAGTCTTATTTATATTGTTATGAGATGGATGAACATTATGTTTAGTGTCTATCTTTATTTTCATTTTCAAGAAAATACTAAAGAATAAAATATAAAATCTCATAATTTTTTTTATTTTTTAAAAGGTTCTAAAAATCATGGTTTATTTTATTCTAAAGAAACCAATTTTAACCTTTTAAGTTTTTATGATGTTGATTATAGAGAATTTAAACTAGATAGGAAAATTAAAAGTGAGACTTGTCACCTTATTGGAAATTTCTTAATCTCATGGAGTAGTAAAAAGAAAAATCCAGTTTCTCTTTCTACACCCAAATCCAAATATATAACCATAGGGAGTTATTGAACCCAAATTATATAGATGAAACAAAATATATTAGATTTTGGGATAAAATTTCCTCATTTTTAATTAAATGTGATAGTTATATTTCTATAAACATCTATATAAATCCTATTTAGCTTGAAGATACTAATAAAATTGATACTCAATAATACTTTTTAAGAAAATACTTTCAAAAAGAAGATATTGTGTTAGAATAAATTAGCACATATCTTTAAATTTTTTAATATATTCAAAAAACCCATTTCTTTAACTGTGTTAATTTTATTAAAGGTAATCTAGGAATGAAATTATTATTTTTTATTATCTTTTATTGTTTTCACTTTTAAAACCTTGATTATTTTTGAAAATATTTTTTTTTATTTTTAAAACATCCTATTAAAATTTTAAAATCCTGATTTTATGACCACCCTTTATTATCTTATCTCTTTTACATATAATTTTTTTTTCTTTATAATTATTTTTTTAATTGAAAAGGGGATAAAGGTTCAATGTCAAATAGAGATAAAGATATAATGTTTATGGGGTGAAAATTCTAATATTTTAAAAAATGAGGAATATATATTTTCAAACAGAATGTTGTAAAATTAAGAGAAGAATCTTATTTCAAGGGGGAGACTTATGATTTCATGGAAAACATGAAAAAATGTTAATTATAAATATTTTATATTTTCCTATTATTCTTTAATCTTTATTCTTCAAAACCTTTTAATCCTTTTTTTATTTTTATCTTAAATGAGTGTTTTTGATCCTCAATAAGGGGGGAGATTGTTGAAACTCATGTATTTTTATGATCAAAATCACTTAAATAGTTTATAAACTCATTTTGAGTGTATTTTAGTTATACTATTTGAATATCTTCAAAGAAATACAATGGACCAATCATTGGCTAAAGATGAAGTTGTTTGAATAAAGGAGTCTTTTAGAGTTTTGTTTAAATTGGTGAAGAAGGTCTTCACCACGGATTAAACCATAATGTGGTGAATTCAAACATGCTGTTTTGAAGATGATTATGGTTAGAGTTAGTGACCATTCCCATAACACTATGCATTTTGATTTGGGAAGTCACCTGTGACAAATGACCAATCAAAATTCACCGTGTCATTTCACTAGGCGTGGAGGCTTGATTATCTACTTGTGAAACAAAAAAAACAACCATTGTAGTTTTCTTGGTACATCATACGAGTACCTATGAAAAAATTATTTTAAAATAATAATATGGGCTGGTTATTAGTGCATTGAGGTAGAAATAGGCAAGAATTTCTTACTATACTATGGTGAAGGGTGTGTTGGAAGGCGATGCATCAAAATCCATATATATAATTAATGAGGATCTTAAAAGAATTTACCCTGGTCATTAATGACTTGTATCGACCTAAGGAAACCCCAATGCCTATGAAGGCTACAAATAGACATATTTATTGGATTGAATTTCAAATCCAACATCTATAAACATCTATTAAAACTCTTTCCAATGAACAATTCCATGTTCGATCCATGACATGATTTTTCAAGATATCTTTAAGAAATATTAAAATTCTCAAAAGGCAACCCAAGATTTAATGAATTAAATCTAATTTTTAATTACATATTTTTTTAATTGTTCTTCTTACTCCCTTATTTTCATTTCTTAAAGTCTCTCCCTCTTCTACCTCCTCTCTCTCTCTCTCAATATTTTATTTCTTTTAAATATTCTAGTGATAATTTCATGATATATAAAGGGTTTGTAAAAAAAACCTCTATCTTATCCATATTCTTATTTAAGTGATCAGAACCATTAATGTGATGGTTTTGGTTCTTGGTTTTAATTAAAATCAAAGGTATTATTTAGTTATTGGTTTCTATTAAAACTAAGGGATTCTTTAATTTCTTATTTGGTTATTGGTTTCTATTAAAACCAAGGGATAGATATAACCCTCTAAAGAATTCTTGATGGGAGGATATATAAGGTATACTTCTTAAGCTATTTACAAACTCTTTTATCAAATTGTGCCTTTTTAATTTTCATAATTTATTTTCCACAATGCTTAAAATTTTAATCTTTACTATGCTTGTTTTAATTTGATTTTTTTATTCTTAAAACATATTATTTCATGATAATAACTTTAATTTTATAGAATAATTTTAATTTTTTTAAAGGAAATTCACCCCTCTTTTCATTTTATCTTCTACTTATACTAGCATCCCTGAAGCGGTATTTTTGAAGGTAATTACAGTTTCATTTAAAATATTTATTAGCTATTTGTTTATCTATCTTTTCCAATACCACTAGGACTATTGAAAATCTACATATTCAAATGAGTAATTAGATTTTTTTAAGTGAGTGAGAAAATTACATGGTTTCAAAATGTTTGCAGACATCATGAAGAGGTGGTTTCCTATCACCTTTGTAATTTTTTTTCTTTAACATAGATTATGAAGAGGTATTTTATCTATTTCTTATTTAGTTAATTTTTTATCAATTAATTTCTTTATTAGTGAAATTTATTTTAGTTTTATGTGATTCAAATCTTGTCACATGACTCGAAATATTTAATACATTGAGAAAATGAAACAATAGTATTGAATAAAAAAGGATACACCAATTGTGTGAGTATGAGATTATCAATAACTAGTTAGTAGTTTTTATCAATTATAACCACCAAATAAAGAAAATTGAGTTCATTTTTGTATGAACATATCTATTTGTCATATTAATTATCATCATTAATGATAAATAATATGATAAAAATATAGGTTCACACATAAACGAATTCAAGTGACTTTGTGTTGTGGTTGTGGTTGATAAAAAGAACCAGCTAGTTTTTGAAATTCTCATACTAGCATGATTGGTTTGAAGATTCCACTGAAAATTTATATATGAGATTTTTGAACAGTGTTTTTATAATTATCAATATACTATTGTTATAGAAATATTAACTATGTTTTTTATATTATAATTATGCATCCTCTATAGTGACCCATACTTTTCATACATAGATATTACATATTAATATACAACTATTTAGTATATAACATAACTACCCATTCCATAATCGTATAATTATAGTGAATTTGGAAACATGGGTACATAAATAATCTCCCACATAGTTCTTAATAACTATAAACCATATTAAACATATCATACTTAAAATATTTCTTCTTAAACTTGCAAAAGGAAACATAAGAAAGGGTGAGATCTGATGCCTAGTAAGGGTAAACAAGGTGGATATCAATGATCAATTAAACATAACATGATCATATAGGTATATGAAGATGATAATAACATTTCAAAACCATACCCTATATATATAGATCATAATCTTGAATCATGTCATAAATATTGATAGTTTATAAGACATGAATCATAAATCAATCAAAGAACATGATCCATGATAGTATAACATTGGCATAAGGAACATGTTTGAGGCATACACATAAGCATAGAAAATCATTTACTTAGTAGTAAAGGATCATTTATAAGAATATCAAATTGGGTTGGGTTTACTACCCAAACCATCGTAGTGGTCAATATTCGCTCCCAATACCATCAGAGTGGAAAGAGTCCCTTACTGAAATGGATTCACTCCACATTCTAGTTCTATTTATCTCATGAGATTTCCATCTTTACCCAATGCATCAGGGGGATATATAATTTTGTGACCACAAATCACATAATTAAAATCATACATATATGTTATATAAGATCATAAAAAATTAATCATATCATAACCCATGGGAAATAAATGGGTTTCATAAATATTTCATCATAGCATAACCTGTGGAAAATATATAGGTTTTATAAACATTTCATCAATTCATTATAACATAACCCATAGAAAAGGTATAAGTTTCATAAATATATTATCATCATACTTATAAAATATCCCAAGAAATAATAATTATGGTATCATTGGATCATATCTCAAATAAAACTAAAGTAACATAAAATCATTTCAAATACGAAGTGTTTATTTTGGGGTTGGACCTGGAGACCTAACAAACTCCCTGATTTCCTACGGACTATGCTGCTTTGTTCTACAATTTGAATTCACTTTGTTTTCCTACTGATTATGTTTGTCTACAGCTTGCTCTGTCATATGGGCACATGACCTTATCAAGAATCTATTTCACTGGAATACCGTGAAGAGTGCAGAGCATGTCGTATGTGATGAATTTTGTGGTTTTATAATCATATGCTCCTATTTTATTAATTCTGCTTCACATCGTACTTTCTTTCTATGATTATCTTCTCTTCCTATAAAGAGGTTTCAGCTTATGGAGTTCAAAGGGATGATGGATGGGATTTCTTAAAGACTTGCAGTTCCTCTCTTTTTTCATTCGGTATGTATTTTTTCTATCTTCATGTAATTTCTTTCCCTTTTGCTGGTGTAAATTCATTGAACCTTGATACTTTATTTTAATCTTTATTTTTTTATAAATTCTGCAGGGACATGGGTTGGGAGACCAATCCATGTTTCACTTTTTTCAAAAAAAAAACATTTCTTTCATACTTTTGTAAAAAGTCAAAATGTACCTCATTTGTAAAATGAAAATAATATTCATTTTAAAATGTTTTTTAAAAAGTAAAAAATGGTTAAAAATGAATTTAAACAATCATTATATAATAGTAAAAACATTTTTGAAATATTTTTTTGAAAACATGGACATAGAAGAGAAAGGATTTCTGACCGAAGAGAGAAATAGAGTTGATTTTCCTTAAAAACACCATTTTAGTATCTTGAGTACTTAAAGAGGGGAAAATAAAATGAAAACATATATTCTACATAAATAAATATAGGTAAATAAAAATCATTATATTCCTGAGAGGTATATCATTAAATTTCATCATTGGAAACATAATCACAAACAATCCTGATAAACAATGAGATTTTAACATAAAACCCTTACCAATGGTCTAAACTCCTTCATACATATTAGAGCCTCCTGTATAATAAATATTGATTTAATATACATATATTATATAAAAATACTCATATATATCATACCATATATGATTTTCTTATAACATTTTATCACCCATTTATTAACAATGCTTTATTAAAATCACTATTTTGGGTGATAACTGCTTCATTTTTCATGTATGTTTTTGTTTGGTAGTTTTGATCCTTATAATTTTATCATATATCAATCATATAAATGATTTTAATAATTATATAAATATAATATATATTAATTATCTACATATTTATATTCATTCATAAAATTTAGAGATATAAAAATGAATTACACCATTCATGGAGACGGTAGGCCGCACGTTCGCATGAATGTTGTTTTAATTTTTCAACAGATGAAATGAAATAAAGTTAAATAGTAGTAAAATTTAAATAATAATTATTATATCATATATATCATATAAATTGATTAATTATATCCTTATTACCATCCAATACAAATGGAAATGAAAAATGAATCACAACGATTTGTGGAAGGGTATTCTACACGTATCCAATAGATTGGATAGAAAAAAGGTTGAAATAATATTATCATTCCAGAATAATAGTTATTTCATAAATATCATATATAAATATTATAACCATCAATAAAATATGGTGATGAAAAATGAATTGTATATCTATGTGGAGACGGTAAGTTGTACATACACACGAATGATACTTTTACTTCACATTTGATGGGAAAGAGGGTGGATAATGGTGGTTTAATAATAATAATAAAATTTTGGTATATTGATGATAAAAAAATTATTATTTTATTAAAAATACCATATATCTATATGTTTTAAAAAAATAAGTACAAATAAATTGATCTATTAAGGCGATTACCTATTCTTTGGAAGAACTCCTTTGGATATCCTCTTAAGGACACTATGGTTGGTTTTTTGGGGAGAAAAGAACCACTAAAACATGTATAGAAAATTTTATAAGAGAATTAGTCAATTATTGGTCAATATAGAAGGCTCAAGGTGGTGTAAATAAGATAAATTAGGGGTGTACTTTTATAAGAGAGGGAGATGACACACTTGGAATTTCTTAAAAGATTAAAATTTAATAAAGTCATTCTCAATAAAAATGCTTCCAAATGGACATGGATTTGAATAAAAATAGTATAGGTTTGAAATAACATCATCCAATGAAATTTATATAGGTTTTTGTATCATTTTAAACCTACTATTTTTTATTAACCCCCTTTTTAATCATTTTTGATCTTAACCACGACACTATTTCAATCATAAATGGTTAAGAATGTTATCATAAATAAAAAAATGACTAATAAATGGACCATGATTAATATTTTATACTATATTCCATTAAATTTTATAAAGAAAATATTTATATGAATTTTAAATCATTTAATTAAATATTATTTATTACAAAATATCATTAATGTCAATTTTGAAACTATTCCTTTAATTTGACTTTATAGACACTAAGAAAAGGATGGGATTCATATCTAATCATTTCAAATAGCCTTAATATTTTACATGTATCTTAAAAATTCAGTGGGAAAATTATTACACCTATGATATTTATGAATCATCCCCTCAAATAAAAAGGCCATCACGTCACAACTCTTAATGAATTCACCCATACTTATTTTCATGTCATTGAATCCCCAAAGTGGAATAAGGATCTAAGAATTTTCCCATTCTTACTATACCTTAGTTCCAATTTCCAAAAATATATCGTTTATTCATCTTTGGGATTACTTTGAATATTTGGTTAATAAACTATCTTCCACCCTCTTCTCCATATAATGCACGAGGATGATTTTTCCATTAGACTTGGCAGGCACTGGTTTCTCCTTTGCTTCACTTTCCTATCCTCTCTCATGATTGTCTGATTTTTTTACTTTTCCTATATATCAAATTCTAAATCCATGCATCCACTTACTTTAAGAGGACCCTGTAATGACCCAAATTGTTATAAATAAAATTCCCCTTTTTGTTTTAATTAAATATCTTATTAAGTAATATGGTTATAGAAAACACATGTAATTATTTTGTTTTATTATATCTAATTAGATTTAAAAGACCATTAAGTATCATTAGAATCAATCATATAGATATTGAACAATGATCATATGATTAGTATAAATATAGTTCTAACAAATCCAATTGACATAGACAAAGGAAGAGATAGCCTCAACCAGTAGGATCGTATCATATGAAGCCCATTTATCAGAGCTTCCAAGGGAGATAAAATCTATAATATTTTCCCTTGACAAAGGCCAAGATGATATCCAATAGATTAAGTATGATAAAAAATGTTTACGGGAGAAGTTCAAGCTCATCAAGATCACGATCCAAACCATGTATGCCGAACCACCCCATGAAAGTCTCACTATCACACACCTTACTCTTAGGGTGTTTGTGGGTATATTAAAGGTATATGTTTCAAGACCCTAGAAATATTATTATGTAAATTATTTTTTATAGAATAATTAATATATTTTCATCCTATTATTGTTACTTTATAAATGATTTTTATATTGATACAATAAAACACAAATAGTATTTTTGTGTAATATTCAAATTCAATTAAGGAATTTATTTTGATGAAATAATGGATTTTAAAAATAAACAATATTTTAATAAAATATTATTATAAATAAATTTTATTAAATATAAATGATTATATAATTTTTATGATGTTAAATGTAATTTTTATAAGGGGTTGAAAATTAATTTTGTAAAAAACCCCAAATTTATTAATAAATTTTGATTTTATTTTAAAAGTAAAAATTTAAATATTTATAAAATTATTTAGATAAAATGAATATTATTTTTTGAATTATAACATTTTAATTATATAATGGTGATTTTTTCATAATTTTCTGAGACAGTCAAATTTTAAGGTAAAAATTAAATACCGTATAAATATACATTGTGTATTATGACATCATAATGATCCCAAAGTGATGTAATAAATATTATAAATAGGATAAACTACCAAATATATGTTTTCAATTTAAATTAAGAGGATTTTAAATTTATTTTATTTATTTTATAAAGCCATTATGAATCCTCCAAAACCATTAATATATTTTTAGGTTTTAAAATCATTTATTTAATAGAATGACTCACCTCCACATAATAAAGGGAATTATTTTATTAAGTTTGGACCTTTTACTTATAAAATAATATAAAAAATTAAATTTGGAAGAAACCATGGGTAAAAACCATGGTAAGGTTTGTGGTTTTTGTTATTTTATTTTGTAGAGTCCAAAACCTAAATAATAAAGAAATTCCCCTAATTTCATATATAATCCCACTAAATCTACCATTTATCTTCACTAAAACTCCTTTAATTATTTCCATAATATTACCTTAAATCTATATAGTACTCCCAAGGTGACCCAAGATCTTAAGAATCCCCTCCAAATCATTTGGAGTCACACACTCAAGTAAGGGTTCTTTGTTTTCTCTTCTTTATTAAAGTTTATTTAATATCACATGCCTTATATTTCCAATTAATTATGTTGGGAAATGTATTTCCATATAAATATTACTATCCATTTAATGTCTAAATGATTAAATACCCCTTTATATCTCATCAACCTATTTTATAAAATTTTATGTGACGCCGTTATGCTGCTAAAATTTCACTGTGATTTTCCATGCCAAAATAATTGTGTAGTGAATAACATACCCATTTTATATCAAGGGTATTCAAATTTATACACATATAATTATTTTATTGGGCACTTACATGTAATTATTATAAAATCATTTATCATGAAATAAAATATTATGATGAATGTGTCCATGTTGTATGATCTATGTGGCACACTTAAGCCTGAGAATGAAATGGAAGTGATGGGTGAGCTCGGAATTATATAGCACTCTAATACATTGGGTAATGTTTAGTATCATGATTCATAATTTTGGGATAGTTAATGAACATGATTCCTTTATGGGAATTTTTCTATCATAATGTCTTGGCAGTTATCCTTGACCTATGTTTGTGATATAGTGTTTTAATTTGTTTCCACATTTCCCATGTTGCCTTTACAATTATAATGCTATATCATTATTCATGTTTATGATTCCTAATACTTTTATGTACTATTGATATTAATTGTATAAAATTTATTAATCCCTTCACATTATTCCATGTTTATTTCCTAACTGGGATTTATATGTCATCCCTTTCTTATGTATGTACCCATGTTATCCTGTGTAGTTTTAAGTGAGAGCATGTCAAGGAAGTTTTCAATAAAGATATTATTTTTCATGTTTTAATTTTTAAGTAATATAAATAATTAAAAAATACACTATAATTATCAATATTACATGTTTTATGAAGTGTAATATTATGTAATAAATCATTTATTATTTTGAAATAAAGAGCAGTGTTTTTATAGTTGGTATAAAAGGAAAAGTTTAGTTATTTTTGGGATTAAGATTAGAAAACTATAACAAAAGCCTTAGGAACAAGAATAAGTATAAGAAAACATACTTAAATTTTGGTAAGTATACATTAAGTGGTTTATCAATCAAATACATCATTTTATGGATACTATAAGTAGACATGGTTCTGGAAGATACGTACCTAGGGGTAACAATCCCGACAAGGTGTACCGGGCTTAACTCTGTGTAACCTGGTACACGACAACGGGCCTTACCACGAACATGGTATGACACTACTAGGGGATATTATTTGGTAAATTCATATGATCATTATGAACCATTAGTAAGGGAATAAAAAAATTCCCATAATAATATATGTTAGGAAATACATCATGGATAACATAGATTGAAGCATAGAAATTCATAAGTTAAGAAATAAATTTAATTTATAAGTTATACATTTAATTTCATTGGGTTACCATTTTTTTAATAGTTTAAAAATATTCATCCCTAATTTTTCCTTTTATTCTAGACAATAGCCAGAAATAGGAGGAATCGAGTAAACGATCAACACAATGGGAAATATGATGAATGCTCTAACAAGATGCCCAACCCAATAGGAGACGGAATAAAAAACTTTATGATAATAATATATCATATGAATCAGGTTTTTAATATAAACCTATATCATGAGGAGAACCCAACCCCCCCCCCCCCAAGAGAGAACAAGTCTTATTCATGCAACAAATCCTCATACTTTTAATGGATCATCTGATCCCTTAATCGTGGAACAATAGATCAACCCCATTGATAAGATCTTCTCCACCATTAAATGTTCTAAAAAAGAGAAGGTTCTACTGGATGTTTATCATATAGAGGTATAATATGATTAGTGGTGTACATTGATCAATAATGAAAATCCCAATGAAGGTATCAATGTGATGGAGTGGAAGGAATTTAGGAAAATGCTTTTTGATAAATATTTTTCCTCATACTCTTTGACTTAAAATGGAAAGGGATTTCCTCGCCCTCAAGAAAAATATGATGAATCTATTAGAGAGTAAGAGGAAAAATTTACAAGACTTTCATGATACACCTTTAGTTTTTTTGTTTACCCTAAATTCAAGGTTGACCACTTCTTTGGTGGGCTAAAACCTAGTCTATGAAAATTTCTAGAGATCCATGACTTTAAAAGCCCTGAGGAAATTTTCCGATGTGCCCCCAAATTTGAAATAAAGATTGGGGAATATTAAGGGTATCATGGGGATAAGAAGTAGAAAGTGTAGTTTAATTCTAGTGGTCTGATGGAGAAATCTAATGGTGATAATAAATTTCAACATCCCACTTGTCAAAGGTGTGTAAAGAAGCACCCTGAAAATTACATAAGGGGGAAAAGGAAATTATTTAGGTGTGGGAAGGAAGGGAACCTAGCTAATGATTATTGATAGGAGAAACCCTCTAATATGAATAAGGAAAGTAATTCCTTGTTAAAACCTCAATGCATTTTTCATTTCTTAAAATACAAGGAATTGGGGCACTTTTCAAAATCAAAGTCAAGGGTTTTTAGAGAAAACCAAAAACCTCCAAGTCAGTAAGAAAGATATTTTTCCATCATAATCATCGAGGTGGATCTCTACAAATAAGTGGTGATAGGTACTCTCTTTATTCATACAATAATAGCAAACATACTTTTTGATTATGGTTCTACACATTCCTTCATATCATGAATGTTTAGTAGAACTATTCAAAAACCACCACAAATCTTGGAAATAGAGCTATTAGGAAAAATGGAAAATGGGGAAATTATTAAATCCCAAGTATATAATTCCTCCCCAGTCACACTTTGTGGGATGAAATTCCCAAAAAACTTTTTCATCCCATCATTGGTGGAATTCGATTCAATTATGGGTATGGATTTGCTTTCCCAATATAGATCCAACTTAAAGTTTTGCGAGAAAAAGATCACTCTATGCATTGTGAATAGACTCCCAATTATGTACAAGTGCAAGGAGGATGAATCTTATTTACCACCAAAATCTCAAGCATGTACATTATTTCCCTATGAGTAAGCGTATCTAGCTCAAATTATTGAGTCTAAGGAAGGAACTAATCCTTGAAGACATGCATATTGTGAGGGAATACACTAATGTGTTTCACGTGGAATTGGCTAGTCTTCCTCCTAGATGAGAGGTTAAATTTTCAATCTATCTTATACCTAGGGAATTTCCATTATCCAATAATCCATATAGAATGAATTTTGTAGAACTTAAGGAGATGAAGAAACAACTACAAGAGAATCTGGATAAAGGTTTCATATTCCCAAGTGCTTCACCATGGGGTGCACCGGTCCTCTTCATCAAGAATAAGGATGGGTCAATGAACCTTTGCATTGATTATAATGAGCTCAAAAATATAATGATAAAGGAAAATTATCCTTTTCCATGGATTGATGACTTAATTGATTAGCTACGTGGAGTGTAATATTTCTACAGGGTAGATCCGTGGTTGGGATATTACTAAGTTAGGGTAAAGAAGGAAGAGCATGAGGAGCATCTGAGTACTATACTAAAGACCCTACTAAAGGAGAATCTCTATGCCAAGTAAAAAAACGTGATTTATGGTTGAAGGAAGTATCATACTTGGGGAATATCATCATAAGAAATGGGATATCTATAGAACTTCAAAATAAATAAGCAATTGAAGGATGATCAAGACCAACATCTGTGATAGATATCCGCAGCTTCCTTGGGTTAGCTGGGTATTATCGCTGATTTGTGAGAAATTTCTCACAATTTTAAAACCCTATTACCAAGATAACTTAGAAGGTAGTAAAGTTTTCATGGAATTATGAATGTGAAGAGAGATTCATGGATATGAAAAGGAGGCTTATCACTACCCCTGTGATCACACTTCCCATAAGTGGAGAACTTTTAATAGTATTCAGGGATGATTTGAAGAAGGGATTGAGCTATGTGTTGATGAAGAATGACAAATTCATAGACTATGCTTCAAGTTAGTTAAAAGTTAAGAAACAAAACTACCCAAATACATGATCTAAATTTGGCTACAATGATCTTCACTTTGAAAATATGGAAGAATTATCTATTTGGGGAGAAGTGTGAAATATATACAGATCAAAAAATCCTAAAGTGTATATTTACACAGAAAGAGATGAATATGAACCAACAAAGATGCTTAAAGATGATAAAATACTATGAATACTCAATCCACTACCATATTGGGAAAGAGAATAAATTTAAAGACACTCTAAGTATAAAGGATTCAACAATTCTATCATTAATAAGAATTGATAGTGGTCCAATATTATTGGATTTGAAAAGGATGGACATGAGAATCATAAAGGAAGGAACATCATCAATTCTTTCATAAATTATTGATCAACCGTATCTTTTAGTGAGGTTAAAGGATACATAAAGAAATGATGTAGGAATTCAGAAGAAATTGGAAACTGTAAGGAAAGGAAAATACTCAAATTTCAATGTTAATGAAGAAGTAATTGTGAGATTTCTATAAAAACTATGTGTTACATAGAATCCCAAGTTAAAGAAGGAAATATGGGATGATGCACATAGTTCATCATTCTACATTCACCTAGGAATCACAAATATGTATTGAAATTTCTGTGAGAACTATTGGTGGGACAATATGAAGAAGGAGATCACTGAATATACATTAAAGTGCTTGGTATGTCAGAAAATGGAGGCTAAAAGAAAGAAGTCAAGGGAGATTATGCAACCATTACTCATACCAACATGGAAATGGGAAAACATCACCATGAACTTTGTCACCAGAATTTCAAATAAATCCAGGGGAAACAATGTTATATGAGTTGTTTTGGATATTCTTATAAATATAACTCACTTTATCACAATCTGAGAGGACTTATCATGGGATCAACTTGCACAGATATACATAAGAGAAGTGGTAAGGATGTATGAAGTATCACTATCGATTGTATCCAATCAAGATATGAGATTCACCTATAAGTTACAGAAAAGTATCCAACATGATCTAAACACTGAGATGAACTTCAATATGACCTATCATCCCCAAATTGATGACCAATATGAGCAGACTATTCAGACACTAGAATACATGTTGTGAGTATGTTATATAAACTTCAAAGGAGGATCTAACCAATATATTTCTCTGGTCGAGTTATCTTACAATAACAGTTTCCACTCAAGCATCCAAATGGATCCCTATGAAGCCCTTTATGATAATAGGTGAATAATGCTTGTGTATTGGGATGGAGTTGGGGAACAAAAACTACTAGGTTCTGAAATGGTTGAGGAAATGGTAGAGAAGGTTAAGAATATTCAATATGACATCATTGCTGCTCAGAGTTGAAAGAAGAATTATGCTGAAAATCATTGGTGATACCTAGAGTTTTATACTAGAGACATGGTATTCCTCCACATATATACATGGAATAATGTGATAAGATTTGGGAAGAAGGGAAATATTAGTTCAAGATACATCAACCCCTTTAAGATCCTTGATCGCATTGGAGCGGAGACCTACTGACTAGCACTCCCACCTAACCTATCTTAAGTACATGATGTATTCCTTATATCCCTCTTGAGAAAGTACATACCAGACCCCTCACATGTACTCAATCCTGAAGTGGTACTCTTGGAGAATGATCTATCCTATGAAGAGAAACCGATGAAGATCTTAGATAATAGAGAAAAAGTTCTATGAAATAAGTCAATGCACCTGATCAAAATGCTGTGGAGAAACCAAAAGTTTGGATAAGTGATATGGGAATTGGAGGAAGTGATGAAACATAGTTACCTTCGTTTATTTAATGTGGGAAAAGAAAATTTCAAGGGTGAAATTTATTAATGGGGGAATATTTTAACGACCTAAACTATTGTAAATAAAATTTCCCTTTTTGTTTTAATTAAATGTCTTATTAAGTAATATGGTTATAAAAAAACATGCACTTAGTTTTATTATATACAATTGGATTTAAAATACCATCAAGTATCATTACCATTGATAATATAGCCATTGAATATTGATCACACGATTAGTATAAATATAGGTCTAACAAATCCAATTAATACAAACAAAGGAAGTGATGACTTTAATGAGAAGAATCGTACCCTATGAAGCCCATTTATAAGAGATTACATGGGAGATAGAATCTCTAGGATTTTACCTTGACCAAGCCCAATATGAGATCTAAAAACTTAAAAATGAGAGAAACTATTTATGAGAGAAGTTCAAACTCATTGAGATCACGACCTAAACCATGTACGCCGAACCACCCCATGAAAGTCTCACCATCACACACCTAACTGTTAGGGAATTTTCATGTGTATCAAAGGGAAATGTATCAAGACCCTATAAATATTATTATGTACATTGTTTTTTATAGAATAATGAATATATTTTTATCCTATTATTATTACATTATAAATAATTTTTTTACTTTGATACAATAAAACACAAATAGTATTTTTTGTGTAATATTTAAATTCAGTTAGGGAAATTATTTTGATGAATTAATATATTTTTTACATAAATAATATTTTAATAAAATATTATTATTAAATAATTTTTATTAAATATAAATTTTCATATAATTTTTATGAAGTCAAATATAATTTTTATAAGGGTTCAAAAACTGTTATTGTAAAAAAAACCATCATTTTTTAATAATGGTAAATTTTATTTTAAAAGTTAAAATTAACATATTTAGAAAATTAATTAGATAAAATGAATATTATTTTGGAATTATAACATCAAAATTATATAATAGTGAAAATTTTCATGATTTTCTGAGATGGTCAAATTTTCAGGTAAAAATTAAATAATGTATAAATATACTATGTGTATTATAACATCATAATGACCCAAAACTGATGTAATAAATACTATAAATGGGATCCAAAACCAAATATAGGTTTTCCATTTTAAAAAATTGGTTTTTAAGATGATTTTATTTATTTTATAAATCCATTATGAATCCTCCAAAACCATTAATATATTTTAAGGTTTTAAAATCATTTACTTAAGAGTATGACTCACCTCCACATAAGTAAGGGAATTATTTTATTAAGTACAGAAATCATCCTTATAAAATAGTGGAAACAAATTCCATTTGGTAGAAACCATAGTCAATAACCATGGGAATGTTTGCTATTTTGGTTATTTTATTTTGTATAGTCCAAAACCTAAACAATAAATAAATCTCCCTCATTTCCTATATAAAATCACCCAAGATCCCATTTATCTTCACTCAGATTACTTAGAGAATGTCCATAATCTTCACTCACCTCTCTAGATTCCTTCTAAGGTACCCCTAAGTTCTCAATAAGTCCCTCCAAATCACTTGGAGTCACACACTCAAGTAAGAGTTCTTTCGTTTCTCTTCTTTATTAAAGTTTCTTTAATATCATATGCCTTTTATTTCCAATTATTTATGTTTTTACATGAATTTACATGTACCTATTACTATCCATTTAATTTAAAAATTACTAGAGACCCATTTATCTCTCATTAACCCATTTTATTATTTTTTATGTGTCACTGCTATGATGCCGAAATTTCACCGTGATTTTCCATGCCAAAATAACTATGTAGTGAATATCACACCCATTTTATATCAAGGGTATTAAAAATTATAAAGATATAATTATTTGATTAGGCAATTACATGTAAGTATTCCACACTCCTTTATCATGAAATAAAATATGATGTTGAATGTATCCATGTTGTATGATCTATGTGGCACACTTAAGCATTAGAATAAAATGAAAGTGACGGGTGTGCCCGAAATTATATAGAGATCCTCTACATTAGGTAATGTTTAGTATCATAATACATCTCATTGGTATATAGAGTGAACCTATACTGATTTATTGGTAGTTATCCTTGACCTATGTTTATGATGTAGTGTTTTAAGTTATTACCACATTTCCCATGTTGCCTTTATGATTATCATGCTATATTATTGTTTATATTTATGATTCCTACTAATTTTATGTCCCATTGATATGAATTGTCTAAAATGTATTACTCTATTCATGTTATGGTATGTTGATCCCCTTACTGGGCTTTATATATCACCCCTTTCTTATTTATGTCCCTAGGTTATCCCACGTAGTTTTAAGTGCGAGCATGTTAAGGAAGTTTTCCACAAAGATGTTATTTTTATGTTTTAAATTGTTAGGTAATATATAAAATTCCAAAATACACTAGACTTATCAATCTTATGGGTTATATTAAGTGTAATATTATGTAATAAATCATGTATTACTGTTAAATAAAAAGTAGGGTTGTTATAGAACCTCCTCCTGGATGGGGGTGTTAATAATTTTTTTGTTTTCATAAGGATACTCTTCTAAAGGAGGTATCTCTTGGTTTGTGGTAACCTCACTAGGGAAAATTCCATTTTCAAGTCCTTTAAAGAAGGAATGGGAATAATTACTATCCTTAGTACCTTTTTCTTCTGATCGAGTAGTCATTAGTTTTAAAAGATACAAATAATATTTACAAGCCTTAGTCTTCCTCCTTACATTAATTGGATAGTCACAAACATCAATGGAACTTTTCTACCCTTTCTACAAACAATTTTTGAAAAATATTGTAGTTTTCTCATACACTTCATACTCTGATGATGACTGAGGATCATTATCTATTATTGCCACATTTTCTAAAATTTTCTCCACTAGGGATAGACCCACCTTCTTAACCTTTCTATGTCTATATTTTTTCTAAACCCTAAGTCCTTTGTATCATAAATCCATTTTCTAAATTGGAAAATTAGTTCTATAGGAGGATAAGGGAGTTATCCATTATTGGAGGGGATTTAAACTATGACTTAGACCCTATATGTGGCCCTTGGATGGATGAGTGCATCTGAGAGGATGAATTGAAAAGAAAACCTGAAGCAAACCTCAAAGATCTATTCACTCCTACTGAAGGTAGATAATTATCCATATTATTTCCACCTCTATACTCTTCATACAAACCAAGATTTCATCATGAGGGTAAAGAAACCATAGCCACATAAGATCTCATAGGTTTACGACCTACATTTTCATCATTATTAAATGAGAATTAAGGATAAGATCCTTGACTAACCAAACCATGTTCAAAGACCTATTAGAGGTAACCCATATGATGACTAGAGTGGTCGAAATATGAACAATATTCAAAACAAACCACCTTTTTGATTCAATATTCATTTTTGATCTCAATCCACACAAAATCATATGGAGACTTGGAAACATCAACCATAACACAAATATGTGGAAAAATTGGAGGACATAGGGAGTGAGATCTACTATCAAATCAAAAAAAATCTACCGACTAAGTTTCCTAACGTAGAGTGGATTGAAGGATTTTGAAATGGTAGCAGGAGCCTTGGAAAACTTACCCTGATTGGAAATGTTAGAGGATCTCATCTCAAATAAAAGATGAAAGACCATTGGAAAAGGGACAACCAAACACCATTAAAGTATCTCCGAATATAAGGACATGACCTTAAAATATTACTTAATCTTGAATTAAATGAATAATTCACATTGAGGATCTTTTTAGGTTTAGAGTTTTAGAGAATTAGGACATAACTATTACATATCAAAGATTACAAAGACACCTCTACTCAGTTTCCATTTTTTTCACAAAATAAAAACTCTTGAACAAAAGAGACTTGTATAGTTCCATGTTTTAGATAGCTGTTGACGCTCCTTTTGTCATAGAGTCTAACCACTGAAGAAAAGAAATACCTTGAGCTCCAAAGTGATTCAACCTTTGGACACATATCAAAAATTAACAAAGTAAGGAATAAGAAGAACATTATACAGGGGTCATGCAAGTTCTACAATGGTCGTGCAAGTACACTTGCGCGCCGAAATGGTCGCGCAGGTACACTTGCGCGCCCTAAGTGATAACTTCTCTAGGTATTCTCCTGCCTATAAATAGACCCTGTGGGCCCCCCATTTCGAGAGGAATTTTTCCAGAATTCACGGATAGAGCTCTGAATTCCCAAGTCTTTTATTCAGGTCCTTCGAACTCTTCTAAGGAAATTCTTTACCTATAATGGAAGGTCTAAACAGGAAGAGTAGGGTATACGTGTTAGAATTCACTAACACTTACATGCCTAAGTGTTTTACCCTTAAAAGGAATGAGCACACTTGCGCGCTGCCTTACTTCTTCATTAGAACTTGTGTGCCATATTCTGGAAAGCCTCTAGGGATAATACCAAGGGTTTGAGCCAAGTTTCGCCCAAGTATTACCACAAGGTTTGAAAAGTGCACAAGTACCTATTTGCCGCACAGGTATACCTACGCGACATGATTTGTGCGCCGACCGACTTTTTCACGCAGTAACTATGCGCCTGCCAGTATTTACACACCCCTACCTTTTTGGGTGCCCTTATTGCCCATTTCACCCCTCTTAATCCATTCTACCTCTCCTATTCAAGATTAAGTCTTCAAGACACTCTTTAAATCCATTTATGGAATGATTTCTTGATTTGACTTCCTTATCTGAAAGAAATTCTGTGGAATATCTCTCAAAACCTAGTGATTTACACATATTTATGTCACTAAAGATTGAGATTTCATTCATTCAGCCTCATCCTTTAAGGTGAGAGAATTATTAACTTGGGCCTCCTTTTCAGGAGTAAGCCCCAGCCCCCAAATTATGGGCATCTTCTTTAGGAGTAAGTCCCAAGTCCCCTAATATGGGCATCCTATTTAGGAGTAAGCCCCAGTCTTAAAGTCTCAAATATGGGCTTCCTTCTCAGGAGTAAGCCCCAACCATAATTCCCTTAACCTGGGCCTCCTTTTCAGGAGTAAGCCCTATTCCCTTAATTTTTCAAGTCTCTTAACCTGGGCCTCCTTTTCAGGAGTAAGCCCCAGTCTTAATTTCTCTTAACCAGTCCTAATTTACCTTTGATCTAGGATTCCTTCTCAGGAGTAAAACTCAAGTCCTCTCCTAATTTGGGCCTCCTTTTCAGGAGTAAACCCCAAGTTAGAGTGTTCAAGTCTCCATGAAGCACATATACCTTTATAGACCCTGTTCCTGGATTTCTTCCCTGAAGTAAATCCTAATCTTCATTTATCTGGGTAGTCATACATACATAAGTCCCACATTATTTCTTATGATTGCATCTTTCATAGCACAATTGTCTGATTTTTACCAATACCTCTTATTTCTCACACCGAGCATGACTCACGTGAGATTAGAGTGTAAAAGTAATTATGACATCCTTCTTTGAGTCATCAATCATAAACATCATACTCCCTTACTCGAACTACATGGGTTCTGATTCCTTTTCCAAAACAAAGGATACGTAGGTATCCCATCTGCGGGTTCGATCCCAACTCTGAAATAATCCATGTCCTTCTGAATAACAATAAACTTCAAGTGCCCCATTGAGTGGATTTAAAAGAATCATGATCATCATAATGACCAAGAGAATTCTATATAAATGTGCCAAAGGATACCATTGACCAAGAATCTCTAATAAATACAGATGATTCTCTATCGATGAAGAACCTCGAATACATATAAAAGATTCTATAAATTTCATACATATTTAATCATTGATTGTCAGATCTAAAGGAAAGCTCATTTTATACTTGGTAATGTAATAAGGATTCACGAATATAACTTAAATCTATAAAGAGAGTCCCAGAATAGACAATAATTCCCCTCAAAAGGTATGATGAGTCCGACCTCCCATCCCCTCGACCAATGCAAATTCCTAAGCTTCATCAGTCCACAAACTAATGAACGCCTACCTTTGGAAAGTAGGTCCAAATGGATGTGGAATCATTGGATGTTTCCGGTTCTACGAACAAACCCATTGGAAACCTATTGTAATGTTTGAACCTTCAATCAAGAAGGTCATCCCCGAATTCAGAGGGAAACAAAAAATGGTGAACCCAACGTGAATCCTTAACCAAGTTAAAATAATGTTTTACCTATTTGTTAGGCCCCTATTTAAAACTCAATGAGAGGGAAAACAAAAAAAATCATTGACATATGTGCTCATCCAAAAGATGTAGTGGCTGAATTTATCTTCATTACATTTTTTATATCAAACAGGCACTCTTTTCCAAGATCTTATACATTTCCATAATGGATTCTCTCAAATTCACACCTGTGAATACTACTGCTGTGAATGCTAATGCTGGTACTCCTGCTGAATCGTTATCCGCTCTGAGGATGACATCACCTACTCAGCATCTTCAACGCTGGGTATCAAACACGCTGGTTAAGGAGTACCATCAAAACGGTACTATTCCAACTTTGGAGGCTGCCCAACAAGCCCTCCAAGTGAACAACTCACACCGTTCTTCTGAACAACAAAGACCAGTGATCAAGAAGCAGGCAGTGCTAACCACCGTATCCAACCATTTCAGGTCATTATCCCCGGAACACAATCACCATTCACTCCCATATTCTAGAGAGGTGAATGAGCAGGTCCCTCAGGGCCTTAATTCAAAAAATCAGGAGTCCTTCCTGAGGGCTCCTATCAACAATCACCGCCAGACTCGTGCGGCAGTATGACCTCAACATGATGAGGGTACTAACTCCAGGCGTTCGGCTCAGGTTCCTCAATCCCGAGCAGGCAAGACGAACCGCCAGAGATGGAATCCGGTCGACAGTGAGCAGGTTCTCATCTCTGCCATCTTCGGAGAATTCCACCAACCTAACTTGGTGGCAAGCAACGAGCGGGCACATACACCTACCCGTTTTAATTCCGCTGTCCAGCAGACTCGTCTGGCAGCATCACGCCAATCCTGCCAGGCAATTCTGGCGGAGTACTATAGGCAGTAACATACACCTGTTTATACATCATCAACTAGTTAGTAGGCTCTTCTAACTACATATTATGGAGCTCGTTAACCACGTTTGGCGAAGTGCAATCAGCAGACACATACACGTGCTAGTATTAATCAAGCCTACCAACAGTCTCACTTGGTAGCATTCAGAGAAGTTAGTCGGAAATCCCCGAAAACAAAAAGGAGGAAGAATCAACTCTCTACCCCCACACTTGAGTACTGTCAGGATTCACTGATAGGAAAAGGAGGACAGGAGCAGGCAAATACACCTACTCCAAGCACAGAATGGACGTATATCCCCGTTCTGGCAGCTGAAGTCACCAAGCATATTTTATCAATGGTGAAAGAGCAGAAGAAAATCCCTGGTCATATTCTGGATGATTTCCAGGATATTATAATAGCTTCAGCAGCATCTCAGGGAAAGACACATAAATCTATCCCTACCAGTGGAGTGACTCATCAACAATTCACTCCGGAATAGACACACACATCTATTCCAATCCAAGAGGGTTGTGGGTAATACTCCCCCATATCATACAGACAACCAAGTCAGGCATATACACCTGATTTGAGTGGATATCGTCAGCCTAACCTGGCCATATTTCCTAATCAGGCACATACACCTGCTCAGATCAGCTACTTTTGTAAACAAGTGGTTTCCAAAGCGAGTAAGAAGGCGTCTAAGAAAAAGACCTGCCCAACACCATCAGGAGATCAAGATCTAATCTGTAATGATGCCTTGATCGATGCTGAAGTTCTTGAAGCCCTCAGATAATTATCTATTGGAATTCAATATTCTACTCCCTCATTTCCCAATAGTGGGAACATTAATTTCTAAGGTCTTCAATAGACACTTCCTCATGAAGGATTGCTTCATGACAATTCAGTTGATCTTGAAGTTTCATCTTCAAATGATATCCACAGGAACCCTTTGTGTGGTCAGAAGACCAAGGAGCAAGAGATCTCATCTTTTGCTCTAACCCACCATGGTGGTCCTCCCCATGATGATGAATTTTGCTGCGAAAGTCATCTCTACAGTAGTGATGCACATTTCCTGGAAAATGATCCAGTGGACAATGTAGTTCCGAGAAATCCCTCTTATCTTGAGGCACTTGAAAATGCGAAACCAGTCATGTCTAATACTTCATCGCTAGCAGGTGAAATAATTTCTCAATCAGAAGATAGCCCAGGGTGTAGTTCATTATCCGAACCACCCCTAAGTCATGAATCTTCTAGTTTGATCAATGATTTCTCTACCAATATTGTTGAATCTGATGAAGCAACAAGAAAACACCAACTCTAGTCAAATCAGGTAGAAGAGTCTTCATTTAATGATAAACAGGAAATGCTGAACATGAGAAAACAACTGGAAAAAGGTGAAGTACCAGTCATGTTTTGGCCTCTGGATGACTCTCAGTATGACATTCCAAAGATGTTGATGGAAGATGGAATCCATGATATTCATCTCAACATATGGAAAACTGTTTGTCAGTTGAAGAAGAAAGTATTATCTTATGATGAATATGAAAATCATCTTAAGATAATAGAAGGTTTACAACATCATATTGATTTGGTATCTCTATCAGTCTCTCGATATCCGAAGGCTGAAAAGCAGTAGAGAGCCCTTCAACGTTCATGCCTTGGAGCACTAAGAAGATTGCGTCAGTTAATTGCCAATTCCCCATCTGGTATTCATGTCAGAGGATGGGGTGTTCATGGAGCACTACATTTCACAGTGCTCTCCAGTCAGCAAATCCCGCTGAAAATGGTCTCATGCAATGTTATTTCCCATGACTGGCCACAGTCAATGGGATTTGTTTGTAATCAAAATCTTTCCCAAGAATAGGCTTCAACTAGTTCCTCTCAAAATCAAGCATACAGAGAACAAGTTGTTGAATTACTCCTGCATCAAGCAAATGTGAATATTGAACAGGACTCTCGTATGGAGAAAGCACATAATCAAGTGATAGAAGTGTCGGAAATCATCCAACGGTCTTTTGAACCAGGTGATAAAAGTGGATATAGGTTAATGCATCCAACTAATTTCCGGACTAAGGTTTGTAAGATCAGGAGATCATTTAAGAAAGTCTCAGACATAGCATGTCAAGAGCCACCCTAGATTTCCAGATTGGGGACTCTTTTAAACCAACCCTCAAAATCAACAATAGAATTCGAGGAGTTGAGCAGGAATAGCAGAAACAACCCTAGTCCACCGAAATGGGGACCTTTTCAAATCATCAATTCCCTCCTCAGAGAAAGTAGGTCTTTTCTCGATTGGGGAAGAATCCTCAAGAGGAACGAAGAGCTAAATTATCAAGAGATTCCCTCCAAATTACGGTTCATCAAGAAGTTCCTGAGGGATCGAATCAACAAAAGGAAATGTATCATCAAATACATGGAAGAAGACAATATCACAGAAATACTGATAGAAGGGATGCGATGCGTTATGAATCAATCAATGTCATCAATTCCGTTGTTGTTGATCCACCAGATGAGGCTCAATTAGGGGACTCAGATGAAGAGGTTCCTGCTCAAGAATATGTATGCACTGACACAAATGAAGAAGGTGTGCGTACATGAAATCAAAGGATTACTCAGAACCTAGGTAATCCTTCAAGTAAACCACTTCCCCCTCTCCGAAGAGGATCCAAAAAAGGGAGGGGAAAGAATCAGGTTACATATCATTCCTCTGGAGAAGGCCAATCTCTCTCACTAGAGAAAAGGTTTGCACAACAGGAGGAAGAAATGAATGAATTAAGGAGGTTGAATGCAGAACTACTTCAGAGTAGTATTCTTCTTAAGCATGCTAGAGTCAGTTAGCCAAAGGAATTTGTTGCAGTTACTGAGATGGATCAGGAATATCCTCCTTTATCAGTACACCCTCATAGGTCTAATCCTATGGGTCAAGTGCAACAACAGTTGGTAGTGCTACCATCAGCTGCAACACCAACCACCACATCTGTCCAAGCTCCAGTAATTGCACCTACCCAAGTCCAAGTTCAACCGGATGTTTCTCAAAAGTTAATAACTACCATTGAGTCATTGACAGCTCGGTTAGAAACTATGGAAGGGAAATGTGTGCAGATTAAACCAGAAAAGAAAGTTTACCCTGAATGGGTAGATTCAATCTCTCCTCCTTCCAGTTTTGGAAACCCTGTATTCCCTATTTTCAATGGATCAGGTGACCCTGAACAACATTTGACACATTACATGTCTTGTTGTGATCCTATGATGGGAACTCCAGAGCAGCAAGAAGTAGTAAAACTCAGATGCTTCGTATGGACCTTGCAAGGACCATCCTTTGTCTGGTATACAAGCTTGCAATCCCGATCAATTACTGGATGGGAGGATCTTTGCCAAAAATTCCTTCTTCAGTTCAGCTCAAATTTGCCAAAGACGACAGTTTTCGATCTTACAAACTGTAAGCAAAGGGAGAATGAAAGAGTCTCTGATTTCATTGCTCGCTGGAAGGTATTAACATATTCCCTGAGCTTAGCACTCCCTCAAGAGGAACTATTGACAAATGTGGAAAATCTGCATGATGAATTATGCACGCCGTTGATCCTTGTGAAATACACAGGAGGGTTTCGAGACCTTACTTCAATCGCTCAGCAGACTGAAGATTCTCTTATACAAGCTAAGGCTAAATCTCGTGTAATTCCATCAGCTCCAGGAAAGAGAATGGGTAAAGAAGAAACTGCTACAGTTATGCTTAAACAAGCACCTGTACCTATTTCTACTTCAAAACCTTCATCTTCTCGAAGGGATCCACCTACTGAGCGCCAACAACAAAGGCCATTTCGTCCAGACGATCAAAGAGATCAAAGATAAAAACAATTTGAGGATCTGAAGAGAAAAACATACTCTTTCCGAAATGAACAAGTTCCTGGTTACTTCATTTTGGCTCTGGAAAATAATCTGGTTCAATTTCCAAGGCCCAAAAGGCCAAACAAGAAAGGAGATGAAGACCGTCCCAATTATTTTCCCTTTCATCAAATGTTGGGGCATCCCATCCAGGAGTGTTTTGTCTTCAAGGACCTCCTGCAAAAGATGGTCGATTCGGGACAAGTCAAATTGAAAGGTTCTTCAGCTCAGGTAGCATGTGTTACTACTACAGTTCCAGTGGAGGAAGGCGAATGACAAGATGTCAAAAGCAAAAATGCATAGAAGTATGATGATTTGATGGTCATAAAAACAATCAACCGAACTCATGCTATTTTGTGAACACAATTAAAGAAATTGATTGTGTCTTCTGCCATGAATGTTGTGCCAAAACCCTCTTCATCAGAGGGAAAGTCCTCAAAGAAACGACATGATTCAAAGAAAGAAAAAGAATCAGAAGAAGATGAGTATGTGTCAAAGCCTAAGTTGTCTTTGACTCTAGCAGCCTTCATTCCATCTACTTCAAATCCATGAGCACCACCCCACCAAACGACACAACCTAAATAGACTAATCAGGCAGAGTTTTCATCAGACAAAGAGTTAATATTCGGTTCTGTTAATATGATTCAATTAACATATCCATATGCCAGTCACAGTTTCTATTTCGATGAGCCTGAATTCCCTATATCAAACAAGGGAATTAGAGGAAGTTCCATAGGCTTAGGATATAGGGGAAGATGTGGATATTTCAGAATCCACTACTCAAATTATACCCCTTCTAGAACTGTGTATGCAGCAAAAACTCGTGGTAGAGCCCTTCAGCAAGCTCAGCAAGAACAAGCAAGTTCTTCTACCAATAGAAAATTCAGTCCTGGCATAGTTATTTTGGAAGACCGATTGAAGGTTCCATATTCTTTCTCTTAGTAAGTAAATGGATCTAATCGGTCTAATATTCCAAAACAAAGGATATTTCCAACTCCTATCCTGATACAAGATGCATCAACTTCCAAAACATCTTCTTCCAAGGTACCTGCTAAACCACATATTCCTGTTGGGAAACGTAGATATTTGGATCAAAAGTATGATGTATTGAAACACTTGGCCCAAGTACCATCCAATTTATCAATTCTAGATGCTCTGAATCTATCAAAATATCTTCAAGAATCACTCATCGAGGCTTTTTCAGGTCCTCAGGAGTTTGAAATTGAAATTGCTGTAGCTGAAGTCTATCACATAGAGAATAATCCTGCAGAATGCCATGCAATAATATCTTTTACTAATAAAGATGAAGATGATGTTGTGCATGGGCATATTAGACCTTTGTACTTATCTGGAAAGGTCAATGGTGTAGACGTCCGAAGAGCTTTCATTGAAAATGGTTCAGGAGTAAACCTCATGCCCATTCGTACATTTCGTTGATTGGGCCTCACGGAATCTGATTTATCTCCTTCTACCATGATGTTACAAGGATATGATAAAAATGAACAAGAACCACTGGGAAAAGTTACAATCAGAACTCAGTTTGGAGATCTTGTATACAATTCGGATTTCATGGTTGTTGATCAAGA
Source organism: Viscum album (assembly GCA_963277665.1). Lineage (NCBI taxonomy): Eukaryota > Viridiplantae > Streptophyta > Magnoliopsida > Santalales > Viscaceae > Viscum > Viscum album. The sequence continues at coordinate 181,705,168 of OY728125.1, read as the reverse complement.
CTTAGCTTTCAACATCTTTCTTGGAAGACCCTGGCTACATCAGCATGTGGCTATCCCTTCATCATACCATCAATGTCTTAGATATTGTTTCAATGGTCAATTTGGGACATTGTATGGTGATAAGGCCCCATTCAAGACATGTGAGTCTCAATACATTGAGGAGGAATTCTATCACATGAAGGAAAGGGAGAAATACATAACAAAGGAGATTACCAAAGTTAATGCTCCATATGGTTTGGAGAAGATTCCAGTAAATCCATTTACACATGTGAGTACAGATTATGTGTTTCCTATCAGTAAAATTGACTAGATAGACCCCATTCAAAATACTCTTATGGAAAGATCCATAATGTCAATTACGGCAATCGAGCCAGACAACATGGGAGAAATTAGTAACCCACCAAGTAGTGATGAAAGAACAAATGGTGACGTCTTCATTTCATCTGCTGAAATCCAATAAGTCTATACTTCGCCAATTAGGCCAGAAGAAGTTATAGCAACATCGGAGGTGAACAATGATGTCAATTCTCAATCCACCATCTCCTCTTTATTACCCAAAGAAGACTCTTCATCATCAATAGGGTTGGAAATGGAAGCTTCCTCTTCAAAATGTACAAATTTTGACATCTCTTTTGATCATGAAAATTCTGCTTTGTCATCTACTATGCAAGTAGAAACGAAAAAAATAACACATGATGAAGAAGAAGAGGAAGATCTCAGAGATGCTCCTCCATCATTTGAAGAGGGTATCTCTACCACTGTGGATGAACTCAGAGAAATAAATCTGGGTATAAAGGAAGATCCACGCCCCACTTTAATCAGTGCGGCCATGACTCTTGAAGAGAAAGAGATGTATATTTATTTTCTAAAGAGAAATAGAGATATATTTTCCTGGAACTATACAGAAATGCCCGGGCTTGATCCTGATGTTTCTACTCATCATTTGGGTTTACCAGAAGAACATCGAGGATTTAAGAAAGCCGTGAGAAGAACACACCCAACTTATGATTCTAAAATTGAAGTTTAAGTGGATAAGATTATCAAAGATAACTTCATCAAAGAAGTTCAGTATCCTAATTGGTTGGATAATATTGTCCCTGTAAAGAAGAAGAACAGACAAATTAGAGTTTTCATCGATTTCAGAGATCTTAATCGGCATTGTCCTAAGGATGATTTCCCAGTTCTGATTACAGAACTTTTAATTGATGCAACAGCTGGTTATGAATCACTTTCCTTCATGGATGGATATTTCGGATATAATCAGATCCAAACGGTCCCAGAAGATGAGGAATCCATAGCCTTCAGATCCCCTCAGGGTGTGTTTTGCTACCGGGTAATGCCCTTTGGCTTAAAGAATGCAGGTGCAACATATCAGCGTGTCATGCATCGTATCTTCAAACCCTTCTTAGGGAAGTTTATTGAATTCTATGTAGATTATTTGGTGGTTAAATCCAAACAAAGTTCTAATCAATTGGCTGATTTGGAAGTCATATTCTGCAAGCTTCGACAACATAATTTGAAGATGAACCCCTTAAAATGTACTTTTGGGGTAACCTTAGGAAAATTTCTCGACTTTTTTATACGCCATCATGGTATTGAAGTCGATCCTGAGAAGACCAAGTCAATCCTTGGTATGTCACCTCCTCAAAAATTGAAATAATTAAGAGGACTTCAAGGACACTTAGCCTATATTCGGTGTTTCATCGCCAATTTGGTAGGCAAAAGTTTACCCTTTACCAAATTGATGAAGAAGGGAGTCACTTACCAGTGGACTGAAGAATTTCAAGAAGAAATCGATATTCTCAAGAAATACCTCTTGAGTCCACTGGTAATCATGCCACCTGTTGAAGGAAGGCCACTTATCCTCTATGTGACAGCTCTAGAGCGATCATTGGGTGCCTTTCTTGCTCAAAATAATGATGCTGGGAATGAAAACAACCTCTACTATCTCAGCCGAACTATGCTTGAAGCAAAAACCCGGTATTCAAGTATTAAGAAGTGCTGCCTGGCATTAATCTTTGCAGTTCAGAAGTTGATACACTACCTGCAGCATCATGAGGTCCAATTGGTATCTTGCAATAACCTGCTCAAATTCATCCTTAGTTGTCCAATTCTTACAGGACGTCTGACAAGGTGGGCAGTTATTTTGCAGTAATTCAACATTCAGTATGTGTCTTAAAAGGTGATAAAGGGCTAAGCTCTGGTTGATTTCCTGACTGAGCACCCTTCAGTGGAAGACACATCTTCAGATATTGAAATCCATGATGAGGAAGTATTCTCTATTCAAGAAAGTCCTCAGGCATGGGAAATTTATTTTGATGGTGCTTCCAGAAGTCCAACAGGGAGGAAAATGGAAAATCCTAAATTCAACAAAGTTGGATTAGGAATTGTGCTCATTTCTCCAGAAAAGGTAGTGTTTCCTTATTCCTTCTTATTGTGGGAAGGTGGTACCAATAATGAAGCCGAATACCAATCTCTTATCACATGCTTGGAGTTAGCGCTTCAAGCACAAGTGAATCACTTAAAGGTGAAAGGTGATTCAGACCTGGTAATCAAAAAAGTCAATGGGGATTATGCCATCAGAAAAGAAGAACTAATCCATTTGTATGATTACGTCAGAGAGTTAATGGAGGAATTCCCTTCGGAACTGACATTTTCTTATGTCCCAAGATCAAAAAATGCTCAAGATGATGCACTGGCTAATATAGCCATAGCTATGGAAGATCCAAATCGGGACGAGACAACCATCAATATTTACCACCGTCATGAAATTTCACCTTATGTTCGAATCAGAACAGAGGAAATTAATGAAATTAGTCCCATTCTTGAACCATATGGTCATACTACAGGATGGATGTCACCTATCAGGGAATACCTTCAAAATGGAACACTTCCACCTGATAGAACTGAGAAAGAACAAATCCGACGACGTGTGGTCAATTTTACTCTTTATGATAACCCATATCACTTAGAGAAAATTCTATAAAAATGTGGTTTTGATGGAGTTCTCTTCAGATGCATTGATGGTGAAGAGACAATGGGTGTCATGAAAGAAGTGCATGCAAGAGTTTGTGGTTCCCACCAGTCTGGACATAGATTTTCTGATCAAATTTGAAGGCTTGGATAATTTTGGCCTTCAATGATACAAGATTTTGTTGATTTCACAAATAAATGTCATTCATGCCAAGTACATGCCAATTTCATTCATCAACCTCCAAAGTTTCTTCATACAGCTAAATACTCATGGCCATTTGCCACATGGAGAATGGATGTGGTGGGACCTTACCCTTCGTCTACGGCCAAGCAGTTTAAGTACATTCTTACTGCTACTAACTTCTTTTCCAAATGGGAAGAGGCAATACCTCTCAAGGAAGTCAGTTCTAAATGCGTTGTTAGCTTCATCAAGTCTAACACCATTACCAAATTTGGTGTCCCTAATACCATATTGACGGACAATGGCACCAACTTCTGTTCATCCGAGGTGAAGAAATTGTATCAAGAATACAACATCAAATACCACCATTCATCTCGGTATCATGCAGTGGCCAATGGCCAGATAGAAGCCTTCAACAAGACTCTTTCAAATATACTGCAAAAGATGGTGGATAAAGATAAGAAGTCATGGCCTGATAAACTCTTTCATGATTTATGGGCTTATCGGACTACCACCCACACTGCAACGCGATCAACTCCATATTCATTGGTATATGGAACAGAAGCAGTCTTGCCAATGGAAGTTCAATTACCCTCGCTCAGAGTAGCCATTTGTGATCAGTCATATACAGATGAGTAATATCAAAAGTGATTGAATGAATTGGAACGGTTAGATGAGAAAATATTGTGCACTTTGCACCACTTGGAAGTCTATCAGAATCGAATAGCACGAGCTTTTAACAAAAAAGTTAATCTTTGTTCATTCACTCAGGGAGAATTGGTATTAGTTCTCAGAACTCCAATTATATCAGGAAAGAAACCTCCCAAGCTTGAGCCAAAATGGGAAGGACCTTACTCAATACATAGGGTTTACTCCAATGGAGCTTATTCATTAATCTCGATGGATGGAGAACTCATCACTACTCCAACCAATGCCAAAATTTTGAAGAATTATTTTTTATAAACACAAAATATATCATCATTAATGGTCTGGTATGACCTTAAACTGCACCACTATCTAGCAAGACGTTAAACTGCATCATCAATGGTCCATGCATATGACCCTAAACTATTCGCGATTTCATCCAACATGACTTTAAACTGTGAAAAAGTCCCTAATTTGTCCTCACTGCATGACATTAGACTGCACAGTCCCCCTTCCGTCTAGCATGACGTTAAACTGTGAAAAGTCCCTAATCCATCTAGCAAGACGTTAAACTGTGTCCCCTTCATCGTCCTTTCTATATGACGTTAAACTATACAGCAACGGTCCATACATATGACCTTAAACTATTTGTATTCCTTTCGTCTCACATGACGTTAAACTGTAACGTCCTAACTACATGATGCTAAACTGTACAGAAGTCCCTTACGTCCAGTATGACATTAAACTATACTTTTTCCCTGCTACATGACATTAAACTATGCAGCACCAATAATCCTAACCGCAATACCTTAAAACTGTATAGTCCCTTCATATGTCCGACATGAAATTAAACTGTGCATTGTTAGGGTTGTTGCTACCTCTTGTTTCTCACACTGAGTATGAATCACATGATCTTAGAGAAAACCTCAACCATAACACTCTCTACGGGCTAGTAACCATGTGTAAGTCCCAACAACATCATTTTTTAGGTCATTGTCTCTAAGAACAACTTGATCATTTATTAATTCTTTAATTGAAATACGTGGACTTTGATCCTTGCCTTCTAGGCTGGGTACGTAGGAAACCTCCCAAGGTTCAAGCCCAAAATAAATCTCTTCACATTGGTTCACCTCCATCTCATACGATGTTGATTCTTGAAACCTCCCCTAGAATCAATATCTTTACATTTGATTCACTTTCGTCCTTTCTATACGACGTTAAACTATACAACACTTTTGTCCAGTATGACAATAAACTACAATATTCTTTAATATCCTCACTTGAGAGGGAACCATTATTTAAATTGATTTTTTAATCATGTTTCATTTAAAAGACTACGTGCATACATGGAAATGCCCAAACCTTTTATCTTGGGTTAAACCATCATTGTGCTAAAGTCCCCTTTCACCCTTCACATGTACGAACCAAATTTGTACAGAGGGTATTTCTAGAACTACGTGGGCTTGATTCCCATCCTTATGGGATAGGTAGGAACGTTTTAGTGTCCCTCGAATCTAGCCCCAAGTCTTTTGGGCCTAACCCCAAATTTCACTTTCAGTCCCTTGGCTGAAAAGTCCCCATGAAAACACACACTGTGTATTTCTTATAATGGTCCAAGATCTATGACCCTAAACTAAGATCTCTAATCCTTTTGTCCCACATGACGTTAAACTATAGTTTAAGAACTATGTATGGCTTGATTCCCATCCTTATGGGATACGTAGTGAAGTCCAACATTTTAATTCAGGACCCAACCACAACATGATTATGGTTAGCATTGATTTGTGTATCTTTTTATACATTGGAAAATACCCATCTTTATGTGTCATAATCCTAACCTTAAATAATTTCAGATCTTCATATCCCTTTTCTTGACTTTTAGTCACAAAAATTTCAAATTTCTAAGAGTTCTTTTTCCTGATTATGCAGCACGTGCCCTTAGGCAGCCTTGCATAAACAGTCTACATAACAGACTTGTCAGCCGAAAGATGCTATTTATTTGACTATGCATCCAATGCCCTTAGGTGGCCCTGCATAATTCAACCCCCTAATAGGTTTGTTAAATAATAGTAACTTCATTCTTGGGAAGAAAGCCTCTTTTGTCCTTATTGGTCTTAAATGACAGTATGTAGGGATCCGAAAAAATAGCCATCCTTAATATATTTGTCCCACATCCTTTTTCATGATCTGAAAGTATTCAAGTCTATGGTTTATATTCTCCTTCCCTACGTTTGAGTCAGACTTTCGTAGGAGTGATATCCATCCAGTTCTTCAATAATCTTGTTTGGAAATATCTTCTCCATATTAAAGTACCTATTTCCATACAAAAAACTCTATACTTTGGAAAATTTGAATCTCTATAAAATTTCACTGGCTTTTAGCAGTAGAAAGGTAAATTTTTGAGAGTTCTTTTTCCTGACTATGCAGCACTTGCCGTTAGGTGGCCTTGCATAAACAGTCCACATAACAGACTTGTCAGCCGAAAGATGCTATTTATTTGACTATGTAGTCAATGCCCTTAGGTGGACCTGTATAATTCAACCCCATAACGGGTTTGTTAAATAATAGTAACTTCATTCTTGGAAACTACTTTTTCTGATGCCTTTTTAGCTCTTCTTCATATCATTTCTCAGATTCAAATATTCTTAAGTCATAGTTTACATTTTTTTCCCTCATACTTGAGTATGGTGATATGTTTTCAGATAAATTGTCAAAGAATTGAGTCAATTTTAATTCATTCGGTCAAAGCTATTTCGACCTTAAACATTAGCCTCCTTATGTCCGACGTTCATGACTTTAAACTGCCCTCAAAAGACAAGGGAAATCTGAATAAAAGTCAAGATTCCAACTCACTAAACATACATTTTGTGTGATTTAGGTAATATTGAGAAATTAAAAGATTTAAAGTTTGTAGGGTTATTTATAATAATCCTAGTAAAAAAAATAAAACTATGCTTACTAGGCCCATTGGCTTGTTGGGTCGGAATAAAAGCGGGGAAAGGATGGCAAGAGGGGGGTGAATTGCCTTTTTTAAAAAATTGATTAACAAATAAAAAATCAAAGTTGAAATGCAGCGGAAAATAAAGAGGCAAGACACACAAAATTGATAACGGAGTTCGGCCAAAACCCGGCCTACGTCTCCGCTCCCAACTCAACCATTGAGAGATTCCTACCGCTTGCTTTTCAATGGTTTTAGCAAGAAACCCACTAGGCTTTGAGGTAGCACTAGGACCTATTACAGCTTGCTTTTTGTGGTTTAGCAAGAACCCACTTGCTTTTGATGGTTTAGCAAGAACCCACTATCCTTCTTACAGGTGAAGGATAGCTCACCTATGTCTCAAGCTATTTAAAGGAAAGCTTGGCAACCTCTTCACACCTTAGTGGTGATGTGAAACCCAAAAGAAAGAGGGGATGAGAAAAGTTTGGGGTTTGTAGGCACAAACCCAATTTTACGCTCAAAATAAATAAAGAATGAAAAACCGTAATGGAGGAAGACTTGGGCGCCAATTGGATGATGGAGTTGATGTAGCGTGCTCTCCCAAGCTTCTTGAGGGGGCTCCTTGGATGTGGAAGTTGTTGGAGCTATTGGGGTTCCCTTGGAGGAAGTCGCCGGAGGTTGGCCAATTGATGCAAAATATGTCTGTGGGCTTCCGTATTGTTCCGGTAGGTGTCCGGGGCTTCCTTGGCCTTTATTTATAGGCATGGAACCCTTGGGGAGGCTTCGGAGCCATTGGAGAGGCTAAAAGAGCCGTTGGGAGCCAAGTGGACAGGCTGGTCAACAGCCCAACGGCTAGTTTGACTGTGTCCACCGGCTGGCCGGTACAGTCCCACCGGTTGGCCGGTGTTTGCAAAATGGCATAGGATTCCTGTCCAGGGGCCACCGGCTGACCGGTACATCTCCACCGGCTGGCCGGTGCCTTGGTAGAGAAGAAGAGTCTTGATCCAGGCTCTACCGGTCGACCGGTGAGGAGCCACCGGCTGGCCGGTGGCAAGACAGTAGCAAACACTATTTGGGCTGGATGCCACTGGTCGACCGGTGGCAGAGCCACCGGTCGACCGGTGGAACCTGGCAGTGGGCAATCCCTCTGCCAGGTCCACCGGCTGGCCGGTGCTATCACACCGGTTGGCCGGTGGACTGAATTTCAGTCCATTTCTTGTCCATTCTTGGGCCAATTTCTTGGCAACCTTGTGCCTATCATTCAAAAACATTTCAAACAACATTAGATAAGAAAAAGGGTGATTGTGATCATGAAAATCAAACAACGAGGGGAACGAGATGTACAACAATCTCCCCCTATTTTGATGATCACAATCACTGAAACAAACAATGTAAAAACTTAAATGAAAGGAATTCTTAAAGGATAATTTGAAAATAAATCAAAGCATGATAGAAAAGGTTTCTCCCCCAATCAATCAAGAAATTCTCCCCCTTTGTGATTATCAAAATAGAACGGGGCATAAAACTTGATTGAGGGATAAAATTGAAAATCAAGATTTTAAACCAATTGTTGAAAATTTTGAAATGAAAGTTGAATAACAGTTTGAATTGAAAGTTTTGAATCAAAATTGAGATGAAAAATTTGAATTGAAAGTTTTGAATCAAAAACCAAATGAATTTTGAAATTTGAAACCAAGAGTTGAAATTGAAAGTTTGAATCGAAAGTTGAATAAAAAATTTGAAATGAGAATTTTGAATTCACAAAAAGGCTTAAAAGAACCTAACTCCCCCTAAATAAAAACAATGAATCACCGGGGAGAGGGATTTTGAAAAGAAATGATTTTAGGCCCGGAGAGACTCGCTAAGAGGGATTTTTCAATCCACACTTGTCTCATGGCGGGTCTTCTCCTATAAAATTCGTCCGAATAGAAAATCGATTTGGGTTGACCGTACCGGGCGTTTTTACAATTACATTCATAAATAAGGTGCCCGGGTTTTTTGCAATAATTACAAAATTTAAAATCGGAGCTCCCCCTTACAAAAATAGTGGGTGCATGGGAGGAGGAAGCTCGGTTGGTATATCCTAACCCTTGGGTGGTTCTAGATATACGTTGGGAACCAAGCAAATTGTTCAAATTTTGTTCCCCTTGGGTGAACTTAGCAAGGGTCTCCCTAAGGTTTTTGATGGTTGATTCCATGGAATCAACATTTGGAAAATTTTGGATTTTAAGGGACATCTCCTCCTTCTCTTTGAGAAGTTGTTCTTTTTCGGAGGAGAGTTTTTTGAAAGACTTTTTCAAAGCAACAAATTTTGAAGATAGTTCATGAAAACCTTTTTCTAGTTGATCTCTAGCATGTGAGAGTTCTTCATAAGATAAATGATTTAAAGAATTTGAATTTGAAGAACAAGAGGAGGAGGAATCGGAAGAAGTTACCTCATGGAATGCCATTAGGCATTTGTTACCGTTGTCGCTCGAGGAGGAGGAGGAGGATGATGAGGAGTCACTCCATGTGGCCTTGAGGACCTTTTTCTTTCCTTTCTCCTTGTGCGTGGCCCGTTTCTTGTTGAGTGGGCAATCGGGATTGTAATGGCCCTTTTCGCCGCACCCGTAGCATTTTACCTTGGGCTCGGATTTTTCGGCGGGTTCTTGCTTTCGGTGCTTGCAGGATTTCTTCTTCTTGTGTTTTTTCATGAACTTGTGCATTTGGCGGGCGAGATTCTCCATTTCCGAGTCGCCGCTTGAAGATGAAGTAGATGAGGAAGATGTGGATGATGAGGAGGAGCTTACTTCTTTTTGAACCTTGAGGGCAATGTTCTTTGGTGTCTTGATTGGTGTGCCCTCCTTTTGAGCTTGCCTCCTCATCGTGATCTCATAAGTCATGAGAGATCCGATGAGCTCCTCTACCGGCATATTTTTGACGTCCTTAGCTTCTTGGATCGCCGTCACCTTTGGTGCCCATGAGCTCGGAAGGACCCATAAGATCTTCTTGACCATCGTTTCTGCAGAAATGTTATCTCCAAGAGATTTTCTACCATTGCACACATCAGTAAATCGAGTAAACATTTCAGAAATTGATTCATTTGGGTGCATGGAAAAAGACTCAAAATCTTGACGAAACATGTCCAATCGAGTATCCTTTACTTTGTTGGTCCCCTCATGGGTAACCTCCAAAAGTTTCCAGATTTCATGTGCGGAGGTGCATGTAGACACTCGATTGAACTCATTTCTATCTAAGCCGCAATGGAGAGCGTTCATGGCTTTGCCATCAAGCTCAAAATTCTTAATATCGGCGGGGGTCCATTTGGATTCTTCGGGAGTAGAAAGAGTGTAACCATGCATGACAATTTTAAAAATGGGATATCCTATGCTTCTAAGAAAGGTAGTCATGCGGGTTTTCCAATAATTGTAGTCGGTCCCATCAAAAAATGGAGCCCGACCCAAAGAGTAGCCTTCGGGGGCGAAAGAGGTTGATGCCATCTAAATGGATCTTTGAATTTGAAACCTTTTAAGGAATTACTCAAATTACCCCTTTGATACCAATTGTTAGGTCGGAGAAACCACCCCAAGAGGAGTGAAATGCCTTTTTCAAAAAATTGATTAACAAATAAAAAATCAAAGTTGAAATGCAGCGGAAAATAAAGAGGCAAGACACACAAAATTGATAACGGAGTTCGGCCAAAACCCGGCCTACGTCTCCGCTCCCAACTCAACCATTGAGAGATTCCTACCGCTTGCTTTTCAATGGTTTTAGCAAGAAACCCACTAGGCTTTGAGGTAGCACTAGGACCTATTACAGCTTGCTTTTTGTGGTTTAGCAAGAACCCACTTGCTTTTGATGGTTTAGCAAGAACCCACTATCCTTCTTACAGGTGAAGGATAGCTCACCTATGTCTCAAGCTATTTAAAGGAAAGCTTGGAAACCTATTCACACCTTAGTGGTGATGTGAAACCCAAAAGAAAGAGGGGATGAGAAAAGTTTGGGGTTTGTAGGCACAAACCCAATTTTACGCTCAAAATAAATAAAGAATGAAAAACCGTAATGGAGGAAGACTTGGGCGCCAATTGGATGATGGAGTTGATGTAGCGTGCTCTCCCAAGCTTCTTGAGGGGGCTCCTTGGATGTGGAAGTTGTTGGAGCTATTGGGGTTCCCTTGGAGGAAGTCGCCGGAGGTTGGCCAATTGATGCAAAATATGTCCGTGGGCTTCCGTATTGTTCCGGTAGGTGTCCGGGGCTTCCTTGGCCTTTATTTATAGGCATGGAACCCTTGGGGAGGCTTCGGAGCCGTTGGAGAGGCTAAAAGAGCCGTTGGGAGCCAAGTGGACAGGCTGGTCAACAGCCCAACGGCTAGTTTGACTGTGTCCACCGGCTGGCCGGTACAGTCCCACCGGTTGGCCGGTGTTTGTAAAATGGCATAGGATTCCTGTCCAGGGGCCACCAGCTGACCGGTACATCTCCACCGGCTGGCCGGTGCCTTGGTAGAGAAGAAGAGTCTTGATCCAGGCTCTACCGGTCGACCGGTGAGGAGCCACCGGCTGGCCGGTGGCAAGACAGTAGCAAACACTATTTGGGCTGGATGCCACAGGTCGACCGGTGGCAGAGCCACCGGTCGACCGGTGGAACCTGGCAGTGGGCAATCCCTCTGCCAGGTCCACCGGCTGGCCGGTGCTATCACACCGGTTGGCCGGTGGACTGAATTTCAGTCCATTTCTTGTCCATTCTTGGGCCAATTTCTTGGCAACCTTGTGCCTATCATTCAAAAACATTTCAAACAACATTAGATAAGAAAAAGGGTGATTGTGATCATGAAAATCAAACAACGAGGGGAACGAGATGTACAACATGGCTTCGATAAAATTTAAAGCATATAGAAAAAGAATGCAGGTGCACAAATGATTGAAGATGAAAGTGTTTTTTATTGATACATAGGAGATAGAAGGACATCCACAGATTGGAGCCTATTCTCTTTTTCAGGAGATTACAAAAGACTATCAATATAAGTCTTCACCTGATGTATAACATCCCGAGCTTCATCGGCAGCTACTTGAAGCTCGTGCACTCGACCAAATTCACTCTTCTCAGCTTGATGGAGTGCCTTCTTGGAATCTGCAATGGCTTTCAGACAATTCATTTGAGTTCCCTCCAGTGAATTATTGAGCTGATCAAGTTCCCCAGTAACAACATCTAAATGTTGTTGGATCTACACCTGATGGATGAATTTTTCTTTGATTTTATGCTTCATCTCCTTCATCTTGGCAGCATAATCAGCCTCAGCTCGGGATACCACAACCTCAAATTCACTGATGTTAACTGAAAGTTTCACCCTGGTTAGATCTTCGCAACACTTTTTCTCCTGCTCCCTTCTGAAGATGACCTGTTTCACCGTGGCATGGATCTTTTCATATCCAAAACCGCCAAGTCCTAGAATGAAAAACTGGGATGATAATTGAGGGATCTTAAATGATAGCTCTTATAAAGGCACAATAGATATGATTTTCCATATGTTGTTTCATGCCTTGCGTCGTGAAAAGATGAACGCTTTAAGCACCTATGGGTCTGACTCAACATCATCATCACAGGGGGGCATGTAATCTGAGATTAATGCACTTAAGGAAGTTCCCTATTCTGCTCTTTCCCCCCTGACCTATGCTTCTTTGCTTTCAATTCCTGTTGGGGCAGAGGCTGAGACCTCACCTCCAGATCTATCCACTGCAGTTGATGGCCCTGCATGATTAATTAAAAGCTTTGGTTAGCTTCAAAGGATAACAAAAGAATCGATTGTCTTGCAAATTAAGTACAATCACAAATATTGTTATCTCTTACCCAACGGTGGATCAGCAACCTGAGAAGACTCCTCTCTATCTTTCTCAGTCTCAACAGGATCTTCAAGATGAGTCTCAGGAGGGTTTACTGGGTTTAAATCTACTTGAGCTAATGTTTCTGCAATGGTAGGGTTGACATCAATGTCCACACCCTCTTCAGGCATTGGCAGTTCAGCAGTTTCTATAGATGGAACTGCATATTATTTTCAGTCATGATTAGAAGTGTAAATTATAAGAAAATTTACTGGGCGAAGGATAACACTCACGGACAAGGTCTTCTAAATCACATTACAACTTAGCATAATCATAAAATTCTTCAAAAGACATGCCGTGATTCATCATTTCATCCAATGATATTTCATAATCCTGGTTAGTCTCACCAGTGAGAGCGTTTGATGTGTCTTCTTGACGATTTATGTCCTGTAGCCCCTGACCCTAGACAACATCTTTGGGTAAAATCACAACATCTGTTTCATCAGTTTCAACAGTCGCCAGAAGATCTAATGTAGGAGTTGAACCTGAAGTATCATAGAATGAAAGTCAGTCGGTGTTTCGTTCAACATTTTTATGAAGCATTGTTGACTTACCAGAAATAGGTTCTTCTCTTCTTGCAACAGTAGTAGGAGGGATACTGGGAATAGATGCTAGATCTTCTCCAGGAGGATTCAAGTCATCTTGGATCTGTGATTGTTCCACAGCACCCTCTGTGGTCTTTGAAGGAGGATCAGTCCTTTCCCTCATGGGGGAAATTGAAGAAGCCCCTGAAATCCCCAGAAATATGAGTAACCATTTGGTCATGGGTATAAACTCATGATTATCCGAAGGACTTACCACTACTAATAAAGCATTTAGCTACGGACTTCCTCCTTCGTTGCCTTTACTTATTTGGTTTTTTGGGAGTATCAGTAGTCTCCCTTATTGGCACTTGGATTGGTGAATGGAAGGCTATGTCCAACGCCTCATTCATGGCCTGTTGTCCTAGAGATATCTCACCCGATTCGTGAGGAGAATCAGCAGCAGCCCCAATGGCAGTACCACCAGAGCTATACTATGGTTAAGGAACCTCAGTTCATTTCTTTTCAAGCTGAAAGATGAAGAAAATAACTTCCTTAAGTGATAAAGCTTTGACTGGAATCAAGTTGCAAAGAAAACAAGGAAAGAAAATTTACATCTTCAGGAGCCACATACTCATGCCACTCCTCATCTCCAGAACCACCAGCCTCCTTAGTGGTGCCATGATCAATCATTTCCTTCACCCGCCTGATGAAAAGAACGGACTCATCAGTGGCATATATGAGCATTTCCAGCTCTCTGATGTAAGCCCGCACTTCATTGGGGTTATCCTCATATTGCATATCTGTAGAAGCCAGAATATTTCCTATTCTAGGAAGTTGTAGGCCCTCACATAAATCTAGCCAGGCGGTCTCAGTACCACAGTACAAACTCTGCCATAACTAGACAGCCTCTGGTCTTAGATATGAAGGCTGTGAGGAAGGTCCTAAAATCTTTGACTTCAATTTCTTCCCAGCTCCTACAACTACAGATAGAGAATAAGAAAATAAGACTTATTGCTTTATAAAGTAGCAGTGATTAAATTACTACAATGAAGTAACTCACTAGGAGTTGATGGAGTGGGTCTTTTAATTCTGGTTGAAGGATTATATTAGGCACGAAACTGCTTTGCCGCTGGTTGTGCCTCATCATCCCCATCATGGGAATCCAGTGAATCGGTTCTAGAGGAGGAGTCTGCCAAATCAACTTCAGGTGGGGAAGCATCATCTTCATGAGGAAGGGTTTCTTTCTCTACAGTCCTCTTCCTTCTCCCCACCTGATAAACTGGGCGATTCAATATCCCTTTGGGGTATGATGCTATCCAGTGTTCGGCATAATGTGTAGTCAAATTATATGCCACTTTTTCAACTGGTAGATCAAATACTGCCCCAGTCTTCTCCCTTGACGTCAGTAACCATAGTTACCAAGCAACCATCGGATGTTGCTCTAACCTGACATGTACTGGAGGAGATACAACAATCTATTATAGACATTTTAATTGACGTGCAAATCTATATGGAGCATAGGCCTCGCATATAATTTCTCCGTCAATCCTGGAAACTAGCACACCATCCATGAAAGCTAGCATGTATGCCCTCAAATCCAAATGGGTTATTCCATCATCAATAAACCGCACGGTTGGTGGACTTACATAGGGAAAGAAGTTGAATTCCTTAAACATGCTCAGCCTCACTTTCAGGTCATAGGCATTAACATCTAATAGACCAACTCTAGAGAATTCTTGCACTGACGGCCTGAAAGAACTTCCAGGAATTTGTAATCCATTCTGTACATTGTAAGTCCTGAAGTGAGTGGCGATCCATCCCTATAAAACTTGGAATGGTCCCACTATTCTTAAATGAGATTTACCCATGAAGACATGAAGTAAACTCCTATGAATCTTTGCTAAAATGGGGGTAGCCAACCCAACCATTTTTCCCTCAGCCAACTTTGCCGCAATGAAGAAGGTCCCTGGCCTAACGCCTCCCTTCGAATCCCTGACTGACAAGAGATAAATGCTGAGACACATTGCCAAGAAACCCTCCAGAAGAATCTTCTTTGGGATCCTTTGATTCACCTCATATCCCCATTTCTCAAACTCTCCTGCTTCTAGAGTTGGACAGAATGTGCCAGGCGCACCCCTCTTCTCAGGTTTTGGGTAGGTGGTAGGATGTTTGGGCCTTTTATTCTTGGATTTCCTTTTCTTGGATCCTTTATCTTTCGTCTCCTTCTCCTTTGGATCATTTTACTTCTTCTCAATAAGAAATATATTCATCAACTCCTCCAAATGAATATCCTTTCTAGAATGAGTTAACAAGGTCTCTGAACTCTTGAGCCTGTGGAAGATCTTAAATAATTCCTGAGCTAAATCAGGAGTTTTCTCTGAATCATTCCAAGTCACCTTGGGAGGAATGAATTCATCATACATATCACCCAAAATTGGAGCCCCTAAGATCTTGTGGACATCCCACAGACTGATACCTACTTCTCCATGGGTCAGATGGAAAGAATTAGTTTCTGGGATCCAGTGGCTGAGTATCTCCGGCATGAAGTTATCATGTCTGTAAACATATGTTTTCCCAACCCAAACATCTTCGTATATCACCACTCCTTTCATATCCTCGAAAAACTCTGAACATGTTTGTCGCACCCAGTATGCCCACATCCAAGTTGGCTTCACACCTCCCCCAGGACGGAAGTGCCAACTTTTCTTCCAGACTTTGGATTGATCCATCTGAGCATTTCAGAAGATTGAAGGATAACAATGTGGTCGCAGTTCAGGCGTATGAGGTTTTAAATCTGGCGTACAAGGGATATGATGCATCACGTGGGCCTTCTCCACTGTTCCAGCATTTATAAATCCTCCTCCACATGAGATATTTGCTGAAGAAAAGTTGGTATAACTTTGAAACCATGAAAATGGAAGATATTCCTTTGCTTCTAGAATAATGAATTCTTGTAGATGACCATAGCCATACATAGGCAGATAAGTGCTTTGGGGGAAGTCGTGATGATATTTCTTCAGATACTTAGCCAAATCCAGAAGAGTGATATCTTTGACGGTATAATAATCGTGGCCAATGATGTTCATCATATCATCAATCTGCTTTCTAGCCAGTTCATTAACTATTCCGGGTCTAAGAGCCATTGATTCTGCATGAAGGTTAAATAAATTAACTTTTAAGTAAGTTGATTTTTCATAAAATTTATGAAGGAATTTCAGAAACATGTCTAAGGCATTAAGGAGTGGAAGTATGGATATGTCGTGCAAGTTTTAATGTATCACGCAAGTTTTTGGCATGAAAATATCACCACTGAAGTCCTATTACCTTGACAACAGTGCGAAAACAAAGAAACAGTGAAAAATGAGAAACTTGCGCGGCGAAGGAGACCTGCGCGGTGAGAGATCGAGAATCCGGAATCAGATGCTATGCGCGGCAAATGACCGCGTATTTATAGGCCAGGCTGCCCACTTGCGCGCCTACATCCAGCACGCTCCAGCCCTGCGCGACTCCCACCTGTGCGCCAAGTGTTACGCACTGAAATACTTGCGCACCGCCTTTCCTTTGGTTCTCTTCTTTTCCTCAGAGTCAAATCCTCATTTCTTTTTGGATCCAACTCTAAGGGGGGACTTGTTTTAATTCTCCTTTCGTCACAGAGTCTAACCACTGAAGAAAAGAAATACCTTGAGCTCCAAAGTGATTCAAACTTTGGAAAAATATCAAAAATTAACAAAGGAAGTAATAAGAAGAACATTCTACAAGGGTCGCGCAAGTTCTACAATGGCTGCGCAAGTATACTTGCGCGCCGAAATGGTCGCGCAGGTACACTTTCGCGCCCTAAGTGATAACCGCTCGGGGTCTTCTCCTGCCTATAAATAGACCCTGTGGGCCCCCCATTTCGAGAGGAATTTTTCCAGAATTCACGGACAGAGCTTTGAACACCCAAGCCTCTTCTTCAGGTCTTCTGAACTCTTCTAAGGTAATTCTTTACCTAGAATGGAAGGTCTAAATAGGAAGAGTAGGGTTTAAGTGTTATAATTCACTAACACTTGCACACCTAAGTGTGTTGCCCTTGAAAGGAATGAACACACTTGCGCGCCCCCTTACTTCTTCATTAGAACTTGTGCGCCATCTTCTGGAAAGACTCTAGGGATAGTACCAAGGGTTTGAGCCAAGTTTCACCCAAGTATCACCACAAGGTTTGAAAAGCGTGCAAGTACATATTTTCCATGTAGTTATACCTGTGTGGCATGATTTGCGCGCCGACCGAACTTGCGCGCCACCCTACTTTTTCATGCAGTACCTGCACGCCTACCAGTACTTGTGTACCCCTGCCTTTTTGGGTGCCCTTCTTGCCCATTTCACCCCTCTTAAGCCATTCTACCTCTCCTATTCAAGATTTAGTCTTCAAGACACTCTTAAAAGCCATTTATGGCCTGATTTATTGATTTAACTTCCTTATCTGAAAGAAATTCTGTGGAATATATCTCAAAACCTAGTGATTTACACATCTTTATGTCACTAAAGATTGAGATTTCATTCATTAAACCTCATCCTTTAAGGTGAGAGAATTCTTAACCTGGGCCTCCTTTTTAGGAGTAAGCCCGAGTCCCCAAATTATGGGCATCTTATTTAGGAGTAAGTCCCAAGTCCCCTAATCTGGGCATCCTCCTTAGGAGTAAGCCCCAGTTTTAAAGTCTCAAATATGGGCTTCCTTCTCAGGAGTAAGCCCCAACCATAATTCCCTTAACATGGGCCTCCTTTTCAGGAGTAATCCCCAGTCCCTTAATTTTTCAAGTCTCTTAACCTAGGCCTCCTTTTCAGGAGTATGCCCCAGTCTTAATTTCTATTAACTAGTCCTAATTTACCTTTGATCTAGGATTCCTTCTCAGGAGTAAAACCCAAAGTCCTCTCCTAATTTGGGCCTCCTTTTCTGGAGTAAACCCCAAGTTAGAGTGTTCAAATATCCATGAAGCACATATACCTTTATGGACCCTGTTCTTAGATTTATTCCTTGAAGTAAATCCTAATATTCATTTATCTGGGCAGTCATACATACATAAGTCCCACATTAATTCTTATGATTGCATCTTTCATAGCAAAATTGTCTGATTTTTACCAATACCTCTTGTTTCTCACACCGAGCATGACTCACGTGAGCTTAGAGTGTAAAAGTAATTATGAAATCCTTCTTTGAGTCATCAATCATAAACATCATACTCCCTTACTCGAACTACGTGGGTTATGATTCCTTTTCCAAAACAAAGGATACATAGGTATCCCATCTATGGGTTCGATCCCAACTCTAAAATAATCCATGTCCTTCTGAATGACAATAAACTTCAAGTGCCCCACTGAGTGGATTTAAAACCAGCATGGTCATCATAATGACCAAGAGACTTCTATATAAATGTGCCGAAGGATACCATTGACCAAGAATCTCTAATAAATACAGATGATTCTATATCGATGAAAAACCTAGAATATATATAAAAAATTCTCTAAATTTCCTACATATTTAATCATTGATTTTCAGATCCAAATGAAATCTCATTTTATACTTGGTAATGTAATAAGGATTCACGAACATAACTTAAATCTATAAAGAGAGTCTTGGAATAGACAATAATTTCCCTAAAAAAGGTGTGATGAGTCCGACCACCCATCCTCTTAACCAATGAAAATTCCTAATCTTCATCAGTCCACAAACTAATGAACGCCTACCTTTGGAAAGTAGGTCCAAATGGATGTGGAATCATTGGATGTTTCCGGTTATACGAACAAACCCGTTGTAAACCGATTGGAATGTTTGAACCTTCAATCAAGAAGGTCATCCCCGAATTTTGAGGGAAACAATAACATGACATTTCCTTGATCCCATCCTTGACCCTATTCCACTTTATGTCCTGTGAAAAACATTTCAAAAACTTGGGATGAGCATAAAAAGCTCAGTAAGGGATATACAAATATGGAAATAAAACATTAGTCCATGTATACATAAGAATCAATGAAATCATACTTTACTCATAAAACATAAGCACTTTAACATACCTCATGAAATAATAAGATTTAAGAATAAATCATAGAAATCATAAGACATAAAGGTAACTTGGGTAATTCATAACATTCATAGGGAGTAACACTCATGGTTACGTTTGGAATACCAATCACAGTATATTCCCTAAATCTCTTCATAGAAACCTTAGTGTTTAACTCCTTCACGTTACCCAATGCATTAGAGAGCTATCTTGGGCTCACCCACCATTAGTTTATCACATGACCACCCATCTTCATAAACAATTCCCAAGAACCATAACATAATCATATCACATAAAATATGCATAAAGGAAACATAACTTTTCCACATTTCAATCACAAGATATCAATACAACACATTGATATAATCAAAAAATTATCAAAACCATTTTCAACACCAAAATAAAATAAAAGTAAAACATGGTATTTATTTTACATTTAAAAAAATTTATGTCTTGTATAGGAAGCTGAAACTCAAATAATGGACACGGCGGTAGAGAAGTCGTTGTCGTCGCATATGTAAGACAAAAACATTCCTTTTGTCATTTAGTAAAACGCTTCATGTAAAAAAATTACTTTTTAATGAAATTAAAATTCAATAGGGTTTATTATAAAACTAATAAAAGAAGGTCATATGTAAATTGAAGTATGCCTCAACAAAAGGAGATTGACACGAAGTCCCTTACGAAGACGGTATCCTTAGATTAAGGATAAATAAATTACATAATTATGTGTGAAAAATATAAATACATCCAATATAAGTGAATATTAAGTGTAAAACAAATATAGGTCATCCACACATATTCATAGTATGAAATAATCAATAATCATAGGTTTAACCCAAAGAATTGAAATTGAGTTAAGAAGTCCCCTTACAGAAATTCGATAGCCTAACGACATCACTTTAAAATTCAGAAAATGAGTTAATGAGAGATAAAAAGGGTATATCATCACTTGTACATAAAATTTACAGCAATAAGGATATATAATAACTTATCCCAACATTAAGAAGATGTAAATTAAAATACCTAACAAAAATAAGTCTTTTAAAAAGAGGAGGGTGAAAGGTTCCCTTACCGATTTGGGTAACTTTCGAAACATACACCCCATGAAAGAAGGACTATAAAATGTTGATGTAAATACCCATAAATAAATTTATATTACTCTATGATTAGAATAATGGGTATTAAATACACCACTCAAAGGAGATAGTGGCAAAAATAGCATGAATCTCACAGGAATAAAAAGTGAGATAAAACCCCTTACCTCGTTGTAATAAATCGAGTTGTATGACCAAAAGATAATAAAAACCAAATGAATCATAGAATAACATGAATATAAATAGAATAATTATAATATATATCAAATGGTAGTACACAATACACCACATGCAATAAATAAGTGGTGAACAACGGAAATCTCACGAAATTAAAAGTGAGATAAGAATTCCCCTTACCTCAAGTCTGACTTGCCTTGTTCGTTTCTTTATATTCCTGAATAATAAACATTGGTCAATTTGTAATTGATTAAGGACTTCCTTTAAAGTTTATTATTCAATTAATATCACATATTATCATGCTATAATAATTATTTAATTATGTGAGTTCATATCATACGTTTTGTCGATGTTCAGTACATGAGTCAATAATGAACTTGTTTGAAGAGAATTGTCCATGTAGTTTTAAGTACATCATATCCGGAATGGTATTAATGATTTAAATATCATATATATCCATTAAATATTTATTTAATAATATTCCATAATGTTTGGAGATAATAAATGAAATGTACCGTTCATGGAGACGGTAGGCCGTACCTATGCATGAACACTACTTTCATTTTTGTGTCATATTGATGGACTTTAAAACTAAATGAGACATAGATTTATTATAATCCCAGTATAATATATATGTTATATAGATAAAATAAGTTCATTTATTACATTATTTATAAATTCCATGTTTGGCATGAACGAGTCACATCACTTGAGGGGGCAGTAGTCCACACTTCCTCAGATGAAATTATCGCATTTTCACAACATGTAAAGCATAAAGTTATATTTTAAATATAAATTACAGAAGCATTGAGAGGACATAAATATAATATATATAATATATAAATATAGTGTAATCATAATGGCCACCATGAAAGGTGTTAAAAGAAGATTGAACAATCATCGTTTCGTGAGGCAGTAATTCACCACCCAAAGAAACAATATGTTCTTTAACCATTAGATGAAGGTGTGTGTAAGTATAGGTAGAATCATTATCATAACAGAATACTAGTATATTGAGAATACTGGTGTTATTATGGGATCAAATAATAAGAAGATAGTGGTGAGTGAAGAAGGAAAATAAAAGAAAGAAACTCAAGAGAAGACATTACCTCTAAATCTGGTAACTCTTTTTGATTTGAGCCAAAGGCTTCCTTGGAAAGACTTATACCCAAAGAGAGGCTTATAGGAGTAAGAGAGGGATTTGGAGGGATAATATGATCATATTTTGGATGATCCAAGGGCTTTATATGTGTGGGTAAGGGGGTAGAGGTGGGGGCCTTTTATAAGAGGGAGGGGAGTCACTTTTGGAAAGTCTTGAAATGTTACTTTATTATAAAATGGTTTTCGGATTTTAAAGGCCCCACAAAGATATATTTCGAGGATAAGGTGATAAGGGTTAGAAATCCACCCATACAATAGGTTTTATACAAGTTTAAGTCTTATATTTTACCTTATCTTTTCATTTTATTTAAATCGTTCATTAATGAGGTAATCACTACATAATCATGGTGTCATAAATAAATTTATTTATTTAATGTCTAAAAATTATAAAAAAATACCATGATGTAGGAAATATTTTTAGATTTATAATTAATATTTATAGTCTAATATATAATTCATGTAAACAAAATTAATTTTTTTTTACTTAGGTGTTACATAGTTTGGTTATATTTTCCTTTCTTTAAAAATAATACGATAAAAGGTCACTATCACACAAAAGTGATTCCATGGGGTCCCCAAGTTGGTACAAGGAATAAAATGGTCTTAAATGACACAACCAAGAGCATTTGGACACATGTTGGGTTCATTTTATATTATTATGATATTATTTTATTACCCTTAACTACCCGATTACTAATTAATCACGATAATTAAAGATAATTGTCGTCGTTACTATTCATAATGTCAAAAAACAAAAGAGTCTTAATTAAATAATTTGTAACTTATGATTCCAAATATGAAATCAATTTTACCAAATTACAAACACAGAAATTTAAGTAATTAATTTAAAAATAATTCCCATTGTCACAACCACAGACGGGTTTTTAAGAAGTAAAATTTATCAAAATATTGACTTGTTTTTACATCCAATTGAAAAGTGAAATTACTTCCAATGAACAACATTGTATTAAGTGATAAAAAAATTCAATTACACTTTAAAACCAATTAAAAGGGAAATCTAAATATATAATTAAATTATATGAAAAATTAGTTTTGAAGTAAAATGCAGTATTTTTCACTATTCATTAAAAATAAACATTTTTCAGAAAAATACCAAAAATTTATCCAAAGTAAATTTTATATTTAAAATTAAAAAATGATTTCAATTTTAACAAATTCAAAACATATAATTTTCATTACTTAATTTTATAATTAATTACCGCTGCCAAAACAAATAGCGTGTTTTTAAGAAACAATATCTATCAAAAGATTGACACTTGTTTATCTCTAATTTCAAAGTGAAATTAATTACAATGACCACCATTGAATTAAATGTTAAAAATATATTTTAACTACACTTTAAACTCAATTAAAAATATAATATAACCATATAAATAAATTAAATTAAAAGGTGGTTTTGAAATAAAATACAACATTTTCACTATTCAATAAAAAAATGAACTTTATCAGAAAAATAACAAAAATTTACACAAAGTAAATTTTGATGTCCTGATTATAAAGAAGGATTTTATTTTTTCAAATATAACATATAAAATTGTCAAAAAGTGGATTTAAAAAGGGTTCTCCATCAAAAGGAGGTTAATCGACCTTTTAATGAATATTAGAATATTTATGCTTAAAATTGGATTCATTCGCATTTTAAGCCTCTATAATTTATTGGGTAATTGTTAAAATATTTACAAACATGTATAATCATTTTGTAGTTAGTTTTGTTCATTCCCGCCATTACAACGTCTAGGTGTCAATTACTATTTAAAATAATATTATTATATTATTAGTGTGCAACGTAAGATTTCAAAGAAACTCGTTGTTGCGTATTAGGTACGCCGTCGAACATAACATTCCCTTTAAAGTAATATTAACATTTTATTCACAAATATTAATAAATATGAAAATGTCATATTCTTTATTTACCTGGGATGTTACACCTAATGTTTTTCCATGTAGAGATAAGATCAACCTATATCTCAAATAGAATGAGAAGATATTAGGGGTCTAGGACCCCTATGATTGTGTGATGTTACGAATCCCATGAATTAGAGATGAATCAACTGAAGCTGTAAAATAAAGTTATATTCTTGTAGTGACTTATATTTTTACCTATTAGATTTTGGAATATTTCCAAAGCCAGGAATTGGGTTAGCATAGGAATCTGAGGTCCAGACAGCCTCGACGTGATGATTTTACAAATATTAAATATATTTCATCACATGTGTGAAACATAAAATAAATCCCAAGTGGAGTCTCAAATCATAATTTTGAGATCATGGTTGAGTTCATAATTTCATGTTTACCCTATGTGTGATATAAACTTTTTTGGCTCCGGGTGTTAGGTTGGAGGTGAGTTGGTATTGGGGTGTTAAATAGAGAATATTGTTTTAATAAAATTAAAAAATATCCCTAACCTCCCTCCCCCTTGGTGTGAACAATGGAAGGAGACACTTTCCCTATTCCTATTTGAGCGACATACAACCCAAGGACCTAATTAAGGAAATGAGGTACCACAAAACTCTGATCTTAATGACAATCGCTCCCCGAATCATGGTGTAGTGGATTTAGTGTGCAGATCTGACCTCAAAGATTCAAAGTTTCTCCATGAGGTAAGAAATTTGAGTTTTAAGTCCTGGTCCCCTTGTTCATGAATTATTTTATGGTATTATATCTCTTAGACGCTTGCTAGGGACCCCTTATGGATTGATCTGTGTGTTTCGGGGGAAAAAGGGGTGATCTGGGCTGCTCGTAGGGAATTTATGAAGAAATTTTCTGTCTACATGACATTTTGACCTGAGGAACACATTGTGTGTTCTTCCCACTTGGGTAAGATGGTTTTGGAGACTACACATAGTGTACTAGGGTTATATGCCTTGTAGTGACCACTTACCATGTAGCCTGAGGGAATGTTCAGGGAAGCCGTGTGAATATACATGATTATGAAAAGTATATAGCTAGAGTACATGGTTATGGTGCACCAGACATGAACATGAGAAAGATACATGGATGAGGGGCCATGTATCTGGGACACGCTGTGTGGTTGACATGACTGGATGAGCTATGTGAAGGGAATACATAGATAAGGTGTGAGTGAGGTGAGCCACATTGTGTACCATTGGTACACACCATGTAGTCCCTCATGCCTATCCAAGCCATGTGTTCAGAGGACACATCTGAGTTTTCAAGTGGGGCCACACACCGTGTTGACCCCCTTACATACTGTGTAGTCTCTTCTTGGAGGAGTTTCCGCCCAACAAATATCCTCCTTTAGAGCTCTAATTTAGGCTTATGAGTAGTCTATCCTGAGTAGTTTTCTACATAGAATGAGATGTTGGCCACAATTTGGGCCTAAGATATGTGGGGTGAGGCAATGATGTGGGAATCTTGGGTTAGTTATGTTCGGACCAAAAATGGTTGAGTGAGTTCCCTTAGTTTATCCCTTTGAGGGTACGTGTGGCATTATATCATCAGTACAGGATTGTGATCCCCTTGATATGATGAGCTTGGATAGAGGCTTAGTATCCCTCTATAGATTCTAGGGTGGGATACTCTATCATATTGTTGGAGTTGTTTAATCCCTCCATAGAGGCTAGGGAAGGATCCTCTAGCATACCATTTCCCTAGACTGAGTTCTCAGAATCTCTGTGACCAACACTACACAGGTGAAAATCCCCCATCTTACAGAATAGCACTGCAGGGTTTGTGGTATCATTGGTTATATGATCCCCTATGCAGTGGGTAGTTTCAGTAGGGTTGAGGCATCATTGGATATATGATCCCTTAATTAGAAGAAAATTTATGTAGGGTTTGTGTATTGTTGGGAGTACAATCCCCTATTATGTGATTTATACCAAATGGGGTTTTTGGAATTGTCATGACCAACACTACATGGATGGCGATTCTCTATTTGAGTGATGTGATCATAAGGATGTTATATTGGGTTGCGGTGCCCCCATAAGATCATGGGAGTGATCCCCTTTCTAATTGAGAGATTTGGGTTATCAGATTGGGTTTTTGGTGTCCCCTAGAGGATCCAAGGAGTGATCCCATATTTGAGGATGTGTGGTTTATGATTTTCTAGACTAGGTTCATAGTGTCTCCCAATAAATCTTGGGAGGGATCCACTTTCTAAGCTATTAGACCTTTAATGGTTCTAGTAAGGTTTTTAGCATCCTTCATCAGGGATGGGTGAGATCCCCTATCTAAGTATCATGACCTGCTGAGTTCCAGCATGGTATTCTTAGTGGTGATATCCGATTAGCATGTTCTCTCAGATGTATTCCCTTTGGGATGGAAGTTTTGTGCCATTGGATTTGTGATAACTAATTGAGTGTTATATCACAGATGTGACATCAGGGATGACTGATTTGTACCCAATGGAGTGATATCTCTTAGAAGGGTTTCATATAGAATGATATGGATTGTGTATTATATTATCCTAGCTAAGTGTTACTTTATATTCCTGAGTAAGAACCTATTGCTGGCTATGAGGTCGGTACCTCATGAGAATTGAAGTCTAATACGAGTATATCTGGGCGTGTATTTTAGGGTTTCCTTGTTATGAAATCACATCTTGGATGACATTATATGTGGTATGAGCTGAATAGTCGTGTTTATATAAGGATGGTTTTGAGATGGAGTTTCTATCATGTTTGGGTTACCTTTGGCTGGGTCTAGTGGACTATTTCCTTTTCATTTTTCCTTTTTCTTTTGGGTATTTGGGCCACCTAATGAGTATTTTTATACTCACCTATGTATGGTATTTCCCACACATGTTGTTTCTTATATAGACCATAATCATTTTGATAGTCCCAGGAGGAACCGAAGTAGGCATAGCTTGGTGATATAGACCGACTGAGGTGTTTAGTGGAGCTTGGATGAGGAGCTTTCTAGCTAGTGCATTTGACAACGATTCACTCCTACTGAGAAGGTTGGATGCTTATATAGTTTACTTTTGGTGGGCATGCATTTATCCTTTTTTGTACTTCTGCTTTAATCTGGTTTGGGATAGATGCATGCAAACATTTGTTTTCGGTTTTATATATATTTTTGCACTGTTACATGGAGGTTTATGTGGGTGCGTGTGTACATGTATGTTAGTATAAGGACTCCTATGTGTTTTTGATAGCCTACTTGGTAATGTAAGCCAACCCTTGGAATATGGAGGTGGGATTGGGGGGTTGCGGTTTGAGCCCCACTGGGCCGGGTCATGAAAGAGTGGTATCATAGCAGGTTCCACTTTGGGAATGCAGTGTCGTGAGTTTGGTTTGGGTTACATAGAGATAGTGTTAGAGTGTTTTGAGTTGGAATTTCAGGCCAGGGACTCCAGTGTTGGTGCGGTGGCCGGTTTATCCATTCACCAAGACTTTGATAACCTGATTTTTGACTCAGTACATTAGGACACTAGTCAAAGGGAAATAATGGCACATGCATCATATAAGATTGGGTTTTGGTTTTTCCTATCCTTCTTGAGTCAGTTCCCTACATATATTGTTTGATCCATGGTGTGTCTTGATTATGTTTTAGTATACCTCCACGATGATAGCCAGATAGGGTTCTGTGGCAGGATTGTGGTGATGATCTGCCCTAAGTTGAGACTTCGGTGTAGGGGACTGGTTCTAAGGATATAACTCTAGGTGTTCAGCTCGTTTATCCATCACCCATCAAGTAGAAGGTTGTGCCAGAATTATAGGCTAAGGATGTGCATTGGTTGAGTGTGCTACAAAAGTTCTAGAGGCAGAAACCTCTGAGGTTGTGGGGTGATTCAGGCCCCCAGACAACTGATGACTAGCCCAAGGTAGTCACATGATTTTTCTACCTTGTGAGGAAATATCCTGATCAAATTTTGGTCCTAATGGCGAACCTTATGCATGGTTCATATGAGAAATGGTGGATTCTTGTGACGTAGAACCATGAGGAGGAAATAATCACTTGGGATGAGTTTGAGTGGATCTTTAGGAATGAGTTCTATTCAGCAAAATTATGGTCAATGCATATCTAGGAGATTTTGTAGCTTTGACAGGATAACATGACTGTGGTGGAGTACTCAGTGAGGTTCACAGACCTATCACATTAATCCCTAAATATGGTTTAAGATTTGTTTTTTAGAGTACAGACCTTTGAGCAGGGATTGCATTGGGAGATTAGGGATTTAGTGGTTCCACTGCGCATTACCACCTATGTTGGAGTGCTTGAACGAGGCTTGGCGGTGGTGAGCTTTTTGGATTAGCAAAATCTTATTATTAGTGCTGGGAACATGGGAGATGATACCTCAGTAGTTGGTAGCTAATGAAAGTATTAAGGATTTGGGTATCCAAGTTTCTTCAGGAGACAATCCTAGGTTAACGGGTCTGAGTCTTAAGGCTTATAAGATGATTTTGGATAGCCGTAGGAGAGACGATACTACTCTTGAAAAGGCTAGGGACATATTTCTAGAGATTTTATGACCCTCCGTGCTGCTAAGAGGGAGTTGGTCAATATACTGACTTGGCATAGGTAGTGTTTTGAGCTTAGAGGTCCAAAAATAAATAGATGTGGTGTAGGAGATGGTAGAGTAGTAGTTGGTGGTAGACGATATGATTTTCCACCACCAACATCATGTGGTCCACGCTAGGCTCAGGGAGATAGAGGATAGGGGTGAGGTCAGTTTCAGGATGTAGAGGCTTTTGACTCATAATCTCCAAGGATGGATAGAGGTATGCTCTATGTACTTTCTACTTTCTATAGTAGTATTTCTATACACTATTGTGATATAATCTTTTCTCTTCGCTTCTTACTCGAAGTTTTTTTAGGGTGACATGAGGTGTTGGT
Source organism: Viscum album (assembly GCA_963277665.1). Lineage (NCBI taxonomy): Eukaryota > Viridiplantae > Streptophyta > Magnoliopsida > Santalales > Viscaceae > Viscum > Viscum album. The sequence goes on along the minus strand of OY728125.1, from coordinate 181,676,760 downwards.
AAGACCTGGTGTTGGTGTTGTTTAATGTAGCTTTAAATGCATGAAGAAGAGTGATCATTCCCTCAAAGAGATTCATTTTTGTGATGTGAGTAAAACTATGAGGGAAATTTAGTTCCAACCAAAGTGGATAGTGTCAAGGTGTGGTGGATAGGTCCCTCTTACTTGTGTGTTTAGGTTAGGGTTGTGTGTTAGAGGTTTGTGTTGAGGGACCGATAAGACCGAGTGTTTACACTTGGGAAGCCCTATTTTTTCATTGGTACCCTCACATTTTCAACGTTAAATTTTTATACAAGACTCTTAAGTAGGGTGTGGTTGGATGATGTGGCTTTAGAACCATAAGAATTAGGTACAATTTCCCCACTAAGATGCATTATTAAGACCAGATGAAAAACCTTGTGAGTGAGTCAGTGCCCCCAAATTATATATTATCGAGGTATAGTGGATGAGTTATTTTTAATTGTGTATTAGGAGTAGGGTTTCATTGGTCTCTATGTCAAGTTAGTGAGGTAGTGTTCTGCTAGACCTTATGGCTATAGACCAACCAGGTGTTTGGTGTTTTCCACCTGTCACAGCAGAGGTGAAATGTTCCGTCGTTATTACTTGATTTCGACCTAGTTGAGCTAGACCCAAGTGTGGTTGTGCCTTGAGGTTCCCCTAAGTGCATAGTCATAGGAAGCATGGGAAACCTTGGTGGCCTTTGTGGTGGTCATGGTGAGATCACTAACATGAGATTCCCAATTGAGAGTTAAGTTTCTTTCCCATGTACCTAGGATTTCTCTTTTTGAGGATGAAAATCCTTAAGGTAAGGAGGATGCAGTGACTTGGGTTTTTGCCTATAAGTCTTCATAATATTCCTAAGAATATTAATAAAGCTAGTATCTGAGTTGGCGTGAGAATCCAAGGCCCTAAGATTCTCAGTGTAGTGATTTTAAAAATTTTAAATATATTTTATCACACATACAAGGTTTCTTTTGAAATTTAATATAACTCATGAGTGGAGTCTCAAATAAAAATTCTAAGACTGCAGTTGAGTTTATAATATCTTGTTTACCCTAGGCATGATATAAATTTTCATCACCAAGTGTCAGGTCAGAGGTGAGTTGGAAGCACGGTGTTAAGTGTGGATATTTGTTTAATAAAATTTAAAAAATATACCTTACCTCCCTCCACTTTGGTTCTCATACTGACCAGAGCCTCTCCCCCTATTTCTATTCGAGTGATGGATGACTTGAGGACCAAATCAAGGAAACAAGGCACCACTGATCTCTTATCTTGATGGAGATCACTCCCAGATCATGGTGTAGTGGATTATGAGTGTGGGTTTGACCTCAAAGATTTGGTGTTTCTCCATGAGGTATAGAGTCTGAGTTTTAAGTCCAAATACCATTTTTATTCATTGTTTTAATGTTTCAGAGCCCTTAAACACATTTTAAGGAACCCTTGTGGATTGATCGATGTGTTTTAAGGAAAACGAGGGTGATCTAGGTTACTTGTAGGGAATTTATAATGGATTTTCCAATTTACATGATGTGTATACTAGAGGAACATGTAGTGTGTTCTTCCCATTTGGGGAAGATGAGTTTTAGAGACTACACACCGTGTATTGGGGCCACTGATAAAACAATATTTTATTGAATATTTTATTGATAATAAATGATATAATTTCCTCACATTGTGTTAAATATGTTTAATTAGAAAGTATTTGGAATTAGATCATTCATTTGAATATTTGATGAAAATTCCAGTTTTACCCTTTATAGTTCACTGTAGTATTTCGAAGCTAAATATTTTTATATTTATTATTTGAATTTGAAATTTTGTAACAGTGTTTCTAACAAAATATCTAAAACTTTTATTCAGGACACTAAAGCTAAAGAGTGCATTTGGATGGAGTAAATGATCCATTAATCCAATGGTGGGCTGGACTCGGTAGAATGGACATGGGTTCTGTATTTGGGCCATATCTTCTACATACGGGCTTGGATTGAGGCCAAATTTTTAGTAAAGATCTGGGACATGATTTGGCACAAATAATCCTTCTGGAAGGCCGGTCAATTCACGCGTTTTGGAGGTAAAATTGGCGGTTCAAGTTAGAATAAAATATTTGGCCAAGATTTTCATTTCACACTTAAAAAGTTATGTATCCCTAGCCCTCACAAACTCTATTTAAAGGGGGTTTTAACTCTTTGAGAGGGATGGTCGAGGCTTTGGGAAGGTGTGGCCGAAAGGGTGTCTCTTGGGAGCTCCTCACAACTCTTGGAAGAAGTAAGCCTTTGTGCAAACCTCTCTTCCAAAAAGGCTCTCCTCTCTCACCTCTTCTTTGTATTTCTTTTCTTTCATGTTTGTTTCTTGAATTTTTATTCAAATAATCTTCTGTGTTCATCCCTATTCTTCTTATCTTAATCTTATTAATTGGGTTGGAATCAAGAGTGGATACAAGATTGGGTTCTACCCTTTCAATCCGTTGCTTATGCAAAACGTCTCCACGATGACTACACCACCCATGGAAGAGTAGTTCTTTTTAGTAATCGATCGACCTCTATCCTTCTTCATTCATTTATTTTGAATCAATGAGATACTGTAATTCAAATATTATGATCTATTAATTTAGTTTTTAATTTAAATGAAACTAAGAAAGCAATTGAATAGTTAACACAAAACACGCGAGGTCGGGAATTGTGTGAACTGTGAGAGCGCAACCTTAACCGGTAATTCAAAACCACACGGGATCAATTTGTAGAGTTCAAATATAATCCTTAAACTCAATTAATCCTCATTTCTAGAGTGGTTATGTGCCTTAATTTACCACTGACCATAATCTAATTTTAGAACATCAATCAAAGCAGGGTGTTGCGATTGCATGTTCCGAAGTTAGCCTAAGGTTAAATTCACTTCAATCTTCGTGGTAAAGTTAATTCTCGTAGGGTTCGGGATTTAACAAATTAAGGGATCATAATTAAGTGAATATTAATTTAAATGATAATGATTAATAAATGATTGAAGAGGTAGAGTTAGATCGATTACATCTTTTAAATATTGTCTAAACAAACATCTTTCTGTTGTGTCATTTTAATCAAACTTCATTTCAAAACTAAAAACAAAAAAAAATGAAATCTTCTTCCAGCAAACTTCTTCTAGGTTCATAAACTATTAAAAAACCACCCCCATCCTTTCAAGTAGTTATTTTATTCTCTTTTATTTTATTTTTAGAATACCTCTAATAAGTAGTTAAATTCACTTCTTCCTTTGAGAGACGACCTTGGTCAGCCACTCTGCTGCACCTAAGTACCCCAAAATCATACTAATCATTTGAGGGAGCCCACGACAGCGATCTTTCAAATTGGCGCCGTTTCCAGGGAGGCAAGTAATTATTTCAACCAATTAGAGGTATTTATTTTATTTTACATTTTATTCTCTTCCTCTCTTCTTTCTTCCTTCTTTACCCAATCTGATTTTTCTTCTTCTTCTTTTATTTTCTTCTACTTCTCTTTGGACCATCAAATCAAACTTATCATTTTTATTTTACTATGGTCTACCTTATTTATTTTCATTTTTATTTGATCTATGACACGAACTAATCCCAAAGATCTCTTAGATCTTGACCCTGAGATTGAACGTAGCCTTAGGGCACGAATCAGACATTCTCAATCTACGGGAAGTTTCAATATTCAACCAGTTGGTGAATTCCTCTCTTATGGAAACATTGAAATTGGAAGCAATTCAAATTCAAACATAAAAGAGGAACCAATGGCTGGAAATAATGAAAATGAACTTAATAGAACCATTCGAGAATTGGCTTCACCTGATATTAACTATCAACCAAATTGTATTGCATACCCAAATCTCGAATCGGACTTTGAATTGAAATCTGGATTAATTCACCTTCTTCCAAAGTTTCATGGATTATCTGGTGAGGATCCCAACAAACACATTAAGGAATTTAATGTGGTTTTCTCAACTTTAAAACCAAGAAATGTTTCTGAAGATCAAATTAAATTAAGAGCATTCCCATTCTCACTTGTTGGAGCTGCAAAAGATTGGATGTATTATTTGCAACCTGAAGATGTAACATGTTGGAATGATTTGAAACGTCTTTTCTTGCAAAGATTTTTTCCAGCATCAAGGACAACATCCATTCGAAAGGAGATATCGGGGATCAAGCAAGCCCAAGGGGAGTCAATGTATGAGTACTGGGAGCGATTCAAGAAGTTGTGTGCAAGCTTCCCACATCACCAAATCAGTGAGCAATTACTAATCCAGTACTTCTATGAAGGACTCACACCCATGGAGAGGAGCATAGTGGATGCTTCAGCTGGAGGAGCATTGGTGGACAAGACACCAGTAGCTGCACGAGCATTGATCGACAAAATGGCCCAAAACTCTCAATAATTCGGTGATAGAGGTACACCACATGTTCGAGGAGTACATCAAGTAAGTCCTTCTTCTCTTGAAAGTCATTTGATTGATACTAAGTTAGAAGAATTGACAACTATGGTGAGGCAGATTTCATTGGCTCAAAAGACATCCCAACCCCCTCCTTCAAGGCCATGTGACATTTGCACTGAGACAAGCCACCCAACTGACTGTTGCCCACAACTACAAGAGATAGAAGATTGTGCAGCAGTGTTCCCAGGGAGACCATTTCAGAAGCAACAACAACCATATCCCCAAAAGAAGTTTGATTCATTTTCTCCAACATACAACCAAGGGTGGAAAGATCAACCGGACATGAGGTATGGCTCTGGACAACAACAAAGGCCCCCTTTTCAACCAAACTTCCAGCAGCCTCCGCCTTACCAGCAGGGTTTCCAACAACCCCAAAGGAGATTTGAAGCCCAAGCATCAAAAAGCCAACAACAAGGGAATCCCCCACTAAAGGTAGATTCTAATACTGATGATCTTTTGAAGCAAATTGTTCTTAATCAACAGAATGAGCTGAAGAGTCAAAGTTCAGAGCTGAGGGAGTTAAAGACTCAAATGAGCCAGATTGCCACCGCCCTCCATGAACTTGTAAGTAAGAATTCCGGAAATCTACCTTCCCAACCCACTCCAAATCCAAAGGGGAATGTTAGTTCCATCACATTGAGAAGTGGGAAGAAAATGAACGATACATCTGTACCTACCATTCCACCGGGATTCACCTCAACTCCAGAGAATCCGCATTCCATACCAACTAATGAGCAATCCAAGGAGAAAGATAAAGGTAAGAAAAAGATTTATGATGTACCTCCTAAAACCCTTCCTTTTCCAAATAGGGTTGTTCAAACCAAGAAGATGGCTGAAGAAGCAATGAAAAAGGAGGTTTTGGACACATTCAAGCGTGTGGAGATCAACATTCCTCTACTTGAAGCCATTAAGAAAATCAGAAGGTATGCCAAATTCTTAAAAGAACTCTGCACCAATCGAAGAAGGCTCAAGGGGAATGAGAGGATCAACCTTGGAAGGAATGTCTCGACACTCATTACACCAACTCTAGCAATGCCAACAAAGTGCAAGGATCCTGGGACATTCACCATCCCATGTACCATAGGGGAGTTGCACTTCTTTGATGCTCTTTGTGATTTAGGAGCTTCAATAAATGTGATGCCTCACTCTGTATTCTCTTCCTTAAAGGTTGGTGAGTTGAAGCCAACAAGAGTAGTGGTGCAATTGTTGAATAGAGCTACAGCATATCCAGTGGGAGTTCTTGAGGATGTACTTGTTCGGGTAAGAGACATGATCTTTCCAGCAGACTTCTATGTGATTAACATGGAGGATGATCAGGTAAGTTCTCATTCCCCCATTATCTTAGGTAGACCCTTCCTCAAAACTGCAAAAACTATCATAAATGTCAATGAGGGTACACTTTCCACGGAGTTTGGAGATGAAGTTGTGATATTTAATGTTATGGATTCCATGAAGTACCCCTCAGAGGACCATTCTGCTTTTGTTATCTCCCATTTTGAACCACCAAGTAAAAACATCATGGAATTGGATTGTCCTATGCTTAGGGAGATTATGAGTATTGGTTCTAGTTTGATGTCTAAGAATACTTATACACCCATTTTTAAGGAACGAGACTCTCTAAGATTTGATTTTGAAATGGAATCATATTCTGATTTTGATCATGTGAACTCTGATTATGACATGGCTATTGAGTATGCTGATGGATTTGGTGCTTTATTCTCTGATTGTGATGATTTTTATTCTGATACTGATGTTCATTGTGCAGATATGTCTGTTGCATCAATTTCTCCATCCATACATCACCCACCTACATTGGAACTCAAGCCATTGCCCCCAAATCTCAAATATGCATACTTGCTCAGTGGGGATAGATTACCTGTCATAATTGCTAACAATCTCTCTTTTGAACATGAAGAAAAACTTTTGAATATTTTGAGAGATAACATTAGGGCAATTGTTTGGACATTGGAAGACATATCAGGTATTAGCCCCTCCATTTGCATGCATAGGATTCTCTTGGAGGATGGGGCTAAACCGGTGAGACAACCACAAAGGAGACTTAATCCCACCCTCCTAGAAGTTGTTAAGAAAGAAGTTGAAAAATTACTTGAGGCGGGGATCATTTACCATATTTCTGACTCACAATGGGTTAGCCCTGTTCAGGTTGTACCAAAGAAAACTGGTTTCACTGTTATAAAAAATGAAAATGATGAGTTAGTTCCTGTGAGAGTACAAAAAAGTTGGCGAGTGTGTATCGATTATAGGAAACTAAATCAATCCACTCGTAAGGACCATTTCCCACTTCCATTCATTGACCAGATGCTTGAGAGACTAGCTGGGAAGACACACTATTGTTTCTTGGATGGATTTTTTTGGCTATTTTCAGGTTCCCATTGCAGCAGAGGACCAGGAGAAGACAACATTCACCTGCCCATTCGGTACCTTTGCTTACCGAAGGATGCCATTTGGAATTTGCAATGCCCCAGGTACCTTCCAGAGATGCATGGTGAGTATTTTCTCAGATTTCATTGAGACCTGAATGGAGGTATTTATGGATGATTTTACAGTTTATGGGTCCTCATTTGATGAATGTATCTCTAGTTTGGGTGATGTGTTGCATCGTTGTATTGAGAAGAATCTGGTCTTAAATTTTGAAAAATGTCATTTCATGGTCGAAAAGGGAATTGTCTTAGGTCATATAGTCTCACAACATGGAATTGAAGTTGATAAATATAAGGTAGACATTATTTCATCCCTCCCATATCCTACATGTGTGCGTGATGTTCGATCATTCCTTGGGCATGCTGGATTTTATCGACGCTTCATCAGAGATTTTAGTAAGATCTCTCTACCCTTATCTCGATTGCTTCAAAAAGATATTGACTTCAATTTTGATGAATCATGCAGGGTATCATTTGATGAGATGAAGAAGTGTCTGACCACTCCACCAATCATACAGCCCCCACGGTGGGACCTTCCATTTGAGCTTATGTGTGACGCCTCCAACTTCGCGGTTGGAGCTGTCTTATCTCAGAGGGTGGAGGGACGTTCACATGTGATCGCCTATGCATCAAGGACGCTAGATTCAGCCCAATCAAACTACACTACCACAGAAAAGGAGTTTCTTGCTGTCATATTTGCTTTAGATAAATTCCGTTCATATTTATTGGGCTCTAAAGTAGTTGTTTTTTCTAACCATGCAGCTTTGAGGTACCTCCTAAAGAAGCCAGATGCAAAGCCACGAATTATTCGTTGGATGCTCCTTCTTCAAGAGTTTGACCTTGAGATAAAGTACAAGAAGGGGTCAGAGAATTTGGTGGCAGACCACATGAGTAGGCTTACTCACACACTAGAGGGTGACACCTTGGACCAGGTACCACTTCAGGACACTTTCCCCGATGAGCATCTCTATACCATCTCAGGTAAGCATCCTTGGTATGCTGATTTAGTTAATTACATTGTTGGCTCTGAAATCCCAGTAAATTTGAAGAAGCATCAAGTCCAAAAATTAAAATGTGAGTCTAGGTTTTATGTGTGGGATGATCCTTACCTCTGGCGCATGTGTAGTGACCAAGTTATTAGGAGGTGTATTCCTGATCATGAGTTTGAGTGTGTTTTGCAATTCTGTCATACACTTGCATGTGGTGGACACTTTGGACCCCAACGGACATCTAGGAAAGTTTTGGACTCTGGATTATATTGGCCTAGTTTATTCCATGATGCCCATGTGTTTTGTAAGTCATGCACTCGTTGCCAACACACTTGGAACATTTCTAAGAGACATGAGATGCCCCAACAACCCATACTATTCTGTGAGATTTTTGATGTATGGGGCATCAAATTTATGGGTAATTTTCCTAGTTCATTTGGATTTTTGTATATTTTGGTTGCTGTTGATTATGTGAGTAAATGGGTGGAGGCCAAGGCCACCAGGACTGACGATTCTCATGTTGTTGTGGAATTTGTCAAAGCACAGATTTTTTGCAGGTTTGGAGTACCAAAGGACATCATCAGTGACCAAGGGACACACTTTTGCAATAGGAATTTTTCTTCCCTCCTTCGAAAGTATGGGGTGACACACAAAACATCAACACCATACCACCCCCAAACAAATGGCCAGGCTGAGGTTTCAAATCGTGAGTTGAAACAAATCTTGGAGAAAACCGTGCAGCCAAATAGGAAGGATTGGAGCAAGCGCTTGGATGATGCATTGTGGGCTTATAGGACAGCATACAAGACCCCCATTGGTATGTCCCCATTTCGGATTGTTTTTGGGAAAGCGTGTCATCTCCCCGTGGAAGTTGAGCATCGGGCATATTGGGCTATAAAGAAATGTAACATGGATTTGGCCCAAGCTGGAATTCAAAGGAAGTTGCAAATTCAAGAGCTTGAGGAGATTCGACTATCATCATACGAGAACTCAAGGCTCTACAAGGAAAGATCAAAAGCAGCTCATGACAAAATGATCCAACAAAGGGAGTTTCATGTTGGAGAGAAAGTCCTTCTCTATAGTTCACGACTGAAGTTGATGCCTGGTAAGTTGCGTTCCAGATGGTTAGGTCCTTATATTGTGTCTAATGTTTTTCCTTATGGTGCAGTGGAGATCACACAAGAGGACACTGGAAGGAGATTTACATTCAATGGGCAACGTCTGAAGAGATACATTGAGGAACTTCCTACTGATGCAGTGGATTTTATCACACTGCATGACCCCATCATCACTTGAGCACATCAGGCTGTTCCTAACCCTTTCACTTTTATATTATTTTTCCTATTTAAAAATTCTGCATTTCATGTGCATATATCATCTCATAGGTTCACATTGAGGACAATTCAATATTTTAAGTGTGGGAGAGGGAACCTTTTAGTTTAGTAATTTCAATTGCTTTCCTGTTCAAAAAAAAATTGTATGTTTTTCAAAATTTGTGAGTTTATTTTACAATTTTCTGTGTGTTTTTGAAACTTTTGAGCTGAAATGATTCTCATCACCATTTTTAAATCCATATCAATAAGTGAAACAATTTACCCCTTGAAACTAAGCTTAAATGAATGCTGAAATGACTTTGTTTCAAGTTCAAATATTTAGTAATTTCATGGAAAGTACACCGAATTTTGAATCCCATGCCACATATCACAGTCTTTATATTTGAAATCACTTTCCTGTGAGGCTTCTGAACCATTATTTTCATATTCTTTACATTCACCTCACTTCTTGAGAGAACCAAACCATACTTGATTTAACCAGAATTTGATCTATTCCTGTCAAAACTTGAGGGTTTGAGGTACTTGTATTTAAATGATTGAGGCATTTGTTTGGTATTAAAACCACTATTTCAAAGAATCCTTTTTTATAATGGCCTACCTTGAATATTTAATCCTTGTAGACCTTAGAAGCCATGCACATCCTGTTAGGTTAATCCACATTAAAAGCCAATCTTCCCTATCCAACCAACTCTTGAAGTGAAATTGCATAATCTAGTTGAGCTTAAGTGTGGGGGAAGCTGTCTTGTGTTGTGCCACCACATTATGTGATACTTTGGGTGGAAAATTAAATTCTTAAGAGATGTGTTTGCTGCTAAAGAAAGTCATTATATTGAAAGTTGTGCCTTTTCTGGAGCTTTCATGACAAGTGAAGCTGTGCCTTTTATAGAGCTTCTAATTGAGGTGGAAAGCTGTGCCCATCTGGAGCTTTCAAGAAAATCATGTTTGATAAGATTGAAATTTTTATGCTGAAATGATGAATGGTGTAAACCTTTCATGACTTTTCATGATGATGGAGCTGAATTGATACTATGGGGATTTAAGAGAAGACCATATTTAAGTGAAAATTAGATTAATGCAATTTTGCTTCAAAAGAGTCAAGCCCTCCTCATTCAGCCTCAGAGTTTTTCACATCTCAATCCTACCAACCGAAAGCCACAGAACAACCCTAAAAAGTCCTCATGATAAACATATGTCCTTGACTCACATCGGGTAGCGATGTAGGAATCTATCAAGCCTATGGTGACCCTTGTATGAGTTTGGATGAGAAAGACATTGCAAAAAAACTGATATTTGAGTGATGAGAGAAAATTCAAGCGAGGTAAGTGTTTTGTGCATGGGAGGATAAATGAAGTGAAAATATATTGAATGATATAAATGGAGAACTTGAAATAAGTTTTTTTTATGAGGCATGATATCTTTTGATTCTTGGTGTGAAATTGATTGATCTTAAGGATATGTGTTTTAAAATTGGTTTTGATTTGATATTGATGTTTACTTGACATGAGGTTTTGCCCAGGAGTGCAAAAGGGTAAGTGTGGGGGAGTTGATAAAACAATATTTTATTGAATATTTTATTGATAATAAATGATATAATTTCCTCACATTGTGTTAAATATGTTTAATTAGAAAGTATTTGGAATTAGATCATTCATTTGAATATTTGATGAAAATTCCAATTTTACCCTTTATAGTTCACTGTAGTATTTCAAAGTTAAATATTTTTATATTTATTATTTGAATTTGAAATTTTGTAACAGTGTTCCTAACATAATTATCTAAAAGTTTTATTCATGACACTAAAGCTAAAGAGTGCATTTTGATGGAGTAAATGAGCCATTAATCCAATGGTGGGCTGGACTCGGCAGAATGGACATGGGTTCTATATTTGGGCCATATCGTCTACATACAGGCTTGGATTGAGCCCATATGTTTAGGAAAGCTCGGGGACAGGATTTGGCACAAATCATCCTTCTGGAAGACCGGTCAATTCACGCGTTTTGGAGGTCAAATTGGCGGTGCAAGTTGAAATAAAATATTTGGCCGAGATTTTCATTTCACACTTAAAAAGTTATGTATCCCTAGCCCTCACAAACTCTATTTAAAGGGGGTTTTAAATCTTTTAGAGGGATGGTCGAGGCTTTGGTAAGGTGTGGCCGAAAGGGTGTCTCTTGTGAGCCCCTCAAAACTCTTGGAAGAAGTAAGCCTTTGTTCAAACCTCTCTTCCAAAAAGGCTCTCCTCTCTCACCTCTTCTTTGTATTTCTTTTCTTTCATGTTTGTTTCTTGAATTTTTCTTCAAATAATCTTCTGTGTTCATCCCTATTCTTATTATATTAATCTTCTTAATTGGGTTGGAATCAAGAGTGGAGACAATATTGGGTTCTACCCTTTCAATCCGTTGCTTATGCAAAACGTCTCCACGATGACTACACCACCCATGGAAGAGTAGTTCTTTTTAGTAATCGATCGACCTCTATCCTTCTTCATTAATTTATTTTGAATCAATGAGATAATGTAATTCACATATTATGATCTATTAATTGAGTTTTTAATTTAAATGAAACTAAGCAAGCAATTGAATAGTTAACACAAAACACGCGAGGTCGGGAATTATGTGAACTGTGAGAGCGCAACCTTAACCGGTAATTCAAAACCACATGAGATCAATTTGTAGAGTTCAAATATAATCCCTAAACTCAATTAATCCTCATTTCTAGAGTGGTTATGTGCCTTAATTTACCACTGACCATAAGCTAATTTTAGAAAATCAATCAAAGCAGGGTGTTGCGATTGCATGTTCGAAGTTAGCCTAAGGTTAAATTCACTTCAATCTTCGTGGTAAAGTTAATTCTCGTAGGGTTCAGGATTTAACAAATTAATGGATCATAATTAAGTGAATATTAATTTAAATGATAATGATTAATAAATGATTGAATAGGTAGAGTTAGATCGATTACGTCTTTTAAATATTGTCTAAACAAACATCTTTCTGTTGTGTCATTTTAATCAAACTTCATTTCAAAACAAAAAACAAAAAAAATGCAATCTTCTTCCAGCAAACTTCTTCTAGGTTAATAAACTATAAAAAACCACCCCCATCCTTTCAAGTAGTTATTTTATTCTCTTTTATTTTATTTTTAGAATACCTCTAATAAGTAGTTAAATTCACTTCCTCCTTTGAGAGACGACCTTGGTCAGCCACTCTGCTGCACCTAAGTACCCCAAAATCGTACTAATCATTTGAGGGCTTCCACGACAGCGCTCTTTCAGTCACACACTGTGTAATGACCCCATGTTGTGTAGCCTGAGGGAATGGCTAGGGAAGCCATGTGAACGTACACAACCATGTAAAAGTACACATCTAAAGTACATGGGTATGGGGTGTCAGAAACATACATGATCAAGAGGAATGCCTAAGGGGTCATTTAGTAGGGGCACACCATGTACTAGGGGGTACATGCCATATCATTGACATGAATGGATGAGCCATGGGAAGGGAATACATGGCCAGGGATCAGGTGAGGTGAGACATGACATGTACCAACAGTACATTCCATTTAGTCCCTCATGACCAACCAAGTCATGTGGTCAGATAACATGACCAATTGTTTATGCAGGATCACATGCCATGTAGAACCCCTTCCACACCGTGTAGTCACATCTTGGAGAAGTTTCCACCCAATGTATCTTCTCCTTTAGAGATTAGATTTAGGATTTCGAGTAGCCAATCTTGAGTAGTTTTCTATATAGAACATGATGGTGGCCACAATTTGGGACTATGAGATATAGGGTGAGGCAATTTAGTGGGTTTCTTGGGTTAATTATGTTCATACCAATAGTGGTTAAGCGAGTTCTCTTGGTTTATCCCTATGAGGGTCCCTGTGGCATTACATCCTTGGTATAGGAGTGTGAACCCCCTCAATAGGATGATCTTGGATAGAGTTGTAGTATTCCTTCAGAGAGGCTGGGGTGGGATCCTCTATCATATTATTGAAGTTTTTTCATGCCTCTAAAGATGTTAGGGAGGGATACTCTAGCATATCATTTCCCTAGATCAGGTTCTTAGAATCACTATAAACAAAAATACATGGGCGGTGATCCCCTATCTAGTAGGATAGACCTGTAGGGTTTATGGTATAATCAGTTACATGATCACCTATATATAAGTCAATTTAAGTAGGGTTATGAAATCGTCAGATATATGATTCCCTACTTAGAAAATGGTTTATGTAGGGTTTGTGGTATCATTGGGAGTATGATCCCCTACTACACATGTTATACCAGATGGGGTTTGTGGAATTGTCATGCCCAATACTAAATGGGAAGAGATCCTCTATCTAAGTGATGCAATCACTGGGATGTCAGATTGGGATGTGGTGTCCCCCAGCAGATCTTGGGAGTGATCCCCTTTCTGAGTAAGATCTTTGGGTTACTGAATTAGGTTTGTGGGGCCCCTAGTGAATCCTAGGAGTGATCCCCTATCTGAAGAGATATAGTTTATGATTTTATAGACTGGGTTCATAGTGTCCCCTAGTAGATCCTAGGAGGGATCCTATTTTTGAGTGATGATACCTTTCATGGTTACATTAGGTTTTGTAGTATACCCCATCAGGGATGGGTGAGATCCCCTATCTAAGTATTGTGATCCGTTAAGTTATAGCTTGATGTTCTTAGTGGCGATATTCGATGAGTTTGTTCTCTCAGATGTATGCCCTTAGGGATGGCAATATTGTTCCGTTGACTTTTTGATACCCAATTGAGTGGTATCTCTCAGATGTTCCATCAGGTATAGATGAGTTTTACTTGATGGAGTGATATATCTCATAAGAGTGTCATCTGAGATGATAGGGATCATGGAGTGTATGCCCCTAGTTGAGTATTTATTTATATCCCCAAGTAGGAACCTATTTCTAGATATGAGGTCTGGACATCATGAGACTTGGAGTCTGAGATAAGTATATCGAAGTGTGTATTTATGGTTTTCCTTGTGGCGATTTCACATCTTGGATGACATGACATGTGGCATGTGCTGACTAGTCCTGTTTAGTCGAGGATAGTTTTGAGATGTAGTTTCTCTCTCATTTGGGTTTCCTCTGGCTGGGTTGAGTAGACTGTTTCCTTTCAGTTTCTCCCTTTGTATATTTGGGTATTTGGGGTGCCTAATTAGTATTTTTATACTCACCACTAAATGGGATTTTTCAAAATATGTTGTGTCCTGTGCAGACCACATGACTTTTGACAGAGTCCCAGGAGGACCCAGAGCTAGCAGAGGTTGGTGAGCTAGACAAATTGGGGTGTTTACTAGAGCTTAGCCGAGGAGCTTTCCAGTTGGTGAATTTGACAATGATCCCCTTATACTAAGTTAGTTGGATGATTTTATAGTTTTATTTTTTTTCACGTGTATTTTTTTCATTTTTGTACTTATAATGTACTCTAGTTTGGGATAGATGTATACATTCATTTATTTTCATTTATATATATATTTTCAATGTTTCATGGAGGTGTATGTGGGTTCATGTGTACAGGTACTATAGTATAAGGACTCCCATGTGTGTGTGATATCCTACTCATCACTGGAATATAGCCCTTGGCCAATAGAGATGGGCTTGGGGAGTTGTAGCTCGAGCCCTGTTGGGTTTGGTCGTGACAATTTTGACCAAAGTGTGCCACCAGGGAGAGCCTGTGTAGGTTCGATGCCTTAGTAAACTTCAACAAGGAGATCAGAAGTTTGGGGATTCCCTGGATAAAAGAAGGAACCATGGGGTCAAGTTGAATGCTAGGGAAGAGAGGAAGACCAGGAAAATTAGAAAGGGGTTTGAAAGTAAGAGGCTGATCAGAGTTTGAGTGACCCATCCCTATGTGAACACATAAGAGATATTTAAAAGTAATAGAGTGACATTTTATATTTTTTTTCTTAAATTAATATAAAGGAAATATTCAAAGAAATATGGAACCAAGTGGCTATATATTTGAGACTTTATGGACATGTACAAACACCAATCATACAATAGGATAAAGGAAAGTGTTATATAAATTTTAAATCCTTATCCCAAAGTTTTAACCCTATTTTACTAGTTTTACCCTTACTAAGGTGATAAAAACTTACTATGGTTACTATTTATATTGAAAAAAAATAAAAGGGACTTATTTAAAAAAAATTTATTCATAATTATAAATATGGATTCCATTTTTCACAATTCAATTTCTAAAAGTGGCATAAATTTATTTTGAAATAGGTTCACAAAACACAATGAAAATCATTTTTTATAAAAATACATTTTTAAGCATAAAAATAAATTTATTCCTATACCATGGATAGAAAAAACATTAAATGAATGTTAAAACATTTAACTGAATATATAATATCTAAATTTAATTAAAATAATTCACTAATGGTGATTAATTTAATTTATTAAAATAAAAACACATTGCGTGCATAAAAACAATTTTTCAGAAAAAAATCTCCTTTATTTCAAATGATTTTATTTTCACTTATAATTAATTAAAAACCAATGAATTAATTTTATACATGTGTAATACATATGTTTTTCATAATTTATTTAGTCTTATTCATACCCATCAATCCAATGTCTAGGTGATAACTATCACATTAAATAATAATATTTTAATAATATATCATGGTTTGTTTAAACTTGGTGTTGCATGTAATGCATTATATCAAAAAAATAAAATTTATTTAAAGTAAAATATATTCTAAAATATTGGGGTGTTACATCCTAAACCCCTTAAAATTAATTTCTACCTCTAAATTTAATCACTATGATGGAAAAAAATGAGGATATCTCTATTTCATTACATCCTTGAGTTCCCAAGTAGCTTCTTTGAATTTCAAATTCCACTAGAAGACTTTAACTAGATGAATAGTCTTGTTCTGTAACACTTTATCTCTATGATTCTAGATTTTTACTATTTTTATTCATATGAATGATCATTCTCCTATAATATGACCTCTTAGTTTAGTACATGTGGGGGATCATGTATTACTTCACTAGGAGAGATATATGGAACACATCATGAACTTGAGAGAGGTTTAGTGGAAGTGAAAAGTGATAAGATACCATCCCTACATGATCAAGAATCTATAATTGAAAAATATACTAAGGGCTCAAATTTCATTTCTTCCCAAATATCATAACCCTTTTCCATGTATAAATTCATAGAAATACCTTCTCACTAACTTTGAACTCCAGATCTTGCTGACGATTATCAAAATAGCGTTTCTATGAAATCTAAGTTTCCTTGATGTTTTGTTGAATGAATTTGAATTTCTATAACATTTAATCAGCTATATTAGGTCCCAATATCTTTCTTTTTGTAACTTTATCCCAATAATATGGATTTATACACTTATTTATATAGAGGTATTTATAAGGATCCATCTCAATGCTCATGTGAAAGCTATTGTTGCAAGAAAACTTGACTAGAAGAAAGTGTTGATCCCAACCACATTTTAAATCCATATAATAAGATCAAAAAATATACTCTATGTCCTTAATGGTTATATTATACTAACCATCTATATATGGATGATAAGTCATACTAAAACTCAACTCTATATCTAGAGCCTGTCGAATAATTCACCAGAACTTTAAGGTAAACCTTATATCCCAATCAGATAAAATAGAATGTGGTACTCCATGAAACCTTACCACTTAATTCATGTATATTTTTTCAAGATGATCAAATAAATTAAGTGTGCTAAATTTTTAAGGTGATTGAATACAACCTAAATAGCATCATGGCCATTAGATGTTTCAAGGAGTCCGATGACAAAATCCATAGTGATATTTTCCCATTTCCATTATGGTATAGGTAATGGTTTTAAAATACTCTTATAATTCTATCTCTTAGTCTTAACTTGCTGAAATATCAAGCACCAAGATATATAATCTGTAATATATCTCTTTATACTATCCCATAATAAACAATCTTTTAGATATCTATACATCCTTATACTTATAGGATGAATAGAGAATGATAAACTATGAGTCTCATCCAATATCTTTATATTCAAATATTCTATGGACAAAACAAATATATAGTTTCTGAACCTAATCATTATAACATAATAAATGTTGAACTCAAGAACATTTCTGACCTTCTTATGCAATTCCTTATATTCCTTTTTCACCTCTTTAATTATCACATGGATAGATGGTTGAACACTCATTAGAGAAATATAAGATTTATCCCCTTACTTAAAAATTTCTAGATCCATCCTTTAAAAATTAAAAAATATTGCATCATTTTTGATCCTCATCTTAGATGATCTAGCATGATCCTTTTGATTCATAGCATTAGACACCTTGTTCACTTTCCTGGGGTGGTAATTTATTAAGCATTAATAATCTTTAATCATCTCTAAACATCTTCTCTAGTTCATATTCAACTATTTCTATGTGAATATATACTTTAATCTGTTATGATTAGTATATATATCACACCTTTCTCCATAAAGATAAATCCTCTATATCTTTAATGAAAAAATTACCACAGATTACTATAAATCATGAGTTGGGTAAATTTTCTCATGAAAATTAATTTTTCATGAGACATAATCTATCGCTATATCATTATTCATGAGAAACAATCTGCCCCATTATTCTATGAATCACTATATATCACAAAATCTCATCCACTATAGGTAAATGTAATAATAGGTGCACCAACTAATGTTCTCTTTAGTCCTTAAAATTTTCCTCACATTCATATTTCCAAAGGAATTTGGATCTATTTTGAGTTAACTTAGAAAGTGTATTAGATAGTTATGAGAAATTATCTACAAATAAATGATAATATCCAACCAAACCAAAAAAACTTTGTATCTTAATCACAATTGTTAGTCTGGGAAAATTTTCAATAACATTCGTCTTTGATGGATCCACTGATATACCCTCGCTTGATATTATATGACCCAAAAATGATTTTTTAGAGAAAATTCACACTTTTTAAAATTTTCATACATTTTTTTATTCCTTAGGGTCTTTAGTAAAATCATCAATTTGTCTCCATGCTATTCCTTACTCTCTGAATATATATAATAAAATAATCTATAAAGACTACCATAAACTGATCAAGGTAATCTCTAAATACTTTATTCATTAAATATATGAAGATAGCCAGGGAATTAGTAAGAATAAGCAGCATCACTATGTATTCATAGTGCACATACCTTGTTCATAATGATATCTTCAGTATATCCTCCTTCTTGACCCTCAATTGATGATATCTAGAATGAATATCAATCTTGGAAAAGTATTAAGCACCATGGGGTTGATCAAAAAATTCATCAATATATGGTAGAGGATACTTGTTCTTGATTTTGATCTTGTTAAGTCAACGATGATAAATGAAAAGTCTCATTGATCTATATTTATTCTAAAAAAAAGAACATGTACACCCCAAGTTGACACACATAGCCAAATAAATCCATTTTCAAGATTCTCTAGGAGTTTCTTCTTCAATTCCTACAACTCAATTGAGGCTATTCAATATGAATTCTTTGAAATAGGTAAAATACCATGTATGAGTTCTATTGAGAACTAAACTTCATGATTTGTTGGAATACTAAGAAAATATTCTAGAAATACATCAATAAACTCCCACACAATAGGAATATCATCGATGTTGAGTTTCTCCCTAACCATCTGAGATAAACACCCCTTTTGAATAGAAATGAAGAACCATAAAATGGATGTGATTTCTATAGGAGGTTTATATGTATCATCAATATGATTAATGATCATATGTTAGTTTTTAATATCAAACACGACTACCCTTCCTTGAAAATTGATGCGGGCTTTATGTAGAGAAATACAATCCATGCCTAAGATAATATCAAATTCAACTAGAGGGATAATAACAAGATTTATAGGAAGCATATTCCCATAAACTTAAACCAGAGAAGAATAATAGGATTAAAATTTGATCACCATACCATTAGGGGTTTTCATTTTTAATTCAATATCTAATCATTGAGGAGGTACTATGATACCCTTATAAAATTATTAATATATAAAAGAGTGGGTAGATCCAAAATCAAACAAGTTATTAGTAGTTCTAGAGTGGATGGTAAGAGTACCTTTCACCACATCTATATCATACCCCTCATCATAAATAATAATTTTATATGATTTTCCTTTGACTATATAATTAAGAGGCTTATAACATCGATCAAAGTCATTAAGCTTCACATTTTTTCACCAATTATCATAATGTCCATACTCCTTATATTTGAAACATTGGAGTGTAGGTGGTGAATTCAGTGGATATTTCTCTATTCACATCATCAGCTAACTTATTCCCATCACTTTGGAATTTTATTTCCTGATGACCTTCCTATCCACACTTAAAACATTTACAGATCCCCTTAATATAATTTCTTATATACTCCATTCCATACTTAAAGCATAAAATATGGCTCATCTTATTATTTTTAAAGTTTATAGAGTTTTCTTCAAATTCCATATTTCTTTTCTTATCAAAACCATGAGATTGATGTATAACTCCAATATCCATTTCAACATTGATAGAACATTAAACGATTTATTCATAGATAATAAATTAACTTATGACCAATACCCTTCATAGACTTGGTTTTAAGCCACTTAAGAATCAATAAAACTTACTTTCAAGTTGGATGATAATACCAGAAGCGTACCTTGAAAGCCTTGTAAAAATTTCCTCATATGTACCGCCAGATTCATCATCCTTATTCTTTAGCTCAAGTAATTACTTCTCTATTTTCATATGAATAATATAAGAAAAATACTTATTGAAAAATAATCTCTTAAACTCATCACACTCTATATATTCAATTTCTTCTTGTTGCCTTGTATTATTGATAAGATACAACCATTGATCCACTTCACCTTCCAAATGATAAATAGAAAAAATAACTTTTTTTTATGTTACGAACAATGGAGAATAGAAAATATATTTTCAATGGTACTTATTCATTACTCAATAACTAGTGGATTAACAGACCCACTAAAAGAAGGTGTACGTTTCATCATGAAGGACTAAAAAAATGTTGTTCCCAACTTTTATTTTTTCAAAGTTCAACATGATTCATAGTTTGAATAGTTGCATAAGCATAAAAAAAATATTTTTAATTCCATCTCCTATAACATTTGGTTTCCTAGGAGGAAAATCATTGAATTATCTATCACATTCAACATTAACATAGTTTTTTTGGGTTCTATCCATTGACTAAAACCAAAAAATCATAGTGTGAGCAACAATAATCATAGTGGTAAACTATATAATCATGAAAAATAATTTATAAGATATCTAAATCATGAAACATTATTTTTAATATATGAAACCTTAGGTTTTAACTAGGTCATTTGTGATCATTATATATTCAAATCCTTCATGATGGTTTATATATAAAATGTTAATTAACCTAAGAATATCCCCCAAGAGTCTCAAACTAGGTGCAAAGTAAGGGAATACTCACTATGAACTATAATGATGGATGATATACACTTGAAATTTTTTTTGGGGTTATTACCTCTAGATGAATCTATTACAAAACCATATCCACTTGTAGTATCTAGAAAGAGATGTTTTAATAGGAAAACAACACTCCTTTATTTACCATAACTTAGAAAATTATCCTATACTATGGATTATCCTTAGAGTTATCACTAAAGTTTTCTCATCCTAGTTTCAAAAGGTTAACTGAACCTTGATATAATACCAAATATAAAAAAACCATAATTTTCATACATATATATTACTTCTTAATGGATGAATATCTATTACATAACAAAATTATCCATGCTATAATCATATAGTTCCAGTGACTTTAGAAACTTGGATATATAAACAACTAATTCATAAGTGAACTAGATAATCTCCCACTTAGTTCTTCATAAATAGCTCCATTATTAAACATATCATACATAAAATATTTTTTCCTAACATGGGGAAAGGAAACATAAGAAAGGATGAGCTTTGATGCTAAGTAAGGGTGAAAAGGGAGATATCAATGATCACATAAACATAAAATGAGCATATGGGTATGAGTACATGAGCATAACATTTTAAAACCACAACCTGTATATCTAGATCATAATATTGAATCATGGCATAAAGAATGGAATTTTATATGACATGAATCAAAAAGGACTCAAATAACACGATCCGTGTGATCATAACATTAGTATAAAGAATAAGTTTGTGGAATATACATAAGCATAAAAAATCATTTACTTAATAGTCAAGGATCATTTCAAAGAATATCATAGTGCATTGGGTTCACTCAAAAAACCATCACAATATTCAATGTTTACTCCCAAGACTATCATAGTGGACTTAGTCCCTTACTAAACCAGGTACTCCCAATTCTAGTCCTGTTTTCCTCATGAGATATCCATATTTACCAAATTCATTGGAGGGATATATAATTTTGGGCCCACCCATCACATAATTAAAATCATACATATGTTTTTTATAAGATCCTAAAGCACTCATCATATCATAACCCATAATAAAGAAAAAAGTTTCATAAATATTTCATCAGAACATAACCCATAGAAAAGAAAAAGGTTTTTATAAACATTTCATCAATTCATCATAAAATAACCCATGGAAAAGGTACAAGTTTCATAAAAATATTTTCATAATATTAATAATAAAATATCCATATAGAAAATAAGGATGATATAATTGGATCATATACCAAATATAAATTAATTAACATCAAATTATTCCATCTTATATAAAAAATGTCTTTAAAATATCAGTTATAACATTTCCATAGGAAAATATCCTTTTCTCTTTGAAATAAATTATTTAAAATATAAAATTTTGCAAATATAAAGGAAAAAAATTTATTTGAGAATAAAATTGAAAGCCTATAAATTAATATTCAAATCATTGAGTGTTTATGACAGCAAGAAATTTTTATCAGGACATATAAGTTAGAATAATACATTTCTTTCATACTTTTTGTAAAATGTAAAAAAACAACTTGTTTGGAAAACAATAAAAAGATACTTTTTGAAACATTTTAAAAAAAATTAAAAATGGTTAAAAATTAATTTAAACAATAATTATAGAATAGTAATAATATTCTTGAATAGAAAACATGAACATGGAGGAGAAAAGATTTTTGACTGAAGAGAGAAATAAAGTCAGTTTTTCCAAAAAACATTCTTTTGGTCTCTTTGAGTACTTAAAGAGAGGAAAATGAAATAAAAACATATATTATATATAAATAACCATATTTTAGGAAAATTCATGATATTCTTGAGAGGTATATCATTAAATTTCATCATCAAAAACATAATCATATACAATCTTGATAAACAATGTGACTGTATTATAAAACCCTTACCATAGAACTGACTTCCTTCATACTTTTAGAAAACTCATGTATAATAAATATATATTTATTATAATTCTATTAAAAAACCATATTAATATATACCATACCATATATTATTTACTTATAACCTTTTATCACCTATTTGTCAACAATTCTTTATTAAAATCACTATTCCAAGTGGTAACTTTTTTTGTTTTTCATGTTTTTTATTTTTTTTCATTGTACATTGATCATGGTTAAATAAAATTTATAATTTTAATAATGATATAAATATCATATATACTCATTTTATATGTATTTATAGTCATCTATAAAACTTAGAGATAGAAAAATGAATTACACTTTTCCTAGAGATGGTAGGCTGTATGTATGCATGGATGCTGTTTTCTTTTTCCAATGGATAGAATAAAACAAAGTTAAATAATATTTAAACTTAATGAATCATTATTATATCACATATATCATATAAATTCATGAAATAAATCCTTATTATCACCCAAGTGAAATGGAAATGAAAAATGAATCACATCAATTCGTGGAGGTGGTAGTCCACACATACGACGAGCGACAATATCATTTTCTAACGGATTGGAAGATAAGAAGTTAGGTATGATATTATTATTATAGAAGAATAATTATTTTATAAATATAATATATAAAAATTATAACAATCATAATACCCATTCTTAAAATATGGTTATGAAAAAATGAATTGTATCGCTACGTGGAGACAGTAAGCCGTACGTACGCACGAGTGATACTTTCACTTCCCATTTGATAGAAAAGATGGTGGATAATGGTGGTTTAATAACAATAATAACATTTTATTATATTTAGGATAATTAATTTATTATTTTATGATAAATACAATAGTTTTATATCAGGTAAAAGAATAATTAAAAATAAAGTGATTGGTTGAGGCAATTACCTCTTCTTTAGAATATCTCTTTTAGATATTATTTTAAGGACCCTATGGTTGGAATTTTTGAGATACGAAAACCTATAAATAATTTATAGGCAATTTTATAAGATAATAATATAGGTATTTTATGGGATATAAGTCTCAAAGTGTTGTAAATAGAAGAAATTATGTGTGTCCTTTTATAAAGGAGGGAGAGGATACACTTGGATTTTTATAAAATATTAAAATATAATAAAGTTATTATAAATAAAAAAGATTCAAAATGGAAATTAATTCAAATAAAAATAGGATAGAGTAAAAATAAAATTATATAATTAAATTTATATAGGTTTTGGTGTCATTTCAAACCTTATCTTTTTGATTAATCCCTTCGATAATCATTTTGATCTTCACTGTGATAAAAACTATTTCAATCATAAAGTGTTAAGAATGTAAAAATAAATGAAAATATGACTCATAAATGGAACATGATTGAAATTTAAAATATTATTCCATTAAACTTTTCAAATATATGTTTTTTATGAATTTTAAATCATTTAATAAAATATTATTTATTATAAAATATCATTAATGTAAATTTTAGAACTATTCATTTAATTTGAATTTAAAGACACCAAGACAAATATTTAATTAAAATATAATATTTTTAAATAGCCATAATATTTCACATATTTAAAAAAATTATGAGACACTATAAATCACTCAAATTATATTACTTTTAGTTTTTTAAATCAATTATTTAATATTTCTATTAATTAAAGAAATATTATGTCAGTGTTTTGTAAGAATTTAAGATAGTTATATAATTAATAAAAATTAGAAATAAATTAACATCATTAAAATGATTTCATTATTCAAAAAATAACCATTAATCATAACTTTATTTTGTACCTATGTGAACACATAGAAGAAATTTAAAAGTCAGAGAGTGACATTTTTTATTTTTTTTAAATTAATAAAGGTAATATTCAAATAAATATGGCACTAAGTGACCATATATTGGATATTTGGATATAAAATACCAAAATAAACTCATAAAATAGAATAAATTCATGTTTTATATAAATCTTAAAGCCTTATCCCCAAGTTTTAACCATTTTTTACCCATTTACCCTTACCAAAGTGATATAAATTTATTATAGTTAGTATTAATATTTATCAAAAATAAAAGGGACTTATTTAAAAAAATTTAACATCCTGATTCCAAATATAGAATCCATTTTTCAAAATTAAATTTTGATAATTTTTATAAATTCATTTTAAAATAAGTGAGAAAAATGTGATGAAAACTATTTTTATAAAAATACATTTTTAAGTATAAAACTAGATTTTTTTTCTCTCCCATGACTATAAAAACATTATATGACATTTAAATCATGTAATTGAATATATATTATATAAATATAATTTAAATCATTCACCAATATTAATTAATTTAAAATTTTAAGATAAAAACACATTGCGTGTATAAAAACAATTTTTTTAGAAAAATATCTCCTTTATTTTAAAATGTTTTTTTTATTTTCATTAGTAATTAATTGATAACTAATGAATTAATTTTATACATGTGTAAACCTTATATTTTTCATAATTTAGTTATTCCTATTCATTCCTGCCAATCCAATGGCTAGATGATAACTGGAACATTAAATAATAATGTTTTAATAGTATATTGTGGGTCGTTTAAACTTAGTGTCACATGTATTACAATCCATCAAAGAAAAACTTATCTAAATATAAATATATTTTAAAATCTTAGGCTGTTACAACCACTGGAAAATTTTATATTCTTATTTATATTTTTAAGTTTCCAACCCTATTCTTAGAAATATATTTATCTCCATTTTTTATTTTTGTTCCAAATTTTTAGAATGCACGTTTTCTATATGAAACTAAAATCTTAATTCAAAACGTACATAAAATAGTGAAAATTAAGAAAACATGATCATATTTGTTTGATACTTTATAAAAATAAAAGGCTATTCGTTTATGTTTTTCCCAAGTGTTGAATTTATTATCAATGAGTCAATATGTGAGTGAAGATGAAGTGGTGAGGATTGGAGAATTGTTATGAATTCATATTATGTATTGAATTTAATGCTTAAAAAATTATCCATTTTATTTAAATCTGATGATTGTTGGGCATATCTTAATGTCAAATAAATTTTTCAAGGAGGAAACATTGTTTCATACTACATTGGTAAAGAATAAGACCATGAAATCTCTCTTATTTTATGAGGATGAGGATATTAAGAGTTCCATTCAACAATATATTCATACATTTATTACACGAAGAATAATTTAGGGGTATATTTGAGAATGCCTTGATGTTCAAATTTATACTTAGATATTTCTATGTATTATTTATAATGGAGACCTTATTAAAAAATAAAATCCAACCCACAAGCCTGACTAGGATAGGCTTGACCAAGGCTCTCTGGGACCAAGAGGTCAATCATTCCCAAGGGAGCCAACTTGGGCTAGTCCATTGGTGGAATAGAAGCATGGGTAGTTATAGTTCCCACATAGTACATGTAGGCCTATGTATAAGGCCCATAGAGATAAAACCCAAAAGGTGCATAGGTTGGGTAGAAGCCTGCTGGGATGAAGCTTGGGGTGTGTGAATGTTGTGATGGGTGATGATCTCCCGTAGCCAGCTAGAGCTGACAATAATAAAGTAGATAAAAGTTTGGTGTAAATTTCAATTTGGGACTCGGAAACATGATACACTGTTCCTCCATCATTTAAATATATGGATATAACACCCGCCCCATTGGATCGATTTAATATTTGTCATTTGATCACAACCCAAGTCATCCTCAACCTCACACAGCCCTTGATGTAGTCCTTCAATGATGATCATCTCCAGTTGCGAGAACTGAAAGAAATATTGATAGCCTATGACCATATAACTGATCATTTCAAAGGGAAGAAGGTGAGATCAATATTTTGAATTCATGCATGAGACTACATCATACATACATGCTGATTATGCAAAGAAATATGATGATTGTGAGAGATGATCACATGATGGCATCACATGATGCTATTAAGATCATGCGACCAAACGGAAACAATCAGTTATCCTTCATGAGAACATGTTACATTTCATGAATATACTTTTAATAAAGAGGTTTTGTGATGAGAGGCCATGGGTATTCAAAAATGAATATCTCATGCAAATAATGGATAAAAATGAGCTTTCAAATATTTATGATGAGATGCGGTGTATTTGAATATACTGCTTAAATAATAAATGAGATGCATGCTAATGGTATTGAAAATAAAGAATCCACATGAATAAAAAATATTTTCTTGAGTCTTTAGGAATTTACAGTGTGAAGAAATAGGGTAATTCACATGTGATAATGAGAAGAAATGGATACCCAAATTCCTCAAGTATTATTTATTCATGCATGTAGATGTTGATCCATGAGTGATCACTTAACCGTGTGACAATAAATGAAGAATATGCAAACCCATAGAGAATTTGAAATGCACTATAAGAAGAAGAAAAATACCCATATAATAATATGGGGTATTTAATATGATAAATATAATACCCAAAAATTATGGGGTATTAAAAATAATAAATATAATACCTTAGAGTCTTCAGGTATTCATATTTTTAATGAGGAAAATTAAATGTTTTATTATTAACAAATTAAAATAAGGATTTAAATAAGAGAATTTAAATCAATTAATTAATGAGATAGTATCCATTAATAATTATTTTTTCATTGTTGAAAAAAATATTCATCCAGGTAATGAATAAGTGTGTGAAAAATATATTAAGACTCCTTACATCCATTATGAAAGAAGAATTTTTATAGTGAGAAAAATCTGGGTAGTCCTTGAAGAAGGTTATTACATGTACCTGAGAATTTGAAGAAGAGAATATAGATAATTCTTGATCATAAAAGAGTTTCAAGACCAGAAATTCTGAATTTATTGAGTAATTAAACAAATAAGGAACATTTAACTTTCCTTTTGGGGAGGACTATCTGTGAAGAAGATATTTTTAGCACTGGACCAACACTGAAGAGGAATCTTGTGGTTGGGGTATCTAACCAGCTACTAGAGTCTTGTTATTAGAGTGTCTAACCAATTAAAGAATAAGATGAATTGGGATGTATAACCAATTTTGTAAAGATTGTAACTAGGTTGTATAACCGGTTGTATTTACTCACAGATATAATTAAGAGAATCTATATTGGGGTGTCTAAACAACTTGTACAGGAGTAGGATTTTATGTTGGAACTTATAGATATTGAGTGCTGATATCTACTCTTTATTACTACACATGAAGGTGAGGCTATAGGAAATCATTTAGAGGATTTATAAATTTAAACAGTTCAAGAGGTTGAATTTAAAAGAAGATAAAATTCTTAAAACAATGGCACCACTGATTTATACTCCCCTATCAGTGTCACCTAACTAGTCCTTGGGTACTTCAATTAGTATCAGAGCACCGATCACCTCTAATGATTCAAGAAGTTACTATATAAATGGATAATCTAAATTATATAAATAGCCAATGAGTTTAAAATTTAAATGGATCAAATTATCACAATTAGAGAAATAAGATGCAACCCTACCTTCTTTCACTTAGCCTTGAAGTAACATATGCTTCCATAATAGGTTTTACACCTATTTCTGAAGATTCTCTCATCACTTATTCTTATAAGGGGAATTTAGAGTTTGATGGGGATAAAAAATTTCTATCATAATTTTCTTATCAGAAAAGGTATATACTAATGTCATGAGTATTCAAACTGCACATGAAATCTATGAGAAAATAAAATGTAGTTATGAAGGAAATATAAAAGTCAAGTAATCCAAGTTATAGTTATAGAGAATAAAATTTTAAGGCATAAAAATGATAGATAATGAAAATGTTAATTATTATTTCAAAATAGTTAACGAGATTGTGATAAATAACAGAGGGTGAGGTGATAAGCTTGATGATTACATTATTTTTTAAAAACTATTGAGTAGTTTTTTTGATTGATTTGATTTAAAAATATCAACCTTGGAAGATAGATAATATTTTACTGTTGATGAGATACAAAATATACTAATTTCATATGAAATGATAAAGGTATCTAATTTCAAGAAGAAATCCAAAGATGATACGACCTTTGAAGTAAAGAGAAAAGGAAAAATTAAAGAATAAGGGACTATTGAATCTAATGATTTTGAAGATGCAGAAGGTGAATATTATTTCAAGAATATTATTCCTTTTATTTCAAAAAGGTTTGGAAAATGTATGGGTAAAATCCAAAAATCACTAAAGTGTTGGAATTATAATAGCCTTGGACATTTTTCCTATGAGTTTCTAGAAAAAGAAAAAGAATCTGAATTTAATAAGGATGAGGAGAGACCCCATAGGAATAAATGGGATAAGAATAAGAATTAATCCACTTTCAAAATATAATTTTAATGAAAAAAAGGGAGAAAGATGATTTATCTAGTGATTCACATGATGAAGTAACTTTCTTTGATTGTGTTGAGAAAAGATTTTAATCATTAAGTAGTGGTGATGAAAGAGAAAATAATATCACAAAAGAAAAGAAACTCCATAATGAGCTTGGAAAGAAGAAGAAAATAACGACGATAGAAAAATATAACCTTGAATGTTTCCACTAAATAAATAATAGGTTCCTTCTTATTCCCTATTATTTTATGTGTTATGAGATAATATATAGGTAATTGAAGGATAAGTGTTGTTCATAATGTATTTTATTAATTTCCATGATGATAAATATGAGTTTATCTCTTAAAGGGGAGATTTTAAGAGATATAAGGTATTTCAACCACACTTCAGTTCTTTTTCCTCAATTGTATTCATTAAGGGGGAGTTCTTGGTTGATGGTAAAATTAGAAAAATGGGGATTTATTTATTTGAACCTGAACATTTTGATATGTTTGTTAAAGTATGTGCATGATTTTTCATTTCTTTAATAAATTTGACCCCAATATTGAGAATTGAGTAACTACGAGCTTGATATCACATGTGAGTATGTGTTATGGACAACTTAGAAAACCATGGATATTTCACTATTGTTTTATACAATAGGTTAGACTACATATACTTATAGTTAATTAGATAATGACGCTTTTCTAAGTATCATGTGATATCATTAATTTCTTTTAAAATATGTGAAGAAGTTTTTGAGAAGAAATATGAGATGAGAAGACACCCCAATTATCCTTTGCATTTGATTGTAAAAAATGGGGAGATGAATTTAAGTTTACACATATTTAGTTTAATGATGTGAGTAGATATTGAAAATAAAAGAAAAAGGAGTATATTTTTGTGCTCAAGTGTTTAATTTGTTGTCAATGAGTTAATATGTGAGTGAATATGAAGTGATGGTGCTTGGATAATTGTTATGTTTCTATATTATGGAATTGGATGTCATGCTTGTACAATTATCCTTGTTATTTAATTCTGATAATTATTGGGGTGATCTTAAGGTCAAATACATGTGTTAATGAGGACACATTGTTTAGTACTATGTTGGTGAATAATAAGACCATGAAATCTCTCTTATTGCCTGAGGATGAAGATGTGAAGAATGCCATGCAATAATATATTCATACATTTATTGCATAAATAATACTTGAGGGTTATATTTGAGAATGGATTAATGTTTAAATTTATACTCATATATTTATATGTATTATTTATAATGTAAAACTTATTAAAAAATAAAGGCCAATCCACAAGCTAGCCTAGGCCAAGATCGACGAAGGCTTTGTGGGACTCAGAGGTCAACCACACTCAAGGGAGCCAACCCAGGCTAGTTCATGAGAAGTATAGGAGCATTGGTAGGTATAGTTAACACATAATGTGGGAGGGGCCATGTATAAGTCCCATAGAGAGGGTGCCTAAAAGGTGCATAGGTTAGGTGAAAATCATGATGGGTAGAAGCCTGTGGTGTGTGAATGGTGTGACGGGTGCTAATCCCTCATAGACTGCTCGAGCCGATGCTAACATGAGATCACTAATAAAGAGGATACAATTTTGAAGTAAGATTCAATGTGGGACTTGGGAACATGACACACTATTCCTCCTTCATTTAAATATATGAATGTAACACCCACCATAGAATCGATTTAATATCCACTGTTCGATCACAACCCATTTCATCTTCAACCACCTACAGCCCTTGACACATTACTTCAATGCTGATCATATCCAGTAGTGATCACTAAATGAACTCATAACAGTTAATGACTATGTCACTGATCATGTTAAATGGAAGAAGGAAAGCTCAAAATTCCAAAATTTGTGCATGAAACTACATCAAGCATACATGATGATTATGCGAATAAATGCGACGATTGTAAGAGATAATCACATGATGGTGTCACGTGATGATCTTATGATTGTGGGAACAAATGGAAACAATCAATGAGCCATTATGAAAATATGATATGTTTCATGAATATACTTTTAATGAATAGGATTCATGATGAGAGGCCATGGGTATTTAAAAAAATGAATATCTTGTATGAAGAGTGGTGAAGACCCAAGATTTTATATATTTATAATGATTTGTTATGTATTTGAATATACTGTGTGAATATTGAATGAGATGCATGTTATGTGTATTAAAAAGGAAGAAGATGCGTGAATAAATAATATTAATCTGAGTCTTCAAGAATTTATAGCATGAATAAACAAGGTGATTTGCGAGTGATAATGAAAAGAAATGAAAACCCAAATTCCTTAGGTATTTCTTATGCATGAATGTAGATGTTGAGCCATGGGTGATCAATTATCCACGTGAGAAGAAATGAAGAATACCCAAAACCCTCAAGAATTTGAGATTCACTTCATAAAGATGAAAAATACATAAAAAATATTATGGGATATTTAATATGGGAAATATAATACCCACACATTATGGTGTATTCAAAATAATAAATATAATACCTTTGATTCTTTAGTTATTCACATTTTAAATGAAAAAAATTAAATGTGTTATTCTAAAAACATTTAAATAAGGATTTAAATAAGGGAATTTAAATCATGTAATTAATGAGATATTACTCACACACAATTATTATTTTTATTAGATAAATTGTGCATGCGAATAGAGAATAAATGTGTGAAAAATATATTGAGACTCCTTGCGCCCATTGTGAAAGAAGATTTTTGAGAGTTATCCAAATCCAAGTAATTATTGAAGAAGGTTATTACATGTACCTAAGCATTTAAAGAATAGAATTTATATCATTCTTGATTTTAAAGGAGTCTCAAGACCATCATTTCTAAATTTCTTAAAAAGTAAACAAGGAAGGAATATCTAGATTTCTTTGGGGTAAGACTATTTGTGAAGAAGATATTTCTAGTAGTGGAAAAAAATTAAAGAGGAATCTTGTAATTGGGGTGTCTAACCAGCTACTAGAGGCTTTCAGTTGGGGTTTCTAACCTATTAGAGAATAAGATCAATTGGGGTGTTAAACCAATTATGGGGAGATTACAACCAGGGTGTCTAATCAGTCATATTCACTAGTGGAGATAGTGAAGAGAATCCATGTTGGGGTGTCTAACCAAAATGGAAAGGAGTAGGATTTTATGTCAAACCTTGTAAATACCACGTGTTTCTCTCTACTCTTTATTACTGCACATGAAGGTGAGGATGTGGAAAATCATTGAGAGTATTGAGAACTTTAAACAGTTTGAGAGGCTGAATTTAAAAGGAGATAAAATTAAAAAAAGTGGCACCACTGATTCACCCCCCCTTAGTGACACCTAACATATCCTTGGGAACTTAAATTTTTTACATGAATGAATTAATTTCATGTCAATTTGGTGCACTGTGTGGATGATATGACTGAAATTCTATGTTTCTAATTTAAAAGTGATATTTTAGTTCAAAACACACATCACATTGTCAAAATTGATAAAAAGAGTTTAGATTATCATGATAGTTTAAGAAAATTATTGGTTATTCATTTTTAATATGTAGTAATTAACCCCATGTAAATATTACATAAGGTGTAGCTGGCATGAATAAGAGTGTGTGTTCAATTTTAAACTTAATTTTTTGTTCAAAACATTCATCATATAGTCAAAACTGGGAAAATATAATTGGATTAACCATGCACCAATTTGATATGTGGTGTGTCCAATATGATTTAAAGTACATGTTTTTAGTTAAAAGTGACATTTTAGTTTAAAAAATGCATCACATACTCAAAACTAAGAAAAAATGCTTGTATTATCACGATACATTAGGATAATGATAAATCATTCATTTGTTATGTGTAGGAATTAACTAAACATTAATCAAATACATGATGTTTATATTATGACTGAATGTGTGTGTCTTTAGTTAAAAAGTGATATTTTAGTTCAGAACACATGCCACATACACAAAACCTATCAAACACACTCAGATTATTGTAATACTTTAGGAAAATGATCTGTGGTTCATATGTGACCTATAAGAATTAAATGAAAGTCATTTTGACACACGATGTGACCAGTTGAAAAAATGTGCATGTTTTAATTTAAAGGTGACATTTTAGTACAAAACATGCATAACATACTCAAAACTGAGAAAATAAACTCAAATTTTAATGATACTTTAGAAAAAAATCTATCATTGATTTGTGACATGTAGGAATTAACCGCACATAAACTGACACATGGTTTAGCCAATATGACTAAAAATGTGTGTTTTCATTTTAGAAGTGAAATTTTTGTTCAAAAAATACTTCACATATTCATAATCAATAAAAAATTCTTGTATTGTTATGATACTTTAGTATAAATATCAATCATTCATTTTTTATATGTTTTAATTATTCTCACATTATTTTGACACTTGATGCGGTTAATATGACTAAAAGTGCATATTTTCAGTTAAAAAGTTTTATTTTAGTTAAAAAACACATGAAAAATAACTAAAACCAAGACACTACACTCAAATTTTCATGACACTATGACAAAATATATTGTTCATTTGTGACCTATTAGAATTAACTATATACCAATTCGACACTCTATGTGGTTGGTATGATAGAAAGTCCATGTTTTAGTTTAAAAATGACATTTCATTTAA
This sequence comes from Viscum album, assembly GCA_963277665.1. Lineage (NCBI taxonomy): Eukaryota > Viridiplantae > Streptophyta > Magnoliopsida > Santalales > Viscaceae > Viscum > Viscum album. Next base: position 181,643,191 of record OY728125.1, on the reverse strand, counting down.
AAAACGTGTTACATTCTCAAAAATAATTAAACATGATCATGTTATCATGTTATATTAGGAAAATGATCCATGAGTAATTTTCGACATGTAGGAATTAACCTCATATCTATCTGACACACAGTGTGACCAGTATGATTGAAAGTGTTTATTTTCATTTAAAAGTGACATTTTAGTTCAAAACACACATCACATATTAAAAAATTGAGCAATAACACTTGAATTATCGCAATAATTTATGAAAATGATTGATCATTCATTTATGTATTTTGTTTTATTATTTATGCTATCCATTTTATTAATGTTTTTATCATGAATTACTGTAGATTTTTTTATTTTTTATTTAATATTATTAAAATAAAAATTATTTTTTATCACATGTATACTCTTCTTTTCTATGAGGTTTGGTCAACCCATGTAGAAAATCTATTTTGAGTTGGATTCTTTTTGGGTTGTTTATAAATTGTAATTATTTGTAAATAATTGTACATATCTACTAGAATTGTAAGTATTAAAATGTTTTAATGTAAATTTATTTGTATTCAAATTATGAATTGTATTTATATTTTTAATGTATTAAAATATTTTAATTTTTGCAATATAAATGTTGTTTTTAGATTAATATTAGCTTCTACATTGTGTTGTTCATGTATTAGCATTTGCAACAGCTGACATAACTTTTATCAATGCTAGTTTTAGTACTAATAAGATCCTCTTTATCTGTACTAGTTTTAGGGATGATAAAGAATGTTTTTATCAATGATATTTCAGTATTGATAAATCCAAAGAGAATTAATAGTACTCACATAATCAATGATTTTAAAGTGATTGTTTCCAATATGCCCCTATGCCCATGAGGTTTTATGTCAGTATAGAACTTCTTTCCAAAGGTATAAAATCACTAGGGTATACTAGTGACACTTTGGGTGTGCATTGGTCGATGATATGGGAGGTTAGCTTAAAATTTTAGGGTTATGATGCCTAGTTTGGGATTCTCATAAATATTTAATATGTATTAGTGAATCATTTATAGTAATAACATTACTACTAGTTACCTATACGCAACTGATTAATGAAATCCATGCATCTTACTAGTGATTTTACAATGGTTTAAATATGTAAAGCTGGGAACTATGGAATTTATCGATATCTTGGGAGGTTATATGTGTTGTAGAGTTAGGATCAAGCCCATGAAAGAGGCTTCCTACTTACCCCTATGAAGGGAATCAGAAGCTACATAGTTCGTTGTAACTTAATGGGACACGATATACCTCTTAAGTCTATGTGACAAGGACATTATTGTACCTTTTAAGGTCATACAACCATGAAAATGTGAAGCTCCTTTTAAAGCATATGTCTATGACCTAATGAAATACATTTTAAAGTTGTTCATCTAGGACTAAGTGAAGGTACTTTTAAGGTTGTATGTACAAGACCTATGATGTTTTGTGATTAAATATCTAAGATATGTTCTATGTATCCCATTTAATAGAAATGAAACCCCACATATTTTGATTTACATAGTTTAAGGTATTTTTTCAGGATTGGTACATGTAGTTTAACATTATGCAGTAAGCATGATTGTATCATGAAAGGGGAAAGAATAAGAGATCAAACAAAGGTAATTCATGGGAAAGCCTTTTTGGTGCATCCTTCACATTGACATTGAAAGATGAAAATATGTGGTTGTGGATTACACCTAGTATGTTGTAAAAGTGGGTTCCCTATACCCAACTTGAACATCACTATTGATTACCATATTGTTTATACAATTATATATACATGATGTTTTCTTACCATTATAGTGTAGATATTTCTGCGTCCACTATTTAACGGTAATGACCATAGATTAATTATCGTATCAAAATGTTATAGTATATCCCAGGATATAATGAGAAACTTGAGATACCATGAAATTAATCTTAAAAAAAGGTCCTATGGTCTAGATACATTATATTAACTAGATGCAATAGATGTTTGAATATCAGGTGATGTGGACTCATAATCAATGAGACTTCTTCTCATGAATTTCTCACTTGGTGATCTCTAGTAGTGAGATCATGAGGATATACCCACCAATAGAAACACCACATGTTTTAGGTGTCATTGGTTGTTCCTATCTACAGACATGTGTATTGGTCTCCTAACTTGAGACCATTACCAGTGTCTGCCATTTGATCGCGTACTTTGATGCAAGGAAAAACCATGATAACGAAATCATGGAGAGGTAGCTTGTGTTGGGTGCATCATTGACAGTATGAAATTTATTGAATGGTTAAGAAAGTATTTGTTGCTTCCAAGTTAATAAAGTTATATATCTCAGGCCTAGTTTAATAGGATGGTACTACATTCATAAATATTTTTCCAAAGTAGTCAAAAGGTAAATCCATCTAGTTATATCAACAAATAATAAAGCAAGAAAAGAGAGATGACACAAGTGTGCATCCTTCTTTATGATATATTTAAATACAAAGAGATTATAGTACACATTAAGTGTTCATAGGTTGGTTGTCATTGCTATGACAATCCTTATCTCTTTAGGGACCTTGATGGGTTTCTAGAATTCACTCTTGGTATGTGGATTTTATTCACTGCTATCGAGATAAGGGTCTATAAGGTCACACACAATAGAATATTCAAGAAACTTCCCTATTTATTTGAATAGGTATATTGGACATCATGGGCCCCACCATAGTGTCTGAGTGTTTTACAAGTTATCGATCACCAATAAATGTATAAATTCACATTATTAAAGTTATGAATAATTGATTTGAATTTATTTATTAAAATTATTTACAAGTTATGTAAATATGATAAATAATATTAATCAAACAAATTTTATTTTAATATATTAGGTTCATTTAATATCAACAGGAATGAAATATCAAGCCAAATGACTCAGTTTTATCACACAATATATTTTATATATATTATATGAATGTGATAAATTGTAAATAATATTTATGGTGTATTTTAGTTCATCATAATTATTATTTAGTGGATGTTAAATTTCTAGGGGGCAGGGAACCCTACTTGGTGTTTTGAATATCCACTATAAATAGAGAGAGACTCTTGCACAATGAGAATCATTCATGAAAATTTCACCAGAGCCTATGAATCCTCTCTTTATTCCTAGAGAGATAAGTTCTCGATCCAAGCATTCAAATCGAGCTCTCTCTCACGCATTGAAGTCACATCGATGAGGTTATTGTCGGGACATCAAAGGTGTCATCGAATCTCTACATTAGCACATGAAATTCGACAATTAATGCTCTTGTGGATTTTTAAAGCACTTGTGCATGATTGAGTGTGACTTCAGATCTAAAAAAGGTATGTTTTCAATTTATGTTTTTGTACTCTTTTTAGTTTACATAATATCCTTAGACCATAATAGAGCTCATATTTTTCAAAGATGACAAGTTACTTCACTCTGACGACGAAAATTTTTAAAATCCCCATCCCACTGGCTTTCATTGTAATCCCAATACCTCTAATTGGTAATAGAAAGATCGTGTAAATTTTCCAAGCCTAGAACATTTAAGTTGCTTTAAATTTAAGTGGAGGATTTTATTTTAGTTCTAACAGTTCTGACCACGATTCGATCCAAGGTCAATTGACCAAGTATGGTCATCTGAAAAAAATTATGGATTGTTTGCGATTTGTTCATGGGTATTAATTTTTTAATAATTTTTACAAAATTTGTTCATTACACCAGTTTAGTGGATATTTAATAATAATAATAATAATCATATTATTAAATTTTTATAATAATAATAATAATAATTTATTATTATAATAATAAATATTATTATTCAAAATTATATTGAATAGATGTTGGAAAAATGCATATGAGGCCAAAGGGGCGGTAGATGTGGAGAAATCCACACAATCAATCAGTTAAAAAAAATAAAAAAATGGGAATTACTTGATTGACAACATAATACAATCGAAGAAAAAAAAATAAAAAGCGGCCGCCTGGGTCCCTCCTCCTTTGGCCGGTCACACCAAGGGGCCCAACCAAGCCAAAACGAAACCCCAACAATGGTGACAACTCCTTTTTTAATTGGCCAGCCACGAACCTCCATGCCCTTCCTCTTTGTCTACTGTGTCATGGTTATGCATCAACTCTAGTCACTATCTCCCATGAATCAACCCTCCTGATCACTACAGAATCCCACCATCATTTGAGGCCACACCAGCTAGATCTAGTGCCATGTCATCCTTGCTATAGCGAGGTAACTCTCATCCCAATCCAGATATGCACAGGATGAGTTCTATCAGATCTAAATCACCATGAAAATGGACCAGGCTAGTCTATCCAACCCTGAACGGGTCTGGGAGGACCTTCCTAACCTATAATAGCCCAACACGGGCTTTTCTCGACCCATTATAGCTCTACACGGGTTCGATGTGACTTGTAATGGGCCAGAGCGGCGTTTTTGGGCCTGATTAGTTATTTAAATTAATAATAATTAATCAATTTAATTTTATAATTAAATTAAATTAATTAATACATTTAATTTGGTTTAAAATAATAATTTTAATACCCGAGAATTGAATTAATTTAATTTGGTTATTAAATTAATTAATTAATTAATTTAATATTTGGTATTAAAATTAAATTAATTATTAGACTGAATATTATTAAATTATTTGAATTTAATTAATACATTTAATTTAATTTAAATACCCTCACACTTTATTTAATGCAATTTAATTTTATCGTGCTTATAATTATACTGACCAGTCTTAAGCAATGACCCGACCTGTGTATATTTACCTTTATTTAATTAATTATTTTAACTGTTTGTGATGATTGCAATTAATTATTTAATATGGTCTGCGCATTGTATTTTATTTTTGGTTAATATATATAAGGACCTACACATCTAAATTCATTTGATGTACATTGTAACCCTAGTCCCCCTCACCTGCGTGTGAGTATTTTTGTACTTTGGATGAATATTATATATGAAATAGATCCTTCCAAGATGAGGCAGTACATCCCAACGCGGATGGTGTGAGATGTAGAAAACGCCAAGTCTAGGAATTACTCTGGATGAGAAGCAGACATACTAGATGTGGGAGAGCTGCATCACGAGTCAAGCGATGACTCAGATATGATTCCACTAGGTTGTGGATGGTCCATTGAATTTAAATAGATCAACCAATATGATATAATCAAGACTAGTCAGACATTAGATTTCCTTTATGTAATTATTTATTATTTTATGCATTTTATAATAGCAGAAAAATACATAAAATGATAAATAATAAAATGCATAAAGAAGTGGTGAATGTTTTTTCTATTAATGTTTAGCTATCAGCATGACAACATAGATAAACAAGATTAATAGAAATAGATTACATTCATCGAGATAAAAATAAAAAACCCTAAAAGAGATATTATGTCATAAATTTTTTCCATCATTAAAATTTGGAAAAAGCACGGTGTTAGGGGTGCTTGTCAGCCATAGTTGAGAGTGCCTATTACTATTGGGGAGTTATTATGAGAGTGGTGGGTTGAATTAACTAAAATGGTAAAAAGTATTATCCAAATATAACTTTATATCATTTTAGAGGAAAGTGTTGAGTAAATAAAGTTATGATTTTAGAAGTTGGGGATTCACTCAACAGATAAAGGAACCACAAGTTAATGCGGTTGGCCAGTTGAATGCTTATATTAAACCCTATGAGTAGTGGTGTAGCCAAAACTTGTAGACTATGAGGGGAGGTTCAAGGATCTTTTCCGCTAGAATACTCAAGCGATAGAGTATTCTAATTCTAATATAGAGGGTTCCTAGAATTTGATAAAATAGTGGAATACATTTAAATGATTAAAATAATCAATAATTTCTAAATAGATAATCAAGATAAAAGTACTAATCCATTAGTTTTTATTTTTTTTATAAAAATGGAAATTAGTATCATAAGATAAACTGTGATAAATATTGGAAAAATTAAATGTCCAAACTAATTTTTTTTTTCCAAGTTTAGTACATGCACTTGTTCACACCACTATAATATCAAAAATTCCATGTTTGGTGTCCCTATACCCGTTAAGACACCTCAGAAAGTGAGGGTGTAAAATTGCTTACATGAGACTCATGTATAGAGCATATGATGGTTATATCATTACGCTATCATCAACGTATGATGTTTTTTTGGTTACAACATTGGGACATAGATGATATAACATGTAGTCTCATCTTCAAGAAGTTTACGAGGAGAAAGTGAAGCAATATTTGAATGGGTGATCAATTACACCGACTTTGTGTAAATATAAAAGAAGGATCACAATCTTTCAAGACATACCAATATTACACCCAATTACTCAAGTTTTTTTAAGGTTAAAAAATTAACATGATGGAGTAAATGCTTCATTACCTATTTAGGTAAGGTTTACTAAGTAAATAAGAATATAAAAGACAAATTAATCTTTAATTCTTATGGATAACAAATTTAAAGGAAAATTTAAAAGAGCCATGGAAAGTGTAATGCCAATGGAATATTCACAACATCCTTCAATAAATTGAGGTTGGTTATTAAATAGGAGGGTATTTTCATCACATAACTTGAAATAAATTCTATGGAAGTTTATACATAATAAAATGAATTAATGAAGAAATTTCTCACTTATTCTTCAGGAATATTCATCAATATAACATGTAATGTTTTTGAAATACTACTTGGGTATTAAATACATCATGCCTTTCACATATGTGTATTGGACTAAAATAACCAATTAATTAATAGAAACATTATAAGAAGTAAGGTGATTTCTCTAAGCAGTTGAGAAATGGTGATTCCTAAGTCAGTGATGGTAAACACATAACTTCTAATTACCATTTTGATGATTTAAGTCAATATATTATTGAGTATAACCAAAAAATTTATCTTTTATATCCATTTTACATTAGAATAAATTATTCCAAGTTCATGAATTAGTGTTTTTTATGGTGTATTATACTCAACTAATAGTTTAGTGATACTTGAATCATATGCAATATTTGATAAATATAAAATGCATTACTTTTACCCAGTTGTAGAAAGATAAATCTTTGTCAAGTAAAACTAAAAGTGTATATAAATGATATAACCATTTTTTTAGACCCATTATATCTAAAAACCTTTTTTATTATCTAAATATTTAGTTTGGACATATAATCCTTTAGAAATAATGATATGACACAAAGCTTTCAGAATTAGTTTAAAAAGAGAGTGTGAAATATTCAAAGGCTAAGACAGTGGTAAATATACTTTATATGGTTCCTTTAAGTAATTAAGGAATGTGAAAGTGAAGTATGTAATATTTATGTTCATATGATATAATATTATTTTGGCCTACATGCCAAAGAATATCTTGACCAAGAATACATCAATCAAAATAATGTAGCATGGAGTAATTCCTAAATTTACATTACCTTATACATCATGAAATTGATGTTAATAGGGAGGATCAATGATAAGTCTTAAATGTTAACATTTTCAACAAAATGTAGCATGGATAAATTCCTAAACACATATTTTATACATCAGAGTCTTGATGTAAGTAGTACCAATGTTGAAACTTTCAGAAAATTCCATTATATTTCAATACATGCTTTGTCCACAACCATATGCCAACTATAATGAAAAATGGATATCATATAAGTCATTGTATGATGTAAATCCATTATGTTATAAGATGTGTTTAGGTGACAAGAGTTTTTTGAGGATATAAACAAACTTGCATCAAGATAAACATATTATGCATCTAAGTAATTATCCTAAAAGTTTCTTAGGATATTAAAAAAATACCTAAGACAAAAAAGTGGTCGTCAAGTGATAGAAAAAATTTCTATGCAAGGGTGAACATATCTATTAGAGATAGTGGGATCTAGATTTAATTGGGTTTAGTCAATTCCAAAGATGCACGTATAGTTGGCATAAGAACTAGTTCCATAAGTGCATGTGGAACATGAATGTTCTAGAGACACATACTGTATAGGAAGATTAAAACCATAGTTATGGTTTTATATTCACTATGATGAGTGATAAATTATTCATTATAAATAATAATACCTACAAGTAAGTAGTATATGGAAATCATCTAATATTTAAAAGGTTAATTAAAATTCAATAATGGATTCCATGTATTAAAGTGCAAAGAGGATTAAGATTTTGAATATTGTGATGGATATTTAGGTGGAATGATACATAAATGGTACAAGTGTGGTGCCAATAACACTCTATTGGCTATAAAAAGTTGATATTCCTAAATTAATTAGAATTTTACTTTTCATAGCTAATATCTATGATCATTTTATTGAGCATTTAATATGATTAACACCATATGTGAAAGGTGTCTATATGACACAACCAGAAAGCGATGGTCACATCATAGAATTCTAATAAAGGTTGTAAGTTACTGAAATCCAGTTTAGGATTGAAGTAAGAAACTAGATCATAGAATATTCATTTGGAAATAATATTTTCCATGTTTCTACTAGAGGTTAGTGGAAGTTATATTGTTTTTAAGTAAAATATATTCGACCACCTATAGAAAAAACATATTGGTCTTATAGTTGGTTAAGACTATGATGAAAGTGATTATCCAGTAATTAAATTAATGTAAAAACCTCAATTATAGGGAATTGGATCTACTTAGGCAGATCTAATGGTTTCTTGGACCTAGTTAATCATATATATAGTGACATGGTTTTGAAAAATACAATATAGAACAATTCAATAGAGAATTGTTACCAATGTGACATGTAATAAATCCCTCTAAGTAGACATGAAATGGTATACGAGAAGATTAATTAGAGAGTTGAGTTTCATATGATTTAGTAATGGATCAATCAAGTATGTCATGATATGTACAAGAAATGATATTAACAACATATAATTTATAGTAGTAGAATATCTGTTATTTCTAGGAGAACTATGATTCAATTAGTTAGAAATATCTAATTGTACGAGAAATTAAAAAAGATATGTACTTGGTAAGTGGAGAGGAGAGTATACTATTTTTTATGAGACACATACTAGTCTTCCTTTAGATAAATTTGATCTAGTATCATAGTTAGATTAAGGTTTTGAGAGAGACAAGCTCATAAAATCCAGTGGTAGCCATACCTAAAAATACCGAGTAAGTTTCAGCTTCTAAGGCAGCTAAGAAGTAGTTATTAAATGCAACAATTTGTTCAGTTATTATAATTTTACCAAGTAAAGTTTTTTATAATTATAATTCTATTACTGATAGTATCTAATATGTTATGTTTGAATAGTGGAAAAAAGACTTTATACTCAGGGTTTCCATATCTTGAGAAGTTTTACTCTAGGAGACGAGGTCGCATATTGAAAAATAGCCACATGGTGGAAATGAGACAGACCCAACAACTAAATTTGTTACTCAATAGAAACATGATATTTATCATGTGAGTTCTAAAAAGGTTCTTTAGTAAGTTGGATCTAGTGCAAGTGGGAGTGTTGTAAAAATGGATTCCCTAGAGCCAAATTGAATTTTTTTATTACCATATCATGTATACAGTTAGATACAAATGATGTATTCTTACTATTATAGTGTAGATATTTTTGTGTCCACTATTTAATGGTAATATACATAGATTAATTATCATATCAAAAGGTTATTGAAGATCCCAGGATATAATGAGAACCTTGAGATAATGTGACATTAATCTTAAAAAAAGGTCATATGGTCTAGATACATCATACTGACTAGATACAATAGATGTTTTATTATCAGGTGCTGGGGGTTCATAATCATTGAGACTTATTCTCATGAAGTTTTCACTTGGTGATCTCTAGTAGTGAGATCATGAGGACATATCCTCCAATAGAAACACCACATGTTTTAGGTGTCATTGATTGTTCCTATCTACATATATGTGTATTTATCTATTGAATTAAGATTATTACTAGTGTGTGCAATTTGATTGCGTATTTTGATGAAAGGAAAAAACATGATAATGAAATCATGGAGAGGTAGCTTGTGTTGGGTGCATCATTGGTGGTATGAAATTGGTTGAATGGTCAAGAAATGATTTTTCACTTCAAAGTTAAGGAAAATATATATCTCAGTCCCAGTTGATTAGGATGGTATTATCTTTATAATTCTTTAGACAAAGCATTCAAAATGTAAATCCATCTAGTTAAATCAACAAATAATAAAGCATGAAAAGGGAAATGACACAAGTGTGCATTATTCTTTATGAGATATTTAATGATAAAGAGATTATAGTACATAGTAAGTATTCATAGGTTGGTTGTCATTGATATGACAATCCATATCTCTTTAGGGGTCTTGATGGATTTCTAGAATCCACTCTTGGTCTATGGATTTTATTTACTACTATCAAGATAAGGGCCTAGAGGGTCACACACAATAGCATATTCAAGAATCCACCCTATTCTGGTGAATATGTATATTGGACATGGTGGGACCCACCATAGGGTTTGAGTGTTGTCCAATTTATCAACGATTGATAGATAAATAAATTTATATTATTCAAGTTATGAATAATTTACTTGAATTTATTTATTAAAAGTATTTATAGGTTAAGTAAATATGAGAAATAATATTAATCAAATAAATATTATTTTAATATTCTAGGTTTGTTTAATATTAGCAGGAATGATGAGTTGATTTAAATTATTCAGTTTTATCACGTTATATATTTTATATACATTATAGGTTTGTGATAAAATTATAAATAATATTTATGGAATAGTTTAGTTCTTCATTATTATTATTTAGTGGATGTTAAATTTCCAGGGGATGAGGAACCCTACTGAGTGTTTTGAATATCCATAATTAATATAGAGAAGATCTTGCACAATGAGAACTATTTATAGAAGTTTTTCTAGAGCCTATCTATCATATCCCACTTTCTAGATAGATAATATCTCAATCTAGTCATTCATATTGAGTTCTTCATCATGCCTCGAAGGCATGTTAATGTGGTGGTTGTCGGGACATCAAAGGGGTCACTGGATCTCCGTGCTAGCACCTAGAATTCAACAATCGATACTCATGCATATTTTTGAAGAATATATGGAAGATATAGAGGGATGATACTATGGATCCTTCAAGCAGAGATTACTGGAAAAAAGAATATGTTGAGTGAGAATTCATATTTGAAAAAGGTATGTTTTTAGTTTTTCTATTTAGTTTATGCGAGATCCTCATACCATACCCGGACTCAGATTATTGGATATGTCAAGTTCCATTTCTCTAATGATGATTTTTTTTAAAATCCTTAATCCACCAGCTTCCACTGATACCTCGTTACCTTCATAGTAGGAGGCCCATATGTGGGCACACACCTCCTGTCTGTTGGTAACTAGATAGGTAAGAACAATTAGTAACATGAGGAATATGGAATCATGAGGAAGAATTGGGGTTTACACTAGATAAGAGGCCCACATATGGATGTCCACTTCCCATCTATTGGTAACTAGATGAGAATGGAATACTAGATACATGGGGGATATTTCCCAATGAAAAAGAATTCGGGCTTATGCATGGGTGACTGATATGTGGATTTCTACATTCTATTTGTTTCTAACTAGATGAGGAAGGAAGACTGGAATCATGGGGGATATATCCTAGTTAGGAAGGGTTGGGGATTACACCTAATGGGAATACCAAATGGATTGTTGGATCATTGGGTGGAAAAATGGGCCCATTGGACGTTGGAGCCGAAATGAGGATTAATATGGGGTAGCCATGATGAGAATCATCATCCATGGTAGATTCCATCAGTATAATAATGATAGGACCCTCGTTATCAGGAGAATAAATGATTGGAAATACCCTGAGGGTCCTATTGGTGAGAGAAGATTTCCTAGGTAAGTCCTTTCATGGGAGGCCCAATCCACATTATCAAAAGAACAAATGATCAAATGGGAACACTCTAGAATGCATATCCCTATCATGTAATTCAGTTAGTCATGGAGGAGGAATTGGTAGATGGGTGCCCAGATAGGTGACCTAAGGGAATCAAGCACCCAGGTAAATGACTTGGGTAAATATGTGCCTAGGCGGGTGACCCGAACGAATGTGCTCCTAGGTAGGTGACCTAGAAATGACCGATTTAGATTTACTTGAGCACTATTAAAAGTTAGGTTAAAATATAAAATAAAAATTTCCCTAAGAAAATGAGAAAATGGGAGCTCAATTCAGTGTCTTATGGGATTTGGGCATGGAATTTTTGGGTAGACCTAGGCTTAACCCTTTTGGGATTGACATGGTTCCTGGATGGCATGACCTAGTCCCTTGAATGCATCTCTTTGGGTGGTTCTGTCACCTTACACTTGATGATGACCTAATAAAATTTGTATTTTAATATTAAAATTTATTAAAAGATACAATTACCCCTATCTTCCTTCCTTTTCCCCTTATTTTAGAGTCAGAACTAACCTAAATGGGAGTTTAGAGGAGTTGGGTGTAGATCTCAGGTGCTCAGGTGTTGTTAGGGATTATACATCACACATCAGATTCTATCCCTCACACTTGGTGTCAAAACCTGGGGTTATTAAATAGGCATTGAGAAGTGGGTACCTAGGTAGTATTGGTGGCTGCCTTAGGCACTAAACTTTTTTGGGCAAGGAAAGTGATGTGAGTTGGAAGCATGATTTTGTGTAACGTGATGCAAATAACCAAGGAAGATAGGGTATGAGATTATGCTTCAAGAGTTGGTCATGAGATGAGCTATCTGGGACTTGGAATGTGGAATTAGGTGTCCACCCATTATCCCCCCCTTTGGCTTCAGTATTCTCAAAGTACAATGGAATTATTCCTTTTTCAAAATTTGAGAACCCCCTTAGAATTAGACCCGATCGACATGAAGAGGATCTAATTCTAAGGTAAATACATGAATTGGAAATGATCTAGGTTCAGAATATGAACTCATATGGTAGGATAGGTCAGGTGACCATCTAACCCATGCTCTTTTTGGAATGCGCATTGTCATCATCTATAAATATGGAGACCCCCTCTGTCAATTCACACATATGAACCAAAAAAAAAGCTACAAATAAAGCTATCTTTTTTCACTCAAGTCACATTATAAGGTTTTAGTAATTCATTATTTCCATATCTTTATCAGTGCGGAGTGTGGGGAAGAGATTGCATAAAAGGGAATAATGAGAAATGGTGTAGTTTTCTATGTGTGCATCACCTTTTCCAGTGAACTAGGCACGTATGACTGAGCATGGTCACTTGGTCATCCACACTTGGGTGTGTGAAACTTAGAGCTATCCACTTGAGTGTCATGACAAGATCATGAAGATATAGGTGAATATTCACACCTTGTAATTTTTTTTCTTTCTTTCTTACCTTTGTGAATTATCTCATACTCTCCATCTTTCATGTTTTTTTCTTATTTTTGTCATTTAATTATGAATATGAAATTTGATGACTTACCCTATAGAGAATGGTAGGAAAATAAAGCACTAATGTTGTTGAAGTATTGATTTCTTTCACTACATAAATGAATGAGGAAATAAAATTAGGGAAGATTAAATAGTGAATAATATGTATGTTGTCACTTTCATATATTCTACCAAAGAATCACTAAGAACTACCCATTTCATACTTCCTACCCTTTTATGACCATGGGATACTGAGTGATGCCACCATCCCCTAACCAGGCCACTACCTACCATCATCCTGGTTTAACTACTACTTAATTATAGAGTGGGTGAATATCTTAATGAATTTAATATATATCAAGGAAGATTCTGTGGATCAAACTTATATCACATGGAACATGCAAGCCACTCTTGATAACCACACACTTCAAACAGATTTGAAAACTCACTATTACCCATTGATATATTGTCAAGTAGAGACAAAAAAACTCCAGATGTGGAATGAGAGTTGGGACCTTTATCCTTTGATTAGTTTCAATCCCAAGTGGATGTGGGATTTCTGAGTTTGGTAAACATGTAAAGAGTTTGAGAAGTAGTTTTGGGATGTAGAGATATACATGTACATATGGGTAACATAGGATTACATTTATAAGAATGTGTAAATCCTCTCAGATCTCCTCAGTTGATAGATACCCCATACCAACAACCTCCATTTTGCAAATGGAGAGGTGGGGATGAGTCTTTAGAACATGCACAAACTCTTCATGGAACTGATCCTTGGAGATATGTATGATGAATTCCTCCCACCCGAAGCTATATGGGGGGATGATGAACATGTGAAATGACTAGATTAATCACCACTGAAGGAAGCTGAGAAGGATTATGGGGAGGAACCTAAGCCCTGTATTGATATAAATTTTTAGATATGGTTGAATTTCTTCCTTGTGGATCATGGTGAAGGGATAACCTCATAGCACCCCACATTATACCCCATGATGTAGAATAGGGGAACCCTGAGAACATACTATCTTAAACTTGAGTGAGGTAAGTAAAGATGGGCATATTCTATGCTACCCAACCTTGGATCACACATAGGTGTGATACCATGCACATTTGTGATATTGTTGAGGCATTCAGATGAGAACCCAAGGTCTATTAGTCTGGAAATACTGATGTTGGACAATATATACTAGATCCTTCTACATGTCTATAGTTGGAAGTCCCCATACTATGTATTTGTACCATTATTGGTTTTATATTGCTGGATAACAACACAATTCAAGACATACACACTTCATAACATGGTAGATATTCCTATGAGAAAATTTAGACTTTATATTGAGGCTGTTTCTAGAATATGAGTTCTACTGATAGATAAGATAATGATCATTAAGACTCTAGGAATATACACATAGTCAATTTTTTTCCATACATTGAATCTTAAACATATGGAGTAATTTAAAATGATCATGGGGGATATGATCAATGATCATACATCATGGCCTTGCATGACTTTATTTTATCAACACAAATAGACCATGATGTTATTTATAAGAATTATGTTCCCTACCAGTTTGATCACCAATTTAGGTGCATGAAATAATGGGTCCCTACAAATTTTTTGAATTCTAGGAAGGAGTGAAATCATATAATTTCAAGGAATCTCTAGACAGTGATGATTTAGGAGGAAACCCATGTCAAGATAAACCTTTCTTCCTCAGATGTTGGTATTGGGATAACATCCAATTATGCTAATGCATGGATTTTATCCTATCCATGAAACATGATATCTCAAAACATTCATAGGGTCATCACATCATATTCTACTAACAAGGGAAAATGTGATATTAGGAATCCTAAAAAGGGAAAATCTACAACAAAACATTCTAATTGTTCAAGCCATCAATACACTTTTCCCCCTTAACAACTAATCATCGAGGAGACAACACACCCTAAACTTGTAGCAAGGTGGTTGATAAATATGAATCAAAATATATTTAGGTCATAAGGTCATAGTCCAAGAAAAATTAAAATATAAAGTGGTCTGAGGCCTCTCTGATCTATGTATTGATTAAGGCCTTCCATTTTTGGAGTGGATAGCTATCCACTAAGAAGGACAATGATCTATTGGTTGTGCTTCAAGGTAGTACGATAATACCAAGGATTTGGAATGATAAAACCATTGTAGTCATCATTTAAACATTCCAAACCAACTCACCTCTAAGGCGGTGGCCGAACCAGTGGGTCACATGGCCTCAAATGCATCTCCCTGAATGCCAGAGGCTGCCGACTAGTAGCGAGGGCCTTTTTAACGTGTCCATGGGGTAGACCACTCCATCATAGGAAAAAGGTAATACACAGCAGAATAAAATAAATTTATAAAAAATAGAGGAAGAATATAAATAAAATAAACTATAGCAGAAGAAAATAAATAATCCAAACTAAATTAATGACAAGTAAGGAAGATAATAAATAAAACCAGATACACAATGATTTCATGATATGATGTCTGTACTAAAGTAAAATCATAGAAAAATAAGAATACAAGAATGCTATCAAAGCTGTAATGAAAATGACACAAAGTGAAACAAATGCATCTCGAGTAAAAGCTCAGTCTTCTTCCACTAATCTCCATCCTAAGTAGTAAGCAACAATCAAGTATTAGAAGCAAAACACTTCCCTTTATCCATACCAGTTAACATATAATCTACTTGGGTACCAAACGATTCCTAATAAGGGTGTGAGATATAATCTCAGTAGGTTGGAACCCACGGTGTCAAGACCTTTCCATTTCATGGTGTATACAAATAGCAGTGTTCTATATATAAAAATGAAAGAAATTTAAATAAATGAAAATAATTGTAACTTGGTCCGGGTTCCCAAGCAGACACCTGTCCCTTACAACCTACTTCTGCCTAAACTAGGAATATAAATGAAGTACCTGTATAAAATAGGATGTATATATATAATCCTATAAAATAGAAGACAGACTAAATAAGAGAATACCCTAAGCTTGTTTTATAACTTGGGGTCTAATTTATGTGTAAAATGAAGTGTTATTCAAGGCACCAGAGTGGTATCAAAATTCACAAGGAGCTCAAATAGGCATAAAAAAATCTTCCTCGTATTATCATTATTATTATATTAAAGTTTATAGTTGGATTTAGATCACTTACCGAAGGTATCACTAAGGTAAATCCTTCAATTTATCCAATACCACCGAGCCTGTCCATGGAAATCTTCTGAAAGAACAAGTATCGATCAAGGTATGTTTTTATCCAGAGTCCATCCTAGGTATCACACATAAGGGGTCGAGTATCACCTCAGGCTTTGTGTATCCATTTTTCCAATGGGTCCATCCTCAATTGTCCCTTAGGGAACCGGTATCACTCATGAGTATATAGAAAACCTAGGGAAACCCTCATATAGAAAATCCTAAGACATAACCTCCTTGATGCATAATATGGTAACCAATTGGGAATGGAGAGTCCATGTGTGGGTCCTTAATATGGAACCCACTTTCTCTCTCCCCACCCTGAATTTAATTAGATTTCAAAGAAGCAAATATCACAAAGTACACATTTATAATTGCAACAAATAAATTTAAGAAACTAAAAGCCACACATTTCCTGATCATTCAATCCCAATATTTACAACCAAATATAAGTAGAACAATCAATATATCAACACCCAAACATACCTAAATAAAAAAACTCATCACATTTTTTGTTGAAATCAGTACACCTCCATTAGAGGAGTTTTATTTCAAAACATGACAATAATCTTATGGAAAATAATTTAACCAGTTAATTTAATATTATAGTCCAAGGTTTATTAAGGAAAAACACATTATGAGTGAAAGAAAAATAGAAATTTATTTTTTCTATTATAATAGCATAGAATGGTAATAATTCTAACAAGGAATCATTAGGCATAAAAAAACCAGTTAAACCCCAAATTTCATGGTTCACATTTATCCCAAATAATTTATTTGATTTAAAACTCAACGAAAGAAGGTTGTGTAAACACATAAAATTAATAAATTAATTATTCATGGATAGCGGAATTTAGACAGATTATATCAGCACACCCAAAGGGGTATCCAACGATGTTGTAAAAATTAAACAAGTTGGTTCACCACAAATGAGGTAACATGGAACCAGGCTAAACATTTTAATCAAATTAATACTTATTATTTAAGATTCTCTGGCAGACACTAACAAGCGACACAACAGTACAAATTGAAAGAAGCAAAAAAATGATGAGAATGAATAAAGATGACCTACTTCATAGTCATAGTATATCACACATTCCGTGACAACCTTTGATTTGAACTAAAATGGGAGAAATCAGAGGATTTAAGAAAGATCCTAAATTCAGGTAAAAACCTTCCATGACATATCGCGTGACAGTGAGTAGATGAAAATCAAAGATTCTTGGTGAGGAATATTATCCTTACTAAGAGTTTCACAATGCTTCCAATGACGTTGAAAAATAGATAATAATTGGAGGTGCAACGGGCTTCCGAAGCAGTGATGGGGGGAGGGTGGGACACCACTTAGAGAGGTGGGGGTGCGACACACAGAAGAGGAGAGGGAGAGAAGATAAAAGAAAAGAAAAGATAAAGAAAATAAATAAGGAAAGAAGAAAAAACATAAAAAAGAAAAGAAATAAAAAGTAAAAGAATAAAATAAAATAAAATAAAATAAAATGGAAGAGAAGGGAAAATAAGGAAAAAATAAAAATGGCTAAACCCATTTTTAATTATTTTTACTCTTCTCATATCTGATTTTTATTTTATTATTTATTGTCATTCCTTTTTCATCTCTTTTTATTTCTTTAAATTTATTTGT
Source organism: Viscum album (assembly GCA_963277665.1). NCBI lineage: Eukaryota > Viridiplantae > Streptophyta > Magnoliopsida > Santalales > Viscaceae > Viscum > Viscum album. The sequence continues at coordinate 181,624,961 of OY728125.1, read as the reverse complement.
ATTCATTTAAATCCTTTTTAATTATTTTTACTCAAACCTTGCGCTAGGGCATGATGTATTATTTTACATAAATCCCATGCAAATATTTAAATAATTGAATAACTACTCAGGAACCACAATAGGATTCCAGGTAATATATATATATATATTCATTCATTTAAAACCCCCCCCATATATATATATATATATTCCACACACACACACACACCAATGTTGTCCCAATCTAATAATAACAACAATAATTAAAATTATTGTTATTTAATACAACCCATCAATGACACCATTAAAAATTTAAAAACAATAACCATTAAAAAGAGGATAATGGTTATTAAATTAATATTGATTGTGCATTTTTATTTAATGATAACAATTAATAATATCATAATTATTACATTTCTTACTTATTGTTTACACCATAACACAATTTATTAATTGTAGAAGTATATTTTCATTCTTTTTCAAAAAAATAAAATAAAATAATTATTATTATTTATAATAGCCAATAAAATATTTATAAACTAATTAAATTATCTTCATGTGTGATCTAAAAATATATCTAACGCTTGAAAAAGTTATATCCTGTCTAGGGTAAACTTAACATTCTGGACCTAAAGGTGGTCTCATATTTCTCATATAACACACTATTTGGGAGTTATTTCATTTTTTTTTGAAAAAATGAAAAAGTTTAGGAATAAAATATATTTAATATTTTTATTCTATCAATGTCGAGGGTATACGGGTCTCAGAATTCCAAGATGACTCAATGTTCAATTTTGAAAATATTTCAAAGAATATTTCAAAGTGATAAATAAGGATTTTAACCTTCATTTAATTTATTTACCTTTTAATTTTAATCTAATTAATTTAATTCAATTTCTTTAAAAGGCACATCATAGTGTCAACTATTAGAAATAAAAAGTTTTAATGATCAGTTTTAAAATCGGCCTACCCAGTTAACAAAAAAATTTAATTTTATCCATTTTTCATCTGGTTTAAAATGCGGGATGTTATAATCACACTCAATAATAATTTAGAGTAATTAAACCTGTATATTAGCAAGATAGAACCACTGATGTACATCATTTATGATGGTGTCCTAAAACCATACATGTGTAGGAGATGATGGAAAATAGGAATGTTAATGCGATCATTAACCAATCCATTGATAAAGAGTGGAATGAGACCCTTGCACCTGATGATGTATGATAAATATCCTCTTAAAATTTTTTCCTCAATTATCAGATCATTTTCTTCATGTTTGATCTTGCTTATTTTTTCAAATAATGAAAGAAGTAAAGGCACCAATAAAATATCCTCAGTATAATGAGGGTGGGACTCTAATAAGTAGTGCTGTGAGGTTGGAGACCCCAAAAGAAAAAGACATTTCACTTGAATAGAGGACGATGTTAGAGGTAGAGGGACATGACCTATTTTATACTTTCCTATCTCAAGGACCTTTTTCTCTAAAGGTAAATCCAGATAGACCTCCTCTACTACTTAGGAATCATTGGAATGATGAAATATTGGAAACACATATTCATAGTGATATGAGAGGATATTTTCTAATTTCCATTCCTATATTTTATTCCTCATTAAGATTCCAATACCCCATATATTTTCAATAGATGAATCAAATTTCTCAGAGAGGTAATCTTATGAAAAAATCCCAAACTAGTGTACCTACCCTCAGTAAGTTAGATCCCCATCCTTAATTAGGTTCTCTACCATATTTTTTATTGGAATAATAGAATTTTTACTTCTGAACCCAGTGCCTTACATGTCTAAGGTGGATCCATCTCAATCCGAATTCCTCACCACTATCGATGAATTCACTATCCCTCAGGCCGATGTTTGAGCTACCATGATGGAGGATTTAGAAGCAGAGGCTGTTGGGGCTCTGTTTGAGCCTCTGATTGTAGTGAAGATACATCAAGGGTGGATTCCATGAGAATCCCCAATGACTAGGAAGTGAGTCATATCAATACATCACTTGGAGATACTAATTAAACACTATGATGAAGCTAACCATCTAACAATAATAACCCCTAATCAAGTCACAACGTTTGTAGAGATTAAACAAGGAATGAGGGAGGCCACACAAGTGGATTCCCTAGATCATTATAAATCTTTCCAAGAACTCTTAGAAGCATTAGATGGTGTTTTTTAGGGGATCTTAACTTATAAAAACATTTTAACCACCCCATCTGATGAGCTAGTGGAGAAAAGGTTTATTATCTCCCTTCCTTTAACCAATACAATGACTTGAGAAGATATATCAGTAATGTAGGATGATCCCAATGATTATACTAGTGGATTAGGGTAAATAGGGGAAGTATAAATTCCCAAAAATGATGGAAAACTCTGACATTTCTTACCTTCTAATGGGATATCCATTGACTAATATGATTGGGTCCTGTGATATTCCATAGAAACACCACCACTAGAGGTTATGGAGTGTTAAATAGACCACATGGTTGTTATAATATACCCTTTACCAGAGAAGTTTATGAGTACTAAAATCATTTATCACATTTTAACATTAAGTGACTTGATTCCACCTTATATTTTGTTCACCCTAGTGAGCTCTAGCTCAAACCTATAGTTCCTTTATCTTTAGTGATGAGACATATGGTGTTGAATTATATTTTATTTCTAATTATTGGGGTTCCCATTGAGAATATACACAATAAATTAACTAATATTGAGAATATATTCACTACTATGAGGAATGGTGGATTTGACTATAGTGAAATATAAAAAACTGGTAATAAAATTGTTGATGGGAAGGAGGAGCTTGAGAAGACCCAAAAGAAGTTCTCAAGGGATGGGGATAATTTTCACCCTACTAACCTTAGAGATATGGCACTTTGTAAGCTACCTCAACATAATGAAATGATGTTCAAGTAATAATTATTTTACATAGAAGTGATATCCATGGTAGACTATATTTGTTATCATCTACCTTCACTCGAAGAAATGATAAGTGAGCATGAGAGAATTGCTGAAGAAGATGAGAAAGTAGGAGAATATGAAATTATTAGAGCCCATGTGACACTATCAGAGGATGAATTACATGTTTCAAATATGGAAGAACTTTATCGAGAGATTGATGACTCAAAGAGATCAGTGATACAAATTTAAGATTTGATAGAACACCTATTTTAGTGGCCTATACACATTTTATCCTTCTCTAATTTTGTAATAACCTGGAGAGAGGATCTAATTCTATAAATGTTCTACCAATTCCATTCAATAAATAATAAAATTTCATATCTTAAACCATTTTCAATTTCTTATCTCTTGTTTTATCTCAACCATTAATCATATGATAATTTTTAAAACTCATAAAGAGTAATATCATGATACCTGAATCCACTTGAATGTTGTTTAAGAATGGATCATAAAAATAATTAATCTAAAAAACTTGAGTCAATGATGATTATGAATCAATACAATGTATTTTAAACATATAACCTCAAAAGTATATAGGGGATCCTAATATAGTGGCACATATACTATCATCATAATCCTAGGCGAGTTCACGAGACTAAGGACCACGAGACTTGTATTTGTTAGAAAAAACCCACTTAAAGTGGTTTAGATTGTTTTTGTTGAAAATTATATTGAAATAATTTCTAAAACAGCTTATAAAGTCATGGGGTACACATTATATAAAGTTTAGAGGTGTATTGAAATTATTATAGTATACTTATGGATATTCTGGTTTTGAATGGGTTTGTAAAAATATGGATAAGTCTAAATTATAAGGGTAAATAGTGAAATGGAAAAAATGAGATAGATGATAGAGAACCCTCACCAAGAAGATCTTGTAAGGGTCGTTGTATTTCATGAGAGTCAGTATCTTTGAGGTGTAGAAAAATGACTAAATGATGGAATTATAAAGGTTATTACAAATTCCATAAAATTCATTTTTAGATTCTATAAGGATCATTAAAAGAACTATAAGGGTCACTCTATTGAAAAGGAATAATCATAAGATTCATCAATCATTTTGTAAAATTCATTCTGTGGTGAAGGAAAATTTCTTAAATGTCTTTTCAAAAATCATAAAAACCATTCTATATAACTATTAGTGTGATTTTATTACAAAGTAAATTTCTATAAGGATTATTATGGCATACTATAGGAGTCATTTGGGGGAATCATAAGGGTTATTTTCTTATATTGTAAGGGTTATTCAGGGAAACTATAAGGGGTTTCCCCTAAATTTTTTTTGAAAAGACCATCCTTGAGAAATTCAAATAATTTTTGTTAATCATTAAATGTGATTAATATCTCAGTCGACTGTAGAAGGATAAAATGATGTTGATATTAAAGGATGGATCAATCTATGATATTTTAGTAACTTAAAACCAATGCTTGTGTATATTTGGTTGATCTAGTTTTGACCAGATGAGGAACTATAGAGAGTGAAGTCACATGATGTTGATAACGATGAAAATTTCAGCTTTAAATTAAAATATGGGATTTGAGTGAAGATCAAGGATTTTATTTATTTAAAAAATAATATATGATTTTGTTGGTATTGAATATTAAATTGAATATCACTATCTATTTTAGAGTTTCTATATTCAAATATGGAAATATTTATTACATTAATATTCAGTGAATGGAATATTAAAAAATATAAATAAAATAAATAAGGAGATCATAGAGACTCTAGATATAGAAAAATGGATATATATTTAAAACCCAAAATATGATAAGGCAAAGATAAGAATTTTTTTGAAGATTATTATTTTGATAAGGAAAGAAAAAAATTCTCTATGTAGTGTTGTAAAGTTGCCGAAGAGGAATAAGGTATTACAAGAAGTATCTCAATAGAAGTTCATAGAATATGTGTTGATTTATACACTAACTCTAGTGTAATTACTAATTTCTATTTATGTAAGGAGGGTGGTTAAAATTAGATCAGTGTGTTTTATCTTATAGGGAGAGTACTGAATTCTCTATTTTTTAGTGAATGTTGTAAACTTTAAGGGATAGTGAAACCACTCAATATTATAAAATAAATGTTGTGATATTAGGTTTTCTGGTAAATTATCACATCACATTTTCATTCTATTTGGATTAGCTCGGTTTGGGTGAACCAAGTAAAAATCTTTGGTGTCTTTATTTTAATGTTTTAATTATCTATATTGATAGATATAAATAGAGAGGTGTTCCTTTTAAAAGTGAGATAAGATCATTGGAATGATTTGTTTAAATTATTTATAATACCCTAATTCACTCCTCATATCAGGCTATTGAACTTGTTCAGGACTAACCAGAGGAATAAAATATAGGTTCTTGGTGATGTTTCCCTCTCTATGAAGTAATGTAAATTGTTTTCAACCCCAATGTAATGCCTATTTTTATGGGAATAATTTCTAGTTACGAAAGAACCAGATACAAAAAATATTTGTGATCATTGAGAATGGATTTCTACACAATTTCTATTCATTAGATTTCAGTTAATATAGAAAGTAGAGCTTTATTAGTGAAATAAATACGAGAGATTGATGTAAACACAAAATAAGTTGATTCATTGATAATATCACTATACATTGCTATTTATACGAAGTTGAATGTAAATCCTTACATTCCATGTGGAAAAAAAACATCTTAATATTTATAAAAGAGACTCCAAGGTACTTTAAATGAATTTGTATCTACTTTGAAGTTGGTATAAGGACTTAATAATGCACTCAAATGAGTTTGTGGAGGCATTATTTGATTGGATGAACATCATATTAGAGGAAATTTACAGACTTGGAGAGAACCAATATGATATCAAAAATCATAAAAAGGATTATGAGAAGACTACCACCATGTTTCAACCCAAAAGTATTAGTAATTGAAGTCAAAGACCCAATGAAAGTGTCTTTAGATAGTATTAACAACACTCTTATAGAATATGATACGAGTAATGATGACAATGAGTCTATAAAAAAGGAGAAATATTAGGAAGTTTCATTCAAATTAATAAATAATCTCATAATAGAGGATGATTTTGAGGATAAAGATGTTGATGATTTGATATCATTTTCCCCTCAAATCTCAAAAGGTGAAATGAAAATTAAAAGGAAAGATTCAACATTCTTGATTTCAATGTGGTAAAGTTGGGTATCTTACTGAAACATTCCCAAATATATCTAAAGGTGATGATGAATAGGAATATTCCATGAAAAAACCATTTAAGGGTGAGAAAATAAATTTAATACTACAATAGAAATTCCTTAAAAATAAGAACTTGATTTCCCTAAAAGATTTAAAATAAAAAGAAACAGAAGTGGTGTAAAGACACGTAAAATTCAAGGAATTTTTTTTCTTAATTTTCTTTGGAATTTTACAAGGACGCAGTTTCTGACGGCACCTGATTCCGAGGCCCAGTGTGCCCGGAATCATTTTTCGAAATTTGGCTCGGGTACGTTCAGTGAACGAACGAGCGGGGTTTTATAACTTTTTAACCGGTGCTCGGAATCGAATTCTGAGGGCACCGATGGAATCTCAGCGCCGATATTTGCTTTGAAACGCCTCTTCCAGAGTTGCGTTTGCTCGGGTGTGGTTTTTTAATTTTTGGGCTGTAAGTTAAGAAATAAAATAATGTGGTACGACAAACTTTATTTTATTTCACTTAAAGCCGCTTAAATCCACTTTAAGCTGCTTAAGCTAAGTTGAAGCGGATATGGTGGAACCCAAAATATCCTACCCTCTTGGTAGGATATTTGTGTGGTGGGTCCCGCATGATCCCCACCGTTTATTTTCCCCTAAGTAACGCACCTGCGAAAACCCTTTTTAAATAAAGTCAATCAACGCGTTTTCTTAAATTCTAAACGTCCCTATTAATTGGGCAGTTAAGTCGTACCATTAATTCATCAAATTAATGGTTCGTTACTTAACTTAGAATTTACGTTTGTTGGCATGTAATACAAATAAGACCAAAACTTTTTCTTTTTGAGTGTTATCCGTTGAGAGGATTTGACAGAACTTAAATCCTTCATCCTCCTACGCGAAGAACGCGAAGAACGCGAAGAACGTGAAGAACGCAAAGAATGCCGGCCTTTGATGAAAGGTGGATAAGAACGCCTAACCCTCGGAGATCGACAACGCGACGCCGTGTTCCGCGATGCCGACGATTCTCCTCCTACGACGTTCTTTTGCGACGTTTCTCCTCCCGCGACAAATCTTCGAACATCCGTTCGAGGTAGGAGTTTACGAATATTTTAAATTTATTTGTGGATTATAACAACAATATGGATTTAATAATTAAATCTGAATGTTCTTGATCCTCGGAGTTCGTCGACGCGACGCCGTATACCGCGACGACGCGATGCCCCTCCGCGACGCGACGACCCTCTTCTTCAGCGATGATCAATTCCGCGAAGAACGCACGTTCGATGACTTCGATGAGGTAGGGGTTTGATTCTTTAAATATTTGTGATTAAATCCCCGGTCGTTTAAAATTGTTGGGTAAATATCTTTAAAACCGCTAACGTGGTGGGTGCGGACTAACGAACAAGTCTGAACCCACTGCACCTTCTCGTTCTTGGTGCGCGAAACGGAGAATGACGACAAATGGGGTCGCAAGGGTGATTCGAGGGCCTGGCAGTGAAGATCGGGACCCGGGAGGAGCTACGACGCAGACAGAAGTGAAATTGGACCACCGGAGCAACTCCGGTAACCCGCGGACTCCACCAGCGGTGCGGGTCGCCGGCGCGGCTGAAGCCGCGACGGCGGCGGCCAGCGGACCCGCGACCGCGCGGGTCCGGCGAGACACGGGACGAGGCCTTGCCGCGTCCGCTGACCAAGGGCGGCCCCCCACGGGGGCTGCAGCGTTCACACGTGAGGGCAGCGCGCCCCTGCCCCCGAACTCCCCTCGCTCGGCCGATCAGCCGAGCCGAGCCGGGCCGAGCCGACCCGCCGGCCGGGTCGCGCCCAACCGGGTCGGACCCGAACCCGGGTTGGGTCAACCCGGTTCGGGCTGACCCAGGGGGGGTTGGGCCGGGTCGACCCGGGCCCAGACCCCCCTTTTTCAGACCTTTTCGGTCTTTTTCCCGTATCCTGAGCTACGAGCCTTCGATTGATGCGCCGTCAGTGGCAACGCGATCCTTGGATCGAGATGGTCGTTTAAGTATATTACACTAAAGGTTTAAGAATAATTTGGGTTCGGCCGGGTTGGTTCGTCCACAAAACCAACCGGGCCCTCGGAGCGGAAACGCTCATATCTTGAGCTCCGATTGTCCGATTGACGTTCCATCGACTTTGGTGGATTCCTCTAAGTGAGACGGATCTTTTGGCTCACTCTGCCCGAGGTTTGGATGCAGGTGGAGTATGGTCGGGTTGGTTTTTCCTTAAAAACCAACCGGGCCCCTGGAACGAAAAAGCCAATAACTCTCATACCGGGCGTCCGATCGACGCGCTGTCTATGACATTGAGTTCCTGTTGACGTTACGGAACTTTTGGATACATCAACTCTAGACTATGTGTCAGTTGATGTATCAGCCTCTCGGCTCGTGGAGCGGACCCTCCTGAACGAGCTTGCTATGTGCGGGAACCCTAGTGCTGGCTGCGACTGCGACTACGGCGACGACTGTGCAGAGATCCTCAATGGATTCGACGGCGATTGTGTAGATATCCTCAGTGGATTCGATTACGACGACTTCAGCACTCAGCGGTCCTATGTGGGCCAGCGCCTACAGATCCTGTGTGGATCCGATCCTGTGTGGGTCAGCGCTCAGCGGTTCAGTGTGAGCCAACGCCTACAGATCCTGTGTGGGTCCGATCCAGTGTGGGTCATTGCGGGGGTTAGTTACCTATCGATCCTGTGTGGGTTCGATCCTGTGTGGGTCATTGCGGGGGTTAGTACCTTTCGATCCTTTGTGGGTCTGACGACTTATATGGATCAGTGATCATCTCTATCGTCATTCGAAGAAGTATTCCTGTGTGAGATGAATCCTGTTTACTCTCCTTTGTGGATTGTGTTGTGCTATCCTATGTGGATTACGTTTTTCTTTCCTTTGTGGATTGTTCTATCCTATGTAGATTTAAGTTTTTCTTTCCTGTGTGGACTGGGTTGTGCTTGGGCTCGGATGTTGGAGCCGAACGGGAATTGATGACTTAGGTATATGTATGGGCATATACCTAAGCAGTATCGGATTTTACTTCGTGATTGTATCTTATTATTTGTGGTTTATCCTTTGTGGATTTTGGGAGACCTTCGGGGGTATCGGGGTCCCTACTGAGTATCTTATACTCACCCCTGCACGGGCTATGCCCGCACTACGTTGTGTTGGTTGCAGACGATGGACAACGCTGATCGTGGTCAAGGATTTCGGAGCAGGACGGTACCTGGAGGTGGACCACTGGGCGGGGTGTACTCGGAGCGGACGATTGGACCGAGGAGCTATGGAGGCTCTCCGTACTCACCCTTTAGGTGGGACTTCCAGAGGACGGATCGATGCTGCGGCTTTTCTTTCAGTTGTTTTTTTCCCTTTTCAAGTTGTACTTTACTTTACAGTTGGGCTTGTATTTCCAGCCCCCTTTACTTTCTGCACTTACTATTGTAGCCAGTTTTCTTCTAGTGTTTACTTTTGCTTCCGCTTGTACTCTGTGGTGTTTGTTTACTTTACAAATGCAATGACTTCCCTTTTTACCGGGATTTACACCTTGGTGCTAGTCGCCAGGCCCTGGCCTATGGAAGGCGGGCTTGGGGTAGTCACAACACGGGCCCCAAGGACGGGTCGTGAAAAATTGGTATTAGAGGAGTTTGGTTCTACCGCAAACTCTGATCTTTCTTCTATGTGAAGCAATATTGTTAAGCATCTTGAGTGTGGATATCAATCTAGGGAGCCCAGTGTTGGTGTGGCGGCCGACGTATCTGTACATCAGGACCCTGACTTTTGATTTCCGACTTAATGCACGAAAACATTGATTTCATGTGTGTTTCAAGTTTTCTTTGTGATTACTTGTGTCAGCTCACCAGGTATACTGTTCTGATCGTGGCGCACTTGTTTCCTTTTCAGGATGGCCCCGCGACGATAGCTAGCTAGGGTTCCGAGAGTGGTGCGTGACGACAACCCACCGAGCGACAAGGCCTCGGTACAGGGCCCTTTGACAGTAGAGGCCCCGGCGGTACCGCTACCCACCGAGCCGCCGATGCTTCCAGCCCCGACTGCTGACGATGCACGTCGCCTTGGAGATCTGCACGATTTCCAGCGCCAGCGACCACCTAGGTTCCGTGGGGAGACGGACCCCCAGGCAGCCGAGGCTGGCTGGAGGCAGTCGTACGAGTTTTCAGGCTAGTGAGGACACCAGCAGACCTCATGGTGATCCTCGCAGCGAGCCTACTGCACGCAACAGCAGGCCGATGGTGGAGTTTGATGCTCCAGGTGCACAATGAGGCATCTCTCCTCTGGATGGACTTTGAGAGCCTCTTCCGCTCGGAGTTTGTCCCAGCCACCCTCTATGCGGTGCGCATCCAGGAGCTTCTTCAGCTGCGGTAGGGCAGCTTGACAGTCGCCCGGTACTCGGCGAGATTTACCAATCTTTCTCGTTACTCGACCGACATGGTACGAGACCCTTTCTTCTGGGCCCGAACCTTTGAGCAGGGATTGAGACACGAGATCAGGGCATTGCTGATCTCCCTCAGCATTCCGACTCAGGCAGGAGTACTGGAGCGAGCCCTTTTGATCGAGAGCTTTCTTGCTGAGTTCTCATCAGCAGCGAGACCTACTGCAGGGAGGCAGGTAGCGGAGTCTTCTGCGGCAGGCAGTCGACAGATTACTCAGGGGTCCAGGAAGACTAGACCCTCTCGTAGACAACCTCAGGACACTGGCTCAGCTGTGCGGGGCACACAGCGCGGAGCCAGTCTTTCGAGAGGCAGGCAGTGCTACGCCTGCGGCGGGCAGGGCCATATGGCTCGTGACTGCCCGACCCGCTGTGCCGAGGAGCAACAAACGGTGGAGGGGCCACCCAGGCAGAGGCAGAGGGTCGACCGTGGCGGTCCGCAGGGAGGAGGCGGACGAGGCATAGGAGCTGGCCGAGCAACGGGTGGTGGGAGACGCTTTGAGGCTCTACCCCCACCACCACCAGGAGGGCCACCCTGACCCCCGGGAGCTGGAGGGCAGAGACAGGCACAACTCCAGGCAGCGGAGGCCTACGACCACGGCGCGCCCGAGATGATTCGAGGTACGATCTGTGTCTATTCCACCCTTGCTGCAGTTCTCATAGACACTGGAGCGAGTCACTCTTTCATAGCCACTTCCCTTGTTTGGAGCTTGGAGATTCCGGCAGAGCCGTTGGCTCGATCCTTACGGCTAGAGACTCCTACGGGAGTAGACTCGACGATTACACACTGGTTCTGGCAGTGTGATCTTACTCTAGGAGGTGAGAGCTTCGGCTGGGATCTTTTGGTAGCGGCGTCGAGGCCTTATGACGTCATCTTGGGCATGGATTGGTTATCCATAGTCCATGTTCAGATTGACTGTATTAGGCGCAAGGTGTGATGTGTACGCACCGACGGGAGCAGGTTCACCTTTAACAGTGAGAAGGGATCCTTTGCAGCACAAGATGGACTTCCGCAGAGGAGAGGACAACCCATCACTCATCAGTTGGCTAGCCTCATCCTAGGAGCAGTTGACGTACAGAGTCCTGGTTTTCCTGCAATGGTGGAGCAGTACGCGGACGTCTTTCCCGACAACGTTCCAGGACTACCTCCTCGCAGATAGGTAGACTTTCATATTGATCTGTACCCTGGGACAACCCCGATATCGACTCCAGCATATCGGATGGTCCCCACTGAGTTTCGAGAGCTACGGGTACAGTTGGAGGATTTGCAGGGCAAGGGATTCATCCGACCCAGTGTTTCACCCTGGGCTTCCCCGATATTGTTCGCCAAGAAGGCGGACGGGAGCTTGCGACTGTGTGTCAACTATCGTCGCCTGAACCAGGTGACGGTGAGGAACAAGTATCCACTATCGAGGATTGATGACCTCTTCGATCAGCTTAAAGGAGCACGGTGGTTCTTGAAGATAGACCTCAGGTCAGGCTATCATCAGCTCAGATTTCGTGACGAGGACGTGCAGAAGACGACCTTCAGGTGTCGGTATGGCCACTATGAGTTCTTGGTTATGCATTTCAACATGAACAATGCTCCAGCAGTGTTCATGGGCCTCATGAACATGATATTTTAACCATACCTCGATCAATTTGTCATGGTCTTCATCGACGACATTTTGGTATACTCGACGACTGAGGAGGAGCACGCCTACCACTTGCGGGTTGTACTAGACACACTCCGAGAGCACCAGATTTATGGAAAGATCTCGAAGTTACAGTTCTGGTTACGTGAGGTCCACTTCTTGGGGCACGTCATTTCCGAGGCGGGAGTTGCGGTGGATCCTGCGAAGATCGAGGCAGTGCTAGCTTGGGATCCACCCAGGAGCGTGACAGAGGTGCGAAGTTTCTTGGGACTAGCTGGATACTATCAGAGATTTGTGCCGGACTTCTCCAGAGTTGCGACGCCACTCTCGTCTTTGATGAAGAAGGGGAAACCCTTTTTGTGGTCAGACAGATGTCAGCAGAGCTTCCAGGAGCTGAGATAGAGATTGACCATCACACCTATCTTGAGGTTGCCTGAGGAGGGAGTAGGGTACGTAGTCTACTGCGATGCATCGGGGACTGGACTCAGATGTGTCCTGATGCAGGAGCGGGTGGTGATCGCCTATGGATCACATCAGTTGAGGCCGCATGAGCAGAACTACGCTACCCATGACCTGGAGTTAGCAGCAGTGGTCTTCGCTCTGAAGACATGACGACACTATCTGATGGGCGAGCGCTTTACAGTCTTTTCTGACCACCAGAGTCTCAGGTACATCTTCTCTCAGAAGGATCTGAACCTGAGATAGTGGCGATGGCTCAAGTTCCTCCAGGACTATGAATTTGAGATAGTCTATAATCCTTGGAAGGGGAACGTAGTATCCGATGCTCTCAGCAGGAGGACGGACATTCAGCTACGTGAGGAGGTGACAGAGCAGTTAGCCGTCTTGCAGATATATTTTGTGGATAGAGATGGAGCGGCCTTCCTTCAGTCTCTCCTCCACTTTTACAGCGGTTCAGAGAGGCACAACGCGGGGATGATGACTGTGAGGCGCGACGTGCACATATATCCTCAGGTCAGGCACCTGATGGTTTCTCCCTTGGGGCAGAGCACGATGTCCTTTTTAGAGGATGTACCTTGGTACCAGTTGATTTACGGGAGGAGGTGATGAGAGAGTTTCACACTTCTCCTTTGGCGGTACATCCTGGAGTGGCGAAGATGTACCAGGACCTTAGACGACATCACTGGTGGCCGGGCATGAAGAAGGATGTGGCAGAGTTTGTTTCCCGATGCCTCACCTGCCAGCAGGTGAAGGCAGAGCATCAGGTACCAGCAGGCTTGGTACAGACCTTGGAGGTCCTGGAGTGGAAGTGGGATGGGATATATATGGACTTCGTGACTGGACTTCCACACACTTCCAGAGGTCACGACTCCATTTGGGTGATTGTTGACCCACTTACCAAGTCGGCACACTTCTTACCCATCCGAGAGCAGGGCTCAGTGGAGAGCTTAGGGCGTCTCTACATTCAGGAGATTGTACAGCTTCACGGAGTGCCATCATCTATCATCTCCGATCAAGATGCTCTCTTTACTTCCCGGCTTTGAAGGGATTGCAGGAGGCGTTTGGGACGCAGCTACATCTGAGCACTGCCTTTCACCCTCAGACGGATGGTCAGACGGAGAGGACCATTCAGACTCTCGAGGACATGCTCCGCGCATGTGTCCTCGACTTTGGTCGCAACTGGGAGGACCACCTACCCTTGGTGGAGTTTGCGTACAACAAAATCTACCACTCCACCATCGGGATGGCACCATACGAGGCGTTGTACAGAAGACCTTGCAGATCTCCTTTGTGCTGGACAGACCCTGGGGAGTCAGCACTCATGGGATCAGAGATGGTCCGGGCCATGACAGAGAAGGTCCAGGTCATCCAGGAGCAGATGAGGACAGCTCAGAGCCGGAAGAAGTCTTATGATGACAGGAGGCAGAGGCCACTAGAGTTCGAGGATGGTGACCACGTTTTCTTGCATGTCTCACCTCGACATGGATTACGGAGATTTGGCCGAGGTGGAATGTTGTCTCCACGCTTCATCGGACCCTTCCAGGTCCTCAGCAGGGTTGGCGAGGTGGCTTATCGCCTGGCTCTACCACCTCAGTTGCACTGGGTGCACGACGTCTTCCACGTATCTCAGCTGAGGAGATACGTGCACGACCCGACGCACATCATTGACCATGGGGAGCTGGACCTTGATGATGGGGAAAATTTTACGGAGGTCCCAGTGGAGATCGAGGATTGACAGGAGCGGGTCCTACATGGATGATCGATCCCTCTAGTGTGCATCAGATGGCAGCACGAGAACCTCCAGGAGAGCTCTTGGGAGCGGGAGGCTCAGATGCGTGCTCAGTACCCACTTTTGTTTCCATAGTTTATGATGTATCTTTATAGGGACGTAAAGCCCTGAGGTGGGAGTGATGTAAAGACCCGTAAAATTCAAGGAATTTTTTTTCTAAATTTTCTTTGGAATTTTACAAGGACGCAGTTTCTGATGGCACCTGATTCCGAGGCCCGGTGTGCCCAGAATCATTTTTCGAAGTTTGGCTCGGGTACGTTCAGTGAACGAAAGAGCGGGGTTTTCTAAATTTTTAACCGGTGCTCGAAATCGAATTCTGAGGGCACCGATGGAATTGCAGTGCCTGTATTTGCTTAGAAATGCCTCTTCCGAAGTTGCGTTTGCTCGGGTGTGGTTTTTTAATTTTTGGGCTTTAAGTTAAGAAATAAAATAATGTGGTACGACAAACTTTATTTTATTTCACTTAAAGCCGCTTAAAGCCACTTTAAGCTGCTTAAGCTAAGTTGAAGCGAATAGGGTGGAACCCAAAATATCCTACCCTCTTGGTAGGATATTTGTGAGGTGGGGCCCGCACGAGCCCCACCGTTTCTTTTCCCCTAAGTAACGCACCCGCGAAAACCCTTTTTAAATAAAGTCAACCGATGCATTTTATTAAATTCTAAATGCCCCTATTAATTGGGCAGTTAAGTCATACCATTAATTCATCAAATTAATGGTTTGTTACTTAACTTAGAATTTACGTTTGTTGGCATGTAATAAAAATAAGACCAACACTTTTTCTTTTTGAGTGTTATTCGTTGAGAGGATTTGACAAAACTTAAATCCTTCATCCTCCTACGTGAAGAATGCGAAGAACGCGAAGAACATGAAGAACGAAAACCTTCGACGAAAGGTGACGAAGAACGCCGAACCCTCAGAGATCGACGACGCGATGCTGTGTTCCGCGATGCCGACGATTCTCCTCTTGCGCCGTTCTTCTGCGACGTTTCTCCTCCCGCGACAAATCTTCGAACATCCATTCGAGGTAGGAGTTTACAAATATTTTAAATTTTTTTGTGTATTATAACAACAATATATATTTAATAATTAAATCTGAATGTTCTTGATCCTCAGAGTTCGTCGACGCGACGCCGTATACCGCGACGATGCGACGCCCCTCCGCGACGCGACGACCCTCTTCTTCCACGACGATCAATTCCGCGAATAACGCACGTTCGATGACTTCGATGAGGTAGGGGTTTGATTATTTAAATATTTTTGATTAAATCCCCAGTCGTTTAAAAATTTTGGGTAAATATCTTTAAAACCGCTAACGCGGTGGGTGCGGACTAATGAACAAGTCTGAACCCACCGCACCTTTTTGTTCTTGGTGCGTGAAACGGCAGACGATGAAAAACGGGGTCGCAAGGGAGATTCGAGGTCCTGGCAGTGAAGATCGAGACCCGGTAGAAGCTACGGCGCAGACGGAAGTGAAATCGGACCACTGGAGCAACTCCGGTGGCCCGCGGACCCCACCGGCGGCGGCCAGCGGACCCGCGACCGTGCGGGTCCGGCAAGAAACGGGACGCGGCCTTGCCGCGTCCACTGACCAATGGCGGCCCCCCCGCGGGGGCTGCGGCGTTCACACGCGGGGGCAGCGCACCCCCGCCCTCGGACTCCCCTCGCTCGGCCGAGCCGAGCCGGGCCGAGCCGACCCGCCGGCCGGGTCGCGCCCAGGCCGGGCCGGGCTGCCCTGGTTGGGCCGGGTCGTGCCCAACCGGGTCGGACCCAGACCTGGGTCGGGTCGACCCGGTTCGGGCCGACCCAGGGGGGTTGGGTCGGGTCGACCCGGGCCCAGACCCCCCCGTTTTCGGACCTTTTCGGTCTTTTACCCATATCTTGAGCTACGTGCCTCCGATTAACGCGCCATCAGCGGAAACGAGATCCTTGGATTGAGGCGGTCGTTTCGGTATATTACACTTAAGGTTTCAGAATACTTTGGGTTCATCCGGGTTGGTTCATCCACGAAACCAACCGGGCCCTCGGAGCGGAAACGCTCATATCTTGAACTCCGGACGTCCGATTGACGTGACATCGACTTTGGTGGATTACTATAAGTGAGAAAGATATTTTGGATCACTCATCACGAGGTTTGGATGCAGGTGGACTATGGTCGGGTTGGTTTTTCCTTAAAAACCAACTAGGCCCCTAGAATGAAAAAGCCAATAACTCTCAGACCGGGCGTCCGATCGACGCGCCGTCTGCGGCGTTGAGTTCCTATTGACGTTACAGAACTTTTGTATACATCAAATCTAGACTATGTGTTAGTTTATGTATCAGCCTCTCGGCTCGTGGAACGGACCCTCCCGAACGAGCTTGCTGTGTGCGGGAACCCTAGTGCTGGCTGCGACTACGACGACGACTGTGCAAAGATCCTTAGTGGATTCGACAACGACTGTGCAGAGATCCTCAGTGGATTTGACGACAACAACTTCAGTGCTCAGCGGTCCTGTGTGGGCCAGCGCCTACAGATCCTGTGTGGATCCGATCCTGTGTGGGTCAGCGCTCAGCGGTTCTGTGTGAGCTAGCACCTACAGATCCTGTGTGGGTCTGATCCTGTGTGGGTCACTGCAGGGGTTAGTTACCTATCGATCCTATGTGGGTCCGATCCTGTGTGGGTCATTGCGGGGGTTAGTACCTTTCGATCCTTTGTGGGTCTGATGACTTAGATGGATCAGTGATCATCTCTATCATCATTTGAAGAAGTATTCCTGTGTGAGTTGAATCCTATTTACTCTCCTTTGTGGATTTTGTTGTGCTATCCTATGTGGATTATGTTTTTCTTTCCTTTTTGGATTGTGCTATCCTGTGTGGATTTACGTTTTGCTTTCCTGTGTGGACTGGGCTGTGCTTGGGCTCGGATGTTGGACCCGAACGGGAATTGATGACTTAGGTATATGTATGGGCATATACCTAAGCAGTGTCAGATTTTACTTCCTGATTGTATCTTATCCTTTGTGGTTTATCCTTTGTGGATTTTGGGAGACCTTAGGGGGTCTCGGGGTCCCTACTGAGTATCTTATACTCACCCCTGCACAGGCTATGCCCGCACTACGCTGTGTTGGTTGCAGACGACGGACATCGCTGATCGTGGTCAAGGATTTCGGAGCAGGACGGTACCTGGAGGTGGACCACTGGGTAGGGTGTACTAGGAGCGGACGATTGGACTGAGGAGCTGTGGAGGCTATCCGTACTCACCATTCATGTGGGACTTCCAGAGGACGGCTCGATGCTATGACTTTTCTTTCAGTTGCTGTTTTTCCCTTTTTGAGTTGTACTTTACTTTACAATTGGGCTTGTATTTCCGGCCCCCTTTACTTTCGGCACTTACTATTGTAGCCAATTTTCTTCTAGTGTTTACTTTTGCTTCCGCTTGTACTCTGTGGTGTTTGTTTACTTTACAAAGGCAATGCCTTCCCTTTTTACCAGGATTTACGCCTTGGTGCTAGTCGCTAGCCCCTGACCTATGGAAGGCAGGCTTGGGGTAGTCATGGCATGGGCCCCGAGGACGGGTCGTGACAAGTGGAAGTTGTGGATTGCAAAGATCTCACTGAGTAACTTTTGGTTGATGTCAAAGAAAAACCACAATTAGAGGTCAATGATGATGAAGGTTCTAAAGTAGAGGGAAGAGATAACATCGAGTCTAAAATTAAAGAGTCTATTTAAGAAATTTATTTTTGGATATCCAAGATAAATAAATCAATTGGAGTGGTATGTGACTCTAAGAATTATATGCAATAGAAAAAAGGATAAAATTTTGAGTTAAAGGATAAACTTGAATGACTTAAATCTAAAACTACTGGGGACTCAAAAAAGAAAGTTGAGATTAAGATCATAATTGAATAAAATGCCCATATTATTAATGGTTTGAATGGGTAAGTTAAATATATCATTAAAATAATTTATGAACTTGAAGGTAAGGTCCTGAAGATTTAATGAAATCTTGATAATCAAGAAATACATCAACCTTCTAATATGACACCAAGAAGTTTGAGTGTAATGATAAAAAAGAAGCTAAGGAAGTGCATGGGGAGTCAATGGAAAATGTTTTCAGTTTTTGAAAAGTATAGCAGTTAAAAGATAAAGGTAAATAAATTATGGTTATTGATCATAAGAAAAAATAAATGGTGGTTGATACAAAAATGAAAGCACCCACTCCCTAGAAGAAGGTTGTTTTGAGTGAATCAGAATAGTCACAAAAAGATATAGTTGTAACAGCTAAGAAAAATAATAATAAACCACATATATAGTGTTATTTTTTATATAAATTTGGGTGAGATACAATATATATGTTCCATATATAGAAGTAATTTTAGATCTGAAGAAAAACAAATGAGCATAATTTCCTATAATTGGTATGTGTTTAATGACAATTTATTTTATTTCAAGGGTTATGGACACAAATCTATGAATTTATCATAATGGTACAATGAAATGTGTTAGGAAAGACCCAAAGAAGGATATCATATTAAATAGAAGTGTTATAAAGTGTTCTAGAAACTCTTAATAAATTTTCATCCTTTCAAGATGAAGATGATTCGATGGAGCCAGAGGTGGAAGAATCTTATTCTCCACCAAAGGAAGTGAAGTATAGATCATGGATCAAGAAAGGAAAATATGATAAGGATAATTTTATTTAAATTTATTTGAATGAAACATATAGAGATAAAATATGAATTCTAGATAGTGGTTGTACTTCCCATATGATGAGAAATAAATATCTTTTCCTAGGCATAAAACATGACAAAGAAGGTGTCATTTTCTTTGGAAATAAATAGTCTATGAATGTATTTGACTCCAAAAGATCAAAAATTAGAGGACAAGACTTGAGGAACATGGAAGTTTTTGTGGTTGAAGGTCATAGTCAAAACTTTATAAGTGTCAGTAATATGTGACTCATAGAATATAGTTAATTTAAATAAAAATACTTGCATCATAAAAGGAAGAGGTAAAACAATTTTAATGTAAGGAAAGAAGATTAAGGGGAACCTATACCTCATTTTTGGAGAAAAATATAGGTGTTTTTTATCCAAGGAAGAATAAAAATAACTATGGTACAAACGACATGGCCACTTGAGCAAAAAATACTTAGAAGATTTAGTGAATAATGAAGGAGAATGTGATGTCCCTAAGATCACATGATATCTCACTCACATGTGTGATAATTTCCAAAAGGGTAAGATCATTCTGAATAATTAGATGAAAAGGTAAAAAAGATGAAAATAATGCTTGAGTTGGTTCACGTCAATGTGTGTGGGACAATATCACCCAAATTCATGGTTGGAAAGAGATGCCATATTCTGTTTATCAATGATTATAATAGGATGACATGGATAATGGTTATATCTCACAAGTTTAAAGTGTTCTGGTTCATTACCCATTATTGAATATTGGAAGATAAAATGTTTAAATTAAAAATTCAGAATTTATAAACTAATAATGGTATATAATTAAATAGTAATTAGTTAAAATATTACATTAAAAAGCATGGGATAAGGCATTAAATGTTGGCAGTGATGAATCCTCAACAAAACGGAACTATTGAGAGGAGAAACCAAATTATAAATTATATAGATTTGAAAATTATTCTAGAGGAAAATATTTTATATATATATTGGAGAAAAGAAGTTTTTACATCAATTTACATCTCAAATAAGGCTTCTTTATGTCTAAATGAAGAGAATACACCCTATGAAATATAGTATGGGAAGAATCTATTTTTAAAATACCTTCAAATATTTGAAATTAAATGTTTTATTTTCGATAAGGAAAATAACTAAAAGTCTTAATCTTATAGGGATGGATGTATTTTCATCATATATTCATCCAATAGTAATAAATATAATTAATATAATAAAATTTAAAAAATTATATAAATCCAAGATGCAACAACTATTGAAAATGAGAATATTTTAAAAAAATGAATATTTTTCAATAGAATACTAATGAAATGTATGAGTAAGATGATGTTGAAGTTTATAGCTAAAGGGAGATGAAATGGGGGAATAAAAGTGTAAATAACTCATCCCCAGTAGCTGGGATACAATTCCTTAATTCTTTACATTGGTATTATGAACAAGTGTTCGCATCCCAAAGGGACAAATAGTTTAGTAGTTTTAGAAAACCAGATACAAACATAAGTTTTGAATTACAACTTGAAAGGAAAAAATATAAAAACTCTATTGGAAAGATCCACAAATTCAAGATTATCCCTACAAGTCATTCATAATATATATCTTCTCGTCATGGGGAAAAATAAAACATAAGAAAGGGGGATCTTAAATGCTCAGTAAGGGTAAATAATACAACATAAACTATTATAAACATGAACAATAAGGCAAGGTGAATAACTGAATTACATGCCAATAAAATAAAATAGTGAGCATAATATTCTAGAAACAAAAAATGAATTAATAAGGCTATATAAATAATCATATGAAACATAACCAGGGATATTATACTAGTCGAATAATCACATGATTTATCAATTACTAATATCATAATGAGGTAATACATAATGCAAGATGTTATAAACATACCATCAAGGATTTGACCAAAAAGTTTACATAAATGGGTAAGGCCTCAACCAAAATATAGTCTAGTTTGTCTCATGATACCTACCGATGCATCAAAGGGCTATAATGGGCCCCTACCATCACTTACAAAGTCCAATGCATTCCTCATATATCAAAAAAAGAAAAAGAAAAAGATTTATTTAAATCAAAGTATCCTATAACAATTTGATATATTTTAATCACAATAATAGATGAAAATACTCTAATAAAGTCATTGATAAATTCATGAGACAAATAACCTTTACTTTGTAAAGAAGAGTTATTTTGGAAAATCATTTTTATTTGTCATAAAATCAGATTGTAAACATGTATATCCTATAAAAGGGAATAAAAATATATTTTGGGAATATTAAAAGAAAATAAATTCTGAAAATTTTCAACTGAAGTGAAAACATGTAAAAATAGTGTTTAAGAAAATTTAGAAATGATCCACTTAAATGTCATTTAAGAGAAAATATAAATGAGTATTTAAAGAAGGAAAAGGATTAACTATTTACATAAAACAAGAAAAGAGATAAGATAGTTTTTCATGGTAGAAAGATTTATTATAGGAAAATATAGGTGTCTTAAAATATATTATGGAGTTTACTTAAAAATGGGTACAAAATTAGAAAGTACTATTTAATTGGGCTTTGTTATCAGGAGGAATTGAAAATGAAACCTTATAAAACATATATTTCCCCATGAAATAATAATGAATTAATCTGGATACATGAGTTTGGAACATATAAACACATTTTATAGGAAGTATATAAAATGAAAGAAGAATTACATTAGGGTAAAGAGAGAGAAAGTGTAACCTGAATGAAAAATTGAGGTTCAGAGAGAATCCCTTACCACTTTGCAAATAGTCGAACCATATACCTCATAAAATTAATGATCATAAAATAAGACATTTAATACCATGAAGATAAATAGATACATTCTATGATAAATCAATGGTAATTATACTTACACCACACATAATAAATAATGGTGAATAAGGTATAGCTCACAGAAATAAAAGTGAGATGAGAAAACCCTTACCTTTTGTCAGAAAGTGTTCTACACTTGATCTTAATATCCTGACTAATCAAATTAAATCCATTAATTAATTAATAATATTTTATACATTTATTTTGTTTTTTATAATTTTACTAAGTTCATTTATGGTCTTTTTATGAGTTATAAGATTCAATTTAATCATTTGGAAGTGTTTGTTTTCTTGGTTTTCACAGTTGGTTCACTTGTATACATGTATGAAAGATCATGTGAAATGGAAATAAATATCTACAATTTAAGGTATATGTTTTTAATTGACATACTTAATATTAAATGGTTATATAATTCATTTGGTTATTTGGGGTGATGATGAATCATTAAATAAGACGTTAATGATAATCGTTTAAAATATTTTTGATAGTTTTTAATCATCAAAAACTAGTTTTGTCTTATTAGCTAATATCATGTATATATATTGGTTCCAAAACACTAAATAAATTATAATATGTATAATAAAATATGTTTTAACTGTTGATAACAATATTTCATTCATACATTTCTGAGTATTTTAATGTGTTTATTTTTTGTATTTAAATGAATAATCTTTCCAAATTTGGAGTGTTTTGATTTTTTTATGTTTTTATTGTAGGAAAAACAAATTTATTAAAAATTAATAAAAAGTGGAGAAATTATGAGAAAAAAGATGCTACATGACACCATATTTTTGAGGATATTTGATGCTAGAAAATCGGACAAAACACTATAACAGGCCGTGTAACATGATTACACAATATGACTTCATCGAAAAGGAAGGTCTCGACCAGGACAAGTCATGAAATAAAAACATGATATGAAAGAAAATTACATGTTGTGTAACTACATTAAAAAATGTGACATTTTCCAAGATTTTTTTTAGAGATGAAATACGTCTAAATTCATAGGATCTGAAGATTTAAAGGTTATGCGTCATGAGTCCTGATTTCATGTCGTGAAAGGAGTCAATGGTCAAAATTCGCATATGAGATTCACATGAGATTTTGACAGATTTAAAAATCATAGAGGCAACTTCAGATCGGGATTACACTATGTGTAATCACATTACACATCATGAAATGGGTGAAGCATAACCTTTCTAGAGCCTATAAATAGAGAGTTGGCCTACATCTGTGGGGCATTGAGATTCGGCTGAAGGAAAACACTTAGAGAAAATATGTTGCTCCCTATCCAAGTTATTTCCCTCTTTTCTTAATGTTTTCATTTTCTTTTCTCCTTCCCTCTAAAACACTCATTGTTAGGATGAGGGGGTAATCCTACCATGTTCTAGAGTGATGTAATCAAAGGGGAAAGGTGCATTGGATTTCTTTATTATAATTATTCATGTATTTGTTTTGTGCAATTTAATCTTCAACATACAATCCATTTATTTTTATTTTATCATGACCATTGATAATTTAATTAAAAGGAACATTAAAATTATACAACTGATAACCTTAAAGGAGGCATGACCATTTTCAACTTTGGGGGAATGCAGGTTTAAATATGGTATCGAGACAAACTCGATTCGATGAAATCCTATATTACCAGAACAAGGAAAATAGAGTATTGTCACGTTGAGGAGGAGATACCATGACCATTGTATCTACCTCATCTTGACTCTAACACCACTCATGAATTAATCAACCTACTTTCTAAAATCCAATTGCACCACAACCTAGAAATTACAAAATACCGACACACTTTCCACATCTGATCATAATCCAATCAATTGGATGCGCTTTGTTGCCTTTCATTTTTCAATCAAAACCAACCAATACACTCTTTTATCATCTATTTTTTCCAATAGAATAAAATTTAATCTTTTTGAAAACCTAATCAAACGAATTTCTCTGTCTTTTTGTGTTCGATCTCGAATGTCCTCTTTACAATATTTTATGTAATTGGGTAGCATAAATTTGTTTTTGCATATAACTGTAGGGAATAAATGACGCCATGTGGGGATATCAAACATAATAATGATTTTATACTAATCCTTGAAAACAGTAATGGAAAAATAAGTTGCATCATCCATCACTACAAAAAACAGGTGTTTTGCGGTGGTTTTTTTCACGACAGTTTTAAAATCCACCGTGAAATAGCTTTCGGGCCGGTATTTCGCGGCGGTTTTAAAAACCGCCGCGAAATGTGTAAATTTTTTTTTTAATTTTTTAAATTTTTTTTTTTAATTTTTTCGAGGATTAACGGTGGTTTTTTAAAAAACCGCCGCGAAATAGCGGCGGTTTGGGTAAAACCGCCGCGAAATGAAATGAAAAAAATAAAAAAACATGAGAAACCGTGAAATCACTAAAACAAATATAACTTTTGATCCGGGGGTCCGTTGGAGCGCCACAACCAGTCAAATCGAAGCTCATAAAGAGATCTAGAAGCACATATAATCAAAAATATGAGACGGTCTAAGGTACGGAATATATGAGAGTTGTAAGAAAGCTGAAAAAAGTTCTCCAACTTCAAACGGCCATAACTTTCTCTCCGGGTATCCGTTTGGGCTCTACCACATATAAAATCAAAGCCAGCGAAGAGAGATACGCACCAGATCAATAAAATGAAGCTTTGGTCATGTTTTTCAACCCCAAAACTCCTCTGAAGGCCTCCAAAACCCTGTTTCCATCATCGGTGTCCCGTCGAACTTGTCTTCAAAGGGACCTAACTTTCGATCCGCGTGTCAGTTAGGACTCCTCCGCCTTCCAGATCGTAGGTCATTCCATAAGCTTCGGTTTGACTGGTTGCGATGCCCACATGGACTTCTGGATCATAAGTTATGGCCTTTTTAGTGGGTATCAGGTTTGTTATGTTTTTCGATGCCTCGTTTCTAGCACCTGTTCCCCGTCAGCTTTTTTTTAAACAGTCGTAACTTCCGATCCTTCAGTCCATTCGGTCTCTTTCACCTATCAGCTCGAAGATTGTTTTAAGATCTTTGATTTGACTGGTCGCGGATCTGGAACGGACTCTCAGATCATAAGTTATCTCTGTTAATGTGAGTCCAATGTTTTTGTCACTTTATGACCGTTTTGACGGGTTTTAACAGTTGCTCTATTTATTACTGCTTATTTAGGTTTCCATGACTTGTTATCTTTATCAATGGTTTTTTGTGGGTTATTATGATGATTGTGTTGAATTCTTAAGGGGTTTTCCAGAGTTGTCAGGAATTTTCATGCTTTCTCATTCTTTCTAATGCCTCATTCTTCATGCTTCTCCATCCGTTTTCATGCGTTTTCATGATTTTTCATCCCTTATCACATCTTTTCATACTTTTTCATGTGTTTCATTTATTATTTATTATTTATTATTTATTATTTATAATATACTTTAACTTATTTATTATCTATTATTTGTTACTGGTTATTATTTATATTCATTTACTATTTATTATTTATATTTATTATTTATTATTAATAATAAAAAAATATTATTATTATTAATAATATTTGTTTCTGGTTATTTATTATTTATTATTTATTATTTATATTTATTTATTATTTATTACTTATTATTTATTACTTATTATGTATTATGTATTATGTATTATTTATTATTTATTATTTATTATTTATTATTTATTATTTATTATTTATTATTTATTATTTATATTTATTATTTATTATTTATTATTTATTTTTATTATTATTTATTATTTGTTTATTATTATTTATTGTTTATTATTTATTATTATTTATTATTATTATTTATTATTTATTATTATTTATTATTTATTATTTATTTTTTATTATTATTTATTTATTATTTATTATTTATTATTTATTATGTGTTATTTATTATTTATTATTTATTATTAAATATTTTTATTCTTTATTCTTTATTCTTTATTATTCTTTATTATTTATTATTTATTATTTATTATTTATGATTTATTATTATTTATTTATTAATTATTAATTATTAATTATTAATTATTATTTATGATTTATGATTTATGATTTATTATTATTATTTATTATTTATGATTTATGATTTATGATTTATTATTTATTATTTGTTTATTATTATTTATTATTTGTTATTTATTAATTACTATTTCTTATTTATTATTTATTATTTATTATTTATTATTTATTATTTATTATTTATTATTTATTATTTATTATTTATTATTTATTATTTATTATTTATTAATAATAATATTTTATTTATTATGTGTTATTTATTATTTAATATTTATTATTAAATATTTTTTTATTTCGTATTTATTATTTATTATTTTTATTTATTATATATTATATATTATATATTATATATTATATATTATATATTATATATTATATATTATATATTATATATTATATATTATATATTATATATTATATATTATTTATTATTTGTTTATTATTATTTATTATTTGTTTATTATTATTTATTATTTATTATTATTTAATACTTATTATTATTTATTATTTATTATTTATTATTATTATTTATTCTTTATTATTATTTATTATTTATTATTTATTATTTATTATTGTTTATTGTTTATTATTTCTTATTTATTATTTATTATTTATTATTTATTATTTATTATTTATTATTTATTATTTATTATTTATTATTTATTATTTATTATTTATCATTTGTTTATTATTATTTATTATTATTTATTCTTTTTTATTCTTTATATTTATTTATTATTATTATTTATTATTATTTATTATTATTATTCATTATATCTATTAGTTATGTATTATTTGTTTTTTCAATTAATATATATAAGTATATTAAATTCTGTTTATTAACCACATGGCGTGCTTGCTGGAGTGGTAAAGTCTTTGGAAAATATGCAAGAGGTTATGGGTTCAAATCTCACCAAACTCAGTATTTCTTTATATTGCATGGGTATGTGCATTTGCATGTGCATGAGATGTGCATGCATGGATAAATAAAGTAATACAAAATAAATAAATAAATAAATAAATAAATAAATAAATAAAATAAATACGATATAAAACAAATACGAAAATAAAATAAATAAATAGATACGAAAAATAAAAAAATAAAAAAATAAATAAATAGATACGAAAAATAAAAAAATAAATAAAATAAATAAATAGATACGAAAAAATAAATAAATAAATAAATACGAATAACAAAATTTTAATAAATAAAATAAATACGAAAAATAAAAAAGAATAGATAAATAAATAAAATAAATAAAATAAATAAATAGATACGAAAAATAAAAAAATAAATAAATACGAAAAACAAAATATTAATAAATAAAATAAATACGAAAAAGAAAAAAGAAAAAATAAATAAGTAAATAAAATAAAAAATAATTAAAAAATAATTAAAAAATAATTAAAAAATAATTAAAAAATAATTAAAAAATAAATAAAAAATAAATAAAAAATAATTAAAAAATAAATAAAAAATAAATAAAAAATAATTAAAAAATAATTAAAAAATAATTAAAAAATAATTTAAAAATAATTTAAAAATAATTAAAAAATAAATAAAAAATAAATAAAAAATAATTAAAAAATAATTAAAAAATAATAAAAAAATAATTAAAAAATAATTAAAAAATAATTAAAAAATAATAAAAAAACAATAAAAAAATAATAAAAATAAAAAATAAAAAAAACCGCCGCTAAAAAACCACCGCGAAACGTTCTGCGTTGGTTTTGAAAACCGCCGCGAATAGTTTTCTAATGCACGATTTCGCAGCGGTTTTTCAAAACCGTTGCCAATCTATTTAGCGGTGTTTTAAACCGCAGCGAACCATAAAATCAAACCGACGCTAAATGCCTTTTTTGCCGTAGTGCATGATGGTGGTAAATCAGCACATCACAGATGATCTTTTCATTTTTAGAATAAAAAGGAGAGAAGAATGGGTTTGATAATGGATATTGCATTGAAATAATAAAATTACAGTATATATAAGGTACTATAGTTATTATGCATGTTTGGATAGAATAGGTAAGGGTAGAATAAGAAGAAAATAAATTTAAAGAGAATAAAAAGTGATTTACCTCATGAATTATTCTCCTTGAGAACCTCCTTAAGGAACTTTTGAAATGCTCTTTTGGTGATAACATAAAGATCAAAATGTGGGTGAGAGGTTTGGGAGAGTAAATGGGTATAATATAAGAAAGATTTAAGGTTTTTGAAGTGTGACTAGAGGAGGTGGTGAGGGGTGGTATTTACAGTGGATGAGAGGGGTGTTTTTTTGAATATTTTATTCATTTTTTATTATTATTTTTGGATCAAGACTCTGAATAGTTTAAGAATTATCATCAAATATATTAAAATAATGAAGGTCAATTCTAGATTATGGTGATTACATCTGAAATGAATCAAGGAATAGTGTATTTAACTTATAATGTATTTATATTATAAATTGTCATATTTTACTATTCACAAGAATTCATGTATTTTAGAAAAATCCCAAAAATTCATCCTATCGGTTTTTCAATGTGTAGAATTAAAAAAAGAACTCCATTTTATGAAAATAATTTTCTAAATATGATAAAATTAATTTTTAATTAAAATCATCATTTATTTGAAAAATACCGATTTTAAAACTATAATTTATTTTATAACACTTCAAAAAATTAATTAAGGCCTCATAGAATTATCTTATAATCATAATAAAAAAATATTAATTATTTAATAAATTTTATGAATATAAATTTTCTTTTAAATCATTATATTAAATATAAAATTGAAAATAAAAATTTATGTTTTATAAAAATGTCAACATTTAATTAATAATTTCAAAAACATTTATTTACTTATACTATGACATAATTATATCATATTACCATTTATAAGATGCATAAATTTTATTTATACTTTTATCGGTGACGTTATTGTTCTAATTTATATATTACTATTCCTAAAGGTCACATTGTTATTCCAACGATCTCATTACTATTCATCAAAAATGAAACTTATCATAAAAATACCAAAATTTAAATAAAAGTAAATTTGGATATTACAGTTTAAAAAATATTGTTTATTTTTTCATATATAATTTATAAAACTGTCAAAAATTATATTTAAAATAAGTTCTCCATTAAAAGTTGGTAAAACCATGCTTAAAAAAATATAGCCTTTTTATGTGTAAAATTATATTTATTCTTATCTTATGCCTCTAAATATTTTCTGGATGAATGTAAAAATATTTTATTGAATATATAATATATAAATTTCATTAATATCTTTGAAAAATATTGATTAATTTATTAATATAAAATGTCATTATGGGTATAAAAAATGTTTTTATAAAAATACATCCTTTGTGTTCAATTGGTTTTTATTTCTAATTAATTAGAAACCAATGAATTAATTTTATAAACATGTGTAACCAATATTTTTATAATTTAATTAATCTCATTTATTTATACCATTACCAACATCTAGAGTACAACTATAATAACTAAATAATAATATTTAAATCATTTGTTAAGCTGGTAAGCTATCGAAGAAGTTAAATTTTAAAAGAGGCATGCTGTAAAATCTTAGAGTTTTACATTCTCCCCTCATTCAATAAATTTCATCCACACAATTTTAAATTTTTATAAATAATCCTATGTTGATACTTCAAAATTCCTTTATGGGAATCCCACATTGGAAATAGGGTTAATAAAACAACCTCTTAATAAGAGGGAAAGGGAAATGAGGTGGTCACCAAAAAAGTAATCTTTTGAAAAGGATGATATTAGTGTAAAGTGAAAACCTGGACATGAAAGAAAAATATAACTATCAAGTTATGATGGAGAGTTATTGTGAATATGGTCATTATAAAGTTAACCACCACAAAATCATAAATACGTGATTAGTTAAAAGACTATTGATTTCTTAGAAATAAAAGTAAAAAATGATGTTTTTGTTCTAAAATATTTTTCCTAGAGTTGAGGGTTTATTTTACTACCCAAAGAATAACTTCAGAAAAATAAACTTACTTGATTTCTTTCTATTTCATAATCTAATCTTTTGGTTTTTCTTCATCTATCTCCACTTTATTTCTTAAATCTTGAGATGGATATTCAATACAAATTTTTATGCCTAAAGAACTTGTATGAATCAATATATCCACAAGTCATTCCTTCATCCTTTAAATGTTTATTGAATTCAAAAAGTTTAGAACAAGTTATCCAATATGATAAATCATAATTTAGTCTTAATCAATGATATCCTTAATCCATTCCACAAGTAGTTAACCTTAAGATTCATCCAAAATAAGTCTGTATGAATTCAAAGACAAAAGATTTAGAAGTAAGGTCACTAAATTTCTAAAATAAACTTAAAATTAGATTCCACAAACAACATAATGTAAATCTTAAGGTCACATAGAAAATATATGAATACATCAATCACTATTAACCATAATTAAAAAATGTATTCTTCCAAAATTATAATCTCAGGTTGCTGAATATATTCCTTGAATCCAAACATCTAATAATCCCAATAAACATAACACATACCATAAAATTACTAACCACCTTCAGGGTTACTGATAGTATCCCATAAACATCTCTTTTTCATTATTGTCTCAACAGCAGGCACATATTAAGGGTTATCTTCCCTCAATCATGTGTTTTCTAAAAGATCAACTTTCCACTAAATCACTTTTCTTGGTACATTAAACACACACTTTCAAATCCTTAATGAAAAGTAATATAGTACACTCCATATATATTTCATAATTATTACAACCAGAATATCATTTATTAATATACTCATAATTATTGAATCCAATTTCAATAACATTACTCATTCTACTTTATTATTAGTAATGACATAAGCTTGAATTTGATCCCTTAGCTTCTTCTTGTGTATATTCCCTTGGTTCTTAGGGAATTAATTTTCATAGTTCCCCATTTTCCTACAGTTGAATCTTTGAACAATAGAAAATTATTTCTTTCCCTTTCAATCCTAAGCATAGTGTCCTTTTTCTCCACACTTTAAGAAAACTACATTTCCTTTTAAGAATGTACCAAGGAGTTTCCTTCCACAAGTATCCCATGTTGGAAAATCCTTCTTTCTATTCTTTTCTTTATCCAAATTTTTTCTAACTGTACTCTTGTTGTCTTTATCCCCTCCAAATACATAATACTTAGATAATTATTTCTTTGTCCTGTTAGCACATGATACTATCTACTCATATGATGAGAATGTATGTGATACTTGTTACCTTTGAAATATTAGAACAAGTCCATAAAAAGTCTTTTTTATTGGAAAGAATTAGTGATTACATCAATTTACATCTCCAAAAAGTCATTTTTATTTTTTAATGAAGATAATACACCCTAAAAATGTGGCATGGGAAGAATAATATATTGAAGTACTTTTTAATATTTGGAATTAATATTTTTATTCCAAATTAGGAGAAGAACCAAATATTTAAAGATCATGGGGATAAAGGTATTTTCCTTGGATATTTATAGAAAATTATAGTGTATAAATACGAAAATAAAAGTATTTGGAAAATTATATAAATACAATATGTAAATTTTTTTGAAAATGAGTAGATTTTACAAAATAGTAAGAAGATTTTATAATATAACAATGATTAAATGTATAAGGAAGATGATGTTGATGTGTGAAGTTAAGGGGAAATAAATGGGGATGTATAAGGCTAAAAATAAGATACTATTAATGAGGAAAATATATAAGGATTAATAGATACAAATAGAGAAATACCAAGAAGATCAAGAGCCAGGCACACTAGCTCCTTGAAAACTTAAGTGATTATAAAATCATTGATGAAAATATTTTTGGTGATTATAAAACTTTAGTGAAAAAATGGATAATGAAGGATTTATAACAAACTGATTTTCTATATCAGGTATATCCTAAGTTTTTTTAATATAACACCAAAGATGAAAGTTGGTTCCAAATAAGCATGATAAACATGAATAAATTGAAAAGAATAAAACTTGTGATGTTTTTATAATGCATAAGTATAAGAATGTTATTAAAAACTAGTGGTATTTCTGGAATAAACTTAGAGAATATGGAAATGTAACTAAAAAAACAAAGATGGTGTGAAAATGATATTCCTAAATTGAAGGGATTGATGTTGATTATGATTTTAACTCTAATTTTTTGTTGGAATCTATTACCATTTTCATGTTAATGTCAATTCAAATAGGATTTAAGGTGTACCAAATGAAAGTTAAATCAATATCACTCAATAAAATTCTTGAGGAAGAGGTGTACATTGAAAAATGAGATAGATTTTTTATGAATTAATATGTAAGAAAATTGTTTTAGTTAAAGAAAGAATTATAATGACTGATTAAATCACAACGAGTTTGGTATTTACGGTTGGATAAATAAATGAGAAACTAGGATTTCAATGTGGAAGAGGTGATCACAACCTCTACATCAATAAGGATAAGAATTAAAGGATATTTGTTCTCATTTATAAAAATAATATAATTTTTAGAGGATTAGATGATTAAAAATGTAATAAATTTTTATAATATATGCGGTGAAAATAAGATATGTCTATGATCAATGAGTTTAAATTTTTCCTTGGATTATAGGTGACTTAAGGAAGGGATGCTACATTTATTTCCTAGTCAAAATATGATAAATAAGTACTCGAGAGATTTTTAATGAAAAATTACAATCCAATTAAAACTCTGGTGGCTACTTGGATGAAATTTTCAAGAGATGATGGTGGAAATGAGGTTAATATCATAGAGTACATGATGGTTATTAGGAGCTTATTTTACTTAATATTAACACTACTTGACATTGTATTTTATAAATTCCAAGATATATGATACCAAAGATATTGCAAGTAAATACACATAATATTAGTGAAGATGATTATTTTATAAATTAAAAATATAATTTATTTCAAGCTATATTATCATAGAACATTACAACATGAGTAATTGGGATATACAAATACAGATTGGGCAAGTTCAACAGATGATCAAAAATTGATATTGGGTGGTGATTTGTATCTTGGAATTTCATGAATTTGTTAGAAGAGTAAGAAGAAAAAATGAATTTTTTTAAGCACCATAGATTCTAAATACATCACTAATACTCAAGCCTGTACTCAATTTCTAATGGATGAAGCAACAACTTGGAGATGCTATAATTGAGGTGGTTTCTCCTACTACTATCATGTGTGATAACTCGAGTTCTATTAATCTTAGAAAAATCCAATTCATCATTCAATAAAAAAACACATTAAGATAAAACATCATTTCATTAATGAAAAGTTTGAGCAAGGTATAATGGAGTTGTATTATGTTTTAACATATAATCAAGTTGTGGATATTATGATAAAGGAACTACCCAAAAAATATTTTAAAAGGCATTAGTTGGATCTTAGAGACCAATTGAATCCCTCTATCTAGTTTGGTTAGACATAGGACCCTAACTCCCTTAAATGATTTTATATTTATATAAATTTAGTTAAATTATCTTTTATTAAATTTTTGGTTATCTAAAACATCACTTTTAAACATTCAAATAAGTTATCTTTGGGTTCGTTCAAAAAGGAGATAGGTAGTTCATAAATTTCTTGGGAGAAGTTTTTTTTGAAGTGGTATGAGAGTGTTATTTCCTATTGATTGTGAGGGAGAAATTATGTACTTGTTATTTTTGAATAGGGGGAGATTATTTAACTGTTTAACCAGGGGAAAATCTTTGTGGAGTAGTTAAAGAGTATGAAGAACAAAGAAGTATTTTTATGAGGATATTTTCATTTAACTCTAAATTATCATTAATTCCTTGACTCATGTTATATTAGAGTTGATGATTAGAAAATCAATGATGCACTATCTTAAGATAAGTGATTATTTTTTTATCAATTCGAGTTAGATATATATTTTTAATTAAAGTTGGAAAAAATCTATTTTGAAATTTTTAATAAATCCAAAGGGGGATATTGTAAGAAAAATCCCCTTAATAATGGTTTTTGGGATGTGTTTGTTGAAAAAAATATTGAATAAAATTCAAAAACATCTCATGAGGTCACAGAGATCTCATTTCATGAAGGATTAAGGTGCATTGGAAGTATTTTTTATGGAATTATGGATATTTTGTTTTTGATCAAGTTTGTGAAAGTATAGATAATTACAACTCAAAAGGGTAACCCATTTAGTGAATAAGAAATGAATCAAAGTACATAGCACCCTCATAGAGGTGATTTGATAAGGGTCATTTCATTTTATAAGAGTCATAATCTTCAAAATGATGAAAAATGAATAAGTGTTGGAATTATAAAGGTTTTTAAAAATTATATAAGAGATATTTGTAGATTCTATAAGTATCATTAAAATAACTCTAAAATTCATTCTAAAATAAAGGGAAAATCATAAGAGTCATCAATCATTCTGTAAGAGTCATTCTTTGGAAATGGTAAACTGTAAGATTCATTCTATGTGGCAAAGAAAAATTCTATAAGAGTTATTTTAGAAATACTAAGAGTTATTTTGGATAACTTTAAGGATGATTTTATAATAAGGAATTCCCCAAAGAGTCTTCCTAGAAGACTATAATATTCATTCAGAGAAACAATAAAGGTTATTTACTTGTATCATAAGTGTCATTTAGTGAAACTTCAAGGGTCATTCCCTTATAATTTTTTAAGAAGTCCATCCTTCAACAATTTACATAATATTTTTTTAATCATTAAATGTTATTAATAGCTCAGTCCTCCATGTAAGGAGAAAATGATACTGAGATTAAAGGAAGGATCATTCCATGATATTTCAATTACTTAAATTCAAGGTTGTTAGGATTTAATGAATATAGTATTTACTAGATGACAAGCCATAAAGTGTAGAGTCACGCTGTTTTATAATAGTAGTAGTTACAGTTTTAAATTTAAATATGATATTTTATTAAAGATTAAGGATCTAATTTATTTAAAAAATAATATGATATTTGGTTTGAATTGAATATTGAAGTGAATCTCATAGATAAATTTTAAACATTCTATATTTAAATATTGAAATTATCATTTAGATATTTAGTAAATAAAATATTAAAAAATAGAAATAAAATAATTTAGGAAATCACGGGTACTACTGATATAGAAAAAGGAGATATATTTTAAACTTAAAATAAGACAAGGTAGATAGGTAACATTGGATGAATATTATTCTTTTGAGAAGGAAAGAAAAGAATTCCAAATGAAGAACTATAAAGATGCAGAATAAGAAGAAGGTATTCCAAAAGGCATCTTAATAGAAAGTTTTGGAAGATATTATAATTACTACATAGACTTTAGTGTAACTCATACTTTCTCTTCATGGAAGAAGGATGGAAGTTACAAGTGGAGCAGTGTGTCCTATCTTATACAAAGATCATTTAATTTTTTAATTTTTTGGTGAATGTTGTAAACCTGGAGGGCCTGTGTGTCCACTCCATACTATAAAATAAATTTACTAAGTTCAATGTTTTAGTTTTATGGCACATAACCTTTTAATTATCCTTGTATTATCTCGGTTTAGGTGAAACGTGTAAAATATTTTTTTCCTATCTTTTACTTATTTTTTTTTATTGATATCTACCATGAAAAAGAGAGAGGTGTTCCCATTAAAAGTATAAAATAATCATTGTAATGGTCTATTTAAAGAATTTATAATATTTGGATTCACCGCCTTAGGGTATTCACCTTGTTGGGGATGAACATGTTTCCTCTCATGCTTGTTCACTTAGACAGATATCAGCAGACCGATTACGGATCACACATACCATCATTTTAATCCATGATTAGTTCACATGGATGAATTTATCTTTATTGTGTGATCTTATATGGATATAGGAAGACCATATATGGAAGAACATATCCCATCACCAAAATATAAGCTTATTCCATTCAGATGTGAGAGAGTTGAATGCCTCAATATAATGATGACTATACAGAGGAATGTTGGAATGATGATTCCAATGTTCAAAAGGGCTCTCAAGTACTCTTGAAATTAAACCTTCATGCATTTAACACAAATAATCTATACTAATATGAGAGAAATATAGGGGTTGTCTAATATTTTCTTAGGCCAATGGAACTAGTGAACATATATTGATTTTTTATAGGGTTATATGGTGGGAGCCACAATATTTATGTCTTTTAATTATTTCCCTAACTTTTTCCTAATTCATGGATGGGGAAAGAATTTGTGGGTAGGTACTATACTTCTGATCAGGCTTCACTTTGCAGGTTTTGGAATTTGGAATGTTTTTTCCATTTTCCTTTTATCAAAAGCTTAAAATATTTCTTAAACTATATGAGGTGATTTCTTAGTGATCAAAGGCTCAAATTGTTTCCTAGGATTCCCTTTGAATGTTTCTAACCTGCTGATTACTATATCTATTTTCTTTATAAATTTAAGGTCTTACATTCTAGACTGATAATTATACTGTTACGGTCAGAAATATTTGACTAAAAAGATGAGGAAATCTACCTTTTAAAAAGGGTGAGGTAAACCCAATGTGAATGGAGAACCCATTACTAGTATATATAATCTAAAGGGTAGGTGCACAGAATTTATGGTAATAGTTATTGTACTAATTAAGCTAATTATTAAGTCCAAATAGCTTTGACCATAATTTTAGGTAGTCTATATAACAAGGGAAAGGTAAACCTAACATATATGGGGATCCTAATGCTAGTATAGACAATATCATTGATAGATGGTCATAGTTTGAGGAATAAATCTTGTACTAGAGGTTTTTTGAGGTTTACGGTTACATGATGAGGTCTATATACACAATAAGAATTTTCCAAGATGATAATATCAACTCAAGAATTTTTTATTACCAAGAATAGTATCTTGACTCAAGGAATATGAATTTTCATAGAAAATGAATACCTAGATATAAAAGAGTACACGAATAGGATGTCATGATATTTCTTTGAAAATGGGCATGATGAAAAAATATGTAACATTAAAAGTACTTGAAACCACTTGAATAATTAGGTTATATAAATTTTAAATCATAACATAATAATTTCAGAGTTAATGGAAACATAAAGATATGTGGGAATAAGTTAACCATTAGTAATAAATATACTACCACTACACCATTTGGAAATAATGCATGGATTTATGGGGGTACTTTCTGATAAGACCAAAATATCCCCTAGGTGTTACTTATCATCTCAAAGGAAACTATGATATTCACCATCTATTCCTATCAGGGTCTATTCAGATCATTCAATTGCCTAGTTACCATTTTATATGAAAGGGGAGGTTAGGTGGATATGTTCATGGTTTTTTGGGTTTTCATGAGGAGAATATAAAATCAATAATTTGGATTGGTGATGATTCAGACATCAAAGGTATGAAGTAAGTTCCTTTATAAAAGGATATTAAATAAGGGTTCGATCACCCTAAAGGTTATGACACATGTATTTAACACATTCTTAGGGTAGAGGGATATAACATGACGTTTCTCAATTATGTGATCATATAAATGAGAGGTCCTAATCAATGTGAAGAAATTAACTTTTATTGGAAGACAATATACCCATGGTATAATTTAATATCACTTATCATGAGTAAAATAGATCATCTCTAACTTTTTCCAAGACCAGTGGGTCCAATGAGTATAGGTTGACTTTTCTAGGGCCAAGTTTTAGTCCATAAAATCATTGAAACCATTTCATATTACTCTCTAAATTTTTCCTAATACATGAAAGGGAATGTATTATAGAGTATAAGATTAACTTTTTCTCAAGACACCCTTTATAGGTTTTCAACTTGATAATAATTTGTGAATATTTCATTTTCAATTTAAGGTCTTGTAATTTGGACCAAAATTGTGTGTCAAATGTTTAAGGTCATAAAAATTAGACCAAAAAATTATCAGAGGTTGTGTGTCTGATAGAGAGGAAAGTATGACCTAATGTGAATGAGAGAAGGTCTCTATATGTACAAACATACTTGGAAAAGGTGTATGTTGTTTATGTTCATAGTGTCTGGACCATTGATAGAGAGTGTGGTATGAAAATACAAATGAGAATCAAGTGTTAGGAGTTATCTAATAACTTTTTAATAAGGAATGATGATAATGAAATTCATAACATTATTAACTTGATTTAGGAAGTGATTATATAGAAAAAGAATGCTAAGGATGACCATTGATCAATATTTGAATGATGGGTTCCATTCTAATGTTTTCAAGGGATCATGGGGTTAGAGGACATTCTCCTTAGGATGAAAGGATTACTTTGGTTGGTAGGTATGATATGGAAACACCAATATCATTACCAAGTATAAGTGTTCTTTTGAAGTTAAATACACTCATTACCAATATACAATAACGATTAATGGTGATCCAAACACTTAAGGTATGAAGTGTTTTATATAGAAATAGGATATTCTAAAATGATTAGAATGTTACAATCCTAAACTAACCATGGTTGGTATATTATGAGATGTTGTAGTGGAGTGAAAGTGGGGTTGATTTATGGATGGGCCCAAAATATAAATTCTATACATCCCTATATATCCTAAAAAATAGGAATTAATTCACACATAGTTCTAATAGAATAAATGTTATCCTATCATAAAGCCTATTGTGGGAAGGGTCAATATAAATGAGAAGGTCCAAACATTAGGACATTAATCTTTATACTAAGTTCATTTTTTATAGCATAGGTTTATAAAAAATGAACCATTTTCCAAGGACTCTTATATAGATTTTCCTTCCATGCAAGAAAACTTGTACATATTACATGGAATTATCCAAGTAGTTTAAGGCCATTTGGGGTGGACCATATATCATATAGTCTAACATATTGCAATGAGGACTCTAATTCCATGCTGTTTAGGATCATACAATGAGGATATTTATGTATAGGGACTTTTATAGATCTAGATCATTCTCAAAAAATGATATGGATTCTTATTAGTGTTTAAATCATGGATAAAACTCAATATGAATGAGTGGAAGTTTAAGAAATTGGATTAAATCTAGTATAGTTTGTGGATAAACCTTGGTTTAGACACTACATATCCTGTTATAATAGGAATCAATCCACACATAGTTCTAAAATTAGGTATTTTTTATTTTGGCATGGGATTGGAACTAGAATAATCTTCATACTTGTACCTAGGATAAGCGATCATGGTTTTGTATATGGTTTAACAATTTATGGTCAATATAGAAACCCACCATGAATAAGGAGACCATAAACTAGGGGGATTTTTATGAAGTTAATATTTATGGATGGGTCTAGGAAATTTAATCCCAACATTACTACATATCCAATGAAAACCAGAATAAATCCACATGCAGTTATAAAATGGTAGACCATATATAGTCTAAGCTTATATACATGGGAAATATTATCAACACTAAGATATATAAAGGGATTAAGTTAATAGGATTTAGAGTTGGGATCAGGATACAAGATCTTGACATCACTGTATATCTTGAAGGAACTAGAATCAAGGCATATATAATTATAAAATGGGTCTTTTAAAAAATCTATCTCATGTGTAAGGGGACATGTTAATAAATTGAATGGATATCCTAGTGTAAGAATAGAGGAAACCTAATGAAAATGGAGCCTCAAAACCAATATAGCTTAAATTTGTCCCATCCTAATGCATGATAATGGTAGGACCAGTTATAATCCACTACAAGTCTCATATTCTAGGTGAGTTTAAGCATGAAGATAGATTTTGTGGTTGGGGCTAGGATGATAGATCTTTGCATCTCTATATATCCTAAAATAACATAAATTAATCCACATGTATTTATAAAATGGGGTTGTATATATATTTGGATCATGTTCATGGGGACATAGTAATGAAGTCAATGACTATCCTAGTGTGAAAAGGTGTGAAACCTAACGTGTATGGAGTCTCAATACAAAGAAAACCTAAAATTGTCCCATCCTAATTCATATACATGGGAAGAAATGATGTGATCTGATGTTGGTCTTATCACTTGGGTGAGGTCTGACATGAAGATACAATCTATGGCTAGGATTGACATAATATATCCATGCAACACGATGTATCCCATATTAAAGGAATCAATCCATAGTTCTAAAATAGAATATCCTTGTACATATCTGGTTCATGTATGAGATAGAGATAGAGATAAATGTATAGATTATCTATTAAGAGAGAAGGGTTAAACCTAGTATGAATTAGGAAATGCCTCATTACTAGAGTAGATCTAGGAATGAAAATTAAAGCTACAATTGTGTTGGGATGAGTGATCCAGATATCACTATTTATCTTGAGGTAGAAATAATCTAGAAACATATAGTTATGGTAAGAGGAATTTTTTTTCATAGTTTAGGTGGAATGTGGAATTATAACAATATAGTGTATCAAAAATGTTCATATCCTTGAATGGAAGAAATCCATCATATATATTAAGATATTTCATGGGGGCATTTTTATGATTTGAGGTCACACAAAATAATCCTCTCTAAGAAGTTTAGGTTCATGTGTGATAGAAAAATCAAAAAAATTTAATGTCATTTGGGATGGACTATATATCGTGTAGGTTAATGTCATGTTATAAGTACCATGTGCTATGCAGTTTATGTTTGTGCATCTAGGACTTATGCTACACAGTCTAAAGTCATGCATCTGGAATTATGTGTATCCATTATAAAATTATTCAATTCATTTATTAAGAATCCTTGTAATAGAGGCATGCGTAATATAGTATCCATACATGTTAATAGAGGAATAGGCTCCATTGGAGTTGACCTTATGCATGGTGTGATGAACTTATCATTTCATCTCCAATTTTAGAGGTTTCTTCCCATGTATCATGGGAGTTATCATGGATAACACCAGTTCCCATTGGATAAATAAGTATAGGCAAACCTTTTTTTTTGAATTCTCTCACCACTTGATTCTAATATATGTCAAGGTTGCACAATATGTGTAACATTTTCTCTTTAAGTCATTCTATTTCATCAAGTTATATATGAAACTATTCATTTTAAGATAGTTGATAATAGAAAGAGATTCAAAGTGAGGGAAGTTTTACCTTGATGGGCAAGGATTCCTCTATCCCATAAAAATGTGAATATATGGTTTTTTGTTTGGTAGTATGGGTTGTGGTATGATAATACCATAGAGCATATAAGATCTCTTTTAAACAATACTTCTTGTATTTATCCATTGTCTTCTAAAGGATACTATATAGAGTTTTGTTAAATATCTCTATATATCAACTATCCCCTACATGATAGTAGGATGAATGGTTTGGTTGGATATTATTTTCCTAATATAGCCTATTCAAATCATAAGCATAGTCTGTCAGTATTGTGTTAGAGGCACCAAATAATGTAATGATTTTAGACTTCAAAAAACTGATGAAATCATTTGTTATTAATTCCTTTAGGGATATAACCTCATCCCAATTGAAGAAGAAGTCAATTAAAGCAAGGATGTTCTTAAACTGCCTATATTTAGTTAAAAGATATGGCTCGATGATATCTATTTCCCACATGGAAAATGACCAGGAATATTTGGAGGTGTGCAACAATTACAAGGGTTTATGAATAAAGTTATCATATAGATGAAAAACATGACATTTCTTTATGAATTTTATAAAATATTTCATTATTGATGGTTACAAGTATCCAAGTATATTGATTTGGTGAA
This sequence comes from Viscum album, assembly GCA_963277665.1. NCBI lineage: Eukaryota > Viridiplantae > Streptophyta > Magnoliopsida > Santalales > Viscaceae > Viscum > Viscum album. Next base: position 181,583,284 of record OY728125.1, on the reverse strand, counting down.
ATATATTTTCTCTTGGATAGTGGGTTCCATAGAACCCAATATGGACTTCTTTTATAACAACAAGAGTCTCTCCCCCTTCAATTCATTTGAGAAAGACTGTATCAATTCCTCATTTAAAATATACCATATGGGAATTTGGGCCATCATAAATGATGAAGTCTACTTCTATTCTCTGGATCTACTCTTTATTTTCTTGATATGGTGGGAGAATTCTATTTTAGTGGTAGTATTTTATGGGATACATCAATCCAACCATGATATCAATCAATAAGAACATGGGAGCTCCATGATCAGGGGTGGTGTTAAATTTATTGATCTATTCCATGTCACTACTGGTGAATAGAGATACCACCTTGCAATGTGATATATAAAAGAATGACTTATATCGATCAGAGTTTTCAGGGTAGTAGCTATATTAGATAGTGAACCTTCATAGGATTTTTTAAAACATGAAATGTGATACATTTCTATCTTTTGGGAGAATTAAACCATCAACCCTCATACATAATCAAGAAAGGGAGTTATCTTTCCTTATTGATGGAATAATTTCTATTGGTTTTCTTGTTTACTAACTCTAAATCACCCTTGATATCCAGTTAGGCCATAGGTATCTGTAGGGATAGTTATAATTCTATAATAAGGGCCTTATATTATGTCTCATTATTGGTGTATTATTCTGATAGTAAGAAGTAAGGAAAAATTTATTTTGTTGTAAATAGAAATACGATCCCCATACCTACTCAATTTAGTTTCAAGTTTTCCATCCTTTTACCTATTGAGACCCTATAGGAACCATCAAAGTACATCTCCCATGATTGTGATGTTCCAAAAATGGAGAAAAAATCTTTATCAGGGAGATATGTGTCTACCATGTATTTCTCTGGGATGGGGTGTATTGTGACGAAGTATGTAAACACTTTCCATTTTATTTTCTTTTAATACACGTACTGGATGTCAAACTATTATAGAATGACCCCCTAATTTCTATACACCCATCTAATATTGGGAAACTAAGGATATAATTTAGAAGATCAATATGGGAGAAAATATAGACCTCATGGTGTTGTAAATAATGTCTCAATCTCTATATTGTGAAGATTAGTTCAAGGAAATTATTCCCAATATCAAAGTATCAGGTCTCAATATCCAACATTATTCTTCTAAGACAATACAATGTGATTGTTCACTTTAGTTTTTATTTTAATTATCTTCTTATAGTAAAAAATTTCCTCAAAAAGGTGGATGGAATTTTTTTTCTAACTTATCTTTTTTGTTTAATATTTTAAAGGAATTTATGTAATATTTTTTTTAGAAATTTAGAAGGATTTTTTATAAAATATTTTCATTAAAAGATGTTTTTACGGAACCATCCTTTTTGGAATAAGTATTTATAGAAGGTATGTTTCTATAATTTTTTTAGAATGAATGTTTTTTAACTTTTTAGAATGTATATTTTCCATTATTTGTTCTTAAAATATATTTTTCTTAAGTTAAATATAAATAATTTTTCAAAAGTTAGGATATTATTTTAAATCCTTAAATAAAATTATGACATCATGCTTTAATTGAGAGATTTAATCTCAACCATTGATTATCTAGGAAGCAAAATTATATCCTTCCAATCTTATTTAAAGGACTAGAGGTGATACCTTTTATTCTACAGATTAAAATCTTGAATGTCTCTTGACTATCAATTTTATGTTATTATATTTAATTCAAGGTTCTTTTTTTTCAACTCAAATTTCTTATTATTTATTAATTTCTCTATAGATTCTTGTTTTGATATTTCTAAAAGGTAGATTGTTAAAGAAATAATGATAGATAGGTTTCGGTTTAATAATTATGAATCATTTTTAAGAAAGTTATTATGTTACAATGTTGGGAATCCCTTGTTCTAATGAAAGATAATCATGAATTGTCTTATCTGGTTGTTGATAGACATTTCTATGGAAGTTTAATTTTTAGTGAAGTTGATATATTAAAAAGTGTTTCTTTCAATATTTTTTTTGAAATAACTATAAGTTGACATTGAAAATAATGGAAAACATTAATGAATTAACTCTAAAAGGATATTATGTTTTAATATCACACAAGATAACTGATGTTTCAAGATCATTTATAAATGTAAAATATGAATAAAATATTTTTTTACTAAATAAAAAGGTCATTAAATGAACCGTATTTCACAATAAGGAATAATATTGTTCCTAAGGATAAAATATTTTATTCTCCCAAGGAAAGGGGTTAAGGATACTATAAAGGTTAAATATGTTTACATTATATATTTCTTAAGTAATATGGAAAAGTTCAATCTAATACAATTACTTTTGGAGTTAAATTGAGGTGATTCACTCAAATGTTATATAGTTGAAATTTATTCAGTATCTAAAATTCCTTATGAAGGTGATAGTTAAGTTTCTTGAAGTATATAATATAATGAACTTAGTTCTACCTATAAGGGAAATTGAATCTATTTTTGGAGATGAAAACATATCAAATATGTGATTGGTTTATTATTTAGATTGTGAATAATTTGTTGGAAATTAAAATAATCTGTTTTTAGAAGAACATCTTGAAACTATGAAAATAAAAAATGAAGGGGGAAATAATAAGATAAATGTAAGAACCCAGATCTTCTTTTCAGGTATGTTTTGTCATTTTCTAGAGTTTTTGAGAAAAGTGGAGATTCTGGAAATTTTTGAAGTACACGCTGTGTACTTTATGAGTACACGCCGTATACTACTTCTCCACACAAGGCCGTGTGATGGCTGTGTCCGAGCCACACACACGGTATGTAGGGGTGAGGTGGAGGCTACTTAAAGAGGAGTACGGAAAAGTCGAGTACACACCGTGTACTCAAGAAGTAAATGCCATGTATTTTCTTTTTTTATTAAACGGATCAGGGTCATGTCTAATCGGTAGAAACATATTCTTCTCCAGCTTCTTGGACCGAGAGCATCCCATATGTCCACGAAAATCCTCCAAGCCACCGAGCCTCCGTTTGTTTGTGAAATCGAGTGCCATCGATTGCGTTGGAACCACAGCGGTGAGCTCTTCCTTCTTCTTGAGTTTCATTCCATGATTTTCCCTATTTCTCAAGTTATTGTGGGTTGAACGTTTCATGCGTCTTTGTAGATATATGATTTTATAAGGAGAATCAAGCCTCATGGTTCAAGTATATTGATCTCTTAGCATCAAGGTTGGTGGTTTGTGCCTTTTCGTTAGAATTCTTTGAGTTTTATGTACAAATTCCACCAATACTCGTGAAAAGGGTATTGCATGTTTACCTTTTTCCACTGTTGTTTTCCTACCTTGCTTGTATGCTTGTGTAGAGGTAATTTGATCATGTTGAGGATATTTTGTGTGATTGGATGTTTTTCCCATGTCTTTTTCTCATTTTCATTTGGTCGTTATACCAGTTTTCCAAGCCTTGTAACCTTAGGATAGAATGATATTCTTGACATGCTTGTTATGCTATAGACTGGTTATCCAAGTAGCCTTATAGGTGTACTTTGGCCTTATAGAATTATTATGCACAGACTAGAACGGAAACATCAGAACCTGGTGTTATAGACTACAAGGGATAGACCGAGAGAGCTTCCCAGAGAGTCTTAGACATTATAGACTATAAGGGATAGACCGAGAGAGCTTCCCAGAGAGTCATGAACATTATAGACTACAAGGGATAGACCGAGTGAGCTTCCTAGAGAGTCTTTGATATTATAGACTACAGGAGGGTAGACCGAGTGTGCTCCTCAGAGAGTATTTGTCACGACCCCTCCTCGGGGCCCGTGCCGTGACTACCCCAAGCCCGCCTTCCATAGGCCAGGGGCTGGCGACTAGCACCAAAGGCATAAATCCCGATAACTGGGAAGGCATTTCCTTTATAAAAGTAAACAAACACACAGAGTATAAGCGGAAGTAATATACTAAGTAAAACTGAGTACAACAAAAGGTGAAGAAAGTAAAGGGGGCCAGAAATACAAGCCCAACTGTAAAGTACAACTGAAAGGAAAAACAGCAACTGAAAGGTAAAGCCGCTACGCCGAGCTGTCCACTGGAAATCCCACCTGAAGGGTGGGTACAGATAGCTACACTACTCCTTGGGTCCCACCATCCTACACGGATCCTACCTGAAGGGTAGGTATAGATAGCTCCACTGCTCCTCGGGTCCCGCCATCCGCCACGGATCCTACCTGAAGGGTAGGTACAGATAGCCTCCACAACGCTCTCGTCCGTCAACCTCCTCCGAGTGTCGTCTCACTGTGAATTCCACCTCTGGATACTGACTCGTCGTGTAGTCCACCTCCGAGTACCGTCCAGTCCTCGAACACTTGGCCTCCGTCAACACTGCCCGTCGTCTGCAACCAACATAACGAGGTATGGGCATAGCCCGTGCAGGGGTGAGTATAACGATACTCAGTAGGGACCCCGAGACCCTCAAGGTCTCACTAAAACCAACAAGGATAACCACAAAGAAGATCTCAACAGATAACCTCTACTTAGGTATATGCCCATACATATACCTAAGTTATCAAGTAACCCATCTCAATCATGAGTAAAGACAAGGATTTGTGAAATCAACGGATAACCACTACCCAGGTATATGCCCATACATATACCTAAGTTATCAAGTAACCCATCTCAATCACGAGGAAACACAAAGGTCATTGACTCAGCTCAAACCAGTATTTTCATTATCGAAACCGTAACTGCTGAAGAGCCCCGTCTCTGGAGTGTACAGTGGTCCTGTCACGACTCCGAGGTACTGCTCACTAACCGAAGACTGTTGAGGTACTCCTCCTGTCGAGTACTGCGGGTTTTCCGCCAACTACCGGGCGCTCCGTCCGCTGAGGCACTGTCGCCAAATACCGGGCGCTCCCCCTAATAGTCTACAGAGGTACTCCTCCTGTCGAGTACCGCGGGTCTGCTGCCAACTACCAGGCGCTCCGTCTGCCGTGGGTCTGCCGCCAAATACCAGGCGCTCCGTCCACTGGGCTAGTCGACTCACTCCAAGTCGAGTCGGTCAAGCAGTCGTCAGGTCTCATTCATCTACACGGTCTCTGTACTCCGCTCGCTCGTCTCTGGGAGGGTCTTCTCCACGAGCTACAGGTCGATACTCCAAGTATCTCAAAGTCCCACGAAGAAGTATCTCAAGGGACCGCCTCGTCATAGGGGTTTCAACGCAACAGATGGCGCGTCAATCGGACGCCCGGTCTGTGAGATATTAACCTTTCCATCCCAGGGGCCCGGTTGGTTTCGTGAGCGAACCAACCCGGCCGTATCTCAACTGTACCCCGAACTCCCATAGGGTATACTCATAGGGACCATTTCTCAACGTGATCATCAACGCCGCTGACGGTTCGTCAAACGGACGTCCTGTCTGTAAGATATCAGCTTATCCGTTCCAGGGGCCCGGTTGAATTTTGGGTACAATCCAACCCGACCAAACTCCAACAGTGTCCAAAACTCGGGCAAAGTATGCCAAAAGATCCATCTCCCTTAGAGGAATTCAACTCACAGACCGCGCGTCAATCAGACGCTCGGTCTGTGAGTTATTGGCTCTTTCGTTCCAAGGGCCCGGTTGGTTTCATGAGCGAACCAACCCGACCGCACTCCGAAGGCATCCAAACCTCGAGCGTAGTAAGCCAAAAGATCCGTCTCACTTAGAGGAATCCATCAAAGTCGACGGCACGTCAATCGGACGTCCGGAACTCAAGATATGAGCGTTTCCGCTCCGAGGGCCTGGTTGGTTTCGTGTACGAACCAACCCGGCCGAACCCAAAGTTCTCCGAAACCTTAAGTGCGATATACCGAAACGACCGTCTCGATCCAAGGATCTCATCGCCGCTGACGGCGCGTTTTTTGGAGGTCCGTAACCCAAGTTATGTGCATTTGAATCCAAACCGCTCGGTAACGGGGGTTTCGGGCCCGGGCCGTCCCGGCCCGAGACCCCCCGGTTGGCCCGAACTGGGTCGACCCGCCCCAGACAGGGTCGACCCGTCCCGACCCGGATCAAGGCAGCGCGCTGGGCGCGCTGCCAGCTTGGCCTTCGGCCGAGCTGATTGAGAACGGGGGGCGCCTTCCCTCCTTTTGTGAAACCGCGACCCCCCTCATTATGGGGGGCCATTTATGCTGGCCGGGGGAATTTAATTCCCCCGGTTTTCCTCCTTTCCGGCCGGCCCGACCTGGCCGGCCGACTTCTTCCCAAAAGGACCGACAAAGGCCGGTCCTCTTCCGGCTTCCGACACCGGCGGCCCGGCTGGCCGCCGGTCACCTTGTTCCGCCGCGGCCCGGAACCGGCCGCAGCCTATGCTGTCCGGCGCGGTGTGACGGCACCGCGCCCCTCTGCCGCGGCCCTGCTCCGGCCACGGCGCCTTTGATTTCTTTTGACGCGGCGCGACGACGTCGCGTTCTTGAATTTCATTTCACGGCGCGGCGCGACGGCGCCACGCAATAATTGCCGTAGAATACCCATGTGGTGCGACGACACCATGCCATCTCGTTCCATCCGCAAGAAACAAATATGAACAAAGGAGGGGGGTTCAGCCGTGTTTGTGCGGTCCGGCCCCCTCTCGTTAAACGATAACATTTATTCATTATCCTCAAAGTTCGACATTCTAGAATCAAGAATGGAAATAATTAAATAAAACAACAACAATTCCCTACCTCGGTTTCAAGTGCGGAGCACGTCACAAGCCTCGGAAGACAAGCGTCGCGGAGGTCGGGCGTCGCGGGAATCGTATGTCGATTCTTTTGACGTCGAGGTGCATCTGAAGAGGTACGTCGCTGGTGAAGCTTCGTAAGCTGACGAAGAAGTCCGAGGAGGAAGCGACATCTCCTTTCGTTAACACGGGAAGAAGATCGAAAGAAGCGGCATTCTTCGTTGGAGCTTAAGTGTTCTTCGTGTTCTTCGTCAAGGTTGAAGAAGATGAAGAGAGAGCTTCCCAAAACCTCTCAAGGTGGCAAAGGATACTAACCAAAATAAAATAAGCTTAAAGATTATTTTATTTACACAACTAAACCACTTGAATTTCAAAAGTTTGAAATTCAATAACTCATCTCAATTAATAACTTAAGTTGTCAAGATTAATTAGAGAGGAGTTATTGGGAGTTTAAAGGGGAGATGAAGTGTTAGGGTTCGTGTGGGCCCCACCACACTTAATCCTCTCAAGGGAGGTTAAGTGGATGTGGGTCCCACCTCTAACTCCCTTTGGGAGGATATAACCAACATGGATAAAAAATAAAATGTGTTTCCACATTTTATTTAACTTCATTTTAATTCCCCCAAAACTAACTCTCAACCCGCATAAAACGAAACTTCAGAAAAGGTCACCTTAAGAGAATATCGGCGCTGTGAGTTCATTGGTGTCCTCAGATTTCAATTCCGAGCACCAGATCAAAAGTTATAAATTCCCGCTCATTCGTTCACTGAACGTACCAGAGCCAAACTTCGGAAATTGATTCCGGGCACACCGGCCCTCGGAATCAGGCGCCGTTAGAAACTGCGTTCTTGTAAAATTCAAAAAAAAATTAAGAAAAAATTTTCCTTGAAATTTCCGGGTCTTTACATTACTCCCACCACAGGACTTTACGTCCCCGTAAAGCTTCAACTCAAACTAGGGTCATAAAAGCAGTACAGAGCACGCATCTGAGCCTTCCGCTCTCATGTTCTCACCCAGAGGTTCCTGTAATGCCAGAGAAAGTGCACCTGAGGAATTGATCGTCCTCATAGGATCTGCTCCTGTCGATCATTGATCCCCACTAGAACCTCCGTGGAAGTAACCCCATCGCCATTGTCCTGCTCCTCATGGTCGATGATATGAAAAGGGTCGAGCATGTATCTCCTCAGTTGAGGTACATGGAAAACGTTGTGCACCTAGTGCAATTGAGGTGGATTAGTCAAGCGGTAAACCACCTCGCCTACCCAGATGAGGACCTAGAAAGGTCCGTTGAACCTTGGAGATAACTTGCCTCCCTGGCCACATCTCTGTAAACCTCGTCGAGGTGAGACCCATCTAAGGACGAGATCGTTATCCTCGAACTCTAGAGACCTCCAAGTCCTGTCAGCATAAGGCTTTTGTCGGCCCTGTGCTGTCCTCATCGGCTCTTGGATGACCTGGACCTTATCTAGTCTCAAAAGAGCTGCTATGATTTCTTCTTTGCCGATAAGAGAAATCCGGTCTCATCCCCTGGATGAACCACAATCATTTCCTAATACAGTCAATCCTGACATGAGTGATGCATTCATGCCATGGATGACGTCGTAAGGCCTCGACGTAACTACCAAGAGATCCAACTGTCACTCTCGCCTCCAAGGGTCGATTCACACTGTCGGCATCAGTGTGTGGTCACTAAGTCTCCTTCAGTAGAAATCTCGAAAGTGAGGGTCAAGTCAACAGTCTTAACTAGGACCACTCAGTATCAAACAAACAAAAAGGACAGGAAAGAAAACATTACAAAGATAAGTGTCTTTTCATTATTGCAGCTCATAGTACAAAAATACAAAGTAATTACAGACAAACATCAACAAAACTAGAAGCAACAGGATCAATAGCCTCCAGGTCGGAAGCTAGTCCCGCTCCTGTCCATCTACTTCCGGAGCTCCATGACCATAGGCCTCAGCTGCCTGAAGCTGAGCTCTCCCATGTACTCCTGTCCCCTGCGGTCGGGGTGGGCCTCCTGGTGGTGGGGGTGGCAACACCCTGAAGCGTCGTCCACCTCCAGCTGCACAACCAGCTCCTCTTCCATGGCCGCCTGCTCCTTACAGTCCGCCCTGATCGAACCTCTGCCTCTGACTGGGAGGTTCTTCATTTAACCGCTGGTCGTTTTCATGGAGGGTCAGACAGTCACGTGCCATGTGACCAATCCCGCCGCAGGAGTAACACTGTCCACTCTTGGCACGACTGGCTCTGACTCCACCCCAGTTCCCCCGCACAACTGAACCTGAGTCGTGTAGTCGTCCACTGGTAGGTCTGGTCCTCTTGGACCTTTGCGTCATCTGTCTACTACCTACTGTAGAGGACTCTGCCGCAAGCCGGCTAGTGGTGGGTCCTGCTGCTGGAGACTGCTCAGCAAAGAAACTCTCTACTAAGAGGGATCTATCCAACACCCCTGTCTGCTTCGGAATGCTGTGAGAAACAACAGAATCTCAAATCTCCCGCCTGAGCCTCTGCTCGAAGGTTCGGGCCCTGAAGAACGGGTCTCGTACTATATCTGTGGAGTAGTGCGAGAGGTCTGTGAACCTTGCTGAATACTGTTCCACTGTCATGCTGCCCTACCACAGCTAAAGTAGCTCCTGTATACGCACCGCTCGAAGGGTGGCTGGTACAAACTCTGCCTGGAAAAGGCTCTCGAAGTCTGCCCAAATAAGTGTTGTCTTGTCATGCATCTGGAGCATCAGGCTCCACCATCTGCCTGCTGCTGCCTGAAGAAGGCTGGCAGCAAGGATCACCATGAATTCTGCCGACGTCCCCACTATCCTGAAGACTCTCACCACAGCCTCCAGCCAATCCTCAGCCGCCTGCGGGTCCGTCCCTCCCTGGAACCTGGGTGGCCTCTGGCGCTGGAACTCGTGCAGCGCGTTCAAGCGACGTGCACCCTCTGATGCTGGGGCTGGTGGAATCAGTGGCCCAACAGGTAGTAGTACCACTGGTGCCTCCACTGGTGCCTCAACTGGGATAGGGCTCTGTACTGAGGCCTTGTTGCTCGACGGGCTGTCAGTACGTACTACTCTCGGGGCTCTAGCTGGTCGTCCACAGAGAGGCATCCTGAAAGAAACAACGTGACACGATCAAAAGATTATCCTTGGTGAGCTGATCTGGTTTGAGCTGACATTTAAATAAAACTTCTGGAAAACACAAACGCAATCAGTGTTTTCGTGCACAAAGTCAGAAATCAGTTGTCAGGGTCCTGGTGTATGGATACGTCGGCCACCCGCACCAACACTGGACTCCCTGAACTGAAAACCACACTAAGTACTCTTATCACTATTGTTTCACAGAAAGAAACATCAGAGTTATAAGATCTACGGTAGAACCGACTCCTATGATACCAATTTGTCACGACCCGTCCTCTGGGCCCGTGCCGTGACTACCCCAAGCCCGCCTTCCATAGGCCAGGGGATGGAGACTAGCACCAAAGGCATAAATCCCGATAACTGGGAAGGCATTGCCTTTATAAAAGTAAAAAACACACAAAGTATAAGAGGAAGTAATATAATAATTAAAACTGAGTACAACAAAAGGTGCGGAAATTAAAGGGCCGGAAATACAAGCCCAACTGTAAAGTACAACTGAAAGGAAAAATAGAAATTGAAAGGTAAAGCCGCTACGCCGAGCTGTCCACTGGAAATCCCACCTGAAGGGTGGGTACAGATAGCTCCACTGCTCCTCGGGTCCCACCATCCACCACGGATCCTACTTGAAGGGTAGGTACAGATAGCTCCACTGCTCCTCGGGTCCCGCCATCCGCCACAGATCCTACCTGAAGGGTAGGTACAGATAGCCTCCACAACGCCCTCGCCCGTCAACCTCCTCTGAGTGTCGTCTCACCGTGAAGTCCACCTCCGGATACTGACTCGTCGTGTAGTCCACCTCCAGGTACCGTCCAGTCCTCGAACACTTGGCCTCCGTCAGCACTGCCCGTCGTCTGCAACCAACACAACGAGGTGCGGGCATAGCCCGTGCAGGGGTGAGTATAACGATACTCAGTAGGGACCCCAAGACCCTCAAGGTCTCACTAAAACCAACAAGGATAACCACAAAGAAGATCTCAACAGATAACCTCTACTTAGGTATATGGCCATACATATACCTAAGTTATCAATTAACCCATCTCAATCACGAGGAAACACAAGGATTTGTGAAATCAACGGATAACCACTACCCAGGTATATGCCCATACATATACCTAAGTTATCAAGTAACCCATCTCAATCATGAGGAAACACAAAGGTCATTGACTCAGCTCAAACCAGGATTTTCATTATCGAAACCGTAACTGCTGAAGAGCCCCATCTCTGGAGTGTACAGTGGTCTTGTCACGACTCCGAGGTACTTCTCACTAACCGAAGACTGCTGAGGTACTCCTCCTGTCGAGTACTGTGGGTTTGCGGTCAACTACCGGGTCCTCCGTCTGCTGAGGGTCTGTCGCCAAATACCGGACGCTCCCCCTAATAGCCTACAGAGGTACTCCTCCTGTCGAGTACCGCGGGTCTGCTACCAACTACCAGGTGCTCCGTTCGCCATGGGTCTGCCGCCAAATACTGGGCGCTCCGTCCACTGGGCTAGTCGACTCATTCCAAGTCGAGTCGGTCAAGCATTCGTCAGGTCTCATTTGTCTACACGGTCTCCGTACTCCGCTCGCTCGTCTCTAGGAGGGTCCGCTCCACGAGCTACAAGTCGATACTCCAAGTATCTCAAAGTCCCACGAAGAAGTATCTCAAGGGACCGCCTCGTCATAGGGGTCTCAACGCAACAGACGACGCGTCAATCGGACGCCCGGTCTGTGAGATATTAGCCTTTCCGTCCCAGGGGCCCGGTTGGTTTCGTGAGCAAACCAACCCGGCCGTATCTCAACTGTACCCCGAACTCCCATAGGGTATACTCATAGGGACTGTTTCTCAACGTGATCATCAACGCCGCTGACGGTTCGTCAAACGGACGTCCTGTCTGTAAGATATCAGCTTATCCGTTCTAGGGGCCCGGTTGAATTTCGGGTACAATCCAAACCGACCAAACTCCAACATTGTCCAAAACTCGGGAGAAGTATGCCAAAAGATCCGTCTCACTTAGAGGAATTCAACGAAATAGACGGCGCGTCAATCGGATGCCCGGTCTGTGAGTTATTGGCTTTTTCGTTCCAAGGGCCCGGTTGGTTTCGTGAGCAAACCAACCCGACTGCACTCGGACGGTATCCAAACCTCGAGCGGAGTAAGCCAAAAGATCCGTCTCACTTAGAGGAATCAATCAAAGTCGACGGCACATCAATCGGACTTCCGGAACTCAAGATATGAGCATTTCCGCTCTGAAGGCCCGGTTGGTTTCGTGTACAAACCAACCCGGCCGAACCCAAAGTTCTCCGAAACCTTGAGTGCGATATACCGAAACGACCGTCTGGATCCAAGGATCGCATCGCCACTGACGGAGTGTCGTTTGAAGGTCCGTAACCTGAGTTATGGGCATTTGAATCCAAACCGCTCGGTAACGGGGGTTTCGGGCCCGGGCCGTCCCAGCCCGAGACCCCCCGGTTGGCCCGAACCATGTCGAACCGCCCCGGACAGGGTCAACCCATCCCGGCACGGCCCAGCCCGGCCCGACGTGGCCTGGACCGGCACGGCCCGGCCCAGCGCGGCCCGGCCCGGCGCGGCCCGGCCTGGCGGACCGGCCGGGCGCGCCGGTCCGGCTCAAGGCAGCGCGCTGGGCGCGCTGCCAGCTCGGCCTTCGGCCGAGCTGATTGAGAATGGGGGGCGCCTACACCCCTTTTGTGAAACCGCGGCCCCCCTCATTATCGGGGGCCATTTATGCTGGCTGGGGGAATTTAATTCCCCCGGTTTTCCTCCTTTCCGGCCGGCCCGACCTGGTCGGCCGACTTCTTCCCAACAGGACCGACAAAGGCCGGTCCTCTTCCGGCTTCCGACACCGATGGCCCGGCTGGCCGCCGGTCACCTTGTTCCGCAGCGGCCCGGAACCGGCTGCGGCCTATGACGTCCGGCGCGGTGCGACGGCACCGCGCCCCTCCGCCGCGGCCCCGCTCCGGCCGCAACGCCTTTGATTTCTTTTGACGCGGCGTGACAGCGTCGCGTTCTTGAATTTCATTCCACGGCGCGGTGCGACGACGCCGTGCAATAATTGCCGTAGAATACCTACGTGGTGCGACGGCACCACGCCATCTCGTTCCATCCGCAAGAAACAAATATGAACAAAGGAGGGGGGTTCGGCCGTGTTTGTGCGGTACGACCCCCCTCTCGTTAAACGATAACATTTATTCGTTATCCTCGAAGTTCGACATTCTAGAATCAAGAATGGAAATAATTAAATAAAACAACAACAATTCCCTACCTCGGTTTCAAGTGCGGAGCACGTCACAAGCCTCAGAAGACAAGCGTCGCGGAGGTCGGGCGTCGCGGGAATCGTATGTCGATTCCGTTGACGTCGAGGTGCATCCGAAGAGGTACGTCGCTGGTGAAGATTCGTAAGCTGACGAAGAAGTCCGAGGAGGAAGCGGCGTCTCCTTTCGTTGAAACGGGAAGAAGATCGAAAGAAGAAGCGTTCTTCGTCGGCGCTTAAGTGTTCTTCGTGTTCTTCGTCAAGGTTGAAGAAGATGAAGAGAGAGCTTCCCAAAACCTCTCAAGGTGGCAAAGGATACTAACCAAAATAAAATAAGCTTAAAGCTTATTTTATTTACACAACTAAACCACTTGAATTTCAAAAGTTTGAAATTCAATAACTTATCTCAATTAATAACTTAAGTTGTCAAGATTAATTAGAGAGGAGTTATTGGGAGTTTAAAGGGGAGATGAAGTGTTAGGGTTCGTGTGGGCCCCACCACACTTAATCATCTCAAGGGAGGTTAAGTGGATGTGGGTCCCACCTCTAACTCCCTTTGGGAGGATATAACCAACATGGATAAAAAATAAAATGTGTTTCCACATTTTATTTAACTTCATTTTAATTCCCCCAAAACTAACTCTCAACCCGCATAAAACACAACTTCGGAAAAGGTCACCTTAAGCGAATATCGGCGCTGCGAGTTCATCGGTGTCCTCAGATTTCAATTCCGAGCACTAGATCAAAAGTCAGAAATTCCCGCTCATTCGTTCACTGAACGTACCCGAGCCAAACTTTGGAAATTGATTCCGGGCACACCGGGCCTCGGAATCAGGCGCCGTTAGAAACTGCATTCTTGTAAAATACAAAGAAAATTAAGAAAAAATTTTCCTTGAAATTTCTGGGTCTTTACAGTCTTTACTTGTTTGAATTTCTTTAAAACCAATCCAGGCTAGAGGAGAAATTGACCGAGTGAGCTTCCTTAGAGAGTCTGTGATAGACCTGAGACTATAGGAGGAATTGACCGAGTGAGCTTCCTTAGAGAGTTTCTTATCCTTGGGGATATAAGAGGGTTAGACCGCATGATCTCCCTCAGAGAGTTCCCTGACTACCCTAGAATATAAGGGGAATTGACCGTGCGAGCTTCCCCAGAGAGTATTATAATTTCGTATGACCAAACCAGAGGGGTTAGGCTGAGTGCACTTCCTAGAGGGTTGTTGGTACTTCTTGGATAGGACCAGAGGTGTTGGCTGTGAGTACTTCCCAGAGGGGTTCCTATTGTGGTTAGCTGTTTGATTCTCTGCTGCTTGTTGTTATGTGGATTGATCACTATTGTATATCATATTTTTACTGCTTATTGATTTCTGTATGCTGTTTACTGTTACTGCTTACTGATTTCTGTCTGTTTTTTACTATTACTGTTTACTACTTTCTATGCTGTTACCTGCCATATACTCACTAACTGTTAGGCATAGATATTTGGGTGATTTCTTACTGGGATTTAGTCTCACACCCTATTTGGGCCATGCTTTTGGGCCCAAACAGACTATGTTGTTGTTGGTATAGACAAGGGAAAGCGCCCTTCGACTTCTGGTACTTGATTTCTTGGAGTAGGAGAGCATGGGACCAAGCTTAGGCTTACGATGTTAAGGAGCTGTTTATCTTTTCTTTTGTACTTGTTTTGGTACTATTTGTATTTCCCGCATTGTGACTTGCTTGGATGTTTTCCTAGATATATGTATCATGCATCATTTTATATCTACATATGTGCCCCAGCTGTTTATTTCCTTAGTCTTCCACTGTTTGTTGTTGATTTATATTTACTGTTTCCGCTATTGCATATGTTGTTTATTTCTGCTATATACTCTACCAATGAGGGCATAGTTTCCCCACTATCACACCCAAGGCCCTCACTGCTAGTCAGTAGTCTCTAGCGTTTGTGGAAATTCACTTGAGGCCACGTGACCAACCAGGTATGCGGCGCCTCTGGGTGGCATCCGGAACTGGGACGTTACAATAAATCTATTGAGATATCAAGAAATAAAGAAAATACTATTTCTAATAAATCCTTTAAAGAGTTAATAAAAAAGAATAAAAAACATATATAAATAATCCCTTAGTTCAATATTAACAAGTAATATTCATTATATATTAAAGAGAAACTTATAAAAATTTGAAAGAGGAAGAGAAGAAGAAGAAACAATTTGAAAATGATAAGGAGGAACAAATTTATCAATAATTCCTAAAATGAATCACTATCAAAGATTATGTTAAACCTAATATATTTTAAGGAAAAATCTTTAAGAAAATTAGGTTATTGGTAAATGGAAGGAAGTTGTTGTTGAAGGTTCTGAAGAAGTTAATATAAAAATCCTTCAAAAGCTAATCCTTTAAAATATGCAGAAGATTCAAAGCTAAAGGAAAAAGTTTATTAGAAAGTTCATTATCTAATGTAACATTCCTTGTATACTTATTTATCTATAAAAACACCCTCATTAGAGAATAAATCATAAGAATATTTAGTTAGTTTAGAAGAATAAAGTTTAAATAATGTTGAAACCAGAAAAGTGGAATAAGTCTAAGAATAAAAAGATACTAATTTTGATATAGAGGAAATCACACCTAAATTTGAAAGTAGAGAATATTCTCAACAACCAAGAATCAGATAGAATCATCTTATAAATTTTTTTTTGAATCCTCAACCAATACTCCACTTGGTGGTTAAAAAAAGTAGAGATGAAGTTAAATTATTTTAGTGAAGTTATCAATAATTTGGACAAAATATTGGATATTTTCTAATATGTTCAATCAAGGTGTAAGATAATTTAACAAAAAAATATTAATGTTCTGGATTATAAATGAAATCAATAAGTTTTTTATTATTTCTTAGAAACCAAGGATGGTTTGGGGACTCTTAAGGAAAATTTCTCTACTAACTCCAAGAATTTAAAAAGAATTATAAAGTGGGATAATTAATTAGATATAGACATGGAGTTATTTGATGAAAAAGTAATAAGAATAATTGAGTCTAATAAAATTTTGTTCAAGATAACTAAAAGTGTAAGGATAGAACATGGTGAGAATTAAAGAGTTGTTTATGGTATTAAAACTATTGAAATTAAATATTATAAGGAGATCAAAGATCTTAAGAACAAGATGAATGAGAAAGATGATAATAATGAAAATTTAGACAAAGAACTCAAGAATATTAAGCATGTTGTGAATAAATATTATAAAATTATTAATTTTTTGGTAATTTAGAATATTTGAAACTTTAATTTTTTTTAACATAAGAATTAATGTTTCTTATAGATTTTTTATATATTTATGATTAATTCCTTTAGTTTTTTTTTAATTTTTTTTTTAAAATTTTAAAGATTTATTAATCAAAATTTTCTATTACTCCTATGTTATTTTTGAGAAAAAAAATGGGGAGAAAAGTTGAACAAATAAAAATTATAGAACAAAATATTTTTAAAAAGGGGGTGGTTTTTTGTTTGTATGCTTGTATTTATAAAATTATTAACCTTTTGTTTTTTTATGAATATATCTTGTGATTTTTAAAAATGAGAGATTATTGTATAAAAAGGATAATTCATATACTTATTTTAAAAATGAAATCCCATATGTTTATCAAATTTTATTATTTTTCAATCCTTGTTATATTTACTTCATATTATAAGTTTACTTAAGTTTATTTTTTGAATTTTCTTGAACCATCATTTTTTACATTAACTTAACCTAAATAAAATTAAAATAGTGTAATTATTTTTAAAGGAAGGATTCTCCAAGTAATAATTAGTTATTTTATATTTATATAAAAGTTATAGAAGGAGTTTTTTTTGTTTTTAAGTTTTCTTGAAATATGGTTCTAGCGGTGATTAATAAACTACATTAATAGAAGTAGTTCAAGGGTAGATTCATTAGAAGGATAACTGATGCTGAAAATGCAGTTACAACTAAACCTGAGAAATATAGAATTATGATGTTATAGTCATTACAATTTTTTTCTATAAATAAACCTGTGAGCTCAAGGTAAAGAAGAAAATACAATTGTGAAGTGATCTTAATTTGTATATGTTTTGAATATCTACAATAAATTATTAATGATAGAAATTCAATTTATTTTTATTTAAATATCATTGCTCATGGTATACATGTGAGAGCTCTTAATTATAAATACTCTAAGTTTTTACTTTGTATTTTTTGTTATTTAGATCATGTTAATCAAGTGATCCTATGGATATGAAGATAGAGGTTTGTCTGATCTTGTATTGATTGAGGGATTTTGGAAGCAAGATAAATGTTATTACAATAAAGTTGATTGAGGGATTATAAGGTTTGTATGATAATACTTTTGATAGGTTTAAAATTAAGGATACATAAATTTGGGTCTATAGACTTCCTTATCACTTTGGGTGAAAGTGAAGACCTCACTTAGTGTAGGTGTTGTATTTTTTATTAAATTATTTTAGAAAAATTTAGTTATACACCATCATGATTGTTTTAGTTTGAAATATATCTTTATACAAGTTTTATATTCCACTATGCTTAAATCATTATTTTTATATACTGTTCTTTAGTCACTCTGATTATAATTATTTGAAGTAATCATTTTGAAATTCTACAACATTGGTCTTTTTTTTGTTTACTTATACAAGTGAGTGAATTTTTAATTGTTTTTAAAACTACAATTCATCCCCATGTTGTTTCATTTCTTCCATACTTTCATTGGAGACACCAGATTCATCATCAAGTAGTCTAAAAACTCATAATAATTTTTTATCCTTGCAAGATGAATATAATTTGATACAGTAGAAGGTGGAACAATATAATTATCCACTAAAGGAAGTGAAACAATAGGCATAGATCAATAAAAGAAAATATAAGTTCAATGTCATTTAAATTTAATTGAAGTGAAAAAATCAATACAGGATATGTATTTTAGATAGAAGTTGCAATTCTCACATGACGGGAAATATTGTTCTTATCATAGTCATAAAATATGATAAAGAATGTTTTTTTACTTTATAAATTATTAAGGGTAAATATTTTTGCCTCCATAAGATCCAAAAGAAAAGGAAGAGACTTGAGGCACATTAATGTTTTGGTGGGTGAAGGCCTTAGTCACAAATTACTAAGTGTAATTCAATTATGTGACTCAGAGCATGAAGTTATTTTTTTTAAAACATTCATAATAAATGGAAGATATGGAACTATTTTAATTAAAGGGAGAAACATGAAGGGAAACCTTTACCTCATTGGTGGAGAAGAAGATATATATTTTTTATCTAAGGAATAACAAACCAACTATGAGATAAATGACTTGGACATTTGAGAAAAAAATAATTATAGTATTTAGTAATGAATGAAGTAGCATGTTATGTACCTAATATCACCTGAGATCTCACTAAAACATGTTATTCTTACAAAAATGGGAATATTAATAAAAAAATTACATGCCAAAGTAAAAAAAGTTGAAGAAGTTTCTTGAGTTGGTATATGTGGATGTGAGTGGTCATGCAATTATATGAATGTAATGTGATACTATGTTTTTTTATCAATTATTAAAATTGGATGACATAGATAATAGTTATCTATTACATGTTTAAAATGTTCCTATATATTACACGATATCAAAGATTGGACAAGAAAATGACTGGATTGAAAATTTATAAGTTTTGGGTTGATAATTTTATAAAACTCACTAATAATAAATTAGAATAATATATTTAAAATAATGGGATAAGGTATCAAGTGTCGGCGATGAATACTCCTAAAAAAACATAGTTGTTGATAGGAGGAATAAAATTATAAATAAAATGGCCTAGAAAATACTACTTGAGAAAATTTTACTAGAGATTTATTGGAAAGAATTAGTGATTACATCAATTTACATCTCCAAAAAGTCATTTTTATTTTTTAATGAAGATAATACACCCTAAAAATGTGGCATTGGAAGAATACTATATTGATGTACTTTTTAATATTTGGAATTAATATTTTTATTCCAAATTAGGAGAAGAACCAAAATATTAAAGATTATGGGGATAAAGGTATTTTCCTTGTATATTTATAGAAAATTATAGTGTATAAATACTAAAATAAAAGTATTTGGAAAATTATATAAATCCAATATGTAAAAGTTTTTGAAAATGAGTAGATTTTACAAAATAGTGAGAAGATTTTATAATATAACAATGATTAAATGTATAAGGAAGATGATGTTGATGTGTGACGTTAAGGGGAAATAAATGGGGATGTATAAGGCTAAAAATAAGATACTATTAATGAGGAAAATATATAAGGATTAATAGATACAAATAAATAAATACCATGAAGATCAGGAGCCAGACACACTATCTCCTAGAAAACTTAAGTGATTATAAAATCATTGATGGAAATATTTTTGGTGATTAAAAAACTTTAGTGAAAACATGGATAATGAAGGATTTATAACAAACTGTTTTTCTATATCAGGTATATCCTAAGTTTTTTTAATATGACACCAAAGATGAAAGTTGGTTCCAAATAATCATGATAAACTTGAATAAATTGAAAATAATAAAACTTGTGATGTTTTTCTAATGCATAAGGATACGAATGTTATTAAAAACTAGTGGTATTTCTGGAATAAACTTAGCGAATATAGAAATGTAACTAAAAAAAACAAAGATGGTGTGAAAATTATATTCCTAAATTGAAGGGATTGATGTTGATTATGATTTTAACTCAGATTTTTTGTTGGAATCTATTTCCATTTTCATGTTAATGTCAATTAAAATAGGATTTAAGGTCTACAAAATGAAAGTTAAATCAATATCACTCAATAAAATTCTTGAGGAAGAGGTGTACATTGAAAAATGAGATAGATTTTTTATGAATTAATATGCAAGAAAATTGTTTTAGTTAAAGAAAGAATTATAATGACTGATTAAATCACAACGAGTTTGGTATTTACGGTTGGATCAATAAATGATAAACTAGGATTTCAATGTGGAAGAGGTGATCACAACCTCTACATCAAGAAGGATTAGGATTAAAGGATATTTTTTCTCATTTATAAAAACAATATAATTTTTAGAGGATTAGATGATTAAAAATGTAATAAATTTTTATAATATATGAGGTGAAAATAAGATATGTCCATGATCAATGAGTTTAAATTTTTCCTTGGATTATAGGTGACTTAAAGAAGGGATGCTACATTTATTTCCCAGTCAAAATATGAGAAAGAAGTACTCGAGAGATTTTTAATAAAAAATTACAATCCAATTAAAACTCTGGTGGCTACTTGGATGAAATTTTTGAAGAGATGATGGTGGAAATGAGGTTAACATCATAGAGTGCATGATGGTTATTGGGATCTTATTTTACTTAATATTAACACTACTTGACATTGTATTTTATAAATTCCAATCTATATGATACCAAAGATATTGCAAGTAAATACACATACTATTAGTGAAGATGATTATTTTATACATTAAAAATATAATTTATTTCAAGCTATATTATCATAGAACATTACGACATGAGTAATTGGGATATACAAATACAGATTGGGCAGGTTCAATAGATGAACAAAAATTGATATTGGGTGGTGATTTGTATCTTGGAATTTCATGCATTTGTTAGAAGAGTAAGAAGAAAAAATGAATTTATTTAAGCAGCATAGATTCTAAATACATCACTACTACTCAAGATTGTACTCAATTTCTAATGGATGGAGCAACAACTTGGAGAAGCTAGAATTGAGGTGGTTTCTCCTACTACTATCATGTGTGATAACTCGAGTTCTATTAATCTTAGAAAAACCCAATTCATCATTCAATAAAAAAACACATTAAGATAAAACATCATTTCATTAATGAAAATTTTGAGCAAGGTATAACGGAGTTGTATTATGTTTTAACATATAATCAAGTTGTGGATATTATGATAAAGGAACTACCCAAAAAATATTTTAAAAGGCATTAGTTGGATCTTAGAGTCCAATTGAATCCCTCTATCTAGATTGGTTAGACATAGGACCCCAACTCCCTTAAATGATTTTATATTTATATAAATTTATTTAAATTATCTTTTATTAAATTTTTGGTTATCTAAAACATCTCTTTTGAACATTCAAAGAAGTTATCTTTGGGTTCGTTCAAAAAAGGTATAGGTAGTTCATAAATTTCTTGGGAGAAGTTTTTTTTGAAGTGGTGTGAGAGTGTTATTTCCTATTGATTGTGAGGGAGAAATTATGTACTTGTTATTTTTGAATAGGGGGAGACTATTTAACTGTTTAACCAGGGGATAATCTTTGTGGAGTAGTTAAAGAGTATGAAGAACAAAGAAGTATTTTTATGAGGATATTTTCATTTAACTCTAAATTCTCATTAATTCCTCGACTCATGTTAGATTAGAGTTGATGATTAGCAAATCAATGATGCACTATCTGAAGATAAGTGATTATTTTTGATCAATTTGAGTTAGATATATATTTTTAATTAAAGTTGGGAAAAATATATTTTGAAATTTTTAATAAATCCAAAGGGGGATATTGTAAGAAAAATCCCCTTAATAATGGTTTTTGGGATGTGTTTGTTGAAAACAATATTGAATAAAATTCCAAAACATCTCATGAAGTCACATAGAGCACATTTCATGAAGAATTAAGGTGAATTTGAAGTATTTTTTATGGAATTATGTATATTTTGGTTTTGATCAAGTTTGTGAAATTATGGACAATTACAAATCAAAAGGGTAACCCATGTAGTGAACAAGAAATGAATCAAAGTACATAGCACCCTCATAGAGGTGATTTTTTAAGGGTCATTTCATTTTATAAGAGTCCTTATCTTCAAAATGTTGAAAAATGAATAAGTGTTGGAATTATAAAGGTTATTAAAAATTATATAAGAGATATTTGTATATTCTATAAGTATAATTGGAATAACTCTAAAATTCATTATAAAATAAAGGTAAAATCATAAGAGTCATCAATCATTCTGTAAGAGTCATTCTTTGGAAAAGGTAAACTGTAATATTCATTCTATGTGGAAAAGAAAAATTTTATAAGAGTTATTTTAGAAATCCTAAGAGTTATTTTGGATAACTGTAAGGATGATTTTATAATAAGGAATTCCCCAAAGAGTCATCCTAGAAGACTATAAGATTCATTCAGAGAAACAATAAAGGTTATTTACTTAGATCATAAGTGTCATTTAGTGAAACTTCAAGGGTCATTCCCTTATAATTTTTTAAGAAGTCCATCCTTCAACAATTTACATAATATTTTTTTAATCATTAAATGTTATTAATAGCTCAGTCCTCCATGTAAGGAGAAAATGATACTGAGATTAAAGGAAGGATCATGCCATGATATTTCAATTACTTAAATTCAAGGTTGTTAGTATTTAATGAATATAGTTTTTACTAGATGACAAACCATAAAGTGTAGAGTCACACTGTTTTATAACAGTAGTAGTTAAAGTTTTAAATTTAAATATGATATTTTATTAAAGATTAAGGATCTAATTTATTTAAAAA
This sequence comes from Viscum album, assembly GCA_963277665.1. Taxonomy (NCBI): domain Eukaryota; kingdom Viridiplantae; phylum Streptophyta; class Magnoliopsida; order Santalales; family Viscaceae; genus Viscum; species Viscum album. The sequence goes on along the minus strand of OY728125.1, from coordinate 181,560,698 downwards.
ATAATATGATATTTGGTTGGAATTGAATATTGAAGTGAATATCATAGATAAATTTTAAATATTATATATTCAAATATTGAAATTATCATTTAGATATTTAGTAAATAAAATATTAAAAAATATAAATAAAATAAATTAGGAAATCACGGGGACTTCTGATATAGAAAAAGGAGATATATTTTAAACTTAAAATAAGACAAGGTAGAGAGGTAACATTGGATGAATATTATTCTTTTGAGAAGGAAAGAAAAGAATTCCAAATGAAGAACTATAAAGATGCAGAATAAGAAGAACGTATTCCAAGAGGCATCTTACTAGAAATTTGTGGAAGATATTCTAATTACTACATAGACTTTAGTGTAACTCATACTTTGTCTTCATGGAAGAAGGATGTAAGTTACAAGTGGAGCAGTGTGTCCCATCTTATACAAATATAATTTAATTTTTTAATTGTTTGGTGAATGTTGTAAACCTGGAGGGCCTGTGTGTCCAGTCCATACTATAAAATAAATTTACTAAGCTCAATGTTTTAGTTTTATGGCACATAACCTTTTAATTCTCCTTGTATTATCTCGGTTTAGGTTAAACGTGTAAAAATATTTTGTTCCTCTCTTTTACTTATTTTTTTATTAATATCTACCATGAAAAAGAGAGAGGTGTTACCATTAAAAGTATAAAATGATCATTGTAATGGTCTATTTAAAGAATTTATAATATTTGGATTCACCGCATTAGGGTATTTAACTTGTTTGGGATGAACATGTTTCCTCTCATGCTTGTTCACTTAGACAGATATCAGCAGACCGATTACGGATCACATATACCATCATTTTAAACTATGATTAGTTCACATGGATGAATTTATCTTTATTGTGTGATCTTATATGGATATAGGAAGACCATATATGGGAGAACATATCCCATCACCGAAATATAAGCTTATTCCATTCAGATGTGAGAGAGTTGAATGCCTCAATATAATGATGACTATACAGAGGAATGTTGGAATGAGGATTCCAATGTTCAAAAGGGCTCTCAAGTACTCTTGAAATTAAACCTTTATGCATTTAACACAAATAATCTATACTAATATGAGAGAAATATAGGGGTTGTCTAATATTTTCTTAGTCCAATGGAACTAGTGAACATAAATTGATTTTTTATAGGGTTATATGGTGGGTGCCACAATATTTATGTCTTTTAATTATTTCCCTAACTTTTTCCTAATTCTTGGATGGGGAAAGAATTTGTGGGTAGGTACTATACTTCTGATAAGGCTTAACTTTGTAGGTTTTGGAATTTGGATAGTTTTTTCCATTTTCATTTTATCAAAAGATTAAAATATTTTCTAAACTATATGAGGTGCTTTCTTAGTGATCAAAGGCTCAAATTGTTTCCTAGGATTCCCTTTGAATGTTTCTCACCTACTGATTACTATGTCTATTTTGTTTATAAATTTAAGGTCTTACATTATAGACCGATAATTATACTGTTACGGTCAGAAATATTTGACTAAAAAGATGAGGAAATCTACCTTTTAAAAAGGGTGAGGTAAACCCAATGTGAATGGAGGACCCATTACTAGTATATATAACCTAAAGGGTAGGTGCACACAATTTATGGTAATAGTTATTGTACTAATTAAGCTAATGATTAAGTCCAAATAGCTTTGACCATAATGTGAGGTAGTCTATATAACAAGGGAAAGGTAAACGTAACATATATAGGGAGCCTAGTGCTAGTATAGACAATATCATTGATAGATGGTCATAGTTTAAGGAATAAAGATTGTACTAGAGGGTTTTTGAGGTTTAGGGTTACATGATGAGGTCTATATACACAATAAGAATTTTCCAAGATGATAATATCATCTCAAGAATTTTTTATTACCAAGAAGAGTATCTTGACTCATGGAATATGAATTTTCATAGAAAATGAATACCTAGATATAAAAGAGTACATGAATAGGATGTCATGATATTTCTTTGAAGATGGGCATGATGAAAAAATATGTAACATTAAAAGTACTTGAAACCACTTGAATAATTATGTTATAGAATTTTTAAATCATAACATAATAATTTCAGAGTTAATGTAAACATAAAGATATGTGGGAATAAGTTAACCATTGGTAATAAATATACTACCACTACACCATTTGGAAATAATGCATGGATTTAAGGGGGTACTTTCTGATAAGACCAAAATATCCCCTAGGTGTTACCTATCATCTCAAATGAAACTATGATATTCACCATCTATTCCTATCAGGGTCTGTTCAGATCATTCAATTACCTAGTTACCATTTTCTATGAAAGGGGAGGTTAGGTGGATAAGTTCATTGTTATTTGGGTTGTCATGAGGAGAATATCAGATCAATAATTTGGATTGGTGATGATTCAGACATCAAAGGTATGAAGTAAGTTCCTTTGTAAAAGGATATTAAATAAGGGTTCGATCACCCTAAAGGTTATGACACATGTATTTAACACATTCTTAGGGTAGAGGGATATAACATGAAGTTTCTCAAGTATGTGATCATCTAAATGAGAGGTCCTAATCAATGTGAAGAAATTAACTTTTATTGGAAGACAATATACCCATGGTATAATTCAATATCACTTATCATGAGTAAAATAGATCATCTCTAACTTTTTCCAAGACCAGTGGGTCCAATGAGTATAGGTTGACTTTTCTAGGGTCAAGTTTTAGTCCATAAAATCATTGAAACCATTTCATTTTACTCTCTAAATTTTTCCTAATACATGAAAGGGAATGTATTATAGATTATAAGATTAACTTTTTCTCAAGACACCCTTTATAGGTTTTCAACTTGATAATAATTTGTAAATATTTCATTTTCAATTTAAGGTCTTGTAATTTGGACCAAAATTGTGTGTCAAATGTTTAAGGCCATAAAAATTAGACCAAAAAATTATCAGAGGTTGTGTGTCTGATAGAGAGGCAAGTATGACATAATGTGAATGAGAGAGGGTCTATATATGTACAAACATACTTGGAAAAGGTGTATGTTGTTTATGTTCATAGTGTCTGGACCATTAATAGAGAGTGTGGTATGAAAATACAAATGAGAATCAAGTTTTAGGAGTTATCTAATAACTTTTTAATAAGAAATGATGAAAATGAAATTCATAACATTGTTAACTTGATTTAGGAAGTGATTATATAGAACAAGAATGCTAAGGATGACCATTGATCAATATTTTAATGATGGGTTCCATTCTAATGTTTTCAAGGGATCATGGGGTTAGAGGACATTCGCCTTAGGATGAAAGGATTCCTTTAGTTGGTAGGTAAGATATGGAAACACCAATATCATTACCAAGTATAAGTGTTATTTTGAAGTTAAATACACTAATTACCAATATACAATAACGATTAATGGTGATCCAAACACTTAAGGTATAGAGTGTTTTATATAGAAATAGGATATTCTAGATTGATTAGAATGTTACAATCCTAAACTAACCATGGTTGGGATATTATGAGATGTTGTAGTGGAGTGAAAGTGGGGTTGATTTATGGATAGGCCCAAAATATAAATTCTATACATCCCTATATATCCTAAAAAATAGGAATTAATTCACACATAGTTCTAATAGAATAAATGTTATCCTATCATAAAGCCTATTGTGGGAAGAGTCAATGTAAATGAGAAGGCCCAAACATTAGGACATTAATCTTTAAACTAAGTTCATTTTTTCTAGCATAGGTTTATAAAAAATGAACCATTTTCCAAGGACTCTTATATAGATTTTCCTTCCATGCAAGGAAACTTGTACATATTACATGGAATTATCCAATTAGTTTAAGGCCATTTGTGGTGGACCATATATCATACAGTCTAACACATTATAACGAGGACTCTAATTCCATGCTGTTTAGGATCATACAATGAGGATATTTATTTATAGGGGCTTTTATAGATCTAGATCATTCTCAAAAAATGATATGGATTCTTATTAGTGTTTAAATCATGGAGAAAACTCAATATGAATGAGTGGAAGTTTAAGAAATTGGATTAAATCTAGTATTGTTTGTGGATAAACCTTGGTTTAGACACTACATATCCTGGTATAATAGGAATCAATCCACACATAGTTCTAAAATTAGGTATTTTTTATTTTGGCATGGGATTAGAACTAGAATAATCTTCATACTTGTACCCAAGATAAGCGATCATGGTTTTTTATATGGTTTAACAATTTATGGTCGATATAGAAAACCCACCATGAATAAGGAGACCATAAACTAGGGGGATTTTTTATGAAGTTAATATTTATGGATGGGTCTAGGAAATTTAATCCCAACATTACTACATATCCGATGAAAACCAGAATAAATCCACATGCAGTTATAAAATGGTAGACCATATATAGTCTAAGCTTATATACATGGGAAATATTATCAACACTAAGATATATAAAGGGATTAAGTTAATAGGATTTAGAGTTGGGATCAGGATACAATATATTGACATTACTGTATATCTTGAAGGAACTAGAATCAAGGCATATATAATTATAAAATGGGTCTTTTCAAAAATTTATCTCATGTGTAAGTGGACATGTTAATAAATTGAATGGATATCCTAGTGTAATAATAGAGGAAACCTAATGAAAATGGAGCCTCAAAACCAAGATAAATTAAATTTGTCCCGTCCTAATGCATGATAATTGTAGAACCTGATATAATCCACTACAAGTCTCATATTCTAGGTGAGTTTAAGCATGGAGATAGATTTTGTGGTTGGGGCTAGGATGATAGATCTTTGCATCACTATATATCCTAAAATAACATAAATTAATCCACATGTATTTATAAAATGGGGTTCTATATATATTTGGATCATGTTCATTGGGACATAGTAATGAAGTCAATGACTATCCTAGTGTGAAAAGGTGTGAAACCTAACGTGTATGGAGTCTCAATACAAAGAAAACCTAAAATTGTCCCATCATAATGCATATACATGGGAAGAAATGATGTGATCTGATGTTGGTCTTATCACTTGGGTGAGGTCTGACATGAAGATACAATCTATGGCTAGGTTTGACATAATATATCCATGCAACACAATGTATCCCATATTAAAGGAATCAATCCATAGTTCTAAAATAGAATATCCTTGTACATATCTGGTTCATGTATGAGAGAGAGAGAGATAAATTTATGGATTATCTATTAAGAGAGAAGGGTTAAACCTAGTATGAATTAGTAAATGCCTCATTACTAGAGTAGATCTAGGAATGAAAATTAAAGCTACAATTGTGTTGGGATGAGTGATCCAGATATCACTATTTATCTTGAGGTAGAAATAATCTAGATAGATATAGTTATGGTAAGAGGAATTTTTTTTCATAGTTTAGGTGGAATGTGGAATTATAACCATATAATGTATCAACAATGATCATATCCTTGAATGGAAGAAATCCATCTTATATATTAAGATATTTCATGGGGGCATTTTTATGATTTGAGGTCACACAAAATAATCCTCTCTAAGAAGTTTAGGTTCATGTGTGATAGAAAAATCAAAAAAATTTAATCTCATTTGGGATGGACTATATATCGTGTAGGTTAATGTCATGTTATAAGTACCATGTGCTATGCAGTTTATGTTTGTGCATCTAGGACTTATGCTACACAGTCTAAAGTCATGCATCTGGAATTATGTGTATCCATTATAAAATTACTCAATTCATTTATTAAGAAACCTTTTAATAGAGGAATGCATAATATAGTATCCATACATGTTAATAGAGGAATAGGCTCCATTGGAGTTGACCTTATGCATGGTGTGATGAACTTATCATTTCATATCCAATTTTAGAGGTTTCTTCCCATGTATCACGGGAGTTATCATGGATAACACCAGTTCCCATTGGATAAATAAGTAGAGGTAAACCTTTTTTTTGAATTCTCTCACCACTTGATTCTAATATATGTCAAGGTTTCACAATATGTGTAACATTTTCTCTTTAAGTCATTCTATTTCATCAAGTTATATATGAAACTATTCATTTTAAGATAGTTGATAATATAAAGAGATTAAAAATGAGGGAAGTTTTACCTTGATGGGAAAGGATTCCTCTATCCCATACAAAAGTGAATATATGGTTTTTTGTTTGGTAGTATGGGTTGTGGTATGATAATCCCATAGAGCATATAAGATCTCTTTTAAACAAGACTTCTTGTATTTATCCATTTTCTTCTAAAGGATACTATATAGAGTTTTGTTAAATATCTCTATATATCAATTATCCCCTACATGATATTAGGATGAATGGTTTGGTTGGATATTATTTTCCTAATATAGCCTCTTCAAATCATAAGCATAGTCTGTCAGTATTGTGTTAGAGACACCAAATAATGTACTGATTTTAGACTTCAAAAAACTAATAAAATCCTTTGTTATTAATTCCTTTAGGGATATAACCTCATCCCAATTGAAGAAGAAGTCAATTAAATCAAGGATGTTCTTAAACTGTGTATATTTAGTTAAAAGATATGGCTTGATGATATCTATTTCCCACATGGAAAATTAACAAGAATATCTGGAGGTGTGCAAAAATTACAAGGGTTTACGAATAAAGTTATCATATAGATGAAAAACATGACATTTCTTTATTAATTTTATAAAATATTTCATTATTTATGGTTACAAGTATCCAAGTATCTTGATTTGGTGAAAGATATTTTCTCTTGGATAGTGGGTTCCATAGACCCCAATATGGACTTCTTTTATAACAATAAGAGTCTCTACCCCTTCAATTCATTTGAGCATGACTGTATCGATGCCTCATTTAAAAAATACCATATGGGAATTTGGGCCATCATAAATGATGAAGTCTACTTCTATTCTCTGGATCTACTCTTTATTTTCTTGATATGGTGGGAGAATTCTATTTTAGTGGTAGTATTTTATGGGATACATCCATCCAACCATGATATCAATCAATAAGAACATGGGAGCTCCATGATCAGGGGTGGTGTTAAATTTATTGATCTATTCCATGTCACTACTGGTGAATAGAGATACCACCTTTCAATGTGATATGTAAAAGAATGACTTGTATCGATCAGAGTTTTCAGGGTAGTAGCTATATTGGAGAGTGAACCTTCATAAGAATTTTTAAAACATGAAATGTGAGACATTTCTATCTTTGGGGAGAATTAAACCATCAACCCTCATACATAATCAAGAAAGGGAATTATCTTTCCTTATTGATGGAATAATTCCTATTGGTTTTCTTGTTTACTAACTCTAAATCACCCTTGATATCCAGTTAGGCCATAGGTATTTGTAGGGATAGTTATAATTCTATAATAAGGGCCTTATATTATGTCTCATTATTGGTGTATTCTTCTGATAGTAAGAAGTAAGGAACAATTTATTTTGTTGTAAATAAGAATACAATCCCCATACCTACTCAATTTAGTTTCAATTTTTCTATCCTTTTACCTATTGAGACCCTATAGGAACCATCAAAGTACATCTCCCGTGATTGTGATGTTCCAAAAATAGAGAAAAATTCTTTATCAGGGAGATATGTGTCTACCAACTATTTCTCTAGGATAGGGTGTACTATGAAGAAGTATGTTAACACTTTCCATTTTATTTTCTTTTAAGACACGTACTGGATGTCAAACTATTGTAGAATGACCCCCTAATTTCTATACACCCATATAATATTGGGAAACTAAGAATATAATTTAGAAGATCAATATGGGAGAAAATATAGACCTCATGGTGTTGTAAATAATTTCTCAATTTCTACATTGTGAAGATTAGTTCAAGGAAATTATTCCCAATATCAAAGTATCAGGTCTCAATATCCAACATTATTCTTCTAAGACAATAGATACAATTCTCATATCCCACATCATTATTATAAGGTAGGATTCTACTTAGTGATTGATCCAGGGTAACCACATAGAGAATGAGAGGATTCTATTCTATTGATGACATCAAGATTGGTGGATGTTAGAGATATTTATTGAGATCATTTAAGGGTATTTTAAAATCTTCATTACACAAATACGTAACCCCTTTATTCATAAATTTTTTTAAGGCTAAACATTTTTTTGGTGAGGTTAGTTATGAAGCATTAGATATAAGAAATACTCCCTTGATGTCCTCTTAATTCCTTGAGGTTTTGAATATTATGTATATCTAGTATTTTTTTATCCTTTTAGGTTAAAATTTGATACTATAATGGAATACCATAAAGATGAGTAATTTTCCTGATGTTTTCGTAAAACCAAACTTTAAGGGGTTTATATTCATGTAATTTTTTCATAGTTTATTCAAAATTATCTGAAGATTTATAATATGATTATATAATTGGTGGTATTTTACCACCATATCATTTATGTAATATTTTAAGGTCTTCCCAGGAGGGACTTCAAGATATGATGCATGGAACATTGATATGTGATGCCAAAATTCTTCAAGGAAAAGGGTATTACTTGATAACAGTATACCCCTTGGGGTTCCTTGAAGGTTATCGACTACTCATCTTCAAGGTACATTTGGATATAGTTATAGTAAAAATATCTATCTATAAAAGAGAGGGATTGGAAGCCAACCATTTCATTGATTATTATTTATGTGATAAAGACTAGGAATTTCTCCTTTGGATAGTATCCGTTAAGATCCTTGAAATTAATGTAGAATATTATTTTGCTATTATTTTTCATGAAGTTAATAATGTTAGTGATACACTTTGGGTATTGAACTTCCTAAATAAAGTTGTATTTGATTATCTTATCAACTTTAGCATGAACTTTGTAAGCATCGGTTAGATGCATTATTATTACTACCATTTTATAAACATAGTGGTTTTATGGTAGACCCCAATTATGGGTGGCCACATAGGAATCCAGTATGTCCATTTATATATAATTCCATGTGAATACATCTTGATTCACTTTTAATAAAGAGATATAATTATCATATTCTCTGATAGTCATGGTAGTGTTGATCAACATAATACATGATTCTTCCTTCATAACTAGATTAATATGATTGATATCATTGGAAATAGTCATGAAACATTCCTCAAATGATGGAGGATCATCTTTTATATCTTTCTCTCCTTATTCATAATCATTAAAGGAATAAGTAAAACTAGAATCTTAATACCTGGGAGATGATATGGTTGGTTTTTTATTTCTATAAGAATTAAATACTTCTTCCAAATTACTAGGTTCATATGATATAACCAATAACATGAGAATATGAGTGAATATACCTAATCCATGTGATTTTATTCTTCTAGGATTCATATCCATTTTGTTAAAGATCCTTGGATGTGTTATTTGAATTTTAAATACACTTTCTTTGTGGTAGTGATACTCAAGGGAGATATTGATATGCATGGACTATGTAATTGACTTTTCCTTCCTTATAAGTGACTAGTAAATGAAGATATCCACTCAATAAACATATGATAGGGATGTTATTAGAGGTTTTAATTCATTTTTTAATGATACCCGCTTGACCCAATGATTTCCTAGATCTAGAGATTTTACATTGATTTTTTTGATAGAAAACATGTAATCTTCACTGATTTTTCTCCATAGATTTATATGAGTGTTTTCAAGACCATTTAGGGTGGTGATATGAATATTTTTATTTACCATTGTCTAATTCACCTTCTTTTTGAGAACCCTATATATATATTTATATTCATAGGACTCAAAGGGAGAACTATCACAATAAAAACCCCAAAATCCCCATTAACAGAGTACTTTTGGCATTGATGATATGATGTGGGAACTAACATGTGTATATGTAGTCACAATCTTACTAGAAAGATGTTAAAATCCATATATTATGAAAAACTATAAAATCAGAGTTAGAAATAATATTTTAAAAATAGGTTATCTGTTTGATCTTTTTAAGGGCATTTTTTCACTCTTATCATATACCTAAACTACTAGGTTTGAAGGAGAAAATTTATATTCATTTTATCCTAAATTTTGGGGGTCCATATCAGAATGAGGTTGATTCTAGAACCATTATAAAATGGGGATAAACAAATATTGATATTTTAAAGCTTTATAGACATTTATAATGTTATTATTTTCATATATACGATATCATCCCTATGTTTTCCTATAAAGGATATGTTATTATGGAATTTTATAGAGAAAGTTTCCATGTGACATTCCTTAGACATAACAATTTCATCCTTGAACTCTTGAGGGCTTAAAGGGGCCTCAATAAGAGATACCCTAAGTTCTGGTGATAGGTTAAGGGAATTTGAAATTGAGATCCTGGACATATCAATGTCCAAATTCTTTAATATATAATACTTATAAACTAGGTGATTATGACTTATACCATGATGTTTATCCCTGGATTGAGGATTAGAATCCAAATATGATTGTTCTAATCACTCATTCTATTGACATAAATTAGAGAAAATATTTGTAGTTTGAAGGTTGGGATGAATTGAACTTCCCACACCTTGACATTGACTGGATAAATATATGTTTTCTAGTCATTATTCTAGTACTATTGGGTCCAAATGAGCATTGAATGATTTAAAATTATATTAGTGTTCCCATTGATCTCATTTGAGTGCCTATTTTTGGGGCTCAACTATGTATATGGCCTAAAAAAATGGTTCCTGAACATCAGACTACACCATGACTTTGTATTCCCTAACCTCCTTAGCCTCTACAACCTCCTACCCAACTATTAAATGGGAAATTAAGTTTATATAAATCTTTATCATTGATAAAGGAATTTTTCATGTGAATAAAATTTATGGAGATTTATTGAAACTACTCATCATATATTCGCTCTCTTTTGTAGGGTAGTTCCCATTTTCAATTTTGGTGGCATGGTGCTCAATATCTATTTTGGTGGGATGGTTCTCATCCTCTCAATGATGGGGGTAAGAAGTCCTGGAGAGTCTTGACCGACCTATGCACTAGTAAGGGATATTCATCTAATTCCTTCTTCTATTGATATTGATTTTTACAATTGTTGAAAGATTATGATGATGAATATGTAATATCTTGCTTCCCAGGGGGAATTGGGGTAAAAACTAGTTGAATCAGTTGTTCCCTAATTATAGCATGTGCACAATGTTGAGAAAAGTATTGTTGTCAACAATACATATTAATGTTATTTAAAGGAGGAGATTATTGAAAATAATACTCTGTTTCTTTATGATCATTTTGATGCTCACAAATACCCTTAGTTATTTTCTAATGATTTTATTTAGTATTTTACAAGAATTTGTTAATTTATTTTACTCTTGAAATAACGAGAATTTATTACTTACGCGGAATCTGCTTTAGCGCGTTCTGGAATCACTGTTCATACCCTACGTGGATAAACATAGCATAAGGATGAAAAGCGTGTATACTTTTTGAGATAAGAGAAAAGTATGGTTAAACAACCATACGTTTTCAGAAAAGTATGGTAGGAGAACCTTACATTAGGAAGGAAGCTTAAATTTTGGTTATTAGAAAATTATGGAAGGAGAACCGTACGTAAATTCTGAACATTACGTTTGTTTCTCAAAAGTATAGTTCATCAGCCTTACTTTTGTAAACAACCATAAGTTCTTGGAAAAGTATGGATCAAGTAAAAGTATGAATCTTTTACTGTATGTTTGAGTGTTGAAGAAAAATTATGGATGAACAACCCTATGTTTATGTTCTAACTTACATTGTCAACCTTACGTTTGAAGACTATGTCACCAACCCTACGTTTGGAGGCCACGTCATCAACCTTACATTTGGCGTCGGAAATTATGACAGACGATATTTATGTGCAGCGATCAGTAAGCTAATTTCTGGGTAGATTTCAAGCCCGATTTAAAGTCGTTTCTAAAGTATGACTTTGACTGATTCAAATCCGTTTTATTAATGGATTTAAGATCGAATTAAAAGGATCTTTTTATGTCGAGTCTTAAGGGGAGTTACGACTTCTCTGCAAATTCAAATTTTTGAATATCACGAATCAGATGGTGACTTTTATGGATATAAATGTACAAGAGATATGATTATCTTTAATATATATGTTCTCTCTGAAACACCAGGTACATGAAGTATGTAATCGATCTATTATTGAAAAAGGTGGAAAACAGAGATTGCAACTATTCACGTTGATCTGCTGATTCAAAAGGAGCGTCAAAGCTCTATTTGATCAAGAAGAAGGAACTCTACAGAAGATTCACCTATTCTACATTGAATATCTACTGTGGATCTATTACTGCTGAAGTTGTGAACTATATCTATATATCTATTGAAACTTGATCAACTCAGAACTGATTCATCTTGAAGATCAATATTTCTAGAGACTTCGATCCATCTGCTGTCAATTTCATTCTGTTTCAATTGTGAAGATCAACTGGAAAATTTATTTCTGAAATTCTTTTTATTCTTGAGTAAACAGCTTCTCATTCTAAGCTGTGTAGGTTCATGTTTGAACTAGAAGGATTTGTTTTTCCTTGGATTGTAAAGGTGTCAACTTCCTGTACTTAGTTGTGAACCGATCTGTGGAAAAGAGCACCAGATAGTGAAAATCACCAAGCTCGTGGAGTTGAGAATTGTTGGAGTGGACTAGGGGACTTCTATTCCCCGAACCACTATACATATTTGTGTTCTTGATTTTACTTATTCTACTGAACGATCAAATCTGATAAAGTATAAAGGATAGAACTCGTTCAAGAAAAGAGTTATCAAAAAAAATTGCAAAAGACACAGTTCACCCCCCTATTGTGTATAATCTGTAGATTCAGATCCAACACACAATTGAGAAACTTTATAGTAATATAGTTATATAACTTTTACACATGTGCTTCTGGGATATCTTTCCACTCTCCCTTTTCTTTTAGTGGGATGTTAGTGATATAAGTCACACACATTGGTAGTTTACCCAATTTAACCTATCTAGATTCTACCATCTTCTAGAGTATATCCTTGAAGATGAATCATTTCTAAATATTATTGTATTCATTATTTTTTAGGAGGATGTACCACATGGTATTGTGTGCTATTGGAAAATAGAGTTGGCATTGGTGTTAACTTGAGCATAATAGTTTCATTATTCACTCTATTAGGTTTTTTATTATATTTACTATATCATTAGCGATTTGGCCTTAAAAGACAAAATAACATATTCTAGTTAGTATTTGAATACTTCAAACTCTTAGAACCCACCAGGGTACTTCAACAGGGATAATTGGCATTGATAGCTCATTTTTGATATTTTCTATACATATATCTAGTGGATTATCTTACAAAATATACATATTTAGGGAATAGATTAGTCCCTTCCACTAGGCGATGAATTCCAATACCCTCTTATTTTAACATTTATTTCAATACAATATGTCAAGGATATTTGTATTCTTTATTATAGAGTTGAAATGGTAGAGAAAATATCATAAAAGGTTTTTCAATATTCCAATAGACCCTATTATTAGGTTTATATACTAGTTGAATGTTATTCCTTCCAATGATTGCATGAAGCACTTGAGCTTCATTACTTCCTATTTCTTTGGGGTTCAAATCATGGGGCCACATCAATAAATGATGTTCTTTTTATGTTTCATTGGATCTACCATACCATTGAAAATCTGGAATGTGTTATTCAAAAATTTAGATAGAGTAGGATTCAAGTCGAAAAAATCTATATATAGTTCCCTTTTTAGTTGCATGGTACACATTACCCCTCTATGGATTCTATCCTAGTTTAAGGGGACTTGATGGAGTCAAGGAGTTCTAATGGAACTATTTTCTAGGATATCACTCAAGTGGAGGAAGTTGGTAGATCCTAATATTTTTATCCCTTCTATGCCTTTGTTGGATATCCAACTCAGGTCTACTTGGGTTATCCCACTAAAAATAGAGGTGTTTACTACTCCTAGGGAGTGTATTATTGATATTCCAAAACCATTGGGGTTAGATAAACTTGTTGAATGATCCTTGGGTTGGCTGGATGACTATACTCAACTCTTACTGAATAAGCGATTCTCACTTGTTAAGGAGGATGTACCAGAGTAGATATATTAGTCTCAACTAGGGAGTTTCAATCAATATTAACATTTCCTTATATCAATTTAGCATTGATTCACCCTAGCTTATCCAAATCAAATTCATATTGAGCATTCCTTTCCTCAATAGAGAGATGCTTGAATTCTTCGAGTGGTGTGTGGAATATGTACATGTATTTTCCTTTATATTTGGCCGAAGATTGGAGTGTTGGTAGTAGGTGAATATTTATAGGATCTCCTATATCTTGAGTCTACCTTTAATGTAAAGTACACACACCTTATTAACATAGTTCATTGTGTACTATATATCAAAGGCATGCATTTTCATTAGGATTCTTTTCATTGGTATCATTCCCCATGTTATTTGTGGTGGAAACAACAATGAATTTCACTGATGAAAATTGCACAATGGGGATTATATCCTCATAAGAGTTATAGGGGTATTTATAATCATGAATATCTAGTGGGAAAAAATTCATAATCCTCTTTGATATTTTCCTTCTTGGTGGTCTATTTTTCCTTACAAAAATTTCAAGGTTTCACATTCTATTCTAAATGATCCCCCAAAAGCAATTTATGGATGATAATCCCATGGGAGATTTTAGTGGATTGCACTCAATATTATTCCAAATAGGGATATGGATCACTAAGTATGAGAAACCATGAAGGTGTTTCCAGTGAAGCTACTAAAAACCCATATAATACCAAATTATTTAGAGGAAGAGGGGGTAATAATGTCCCAAATCCTATGAGTTGTGGTATATTTTATTATACTACCATCACATTTTGGATCTGCTGTGGATTTTATGATCTATAGAGTGGTGGGGGTAGAAAAAATTACCCTAGACACATGTGTTGGTGTTGTTCTTATAATTCTATTTATGAAGATACTAATACATCCTTATTATCCTTTTTGGATTCTATTCTAACATGATATGGATGCATTTTCTATTCTTAGTGAGTGATACTTTCCTATGAGGGATAATTTTTGGTTGTGGTCTTTGATTTCCTCTAGTGGGAGGCTAGTTTCATTTTTCGAAAAACCTAATATAGGATTCTATCAAAGGATTACTCCTTTTGAGTTCACCTCTTCTAGGTATTATAAGTTTTAGGTTTTTTTGAATAGACCAATTGGCATATGTTGACCCAAGAAATGAGATTTTTCCTAGAGAAATGACGTTTCTGGATTTTTTTACTAATAGACCTTGTTTGATTATTAGAGGGGTGAAATATAGAGATCCATATTCATCCTAAACTTTGATATGCACATTAGGTGGGCTTCTAGGGACTTTCTGATGAACTTAATTTATTCTACAATGATAGGTATGTTGAAGAAACTTGTAACATTTCCCTAACTTAGGGTTCTAGGCCACTGAAAATGTGGTTAGGTCAACATTGTGGAAAAGATCATCCAAAATCCTAAAATAGTCATAATACTACCTTCAAGTCATGTATCCATAATTAAGGTGTTAGAGATTCACTCATAGGATGTGATAAAGGTAGGATATGTACTCCTCTTTCATTTACACTAGAATGTCATAGTGGGGAGTGACGATGTCACAAAAAATTATTAGTATTAAATCCTTTGAAAATTCTTTCCACATTACCATAGAATTATAATTATCATTTATGAGGGGTTTTTTGACATGATCTGACCATAAATTGTTATTTATCTGCTTCTTTTGAAGAGGATAAGGCTCATTTGAAATATACTCAGTTTCATTAGAGGGTAAATAGTTTGGGGGAGTCATATATGATGATCGCTACGTCAGACTATATTATGACAGTAATTAGATGTGTCTAGTCAGTGATGAGGCTCTTGATGCAGCTGACTTCTATTTCTTGAGTTCTTCTTGGTAATAAGAAAAAAAAACCATATTTTCTTTGGCATATGGAAGAATTCATATTGAAAATATAAATCATCACGTAGAGAAAATTTACAACGAGCACCAAGGGAGGGCCTCCATGGTTTATACTCGATAAAATTTCATGGGGAGGAACTCTAGTATAGTTATTTTCCTTATTTAATGGAATAAATATACATATATACCTTAGGGTAGAATATAGAGATCTTTTCTTGGATTCCACATAGATGACCTTCATGGTTACTATTTGTTGATGAATTTGAAAAGGAGGATATCCTTAATGGTTGATCTTCATGTTATGATGATGACCTCCACAATTAGTTTCATGAGGAGAAACTTTATGATTGATCTTCATATTACCACATAAAGTAATTTAATGGTGGGTAATATGGGGATGAACCCCAGAGTTGTTGGTCATGGTATCATAGGGAGGACCTATGTAACTATAAATACCTTCCCCTATTGATGAGGAGACAAAAAATTCATGGGACACTATTGAGATATGGAAAAGAGCCTCAAGAATATCAATGTTGATAAGGTAAAGGATATGGTCCTTCTCATAGATTGCATGTTTCCCTTGAAAATAATTACTTATAGATGGTCTCAAATATGAAATTAGGGTTATAAACTCGATCATAATCAAGGTCAAATAGTGTGTAAAGTGATACTCATGATTGGAAAACCTCCCAAGAGACTCCTTAATTGGAATTGAGATATAAAAATGACTATTTTGGATGAGAGAAAAAAATATTATCTAGCTCTAGTGTCACCACTGGAATATGCTGATGCTATTCTTGAGAGTGGCAAGGAATGTGAGCTTACTCTATGGTTTTCAATAGAGTATGATGGTGGGATTCATGGGTGTGTTTAGGGATATGAGACTTCTCTGATATATCCATCAGGATATACTAGTGGGATTTATAAGTGTGATCATGGATATGAGTATGCTCCTAAGTTTCTATTGGAATATGATAACGAGATTCTTGAGAGTAGGCATGAATATGAGTTTGCTCCATGGTTTCCACTAGAATATGATAATGTTATTCATGGGTATGAGCTAAAATATGAGTATTCTCCATGGTTACATTGAGTCATGTTGATTTATGGCTGTATGAGAGTAGGGATATGATCCTGGTCTTATGATGCTTCCATTATACGTTGATGAGTTTACTAAATTTCGATGTGAGCGGGGATATGAGACTGCTCCTGAGTCATCACTAAAATACGTTGATGAGTCTCATATATATTAATGTAAATATGAATATGATATTTCTCTATAGAGTTTTTACAATAGTATATTCTAACAGATTTCAAAGATGGAAACATAAATGTGTACATGTTTCTACACTTTAGTTTTTATCCTTCTTAGGCGATCCATCCTTTGGGGTTTCTTGGTTCATAAAATTGGGGCTTGAATCTATGAGGTGATTTCCTCAACATATTTTATAATTTTCCATAAATTCCATGTAATTTCTTTAATTATATGAGATTATTACAAGACCATATGCTTTGAAGACACCTGATTATGAGGCCTAGTGAGCCCAAAATTTTTTTTTGAACTTTTTTTAAGTTCATTTAAATAGGCGTCCGAGCAAGTTTTTCTATCTTTTAAACCGGTGCTTGGATCAAAATTCATAGGTCACTGTTTAACTAAAAATGATAGGATTATCCTAGAAAGGTCCTAACTTCGACTGGTGAGGGTTAACTGGAAAAGATAATTTTCAGAAATTTTAGAAGAAAAATAAAATAACATAAAAGTTAATTTATTTTTTATCTTCGCCATTGAGTGGTGGAAAATCATCACTATAGTGCGACTACCATGTGATGAATAGTCACATTAAATAAATACCATTAATTAAGATCTTAAATGTGTAGTGTAATGACTCATTTATTGAAGCATAATTGATACATTGTTTCATAAATGAAACAGTGTAATGATGAAACAGTGCAACATAATATAAATTCTATGACATGTTTCTATTGTAATGAGATAATATGTTAGAGAATTAGAGAAATAATTTCTTTGAAGGACAATGAGAAAATTCTCTTCAAAGAAGAACACCGACAAATCACTAGCGGCAATGACACACCTCGAAGAATAGGAACGAAGAGTGATGAATGCCAACAACTTCAAATGAAACGTGAATCCCCATGGATGGATTTATTGAACAAAAAATCTATCCTAGGTAAGGGTTTACTTCTTGTGTTTTGAGTTTCCCTATTCTTCATTCTAAAACAACGAATGCGGATCAACCCACAAACAGGGTGATCTGAGGATCACTTGTTATTGTGGGAGGCTTCTCATTCTTGGGGTTTTACATTAGGGTTAAATTTTTTATCAAACCTAAATCTTTTCCCCATGTTTAAACTTCAACGCAGAGGGTGTTGGCTAACATGAAAAAGGACCAAACCCCTATATCATGGGAGTTCTTGGGAGTTCTTCATGACCAGACTTTTGAGTTGACAATAAATAATTTTTGAGGCCGTAGCAAGGAAGAAAACACCCCATGGAGGCTGGAGGCGCAAATTATCTGAATAATGGACCACCGTAGTGGACCTGGTGGTCTACGGAAAATTCTATTAGTGTTGGTGGTGGCCTGTGGTGGTAGCCGTGGGCGGGTGGTGGGGTTCTATGACGGCTCGTTGAGGCGGCACCTGCAGCTGGCTTGAGCTGTAACAGTGCAACAGGAGCCACCAACAATGGGCTGATGGTTGGCAGATAGGGAAGCAACATGGTGCACTGGCACACGGTCTAGTGGGGACCTCATACAGAATCATGAGGTGTCTAGCATAGCTGGCTGTGGGGAGCATGAACTTGATGCCCTCCTAGTGTCTGGGCTGGAGGAGACTGACCTGTTTTGCAGGCCAGGCCTGAGGGCATGAATCGGGCCACTGAGCGGCCTGGTCTAGAGTAAGACAACCCAATGTTATAGGCTGGGTTAGTGGGATAAAGTCAGGATGTCGGGAGACCTAGGATTGGAGAGAAATCTGGCCCGCCAGTGCAAAATGGGCTGGATAAGTCCGGGTCGTTGGGGTGACCCGGTGAGTTGGACATAGGGCCGAACCGGGATGGGTCCCGTAAGGCCTAATGGGCCTGGATCAGTAGCCAAGATGGACTGGGCTAACCCAGACCCAAACAGATTGGGTCGGGTTGTCCGATTCGGGTCTATTCATGTGGGTTGGTTGGGTCAGTCTGGGCCTGGATACAACTGACCCCAGTTTACAAAAAACGTCCATATCTTTCAAATAGAGAATCTGTTTGAAGAGGCATCTATGGTGTTGGGACCCTTACAATGAGAATGACCTTTTGAGATACTCTATGTGATTTATTGAGAAATATGGAAGGAAATTTATTTATTTGTAGAGTAGTCTCTCCTGATACAAGAAGACTTTGGGCAGAATCGGGGTGGTTCCTATAAATAAATGTTAGGATAGTTACTCCCTTGACGAATCATGGTTTGGGTACTCCTTATACCTATTATTAGGTAGAGATGAGACTCTCCACGTTATGGGTGAGGGTTCATTTTTCTATGAGTGGATTTTTTATATGGGTGTTACTCCCCTATTGGATTAGGGCGCAGGTTTTCAGAGATGTTTATGAAGGAAGAGTAGGTACTCCCCTATGGGAACAAGGAGCAGGTCCTCTAACCTTAGATTTGGTACTCCCATTTATAGTAGGGAGAGAGTACTTTATTGTAGGAGTCAGTAATCCCATATTGTCTAAGGGTGTGATTCCTCCTTATGCTTAGTTATGGTAGATTCAATACTCCCCTATCATTCTTGTGTGTGGGTTCTCTAGCCTAGGGTCAGTATGCCCCTAACATAGTAGGGCGTGGGTCCCCTATAGTGAATAAACTGATATATTCAGTAATCCCCTATTTTACCGAGGTGCGGGTACTCTAGTCACTGAGTAGTACTCTCCTACAAGGTAGGGTGTAGGTCCTCGATTTACGAAGTAGTACTCACCCATCAAAAAAGGGCGCATGTGCTTCATGAGTAGTAATACCCTGTTGGAACCAGGGAATGGGTCCTCACTTAGAGAGTAGTACTCCCCCGCCTCTGAGTTGCGACGAGGAGTGGGTCCTCTATAAGAGTTGGATCTCCCTTGATTGTAGCACACAACTATGAGGATAATTCCCCTAAACTTGAATAGATCGATACCTAAGTAGGAGAAAATTCTCCCTTTACGGACTAAGAAATGGACCTCTCCCTACAGGAGCGACTGAGGTATCACATGTTAGTCTGGAGTAGTGCTCTCTCAACTCTGCACAGTGGTGAGGGGCAGGCCTCTTCAATTGGGGTTCCTTATTATTTCATTGGATGCAAGACTGTGATGACTAGAACTCTAGTGTCAGTAAATAGATTTGGACCTAGTAGAATGTTCCCAAGGGTGTGTATCCCTTAGACAGGTGCCACCAGAGATGGATGAGCTCGTGGAGTGTGCTCTCCTAGTTTATGTGTTATGACTTGAACCTTTGGAGAGAATCCTAATGTTGTCTATGAGGTTTTGACCTCATGTTTCTTAGTGTATGAGACAATTATATCTGGATGTCTATGGTATCTATATGGGAATATACCTGAGTAGAACTGATTGTACTTTTCTTCATGGTTTTTATCGTGTGTTTTACCTTTGGGGTTTCGGGGTACCCTACTAAGTATTATTTTACTCACCCCTACACAGGCTCTGCCTGTACATATCGTGTCCTGTGCAAACAATCTATGCTTTAATGGGGTCCAGGGAGGACCAAGACCAAGTGGTTTTTAGTGACATTAGACAGGCGAGATGTACTCTTATAGATTCAAAATCTACCTTCCACCTACCCTTTAGGTGGGGTCTTCTGCGGATGTCTTACTGAGATCTTTTGTACTTTCCTATTTTTAGTTTTTCTTTTGTTGGATTTTTATTCTGTCCCATTTGACATACATCTTGTACCTTTAATCAATGGTTGTTTAGTGGCATGAATGTTTTCCTTTTCATCTATTTGGGACATGGTTGTGTGTGTGCGTGCATACAGGTACTCAGGAAAATTCCTCCCACTCATGGGATAATGCCTTCAGTTCTAGTTTCTAGCCCCTGACCTTTGGGAGGTGGGATTGGGGTAGCAAGGCACGAGCCCTAGGGGATGGGTCATAAAAAATTAGTATCAGAGCAGGTCAATACAACTCAAATACTGGGATTATATGGTTTTGTTTTAGGGAAAAAATTCTAAGTGTTTTGAGTTCGGTTCTTAGGCCAGAGACTCCAGTGTTGGTGTGGCAGCTGACATATCTATACACCAGGACTCTGGATGCATGATTTCTAAATTGGTACATGGAAACACTGGTTGTGGGAAATAAATGGTACATGCATAATATAATAATGGTTTGTGCATTAAATTTTCTTCTTGAGTCAGCTCTCCAGATATACTCTTTTAACCGCAGTACATCTCGACCCATTTCAAGATACTACAACAAAGATTTCTAGTCAGGGTTCCAGGACAATACCACGAGTATGGTCCACCAAATGATGAGGCATTAGTACAAGGGCCAATATTGGAGATGAACCTACTAGGTGGTTCACCAGTGATACCACCGCCCGTCGATCAGAAGTTTCTACTAGCGCTAACTGTAGAATATGAGTGTAGGATGAGTGCACTACATGAGTTCTAGAGGTAGATACCTACTAGGTTCAGGGGTGATACTAACCCCTAGGTGGCCAGGGGTTGGTTTGAGGTAGTTACGCGAGTCTTTCACCTAGTGAGGACGCCTCACGATTAGATGGTGATCTTTGACGTGAGCCTTCTTTAAAGATTAGTGGGGAGATGGTGGATCTTGACGATCCAGATGCATGATGAGGAGACCATCACCTAGATAAACTTTGGGCACCACTTTAGGGATGAGTTCTTTTCAGCAATGTTACAATCTATCCGTATACAAGAACTTATACACCTACAGTAGGGAATCATGATGGTAGCTGAGTACTCAGTGAGATTCACGGATATTTCTCACTAATACAAAGATATGGTGTGTGACCCATACTTCAGGGCCCATACCTTCAAGCATGGATTACACTGGGAGATCCGGGCATAAGTGATACCCCTTAGCATTCTGACATATACTGGGGTGCAGGAGCAAGCCCTGATTGTTGAGAGTTTCCTGGTGGAGGAGTATATGGATGTAACCTATGGAAGAGGTCATGAGGTAGATCCATCTTCTGGATCTAGTAGATGACATGTGACATGATCATGACATAGGAGGCATACCCATTCCTAAACATAGACAAGTGTGTCTGTGGTTCAGGATTAGTGCCAAGAAGAATATCAGTAGAAAGAATGGCAGTGTTATGCTTGCAACAACCAAGGACATATCACTAGAGATTTTCTAACCCATTGTTACACTAAGAGGGAACCAGATGATGAGTTTCCTTGGTAGATACAATGCTTGGAGTGAGGAGTTCAGAAAGATGGTGAGTGAGGCATAGGAGTTGGATGAGCGGTAGGGGGTGGCAGACAGTTTGTACCATTTCTACCACCACCCTAGGTGGTCCACACCTAGCTCAAGGAGCTGGAGGACATGGGTAAGGATAGTTTCATGCAGACATGGGTTATGAACAAGAATCTCCATAAGATATTCAAGGTATGATCTATGTATTTTCTTTTGGATGACATTTTAAATAGACACAGGTGCTAGTTGTTCTCCTTTTCTCGTGAGTTCTTTTTGAGACTTCAAGGTTTTGGTTGAACTATGGACTTGACCCTCACGCTTAGAGATTCTTTCTAGAGGAGGCCCGCTGATCACACACTAGAACTAATAGTGTGACCTAACTCTTGGTGGCGAGATTTGTGGTTGGGATATCTTAGTCATGGAGTCGAGGCCTTATGATGTCATTCTTGGTATGGACAACTTCCATTCATACCAGGATTGATTTTATTAGGCAAAAAATGTAGTGTTTCTGTGAGGGTGAAAATGGGATTTACTTTATGATGAATTGGAATACCAATAAGCATGAAGTAGACTCTCACAAAGAGTAATGCATGGGATCGTTCAGTGGTGGAATAGTTAGACCCCATGATGTTTCCGCAGTATAAAATTGTTTCTTACCATCCATACTTAGCTGGGATGCCACTAGTGAGTGTGGAAGTGTTCTTGTTTTTTAAATTTGTGTGGATGCTAGAGGTTGTAAATAGAGGGCCTAGTAAGACCCAACATTCACTATTGAGAATCCCTGTTTCACTTGTAAATACCCCTGCATGTTTAGTGTCAACCCTAAACGTGTATTTCTTGTGGAAGATTTATCACAATTCATCCAAGGTTTGATGTGAACTATGGGTTTCTGTCTGTATATGTGTTAGGTTAGCATAGAGGTGATCCACTAGACTCCATGACTGTAGATGGATTGTAGTGCTTGGTACTTTTACACTTATCGCAGCTAAAGAAACATGTTCATGTTATTACATGATGTTGTCCTAGTAGAAGCTGGACATTAGAGTGGTTGATCTCAGTGGTTTCTCAAGGTGCGTGCTTATAAGCAGCACATGTACCCTTGGCGAACTCAGTTTTCTTCCCTTGAGTGTAGGCTTGTTATTTTCAGGGATGAAAATCTTAAGGTGGGGAGAATATAATGTCTCAGAAATTCAATGTATTTTTTAATTATATGGGATTATTAAGAGACTAGATGCTTTGATGGAACCTGATTCAGAGGCTCGGTGATCCCAAAATAAAATTTTGAACTTTTTTAAGTTCATTTAAATAAGTGTTCGATTGAGTTTTCTAACTTTTAAACTGGTGATCAGATCAAAAATCTGAGGACACTGTTGAAATCAGAATGAAATGTTTCTCCTAGAAAGGACCTAACTTTGACTGGAGAGGGTAAAATAGAAATGATAGTTTTCAGAATTTTTGGAAGAAAAATAAAATAACTTTAAATGTTATTTTATTTGTTTCTCTTCAATATTGATTGGTGGCATATCGGCACTACGGTGCGGCGATGAGGCAAAAACGAGTCACATTAAATGAATCCCATTAACGAAGCTCTTAAATGTGCATTATAATGTATCATTAATTGAATAATAACAAATACGTTGTTTCATATATGAAATAATGTAACGATGTGGCGGCACAGTGTAATAGAAACACTGCGATGAATTTCTCTTTTAATGAGGTAATGGGTTGGATAATTAGATCTATAATTTCTCTGATGGATAGTCAGGTAATTCTCTCCAATGAAGAATACTGATGAATCACTAGTGACACCGACACACCTCAAAGAATGGGACCAGAGAGTGAAAAATGCAAACACCTTAGAATGGAACATGAATCCCCATGGATGGATCACTTCAATAAAGAATCTATCCTAGGTAGGGGTTTAATTTTTTGTGTTTTGAGTTTCCTTGTTATTCTTTCTAAAACAATAAAAACAGATCAACTAATAAAAAGGGTGATCAGTGGGTCACTTGTTCTTTCATGAGGGTTCTCATTCTCAGGGTTTTGCATTGGGGTTAAATTGTTTATAGAACATAAATTTTCTTTTCCCATGTTTTAAACAATAATGCAGAGGGTGAGGGATGACATAAACAAGGCCAGGGCCCCTCCTCCATGGGAGTTCTTGTTCATTCTTCACGACCGGACTTATGAATTGACGATGAATAATTTTTGAGACTGTAATAGGGAATAAAGAACCCCATGGAGGATAGAGTCATAAACAGTTCGAAGAACAGACCAACATAGAAAACCTGGTGGTCCATGGAAAATCCTACCAGTGCGTCGATGCCAGCAGCGACTGCGGGAGGGTGGCGGCGTGCCACGACGGTGTGCTGAGGCAGCAACCACTTCCGGATCGACCTGTAATGGTGCAACATGATCCACTGACAATGGGATGGTAGATGGTGGATAGGGATATGGAAACCCAACTGCATCGGTGGAGCGGGTCATGGCTGGGGCCGTGGCATGGTGCACTAGAACGCGGTCCAGTGAGGATTGCATGTAAAATCAAGGGGCAACCAACTTATCCTGCCACGAGGCGCACGAACCAGATGCCCTCCTAGAATCAGGGCTATAGGAGACCATCCCACTATGTGGGATAGACTAGGGGCACAAACTGGGCCATTGAGAAGCTTGGTCTAGAGTAAGTCGACCCACTGGCAGCATGGGATGGGAAAGAATACTAGACCACTACTATAGACCAGGCTGGATAAATCTGAATAGCTGGTCGGACTAGAGGGCTAGACCCACAACCGATCTGGGCTGGGTCCAGTAAGGCTCAATGGGCATGGCCCAATATCCAGTCTAGACTAGGCCAACCCAGACTCAACTAGGTCAGGTCATGCGGGGCCCCTAGGTTGGGTTGGTCAGGTCGGTCTGACTGGGTCAGACTGGGCCTAGATACAACCAGCCCCTGTTTACTAAAACACCCATATCTTTCAAACAAAGCATTTTTTTGATGATCCATATGAGGGTTTGGGAACCTTGAGACAATATGACCATTTTGATATACTCTAATTTAGTATTTGAGTAAGTTAGAGGACATCATATTGATTTTAAGAGTAGGATATCCCAGTACAAGAAGACTTTGGGAAGAATTGGGGTGGTTATTATAAAGAAATGTTAGGATAGTTACTCCCTTGATGACTCAGGGCACAAATACTTATTATCCCTCTACATAGGTAGAGAAGATACTTCCCACACCATGGGTGTGGGCTCGGTTTTCTATGAGTAAATTTTCTCTAGGGGTGTTACTCCCTTATTGGATTAGGGTGCGAGTTATCGAAGATGTTCAAGACTTTGGGCAGAATTGGGGTGGTTCCTATAAATAAATGTTATTACATTTACTCCCTTGATGACTCAAGGCACATGTAATACTTATCCCTCTTCTTAGGTAGAGATGAGACTCACCACTTCATGGGTGTGGGTTTTTTTTTCTATGAGTGAATTTTCTCTTGGGGTGTTACTCCCCTATTGGATTAGGGTGCGAGTTCTCGAAGATGTTCAAGACTTTGGGAAGAATCGAGGTGGTTTATATAAAGAAATGTGAGTACATTTACTCCTTTGATGACTCAGGGCACATGTACTCCTTATCCCTATTCTTAGGTAGAGACGAGACTCCCCACATCATGGGTGTGGGTTTGTTTTTCTATGAGTGAATTTTCTCTAGGGGTGTTACTCCTCTGTTAGATTAGGGAATGAGTTCTTGAAGATGTTCATGAATGAAGAGTAGGTACTCTCTTGTGGGACTAGAGAGCCAGTCCTATAACCTTAGAGTCAGCACTACCCTACCGAGTAGGGAGTGAGTCCTCTATTCTAGGAGTTAGTACTCCTCTACCATCCTAGGGTACGAGTCTTCCTTACTCTTACTTCCGGCAGAGTCAGTACTCCCATGTCAGGCTAGGGTGCGGGTCCTCTAACATGGGGTTGGTACTCCCCTAATGTACTATGGTTTAGGTCCCCTATATAGAATAAACTAATAGAGTTGGTACTCACATATTTTACTGGGGTGCGGGTCCTCTAGTCACTGAGTAGTACTCCCCTACAGGGTCTGGTGGGGGTCCTCAATATACAAAGTAGTACTCCCCTATTATAATAGGGCGTGGGTCTTTCATGAGTAGTACACCCCTGTTGGAACTAGGTCTCAGGTCCTCACTTACATAGTAGTACTCCCCCACCTCCGAGTAGCATCAGGGAGTGGGTTATCCCTAAGAGTTGGAGCTCCCTTGACTATAGAACACAACTATGAGGAGCAAGCCTTTCCGCTTGAAGAGATCGATACCTAAGTAGGATCAAGTTCTCCCTCAACGGACTGAGGCACGAGCCACTCTCTGTCGGAGTGACTGAGGTACCACAGGTTAGTCTGGAGTAGTGCTCCCTCAACTCTGAACAATGGATAAGGACTTGCATCTTCACTTTGGTTTCCTTAGTCTTGCATTGGGTGCAAGACTGTGATGACTACACCTCTAGTGTCGATCACTAGAGTTGGACCTAGTAGAATGTTCTCGAGGGAGTGTATCCCTCATATGGGTAGTTCCATAGATGGATGAGCTCATGAAGTGTGATATCTGAGTTTGTGTGTTATGACTTGAGCCTTTGGTGAGAATCCTGATGCTGGATATGAGGTCGGGACCTCCTGTTACTTAGTGGATAAGAAGAGTATATCTAGATGTCCATGGTTTATGTATGGGAATATACCTGAGTAGAGATGAATATAATTTTCTTCATGTTTTTTCTCTTGTGTTTTACCTTTGGGGTTTCCGGGTCCCCTACTGAGTATTGTTTTACTCACCCCTACACGGGCTTTGACCACACATGTCGTGTCTTGTGCAGACAACAGATGCTTTGATGGAGTTCAGGGAGGACCAGGACCAGGTAGTGTTTAGTATGAGTAGACATACGAGACGTACTCTACGGAATCAGGTAGCTACCCTCCACATACCCTTCAGGTGCAATATTCTACAGACATCTTACAGAGATATTTTCTATTTTTTTTCAGTTTTTCTTTTGTTGGGTTTGTATTTTGGCCCATTTTACATACAAATTGTACCTTTTATTAGTTTTTGTTTAGTGTCATGCATGTTTTAATTTATAGCTATTTGGGATGTGGTTGTGCGCGCACGCGTGAATAAAGTTACTCAGAAAAATGCCTACCACTCATGGGATAATGCCTTCAGTGCTAGTCACCAGCCCATGACCTTTGGGAGGCAGGCTTGGGGTAGTCATGACATGAGACTTTGGGGACAGGTCGTGACATATTTTCAAGGTGATTAAGTTATGTGACACTGAAGATGATTATAAAATAGTGGGATACATCCTTTTTATATCTTGTGTAGTGGTGGGGATGACATCTATGACCTTTTCCACCACCCTATTATATGGGAGGATAGTGTTTTTGTGCTCAAAGGATAGGCTCCTAAAGTGTTTGGATGTGGAAATAGATTCCACCTGATTTTCTACAACCCATCAATGATTAAAAAACCAATAGGGATTCATCACCTAAATTATTACATGTTCCATATCTAGTTTCTTGATTGATCCACATATTTTGTACTCCCATACTAGAGAATTCACCAACTGGAACTATAGGAAATGAGTTGGTGACACGATATGTTGAGGCGCTAGGTTCACAACCTTCATGGTAGCTGAAGAATATGACCAATGTGTTATATTTTCATGTATAATATCTTGAGGCTCCTTTCAACTACTATAAGTTGATCCAGATATCTTAGAATTAAATGGTTCATTATATTGTTCCATTGGGATTAAAGGGAGTTCCTAAAGGTCTTTAAAAAAATTATAAATAAGAAATCCATTAATTTAGGATCACATGA
Organism: Viscum album; assembly: GCA_963277665.1. Lineage (NCBI taxonomy): Eukaryota > Viridiplantae > Streptophyta > Magnoliopsida > Santalales > Viscaceae > Viscum > Viscum album. The sequence goes on along the minus strand of OY728125.1, from coordinate 181,532,495 downwards.
AAGAGTTCATGACCAATTGAACTCTTCTATGGGTAAATGATTCACATCAAGATCACCAAAATTTTTTCGACAGGCCCCCAAGTCCATAGAGTTTTGATTTAGTATGAAAATTATTTCCAAAGGAATGTATTCAAAACAACATGCCAATGAAACTTTGGGTGAAAATTGGTCGATAGGATGAGGGATTGGATCTAACATTTTTTTTCTAGTGTGAGACTATTTTATAAGATTTAAGATGTATTGATAAATACTTCATGATAAAAATATTACTAATGGTTACCTCTGTAAAAGTGATAGATTGAATCCATGAATCTTACTAGTGAATTTACTATGGTTTAAAGCTACACAATTTGGTGCTCTAGAATTTATCACCATCCAGTTAGGCGGTAGGTGTTGTAGAATTGGGATCAGTCCCATGAGAGGGGATTCCTAAATATACCAATAAAGAAAATTAGAAACCATGTATTTTAGTGGTTCTTAATGGGACACATAACAACTTTTAATGTCATGTGAGAATGATAACTATGGTTCCATTTAATATCACGCATCCATGAACAAGTGAAGTTCCTTTTTTGTTTGTGTGTCCAAGACCTAATAAAGTTCCTTCTAAGGATGTGCATCCAGGACCAGGTGAAGTGTTTTTAAGGTTTTACATACAACACCTATGATGTGTTGAGATTAATCCTTAGATATCCATCCTATATATTCTGGTTAACTGAAATAAAATCCCACATAGTTTGAGTTTCATGGTTTAAGGCATTGTGTCAGGATCAGTCTATGCAGTTTAACATCACACAATAAGAAATATTGTGTTATGAAAGGGGTTACCACAATAGATCAAATGAAGATTATACATAGGTGATCTTTTCTATTAATCCTGTATATCGGGAATAAAATTGGATAATATATGGTTAGGTATTACACTAATTATGTGGTCCATACACGGGTATCCACCTCTTATCAATTTGAAACTAGATAGGGAATGTCGATTGGACCGATAAGAAATATGTCCTAGTGAAAATGAGTTGGGTATTACACGGGATATGATTCCTAGATATGTATGTTAAATTCTTGTCTATTGGTAACTATATGATGAAGGAATACTAGAATCATGAGGTATATGGCCCATTGAGATAGAGTTAGGCCTTACATATGGGAAACCCATATGTGTATTTCTACTTTTTATCTGTTAGTAACTATATGAGGAAAGAATAATAAAATAACAAGGGATATAACCTTGAGGAAGGGTTGGGAAATACACCTGATGGGTGGTTTTTATAGATCCCTAGTTCCTTGAGTGTGTGAAAGGGGCTCATTGGATACTAGGGATGATAAGAGGCTTGATATGGGGAACCTGAGATGAGCATCACGATCCAAGGGAGGTTCCACCAGTATTCACATGTTAGAGACCCTTATTATCAAGGGAATAAATGATTTTAATCCCCCTATGGGTCTTATCAATGGGATAGTATTTCCCATGTAAGAACCTTCATGGGTGGATTGATCCTCATTATCAAAGGAATACATGAATAAATGGGATATATTTGGAATGAATATCCCTAACATGTACTTTAGGAGGTTCTATAGGAGGTATGTGTAGATGGTTGCCTAGATAGTTGACCAGGGTGAATGGGGAACTCAATTAAATTACATGGGTGAATATTTACCAATTTTGGTGACCTAGGAATTACCCCTTTAGAAGTATATGAGAACTAATCTTTCTAGGGAGACCGGGGCACCATGCAAAGAAGGGTTTAAAATATTATTACATTAAAACATAGGGGAGAGAGTAAACAAGAACTATTTTTGGTGGACTATAGGAGATGGGAATGAACTTTTAGGGAATACCAAGGCACAAAGCTTCTAGATAGATGGGTTCCTAGATAGGTGACCAAGGTGAATGGGGAACTCAGGTAAATTAATTAGGTGAATATTCACCAAATTTGGCGACCTGGGCATTACCCATTTAGAAGAACCTAAGAACGAATCTATCTAGGAAGACCATTGAACCATGAAAAGGAGGGTTTAAGATAAAATTACATTAAAACCTAGGGACTAAGTGAACATGCACTCTTTTGGGTGGACTCTAGGATCTGGGTGTGACTTTTTTGGAAAGACATGGAATGACCCTTCTGGGACAAATAGGGCATTGAGATGGCATGTCTTAGTCCTTCAAATGCATCTATTTGGGAGGGTCATTCACCTTGATCTTTATGATTACATGAGAAAATTTTTATTTTAACATCCATATTTATTAAAATATAGAATTACCCTTGTATTGATTCAATTTCCCCTAGTTTAGAGTCAAAACTCACATGGAGGGGAGTTTGGACGAAAAGTTGGTCATGAATCTCAGGCACTTAGGAGTTCTTGGGGCTTCACCTTCATCATTAATTTCTCTCCCCCACACTTAGTGTCCAAATTTGGAGTCTATGGGTCATTATATAATCATTTTTATCTTAGTTTCTTGGTAATATTGGTGGTTGTATCGGGCTCCCAACTCCTTCGAGTAGGAAATGAGATGTAGATGTGGATAATTGTTGTGTGTGTCATGCATTGTAAAACCAAGGAAGATTGGAAACATGAAACTAATTCAAGAGTTATGTATGAAATAAGATATATGGGTATGGGTGCTAAAATTAGGTGCCAAAAATTCTTCCCCTCCCATTGGATTTAGTTTTCTCAAAGCATGGTGAAATTATTCCTTTCTTAAAATTCAAGTGCCAATAGTACTGATAAAAGGAATTTTTTATGATAATAAATCCATTATATATAGTGTTTCATATCATCCACCATAAATGTATGATTCATGAACCTTCCCAATTCTTTATTTAATGTGATACTACTCTACACTCATATAGAGTTCCTTACCTCCTTTCTCTATGTTATGAATACTCCTAATATTTCACAAAGAGCTCGCCCATCCCCATCCATGTGATTCAGCCTAACACTCACACAAAGAACCTACCTACTTGAATTCACCTGACACTAATGATCTAAACATTCTTATAGTTTCCACAATCCATGATGATATCATCCATTTACAAAATTTAATTCTTGATAATTAACAAATCCATAATAACAAAACAAATTAAATCCAAACTATGATTTTATCCCTTAAAGGGGGTTATGCCAAGGAGCAATAATTATTACACTAGAATCTCATTGAAATAAAATGACCCAAAAAATGAGTTGGAAAACCAAATCATACTCCCGTAAAATTTAATAAAAAAATAAATAAATAAACAATATAAAAAACAAAAACAACAATTTATATTTATATAGAGGGTATTAGAAACCTCAAAGATGCACACACCTAATACACCCAAGTGGGTAATGCCTTATCCATCACCATAATGATTTATAAGAACCCACCAAGAGAATTATTATTTATGTTATATATATGTTTTAAATTTCCTTATAAGGAATAATTATTTGTTTAAGTTTATACACTAGAAACTTTTCTCCCCTACCATTAAAGAGAATGTGCCTTTTGTGGTGTTATGTCACGAACTAGTCCAAATACCCTGGCACCCTAATACCTGATCCAACAATAATAAGGAACTTACGACATTACTAATCCTCATGGGTTGGATACAATTATCTAACATTATACACGATCAACGGGGAACACATTTTCCAAAAAAATAATCAAAGATAAAAAAACAAGTCAGTATGATCAACACTCGAGAAAGGAGAAGTACCAAAAACATACAGTTATCATAAAAACCAAAGTATATAGAAAAAATTCCCAAAGGAAACTAAAATTTCAAATAGAAAAAAGTTTTAAAATCTATGCATAAAAAGTGGAGAAAAATTCCATCGGTCACCATCACCACTCCACGGTCCAAAGTATCATGAAAATCAATTACCACCAAGTGCCACTTTCCCTTTATTTGGACCTGACACAATGAAATATACAAACACTCGAAGGAAAAGGTATCAAGTGAGATATAAATATTAGTATGATCTCTTCAAGTTTTCTATAACAGATTCCATAAAAATAATCCAGTCATGATTTTAATTTAAATAAAATAGGGCATTACATAACATATCATTTTCATATTTAAAATGAAACATTCTTTGTTTTAAATGGATAGAAAACATTTCAAACATGGATTTAATAAAAATTTTATATAAAATTATTTATATAAATAATTTTTTCATGAGTAAAATAGTTCTATAATAAATAGAATATATAATTAAATCACACACAATAAGAAACATAGTTATCTTGCATGAAGTACTTTAGTTTCTGGATTTAGTGTCCTCACACATCTTAAATCAATGATCACTTCTAAACATGTGTGAACATGTCCCTCAGGCTTAGGCCAAATATGAATAATTAACATCCCATTAGGGATAATATTGATTTACTTGTTTTTTAGTGTTTTAATCATCAATATATTTCCATGGGATCAAGATCCTATCATTCTTATCCCAAATAACCCACTAACTACCTATGATTTAATGTTCTTAATCAATTAATTAATAGTGGGAAAATCATTTAATTTTAAATTAATCATCATTTTCAATTCAATTTACCAATTTTTTAGTTTCAATATGCCAATTAAATTTCAAAAACAATCATGGTTTTTCATCATTTCAATTTAATATATTATCCCAAAAAAAAATCAAATCATTTCATCAATTACATGATTCTAAAAATTCATTCCACAATTCCAATACCATTGAAATTGTAGGGTTTTCTCTATTCCATGCCATTTCAGAGAATACTATGGGCTAGGATATTCTCTCACAATGGAATGACATACTATGAATTATGGGATAGAAATGTGAAGAGAAAATAATGATCTATATTCGGTGGAGACAGACTCTAAGATTACCCTACACTACCTACAAGGTCAGATCAGGGTGCCTTAGTCTATTACTTACCTCATTCACTATTGTAAATCTTTGATCAATGAAAATACTAACTTAATTCATAATTGGTGTGAAGGGAATTGGGACACCGTATTTTGGTCTTTAAGATTATACCATGATAACTTATGTACCTACTATTGTAGTATTATATATTTTTCTCTTGGATATGTAGATATTATTAGGAGTGATGCTCTCAGTCTCTACCATTTTAGGCCTCCGTGATCTTTCATTCTCTTTTGTATTTTTAGTTTTAAATAAAATAACTAATATTGTGTGTGTGGAAAGAGTGATCAAAAGAAAACTTATTAGAGGATATCCACTTACCAGGAAAGATAAACTACAACAAAAATGATGATCAATCACCAAATGAAAAATATGGAAGGATTGAAAATCTCTAAAATTTCCTAGGGAAGTATCTAGGTTGAGAGAGGAAGGTTTCATGATTGAATGAAATGAAAATCACTCATACAACACCCTAATAATTGTAACTCATGAGAATTACATGACCTGTAATCCAATTACACATTTTGTTGTTTATGAAGAATGAAAAAATTAAGAAATGCGTCACATTTTTATGAAAAATTGATTTTTCCCTTACATGTCTTAAATTCCAAGTACATGGTGTATAACATTTCATGACCTGTAAATATTTATGACATGTGCAGGGTAAAAAATAAAAGTCATATAAACCAAATCCACAACATGTAATCTCCCAACAGACAATAGAAAACCCTATTTTTAATAAAAAACAAAGAAACAAAAACATTCTACAAACTTGGGGAGAACCTCATAGTGACACTATCCCATTTATACCCAAAATACATTAATTCAAACAAACACACATCCATGAAATTTAAGTCATTTTTCCCAAAAAGTCTCTCAACCCCTGTGAAGCCCACAAATGCACCCAAATGAGGATAAAAACAAAACATGGACAAAGGAGTACCTGAAAAGGATAACAGAATGTTAAAAAATCTCCACCATAAAAACTTTCTATCTTTAGAAATCTTATCAAAAAGTTTCTATATAAAATAAATGAGGCCACTTCTCTATCATTAGTACCTCATACTCCCATGTTTTATGAGATTCAAAACCATGCTACCAGAGAAGACTGACCAAAGGTATCATACTCCCAGGAAGTACCTTTGTCTCTAAATCAAAAATCCTGAATGGATGCCCAATCATGGATAAATCAGGCTCAACATCAAGATCCTCCCAAACCATGACATGAGATGGGTCAGAAAGATACTTATGAAGCTGTGATATATGGAACACATCTTTCATCAATGCAAACTACGGTGGAAGTGTTAAATGATAATACAATTTCCCTACCTACTCATCAACCTCAAAAGGTCTAGAAAAATGAGGATAAATCTTGTAACACCCTAAGATTTTATGGAATGTATCTTTTTAAATTTAATATCTAAGACAACATAGGTTGCAAAAAACACCAAACTTGAAGGAACAATGATTAAATATCATTATTTTAAAATGAAAATTATAAACTAGCTATTAAATTAGTGGGAATGAATAGTTTTAACCAAATTATGAAATTAATATATTATATATTTAAATAATTTTTTTAAATTCATCAAAATGATTTTATAGGCAGAAGATATGAATGAATCCCATTTTATACATTAAAAGAATATTTTTCTAAAGGCAATTTTAATACCTTTTAATGATGTACTTGTTTAAAAAATTATTTAAACTTTTATAAATTATATTAAACAAAATGAGCTTCATTTTTTAAATAAATTTTTTAAAATTATCTTCTGGTGAAATTTTTGTATTTTTTTAGAAAATATTTATTTCGTAGTAAATAGTGAAAAATTATATTTTTTATCAAACTGTCATTTTCATTATATTATTAGTATATTTATGAATTTAATAGAAAAATTACCTATTAAATTATAAATAAAATTTATGTATCTCATGAATGAGAATATAATATATTTATATAATGGAATAAGTAGATAAAGTTTTTAAAAACAATAAATTAAGTGTTGATATTTTGTTTTTGTGAAACATAAATGATTATTTAAAATTTTATAATTAAAATAATGATTTAAAATAATATTTATTTTCATAAAATAGATTTATAAGTTAATATTTTTTGTCTTATGATTATAATATAATTTTATGATATCTTAATTAATTTCTCAAAGTGTCATAAAAAGAGTTATAATATTAAAATCAGTATTTTTCGAGTAAATGATAATTTTATTTAAAAAATTAATTTCTTATATTTAGAAAATTAATTTCATAAAATGGATCCCATTTTTGAATTATAAACATCTATAAATTGTTAGAGTGAATTTTTGGTATTTTTCTAAAATACTTGAATTTTTTGTGAATAGTAAAATACGATAATTTATGGTGTAAATATATTATAAGTTAAATAAACTATTACCTAAGTTATTGATGATATAATAAAAAAATCTAAAAATCACCTTAATTATTTTAATATATTTGGTGATACTTATCAAGCAATTAATAGTCTTTAGAAAAAATAATAAATAAATGAATAAAATATTCAAAAAACACCCCTCTCCCCCACTATAAATACCACCCCTTCTCCTCACACCTAAAAATCCTTTAATATTGTCCAATTTATGCCCATTCAATCTCCCAAGCCTCTCTCCCATATTATAGGCTTTTCTATTTCTCACCTAAATACCATTTCAAAGTTTCTTAAGGGGGTTCTCAAGGAGAAGAATTCAAGAGGTATAAATCCCCTTTCATTCTTTTAATTTCCTTTCAATTTATTTTATTTTCTTATCCTCTACTTAACTACTATATAAAAAAATGAATGATAAATCCCATATATTATATATACTATAATTTTATTATGATAATTAGATATCCACCATCAATTCTCTTCTCTTCCTCTTTTTATTTTAAAAATGAAAACACCATCCGTGAGGTGCTGATTTACCACCTTCATGGACGTTGATTTTTAGGTTTTCAATTTATCCTTAAAGGATGGTCATGAAACCATATTTATGGTCAAAAAATATTATAATATATTTTTTACATCCTATTTAGTGTTCTATAACCATTATATATACATGATATTATTTAATGAAACAAAACTAGTTTGTGATGATCAAAAACCACCTAAATAATCTAAACGATTATAAATAAAGTATTTTCTAATGATTCATCCTAACCACAAATAAATAAATGACTTATATAAAAATTTAATAATATTAATTTTCATTAATAAAATATAATTTCAATACTGTATATCTATTCCCATTTTTCATGATCTTTCATACACGTACATAAGTGAACTGATCATGAAAACCAAGGAAACGAACGCTCCCAAATGATAAAATTGTATCTTATAACTCATAAAAAAGGCCATAAATGAACTTAATAAAATTATAATAAATTAAATAAATGTATAAAATTTAATTAATTAATTAATTAATTGATTTAATCTTATTATGTAGGACATTTAGTATAAGTGTAAAACGCTTTCAAATATAAGGTAAGTGTTTTCTCATCTCACTTTTATTTCTATAATATATGCCTTATTCACCACTTTTTCTTGTGTGTGGTGTATATATACTTATTATTGATGTATAATATCATGAATATATTTATCTTCATTGTATTTAATGGCTTATTTTATGATCATTAATTTTATGGGTCATATAGTTTGACTGTTTGCAATGTGATAAGAGATTCTTCCTGAACCTCCATTTTTCATCCGGGTTATGCTTTCTCTATATTTACCCCAATGTAATTATTCATTATTTTTATATAATTATTATAATTGTTTTTTATATGTTCCAAAATCATGTATCTAGATCATTTTATCTTTATTTAATTGGGAAATACACATTTTATAAGGTTTTCTTTTCAATTCCTCCTGATAAACAAGCCTGATTTAAGAGATCTTTCCAATTTCATACCTATTTTTAGGTAGACTCCATAATTTGTTTTAAACCACCAATATTTTTCTAAAATCACTATTATTATCATAAAATACTATTTTTTTTCATTACTGGTTTTATGTAAAATATTAAGCCTTTTTCCATTTTAAAGCCACTTTAATATTTTCTCTTAATCCACACTAAAGAGGCTTATTTATAAAGTTTCTTAAAAACTATTTTTACATGTTTTCATTTCATTAAGACATAATTTATAACTCAAATATAAATTAATTTTATTTATATTTTATTTCTACGATATTTATGTTTATAATTTTATTTTATGATAAATAGAAATGATTTTCCAAAAGATCTCTTCTTGCCAAAGTAAAAAATGGTTTTCTCATCTCACTTTTACTCATGTGAGATATATGCCTTATTATCCACTTATTTCTTATGATTGGTGCATGTACTGACCATGATATATCATATCATGAGTCTTCTTATTATCATGATATTATAAGTTTCATTTTATGATTTAAATGTTTCAAAGTTGTATGGGAAACTTTGGAATGTTTAAAGATTATTTTACTAAATAAATTTTCAATGGTATAATTTAAAAGTATCTTTAGATATTTCAACATCATTTTTTGAATCTTTTTCTTCATTGAGTTTTATCTCTTATGATAGAATTTACCATATTTTTTAATGGTTTTATGATCATTGTGGCTATGGATGTTCTATTTTTTTTTACCATTTATGGTTTATGTTTAAATTATTCACAGTTCATATGATATTTTTTTTAAAAATGTTTATATTGTTTATATTTTAACCTTTTCATATGAGGAATGTGTTAGACTTAGTAACTGATGTGAAGGGCCTTCTATAACCCCTCAATGCATGAGTAGGTATCATGATATGAAATCAGTTGGCGACAAACCCTTCACATTTGTTTCCAAGAAGTTTTAAATTGTCAGGAGGATATATCTTGACATAAATCAGATTGATTTCTACCCATAGACTTAGATTATCATGAGGATAGATCTTGATAGTAACTATCTTGAGGATAATGCATATTTATAACATTATGCATTCCATAATTATTATTATTCCACATAATTATTATATTAGTTAGAACATACATGGTTAAGTTTCATTCTCATGTGATTATTTATATGAAATTATTTATTCAAATTTTATTCCTTCCATATTATGTTCATGATTTTTTAATGGAATGCGTTTTTATTTATTCACCATGCATTATTATTTATGTTGACTTATGTTGTATTTATTATCCTTATTGAGCATCTGAGATCACCCCTTTATTATGTTTTATTTTTCCCAAGGATGAAAAGATGTTTATTATGAATGAAATATAGGGATAATCTAGTAGTTATGGATGTTTTCAATGGATTTTATATGTTGTTTTTTCCTTTAAAGTTATAATGTAAAACTTATGTTGGTATCTAGTTTTCAAAAACTACTAAAGTATTCAGTCCTTTGGGATGCACACACTTGTAAATAGTACAAATGTAATAAAGTAAGACACTGGATATGGGATAATAGGGCCAGTGTCTCAATATTTTGTATTAGAGAAATTTTAGTAGGAACCTTGGAAACTAGATTTATAAAACATAGATTATGAAACATAACCCAACATAAAATTTGAGGATAATAATATAAGAAAATCCTAGAATTTGGGTAAGGTAGATATCATGGGTGTCTTCTTAGAAATATATCCCAGTCTAGATACTAAAAGTGGACATGGTTCTAGAATAGATATACCTAGGGTTAAAAACTCAAACAAGGCGTATCATACCTAACATGGTGTAACTTCGTACATGAAAAGAAACCTTACTGTGCACCTGGTTTGACACTCCTAGGGGATGTGATTAGGGTAATTCAAATTTAATTTAAAAACCATTATGAAGGATTTAAAAGTAAATATGTCCCAAAAGGAACCATGTTTACGATTATGAGGTTAGCTAGGCATAAATTTCCAATATATGTTAAGTGTTGGGCTTGTTCGAAATTATGCATTATGATTCATAACATAATTCAGTGTATTCCATTTTTTAGAAATTTCACAAAGTAGAATTAATAAAAACCATATAAATGCATGTATTACAAGTAGGTATTTACCTCTTATATAAGATAATGATATTACAACATGAGTTGAAACTAAATCTGAGTAACTTATAACTATACAGGGACAATTGAATTAGGTAATGAATAATATCCTTACCCTTATGGAGAATCACGATTGAGAATTTGGAGGATCAATGTTAGACTGCTTCCTAAGATAAAAACCTCCAATATTTAATGGGACCACAAATCTATTTTAATATGAACAATGTATAAGTTTCTTAGAGAATATATTTCTTACTTTAGGAAGCAATGAAAAAGTTAATGTTGTAATGAAATTTTATAACCTCTTTGAAGATGTAAATTAGTTATGTTTATTGATTCAAAACATAAATAAGTATGAAGAAGTATAAAACATGGAATATAAGTAATTTGAGGAACCTTTCTTGGAAACATATTTCCATTAAGAACAATGAACAGATATAGAGAGGAAATTTATGAGTCTGATAAAAAAGGAGGATGAGAATGTTGCTAATTATGAACCAAATTTATAAGGTTATCAAGGCATGTTGAAGACTACATACATAACCCAAGAAGTAAGATTAATATTTTATTTGATCGGTTAAATTAATTACTATGAAGGGTACTAGTCTCCCAAAATTTATCATCATATGAAGATATAGTCTCATATGTTATGAAGATAGAAAAATAATTTTCTAAATATTATTATTTTAAAGGAAAGTAGGAGAAGAAGATAACAAAAAAACAAAAAAATAAATAAAGGGAATAAGGGAAAGAAATTTTTTCCCAAATTTGATAATTTTGGAAAGAATCACCCAGGAAAGTGCTTGAAATGATTGGGTGTTTGTTATAAGTGTGGAAAAAAGGGTCACTAGGAAAAATAATGCAAATGGAAGAAAGAAAAGACTAATATTTAGTGTTTCAACTATATTGAAATTGGGAACTATGAAAATAAATGTCCTAAGTATCAAGAAAATATACCTCAAAATAAGAAAATGGATCAGAGTCAAGCATATGATATTACTAAAATTAAAGGGGAATAATTAAAGTATTTTTTTCTTAGCTTCAAGATTTATGTAGTAAAATTATTTTATCAATGATACTCTGGTTATAAGAATCATGGGATATATAAGGATTGTACTATAGTACTTATTCTTTAAGGATTCAGAAGAATTAAAGGAGATTAAGGTATCCATATATTTGGTATGTGATATTAATAGTTACATTATGATGTTTGGGGAATATAATTTTGGAAATTTAGTGATCTTTTTACTAAATGTTTAGAATTTTAATTTAGATTGAATTATTTTGAATGAGTCTTAAGGTAAATACTTATGTAATGGATTAATTTGAACTTTAGATATTATTGTTTGAGGTTAAAGTATGATTTATTAAATACTTTTCTATAAACTTTTTGGTTTTAGTAAACATTTAAGAGGATAAAATAATGAATTAAGATCCATATGATTCATTAAAAGTGATTCAGGCATGGAAACATATATCTTGAACATTCATTTAGAGTTGTAAGATATGAAGTGAAAATAGATCGTAGCACAACCAATGGATGAGATTATGCTTATGAAATGAAAATTAATCAAGAAATTTTATTTTATCAAAGACTTATAGGAATATTAAAATAATTCCCCAACTCTAGGGAAAATTATTTTAAAATAAACAAATTATTCATTTACTTTTATTTCTGAGAAGTCAGTGGTCTTTTAACCGATCACATATTTATGGTTTTGTGATGGTTAAATTTAAAATAAAAATGTTATCTATCAATATCTATTAGAACATGATATTTATATTTATATTCCATGTTCATGTTATCAATTTATAATAATGATTTCATACCCTAAATCCTATTTTTGGTGACGTTTTCTTTTCCCTTTCCCTCTTCTTAAGAGGATATTTTATTTACCCTATTTTCAATCTGGGATTCCAACAAAAGAATTTTCATGTATCAACCTTTGATTTTCCAAGTGAAATTTTAAAATTATTAGGAAAATGTTTTTTGAATGATGGGAGAGTGTAACACCCCAATAATTTATGATATTAATATTTTTAAATTTAATTTATTCGATAGAATAGGATTCACAAAACAGCAATCTTAAACAAACAATGATTAAATATCATTACTTTAAAACGACTGTTATAACCTAGTTGTTAAATTAGTAAGAATGAATAGTATTAAACAAATTATGAAATCTATATATTATATATTTAATTAAATTTTTTGACATTCATCCAAATTATTTTATATTAATAAGATAAGAATGAATCCAAATTCACATATTAAAAGGATATATTTTTCTAAAGGCAGTTTTACCACCTTTTAATGGAACACTTGTTTTAAAACTAACTTTTTACCATTTTATAATATATATTGAAAAAATAAACTTTATTTTTAAATTTGGAATGTCAAGGTTATCTTAGGCTGAAATTTTGGTATTTTTCTAGAAAATATTTATTTCACAGTTAATAGTGAAAAATACCGATTTTTATAAAACTGTAATTTTCATTATATTAATAGTATATTTATGATTTGAATAGTAAACTCACCTATGAATGTTTAAATAAAATTTAGGAATCTTATGAATGATAATAAAATATATTGATATCAAGGAATACTTAAATAAACGTTTTTAAAATAATAAATTATGTGTTGATATTTTTTGTGAAAGATAAATGATTATTTACAATTTTATAATTAAAATAATGATTTAAAATAATATTTATTGTCATAAAATAGATTAATAAATTTATATTTTGTTGTCTTATGATTATAAGATAATTTTATGGGACCTCAATTAATTTTTCAAAGTGTTATGAAAAAAATTATAATATTAAAATTAGTATTTTTTTTGAGAAAATGATGATTTTATGTTAAAATATTCTCATGTTTAGAAAACTATTTTAATAAAATAGAGTTAATTTTTGAATTCTATATGTCCAAAAATTGTTTGGGTGAGTTTTTGTGATTTTTTAAAATACATGAATTTTTGGTGATAGTAAAATACAATAATTTGTGGTATAAATACATTATAAGTTAAATAAACTATTCTATCATTCCTTGCGGATGTAATAACTAAAATATATAACTACACTTAATTAGTTTAATATATTTTCTGATAATTCTCAGAAAATTCATAGTCTTGAGGTAAAATAATAAACAAATGAATGAATTATTGAAAAAACACCCCTCTTCTTATCACCCTCACCACCCCATCTCCTCACACTTCTAAAACCTTGAAGCTTGTTTAATTTCTACCCATTTTCCATCCCAAAACCTCTATATCACATTCTTTTGTTTTTTATCTCACCAAAATAAAATTTCAATGTTCTTTAAGGAGGTTCTCAAAGAGAATAATTCTAGAGGTAAAAATCTCCTTTTGTTCTTTTAATTTCATTTCAATTTCTTTTCTTTTCTTATCCTTTCCTTACATAATCTGTCCAAAAATGCATGATAACTCCAATATCTTATATATAGTAGAATTGTATTATCATAATAGGATATACACCATAAATTATCTTCTCATTCCCTTTTTATTCTAAAAATGAAAACATCATCTGTGAGGTGCTGATTTACCATCTTTATGGATGATGAGTTTTCATTTTTCAATTCCTACTTCAAGACTGTTCATGAAACCATATTTATGGTTAAAATAGATTATAATATATTTTTATAGCCTATTTAATTTTATAGAACCATTATATATACATGATATTAATTAATGAAACAAAACATGTATGTGATGATAAAAAACCACCAAAATAATCTAAACATTTATCACTAACATCTTTTCTAATGATTAATCCTCACCCCAAATAACCAAATGACTTATAAGAAAATTTAAAATTTTGTATGTTCATTAATAAAAAATAATTTTAATTCTAGATATATATTCTCATTTTATATGATCTTATATACACGTATACAAGTGAACTGATCATGAAAACCAAGGAAATGAACACTCTCAAATGATAAAATTATATCTTATAAATCATCAAAAAGGCCATAAATGAACTTAATAAAATTATAATAGATAAAATATATGTAGAAAAGGTTCTTAATTAATTAATTAATGGATTTAATCTGATTATATAGGATCTTAGTTACAAGTGTAGAATGCTTTCAGACATAAGGTATGGGTTTTATCATCCCATTTTTATTTTTGTGAGATATGCCTTATTCACCACTATTTCTTGTGTATGGTGTATGTATACTTTTCATTGATGTATCATATCATTAATATATTTATCTTTATGTTATTAAATTTTTTATTTAGTGATCATTAATTTTATGGGGCATATGGTTTGACTGTTTCCATAGTGGTAAGAGATTTTTCCCGAACCTCTATTTTTCATTCAGGTTAAGCTTTTTCTCTCTTTACCCCAATGTAATTCATCATTATTTTTATATAATTTTACATTTTTTTTATATTTTACCAAATCATGTATCTAGATTATTTCATCTTTATTTTATGTGGAAATATATGTTTTATATGGTTCTCTTTTCAATTCTTCCTGATATGAAAGCCCGATTTAAGGGAACTTTCCAATTTCATACCAATTTTAAAGTATAATCTATAATCTATTTTAAGCCACTAATATTTTTCTAAAATAAATATTTTTTATCATGGAAATATATCTTATTTAATTTTTAGTTATATGAAAACAATTATTCCTTTTTCTATTTTAAATACTCTTTAATATTTTCCCTTAAACTGCAAAAAAAGAGGCTCATTTCTAAAGTTTCTTAAAAACTCTTTTTACATGTTTTCACTTTAGTTAGACATAATTTATATATAAAACATAATTTCATTGTACTTATATCTTATTTATATGATATAAATGTTTATAATCTAATTTTATGAAAAATAAAAATGATTTTCCAAAATAAATCTTCTTTCCGAAGTAAAATGGGGTTTCTTATCTCACTTCTACTTCTATTAGATATATGCCTTGTTTACCACTTATTCCTTATGAGTGGTGTATGCACTACACTTGATATATCATATCACGATTCTTCGTATTCTCATGATATTATAACTTTCATTTAATATTATTCCTTTATAGTTATTATGATTTAAATGGTTCAAATTAGTATGGGACACTTTAGAATGTTTAAGGATTATTTTACTCAAGAATTTTTCAATGGTATCATTTAAAAGTACCTTCATCTATGTAAAAATCCATTTTTTAATATTGTAATACATTGAGGATTATCTATTATGATACCATCTACTATGTTTTTTTGAATGTTTTAAGATTTTTTTGACTGTGGATGTGCTATTTTGATATCCTTCATGGTTTATGGTTAAATTATTCACATTTCATATACCAGTTTTTCAATATGAATGTTTATATAGTTTATATTTAAAAATTTTAATACTAGTAATTTATTTTACTTATTAAGTGATGGGAAGGGCCCTCTATATCCCCAAGATACATCGTTAGGTCACATGAGACAAAATCAGCTGGAGAAAAACCCTTCATGTTTGTTTCCAAGAAGTTTTAAATTTTCAAGAGGATAGATATTGACACAAATTAGACAGGTTTCTACTCACAGACATAAAATCTCACGAGGATAGATCTTGATAGTAACAATATTGAGGATATATCTTGATAGTGAATACATCTAACATTATGCATTCCATCATCATCATCATCATTCCATGTAATTATTCGATTAGTTAGAATACCCATGGTTAAATTTCATTCTCAAGTGATTATTTATATGGAATTAATTATTCAGATTTTATTCCTACCATATTATGCTCAATATTATGTTTTAATGGATTGATTTTTCAATTATTCACCATGCCTTATTATTTATGTTAGCTTTCACTTTATTATTTACCCATTCTGAGCATCTGATCTCACCCGATTCTTATCTTTTATTTTTTACTTTGGATGAAAATATGTATATTTGAATGACTTATAGGGATAATCTAGGAGTTATGGATGTTTTAAATGTATTTTTTTTATGTTTTTCCTTTCAATTTGCTATGTAAAACTTATGTTTGTATTTATTTTTCCAAAAATAATAAACCATTCTATCCTTTGGGATGAAAATATTTCTTCATAGTACCAATGTAATAGAGTAAGGAATAAAATATTTGATACTAGGGTTGGGGGATTTATAAATATTCCCTTGAATCCCAATCCATTGATGAACCAAATGATGAAAAACGTTAAAAAAATCCTGGTCACCAATCAAAAACTCAAACAATTACCTAAGATAATTTGTATAAAATTTTTAAAATATCTGTTCCATCAACATTTTTTGAAGAATCAATTGAATATTTACTGTTGTCTCTTTGAAAAAGCGTGGTAAAACCAAAGAAAGTTTACCAATATCTAACCAAGACAATAGATATTTTCAAGGCTATCCAAACAAGGCCTTAAAAAGAGCCATCCGAATTGCAGACCGGTAGCTATTGTTGTAAGAAAACTTAACTAGTACCAAATGGATATTCCCAAATCCACCAAAATTGAGGAATAAAGCATGGCGCATGTATTTGAAAATATGTATATCCTGTTAAATATGGACATCCATCTATGGATAATATACCATGTTCAAGCACACTTAAGATCCCATTGACTCTTAGAGGCCATTCTAAAAAAGAGAAGTGAATCAAGGATTCCTTTGAGAGACAATCACAAATATAATACTATGAAACCTAAAAAATCCTATACATATATAGTATTTTTAGTTCCTCAACTTTGGTTATATCATTTATGGGTATAAAGCGGTCTGATTTGGTCCACTGATTGATCAAAACACATATCACATTCTTCTTCCGAGGGGTATGAGTAAAACCCACCATGAAGTATATAAAAACCTCATCCTAATACCATGTTAGCACTGAATGGGTATGGAGAAAACCCAAGGGTTTACAGTGATCTAAATAGAACTATTTGTAATTATAACAATGTGAAACAAAGTCAGTAATGTCCTGTCACTAAACTTGCCACCAGAATTGTCACCATATATCATAGAACATCTTCATGGCACCTGAGTGCACTACCCACTGAGAACTATGATAGTCTCCCATCATAGAATTACTCATAGAATAAGTCACAACACACCATTTCTAGAAACATAGGATACCCTAAAAATAGAACAACTATTATTCAATGGTCTCCCCACCTTAAAGAAAGAACCTAATTCCACATAACTCTTCATTATGCTTCTTCTCCTGAAGTATCATCTAGAGAAGAGAGGAGGTCAACTGAACACTTTACAAAATTACCTCAGCCACATAATCCTTTACTATAAAATTAAACTGAGAAAAAAGATCCATCATGTTTCACTCTTTTGATGATTATATCATAAAATGGGTTAGAAGTTTCCCTCTCAAATCATCAAAAATAAAATTCACCCTCCCTAGGGTATACACAATGTCGAAGTCAAAGGAGAGTAGGAAATCCACCCAAAAACTCTGATAAAGATTCAAATCTTTCTAAGAGAATATATAATTCAATCTATTATGTTTGGAAAACATGATAAACATTTCTCTAGAAAGGTAATTCCACCAACTATTAAATGTATACATCACGTATTATAGTTCTAGGTCATGGGTCATATAATTCATCTCATGTTCCCTAAGATGTCGAGAACCATAGGCCACCACATGATTACCCTACATAAAATCAAAAGGCATTTCATATCAATAAAATACCTTTTAAATTTATCATCCCTAGTGAACCTCACCCCCTTCCAGGTGAGAGTGATTATCAGAGAATCCATCATTGAGAAATATTTGACAAACCTATGGTAATACCATGCTAAACCCAAGAAACTCTAAATATCAAAAACATTACATGGTTGATCCCATATCATAACACCTTTCACATTATGAGGAAAAAATGTGATACCATGTTTTGACACCATGCGTCCTAAGAAATTCACTTCTAAAATCGAAAAAATCACATTTTGATAGCTTATCATAGAGTCATTGATCTTTAAATATTTATAGAACTACTCTCAGATAATGCACATAAACCTCCTCGAACTGAGAGTAAACCAAGATGTCATCTACAAAGACTACCGTGAACATATCAAGGTACACATGGAAGATAATGTTCATAAAATCCATAAAGACTACAAGAGAATTGGTTAGGACAAAAGGAATAACAAGATACTGAAAGGGAACATACCTGCTCTTGATGGTAGTATTATGAATGTCAGATTCCTTTATTCATAACAGGTGATAACCAGATCAAAGATTAATCTTTAAGAACCACTTCACCCCTTTTAACTTGTCAAACCTATCATCAATCCATGGAAAAATGTACTTGTTCTTTATCGTAACTTGGTTGGGTTTCTGCTAATAAACAGAAAGTCAAAGTCTTCTATTATATTTCCTAGAAAATAAAATAGTATCTTTCCAAAGTGACACACTTAGGTGTATAAATCCATTATCTAATATATCATTTAACCAAGTCTTAAAATCCTTTAACTCTTATGGTTTCATTTGGTAGTAATGTATAGATACAATTTGAGTACCAGATACTGAATCAATATAAAACTCTATCTCTATCACTAGTTTCAAGATAAATAAATCATAAGGAATTTTTTTAAAAAACTAAACAAAAAATAGAGGGAGATCAAAAATTAAGTATTCTCACTCTAAGTCAAAAGAAAACCCAGATATCACCCAATACAATTCTGAAAAATAAGTTCTAGATCTACTCAATAATGGATACCATTCTCCCGTAAAGACACGAAACACCCCATTGACAGTGGTAAAGAAAACCCATTGAAGATAAAAGTCAATATAGGCATGATTAGTGATTATCCAATCCATCCTAAGGATAATTCTAGGGGATTTCATATTGAGAACCAAAAAATCCCAAGTAAGTTCAATCTTTGATAAAGTGAAAAAACAGAACAACAGAGACCCTACCCTCTCTTCATCACAAGGCATGTAGTAATATCCATAAAATAGTATTGAATATTTGTAGGAAGGGTTATAAAATAAATAACATGGGTCTATATGAACTAGTGATATGCACTGGTATCAAATAAAGTAATAAATAAGGATAAAGATATTGTGATGGTACCTCCAAAAATCACTAAAACCATATCAAATTCCTTTGAAGACTCTTCTACTTCCTGAAGAAGCTTTTTTTGGATTCTTATGACTGGAAACCCTTTGTTCTTGAGGAATATGATTCCACCACAACACTTTTAGGTGGTGATGATCCTGTTCCACTAAGGGGCATAGAAAATATATAAAAATTTTTCTAAAACTGACATGAACATCCATATGAACTATATATCTTGGGTGCCTTAGTTTAAACCTGTTCCAAATTACCAACCTTTACACCCTAGAAGAATGTCAAAGGGCCTCTTCCTAGAACTTCAAGAGGTCTGGAAGAATCCCACTATTGAGATCCACTATAAGACTCATCACAATTTCTATTTATTTTAAAGGAACTCATAGAACTTATACTAGGAGGGAAAGGAACTCCCACCAACCCTGACTTACCATTTAGATCAAGCTCAACAATCAACACCCCATCCATCACGTTAGTATAAGAAGAAATATCCATCAAGAAAAACTAAGAAATAATATCAAGTCAAAGACCCATATAGAACAATAAAATCATTATATTTTCATTCGATAAAATCTCTGGTGAAAACTGCATAAGATCAGAAAAGTTGTTTACATACTCCGTCATGGTTCTTTCAGCCATCTTGAGGCTGAAAAACATCATAGCCATAGACAATACTTCAACCTTAAAGGTATCACACTTTACGATAATCAAGTTAAGATTTTATAAGAAATCAAAAAGAAGTTATATCTTTCTAAATCAATCCTTAACCTTTTTATTATCATTAGAACCTTAGAATGATGGTCGATTTTGGAGAAGAAACTCTTGAGCGTGATTATGAGATTCATACCAATGAGGTTCCCCAAATGGAGCCTGAATGGGAACAATTGTAGGTGCTTTTTCCAGAGCTTGGAAATCATAATCAATAACCTCAACAAGATTTTGGTCCATAGAAGGATTCACTCACTGTGGTTCACCAATAGCTTCCCCTTGGGGCATATTCAAACATCTTATCAGAGGCATGATGCTACACAACATCAACAATAAACATTGAAGACATCAGAAATGATACAAAAATTAAAAAATTAAACAATAGGTATAAGAATATTAATTCTATTGGGAAGAAATTTAGATTGATATTTCATCATTCCAAAAAAATTATAGAAAAGACTATAATAAGATCAAAATATTCATTAATACACTTCTCCCAAACACCCATGATGACTTAAGGCTCATTAAGATGATCACTGGCCAAGAAATCCCTCACAAATACCTCCTAAATCTCATAAAGACATCCCAAACTGCATACTGACACTAAGGAAAGATTATTAACCTACACCTTTAATACCAATTTTTCACAAACCAGCCCAGATACCATGGTAACCTGATACCCAAGCCAAAATAGACATATCCCAAAGGTTGTTCTTGATCCCCATGTGTTGGTTACTAACACCTGACATCATTCATGATCATGGGGAACAAATTTTCCATAAAAATAGTGGAAGATAAAAAGTGTTAGTATGATTAGCACTCCAAAAAGAAGAAAATACCTGAAATAGATAAGTATCACATAAACTAGATAATATAGAAAAACATCCCAAATGAAACTACAATGTAAAATATATAAAATTCTTAGAATCCCTTCATTAAAAGTGGATAAGAACTCCACCAATCAACATCACCACTCTATGGTCTAAAGGATCAATAACATCAACCCCTTCAAGTGTAACTTTCCCTTTACCCATACTTTAAACAAAAAAGTGTGCAAACTCCTGAAGGAAAAGTTAGGATGTGAGTTATAAATCCTAGCAGGGTCTCAAAAAGTTTTTTATAATAGATTATATAACAATAAACCAATCATGTTTTCAATTTAAAAAAAATAGGTCAAGGAATAACATATCATTTTTTATATTTAAAATGAAACATGCTTTCTTTTAAATGGATGGAAAATGATTCAAACATGGATTAAATAAAAATTTTATATAAAAGAATTTATAAAAATTATTTTTCATGAGAAAAAAGTTATATATTCAATTAAATATATAATCAAATCATACAAAATAGGAAACATAGTCATATTACCTAAAGTATATTAGTTTGTAATATAAAATCATCACACTTGTCAAAAAAGTGATCACAGATAAACATGTGTGCACATCTCCCTCAGGCTCGGGCTAAATATGAATCATCAACAACCCATCAGAGATAATCATTATAAAATATTTTTAGAGTTTTCATCATCAATAAATTTACATGGGTTTAATATCCTATCATGTTTATCCCAAATAACCCACTAACTACCCAAACTCACATGTCCTAAATAAATAAATAAATAATGGGAAAATCATTTTATTTTAAATAAATCACCATTTACAATTAAATTTCCCAAATTTATAGTTTTAATATGATAATTAAAATTAAAAACCAATCATGGGTTTTCATCATTTCAATTTAATAAAATTTCTTAAAATAAATCTAAAATTATTTCATCAATTCTGTCATTCTCAAAATTCATCCCAAAATTCCAATTCCTTTGAAATTGGGGGGTTTTATCAAAATGAATGCCATTTCAAATTCCAATTTAAAATCATGTCAAATTATTGTTTTATAAATAAATTAAAATCTATTTCAAAAAAATCACACCATTCAAGGTTTCAATTTTGTAGAAAATCTCAAATTGGACCACCTACTTTCAAATCAAAGATCCAGAAATCAAGACCCACAATGGGACTTTCCAACAAGGAATAAAGGAATGAAAGATCTAGGGAAAAAATATAAAATCAATATCCAGTGAAAATTAGTTTAGATCTATCAAAATATAAGGAGGAGAGAAATATATATTATAAGAAAACTCATAAGAAGAGATCAACTTACCCAGAAATATGAAACACAACAATAATGATGATCAATCATTGAATAATTGATCAAAAAGATTAGAGATAAACAAAATCACATAGGGAAAGATCTAAGTTGAAGGAGGAAAAATCAACGATCAAATGAAATGAAAATAACTCATTTAAAACCCTAAAAATAATAAATCATGAGAATTACATGGTGTGTAATCCCATTACATAGCATGTAGTCCATAAAGATTGAGAAGGCCAAGAAATGAATTATCTTTTTATTAAATTTATGATTTTTTCCATTATACATATTGAATTCCAAGTACAAGGCGTATAGCCTTTCACACCCTATAAATATTCACAACATGTTCCTAGAAAAAAAATATGCATCATGTAAACCAAATACACGGCGTGTAGTCACCCAAAAGATAGCATAAAACCCAGTTTTTAATAGAAAAACACAAAATCACCCTAGAAATTTTCTAGAATTGGGTAGAAACCAAAAAATAAACTATCAAATATATACCCAGACTCCATAAATTGAAAAAAATACAACCCCTAAATTTAGTTCATTTTACCCAATAGAGGATATCCACCCCCGAGAAGCCCACAAACGCACCCAAATAAGGAAGAAAACCAAACATAAACAAAGGAATACCTAAAAAGCATAATATAATGTTACATGTTGAGTCCCATCTATATCTTATGTCAATGAAACCCACCTTGACTATTTTTTCCTTAAACCTTGATATTTAAAGTAATCCCCACATCCCTATGGTTTCATAAAATATAAAACCCATTCTGCAACATCCTACAACACATTATACACGCATTAATCTTGGTTTAGTTCTAATAGCTATCATTAAAGATGGTAGACAACAACATTACTCACAATCTGTTAGTTGTGAGTCACCCCTACAAGTTGGTGACAATGTATGAACACGTTTCTATGTTTATAGTGCTAAAAATCTATAATTCACACTACCCAACCGAATATGATGATAGAAACACCACCCCAGACACCTACGAACCATAACACCTAATGAAGTCATACATAAAATTCCATCAAAGTAGACATTAGGGGTTGATCCCTAGGCATCCCAATGTGAATTAGGATTCACATCCAAATAGTTTACAAGATCTTTCACATAATAATCGTAGTAATAATAATAATAATAATAATTATATAACTATCATTAGTTTATTGATGATAATATTTATTAATATTTACTTTGAAGAAAAATTTAAAAATAATGTCTTTTGAAATCATGTTGAAGAATATTTTTATTTATAATTTTTGTTCCCATAGAAGCAATATCAAAAAATAAAATTTTATTATTTATTATATCCTTATGGATTAAAAATACTATCTATTTTAATTATCTTGATATCATCTCTTGAAGTGGATACTTATTTTATATTTCATAGTGGATTCATACCTTTTATTATGAGATATATTTTATGCAATTAATTTTATTACTCGAAGTTTTTAAATAAAAATAATAATTATAAATAAAATTAGTGTTTTTATGGGATCATAAATGTTAATAAATAATGGACTATCATCAGAGAATCATGAAAACCAATGAATTATTTCTCAAATTCATTCCTCAATGTGAATGTAATTTTAATTGTTTTATTTCACTCCTTGAATAGAATGAATATATTCATTAAATTATTTATAATTTTTTTTACCAACCATGAATATTTAGAAAATCATAAAATTTTATCAAATTATTTTCTTTTATTTCTTAGAGATAATGTGATTATAAAAATAATTTTATGAAGTATAATTATATCTCTGATGAGGGATGTTTTTTGAATCCAAAATATTTTTCTACATCACTTATCATAGTTACAAGAACCTACTATAAAATATATGGGGCCTTCTATCTCTAGTATACACTATTTAAAACCATTTAGAATAGAAGTTACATGGTAAATAATATCTAATAAGTTATGGTTTTAACCCATTGTAATTATTTATAAATTTATTTAATATGCATAATGGAAGATCCTAAATATCTTATATATGTCTATCATGAAGCATAAATTTTATAGAATATTATTTTAATTAAATTCCCTCCGAATATATCATATGTATTTACTATTAACGAAGATCTTAAAGAGAAAGTATATGCTCATGTAAGTACCTTAACCATTAGTGAAAAATTTATTTATGCCTCTAGAAGAGAAAAAATATTCCCACATTATTCTATACACATTTTAGTAAATAATGCTTTTTTTTACTTAAATATTGATTAAATATGTTGAATTTAAAATTTATTAATGAAAATGGATATCATATTGAGACTCTAGGTGAAAGAGGTGTTAGATACCTCTCTATATAAAAATCATCCATAATAGGAAAAATGATTTGAAATAATTTTTAAGGTTTTATTTATATTATTGTAGTGTATAATTGAATCAAATATGGTAAGTAATAAGTTTTAAAATCCTAATACATTTAGTGTATTACATTGTCATTTATGTTATTAAAGATAAATTATTTTAAAATATAGTGGTAAATGTAAACATGATTATCAGTTTTTCAATAAAATAGTAGGCATCCATCATGGGGAAAACCATGAATTTTATTATTTAATGAATATTTACTAAATTTTAATTTATGTAAGAATTTTTCATTATACTATTCTACACATATGATGATTTAACATGGATTTCTTATTAATAAAGTAAATTACTCATATAATCAATAGATATATATAAATTAAATTTAAATTATTTATACAAATCATCAATTATAATATATATATGAGTGCACCCACCTACCATGTATAACATATACTTGTTTTTTTTAAAGATACATGTATGAAATAGTCACATGTATGTTTATCTACTGGTGAGTATATATTTCATATTTTTAATTTTCAGTAAAATATATATTGATCATTACATACCATATATAAAATGATCCAAAATAATTATTTATAATATACTCACAACACTTATATAAATAATTTAGTTGTAAATTATTGAAAATTAATAATTTGATATACTTATTATACAAAATTAAAATGTGATTGAACTAATTATATTATATAATTATTCTTAATGAATAGAAAATAGTAAATAAATTGTTCCACAAAAAGTAAAAACAATTATATTAAATGAAAATATGTCTTTAAATATATTTCCCCAAAAGCCGCAATGGCATGAAATAAATTATGAGATCTCATTAGTTATTTCTAATGATATATTTCAATTTATAAATGATTTTAAAAATGATTATTGATAATGTATTTTGAGAAATGTTGTGAAAAACTAGGTAATGTTAATAATAAATCAGTTTCATGTCTTAGTAATATTCATTATTATATTTTATGGAGTCATATTCACTATACAGATTCTAAGAAAATTTTCAGGTGAAAAAGAAAAATATTTTTCTAACTATATTGTTTTTCATGAATTATATGTTTCATTTAAAAGTGGAATTTATAAATTTTAGTAATTTAATTTTATAAAATAGAACTAATTTTTTATATCATCATATCAAATATATTTTAGGTTAATTTTTTTATATTTTTTTAAAAATATTTATTTTTTATTAAATAGTGAAAATACTAATTTTGAAAATATGTCATTTATTTTATTTAAATAAAAAAATTTAAATGTAAACTTATATTTTGTATTGTTTTAAATTAAAATAATATCCTTTTTATTAAATATAATATAATTAATTTTATATGAATCCAGATTATATATTTTTTGTATAAATTAATTTTTTTGCTTAAATACGCATTTGTTCTAAAAACTGTTTTTCATTGTGTTTTGTGAACAGATATAAAAATTATTTTTTTACATTTATATTAATTGAAACATGAAAAATGGATTTCATATTTTTAATCTAGAGGATCAATTTTAGTAATAAAGTTAATTTCATTTTTGGTCATTATGAAAAGAAACCTCAATAAAAATGTTGTCACTACAGTAAAAGGGTAAAATAAGTTAATTAAGGTTAAAACCAAGTGATAAGATCAAAAATGTTATATTTAATCTTATTGTATGATATAATTTTTACCATTATATACTTATATTTTATATTTAATTGTTTATGTTCCAATTTACCAAGAGTGTTACTTAACACTACTTTAGAACCTTGAATAGTTATACGAGTGTCATTCCCCTCACTTATAAATGGGAACCTCTTCTTCTATCTTATTTACATACTTGGAGACTTTTAGCATTAAATATTCATAAACAAATAATTATAAACATCCCTAGCCATGTTGTAGAGGTCCTAATTTCTCTAAAGGACCAATCCTAGAAGGTTTAAGGTGAAAGTTAGAGGAAGTTTACCAAAGAAGACGTGTAACTCGTAAAAAATTATTTGTTCTAAAAATTGTTTTTTGTTGTGTTTTGAAAAATTATATTAAAATTAAAAATTTCAACTTATATTAATTGAACCATGAAAAATTTATTTCTTATTTTTAATTTGGTGGTATAATTTTAGTAACGAGTTCAATTTCATTTTTTTTTTCATTATGAAGAGAAACCTTGCTAAAAATGTTGTCACTATGGTAAAAGGATAAAATAGGTTAATTAAGGTTAAAAATAAGTGATAAGATAAACAAATTTTATATTTAATCTTATCTAACGATATTATTTGGAACCTTATCACCTTATATTTTATCTTGAATTATTTATGTTCCACTTTACCAAGAGAGTGACTTAATATTATTTTAGAACTTTGAATAGTTATAAGAGTGCCACTCCCCTCACTTATAAAAGGGAACCTACTCTCTGATCTTATTCACATAATTTAATCCTTTTAAATAAAAAAATACCCACCCAAATAATTATAAAATCCCTACCCATTTCCTATTCATTTTGGTTTCACCAAAGGACCAGTATTAGAAGGCTTAAGGTGAAAGCCAAAGGAGGTTACCCAAAGAAGAGGTATACCTATTAACCATGTGTTTTAATGTTTATTTTTTATTTTACAAAGAAATATTCTTTAAAAATACTGATATAATAAAATAATTATCTTATATATACTAAAATTTTATTATTTTTATTGCGAAACCCTTTTTAATCTCTTTTTTAATCCCATGGGAAATAAAAACTTTACTCATGTGTATATGTGGATTACCACCTTGATGAAACGATGTTTTTAATTTGTCATAACCAAAACTTATGGTTGGTTAAAATGATATATTAAATAAATATATATGATATTTAGGGAATATTTATGATTATTTAAATATAATATATTACTTACCTTCTTATCCTTCCATATTTTGAAAAATGATAACATTTTTTATGTATATGCATGGACTACCACCTTCATAAAGCGATGTGATTCATTTTTCATTAATCCCTTTAATGGATTTTTTTACGAATGATAATAATGAATAAATATGAATTTTACAACATATTTATGATTATATCAAAGAAATATATTATCTAGTTTCTTTATTTTCCACCCAATATAAAAATGATTACATTATTCTTGTGTATGTACGAACTACCATATCTATGAAATGATGTTCTTAATTTTTCATGATCACTTTACATGGATGATTATAAAAGAATATTGAATTTATAAACATGATAATTATAATTTTTTATGATTTGGGAGATGATTAAACACAAAACCCTTTGACCTTGGATAATGCACAAATGATATTTTTAGGTTATAAATCAAACAACCCCATAATGATCAATGTGAACTTAACCATTTTAGTGACTAAATAAAACATGGTAATAAATGAAATAAAAGGAATAATGATAATGGAATGAACATGAATAAGTTTCTTAATTAAATAAATAAATAATATAATTTTACTATCTAGGATTTAGATAATGTTTTAAGTTAGACGAGATTTAAGGTAAAGGATTTCTTGTCTCAACTTCCTTTCTTTAATACTTTTTACATTTTTAGCATATGTTTTCCTATTTTGTGTAGGATCGAAATGATACTGATTTTAGTATCAGAATAATGATGTTGATGCTCAATATACAAGAGGGGGTGAATTGTATACTTTAAAAATTCCTTTGTAACTTTTAAAGATGGTAATGTTTAACAAAGTTAAACAAGGTAAATTCACAAAACCTCTTAGTTCTAAAAACTTGCCTGATTATGAAAATGTGATTCTGGAAATGAAACTTAAGAAAAGTTTACAATGATAAAGATTCTAACTTAAAGCATATTGAATCTTACTAACCAGAGTACAATTATGAGAAAGTATAAGATAACTATAATTTACTCAACAACCAAAATGCACCGGAAAATATTAAACAATACAAGTGACAAGTAGTAAATCTTTTAACCCAAAGAGAAGGGTATCCAATAACCTTGGATAATGTTCCCTTGATTTATACTTTCAAGAAAGTCTGTCTTACCCACACCAGGGTAAGACCTCGATACGAATATCAGAGTCTGTCTTGATATCCTCGCAAGCCCTCAAATTTCAAGGTAGTTAGCACCTCTGTCTTCCTATCCCCGAAAGCCCTCGAATGTACTCAGCAACATTCAGAGTCACACGAATAAATTTTGAACAAGATGTTCATTTCACACAAAGTATTAAAGTATCTCTTTCTAGAAATCACTTCAGCAGCATGTAATCTCTAGATTGATCAAGCTCTTTTTGAGATCGTTCAAATGAGCAGCTATTTATAGGTACATCTTCAATGGTCTACTCCCTCCTCCAACAGTCATATTTTTAATTTAATTTTGGAGGGACCTGTATACATTTCACTCAAACAATGATTAATAAGTAAAAAAATGCATGAAATCATTTTATACTTATAACAAAGGTAAGTAAAAATATGGTTTCTTAACCAAATTCATATTTCAAAGTGTAAGGAAAAAATAAAAGTTTGGAGTCCATGAAAGTTAACCTTCAAAGTCTATATTACAAGGATATTCAAATTCTGTCTTCAAAATAATTTGGAACCTGAATTATAAAGAATCCTGGAGTCTGAACTCAGAATGTTCGGAGTCTGAGTTCATAAAAATTTAGAATCTGAATTCTTCGAATTCTGGATTCCAAAATCAGAAGGTTTAGAGTTTGAATTCATAGAATTTGGAGTCTGAGCTTAGAAAGTTCAGAGTCTGAATTTATGAATTTCAGAATCTAAATTCAGATCATAAAAACAAAATTCTCTATGTCTAAGTATTTATAGTATTTCTAGGTTTTAGATACGAAACTGAATTTTATACTTAGAAATAAAATGAGTTAGGTTTAGAGAAACTAATCCATGAATAATGAAAACAAGGTAAGGATAATATTTTCTTGAGGGAGGAAAATTTCCCTTATGATTGAAAAACTGGGTAAGGATACAATTTTATTGAGGAATGAAAATTTCCTTAAGGAAAATTATTCTTATCAAGATAAAACACATGGGAAAAGAAATTTTCCTTAAGATAGAGTTTTTTTTTATTTTCAAAACAATAAGAAATGGAAAAGTCATAAGGAAACCTTATTAACTCAACAATATCCCCCTATTTGGAAGGCACAAACATCCTTACAAAAAAGAATATAAGGACTTAGAAAATATTTTTCTGGACTTTAAAAATAAAACTTATCTCCCTCAAAATATGGGAAAAGATCAATAAGACTAACCCCCCTTAGGCTTTAGAAACACTAAGGATCATATTCTTGATTTCTGGATTGAGACTTAGAATTTTATTACATATGAAAATATTCTTGGATAATAACTCCCCCTTAGATGAATTCCACCTTACTTAGGGAAATTTCTTCTATTACTTATTATTATTTTTTATCATTCATTTTCCCCCCTTTGTGATTTCAAAAAGGATTAAAGGGAATGGAAAAGAAAATATGGTACCTGAAATATTAGTACTAAACAACCAAAAGTATAAAGAGAAACACAAAATTTTATTATGATTGAAAAAATTTATACAAGTAAGGAATACAACAAAATATCGGAATTGAACAAGATTATCCTTTATTATCCTTCGACATCAACTTATTTCTATATTTTTGAGCTTCTTAAGTTCCTTGTGGTCTTCTTCTACAAATTTGAGAATCTTATCTTAATCTTCTGTTTTATTCTCTAAGGTTTTGATTTTTTATTCCTAAGACTTAAGAGATTCTACCTATCCTTTTAGAACTTCTTCTTGCTTATCAAATTTTTCCTTAAGTTCGATTCTAAGATCTCTTTCCCTCTTCCAACTCTGAGAAACTGAATATAATTTCCCATTCAGGTCATTCACTTCTAGTATCTAAGAATTCTGTTCCAGAGTTAGCTTTTCCTCAAAAATATTTGTGAGATACTTGATCTTCACATCTTCAGTGTCAAATGCATCCTTGAAACTTTCTTGGATCTCACAAGAATTCTCATGTCTTCTATAGTTTTCTTTGACCAGCTGGTCATTTTCTTGCAAGATTTTTTGTGGGCTTCATAATTTATGAAAAAGGTTTTGAAATCAGTCATAAGCTTGATACAATTATCCATCACCATGTATGCTGAATTTGATTTTTTATTTAAGGAATGCTGATGTATTTGGCATCTCGAGTCTATACTGGGAAATATTGGTATATTTCCAACAAGATTATTCAAAGACTGGACTAAAAAATCATATCCAAGGGAGGAAGATTCTGAATCAGAGATTTTTCATGGTGAGATTTCTTTTTCTAACTCACTAACTTTCCTCTTTGAAGAACCACCGACATATTTCTTCTTTATCACAACCTTAGTAGGTGTAACAACTACTACCTCTTTTCCCTTATCAACCTTTAGAATTACTTACTCTTGATCATAATATTCATGTTCACTATTAGAGAGGTGAACAATTTTGTCTTCATAATATTATTCCTTTTCAGCTCCTACCTCAGCATCCTCTCTGTGAATGAAATCTTTATCGATGATTTCTTCTTCAGATGGTTTGTTTACTTCATCTTCAACCTTCTATTGATCCTTCCCAGGAGTATAAAGATTTGATGATTCATCTTGATAGGTTCCGAAAGATAATTTTTCATAAGGACTTTCCTTCTCATGAAAATCCTCAACTTTCTTTATCAGATCTTTGACATCACCACTCCCTTCTATTATTGTTGTTATACTTATTTTCCTTCTACTTATTTTTCTTGGACTTTTCAGGAGTTACAAACTTCTTTCCTGGAGTCTCTGGTAATGATTCTATCAAGAAGGATTCCGGTACCAAAATATTCTCGGATTCTTTCTCAGCAGCCTTCAGAAAGGATTCCACTATTTCATCCTCAGACAACTTCTTCTTTTTCTTCTTTTCTTTCTCTTACTTAACAATCTCTTTACTTGCGTTTTCTTTCAATGATTTTGCTTCTGTAGGGTCCAAGAAAAACTTAGACTCCCCTTCTTTCTAATTTCTCTTGTCTTCTCTCTATTTAGCCACAATCTCATCAGGATAGGATTTTTTTATTTGGATTCAGTGGTGCAGATTGGGTTTTCTTAGCCATTGGGGGTTTTGAATTCTCCTCTACATCCTTTAGCTTCCTCTTCCTTCCACCCTATTTAGAGATCTCATCCACCTCCTGTTTCTTTGAAATAGCTTCTACTTACTCTTCATGAAAGTCATATAATTCTTCAGATTCTATATAAAATCCAACTTTAATTATTCTTAAAGTGCCATCACTTAATAAAATAACTTTGCAATTCCTCGACTTAGATCTGCAAGGAATTTTGAAGGATTCTAGACACCGAACAATAATCTTTGAAAGAATGGTTAGTTACATAATAATCTAAGCCTTTATATTTCCATTCTTTATGTTCTCAATAGTAACCAAGATATGCTTGACCAAGTTTATTTTCTTTAGGTTTACCATGAAACCCATAATGTACATATCACTTTTCTTCAAAGTATCCTTGTCTCCTTTCCTCAGTATGATGAATCCTTGAACCCAAAATTCAAGAATTCAATAATTTGTATTCAGGTGAAGAATCTTTAGAGTCTTTACTTTTGAGAGACCAAGGAAATGTATAACCTTCACCTTATCAAAACTTACTTGAATATCAAGCAGCTTATGAGAACTAAACTCAGCTTCCCCTTCATAAGGAATACCAACCAATCTTGCAGACTTGGTGTAAGAAAGTGAATATGTCTTTCCATAACACTTGAAAGAAAACTTACTCCTCCCTTCTTCCTTGAAGAAAATTACTGACTCATATAATTTTATTAAAAATGAAGATATACCAAATCCTGAGCTCTTGGTTTTGAAAGGAAAACACTTTCCCACCCATTCAGCTTTATATTCTTAGAGATAATAGAATCATACTTTGCAAAAAAATTTGGATCAAATAAAATTTCTTTTTATATCTACCATTTAGATATTGGTTTGATAGTTGAAATATATTTCTGAGTGGATACTTCAGTAGACATTCAGATGTAAGAAAGATATGAGAAGTTTGGAACGAGCTTATGTAGGAGAGAAGAGCTTCCGCATGCAAAGGATTGAGTTTTGATGTGGGACAACCATCAGGGAGTCCTTTATATAGGTAATTGAGGTGTCGTTTCAACTTCCATACTCAATATAATGGTTTAAAAACCTTATGATCAGATCTAATGGTTGAGATGATAGACAGAAGGAAATTTTGATAGATTCTAATCTTTTGAGGTTTTTTAAGAAAAACATTTGGATTTAAGAAAAAGTGAATATGAAAATTTAAAAACAGATGAAAATACCAACAAGTAAAATATGATTATGAAAATATAAGAAAGAAAACATAACTTTCAGATTTCTAATAAGATTATTCATATTGAGAAAAATTCTTCTTGAAGAACTTTAGATTCCAAAAATTTTGATTACGAAAATTTTCAATATTAAAATATCCTTTATGAAAATTTTAAGTACAAAATTATTCATTACGAAAATTTTAAGTGCGAAAATCTTCATTAAGAAAATTTTAAATATGAAAATATTCATTATGAAAATTTTAAGTACAAAAACCTTCATTATGAAAATTTTAAGTATGAAAATCTTCATTACGAAAATTTTAAGTACCAAAATCTTCATTACAAAAATTTTAAGTTTGAAAATCTTCATTATGAAAATTTTAAGTACGAAAATCTTCATTATAAAAATTTTAAGTATGAAAATCTTCATTATGAAAATTTTAAGTATGCAAATCTTCATTATGAAAATTTTAAGACTACGAAAAAAATTTAGACTACGAAAAAATTTTAGATTACCTAATAATCAAATGTACTCCCCCTATGAAAAGGAGTTTGTTCCTATAAGGAGATACATTTAAAAAAGAAGTTAATAAGGATGATTACCTTATGGTTATCATTCCTAAATTATGTTTAATGTATTCAAATCTATCATATGGTAAGGATTTTGTGAAAATATCAGCAAGTTGATCTTGTGTTCAGATAAATTGAAGAATGATATCTCCTTTTTGTGTGTGATCCCTAAGAAAGTGATGTATAATATCTATATGGTTTGCATGAGAGTAATGTGAAAGGTTTTTTCTTAGGGAAATGACACTAGTACTATCACAATTTTTTTGTTTGGGTAAAACTCATTCCATAATCTGTGAGTGTGTGTTTCATCCATAACACTTGATCACAATAACTTCCAGCTGCTACATATTCAGCTTCAATAGTGGAAAGTGCTGTTGAGTGTTGCTTTTTTCATGACCAAGAAACTAATGAATCTCCTAATAAATGAAATGTTCTGGATGTAATTTTCCTATCCATCATACATCCACCAAAGTCAGGATCTGATTTTTTTAAAAAAAATCATTTCCAGAAGTGTAAAAGAGTCCTATATCCTTGGTTCCCTTTAAGTAGCAAAAAATCATTTTCAATACCTTTAAATGAGATTACTTAGGATTGGATTGATATTTTGCACAAAATAATACTAAAAACATTAAGTCTAGATGACTAGCTCTCAAGTAAAGTAGACTTCCAATCATACCTCTAAAAGATGTTGGATCTACTTGTTTCCCAGCTTCATCAAGATCAAGTGAATTTGAGGTACCGATGGGAGTAATTATACTCTTAGTGTTGTCATATAAATACCTTTTAAGTAGATATTTAATATACTTATGTTAGGATATATAGCTTCCTTTTGGTTTTTGATAAATTTGAAAACTAAGTAAAAATGTTAACTCACCCATCATACTCATTTCAAACTCAAATTTTATTAGATCCAAAAAGGAATTAGTTAAATATTTCTGAGTTGAACCAAATATAATGTCATCAACATAAATTTTTAAAATCAATTTTTTTATTATCTTTCTTTATAAAAAGGGTTATATCAGCATTTCCCTTAACATAATTATTTTGAAGCAAAAATCATATAAGTCTATCATACCAGGCTCGAGGGTCTTCTTTGAGTCCATACAATACTTCAGTAAGTTTGAAAACATGTTTAGGATGTTTTTTATCTTAAAAACGAGAAGGTTTTTCAAAAAAACTTCTTATTGAACATAACCATTATGGAAAGCACATTTCACATCCATTTGAAAAAGTTTGAAATTGAAGAATGCTGTAAAGGAAAGTAGAATATGAATAGATTCAAGTCTAGTTACTGGACCATAGGTTTCTTCATAGTCTATTCCTTCTTGTTGATTATAGCCTTTAGCAACTAATTTAGCTTTATTTAGTAAAATGATTCCATTTTAATCACACTTATTTCTAAAGACCCATTTTACTCCAATAGCAGAAGTTTCCTTAGGTCTTTCAACCAAGGTCCAGACTTTATTCCTTTTAAATTTGTTTAGCTCATCTTGAATGGCTTTTATCCAATCATCATCACCTAAAGCTTCATCAATACTTTTTAGTTCTAATTTAGAAAG
This sequence comes from Viscum album, assembly GCA_963277665.1. Classification (NCBI taxonomy): domain Eukaryota; kingdom Viridiplantae; phylum Streptophyta; class Magnoliopsida; order Santalales; family Viscaceae; genus Viscum; species Viscum album. The sequence goes on along the minus strand of OY728125.1, from coordinate 181,496,947 downwards.
GGATGCTAGATGTTCTACTTCATTTCTTAAGGTACTTATTTTCCTTACAGGTTAATTTACATCACCAATGATACTATCAATGGGATAATTCTTAAGTAACAACTGATTTGGGTTTTGTAAAACCTGTTCATCAACATAAGGTAGAAAATATTCCGGGGTAAATGTTTCAGAAGTATCTTCTTGAAAACTTTACTTATCAGAAGGATCTTGTGTCAAGGGTTGATAATTAGTTTTTGAAAACACATCCGAAGATGTAGGCTGATATTGTTTAAAAACAAAAGGGTCCATTTCATCGAATTTAACATGTACTATTTCTTCAACAGTACAAGTGTTTTTATTGAAAACTCTATGAGCCTTAGAAGTTGTGAAGTATCATAAGAAAATTCCTTCATCAGATTTTGGTGTGAATTTATGTAGATTATCTTTAGTATTCAGAATGAATACCTTGAAACCAAAAAACATGAAGTATAAAAGTCTAGGTTTTCTACCATTCCATATCTCATAAGGAGTTTGTTAAGAAAAGGTCTAATCAAAACACGATTTATAGTATAACAAGAAGTACTTACAACTTCTACCCAAAAATGTTTGGCTACGAAATATTCACTCAACATGGTTCTTGTTATTTCTTGAAGAATTCTATTTTTTCTTTCAATAACAACATTTTGTTGAGGTGTTCTGGGTGAAGAGAAGTTTTGAATAATGCCTTTTCTACTACAAATTTTCAAAATCAGAATTCTAAAATTCTTCTTCATGATAACTATGAATAGTTATCAAAGGAAGGTTTTTCTCATTTTTAACTTGGGCTTTAAAAGTTTTGAAATAAGAAAAATCTTCAGATTTCTTTTCTAGAAAATAGACCCACATAAATATAGTGTAATCATTAACTAAAACAAATACATAATATTTTCCTCCACTGCTTCCAGTTTGTCTTGGACCAAAAAGATCCATATGTAATAACTGTAATGTATCAGTAGTTGAGACTTCACTGATTGATTTAAAACATGATTTATATTGCTTTTCATATTGAAAAGGATCACAAACTTTTGAAGAATTAAATCTAAGATCTTGTAGATCCTTAACTAGTCTTTTCTTAGAGAGTTTACATAGTTTCCTAAGGTTACAGTGTCCTAACCTTATATGCCATAACCAAGAAAGATCTTACATTTCACTAAGACAAGGTAGATCTTGGCTTATAAGGTCTTCTAAGTTTAGTATGTAAACATTATCTTGCCTATTGGTAGAAATAATTAACTCTTCCTTGGAATTGTGTACTAAGCACTTTTCATTCTTAAAATTCACAAGGTAACCTTCATAAAATAGTTGAGTTATGCTAATGAGATTGTGCTTAAGACCCTCAACAAATAAGACATTTGAAATCAAAGTTTTTCCAAGAATAACAATGATACCTATACCAATAATTTATCCCTTAGCATTATCTATGAAAGTTACTTTTCCTCATTTCATCTTGATAATATTTTCAAAGAAGTTTTTGTTAACATTCATATGCTTGGAACATCCACTTTCCATGTACCATGTATTATTGTTGGTACTATATTTATTTTCCTAAAAATAAGAGTGTTAGACTTTCAGAATCCAAACCTTATTGGATCCATAATTGTTAGAAAATATAATTTTGGGTATCCACATTTGTTTAGAAAATTAAGATTTATGAAACCCAAGGAATTGAACATTATTTAAAGAAAAATTATTCTTCCAATGCCCACAACTTTGACATTTAGTAAAAAAAGGGGCTCTAGGAGGAACAAAATAATTGTTTCTAAAAACGGGTTTTTCATGAGAATAACCTAATCCTTGATTATTACCATGAGGTAGGATTTGAGAATACATATTGTTAAAATTTTCTTTACCAGAAGTAAAATTTTCAAGATGTTTCTTCAAAGAAAAAATTTCATACTTTAGTCTAAGGACAAAATTCTTATCCTTTGGAATAATAGAATTAGAGTTATGTTTATCCTCTAATATATATTTTTCTAAAAATAGTTTTTTAAGATCCTTAGAAATCTTATCCTTCTCAGAATAAGCTTCTTCAAGTTTCTTAGTAATATAATATAAAGCATCATTTTTCTTATCAAGATCTTTGGTAAGATCCGAAATTTCTTTTGTTATAATAAATTCTATAGAATTTTATTTTTCTAGTTTCTAAGAAACTTTACAATTTCTTATTTCTAGAAACTTATAAAACCTAGAAACTTCCTCATAGGAAGGTAAATAATTATCATTATATGATGAAGAAGATTCTTCATCTGAATAAAAATCTTTATCAGGAAAATTTTCACTCAAAGACATATTGGTTAAGGATTCAGAAGTTCATACATTAGCCACAAGACATTGATTTTGAAATGGATCTCAGGATAATAAACCAATATTCTATTTCTCAGAAGATTCATAATATGAAAAATATTCAGAAGAATCTCCACCATTGGCACTCCAAGTGTCATTGGATTTTAGGACTTTCTTATGTTTTGATATGTAGATCTTATTCTTGTTTCTTTCAGAATTTTTGTCTTTCTTGTCTCTTTTCTTAAGTACGGGAAAATTAGGTCTGATATGATTAGTTCTTCTACATTCATATCATGAAACTTCTCCATATTTCTTATCATTTTCATATTTCTTCTTATATATATATTGAAAGTTCTTTAACCTAACTATCATGTTCATCCTTTGATAATGATTAGCTAGTTCATTCTCATAATTTTCACTTCCACTTAATTCAGATAAAACAATGACTTTCTTTGATTTAAATCTTGTAACTTTCTCAGGAGTCTTAGATTTCATATGTTTTGAGGTAGTTATAAAAGCAACACATCCATTCCCATTCTTCTTCTTAACATTGTCAACATCTCTCTTCATTCTAGTCTCATGTTGAAGAAGAGTACCAAAAATCTCATCTAGAGTAATATGTGAGACTTTCCTATTCTTATCTATAGCTGTTCTCTTTGATTCCCACTCATTTGGAATGATGTCTATAATCTTTTACACAAAAGCCTCATCAACCAAAACCTTTTCACCCATGGATTGTAGGTTTCTGATAATAGTCATAAATATCTGTTGTACCTTACATATAGGTTCTCTATAAGGAAAGAAAAAACCATGGTACTCACTTCTAAGCATAGATTTTCTAGTTTCAATAACTTCGGAAGTTCCAAAATGTGTAACTTCAAGTTTCTTCCAAATACAATTTGCTACTTCACAAGAAGAAATCTGGCTATATATATTCCTGGTCATGGAACACAACAAAGTATTGTGTACCTTATAGTTTAATTGATATTATGACTTCTCTTGATTAGTGAAAGTTCTAACTTCTTTATTAGGAATCTTGTAATCTATAGTAATCATAAAAAATTTATACACTCCAATTTTAATGAAAAAAGTCTTCATAAAATCTCTCCAATATTCGTAATCATTCCCATAAAAAATAGGTTGTCTAGTAGGATTAAGATTGTCAATTGAACTGACATTAATTACTACCATATTAAAGAAAATGTATTTCCACTCAATCTAGTTATTAATAAAATTTTGAAAAAAAGGATGAAAATTCCTAGGCAAGGGAAAAAATAGAACAGTGAAAAACTTGAGCAAGAAAGCCTATATGTGAATATAAGTATTTCAAAGACCAGTCCTCTGATACCAATTATGGGTTTGAAATGATACTGATTGTAGTATCATAATAATGATGTAGATTCTCAATATATAAGAGGTGGGGGGGGGGGGGTGAATTGTATATTTTAAAAAATTCCATTGGAACTTTTAAAGATAGTAATGTTTAACAAAGTTAAACAAGGTAAATTCAAAAAACCTCTTAGTTCTATAAAATTTCTTGATTATGGAAATGTGGTTCTAGAAATGAAAATTATGAAAATTTTACAAAGATAAAGATTCTACATTAAAGCGTATAGAGTCTTTCTAATCGGATTACAAGTATAATAAAGTATAAGATAGCTATACTTTACTCAACAACCAAAATGCAGTGGAAAACTTGAAATAATACAAGTAATAAGTAGTAAATTTTTTAACCCAAAGAGAATGGTATCCAAAAACCTTGGATAAAGGTCCCTTGATTTATACTTTCAAGAAATTCTATCTTACCCACACTAGGGTAATCCCTCAATACAAATATATTAGTCTGTCTTGATATCCCTGCAAGCCCTCAAACTTCAAGGTAGTCGGCACCTCTATCTTCCTATCCCCGAAATCCCTCAAATGTACTCAGAAATATTCAAAGTCACACAAATGTTTTTTTGAACAAGATGTTTAGTATACAAAAAGCATTAAAGTCTCTCTTTCTATGAATCACTTCAGCAACATGTAATATCTAGATTGATCAACCTCTTTTCGAGCTCGTTCAAATGAGCTCATATTTATAGGTACATCTTCAACGGTCGAATCCCTCCTCCAACAGTCATATTTTTCCTTGAATTTCAGAGGGACTTGTATGCGTGTCACTCAAACAATGGTTAGTGAGTAATATAATGCCTGACATTGTTTTATAGTTATAACAAAGGTAAGTGAAATTATAGTTGCTTAAATAAATCCATTTTTCAGAGTATAAGAAAAAAATATAAGTTAGGAGTCTAAGAAAGTTAACCTTTGGAGTCTATATTACAAGGATATTTGGATTCTATCTTCAAAAGAATTCAGAACCTAAATTATATAGAATTCTAGAGTCTGAACTCAAAATGTTCGGAGTCTGAGTTTATAAGAATTCAGAATCTGAATTTATCAATTTCTAGAGTCTAAACTCAGAAATTTCAGAGTCTGACTTCATAAGAATTTGGAATCTGAATTCATAGAATTCGAAGTCTGAACTTAGAAAGTTCATAGTCTAAATTCAGGAAATTTAGAACCTGAATTTGGATCCTGAAAAAAGAATGCTCTATGTGTAAGTATTTATAATATCCTGAGGTTTTAGATACGAAACCGAATTTTATACTTAGAAAGAAAATGAGTTAGGTTTAGAGAAATTCTTCCATGAACAATGACAAAAAGGTAAGGATAATATTTTCTTGTGGTAGGAAAATTTTCTTAAGGAAAGAAAATTTCCCTTATCAAGATAAAACATAGGGGAAATTTTTTTTTCCTTAAGATAGAGTGTTTGTTATTTTCAAAACAATAAGGAATGGAAAAGTCATAAGGAAACCTTATTGGCTTAACATTTTGGTGTATAATATTCTATATGGATTTATTTAATAAATAATTTCCTAAAATTATATTTTTTTCCAAATCCATTTCATGTTCTATCCTTCAATGTTCTTTTAAATTAAAAGCTACTAAATATATAAGATATTTTCTTTAAAACCATGTTTTAAAGTATCCCTTTCAAATATTTATTCTCCATATTTATTTTTTTGAAAATATTATAAGAATTTTATTATCTATACATAAAATATTATTAAAGGTCATTTTTAATGAAATCTAACTTTATTTAATTTGTTTTTAAAATGGAATCTTTTTAACATTCACCGTACAAGTCATTTTGAATTTTTTTACCAAAGAGAAAAAGAATGTTTTTAACATATACGAATTGACCTTATCCATTATTAATTTTAAATATTCCTATATAATTTTTCATGAATTTTAAGAAAAATATCCAATTCCCTTTATTCTTTTAATTTTTAAAAAAGTATTTGAATAGAAATAGGATTTTCTTCTCTTTTTTATGAGATAACTGAAAGTTATTTTTTTATGGGTTCAAATGATTTTCTCAAGGGTTTTATGATAAAAATGTGAAAAATTATAATTTTTTTATTCATGATATGGTAATCATACATTAAATGTAATGATAGGTGAACCTGATATAAATCACAATAAAGGGTGATCTCGATATTTCTCTCCACTGTATTTGGTAATGTATAGTCTTTAAAGGTGTAAAATGAGGAAGATAAATTAGTAGGTTATATATATAGAATTAAATAGGAATTTTTTATTCTTATACAAGATAAAAATGGGTGAATAAATGTTTGAATATGATTTTACAAGGTTCTTACATCGATTTTCAATGCTTATGATGAGTTTTAAGAGAAATCTTTTGATTTTAAAAAGAAGGTATATGTGATTTTAAAAGTAAAAGGATTATCTTTCAAATAAATGCTTTCATGAGTTCTCATATTTCTCATGATTCCTTCATGGTTTCCCAATGGATCCTAATGGTTTTAAAAGGTTTTCTTTGAGAAAAGTTTTATTTTCTCATGTGGCTGTTTTTATTTATATGATCAAAGTTTTATTGTGAAAAGGTAATCATTTTCATCGGTTTTCATGTTTTTCACTAGAATACCATGTTTCCATTATTTGTTTTGTCACAAAATGTGTTTGGTTTTTCTCATGCCACATTTTAAAATGTTATTCACATAATATAAGGATGATTTGAAACTATATAAAGGCCAATATTTTTTCTATGGTGACTCATATTAAAGGAAGAAAAATTCCAAAAAATGAAATAGAGGTATAAATTTAAGAACACATTTTTATCAAAAAATATAAATTGTGTAGAAATGTGTACACTTAATCAAGTAATGGATTTCCAAATTACATAAAATTTTAAACCTAAAAATATCCTCAAAATGTAATAAAGAGAAACACTTTTTATAAGTCATTTAATAAAGAGTTAATTATGAAATGAGCCATTATAATTAATATAAAAGGAAATATTGAGATAACTTTAGTGGATAAGATGAAATTTAAATAAACTTTAAAGAGACTATAATATATGGTTATATTATCTTCATATAAATTTTAAATATTTCCATTTTTCTTCATCTAATCAATATCTGTTTTGAATGGTTTTCCATAGAGGAAACAAGGAAGTTAAAATAAGAAGAAATCAAGATGATATTAAACTTATCAATAAGAAACTTAGAGTAGTTTGAATAAATAAGTTTGTATAAGTTTTAGATTTGTAAACACAAGCTATTAACTGTGGTATCCATGAAAGATATTGACCAAAATCTCTATAGAGGAACATTTCTATAGTAGAGAATTTATTAAAATAAAACCCTATAATTTTAGAGTTTTTTAAGAACAAGTAGAATCTAAAGAATGTATAAATTTAGTAAATAAGATATTTTGAATTTCAGGATGAATTAAATAAGAAAATTTAACTCTTATTATTTATTATTTTAAAGGTAAAGCTGATCAGTGGTGGTATTTGATTATGAATACTAAGGAAAATAATAAAATTGATTTTATGGGGTGGATGGTATTTAAAGACAATTTTCTTGAGAAGTATTTTCCTAAAGTTATTTGAATTAGAATAGAAAGAAAATTTCTAGAGTTGAAGAAAAAGGAAGAAGAATCAATGGCCAATTATGAGAAAAAGTTTACTAGATTGGCTAGCTATGCACCAAATTTCATTCTGGACCATGAAATTAAAAGTGATAGATTTTATATAGGTATAAAATCAAGTGTATGGATAGTGTTTTACTCTCATGTATTTAAAATTTATGAGGAATTTTTTTTTGTTTTAATAAAGTTGTAATAAAGTTTTCCAACACTTAAATACTTTATGAAAAAAGGGTAAGAAATAGTCATGATGAAGAGAAATGGAGAAGTAGTCAACCAGTAAATATGGAGTTAATCCCCCCAAATATTAAAAATATAGAAAAACACATTTTAAAGAAAATTTTATAGGATTAAGAAAGTGTTCTGAATTTGGTAAGCTTGATCATTTGGATCATATAAGTAAGGAGAATAGTTTTGATTTGAAAGGTAATGGGAAAACATATGGCTATCCAATAGTGAAATGTTTTAGTGATAATGAGTTGGGTGATTATACCAATTCATGTATAAATATTGTTACTAAAGGTAAGAATAATCAAGATTAAAAACATAAAGGTGTAGAAAATCCTGTTTCTAACACTATGATAGATGTTTTACCATTAAATAAAGTTGTATCAAGTACATTAATTATTTATTAAGACTATGAAAATTTCTTATTTGATTTATGATCCACATATTATTTTATTAATGATAAATTTACAAGTAAAATGTAAATACCATCTCATGATATGAAGTCATTTCTTTTGGTAAAAGCACATGCGGGTAGTATTAATGAAATAAAAATTTATAGGAATCTTCCTGTTATTATATGTGGAATGGTTTTTATTGAAATACGTTTTCCCCACTATAGAGTTTGATGTTATTCTGAGTATGGATTAGATTTCTGTTTATCATACTAGGATACATTACAGAGCTAAAGAAGTCATATTCAATTTTTTATTATTAGTTTTAGTTTATATATAAGAATAAATTCATGCATTTTACAACTTATCAAGAAGCTAAGAAACTGATTAAATATAGGAGTGAAAGTTTTCTTTCACATATCAATAAAAATAAGGGAACTGTTCAAGTTAGTGATGTTAAAATAGAAAATTAATATATTGATGAATTTCCTAATGATTTCATGGTCGTATTTCTGATCAAAAGGTTGAATTTACTATTGATATAGTGCCTGATGCTAATCCAATTTCAAAACACCCTTATCAAATGGATCTAATAAAACATTTGGAATTAAAAATTTAGTTACAAGATTTTCTTGATAAGGGTTTCATTCATCCTATCAATTTAACTTGTGGTGATCCGATTTTTATTATTAAAAAAGGATGGTTCCATGAGGATTTGAATTAATTATATATCACTCAATAAATTAATTGTTAAGAACAGTTATCCATTTCCCCATATCGATGACTTGATTTATCATCTCTAGGGTGCTCAGTATTAACAGACCAACCTAAGTCAACTAGACAAGCCACCTGAGCCATCCCCATAATGGTGGTAAAGAATAACAAGAAAATAGAAAAAAGTCTCATATAAACCAAAATAAGAGATACAAATAAAGTATAATACAAAATAAAAAGATACATCCAAGATTCATACAATATAAGAAAAACTGGTTAAACCAAAAAGTATGATAAGAAAAGATAAACAAGTATCCATGTGAACAACCATCATCTCCCAAACGTCCTGAAATAAAGGTAATGATGAAAAGAGAAGCTGACATGCAACAAAATGACCTTTCATTTACCTAAGACTTGAAAAAATATGTATGCATGTTCCTAAAGGAAAAATAAGGGTGTGAGAAAATATTCTAATAGTATACCACCACAAAATCTATACAAGTTCTAATATAAATAATACAATAATTCTATATTTTAAAATAGAAATATTTTTACAAATAATTTTCATAAATCTAAATCCATTTATAAGTCATTTTCCTTTGGTTTTCATAAAATCCTTTCATATTCACAAAGAAAGGAATATAACAAGTATAAGTGATAAAACAATGAGGAATATTCACACACCATAAGTTAAGTAAGTAAAAACATATCCATGACATAATCTATCATGAAAATCCATGTGATACAACCTCATGTGAAAATATATGAGGAACAATCCATGAAAAAATCAATCATGCGATAAACAAACCAAAAATAACAAATCACACCATATTGGTCCCTAGCCTATGATAATATATACTATACATAAAATATTCTGAACTAAGAATATGTTGGTACCAACCGATATCAATTCCTAACATAGTCCATCAATATCCCAAAAGAAACCCCTAGTGGTGCCACACATGCTAAGGTCACCTATGTCCCTTTCCCGATGCACCTAAGGTTCCCAATGTGCCAGGTTTGTCAAAATACTTTTCAAAACCATGATAAAATTTTATAAAACATTTTCAATGACAAAAAAATACTATTCTATGTTTGAAAACCCATTTACAAATCAAAATCACCATTCAATAATTTAATCAAATATTAGGTGTGGAAAAACCCATTTTAAAGTAAATCATATTAATAACATGAATATTTCAAAGAAATTATGTGAAACAAAAAATCATTTCAATTAAAATAATAAAACAAAGTAATTCTATAATAAAAATAAGAAATTTATAAAATTAACCCTTTTTATAGAAACACCTACCTCAGAACTGAGGTAAAATCCAATCACCTTTGAAAATAGAGACCAGGAAATAGTATATCAGGTCCTCAAAATCTGAGATCCATAAGAAACAATGTCAATCCTCTATAAAACCAATTATATATAGAATTATAGACCAATTTGGTTCCATAAAGATGATAGGATAATAGATATAGCATATATCTACAAAAATAGGGGAAACCGGATAAAAAATACAAAATACCTCAATGCGATCTTTCAAGAACAAAGGAATTCCACCTATAATACATAGGGAGAGACCTAAAAAGAACATAAGAAATATTATAACAATATAAAGTGAGATTAAGGGTTATTAGGATTTAAAGTTATGAAGGGAAATATGGTAAAATCCCACATTTCAATAGTTCGGAAGGGGGTCGCGCAATGTCCGGGAGGAGGCTACATAGTTTTCCACAACCCTACCTTCCCAGATTCATGAACCTGGTCACCTAAACCTATGATTCTCCCTATAATACCTTGGTTTTCTTCCTAACACACCACATTCTATTACCCACCAGAGTCTCTTATCATACTAATGATTTCCCCCTTAGCCAACACATGTTCTTTTAGTTTGTTTTTTCCTCACACACACACACCTTGGAAAACATCCCAGGATGTCACCCATAATGATCACTAATCTAGGATAATAACAATTAACTATAGAGTTATAATTTGGTATACCCCCAAAAATAATGGTGCACCTTGTTGAAATGGGTAGTAACATTTAGTCTTTTAAGTTTCACTTTTTTAGGGGTGTTACACTCTACATCCCTTTAAAGAATAATACCCTCATTGTGGACCCCAAAATTCAATCCTAGGAAGTGTCTAAGCACTTATGGATGAGTATTAGATATAAAGTTTTTTACATGACTCGACCTTCCCTAATCCATGAACATGGTCACCTAAACCCATGGTTCTCTCTATAATACCTTGGTTGACATCCTAGAAGACCATATACTATTACCCACTAAGGTCATTTATCAGACTAATGAAAATACCAATATGCCCACACATGTTATTTTAGTGTGTTTGTTTCTCCCTCACACACAAACTGAGAAACTTCCCATGAAGTCACCCATCATGATCATTACTCGAGTCCAAACACGCTTAACTATGGAGTTCTAATCAGACATGCTTCTAAAAATAAAGGTTCACCTTGTTGACATGGTTATTAATATTTATCCTTTTAAGTATCACTTTTTTAGGGGTGTTATATCAGTATTGTTTAAATATTGAGCTTAGGTATGGGTATCATTAGCTGAAAGTGAAGGAGGGAGACATTTTAAGGAAGGAATTTCATACTTGGTATAGGAATTATGCGCTTTTTGGTTATGACTTTAGGTTGATGAATGTACCCACTCTATATATGGATATCAATTAATAAATGTCTTTTATTTTGAAAAATGGGGAAAATAATATATAGAGGGCCACTGAACAACAAAACAAAGACCACGAGAGATAGAAAACTACATACCTGTAGTAGAGAATCCTAAGAAAAACCCCTCTAATAAGATTTACAACTTCAATGGTCAAGGATAGAAAGTCTGAGGGAAGAAATATCTTATGACCATATATTTCCAAAGAGGAGAGGTGATAATATACCTTATTTCCCTCTCTACATGTGTTAAGGATGTCCATATTGTTGCTGATTGAACCCCTGGACCTTCTCATGATGTAAGAAATAGACCACAGGGAATAGAAATTTCCCATGAGTATTTGGATAAATTTTTGGTGGTTTTCATTGATGAAATTATAGTTTATACTAAAATTTATGAGGAACATAAGAATAATATTTGGTTTTTTAAATATATTTTAAAAGAAAATAAGTTATATGAAAATTATAGTAAATGTGAATTTTGGTTAAAAAAATTCCTTTCTTTGGGTATATTATTTCTAATGATGGCATAACTATTCATCATACTAAAAATATTTTTGTGTAAGAATATCCAAAACCTAAAAATGTCATTGAGATTCAAAATTTTCTTGGATTAGAAGGTTACATCCAATGGTTTGTTGAAAACTTTGCTAGTTTATCTCACCCACTAACTAAGTTAACTAAAAAATTAGTTAAATTCATCTAGACAATGGGATGTAATGAATTATTCAAGGAATTGAAAATAATATTGATTAATGATCTAGTGTTATACTTTCCCACAAGAAATAGTGAATTTTTTATTTATAGTGATGTTTTTATAAAGGGACTTGGTTGTTTCTTGATGTATTATGATTAAGTAATTTCATATACTTCATGACAATTGAAACTTGATGAGAATAATTTCTATATGCATGATATTGGGATTAAAATAGTAGTTTTTTACTTTATATTTTTTGATTCATCTTCTATATGTAAAAAATGTGAAATATATACTGAGCATAAAATTTCAAAGTAAATATTATCTCAAAAAGAGTTGAACATGAGCCAAAGAAGTTGGTTAAAACTGATATAGGATTATAATTACACGATTGCCTATTATCCAGGTAAAGAAAACAAGGAAATTAATTCATTGATTTTAGAAGACAATGTATCATTAACCATGATATGTTTGGAACATTATCCTTTGTTTAATATCTAAATAAGGGTATGTTAACCAAATTTAATATTGAAAAATAAAGAATTATTAGATTTGTAAAGAGGCTGTGCATGCCAAGTGATTCTTAGTTAATGGAGTAATTGTTAAGAAAATCTTATTGTTCTCTATTTTATATTTATCCCAATAATACTAAAATTAATAGAGACCTTCCAGAGTATTATTTGTGTGGTGTAATGAAGAAATATATTACTGATTTTACAATAAAATGTTTAATTTTTCTACAGGTTAAAGTTGAATGAAAACTACTGAAGGGGATTCTTTTTCATTTTATAGTTCCCAAATATAAAAGGTAGAATATATCCATTGATTTCATGGTGGTATTACCAAATACATATTGAGGTAATAATATGATTTGGGATATTATTTATTGTTTAAATAAATCTAATCATTTATTTTCTATTCAAGATACCATGTCTTTGGATAAACTAGCTAAAATATATCTTAAATAGATAATGAGATTACATGGATTACTACTCTATATTGTATTTGATTATCTTCCCTGATTCATCTCAATTTTTTGGAATGGACTTTAGAATTCATTGGGTAATGAATAAAGTTTCACTCTATCTTTTCATCCTCAATCTGATAGATAGTCCAATCGATCAATTTAGACTTTGGAAGATATGATTTGGGCTTACTTGTTGGATTATCTAGGAAGTTGTGACCAACATATTTCATCGATGTAATTTTCTTATAATAAAAATTTCCACTTTAATATAAAAATAGAACATTTTTAAGAAATATATAGTAAATGGTGTCAAACTACATCATGTTAGGATGAAACTAGTGAAAGGAAGTGTTTGGGACCAGAATTGTTAGAATAAACAGTTACAAAGGTAAAGATGATTCAACACTCTATGAGAAAAAATTATAATAGGTATAGAAGTTAGATAGATAACCAGATAAAATATCTCTATTTTAGGTATGAGATTATGTTTTTCTTAAAGTTTCTCATTGGAAAAATGTTATGAGTTTTGGTAGGAAAGGAAATTTAAGTCCATGGTATATTTGTCGATGTGAAATTACAAAAATTATGGGATCATTTTCATTATGAGTGTCCTTACCTATGAGTATATCATTTTTAAATGATGTGTTTCATGTTTTTTTGTTAAGTAAATATTTACCTGATGAATCTTATGTCTTGATCCCTGAAGTAGTTCAGTTGGAAGAGAATATTTATTGTGAGGGAAAAAATGATTTATATTTTAGATTATAGAGATAAGGTATTTCAAGAAAAAGGTGATTTTCTAGGTAAATATTTTATGTAATAACCATATAATTGAAGAAGAGAAATGGTAATCTGAAAAAAATCTATGACAGAAAAATACTCTCACTTATTTAAGAAATGAATAATATTACGAGGACGTAATTTATTAAAGGGGTAAGAATGTAAAAACTCAGGAAATATAAATAATAAATTAGTTTTATGTATTATTAATATTCATGATTATATTTTATGGATTTATATTCCTTATAATGATTTTAAGAAATTTTTATGTTGAAAAAGAAATAATCATTTCTAACTAAATTGTTTTTCATGAATTATATGGTTTTATTTAAAGGTTTAATTTCTAATTTTTTGGAATTAAATTTGATAAAATGGACTTAATTTTTTATATTAGTATATAAAATATATCTTAGGGTGTATTTTTGGTATTTTTATGAAAATATTGATTTTTGAGTGAATAGTGAAAATGTTGATTTTTGTAAAACTGTCATTTCTTCCCATAAAATAAAGTAGTTTAAAAGTACCATTAAAATTTGGATTTAGTTTTAAAGAAAAATAATATCCATTTTATTAAAAAAATTTAAAATTAATTTTATAGGAGGTATTGTTATATTTTATTTGTGTATGAGTTCATTTTTATGCTTAAAAATACATTTTTTCTAAAACAAAATTTTTGTTGCGTTTTTCACACATCTATAAAATGAAATTTTATAAAAATTATAAAAATTTAATAATGAAATTTTTATTTTATATTTTTATTCTGGATGTTAAATTTTAATATTGAGGTAAAGTTATTTTTTTTGTCATTATGAATAGCAACCTTGGTAAAAATATCCTAAACTCGATAAAAGGGTAAAATGAGTTAATTAGGGTTAAAAAAGTGATAAGGTAACAAAATTTTATCTTTAATATTATTTTATTTTAGTATTTCTTAAATTATCACAATATATTTTATCTTTTAATTGTTTAAGTTTCACTTGGACATGAGAGTGACTTAATATTATTTTAAAACTTTAAATAATTACAAGAGTGCCTCTCCCATCACTTATAAAAGGGAACCTCTACTACTATCTTATTAACATACTTTGAACCTTTTTTTCAACCAATAAATACCACAATACATTACCAAAACTCATCCCTACACCCTAGAGGTCCTAGTTTTACCCAAGGACCAATCTTATATAGAATAAGGTTTGATCCAAATGTTGTTTCCCAAAGAAGAGGTATAACTCTTAAGCGAGTGGTTTCATGTTTATTCATTCTTTTACCTCCTTAAAATATTATTTAAAAATATTTTATAATAAAATAATTATATTAAATATACTTAATTTTATTATGTTTTTGTAACAAACCATTTTCATCACTTTTTCTATCCCATGGAAAATGAAAACTTTGCTCATGTATACTTGTGGACTACCACCTCTATGAAGTGATATGTTTCGTTATTCATCACAAAATCATATGGTTGGTTAAAATGATAGATTAAATAAATATATATGATATTTATGACATATTTAATATTCTATAAATATAATAAATTACTTACCTTCTTACTAGTCCATCTGTTGGAAAATGACAATGTCACTCATGCATATATGTGAACTACCATCAATACAAAGCGATGTGATTAATTTTTCATTACCTCCTTATATGAATTGTAATAATGAAGAAAAAATGGATAAATATAAAATTTATAACATATTTATAATTATATAAAAATAAATTATCATTTACTTTATTTATTTTCATCCCAATAGAAAACTTAAAAGGCCATTCTAGCATATGTACAAACTACCATCTCCATGGAATGATGTGATTCATTTTTGATGTAAAATTTACATAGATGGTTATAAAATTATATTGAATGTATAAAAATTATAATTATAACATGTTTATAATTTTCTGTATAATGTAATAATGAACCATTTGAATACATTCAATGCAACAACATTATTTTGAGTTTATAAATCGAACGACCCACAAAAAATGATGTGAAATTAACCATTTTTTAACTAAATAAATCATAGAAATAAATTAAATAAAATTAATGATTATTATGGAAATAACATTAAAATTATATTAATAAATTAAATATATAATATAATTTAACTATTTAAGATTTGGATAACACACAAAGCTAGACGAGACTTAAGGTAAGAGATTTCTCATCTCAATTTGTTTCTTTGAGACTCATGGAATTTTCACCACATGTTTTTAAGTGGTTTATAAAACACCACATAGATTTATTTTATCAAAAATTTCCTAAAATTAGAGTAGTTTTTAAACCCCTTTAATTTTATCTCCTTCAATGTTATTTTTAATTAAAAGTTAACAAAGACATAAGATATTTTTCTTTAAAACCATATTTTAACGTATTAATTTCAAATATTTATACTACATATTACTTTTCTTATAAATGATTCAATAATATTATATTTTTACATAAAAATTTTTAAAGTTAATTTTAAAAAAATTAATTTCTTTAAAAAGGTTTAAAATTTTATCTTTTTAGCATTTACCGTACGAGTCATTTTGATTTTTTACCAACGTGAAAAAGAAT
Organism: Viscum album; assembly: GCA_963277665.1. Lineage (NCBI taxonomy): Eukaryota > Viridiplantae > Streptophyta > Magnoliopsida > Santalales > Viscaceae > Viscum > Viscum album. The sequence goes on along the minus strand of OY728125.1, from coordinate 181,480,611 downwards.
GTTTTTAATGTATACAAATCTATAACCCTTCCCCATAATCACAACTATTATTAGTTATAAATAATCCTCTAGAACTTTCCATGGTTAAAAAAATATAATATTATATTTTTTTAATTTTTAGATATTTTTTTTCAATAGAAAATAGGTTTTCTCTTCATTTTTACAAGACAGTTGAAAGTTAATTTTCTTATGGGTTCAAATGAATTTTTAAATGGTTTTATGATGAAAAATAGAAATATTAAACGTTTTTATTAATGATACAATAATTTAAAATTATATAATATGATGGGTTATCCCAATATAGCTCATAATGATGAGTGATCTAGATATAGATCTACAACGCATTGGGTAATGAATAGTATTCGAAGGTGAAAAATGGGGGAGATAACTTGATAGGTTAATCCTATGGAATTAAATGGGAATAAATTATTTTGACAAATGTTAAAAATGAGTGAACACAAGTTATAATATGATTTCTCAAGGTTCCTATACGGTTTTTAAATTCTTGCGATGAGTTTTAATGAAAGAATATAGTTTTCAAAAAGAAGGATACAAGATTTTAGAATTGAAATGATCTTTTTCAAAGAAATTTTTTCATGAGTTATCATGTTTCTATTGATTCCTTCATGGTTTTTCTATTATTTATAATAGTTTTAAAATATTTTCTTAGAGAAAAGGTTAATTTTATCATGTGTAAATGTTTATTTATATGTTCAAATTTTTATTGGGAAAAATTTAACCATTTTAACGGGTTCTCATGTTTTTCATGGGATTAATTTGTTTCTGTTATTTTTATATCACTTAATGATATTTTTGGTCCTATACCACATTTTAATTTTTTTCATAGGATATATAGGTGTGTAGACTCTATGGAAAGGCCAATCTTTCCACTATGGTGACTCATCTTAAAAGATGTAAAAGTGTCTTGAATGAAACATAGATGTAAAATTTTGAACCTATATTTTGGAAAAACTATACACTGTGTTGAAATACTCACTTTATTATGTAACTATTATATAAATTATATATAATTATAAACCAAAAAAGGCACTGAAAATGTGAAAAAGTACCACCCTTGTTATAAATCATATAATTATGGGTTTATTATAAAACGTGGAATTATATATGTTGATATAAAAATAATTATAATGTTTTGGATTGGTTATCCAAATAGTTAATACTATTGAATATAAATTTTATTATTATAAAATATTTATTTCTTATGATTTTTTTAATATAAAAATTTGAATAAAGTTTAATTTATGTTGTAATTATTTATCTATATAATGACATTGATTAAAAGATCTATATATGAGTAAATTATGGGTTTAAAATGACTGAAGTATATTTGAAATTATGAATGTTTCACCTATTAATAAATATTACTACATTATTTAAACCCATTAAGAAATATCTAATACAACTATTTTAATTATAAGAAGTAATAATATAAAATTTATTTAATAATCCCATGTTTTGTATAAGTAAATTAAATTAAATTAATTATCATATTAGTTTTCTTTTATGATCATATGTTCATGCATTTTTTTAGTTTTTTCTTTGTAATTAGTTTATACTGGTTCCTACTTAGACATAAAGTGGTTTATTATAAAATAAAATAAATGATTAGAGAGAAAGATCTTGAAGAGTTTATGAAAAACTATAATATTTGGATATAAAATAAAAAAATTTTAATCTCATTTTGAAATTAATTATTCATAAAATGAAATCTTAAATTTTGGTAAAATTGTATATCTTCATTAAAATTTCCTTAATTAATAAATAATATCTTACTTTCAAGTGGGATATATTTCATGCATGATGTGATAATGAAGAACTCATTATACTTTAAAGGATTAAATATATATGTATATATAATTATTTTAAATGTGGTGACATGTTGGGAATTTATATCTTGCATCCCTAATGATTTTCTACACTTTGTAATTTTTCCTACTATAAAACATTGAAAATGGATTCTTTGGATTCCAAGAATTTCAAGAGGTCATTTTTAAAGTTTCTTTGTGAGGGTGTCCTGTATTTTTTTCTTTTCCATTCTTGATTTTTTAAGGTTGGAATAAAATAAATTAATGGGTTGTGGTTGAGGTAACAAGTAAATTATTCGCTGACATATGGTAGATTTTGTTGGCTGCATTGTCAAATATATTTCCCACCTCAATTTGGATAACTTAAAAACAAGTGGGATTATCATTATTTTAAATAATAATAAAAATAAATTATCATTATTATTATTTAAATATTTTTAAATAATATTAACTTATAAATTCAAATATATATATACATAGATACATCAGATTAATTATCCATATGTCATATATAAAACCTTATATAATCAAAAAACCTAAATTAATATATTAGATCCTATTTAATATTTTTTATTGTTTTAGTATGGATCCTATGAAGGAGTATTTATACATTTATTTAGAGTGGACGGATGTGTTGGTATTTGTTTTTGAAAAAATTACATATAAAATTGAAAAAATAATTTTGTAATAAATAATTTATTATTTTATATCATATTTTTATCATAGTTTGTTATGAAATAATAATAATATTATTAATAGTCATAATTCCAATAAGTTTTTTATTCCTATGGCATCTATTATCAAGGGTAATAATTTTTATGACCATTACTTTTCTAAGTCTTATTGTATGTCAACAATCCTAGCCATTTCATATTTATTATAGAATATAGGTTAATCTGGATTATTGACGATATTTATATATAGTCTATATATGTCAACATGATAGTAACATGAAAAAACTTTTGACACTACATTTAATTTATCTATTATGTTCATATTTACTTACATTATATGGTGTATGGTGTTTATACTCATTTGTTTTCAACTTCACACTTTATCTATGATCAATACAATAATTTTGATTTTGAGAAACCTCCTAGTTTCAATCAGTGCTAAGATTTTAATTTCTTATTATGTTATCTAAATGATCATATTTGCATTGTGACTCATGGAAACACTACCTCTATAAGTATAATTATATTTATATATTTACCCAATGAACCTATTTATCTTGTGTTCTTCAGGAAATAATTTTTAACATGACTCTTCACATGAAGCAATCCAACCAAGTATCAAATTTTTGTGTCACACATAAGCAGTCATAAAGATTAATGACTTAATTATTTATATTAATTTTTAATAATTACAAAATAAGGTTTGTTTTATTATTATTAGAATAAATATTTTAAATAACTTCTTTGTTATAGGTTTTTGGAATTAGAAGAATTCATTTTTTGGTGGGATTGTAACTGAGTTTTTTTGGATTCAAAGGGTATTCCTGGTTTCTAGACATTAAATATGGAATGATTTTAAATTTATTTAGAGGTATTTTAGACATTTTTTATTTTAAACACATAGTGATGAAAGGGGTGATAATGGAAATAAATACCACTTGGTTCCTCATGGAATTGAATTGGGTTTCCATTATTCATGGTGGTGTGCTGAAATTATGTCGTATGTCACTAGATACCTGGGGGGAACTCACCAAGTATATCTTATCATGAATAGAGGGGTGGAAAATCCCATATTAACCTACTTATTACCCAATATTTATCCACCAAGTACTCAATGGTAGCTAGGGAAATTTTATTTATAAAGGATAAGAGATATTTTTAGGCCTTAAAATCAAAATACTCCCTTAGGGTTCACTTATCCAAGATGCACGAATAATAGGGAAGATTTCCTTATACCCTTATCATTTAAATTATTCCCTCTTGTTCCATAGTGGACCAGGGGATTTAGATTATTTATTATGGTGAATATTCCTATTATTCTTCCTTTTTTTCAATTATCCTTTTCCTCCCACATATTTGGATGTATTGGTTTAAGGATTTGATGAAAAATTTCTTTAAATAATGGTTAAATTGATTCAATATCAAGTGTATTTTGTATTTAAAACCTAATAATAATGAGAGATGTTGTAGGTAACTTATCACTCTTAATTTATATTAAGGTAAGTATTTTAGTGGGTTTTCCTAGGTAATTAAACATTTTTATTCTAAATTGATGATCTATTGGGTTTCAAATAACATGGATTTTTCTCATGGGAGTACTAGAGGAATCTAATAAAGCTTATCATGTGTTTGGTTGTAGTTTCTACGATTAGATGCTGCTTAGTGAGTTTTTAGGGTTTATTGTAACATGATTTAATTGTTAATTATTTATTTAATCAATTAAAAATGTTTATTATTAGTTAATCGAGTTTTTTAGATTGGGATAAGAGTTTATAAATGTTTGTGATGGTTAGTAAAATATTGGATGATAGTTTTGGAAAATTATGACTAAAAGAGTGAAACTCTAATAATGATGTAGGTAGTCCTTAAATTATCAATCCATTTATATCATGGGTTTTGTGCATGGTGTTATATATGAGCATGTGTAATTGATTCTAGGAGAATATAGTGATAACTAAGCGGTCTCCATGAAAAATAGGATGAAACACTAAGAACAAAATGAAAATTATGCTCACAACATAAGGTTTATAGAATTACTTATAGATTGAGAGATTATATGATGTGCATGTTAGTTATGGAATGATTATGAGGGGTGTCTGAAGGTGAAACTAGGTACAAGGGTCTTATATTAGTCTCTTGTTTTTTATAGATTATTTCACATAGATAACTTGAGTGATCTAGTTTTGTTGATGAGTTTTACAAAAATGGGGGTTTTCTTTATTAACTTTTTTGGGTGGACATAATATCATAGACATCAACTTAGGGTGATTTAATGGTACAATATGAGGTTTTCCATGAAAAATTCATAAGGAAAAATATTCTATAAAGAGACATTCTAATGACCAGAATAAGCTATGGTTTGACTTGAGATTCAAGGTGTGAGAATGGAGGGTATGTATAGTGGGATTGGTAATCATCAAGGAGATGACTTTGAGAAAGATAAGTAATTCCTTGTATGACAAAGCTCAACAGGTGTGTGGTACTTAATATAGATGGTTATTAGTGTGAGGATATGCTTAGTGTGTTTTTTGAGAAACTTATTATGACTTAAGGATAAAAAAATTCATGATGGGTAATGTTAATAATTGATACATGAGGGTCACATAATCATATGGCTGAAGGATAGACACATATAGTGTAGTGCTTGATTTATTGATGGTTCTTCATCCGGTAAATCAGATTATAAGAGATAAATGTGAGATGGGTCCTCTTCTAGTAATATATTATCCAAAGGGTATTACTATGAGATGAGTCTATTGGATTAAAAACCCACTTTTTATGATTTTTTTAAAAATCAAAATACACTTAATCTGAGTTTGATTTTATATGAATTTTTTGTTTAAGTTTTTACTATGAAGATAGAATATTAGAATATTTACCAACCAATAAAATCATCATATATACTTTAGTTATAGTATGTTGTGAAGACATACCAAACATCATCCTATAAAAGTCAGTTAATTTTAATGGAATATAGAGTTGAAAACATTATATAAAAGATTTTAAATATACATCCATCGAATGATAGTGAGAAGCGCTTGATACTGTTGCAATTGAATCCTAAAAACTCAAACTATGACCATATAATTTTGTAATGTGAGCATATATAAATTCAATATGAGGATTCAAGGATCATAAGAAGTTACCTTGAGTGATATAAAGTGTTTCTAATTTATTTTATGTTTTCTAAAACATGTTTCCTAGAGTTCTTCAAATTATATTTTTCTTTAGAGATATTTCACTTAGAGTATCTATTTATGACATTCTCATTTTAAAATATCTAAGTCTTTATTTTTTTAATTTTTTACCCAATACTTATAGACATAAATATTAAAAGTAATAGAATATAGAGTCTGTATCTGATCCTTCTTGATTGAGGGTTTTCATGATTTGGAATATAGAGTTTGTATAACCATGATTATCAAGGGATTCCATTGCAAGGAAGAAAGAGTGTCAATTGATAGGACACTGATATCGCCTGATGGGTTTTAGTATAGGAATAGTGGGTCTTGGAATTGATATACATAGGATCAAGATTTTATATACTCATACTACTTTGGATAAAAGAAAAGGATTATATTGATTGGAAGTGTTTTGGTAGTTGATATCCTTTTTTGGATATTTGAGTTATCACTTAATAATTTGTGTATTACTTTATGTTTCATTGTATTTTTAATTTATAATCTTATAAATTTATCTACCAAACAATTTATATTCTATATTATCTATACTCTAATATATATTGATTTGATTATAATATTGTGTCATTTGGTCAAATTACATTTTAGTTTGATTGATATTTCTAGTTTATTTTTAAATACAATTCACCCCATATTTTAGTGCCATATCTTACAAAAACTTAGAACCAAAATTTGGTGTCAAATATAGACTCTTGTTATTGGAGATTAACTCAATTATGATTTATTTTTTTGTTTTTAGTTTTTAATTTTTAGGGAACCTTCAATATTTTTCCTTACACTAACATATACAAGAGCAAAGATCTTTTTATTATATATGATAGTAATACATATGGAATCAATTGATTATATAAATCCAAATAGACCACTATTTTTTGGAAGTTTGAGACTATTATAATTTGAGATATATTATTGATATATATGTGATAAACACTAGAATATAAAATTCGACGATTCTTATCAAAAAATGTAAAATTCCTAATAAAGAAACCACTTGATTTTCTCCAGATGAATGAGTAGAGTTACAAATAAATTTCTATGTGAGATATACTCTTTTATGTGTGATGAAGTACATATTTTCAAGTATTTTATTTTTATAATTTAGTTATTAAATTTTATAAATTTATCATTTTAATGAAAATTATCACAATTTTGTTTTTAGAAACATTTTGGCCATTTTTATGAAAATTGATTGGTTTTGGATTTCAATTTTTTTTATTTTCTTTAATATTTCATACATAACATTTTATACACTAGTAAAAATCATGTAAGTACCTTTGTTAATATTAATTGGTTATTGGGATGGTGTTAATTAAAATAGACCTAAAGTTTAATACAATCATAGTTAACCCAAAGGATGGATGCAAGTGGGGAATTAAAATCAATGCCCAATTTTGAATAATTTTGATGATGAACTCATATCTCACAACATACTAGTCTAAATGAGATGAAATTTTAAAGTAGATACACAATAGGCCAGAGAATATTTAAATTAACTATATATTCTCAAGATTCAATATTATTTAAGTCTATTAATGGATGGGAAACTAAAGGATTAGGATTCAGGAAGTTTTCCAAGTAAGAAACAGTTCCTCTAATAATTCACTCACAACTTTGGAAAAACATGTCCAATGAAGCTAAACTGTTTTTAGAGGGAAACCAACCACCCCTATTTCTTAATTGTTTTTATCCCAAATTAATTTAAAAGGATTAATGAATATTATGCAGATAATAATGGATTCTTCTATTATAATTGCTTCCTAAATTTATGATGTATATTAGTTTATTATTTCTATTATTCTTCTCTCGCATTTCTCTTTTGTTTTATCCATTTATGAATCTCATATCTTTGAAAATAGAGAACCAACTTTGACTATTTTTAGAAGGTATAGATAAGTGTAATTCATTGTTTTATTTATGATTCAATATTTCCATGTATTATATTTTGAGAATTTAAGTTGTGGTTAAATTGATTAAAATGAGTGGTTGCCATGTTTTCACTACTATTGTGTTCTTATTACTTTTTCTTCAAGATTATTTTCCTTTAATATAAATATAATTAAAATAGTGGAGTTGTCTTAGGTTTTGATGTGGAATAGTATTATTCCACATGAATGGGCCTATGTTTGGGGTAGAAATAATTAAAAAAGGGGGTGTTGAGTGATAATTAGTGATCTTAAAATTGGATATAATATTGAGAATATTTTAAAGATCCATTATTTTAATCATCGTGAACACACAAGAGCAACAATACTTATATTATTTATTTATTGATAATTAAATTCAATATTTATATTAGTTTTACATTGAATTTATATATTTATATATGAATTTAATTTTTATGAACCCCAACTATATTAGTATATAATTTTATAGTATATATTTAAGAATATAATAGTGATAATATAAAAGAAGTTTGTGTAAGTGGACTCCTTGTGTGATCTGAACTAAGAGTAATATATATTGTAATCTTAGGAAAAGATAAGAAAATATTGAGTTTGGATTCGTTAAAAATTCCTTCCATAAATTTGGCATCATTTACAAGGAGATGAAACACTTACACACACTATTTTTCACAAAAACACACAAAAAAATCATAAATTTCAAAAAAACAAAAAAAATAACTTTATTGTATAAATTTAATTATTAGGTAAAAAATAGAGTTTCATAGTGGTTTTTAATATTATTAATCTATTAAATAATTTTATAATATTGAAAGAAAATATTATTTAAAAATTTTAGTGGATTATAATTTTAGAATGTTGGAATAATGGGCAAGAAAATAATGGTCCTTTCCACTTCTCTCAAGGAAATTGAATATCTGAGGTTGTAAAAACAATAAAAGAAATACAAAATAAGTAAATATTTATACCCCTATATTCTTAATTAAATAACCCATAGATTCATAGAGATATAAACTTAAATACCAACCATCAGACCTCTCTCAACCATTTTTCAAAGATGTTCCTAAAGAGTACATGCCAATAAATGTACAAGTGGGGGATAAAAATTATTTTAATGAATATTGGAATAAATTTTTATGTTTTTAATTGAAAATTTATTCTACCATAATCAATAATGAAAAATCATTACTTATATACTTATATTTTTCTTTACAATAAGGCAATATTTAAGTGGTGTAATTTGATGAAAATTTGTGGATGATTGACTAGATGACTCTAACTTTAAGAACAGAAATCCAAGTGACACTAAGAAGAGAAGAATAATTAAAATCTAATCTTACTTAGGAAGATAATATTTTATTGAAATAATATATTTAATATTTTCTTTAAAATTAATTGATTATTCCCTCCCATTACTTTAAATTTTAAGATTCATCTTACACATATATTTCCTTAGAGGGTGATGAAGGAGAAGAAAATACACCCACATAGACCATGTTCCCAATGAACCTTCCTATAAATATTAATTTCCAAGATGAAATAATTGAAGGGAATTTTATTTATATTTATTTATAGTTTTTTAATTTTATTTAAAATTATATTTTTACTGAAACCCCCTTTACTAAAATTTATGACATAACACACAAACATAACACCCTATAAGTCAAATAGGAGGCCATACAAGTAGTGGTAGTAGAAGTTGAGGGACCATTATTTTTTACCCCCACCATATAATATACAATTAATTTCAATGGAGAAGGATCTTCCTTATATTATCCATGGGATCTTCTATAACTAGTATATGTTGAAGAGAACTAGAAAGAATATGTATTGTTGGTTCATGAGGGAAAAACCACTACCAATATTAGATTGGGGATAAAGTGACGCAACTTCCTAACTAGGGGAAGTAAAAACTTAACACCAATTTGGGGTGGGGGTGGGGGTTACCCAAAAAATGTTTTTTTACCCTCTCTATTATTTTTTAGGTCTTTTTTTCTTCAAATAAATTTATCATTTTTATCATTTTTATTGTAGTTATAAAGTGGATGTTTTTAGGATCTTAAGTCAAGGAAACCATTGTTCAAAAATAAACTCAAGTTGTGTCTCTATTTATCTTTGGGTTTTCTATCCTATTCTTTAATTTGACATTTAGAAAAAGGTATTTATATATTAATTTTTTTTGTGTGTGTGTTTGGGGGTGTTAACCTATTTTTTTGTAATTTCTATGTTTTTACATTTTGTTTTTCATGTTTTAAAACCTTTTTATATTTTAATTTTATGTTCTATTTTTTGTTATTATTTTTGGAGTGTTTTTAGGATCTTGATATTACTTGAATTATTTGGAAAATTCATACAATATTTTTTTACTTTTCTAGGAACACTATTTAATTTAAATTTATAAAGGATTTATATGATTTCTAAAATGGAGTTTTCTTCCATGATTTCTAATATTTTCAATTAAGAAATTTTTATTTATTATGAAACTTTTGTTTACTAGTACTATGTATAATAATTATATTGCCTAAACAAATTGTTTTATAAACTTTTTATGAAATACTATTTTCATTTATCTATTTATTAAGTGTTTTTAGCCATGTTTTTAGATAAAATATTTTCTATTTACCTATTTTTCAAAGTGTTAGAGTTTATAAAATGTGTTAAGTATAATTGGGGAACCATTTTAAAATCCCCTTTTCACATGTAACTATTATTTTTTATACCCTTACATATGAACTTTATTAATCCAATATTATCCTTGAAATATCATATTAGAAAGCCAAATTATAATCCATTTATAATTTTTAAACCTTTACTAGACGTTAATTCATGATTATTGTTGACCTCAACTGTGAAGGGATTTTTTGCTGGGTTGAGCTAATTTGAAAAACATATTTGATCTAAAGTGGACAAGAAATACATATTTTTTTTACTCTTTTGGGTAGAAAAATAAAGATAGAAAGATGGAGGATGTTCCAAAATATCATTAAAAATAATGGAAAGGGATTACAGACTAAATTTTTAATATCAAATCTCCCCCTTAACCTTCATAAAAAATTTGTGCTAAAAATTTCATAATTGAAACAAACCAAGAAACACTGTTATAAATGGGGGGAAGAGGGAAGAAATTTTATTATATAAAAAATATGACTATTTTTGAATTTTTTTGTAGAAATAAAGGGTTTTTAGGTAAATTTTTACAATAGGAGTGAGGATCACACCATTCTTAATAGAAATTGTTTTTATGATTTTTACTTCACATCACAGCTTAACCCTCCTCATTGAACCTCTGATATTTTTACATTTTAAAGATGCTAACACTTAGCCATTAAACAAATGATATAATATCTATAACGATTGAAAAATTTATAAATCTATTATGTGGAGATAATAGGAAGACATCACGCCTATGGAGATCATGTATGTGATAGGGAATGGGAAAATATCTATTTAAAATTTATGAGTGAGAGATAAATACTTTTTGGGAGGTTGGTATGACATGAACATAATAATTAAAATGATATTGAATGTATTTTTATGATTAGTGAGGAGTTATGGAATTGAAATCCATATCCAAGGCATGATATTTTCTTGGGGGTATTTTATTTTAGTAGTTTTTCAGATTATACCATAAGAATTTTGTTTCAACCATAGTATAATGATTTCCCTATTGTGAAATATTTATGTGTGGGGGATTGATAAACCTCATATTTTCATATATTTTATTCAATAATTAATTTATTTAATCCCAAAATTTATCATTTTAATGTTAATAGTCACATTATTAGGTTTTAGGAACATTTTGTACATTGTTTCGAAAATGACTTATTTTATATTTTTAAGTTTTTTATTTACTTTCAGATTTTGGCCATAAAATTTTTCACACTAATAAAAATTGTGAAATTAATTTTTTGTAGAATTATAAGGTTATTTTAATAAATTTAGTTTTAATGAATCTAAAGTTGAGTAAAACCATAGATGGTCTAAATGATGCATGTAGGCGAGGCCTTCAAATCCTTGCACAGTTTTGATGAATTTTGATGATGAACACATATATCAAAAATTACTAGCCTAAATGAGAATAAAGTTGAAAGAAGGTTATTAAATAGGCCTATTAGAATTTTCTTTAACTATATATACTCTATATTATACCTTTTTAAAGTCCATTAATGGATGAGAAATCAATGGATTGGAATTCAAACACTTCACGATGCCAATCAATATTTATTTAATAATTTAGTTATAAAATTTTTAAAATGTGTCCAATGAAGTTGAACGTTTTTGGGAGAAAATATAATATATATAGGAAAAATTTCCAAAATCACCACTTTTCAATATTTGATAATTTAGTGGGTTATACATATGATATTTTTTTAAGGAACAAATTTTAGGGAAAACAACCACTCATTTGTCATATAAATTTATATTCCCACTTAATTTCAAAACAATTAGATATTTTATATAGATAAATAGGGTTTATTATATTTTAATAGTTTTCTACATTTTTGATATATATATATATATTATTTTATTTTTTCTATTTTGCTTCTCTCTTATTTTCACTTTTTTTATTTTCCTCCATGAATCTAATCTCTATGAAAATTTAGAAATGACTTTGACTGTTGTTTGAAGGGAGGGATAATTTTTACTTGAGTTATTTGTGCCTCAATACTTCTCCATATTCTATTATGAAAATTTTAGTAGTTGTTAAATTTATTGTAGCGAGTAGTCACCTTATTTTCACTAGTATTGTGTTTTTCTTCCTTGCTCATCAATATTCTTTCCCTTCAATATTTAATTCATTCAAACGATAGAGTTTAGAATAAGTTCTGATTTTGAAGTGTATTATCCTGTATACCATGGTCCTGAAATGGGGTAGTAATAATTAAAATAATGAGGGTGATGAGTGATAGTTCTTAATCTCAACATTAGATAAAATAATGAGAATATTTTATATAATCATTATAATAATCACCGTGAACTCCCAATAACAGCAACCCTTATATTATATTCTTTTCATTCTTACTAATTTAATTATTTCAATATAGAAGTTTTGAATTTAATTTATATATTTATATATCACTTATATTTTATAAACCCCAACTATATTAGTATAACATTGTGTATTATATTTTAATAATATAATAGTGACAATATAAAATTAGTTTGTGTAAGTGACCTCCTTATGAGATCATACTTGAGATTGTACTATATTCAATTTTTAGAAAAATTAAATAAAATATTGATTTGAGATTCATAAAAAAACTCTCCCATAAATTGGCACTATTTTTGGTGTGGGGAAACACTTATATACAATTTTTTCATAATAACACTGAAGAATAATTAAAAATTTCAAAAACTAAAAAATATAATTTCATTGCTCATATTTTATTTCCTATGTCAAAGATGAATTTACATAGTGAATTTTCATATTCTTGGAATATTAATCTATTTTATGAGTTTAATAGGGAATAATATTTAAAGATTCAAGTGGATTATAATTTTTTAATTCTATAATAAGTGAGCATAAAAAATTAAGGACTCTTTCCACTTCTCTCATGGAAATTAAATCTTTGAGGTTAAAAAAAAGAAATATGAAGAATATGTAAATATTATTCCACCTACATTCCAAGTTGAAGTACATGATCATGAAAAGAGAAAGAAACTTGAATACCTACTAGATGAAACCCCTAAACAATTTCTTGAAGAGGTTCTTGTAGAGTATATACCAAAAAATGAAAAAGCGGAAGATCAAAATTATTTGTATGAATATTTGTAATATTTTTTAGGTACTAAATTTCAAAGTGATTATCTCATATTTTACAATAAAAAACCAGTATATATCTACCTCTTCCTTTATTTAGAGAAATAAACCACAGAAGTGGTGAAATTTAACGAAAAGTTAGAGGATATTAACCACTTGACTCTAACACTAAAAATCCATCTTTGAGTAGCACTAATAAAACCAGAATAATTAAAAGATGATCTAACTCAATTAAAGAGAATTTTCTTGAACTCATATATTTATTATTTTATTGAAAATAATTTGATTATTACATCCCATTACTTGTAATTTTTAGATCTGGATAACACATGGATTTCCTTGGAGGGTGATGATGAAGAAGAAAATAAACCTACTGAAACTGAGATCCCAATGTCCTTGCTTGAAGAGATCAATTTCCTAGATGAAGTACTTGAAGGGGAATATTTTTATATTTATTAAAAATTTTTTATTTAAATTTTTATTTTTACTAACATTCCATTTAGTTAAATTTCTAACACAACACACTTGAGGCAGACCACACAGGTAGTGTCAGTAGATGTGGAGGGGCCATTATTTTTTCCCCACATGAAATGATGTAATAAATTTTAGTGGGGGAATGAAACACCTTGAGATTTTAAAATAAGGACATTGTATTTGATAACATATATGACAAGCAATACTGACCTTAAATGACCCATGAAATATATTATTTAAATATGAACAATATAATGTTGATATTAAATTAGAAGCTATGAATTGTAATAACTAAATTATAATAAGTATTTATTTTAAAAATTTATAAAAAATTTATTGGTTATCAATTTAGTTGAAAAAATATTAATCAATTAAAATAAAAACAACTTTTATTTATAAAAAAATAATTTTTTTATAAAAAGAGGTTTCGTCGTGTTTTGTGCACTTATGTTAAAATTAATTTTGATCCATTTTAGAAAATTTAATTGAAAAAATTAACTAAATTTTAAAAATAATGATGTCAAAATTATCTTAAATTGAATTTTTGATATTTTTATGAAAGGATTAAATTTTCAATAAATAGTGAAAAATACTTTTTATTGAAATATGACTTTTATTTTAAAGTGTTTAAATGTAAAATTTTATTTTAAAAGTAAAATTAGTTATATTATATAATAATTAATCCAATTTAGTTTATTATAATAAATTATATATCTAATTTTGATATAAAAAACGTTTTATACTTTTGAAAACTTTTCCTTTGGAAAATAGTTTATCATCACATTTGTCAGTTTAATTTTAAATCAAATTCCACCACTTTTATGAATTGAATTTATGAAAATGGATTCCATATTTTTAATTATCATAATTAATATTATATATAAATTACAAATTAATGTTTTTTCATAATTAATTGTAAAAATAGTAAAATTAATTACTGTAGTTAAGGTTAAAATAGGTTCACTGGGGGACTAAACTAAATTGATAAGGGTTAAAATGACCTAAAAACTTATAAAATTCCTATTTTATTGAAATATTTGGACCTTATATAATATAATGTTATATAATGATACATTTTAATCCTTTTTAATTTAAAAAACATGTGTATAATTTATTCTTCAAAAATTTTAAGTGTTCCCTCTCCCCTCTGATAAAAGAAAACCCATTATCCTCTCCTTTTTACACTTCCAAAGCCAATTTTTTTGTAAATAACTATAGAAATAATTTCCTTAAATCCCTCCCCATGAACAAGAGTGCTTTTTATGATAATAAAAGTATTTGAGGAATGTTTTAGGTGCAAACCTAAAGAGGTTCTTCGAAGAATTGGTATAGTTCTAAACCAGACACCTATGTTTTATTTCTTCATCTAACCATTGATATATTCTAAAAATAAGAAAAAAAAATCCATAAAATTATATTTTATTATGGTAATTTCATAACCTATATCCATTTCCTCTTCCATAAAATATAAAATAAAAACGCCGATCATGTGTATGACATAATACCGCCTCACGAACCAATATAATTTGTTTTTGTTCACTGCCACTCATGGATAGATATAATTATGTATTTAATATATATATATATATATTATATATGAAAAAATTATGTTTTTTTAAATTATAATATCACATCTACCTTCTATCCTTCCAAATTATTGGAAAAGATAACGTCGCTCATGCGTACGTGTGAACTACCAACACCACAAAGCGATGTGATTCAATTTTAATTTTACTATGACATGGATGGTAAGTAGGATAGAAATTAGGATCACATATGATATAATAAATATTTTTTAATATTTAAATATTTTTTTTAATTCTGTTAAAAAAGGAAACATCATTCATGCATACGTACGACCTACCGTCTCCATGAACGTTGTAATTTATTTTTCTATTTATAAATTTTATGCATGATAATATATATATATATATATATAATGAATATATATATTATATTTAAAAAATAATTAACATTATAGATATTATTTCACCATTATCAAAATATAAGTACTGAAACTTCCGAACCAAAACGTACCTGAAAAACGAAGCAGTTAGCACCCGAAACAATTATTTTATCAAGGAATTGTTAATAAAAATTTGATAAAAAGTTACAAGTAAATAATATATATTATGATATATATGATTATGGTTATTTAATATATTTATAATAAATATATATTTATTATAAAGGATGTTGATACACTTACAAATGAAATCAAACCTAAAGTAAGGGTTTCTCACCTTACTCTTACTTTCGTGACACATGTTCCATATTCACCACTTATCTATTTAGTGTGTTATATATACTAAAAGTTTGATATTATATAACATTAATTACTTTATATTTAGGGTATTTAATGTTTCATTTGAAGTAATTTATTTTATGGTGATTACAATTCAAAAGTTACCAAAGTGGTAGGGGTTTATCTCAAAATCTCATCATTGTTCAGGATTGTTTATGTTTTGGCCTACCTTTAAGAAATTATTTGATATTTTTATCTTAAAACAAATATTTTTTTTATAATTTGGAAATTTATGAAATTCTCAAGAAATAGTACCATTATTGTATCTCTGGTACTTAAAATGATTGAGAAACTTATTTCAAGAAAAGATGAATTTATTTACCTCTTTGGATAAAAATCCATTTTATTCCATATCCATGTTTTATAAAAATATTCAAAAATGTATTTGAAATTATAAAAATTATTTATTTAGGAAATTTTTACCCATGTTTTACTTTTTACAAAATGGTATGAAAGTAATCTTTTTATCATTTTCCAAATAAGATACTTTTCAACCTTCTTACAATAGTGTGAAAAGAATGTTTTTTAACTTATACAACATGTATGGAATTACCCTCTATAATTAACACTCATTGTTTTAAATATTCCATTTAAATTATAAAAGGTTCCTTTTTAATGATTTTTTTTTACAAAATTTATGGAAATTTACAGTTTTTAAAGTGATTTTCAAAGTGAAAAGGGTTTTTTCTTAAATATTTTTTGATGGAATTTTTATGGTATTTATATTAATAAATTACAACAACCATTATTTTAATTATGATTTATTTGGGATATATTATAATGATACTATCCAAATTATTTATATAGTTAGTTTATGAACAATTTGAAAAGGTATGTACTATTTTGATACCATTTTCCATATTAATCTAGATGTTTTATGATTATATTTATTGATTGGAGAAATTATTAACATTTAGTATGATAGTTTTTCAATATGAATGTTTAAATTGATTATATTTCTACCCTTTAATATTAATAATTCATTAGACTTAGTAAGTTATGGTCATGGACCTCTATACCCCTCTATGAATCGATAGGTCTCATGATAAAAATAAGATATGGTATTTAGTAGAGGCCTTACCCATTAATATAATATGTATTATCTTGAGGCCTTGAATGTTTGTTTATGATGCTCATAATTAGGAACTAAATTATTATGAGATTAGTTATTGATTTCCATGTAATTATTTTATTTATTAAAATATATGTAGATAAGTTTCAGGCTTATGTGATTAGTTATGTGGACTTATTTAATCATTATTTGTTCATCTCAAATTATTCTCCATGATAAATTCATTGATTAAATTAAAAGTGTATTTAGTTATTTACCTAGCCTTATTGATAACGCATGTATTCATGATAGCTTCCACTATATGCATACCCTTACTGATTATCTGAGATCACCCATTTATTTTTTTCTTTTCCATAGGATTCCATGAAGTGTTTATTATTTAAATGAATAGATATTATAAATGGAATAATTGTGTTATCAAATCAAATACCATGCTTCATTTTATGTTTTTAATTTTAATGTGATATTCATGTTTGTATATAGTTTTAAAATAATATTAAACTATTAAGTCTTTTGGGATTCAATCACTTATATCTATCACCATTATAATAAATTAACCACAAAATTTGGACTACTAGGGTCAGGGTATTTACAGTTGGTATCAAAGAAAGTTTAGTAGAAACCCTGGGAACAAGATTTGGGAAAACCTATATTTGATAACATAACCCTATGACTAACATTGATGATGATTATAAGTATAGTATAACATTATAATGTTTTTATAAGGTATATATTATGTTTATTTCTAAGAAATAAATACTAATTTTGATACTATAAGTGGATGTGGCTCTGGTATAGTTGTACCAAAGGGTAATAACTCCAAAAATGGTGCATTGGGATTTGACTTGACCATTATCTGGTATATGACAATAAGACTTTCTTCACAATTAGTTTGATACTCCTAGGGGATATTCTTAGGTTAATTAACATTTTGTTTACAAACTATTATTAAGGATATTATGTTTTTACTATAATTTGAAAATATTCCCAAAGAAACTACGTTAATGATTATGAGATTAGCTATGCATAATTTTTTTTTAATTTAAATTAAGTGATTCACTAGTTTTGTGATTATACAGTATGTTTCACAATGTTATGATATAATATAGTGTATTCTATTGTTTATAAATGACTCTTAGAGGAAGAAATGAAAACCATATCAATAAAAATAATCCTTGTAGATATTTCCCTCATAGGTATGATAATGAAGATGAGGATGGTGCTGTAGATGGAGATGATCATATTATAACTATATTAGGTTAGTTGATTCAGGTTGTGGAAAATAAACTTAATTTTATGGATTAGCCTACTGATCTACAATGTGGTGTAATAATGTTTGACTATTTCATGTGTTAACAAACTCCAACATTTAATGGTACTATAAATTCGATTATATCTAAGAAATGGATAAGTTCATTAGAAAAGATATTTTTCGCTTTGGAAAATAACGAAATAGACATGGTTATCAAGTTAGTTTATCATATCTTAGGATATACTGATCAATAGTGGTCATTTATACAAAACACTAAGGATAAATAAGAAATAAAAAACTTGGAGTGAGAGAATCTTAAGGCATGATTCTTAGAAATATATTTTCCCCATGAGCAATGAGAATATATAGAGAGAACATTCCTGAGTCTAAGATAAAAGGAATATTATTATTCTTTTAAGTATGAATCAATATCTACAAGTTATAAAGGTAAGATTTAGACTATGTACATAATCCAAAGATAAGTATTGACTATATCTTTTATGGGATTAAAATATTTGTTCAAAGGTAACTAGTATCCCAAACATTATCATCATATGAGGACATAATATATTGTGATATAAATATTGAGAAAGAATTATATAAGTATTATGGATTCAAGGGGAAGAAATAGAAGAAGATAATTATAGAGAAAAAATGGATAATGGGAAGAAGGGAAAAAATAATTTTCCCACAAGTGATAATTTTGGAAAGAAACACCATGGTACTTACTTGAAGGAAATGGTAGTTTAATTAATGTATGGAGAGAAATTACATCAGGAGTGTGAATTAAAGGGTAATAAAGAAACCTAAATTTTTTATTGTTTCAAGTGTAAGGATATGAGACACAACAACAAAAAATTCCCCAAGAATCAAGATAATATACCTCAAAATAAACTAGGGGATCAAGGTCAAGATTATACTATTAATACAACTGAATTAGAATAAATAAAGTGATTGTGTATTTGGATTAAATAATTACATTATTTTATGAATTATATCTTGGTTATAATAACCATGAAATATACAAGGATTATACTATAATAGTTTTTTATTAATTATTTGAAAGAGTATGTGGAATGGTACTCATAAACATAAATTTTTTTTAGTGGTAAGGTGATATTTTTATAGAATACATGAATAAGGGAAATATAACCCTTAATATGTGCCTGATATTGAGATAATAATGATAAAGAGACATTTATGGGATAATATTGGTGACCTTGAAATTAGTCAGTTATTTGATGGTTTATGTTATCTTTGTTGGAGTTTACTATATTTTTGGAATTATAGAATATATTATATTATATGATATTTTATTTAAAGAATAAAAGGATAATTATTTTTGGAAGCATCCATGTTTTAATTAAGGTTTTATGGTGATCATGGTAGTAACATATTTGGTATTTGACATTAATATATACTTTATGTTGTTTGTGGAGTTTAATTTTATATTTATTTGGAAAATTTAGTGACATTAATTATAAAGTTTTGGATATTTAATTTGGTTATACATATTTTGGATGAGTCTTAAGGATAATTATTTATTAAATGGATTAAGTTGAACTTTGGGGTTCTTGTTGAGGTTTTAGAAATTAATGTATTATTGGATGAATTGTTCTAAATATTTTTGTTTTGGAAAATATCTAGAGATAGGAGGAATGGATTTGTATTATTTTATAGAAATTATAATCTATTAAAATTTAATTTTAGTACTTAATGCATGAAAAATTCTTTTTTAATACTCTTCTTATGAAGAAAAAGATGAGATTGAGGTGGAAATTGATTAAAGGATGAAATTATTCTCATTAAGAAAGTATATTTCCTTCTATTATTATTATAGATGGTATAAGAATTACTAAAATATATGAAAAATATCTTGAAAAAATAGTATCCTTGTACCTTTATTTTTGATGATCTCATGGCATTTTCACCCATCAAATATTTTTGGCTTTATGGTCATTAACATTCTCTTGAACATAAAATAAATTACTCTCTATTTATCCTTTGACATTAGTTTAATCCTCCATGTCCAAATTTTCACTTCCCACTATATTTTCCTACTTGGAAACACATTTATGTGTTATTCTATATGACCTTCATAATTCCCTTCTCTCTTATTATGGGAGAGTTTTATTAACCCTTTTTAGATTATGAAATTTAAAAAACAGGTATTTTCAGATTGAAAACCCTAGTTTTTCCAAGGTTACGATAAAATTATGATGATAAAATTAATTGAATATGGGGGAGAATTTAACACCCCTAGATTTTAGAATAAGAATTTTGTGCTTGATAGCCTATACGACACACAACATCGAGGTTAAATGACCTGTGAAATATATTATTTAAATATAACTCTTATAAAATAACAATTAAATTGTATTATATAAATAATAATAACTAAATTATGAAGATTACATGGTTGAAACATGTATAACTAAATTTATTTGTTATCAAATGCGTATAAAAATCATTAAAATCATTTGAAAGAAAAAGAAATGTTTTTCTAAAAAACTATATTTTTTCTAAGAACAGGTTTGTTACATTTTGAACCCTTATGTTAATTTTTTTACCAATTTTAAAAAATTTAATTTAATAAATTAAATTATTTTTTAAAATATTAATTTAAAAATTATCTTAGAGTGATGTTTTGAGAATTTTATAAAAAGATCAAATTTTTGACGAATAGTGAAAAATACTGATTTTCATTAAAAGCCTCTTTTTAATTTAAATAATTTACAAGTCCCATTATGTTTTATTTTTTTAAAAGTAAAATTAGTTCAATTATATTATAAATAATCCAATTTAGATTATTGTAATCAATCATATTTTCAATTTTGATATAAATGTTTTTATACTTTTGAAAATGTTTTCTTTGGAAAAATGTTTTTTGTTGTGTCTAAGAGTTTAATTTTAAATCAAATTCTAAAACTTATAAGAATTTAATTTGAAAAAATGGATTATTTTTTAATAATAATAATTAATATTATATAATAAGTTCAAATTGATTTTTGGGCATAATGAATAGTAAAACAGAAAATATTAATTACTGTGGTTAAGGTTAAAATAGGTTTACGAGGGAGGGGATTAAATTAAAATTATAAGGGTTAAAATGAAATAAAAAATTAAAAAATTTGTCTTATATAAAATTATTTAGACCTTATATTATATAATATCCTATAAAGAGACATTCCGTATCCTTTTGGAATGTAAAAAATGTGGGTATAATTTATTATTTTCAAAAGCTCCAAGTGTGTCCTCTCCCCCACTTATAAATGGGAGCCCTCACTCGTATACTATTCACAGTTCGAAATCCCATTAATTTGACCAATACATACTCAAAATTTTATTTAAATTCATCCCCATTTTCTAGAGTCCCTTATTTTATCATAAATCTATTCTAGGAAGGCTTTAGGTATAAACCAATTGAGGTTCTCCAAAGAAGAGGTATAGTTCAAAACCATGCATCATCATTTTATTTATTCCTATAACCCATAAAAATATTATAAAAATAATAATAAAAATCATATAATTATATGTTATTATGTTAATTTAATAACCAATATCCATTCTATCTTCCATGAAATAGGAAACGAAACCGTTAGTGGACTACCACCTCCCGATCTGATGTAATTCTTTTTCCATCACCGCCGCTCAAGGATAGATATAATTATGGATTTAATTTTTATATATGATATTTAATAAAAAATTATACTTATTAAATTATAATATCACAAATAACTTATTAAATTTCAATATTTTGGAAAATGATTACGTCTCTCGTTCGTATGTGTGGACTACCGCCTCCACAAAATAATTTATTTGTTTTTCATTTCTTTTGACATGGATAGTAATAAGTTTGTATTTTATGACCATATATAATATATATGATATAATAATTATTTTTCAAATGTGAAATATTATTTACCTTTTGTTTGTTCCATCTGTTAAAAATGGAAATATCGTTTATGCGTATGGATGACCTAACATCTCCATGAATGACCCAATTCAATTTTATGTATCTAAATTTTATGGATGAAGCTTTATATATATATAATTAATATATTTTATTATTAGATAATAATTAAAATTATATATATGATGAAACCGTGGTCAAATCATTAGAACCGAAACTACCAAACCAAATACATGAAAAATGAAGCATTTATTATCAAGAAAAATGATTTTAAAAAGAACATATAAATAAACCGGTGATAAAAAGTTATAAGTAAATCATATAGGGTATGATATATTTGAGTATGGTTCTTTAATATATTTATAATAAATCTATATTTATTTTATATTATATTCATAAAAATATGATGGAAATCAAACATGAGGTAAGGGTTTCTCATCTCACTTTTACTTCCATAAGACATAAGCCATATTCACCACTTATCTCTTTTATGTGGTGAATATAATACCCCCTTTTAATCCCATACTATTAATTTTTTTATCTTAATTTTATTTAAAGTTTAATTTGAAGTTATTTATTTCATGGGTCTTACGATTCAATAGTTACCAAAGTGGTAAGGGTTTATCTCAAAATATCATCATTAGTCAGGATTTTTTATGTTTAAGCCTCATTTGGGTTTTTTTATATTTCTAAATTAAACCCAATATATTTTCTTATCCTATGATTATTTATGAATTTTTCAATTAATATTACCATTTTCTTTTCTTTGGTACTTAAAACTACTGATAATTGTTTTTCAAGAAATGCTGAATTTATTTCTCTCTTATTTCAAAAATCCTTTCTTATTTCTATATCCATGTTTTCTAAAAATATATTTACCACTTTTTTTAAAATTATTAAAATTATTTAATAAATATTTTGTTACCCATGTTTGATTTTTTACAAAATTATTTTAATTGAATCTTCTTTTAATTTTTCAAATAAGGTAGTTTTTAACCATTTTAAAACTGTATGAAAAGAATGTTTTTTAACGTATACGAAATACATAGAAATACCCATAATCATTAAAACTTATTGTTTTGAAGATTTATTTAAAATTTTAAAAATTTATTTTGAACGAAAATATATTTCCTATTATTTTTGAAATGATTATTTTTTAAAAGTGATTTTCAAAGTGAAAAGGATATTTTCTTGAAGAATGTTTATAATGATATTTTTATGGTATTTATATTCATCAACAACTATAAAAATTATTTTATTTTTGATAGATTAGGTATATATTTCAATGATACCATCCAAATTATTTATATGGTTTATTTATGATTAGTTTTACTAATAATGTACTATTATGATACCATTATCCATATTACTAGGGGGTTTGTGGTTATGTTTATCAATTGGGGAAATTATTTACATTTTTTATGCTAGTTCTTTAATATGAATGTTTGCATTGATTATGTTTATCCAATTTCATATTAGGAATGAATTGGAATTAATAAGTGATGGGTGGGTCCCTCTATATCCCTTCTATGCATCAGTAAGTCCTAATGAGACAAACTAGCTTGGGTATTTGGACCTTACCCATTTATGTAATATGTCTTTGCATGAGGACTTAAAGGTATGGTTATGATTTAAAAAATATGAATTCTCTCATTATAATATTAGTTATTGATTTCCATGTGATTATTTGATTATTTATGATATTTATAGATAATTTTCAAGCTTATGTGATTAGTTATATGGTGTTATTTGATCAATATTTATTCTTGCCATATTATTCTTTATACTCAAGTTATTGATAAAATGGATTATGTTTTCAGTTATTTACCTTTCCATATTGATTATTCATTTTATATTCATGTAAAATTCTATTATACACATAACCTTATAGATAATCTGAGATCAGACCTTTCTTATGTTTCCTTTCCCCAGGATTCCAGGAACTTTTTAATGATTGATATATAGAGATATAATAAAGGGAATAACGGTGTTTTAAATTAAAAAAAAATTTTGTTTTTAAAGTTTTAAATTGCAATGTGTGATTAACGTATGTTTCTATTTTTCTAATAATATTAAATTATTTGGTCCTTTGGGATGTTATATCTTATATCTAGCACCGATATAAAAAAGTAACCACTAACTCTAGGCAACTGTGGTCATGTAATTAAAGGAAAGGATATACTATACATTGTTCATAGAATAATCTAAAACTATTAACAGATGAAGAGAAAAGTAATAAAATATTTTTTGGTTCATGAGCAAGAACCACACCTAACATCTAATTGGGGATAAAGTGTTGCAATTTTTTGAATAGGGGTAGTGAAAACACAACACCTCTTTGGTGGATTTTACCTAAAATCTATCTAATTTTACATTCTATTTTATTGTTACTTTTTTTATCCAAATAAATTTCTCATTTATAATATTTTTTCTAATTTTTTAAAGTGGTATATATTAGGATATTAACTTAAGGTTACCAAAATTCAAAGTAAACTGATACTATTAACCTCATTCTCTTTGGTTTTGCTCCCCTATTATTTAATTTAAGCTAAAATAAGGGGTAGTTAGATCTTAATTATGGGGGGGGGGGAGGGGGGGTATACAGTAATCCATAATTTTCATACATAGGTATTACATTATATTATATGAATATTCATTATATAACATAACAATATATACAAGAATCTTATGGGTTTACTATCTTTTGAAACTAAGATTTATAAACAAATAGTTCATAAGTGAACTACATCATCTCCCACTAAGTTCTTCATAACTATAACCCTTCTTATACATATAAAACCTAAAACCATTCTTTATAACTTGGGTAAAAGAAACATAATAAATGGTGAGCTTAGATTCCAAGTAAGGGTAAGAAAGAGAGATATCAATGATCAATTAAACATAACATGTGAATAAATGTATGATAACATGAGTAAAAAATTTGAAAATCATACCATAAATATAATAAATCATAATATCAAGTCATCACATAAATTTTGTAAGTTTATAATACATGAATCATAAAGGAATCCAAGAACTTAAGCTATAAGAACCTAACATTGGAATAAGACATATATTTTTGGAATACACATAAGCATATAAAATCATGTACTTAGTATTTAAATATTAATTCAATGACTATAATAGTTGATTTATTTCACTCCCCAAACCATCATAGTAGTTAATGTTTACTCCCAAGACGATCATAGTGGAAAATTTCCTTTACTGATCTGGGTTCACTCCCCATTCCAATTATATTGATCTCATGTGATTTCCATATTTACCCTATGAATATGAGGGATATATAATTCTGTACCCACCTATCACATAATGAAAACCATACTTAAGTGTTCCATAAGGTCATAAAACTTTCATCATATCATAACATTTGAAAAGTAAATGTGTTTCATAAGCATTTTATCATTGAATAACCCATGGAAAAGAATTGGTTTTTGTAAACACATTACCATTATAAACCATAAAGGGAGATAATAAGGATAGTATCATTGGATAATATCCCCAATAAATCCTAATTAACATAAAAGGATGTCATCTTAGATAAAAATTCCCTTAAATTATCACTTGAAATATTTCTTGAGGAAAATACCATCTTCACATTGAAATTACTTCTTTAAAATATAAAAATTACTAAAATATTACGAAAAATAATTTATTTGAAAATAACTATGAAAAAATATAATTTAATATACAAAACATTTAGTGGTTATTATGGTGATAAATTATTTTCTTACCATGTACATTTAAACAAATATTCCTTTCACATTTTCACTAAAAGGTTAAAAATACCTTGTACTAAAAATGATATGAATATTACATTTAAAATATTTTTTTAAAAGTAAAATATTGTTTAATATTACTTTAAAAAATCATCCAAAAATATTAAAATCATTTTTAAAAACATTTCTATAAAAAATAGAATTTGAATAGAAATGATTTTTGACTGAAGGAATAAATAAAGTCAATTTTCATTAAAAATATTATTTTGATATCTTATGTTCTTAAAGAGAGGAAGATAAAAAAATCATATATTATAAATCAATAAAAATAAGATAATAAAAATAATGATATTATTGAGAGTTATAACTTTAAATTTCATCACTAGAAACATAATCATAAACAATCCTTAAAAATAATGATATTTTAACATCAAACCCTTACCTTGAGTTCTATTTACTTTGAAAGCACTCTAAACTACTATATAGTAAACTTAAATTTATTATAATTTTATAATTGAATCATTAAAATACTTATAATATAACATATGATCTAATTTTATAATTTGAATAGCCATTTATTAATTATTCCTTATTAAAATTGATGTTTTAGGGTGTTAACTGTTTTATTCTTCATAAGGATTTTAGTTCCGAAGTTATGATCCTTGTTATTTGATCATAGTTAAATTATATATATAATTTTAATCATGATATAAATATCATAGAAATTCATTATATATAAATATATATTCATCCATAAAAGTTACAGATCGAAAAATGAATTACACTAATTATGAAGATAGTAAGTTGTACGTACGGATA
The DNA here is from genome assembly GCA_963277665.1 of Viscum album. Classification (NCBI taxonomy): domain Eukaryota; kingdom Viridiplantae; phylum Streptophyta; class Magnoliopsida; order Santalales; family Viscaceae; genus Viscum; species Viscum album. The sequence goes on along the minus strand of OY728125.1, from coordinate 181,453,677 downwards.
AGCTCTATTTTAAGTTTTTGATGGATAAAAAAAGAAAAAAATAAATATCCCTTATAGAATAATATTTATATAATATAAATCATATATTTTTCAAATAAATTCTTATTTATATCAATTTAAAACAAAATAAAAAATAAAAAATATCACTTCGTGGGGGTGGTAGTCCATACATATGCATAATCAATGTTATCATTTTCCAAAAGATTGGATGGTAAAAAGATAGATATTATATTATATTTAAATAATAATAAGTTTTTAATAAATAACATATATAAAAATTATAACCATCATAATACTCACCCATAAAATATTGTGATGAAAAATTAATTGTATCACTATATAAATACAATAAGCCATACATACACATGAGCGATACTTTCACTTCCCATTTGATGAGACATAAAAATAATAGTGGTGGTTTAATAATCATAATAACATTTAATTATATTTATAATACTTATTTTTTAATTTTATGATAAATATCAAAGATTTATAGGTGGTAAGAGAAGAATAAAAAAGAATGTGATCAGTTAGGGAGATTACCTCTTCTTTGAAATAACTCATTTTGATATCCTCGTAAAGACCATATGTTTTAGTATTTTTAGTAAAAAACACTTATATGACATGTATATGGAATTTTATAACACAATTGGATAGGTTATGGTTAGTATAGAAGGCTCAAGGTGGTGTAAAGAAGAGAAATGAAGGGTTTCCTTTTATATGGGAGGGGGAGGACACACTTTGAATTTCATAAAATTTTAAAATATAATAAAGTAATTATCAATAAAATTACATAGCAATGACCATTAAATTTAATAAAAATAGATTAAGGTTGAAATAAAACCATCCAATTAAATTTAGGTTAGTTTTGGTGTAATTTTAAAACTTATCTTTTTTATTAACACATCCACTAACCATTTTTGACATTAACCACGATAACAACTATTTCAATATTAAAGGGTTATGAATGCCCCATAAATGAAAAAATGTATAATAAATGGAAAATGGTTGATATGTTCAGCCATATTATATTTAACTACCCAAATATAATATTTTTATGAATTTTAAATCATTTAATAAAATATTATTTATTATAAAATATCATTAATGTTAATTTTAGAACTATTCATTTAATTTGACATTGAGGACACCAATAAAATGATGAAATTAAAATATAATCATTTAAAACACCTCTAATATTTTAAATATACATAAAAAAATTTGGGAACACAATAATTCACTCAAATTGTATTACTTTTAATATGTTTAAAATAATTTATTTTCTTTTTCTATTAATTGAATAAATATTGTGTTGGTATTGCATAAGAACTTAAAGTAATTATTCAATCATTAAAATCGAAAAATAAATTATTATGATAATAAAACTATTTATATTTCAAAATAATCATTTATAATGAAACAAATCCTCTTTTTATCCTTATATAAAAATTTTAGAGACATTAAATCCATGAGAGTGACATTTTGTATTTATTTTTTCTTAAATTAATATAATGGTAATAATCAAAGAAATATGAAACCAAGTTACTATATATTAGATAATTTTATTGAAATGGGATAAACAACATCATAAAATATGATAAAGTCAAGTTTTAGATAAATTTTAAAGCCTTATCCCAAAGTTTTAAATATACTTTACCCATTTTAACCTTACCAATGCGCCAAAAATTTACCATGGTTACTATTTATAATGACCAAAATTAAAATGGAATTATTTAAAAATTTTGATCATATTTATTCAAAATATGAAATTTATTTTTCAAGATTCAATTTATTTAAGTATCATAAATTAATTTTAAGATAATTATGAAAAACACGATGAAAACCATTTTTTTAAAAAAATATTTTAAGCATAAAAAGGGATATATTTTATTAAATAATGCCTAGAAAAAAAATACTAAATGAATTTTAAAAAGTTTTATTGAATAAATAATATAAAAATTTCAGTAAAATTATTCCCAAATAAAGATCAATTTAATTTATTAAAATAAAAACATATTAGAAACATAAAAATGGGTTTTCAGATAAATGTATCTTTACTTACAAATACATTTTATTTTGATTTCTAATCAATTGATAGCCAATGAATCTATTTTTTACAAGTGTAAAACACATATTTTTTTTTTATAATCTAGTCACTCTAATTTAAACCAAATAATTTAATTTCTAGGTTATAATGGTATAATATATTATGGTAAATTTAGACTCGAGGTGACGCGTATCGCAAACCATCAAAGAAATTAAATTTATTTGAAAAGAAATATATCATAAAATCTCTAGGTTTTATAATTTCAACTAGTTTCTTGAAATTTTTGTGTCTTCCCTTTTTTATTTCATTTTTTAAAATCTTCCTTGATTTAGAATGAAATTTTTATTTTCTATTTTTATTTTTGGAGTGTTTTTATGGTCTTGAACTTAATTGAATGTAGTAGGTGGTGACGTCCCCCTTGGGTGGTGGCGATGGCCAATCTACTAGAACTCCCTATTCCACTAAGAAGATAGGATCCAATATCCTAATCCCCTACACTAACCATTCTATTTTACCTAACTTCCCATGTATCCATATTTTCTCAAAAGTACCATCTCTTCATCGAGGGGTCCCTTCTCTCCCTCTCTCCCTCTAGGAGTTCTTGGATTCATCATCTCTTCATGGATTACCCTAGTGGCATGTTTCAATTGATGATTCCATTATCTTAATAGATTCAATAAATTTTTTAACAACTCCTAGACCTTATAAGAGAGATCAATTGTTGGATTTGTAGATCCCATCCATTTCCTTATTCAATTCACTAGTGCTGTTGACTTCGCCTCTATATTGTCCATGAGAAAATGCTTCTATGAAGCCTCTCTATTCTCCCTTCTCATTAAGGGTTGTGAATTTCACTGGAAGTGTGATCCTACCACTATTTTTATTTTGGTAAGTTTTTAGGGACCACCATTTCCCTTACAAAATCCAAAAATTATTTAATTGTTGGGTAACCTTTTTGTAAGATTTTTGGATTTTTATGATCGTTTTTGATCCTTTTGTTGCCCCATTGCGCCCTAAATTTGCATATAAAAGTTAATGTTTTTAGGCCTTATATTAATGGTGTTTGAATAAAGGTTGGTGAATAGATTATTTTCCATCAACCAATGGTGTTCAATAACTGGTATGATTTTATAATTCATGTTATTGTTTAGTCACCTACAATAGAACTTCTGCATTAATTTTATAGGGAGGTATCAAGTCCTGGATATTAGCTGTTGGACACTCGATCCCTATGAGGGAAGCTCTTATAGTATCTTTGTAAATACATGTTTTTTTACCATGTGATCCTCTTAAAAAGGAGGATGGGATTATGCAACCATACTTGAAGGTTAATGACATAAATTTTGAGTGGAGGCGTGATTTGGAAGGACTAAAGAAGATTGTGTTAGTAGAGGGGAAGACATGGTTATTCCCATCCAAAACCACTTTATCATTTTATAAAATGGTCTCTTTTAGGGGGGGTGTGAAAGGTAGGAGTTTTCTCCAAGAGTTATTCCAAGATCTCCTTGCTCTAAAATAGTTGGGCCTGCATTGATCCTGTCAGATGGAGAATTCCTCTAATGCAGGAGCCTTCTAACCAACGGGTCTGCACTTCCATAACACATCTAAATAATCATTTTTGGACCTTATAAGTACCTATTTTTGGTGATACTAACCAATAATGGTGGTAGATGGTTCTTAACAAGTGGAAAATTAAGATTACTGGTTCCAAGAACCAGGTTGATCTAGAGTAGATCACTAAAGAAACAAATTCCCAACCTATTTTAGACGGTGAGTAGGATCTTCAAATGACCGGTGATGAAATATCCAGTCAGGTCTCAATGGATAGTGTTGAAAAAATGCATGGTAGAGTACTTTAAAACCCATGGTGGTATAAGGATAAGAAGGTAACCTAAGACATAGGGATTCAGACAATGCTTAAGGGGAATAAATCCAAAGGGAATAAGGACTACACTTAATTGCCTAAACCCATGGATATAAGGTCTTATAATAAGGGAGGGGAAAACAAGAATTTTTATATGTAAAGAAAATATATATGATGAATCTCATAATAATAACATTAATCTCTAAGATGTAAACCAAATTTTTGAGTTTGACATATCTAAGGAACAATAACATGGTGGTCACAAGACAAAAGTTACACATCAGGTGCAAGGATACTTAGTGTGTGTGGGTGAAGTTAAAAGTGTTTTCCAAACCAAAATTATTGAATTATCTAATATATTAGTTTCCCAGGAATTAGTGATTTTTAATTAATTTAATATAATGGCTAAAATTTTGTAATAAGAAAAAGAAGAATGCCTGGAGCTTATTCTCCATTCGAAAGAAGAAATGTTTGAAGGGTTTCAATATATCAATATTATAAAGGATGATGTTAAATGAATATATAAAAGAATGATTTGAGTTGATATTAATGAGGATAAAATGGTGTGGATCAAAAAACAATATCATATTATTGAATGAGTATTCAATGAAAATAAGATCAATTTGGAGGAATATATCCAGACATGGGAAAAAATGGCCCACCATTTTTAAGATATTATTAAGGAAGACTCGAATACTAAGTTATCTACACTGTAATGGGGATTATATAGAGTGATTGATTATAATAATATTAGAATCATACTTAATTATTTTCAGATTTATTTCTATGTTAAATGACCTTCTGTTAATATCTTGTGAGGATTCTCACTTTTTCCACAAAAGTGATTTTGAAAAAAATTAATTTTCATTCACCTTAATTGAATGCTTTGGTAAATTCAAAAAATCTTTGTATTTTTTGGTAACACTAATTGATTTGAGTTTATAAATAATTTATGTTATTTTAATCGGGAATTTTATTCCCTAATTTTCAATATTTTCATTTAAGAACTTTTGATTGATTGTGAAACTCATGTGCACTAGTACTTTCTAAAATGATTATCTTTCGTAATATAAGATGTTTATAATTTTTTTGAAATATTATTTACATTTATCAATTTATTTAGTTTCTTGATTCATGTTTAGAGATAATAAATTGTTTTTTTCTTTATCAAATATGTTAGAGTTCATGGAATTTTTCAAGTATGAATTAGGAACCATTTCAAAATCCCCATTTTAAATGTAACTCTTATTTTGGAATCACCATACATCTGACCATTATTAATCAGCTATCAGACATGAAATACCTTGTTAGGAATCCAAATTATAATAAATTTATCCCTTTTCAACCTAATATTAATGTTAATGCATTATTATTATTAAAATCATGTGTGGAGGGATTTTTTTGCTATGTTGAAATATTATTTAGAATATGTTTGGGCTAAAATAGAGAAGCACTGCATAAGTTTTCTATTTTTTGGGAGATAATAAAAACTAGAAATATGAAGTATAGTATAAAATATCATTAAAAGATATGAAAGTGATTGCTCAGTAAATTTTTAAGATATAAGTTTCCTCTCTTCCTTCCAAAAATTAAAAACTTCCCATATAATTACCAATTTCAAGTAAACCAAATTGTGCTACTTTAAATATGGGGAAGAGGAAATAAATATTGATGCTACAAAATATTCTCAAGTGTTGATTTCTTGAGAAAATAATGTGGTGTTTAGAGGATTCCTTTTTAAAGGGGAGTGTAGAGAACACCATTTTTATAGAAATGTTTTTCATGAAATTTACTTCACTTTATATCCCAACCCTCATCATTCCACTTTTGATATTTTTATATTTAAAACTTTATAACCCATAGTGTTTAAATAACCCATGTTAAAATCTTGACGCCCAACTATTGTGGGGTGTATAAAAATAAATTTATTTCCCCTAGGGGTGTAGTATTAGTAGTAACTAAAGTCATCCCTAGAGAGTAGTGTTTTAATCTAGTTATCATGAGTGAAAAAATAAATAAAAGAACTAGTTTATATTGACTAAAAATAAAATAAACATGGATTTATGAAATTTAGATGAGTGAAAAAGTGATTGGGTATAGGTTTGGATCCCCTTTTTACAATACTAACACTATTATTTTCACTACTAAAAAACTGTGTTTTAGTAGCACTGTTATTTATCAGCGCTAGAAGAAAATGCTGATAAGTGGAATATTTATTAGTGCTAAAGAAATCACAGATAAATTTAACCTTTTATTGGCACTTTAATATTAGTATTGATAAAGGGTATCCTTTATCATCGCTTTATTTTTATCACTGATAAAGGGTATCCTTTATTAGTGATTTATGTTTAGCGTTGATAAATATTTCTTTCATAAACACATTTTTAGCACTGATAAAATGAAATAATTAAATAAATAAAAAAAATAAAAAATGCGTTTATTAAAAAAATTATAAACTTTATTAATTAAATAATTATTGATAAAAATTAATTAATTGATTATACATTATTAAATATTCAACATTTTATTAATTAGATAATTATGATAATTAATGTTATTAAATTGTATATATTAAATATATAGATACATATTAATGTATATAAATATGATTATATATTACTAAATATTTATGTGCTTTACATTAAATTGTCATATATTTATTTAGTAATGATATATAATTAAAAATTAATATGAATTAAAAATATTGACTAATTGCATAGTACTCGACATATAACTGAATGTCATTTTATTTTTCAATATAAATAGATCAAAAGTGTGTTATATTGATTCACATAAATGAATAATTAATGCATTTTTATATACAATATGCACACACATAGAACTTTTCCATTTTTTTCAAAATTGTTAAATTGTACCTATATTATTAATTTATTCAATTTAACTTATATATATGCATGCACTTAAAATTAGATATTCATTAATAATGTTAAAAACATATTTGTAAAAAAATTATATGCAAATATATTTATAAATAAATATATTTTTAAATGTACATTCACTATATTTATAAAATTTTATATTTATAATTACAAATAAATAAATATTTTTTAAAAATTATTTGTATAATTATAAATAAATAATTATTTATATAATTATAAATAAATAATTATTTATATTTAAATAATTATTATAGTTATAATAAATTTTCTTAAATAATGGATATATTTACTCTCTCTATATATATATTATATATATAAATATATAAATATTTATAATGATATAAATAACATTTTTTAATATATTTCTATAATTATACATATATAATTATAAAATTCTAATAAAAATATTTAAAAAGGAATATATTTACTGTATTTATATTTATATACATTTATTATGTATTTTTATATATTTAAAATTTTTTATTTATAATTATAATTATAAATCCTTTAACAAAGCTCTAGTAATAAGCATTGATAAAGGAATCTTTATCAATGTTTTTTTAGCACTGATAAATTGTCCTTTTATCAGCGCTTATATAATAAGTGCTCATAAAAGGGTTCTTTATTAGTGCTTATTAGTATGTGAAGATAAAAGTGTTCCGATATATTTTAAAAACCCTAATAATTTGTGAACCCATCCTGATATAGATGCTTTCCGCAGAAGCCACCCCCTACCGGTGCTCTTCATTGGTGAATCAAAGGTCGAATCGCTCCTCCTCGGTGAATTGAAAGTCGAATCACACCACTCAACTACCTCCGAACATCTTGTTCGACATCCTAAGAGGGTCTCATATTTTCTTTAAACTTGAAATATAGGCATTCCAATTGTCTTTTTGTATTTTTGGTTTTATTTTTGATTTCTTCTTATATGATTTGTTTATAATCCATTGTTTATGATCTGTTGTTTACGATTTGTTTTTCATTTATTATTTAAGGACCAATTTGTGTTTTGTTGTTTGTATTAACTACCAATGTACGATATATTGTTTATACTTGACACTGAACCTTGGATTTATTCATTGTTGATTTACTACTATTTTTTTATAACTTCTTACTAAATAATTTTTTCAGATATGTATATAAATGGATAGAAATTCTCATGTATATTCTTGTTTATTGACTAATTATTTGAGACACATTGGTGGACCCTAATGATTATTTATATGTTGACACATTTCATGGACACCTCTATGGACATGCATCTTTAGATTCTTTTTTTCAAGAACCAAGTTAGTGGAGTGATGTATGTTCTTCTATTGGTTATATGTATCATAGGATCTAGTTCCTCTTAGAATTCACTATGTTCCTTAGTTTTCTTATGGAGCAGATTCAAAGGGTCCATCCAAAGTTAAGAACACGAGGTTTTATCACATCACTCCTTCACTTTTTGAATCATTATCGTGCCTTCAGTTCATGTTATGTTTGAATATCAGGTTTTTATCTATTTTATATTACTTATATACTATAAGTGAATGAATTTTTATACCAGCATGACATGTATGTGTGTCTATATAGATATAGTATCATTTATTTCCATAGTTTTTTGTTTAACAAGTATTCTTATACCAGGTAATGATGATTTTGGGTTTTCATTTCCATTGACCTCAAGGGTCATGCTAGAATTTTGTTCAACCTATGGTACTAATAGTTTCTATTTTTTTGGGGAGGGGGGGGACCTCCCATTTATGGGGTTTTACACCAAAATTTTAAACCATCCTTTAGGGACTCTAAGATGTGTTAGAGGTCATAAGATGATCTGACCTAGTGTTGTTTGGGTAATTCAGGATAGAGTCATTACACTATTCATCTTCCAGTTTACACCTACAAAATTTAATGATAATATAAATTATTATCTTCCTTTATCTCCCTATATTTTTTGAAATTCAAAAAACCATTATTATTGGATTTGTGTTATCTAGGTGCTTAGATATTCTAGTAGAAATGATCTATATTTCCCTTATTATAATTGTCTATAACTTTCACTTTTGATGATGAATATATTATGTGTATTTATTTATATATCGTATAAAATTAAACTTTTATAAACCCAATAGGATAGATATGTACTGAAAATGGATGCATACTAATTATTTGACAAATGAATATGAAGATGGATTTAAAGATTTCATCATGTTTGAAAGAGATAATGCAGACAACCCTTCTAAAATCTTTTTTCCATGTTTACATTATTGTTATTCAAGACAAATTAATCCAAAAGAGTTGGAAGAACATTTTATTTGTCATGTAATAGATCAAAGATATAAATGTTAGACTAAAAATGGGGAAAAATGAATGTGGACATCGAAGAGGATGATACTATAATTTATGAATCATTCGATATGAATACATTTGTAAAAGATGATAGAGATCACATAGAAGAAATGAAAATTTCAATTGAAGATGACCTTCATGATTGCCCAAAGATGTTTGAGGAGTTAAATAGACATTATATGAAACCATTGAATATCTATTGTACTAAATACACAACATTGTCACTTGTATTGAATTTATATAATTTGAAACCTGGAAATGGATGGAGTGACACCATCATTATAGAACTAATTGGTCTTCTAAAAGATATTCTACCAGAATAAAATAAACTACCATGAAGAACATATGACACTAAACAAATGTTATGTTCAATGGGAATGATCTCTAAGAAAATACATGTTTTTCCAAATGATTTTATATTATTTTGTAAGAACCATGAATCACTCATCAAATTCTATATTTGTGGCACAGATCGATACAAGAAAAATGAATCAAGTCCTTTGAAATATATATGGTACTTTCCTTTTATTCCATGGTTTAAAGGACTATATATATTTCAAGAAACCGCATGAAAATTAACATGTCATGAAGATACAAGAATAAAATATGAGAACTTATGTTATCAAACAAATTCTCCTTAATGGAAGAAAATTGATTATGTGTTTCCTGAATTTGGAGATAAGATAGGAAACTTTCTTCTTGTGTTATCTACAGATGGAATATATCATTTTGGTGTATAGTGTAGTACTCATAGTACTGACTGGAAATTATTTTTTTATTAAGGAAAACACTTTTGTGGGAAAAGTTAGAAACCAAAGAGTCCACCAAAACACCCAAAAAACCCCAAACAAAAATAGAAAGATATAGGGTCACCTCATTCAAGACACAACAACAATCACCAACCCCATGAAGGACACTCGACGATCCCATGCAAGCATGGTCCCTCTCGATGTTGCCATCCCTACAAATTAGCCTTATCCCAAATAGCCTGAAAAGGTGATGACAGATTTTTCTAGCCCAACGAAGATGACCAGACTACCCTTCCCAAATCAAACCAGGGGCGAAGCCTCATAAGAAAAGGAAAAATTACCAAAACATAGCCTTAAAATATTATTTATTTCCTCCCTGTAAAGATTCCAATTCATTATCCATACCTTGGCATCCAGATCTTCCCCAATAACATATTCCAAACAGTCCGCCATTTTTTACCTTGTCTGGATGTATTCTTCTTTGCTGATTTTCCGATCATTGAAGACTCTAATTAAGATCAAATATTGTTTGTCAATCCACTCAGCCTACTCATTGTTGACCTCCACTCTTACATCTCTTCCCATCATGTCAGCCTCTTCCTGTGGAATGTCAACATATAGAAATTATTCTACCATGTCCTCCTCGTAACAAAGGATGGGTTCCTTTATGTTCTTTACCATTTCAGTAGTTCCTCCCTTTTCATTAATGTTTTCCTTGATTAGAACCTGAGAATCCTCCTCCACCTCGTTGGACAATAACACTGGAAAATTCTTCACAGTGCGGGTATCCAAAGGTGGGGGAAGCGAGGAGTAATCTGTCTTCCTCTTCTTCTTTTTAAAACTCAAGTTGTTCTTTGGAATTGGTACCTCTTTTGCCGAATGATATAGTTCACCTAGGTTGGCTTCCTGCAAGACAACCTCATCTTCCTCACTTGGTGCAATGTGTTCCAAAGGCATAATATCCTCTGATAAGCCTTCAAATCTGTTACATAGATGTACTGGGGTCCGAGTCAAGCCCGAACCCCTTCTTACGTCCACCATTTGCAGCTCCCTTCCATGTGTAGATCCAATGTCACCCGGATGCATCTTTGTAGTGCCCAAACTAGCCTCCTCAATAAGAACACTTTGACCAGCTGCTTCAGTATGGTTTTCTAGGAAGAGGCCACACCCCATGAACTGATGTGGGAAATTCATTTCCTCTGAATTCACCTCACGGTTTGCACAAGATACTTTCTCTATAGACCTTCCCTCATTGAAAACTGGCTGGAAAACACCTGCAAGGCTGTCCTGTCCGGTCCTACCATCTGCATTTTCAATCGGAGCAGAATCTGTCCTACTCACTCCATTGAGGCTACATAACAGCTTGAAAAAGACGTCTTGAACTTTTTTTCCCAGGAGGTAGAGCAGGAGGTTTCCCCAACCTCACCTGGATTCTCGCACCTGCAATCGTTGATCCTGGACCAACTGAAAAATCACCTGCCCTTTGTTCATCTTGGACCGCACCCTCATTCAAGACCACCCGAGCAAGACATGAGGGATCACTGCCTTCAGGGGGTCTGTTGATGGCCGATTCTCCAGGTACTTCCACCAACACATTCCCTGCCATGTTGTTCTCCGAGATGTCACGATCACCAGTCCTCGCATTCCCAGAACTACTACAATCACCATTTCTCATGTTCCTATGGGATCTAACATTCCTTGCCCTCCGCCTGCAATTCTCCAATGAATGGCCCAACCATTTACAATCCGAACAATAATGGGACCATGATTTGTAAACAACCGGATTTTTGCACTGAAACTCTTCACCGACGGTGATCCAAATGAAGTACAATAGATCCCTCTAGACGTCTACCTCCACACACACTCTAGGATTAATCGGATGGCAGACAGCCATGGTCTGGCTATCAGAGCAGAGATATCTCCCCAGGAGATTCCCAAGCATTCTAACAGTCGATGGATTTTGAAAATTTAAGGGAATATTCAGAAAACTAACCCAAATCTCCATGTAAGGATAATCACGTCACATACGGAAATCGTACGACCATCGATAAAGATAGAACCACAATCCGTTGAAACTATGAGGGGAACTCGACCAGGCTCTGATCAAGTCTTCCTCTGATGCAAACCGAATCAAGATGTTCCTATTTTCTAAAAACCCTACCATTTCCTTTTCTTGCAAACCCCAAGAACCAAAGAAAAATATGTCAAACAGATCAAATGAGGGTATTATCTTCAACAAACGAGAAACCAGTGTCAAGTTATGCAGATCTGAGGCTTCGTTAAACTCTGCAACCAATAGTGGTAGATTAGGGCGTCCGTCGTGTAGATATGCAACCTTAGGGCTTAGAAAGCTTCGGGGGAAAGGAGGAAGGGAGTCTGGGTTGGAGAAGGGGAGAAAGGGAGCATCCTATCTAGTGTGCTACGGCTTAGGTCCCTCCCCCGGAGGGGGAGGAACCTGCTCAGTGGCCACCGCCCTTGCCAATCAGGGGTCGAAACCGCCATCAACACCGCTCCCGCAGCCTTCAATTACCTTACACTCATTGTACATGTCCCATCATGTTGGTAAATTATAACTTACTACCATGGTTATATATAAAGTACAATTACATTATACTATTTCTACTTATATCTTTACCAAAGCAACCCTATAATGATATTAATGTCTATTTGGATCCATTGATCGAATATCTGAAATTTATGTGGGATAAAGGTGTTACAATATATAATTCTCATAGAAGTGAAGAATTCACATTTATGGCCATGTTTTATAGATTGATAAACGACTTCCCTGATTTTGGAAATTTATTAGGATATAGCATTAATGGAATGTTAGGGTATCCCATTTGTGAGGAACACACATACTCAGCTTAGTTGAAACATTTCTCAAAGACTTTGTTATTAGGAAATCAAATTTTTTTACCTTGATGATATAAATACCAATCATGTATGATATAATTTTATGGAAATATTGAACAAGTTATAACATTGTCTCCAGTAATAGGCACTAAACTATAAAAAAGTAAAAAATATAGAAACTATTTTCAGTAATTTTTTTTTTGAAAAACCGTAAAAAATTAGGATATAAAAGAGATCAATTTTCTTTTAATTACAATATTGGAATTGTTTGTATGTCAGGAATTTTCTTGATATCATGCATATAGAAAAAATGTATTTGATAGTATTATTTGAACATTACTAAATGTTTATAAAAATATAAAATATGGAATCAAGGCTAGTGTCGACTTGATTGAAATGGGTATATGGGAAGAGATGGCATTGGTGATGGGTAAAAGGAAGACTTTTCTTACTCTACCAACTTACACTCTATCCAGAAAAAAATTGCAATCTTTTATTTTCATCACGAGTATAAAAGTTACATAGGGGTATTCATAAAATATCAAGAATGTCATGTCAATGAATAATTTGATGTTATAAGGACTAAAATCACACAACTATTGTATTTTTATTCAATATTTAATTCCTATTTTGTTCCATTGCATTCTGCCTCAAAATGTATGACATACATTATACAGACTCTGCTTCTTTTTCAAAGCCATATGTAGTAAATTTATAGATCTGGTGAAGTTTTTCATCATGAATAAAGATATTTCAACCATATTATGTGAATAAGAAATGTTCTTACCACCATTATTCTTTTCTATTATGGTCCACCTAATGATTCACTTGGTCAGAGAGGTTCAACTATGTTCTCCTATCCATTACATATGGATATAACCCATTGAATGGTATATAAATATTTTGAAAGGGTATGTCAAGAATCGAAGTTGCCCAAAAGGTTGTATTATAGAATGATATATTGTTAAAGAAATTATTTAATTTTTTATTGATTACCAATAAATGTTGAAATAATCAATCTCCCAAAGTCTCGTTATAGTGAACACTTTATGGGAAAAGGGATTTCCAGAAGAGATGGTGTTACAATTACCTTTATAGAGTGGTAGGAAGTTCATATTTACATATTACATAATAGTGAAGATTTTGATCCATATGTTGAATCCCAAAAAGAAATTCTTAGAGATTTGAATCCATAAATGGAATAAATATGGATATGAGATTCACATAATCAACATTTTATAGGATGGTTTAGAGATCAAATTTATAAGGAGTTATCTAAAAATATTAATTCAATTGTCAAACAACTTTAATAGATAACTAGAGGACTGAATGAAATTATTATATCTTACACTGGGTTTGTAATCAATGGTTATACGTTCTATATAAAACAACATGATAAATTCAATACAATGCAAAATAGTGGTGTTACATTTGTGGTTAAAGTGATGCACATATCGGTTTCTAAGGATAGAAAAACAATTTATGAAAATATGTCATATTTTGGCATTATCGAACAGATATATGAGTTGAATTATACAACATTTAAAGTGTCCCTTTTCCATTTCAAATGGTTTGACGATATCAATGGAGTGAAAGTTGATGAAATTGGATTTGTGAAGGTGATTTTTAGTGTATAAGGTAAAAATATGAACCATTCATAATGAAATCACAAGAAGTGAAAGTATTTTATGTATCTGATCCAATAAACAAGAATTGGTCGATTGTCTTGCTGGCGACTTAAAAAAATGTTGAGTCAAATAAAAATTCAACCGAGGGTGACCCTTTCATTGGAACATCCAAATATGTTCATTCCAATACCACTATAGACAATGTATTGTATGTTAGAGGGGACCAAAAAGAGTAAATTTAGATTCTCGAAAGAGGAACCAAATCCTTGAAACCATTAAAAAAGAAAGAGAGTTCAATGATAAGGTAAAAGTGTTTTTAATATATTATGTTTTTTCTCATAATATTATATGTTCTCTAATGCATTAACATAATCTAAATTAAATGTTTGACTACTCATCCAGACAATGTATTCTTCACAAGATGATGTTACCAATCCCTTATAAGAAGAAACTATAATGAAGGAAACAATTTGGATAAATGAAAAGCTAATGTTACAATATAATTTCTCTATTTTACCAGAAAATTATATAACGAAACTTTGATTTAAATTATAATATTCCTTATAGAGTTTATATATTTTATAATATTTTTATCCATGTGTCATGCCTTGGTAAGAAGAGAAATAGTGTTGTCTCTGATCAATCATAGAGGTAATATTGATGTTTACATAGTAAAATGATTGTCCATATAATTAATATATTGCTTAATATTTATTTTTCATTTATTTATTTTTATTATTAATCACATAAGAATTGTTTTCTTATATAGGCGGATTATTTTGTTCGAGTTGGTTGTGCTCTATCTGAATTTCATGATCCTTATCAATTAAAACCTTTTCACCCCAAGAGTGGTGTATTTATCACTCTCTTTCAAGTTACCTTCATAGAAATTTCATGAAGAGAAATGATGTTTCCTTTTCTCAATTATAGAGGTAATATTGATGTTTTCACAGTAAAATCATTGTCTATAGAATTAATTTATTATTTCATATGTATGTTTTATTAATTTATTTTGTGTATTACTCACATAATACTTTTTTCCTTATACAGGTGGATTCTTTTGTTCAAGTTGTGGGTGATCAGTCCAAATTTCTTTCCCCTTATCCCTTAAAACTTTTTCACCCCTATAGTGGTGCATTTATCACTTTTAGTCAAGTTACCTCCAATGCATTTCTAGGAAAAGAAATGACCCAACCATCGCTTAATTATAGAGGTGATATTGACGTTTTAACTGTAAAATCATTTTCCATAGAATTATTGTATTATTTCATATGAATGTTTAATTTATTTATTTTTAGTATTACTCACATAATAATTATTTTCTTATACAGGTAGATTTTTTTTTTCGAGTTTTGGTGCTTTTCCATATTTCATCCTATTCTATAGGTAGATTTGTTTTTTCGAGTTTTGGTGATTTTTCCATATTTCATCCTATTCTATACAAAAACGTCCATAGACTTCTTCTCTCACAAAACATTTCACTTCTATAGTGTTGACATTTATCACTTTCTTTCAAGTTCCCCACACTACTCAATCATAGAGGTAATTTTGATATTTTCAAAGTAAAATCATTTTTCATGGAATTAATTCCTTATTTCAAATTTGTATTTAATTTATTTATTTTTAGTATTACCCATAATAACTATTTTCTTGTACATGTGGATTCTTTTGTTCGATTTGAGGTGGTTTTTTTGAAAATAATTCTGTAATGTTGGTATTTAGACAAATAAAGTCAATGAAAATCATTGTAACATTGAAAGTTAGGATTGTTTTTGAATATATGTAATAATTTTTATTTATGTAATTGTATAAACAAATTTCTGAAATGTCTATAATATAGTCCTTTTCGAGTATTTGTGTTGTAAATTTCATTTTATTTAAATTATGTATTTGGACTTGTTTTTGTTTATATCTAATGTGTTTCTGGTGCTATAGTGTGCTATTATATCATACTGCAGTATGAACCTTTATCAGTGCTTTTAAAAGTTCTAATAAAAACACTTTTATCAGCACTTCTAAAATCGCTAATAAAATCCCATTATCAGTTCGTTTAGAAGCACTAATAAAGGGTTCCTTTAGAGGCACTGAATTAAAGTAATGATAAATGGGTATTTTATCTGTATTTTTAAAAGAACTGATAATGATACTATTTATTAGTGCTTTTTATCATTGATAAATAACCTCTTTATGAGAAATTTTTTAGCAATGATAAAAGTCCTCAGCTTTTAACATCTCCCACATTTTTAGTGATTTTATAGCATGGATAAAGTCAATTTCTAGCATAATTAAATGCCAGTTTTGTAGTAGTGTTTGGCGTAATGGTTAAATGAATCGACTAAAAATAGTTTCCTTTTTCACTCTTGATTAATATTGATAATTATGAGAATAATGTTAAACAATTTCTTTGTTTGGGTTATTCTATATCCATGTGTGAAAGTTAGAATGTGTATTTCTTGAATTATTTAGGCAATATCAAATCTGGTATTGAAATTCCCAAATAATCAAATTAGTCCATCGTTTCTTCCCCACATGTTCTGTAATCACTAAACACTTCTACACTTTATTTTATATTAACTAATCAGTGCAATCCAAAACCATGTGAAGGGAGAATAAAATAATTAATCAAGGAAATCTAAAATATCATAATTAAATTAACATACAATCACATTCAAAATAATTTATAATATTAATAAATTGGAAATTCATTCAACAAAAAAATATATTTGATAATTAATTAATAAAAAAGACACAAGCATCCCAATATATTTAGGTCACCTCTCCTTTACTAAACCACAAGGATTTATACCCCACCATTGAAGTGGGAACATTGAAGAAAAATATTTAGAAAAAATATCTCGTTAAATAAAGAAAATAAGGAAGGAGGTAGTGGATGGATAGAATGAGGAAGAGGTAGTGGGTATACCTTTTCCTTCTCTTATATATTGTTTCTTTGTTTGAAAAATCCCTTCACCCAAAAACTAAAGTGGATTTTTTATATTATAGTGTTCCCCTCTTCATTAAGCCACACGTTGTACCCCTCTTCTTATAGGAAGTGAGATCTGACTCATCCTCCCCTTCTAAACACATCATTCAAAGTCTTCAGTCTTTATTTATAATCTAAAAGTGAATATATCACTAGTTCTATGAGACTTGGGGTGGTAGATTCTGAAAATGAAACACCCAAATACTTAGGGCGTTCAAAAAATAATATCATCCATGGATGGTGGCTTTAGTATGGCCTCTCTGCATGTGCATGAAAATATTTTCCATGTTGCAGCATTGCATGCATCTTTTGGGGCTCAATAGGTTGAAATATTAGTGAAGGAACTCCACATCAATCCCTTAGACCTTCACAGTGGCTGGAGGGGACTTTGTTAGCATTTATGGCATCAAGTTTATTTGATGGGGGAATAATCAAGGTCTTTTTAGGGATTAAAGGGCGTTTATGGTGGATCAGAGCACCAAAAATGGAATATGAATCAAGCTCAACCTTCGTTGGGTTGTATAAATGGAGATACTTGATCATATCTGGGGGAGGTGATGATTTCAAGTGGAATAGGAGTGTTGGAGTCGAGTGTGAGGAAATATTAAAGGGGGGGGGGGTGGCATGAATATTAGGCATGAAATTAATATTTGAATAAAAAAATGAACAATACCAAATAAATTTCACCGTACATCAAACTTGATAATGAATGGGTGAGTAATTAAAAAAAACATAAATAAATCATAGTGGCAGTGAAGTCGAATTATGGTCAGTTTTAATACACACCTATCATAGGGTGTATAAAAAATAAAATTTCTCTATTGTTTCCTTGTAAAACATAGTGGCTTACTAGGGCCATCTCATTGGTAGAGATTCAAAATATCTTACATACTTATTCTAATTCATAAAAATCTAATTTATTTTCTTGTTTTAAATTATTTATGAAATCAATGTAATATGAATTTGGGTTCTTGTTTATTTTATAAATAATAAAAATAAAAATAAAATGAATATTTTAAAATAAACTCACATGCAATGCTAAATATAATGAGATTAGAAAGAAAAAACTTTATCCTAGGTTTAGTTTGGAATTATATCATTATTATAGTTTATTATTATAAATATATTTTGATAATATAATCATGAAATATCATGTATAAATTATTGTAATTTTATTTAAAACTTTGAAATATAAAATTATTAAGCAATCTAAATTCCACATCATCTAGTAATCAAGCTCTATGGAACACCTCATTTGAGAGTGTGACATCTTCTAGGACCCAGATCCCTTGTATGTCATTTCATCCATTTATTAGCCTAACTTAATCATGTGGAGAGATAATCAATGGAAGGGAGGTAAAATAAAATAAATAAAACAATAAAAGTATATTTATGTTTCAGGTTGCGGGAGATAATCACTACACCAATTAATGTCACTTGCATCTACCTCAAACTTAACATAAACTTTATAAATGAATTCTTGAACACCTAATCTCCCTCAGAACACACCTCAGGTCAGCCCCTAATTATCAATGGTAAGATATCTGTTGTGGGAAATAAATAAGACAATAAAATAAATAAAATTAAATTAAAAGATTAATTAGGGAAGTGATATAGAGATAAAGAATAACAATAAAATAAAACAGAAAAGAAAAGAGTACAAAATGGACAAAATAAAGAAATTAGAAGAAGAAGAAGAGAAGAATAAGAAAAAGAAATAAAGGGATGGAAATAATTTAAGTGAAGAAGAAATAAAATACATATGTAAATTTATTAAAAGTAATTGAATTAAAAATAAAAAAAACGATTAAAACTAAAAAAATAATATAGAATAAACATAAAAATGGTCTGGAAGTGTCCTTATCTCCAACAGATATTGAAATACTCTACAGAAGTGGTGGCCTCTTCTTTTATAAGTAGGTAGAAGCATCCCTAACCTCCAAAATCATGGTGTTTGAATTATTTTAAATGAGTCATCCCTGAGTTCAACATCTGTTTGAATGAGTAATTTAAAAGTAATCCCATGGATATTGGGTGTTGTCTTCATGGAATAAATCCATGGGGAAACACCTTCTTTATGTGATTTATGGGTTTTGTGGGATATTTATGTCCTTGGTAAGGGAATTGCATGGGATATAGCATAAAAGTGGTGTATGGAAGTGGTTAAGAATGCTCCCTCAAGTACTCCAGCCTTTATAGTGGCAGGAGGGAGCCCCAGGAATGATCATGACATCAAAATCCTTTTAAAATGGGTGTAGGGTAGTCATCTTTATTCCTAGGTATGATCCATGAAGAATAATGGTGGTAGAAGAGGAGGTTTAGCTCATGACCTAAATTCTAGGGTGTGACAATGGAGGTCATCAGTGTGCTGAAGTGGCAATGCCAATGTGGATTAAGGTAGTAAGCAGTGGAGGATGTTGGATGGGATATGTGTGATCATGGGGTCATGAGATTGAGTGGGACAAAGTGGTTCAATTTAAAATATGAATAGAAACCCACATGAAAGAATCCCACATCAGAAATGATAACCAACATGATGATCATTTATAATAGATTTTGTGGCTTCCACTACATAGAATCCTATACCTGGGTGGACCCCTGGATTCACACATACATACACAAGTTCCATGCCTCTCCTATGTGGACCAAGTGGGATTAGGCCAACCTATTTTCATGGGTTGTCTCATGGTCCAGACAAGCCACTCAATGGACTCTCTCTCAAGCCCACTTAGACAGTCTTTGTGCCTTCATGGGCCTTGAGGTTTAGGGTTGGTTAATATTTGACCCATATTCTAATTACCAATATAAATCATTTTAGAAACATGAAGTAAAATTCAAAAAATACAAAATAAAATTCAAAATCAAATATTGTAATTCATTTTAAACCTTTCTTAATTAATTATTTAAAAATTCCCAATTTTGAATAAAACATCTAAATATATGGAAACAATGAGTAAAAACCATTAAAAACATTAAGATTTTTTTTAAAATATGCATAAAAAATAAGTCTTTCAAATACCACCACAGTTAAACTATTTTTATACTCAGGCATAAAATCTCAACATTGAAAATCACAGGGAACCAATGTTACAATTATTAAAATATAAAAAACTATTAAATTAAATGATTATCAATGTTAAATCAAAATTTAAAAAATCTACATAAATTATATTCATTTTTTTCAATTTTGAAAAAAAAAATCAATTATAGTATTTTAATTTTTCCATCTAAAAAATGATGGTAATTATCCTCTCATTCATTCAATATTATCAATTCATTATTATTAAACATTCCAAATCATGATTTACCTCACTTTTGAATATTTTCTATCATTACTCCCAATACAATTCAAGTATAGTGATACAAATATCACGAGAACATGATACTTATCCATAAGCTTGTAAAGGAATAATTTATCCACTTTTTTAAGAAATAAAAAAAACATAAAATCATGAGGACTTTCTATAAAGGTTAAAATGACTTTGAGGCTTAAGGTTGGTAGGTTTTGGCGTTTAAAAATTAAGGCTCAAAGGAAGAGGTTTCTCTCTTAAGTAAGGTGCGTGATACAAAAAGTAAAAGTGTAATGATATTCTTCCATTTAAATTATAAACTCTCACTTCCCCCAAAATCAAAGTAAATATCATGATCAAATAATTTATAATGAATGATTTATGCACCAACATTATTTTTTCTCTACTTTTATAATTTTTTTTTCAAAGTATTTTTTTCATTTTTCAAATGTTATGTTTAGAATGAATCTTACACCCACAAACTAACATCATATGATCAAAATAATTAGTCTAGTAATGGTGATTTTTTTATTATTCTAAGTCATAACTAATTATTTTTTCAATTTTTTATTTAAAAGGGAAAAACAAATAGTACAATATATGAATTTAAAACCTTTTTCATTATACAAAATTTTAAACCCTACACTTTTTTCTAATAATGCATTTCAGACCTTATACCATGATTTACTTCACCCATACATTTCAACATTAAAATATCATGAAAATACTAAGAGTTGGCTAGGAATGGATAAAATTGTCTTGAAATGTTTATCATCCCTGAGAAGGTTATTCATGGTCTCTATGGGATAAACAATAATTAATTTGAAGGTAGCCTTAAGGAAACTTTATTATTAAAAAATTACTCAATCATTTTAAATGTGTTTTTTCAAATTCATTAGATTTTGAAAGATTTAATGAAAGAAATAGTTGGTCTCATGTCCGAATATCACTTAAGAAATATACTCAAGATAAAATAGAAAGTAATTGGTATATAAATCCTCTAAGTAATGGGAAATTTGATATTAAACAATCACTCAAGGCATGAATAATAAAAATAAATCAATTCACATGAGTTTCATAAATTCAAATCATAAAATATGATATCAAAATTTAATTTAGATGAATAAAAAATTCCCTCAAATAATGAGTCCTCATTTTAATATCCATGCTTCTCTCTAATAATTCAATTCCACATTTTACTAATTAAATATCATCATAATTGAAATATAAAACACGAAATCATAGGATTCCAAAAAAAACAAATTTATCCTAGATAATTAATGTAATGAATAAATTCTAGTGTGGGAAAGAAGATTCTAGTTGAAAGATAAAAACATGTTTTTAGTAAAAAATATATGGAATTTAAAGGACAAACATTAAAAGTGAAATCCCATTTTAAATGAAGCTTTTGATCCTACACTTTAAAACTCTTCATAGGGGATTACTTGTTCCATCATATCCTTAAAAAATTAAATCAATCAATTAAGAATAAGAATCATGTAATTTAAACTAAAAAAGAATAGGGCGATTGGGATTATTCCTAAATTAATTCCTAAGACTGGAATTAGAATTTATAGAAAGAAAGAAAAGATAAATATTGATATATTCCCCCAAGTGGGCCTACTTCTTCCGAAGGTCATTACTAGATTTTTACATAGTTTGATAGTGGGTGTATATTCTTGTATTTAAACCACCACATGTGGATTTTCCTATCTTGCACTTCTTTGTCGGTAGTAAATAATTATTCACGGATAGAGTATACCAAATCCACACCCTTCATAATCAGGTATAGATTTCATGGTGGGGGTAGGATGAAGTATGAATCATCCTCTTTCTTGGTTGCTACTTATGAAACCTCCTCTTTATTTTCAATCTCCAACTCAATGTGGGTTGCATTTATTGAATTATCAAAGGGAAAGTAAGTAGGTATTTTCAATTTTGAAAAATTTAAATTAAAATTAAAATTCTACCTTTAAAAGTGAGTTTGTTTTCCTTAAGATTATCCACTTTTAATTCTTCATGGTCTTCTTCAAATGTATTTTCATCAAAATTAGGGAGCTCTAAGTGTTTCTCAATAGGTGCATGGACTATTTTTTCATCTCCCTTTAAGGAATAACAAAGATTGTCCTAATATGAATGTTCATAGAAATTGAAATTTCTACTCAATTCATATCTAATATAATCAAATGAAATAGTGTTTGAGATAAGATTAACTCCATGAATTGGGTCATCTTCAATATCTTCTTCAGTAGTGAGTGCCTCTTAAAGTTTGTTCTTAGTGGATGGAAGCAAGTAGTCAAGATACTCAATATTTTCTTCAAATTACATCCCATGAGTTGTGTATTACTCCATGGATAAAAAAATACAATAGTACTAGCTATTTTACTTTATAAAGAATTTTGAGGTCAACTTGTACCTCATACTCATTCCATAAGTCATCTAGATCTTTTTGATCTCCCATACGTACATCACCAAGAAAGTATTTATCATCATGAATCTAATAAAACTCATTATGATCACCTTAGATATGGTTCCTAATTTGTTTTAGATATTTATGGTCCTCTATTAAGGCCTCAAATTCTTGGATATCTTCAAAAAAAGTGGGGAGCTTCAGTGGTACCCCCCTCTTGGCTTTGAGTCTGTGCATGTCAGTTCGGAGTTGTTTAAACATTCTCATCAAATCATGCGGCAAGAGTCCTATATCTATGAAAGTTTTCTTCTTATTTACCTGTATGGTAATAACACCAATACTTCATTAGTGGGACTCCTCATCATAGTCTTTTTTTCTTTCATCTGTGAGTAACTGTTCCATGAATTAAATAATTATTTATTTTAAAACATCATCAAGAAATATTTTTTATGTTGTTTAATTATTTAAATATAAAAATTTAAAAACCATCTAGAATGTGAATATAGAAAGTTAAATAAAACTAATAATTGGATCCTTATAAATGAAACAATTTTTGAAGCAGTTATCTCACGGGGTGTGGTTAAAGAAAGTTTCTAAGCTGTTTCTTAGTGAAGAATTGTGGCTAACTAGAGTTGTCTCACTTGAGGGGCTTCAAAATTTCTTACTTAATTATTCTAATTCAAATAAATATAACTTTTTTGTATGTTTTATCTTATTTATGAATGAAATGAAATATGAATTTCGTTTTTTTATTTTATAAATAATGAAAATACAAGAAAAAGGATAATTTTAATCTAAACAAACATGAAATGATAAATAAAATGTAACTAGAAATAAAGAACTTGGTCATAGGTTCAATTTTTATTCCTATTATTATCCTTCTTTACTTTTTTTAAATTTAGTTAGATAATACAATAATAAAATATCTTGAATTAATTAATATCCTTTTATTTATAAGTTTTTAAATTTCTAATTCCAAAGAAATATAAATTCCACCACCTTCCATAATAAATATTGATGATACTTTTTAATTTTGAGTGTGACATCTTACAGAACCTAGCTCTATCATATGCTATTTTATCCATTGATCAGATCAACTCCATCAATTTAATATATGATCAATTAGTGGAAGAGAAAAGAAAATAAATAAAACAATAGAATTATATTTGATTTACATGTTTTTGGGGGAAAATCTCTACAACAGTGCATGTCACTCGTATCTACCTCAAATATAAAGTAAAAATTAAGAGATATTTCAAGAACAACTAACCTACCCCAGTACAAAGCTTGAGTTAGACTCTCTTTGTTGAGGGTAAGAGATCAGTTGGTGGAAAATGAAGAGAATAAAATAAATTAAATAAATTTAAGAGAATAATGAGGGAAGAAAGAGATAAATATATTAATAGATAAAGAATAAAAATAAAATAAAAGAGAAAAGAAAAGAGAATAAAATGGATAGAATGATTAAATTTTAAGATGAAGAAAATAAGAGGAAGAAAATATAAAGAATAATAAAAAAATAAATGAATGGAAACAATTTAATTGAAGAATAAATAAAATGAATATGTCAATTTATTAAATTTAATTTAATTTAAACTAAACAATATTTAAACTTTAAAAAAAAGAACAAACACAACAACATCCTGAAAGTAACCTCCTCTCCAGTGGTTTTCAAAATACTCTTCATTAGTGGTGTAATTTTCTTTTACAATTAGGTAGGGGAATTATCAACCTCCCAAATCTTGGTATTTGAATTATTTTAAATGAGAAATACTTATGGCCCACTTCTATTTGAATGTTAATTTCTAGAAAGAATCCGTTTGATATCGGGTGTTTTCATCATGGAATAAATCCATAGGGCATCAACTTCTCTATGGGAAAGTAGTGGTTTATGGAAGTAGTGAATGGTAATATCTCAAGTAATATATCCTTTATAGTAGCTAGAGGGAGATCTAAAAATTATTATGACATTAAACTCCTTTGAAAATGGGCATATAGTAGTTTCTTTCTATCCCATGTGTGATCCATTGTGATTAGTGGTATTGGTATAGAATATTGAGCTCGAGATAAAGATTATTGGGTGTATCAATGGAGGTCTCTAGTTTGTTTTAGAATCATTGGCGATATGGATGCAAGCGACAAGCGGTGTAGGATGGTGTCTTAGGCATGTCCCAGTATGGGGTTGTGGGAGCAAGAAAGACAACATCATTTGATTTAAAAGAAGAAAAATAACCAACATGAATGAGTCCTACATTAGAAATGATATCTGATGTGATGATCATTTATAATATATTCCATGGATTTCGATACTCAAACTCTCACACTAGGGCGGGCACCCATATTCACACACACACACACATGGGCCACACCTCACCTATGTAGCCTGAGTGAGTTTATTCCCACCAATGCTCACCAACTTTCCTACATTCCAAACATGCCACTTAGTGATCTCTCCCTCAGTCCATGCTTGGCTAGCCGACCCACTTAGACTTTCTATGTGGTTTCATGGACCTCGAGGTCGAGGGATGAATGAGATTTGGCCCAAATTTAGTAACCTATATAAATCATTTCAGTAATATAAAGTAAAATTCAACATAATATAAAATCAAATTAAAAATAAAAAATTTTAATTAATTTTAATCCTCTTTAAGTTATTTATTTGAAAATTATCATTTTTGAATAAAACATTGAAATATATGGAAAATTGAGTGAAAACTATTGAAAAACATTATGAAAATTTTTTAAAATATGCATGAAATATGATAATATATATTACTCTTGATTAACAGATTTATACATTTATTAAGTAGATAAACATGGAATTTATAATCCTAATATGTTTATGTTTGTTTTTGGGAATGAGAAAAGATCCATTAAAAATTATTTAGTGAGAGAAAAATACTTTTTTAGAGAGGTATCTATGAAATGAACATTAGGATTCACATGATATGGAATAGTTTTTTATGATTAGTGTGAGGTTAGTGAATTGAAATCCATGTTTAAGGAAAGATTTATTTTATGTGTTTGAGTTGAGTAATGTTTATAATTATATATTGAGAAGTTTGTTTTGACCTTAGTATAGATGATTTCCTAAGAGTGAAATTTTTAAGGGTGGGGGATTGATGATGCTCATATTTTCATATATTTATTCTATAATTCAGTGATTTAATCCCATAATTTTATCATTTCAAGGGAAATTATTACATTTTTATATTTTAGGAATATTTTGGAAATTCTTGGAAAAAAGAATTAGTTTTTTATTTTTAAGTGTCATAATTTACTTTAATATTTGGACCATAAATTGTTATGAACTAATACAAATTTTATAATTCCTTTTTTAGGGTTATATTATTATTGGAATAAATTTCATTCAATGGTCCCTAAAGCTACAACCAATCATTAATGTCCAAATTGAATCATTCCATTGGGTCCTCGAAATTTGCATATTGTTTTGATTAATTTTAGGTATGAGACTATATCTCACAATGTACTAGTCAAAATGAGTTGAAATTTTAAATAATGATATGGAAGAGGACGGGGAATAATTTATTTAACTATACCTACTTGATATTCAGCCTTTTATAAGGCCATTAATTCATGGGAAATTAGAGGATTTGAATTCAAACCGACTTCTAGGGAAACATGTTTTTCTCTAATAATTTGGTCATAAATGTGGAAAAAACAAAGCCAATGAATCTTAAAATTTTGGAAGAATAAATCAGATATAGAGGAATAATATTACATAGTACCACATTACAAGATCCATCTATTTAATGGTATAAAATTCGAATACCTTTCGATGGAAAAAAGTAGATGGAATCCAAACACCCCTCTTTCTTATAAATTTATATCCCTACTTCATTTAAAAAGAGTTTGGAAATTTTAGTAGATAAAAAGGGATTTTTCTTTTATAATAGTTTTATAAATTTCTAATATATATTAGTTTATTATTTATCTTCTTATTCTCTCTTGTTTTTTATCCTACTATTAATCTCATCTCCATAAAAATAGAAAAGAAATTATAACTATTGTTTGAATTAAATGAGTGGTGTTATGCTTTCAGTTATTTGTGATTTAACACTTTATTAGTTTTATTATGATAATTCTAGTTTTGTTTAAATTTATTATATTGTTTGGTATCCCTAGTTTTACTACTAATGCATTCCTCTTCCTTATTCATCAATATTACCTCCCTTTAGTATTTAAGTCATTCAAATGGTGGAGTTTGTCTTATTCTTTGATGTGAATGTTTATTATTCCATATGTAGAGGTATCATTGTCGTGTTTTTAAAATTATAAATAGGATGATGTTGAGTAATATTTATTGATTTCATTATCTAATAGAATATTTATAATATTTTAATTAATAGTGATAGTAATAACTGTTACCTTGTAATAATAACAAATCTTCCTTTATATTCATTCTTTATTACTAATTTTATTCTATTTTTATGTTAGTTAAACATTGAATATATATATTTAAAAATAACTTTAATTTTTATAAACCCTCAATATATTATAATATCATTTTTAGTATATTTTATGAATATAATAGTGATAATATAAAATATATTTATATAAGTAGCCTTTTTATGAGATCGACATAATTATTTCACTATATTTTATTTTTAGGGAAAATAAGAAAATATTGAGTTTTGATCATTGAAAAATACCTTTAATAAATTTTCTATTAAAATAAATATCTATATTCAAGTCTCATATTGTAAAACTACAAATGGTATTTTGAAGAAGCTAGAAGTAACACATTTCACAACTTCAATTTTTTTTGAAACTAAATAAGATATTCTTAAGTATTATTAAAAAAGTTTTCAATTTCTACCTATTAAAATTGTTCCCTAGATGCATCAATTATTTATGTATATAGTTAAAACTTTTATGCCACTTGGAGATAAAAAATATTAAATGAAACATTTGTTGATAAAGATATTGATGTATTATCAAAGTAGTGAGAATTTAAACAAACAATGGTACATGACACAAATAATATTACAAATCTTAGTCTTGATGGCCAACATGTTAATGCATTATGATAATCACATGAAGATAGATAATAAAAATAGAAAAAGGGAAATAGAGTAGAAATTAATTTTACTTATTAAGCTTTAAATTAGAGAGATCAACAATCAAATCATAGTATTTTAAATATAAAAACTTCTAAAAGTTATTCACATAATATTAGTCTTGAACTCAATGAAGGGGAACATGATCAACTTACTATAAAGATATTTTAAAGATAACATTTACATAGAAATTATCAGTTTGACCAAAAAAATAAAAGTGATAAACTTGAGAGATAATCCTTAAAAACTATATTCTATAAGTGTATGAATCTAGAAAAAATTGGACCAAATTATGTGGATGTTAAGATAAAGGTAAAAATATTTTTCAATATACATTCTAAAAGAAAATTAAATAAAAGTATAAAGGCTTCAAACAAATAGTGTGCTAGTGATAAATTTAAAACTTATGATATTTTATCATACTGAAGTAATGATATAGTTTAATTATTACTTTTTATGTTAATGTGTATTGATATGATCCATTAAATTAAAGGTATTTTAATGGTAAAATGACAGATGATGATTTTTATAATTTATCTTTATAAAATAAGTGTTCATATTCATCAGAAAATGAATATAAATATAAAAATGTAGAGGAAGTGGTTCCTTTAACTAAAGTGGAGACAAAGTAATATATAGTTTAAATTGAATATACCTCTCAAATACTATTCAAGAGATACACTATAATAAAAGATAAATTTGATTAATAGAAATTAGGGCTTACTATGGTTGATATATCTTCTAAAAAATTATCTATGAAAAACTTATAAATTAAAATTAAAGACACTAAAAATAAATCATAATATTATAGGTTTATATGAGAGTTATATTAATTATATAATGGGAATGAAAAAATTAAATCATTATTAGATAAGTGAAATATTAAAAATTTAAAACTAGTATATGATAAGAAAGGGAAGATTTTATCCTTAAAAAAGATAAAAATTATCCATTAAGAATAAAATATAAAGTAAAAAGTCTTAATAAGTTTTGGAATAACTATACAACTAACAAGAAATATTTTGAAAATATGTACAAATTGATGAAATAAAATATGAAGAGTTCTGGAATGGGAAGTTAATCTGTCGGAAGTTAACATTATCAATGCACCTATTTTGCCCCAAACAATTCCCCTTTAAGTATGAAGTTTCAATGAGGCGGACACTGTAAGAAAAAATTATCATTTATTAAAGTTTATTTTATAGGTTAAAAAAAACATACGTTTCAAAGGATCTTTCCAATATCGAATAGAAGAGGGATCCCTAGATATGTGTACCTAAATTGAAATTCGAATATATATCTTGAATTAAGTATGTCTATATTCCTTATATGTAATATATATTAAAATAAAATAATTGGTTACCAAAAATTGAATCCCGATATATGGTTCCTAGTAACCTTTTTGTTTTTAATCAGAAATTTTTTCATTTACATTCAATTTGTCATTATTTTATAAGTTTCAATATTTCAAATGATTTCTTTGAATATTAACTCTCTTGTCAATGGGGAGTTCTTTTTTTGTTTGGATAACATTATTATAGATTTTTCCAAAATTTTCTTTCAATAGAAGATATGATTTTTTTTAATTTTTTCTTAAACCATCTTCTATGGAAGAAGATAAATCCATATTATCATAAGATAACTTCCAAAAGGTTTAAATTCATTTTTTCATATATCTTATAATCCATGTTAAATTGGGTGATCATTTTTTATCTATTTTTTTAAAATCAACTTTTATAATTTTTTATTTTAAATTTTTATTTTATTAAATGATAACCATTAAAAAAACTCAAAAATAAATATTTATGATATTTGACATCATAATTTCTGTTAGGATCTTGTTTGTATTGTCATATTTACCAAGTTTAACGATATTGGTTATTGCCTATAAAATGGGCCATGGGACCCTTATTTTTTGACTATCTTTTTGTGATAATCTATACCACTTTTGAATTTATGCTTTTAATATCATAATAAAACTTTTTATAATAAAATATTTCTTCTTATGAAGGAATTTAATCCATGGAAATTATTTTGGAAAGGATAATTATCCAATATGATTCTCTCTTAAATAAATTTATTTGTTTTAAAGGATGGAATTTTATATATCTACTTATAGAAGAACATGACATATTCTACCTTGGTATTATCCATCAGTTTTATGGATCATTTTTTTTGATAATTATGAGAGAGAAGATAAAGTAATTTTTTCAATTTTGGAGAAAAATTTCATTAATCCAATGGGGAATTATTCAGAGATTATAGTTACCAAATCTTATCATAAATAAATAATAAATATTTTTAGATTAATATTCAATACATTACATAAACAAAATCTTGAGGACCATAATAGTTTAGTGTCTTTAGAGACTAATAACACAATATTCTAAATTGGTTAAAGATCTTAAATGTCTCCCAAAATAATATTTCCATTAAGTACTCCTCATAGACATAAACTAAATAAAACCTTTCTTCATAACCTAGGGAAAAATAAACATAAGAATGGTAGAGCTCAGATGCTCAACAAGGGTAAAAAAGGGAGATACTTAAGCATAACAGGAAAATAAGTGTTTCATAATATGAGAATAACAATTGAAAATCATACCCTACATATCAAATACCATAATCTTGAGTCATGGAATAAGTATTTGTAGTTCATAATACACTAATCATATGAAAATAAAAGAAAATTATCCATGAGAGCATAAAATTTACATAAGACATAAAATTGTGGCATACACATAATCATAGAAAATAATTTCTATAGAAGTCAAGGCTCACCACCAAGGCTATCATAGTAGAACGGTTTAACTACCCAAACCATTATAATAGTCAAGGTACACTCACAAGATAATCATAACAGAAAAATTACCTAACTGAACTAGGTTCACTCCTCATTAAAGTCTAGTCTATCTCATGAGATATAAATATTTACCCAATTAATTATTGGGATATATATTTCTCAACCATCACATAATGAAAATCATACATATGTGTTCCACAAGATCATAAAACATCCATCAAATAATTACCCATGAAATGTAATTAGTTTCCTAAACATTTCATCATATCATAACCCATGGAAAAGAGACAGATTTTAGAATTATCTCATCATTTCATCAAATCATAACCCATGGAAAAAGATGCAGGTTTCATAATAATTTTAACATGGTATTAACAATAGAATAGAATAAAGTTTCATAAATATCCTACCATAATAAACATAAATCATTTAGAGAAATAATAATAATAGTATCCTTGAATTATATCCCTAGTAATGCATAAGTAACATCAAAATATATCATCTTAGATAGAAAATGATTTTGAAAAGATCACATGCAACATTTCTTGAGGAAAATAAATTTTTCTTCAAAAGTCACTTCTAAAAACTAAAAATTCATAAACTATTCTTGAAATAATTTACTTTGAAAATAACCTTGAAAACATAATAATGAATCTTTAAAAGTAATTTAAAAAATTTCTTTAGGAAAATATACTTTCCACTTTGAAAAACACCTTTTAAAATATCTTTAATATTTGTTTTTACATTGAAATAATTTATCCAAAAATTAAAATTTTTAAAATATTAAGTGTTTTTTAAATAAATTTTAAAAATTTTAAGGGAAGTCTAAAATCATTGATTGGTCTTGACATTAGATATTCCAATTCATGCTGGGCATATTAAAAGCAATAATACTTTTCAAATATTTGGTGAAATCCAAACAAGAAAGTTTAAAAAAATGATATGAACATTCCTTTCAAAAAAAATTTTAAAAATTAAAACATTGTTAAAAAATTATATAATAAATCATTTTAAAATGTTAAAATCATTTTTGAAAACATTTTAAAAAAACATATTTTTTGGAAGAAAAAGGGTTTTCAACCGAAAAGATGGTTTTTCTTAAAAATGTCAATTTTGAACTCTTGAATACTTGAAGAGAGGAAAATGAAGGGAAAAAATTTATTCTCATTACAAAAACATATTATAATAAAATCAATTAGTTTCTTGAGACATAGATCATATTATTTGTTCATATTCATAAACAATCTCAATAGATGATGTGATTGTAACATAAAATCTCTACCACTTTGGTAACTTTGAAATGCAATACCCATGAAGTAATCTCATTAAAAAATGTACAATATCACTAGTTTAAATAAATTAATAATATTACATGTAAAAATGGATGTATATAGACCTCTAAAAATAATATATCTACATATCATAGCCATATGTATCAAAGAAGGAAAACTGAGACAAAAAGCCTTTACCGCTTTGATAAATTTTGAACTGTAAAAACCATAAAATAAAGATACTCAAATGGATATGTAAATAACCATTATTTTAAGTATAATTATCATAAAATAAATTCATGGGTATTATATACAACACATAAAATAAATAGGTGGTGAATATGGAATGTGTCACATAAAAGTAAAAAATGATTTAGTAATCCCTTATCGTTTTAGTAATATTTTGGATCGTAATCCCCAATAAAACATACCAAAAAACGAAACTTTAAATATCATCAAGATAATGATATTAATTATATAAAATTTAAAATGGTTAGTATATAAACCACACAAATGAAAAGAGTGGAGAATTTCCATACGTCTCCCAGAAATAAAAGAGAGACTACAAATACCTTACCTTAAGTCATGAATTCCTTCATAAAAGTTTGAACCTCATGTATAATAAAAATAAGTTTATTATAAATTTATTATATAACTATAATTATATATATATATATATATTATATCTTATATGATTTACTTATGACCATTTATTACCTGTTTATTACCAATTCATAGTTAAAATCACGTTTCGAGTAATAACTGCTTTGTTTTTATAATATTTTTTTTTAATTTTTAGTCCTATTAATTTTATCATGGTTACATAATATCCAGAATAATAACAAAAACATAATTATCATATTTATACATAAATTTTACTTTTATTAATAACCATGAAATATGTTCTTGATAAATGAAGTATGTTACGATCATAGATATGGTAGGTCATATATACACACGAGTAATGTTTCCATTTTTAAATTATCATTATGTAAAGGAGGTAAGTAATATTTTATCTTTATATAATGATAATAATATCATATTATTTATTTATATTTACTTATAAATATCATCCATGTGGTGTAGTGATGAAAGGAGAGAGTCATATTGCTTTGTGAAGGAGGTAGTCCACATGTTCATGAACGACGCTATCACATTTTAGTGAGTGAAAATATAATAAAGAAAATGATATATTACCTTTTCAGAATGATAAATTTGTCATTGATATCATAATAATATCATTTATATCACATATATTCATATAGTTTATCCTTATAATCTTCCACTTACAATGTTAGTGAAAATGAATCACATCACTTCACGAGATGGTAGTCCACCATATACACGAACGACATTATCTTATCCCCTACGAAATGGAAAGTTAAAAAATAAATATACGATATAATGATTTTAGAGGTATAATTATGTTATAAAAATAATATATATACTTTATATCAATTGTCATACCCAACCATGATAGGTGCTAATGGAAAAACAAATAACATTGGTTTGCAAGGCAGAAGTCTACCATACACATGAATGATAATTTCATAACCCATTTAAGGGAAGAGAGGATGGTTGTAGGTCATTCTATTAACATAAAAAATTACAATTATATGGAATATACTGGGTTTATTATATCATCATGTTTTAATAATAGTTTAATGAGATGGTGGGATAAATAAAATAAAAACACTCGTTGAAGAACATTACCTCTTCTTCAGGTATCCTCCTTGGGTTTGCATTAAAATCTTTCCTAGGTTGTATTTAAATCTAAACTAATGATTATAGGATTATAGGAGAGATTTTGGGAAGGTATTTGGGTAGGTGTTTTCTGAACCAAAATTGTTAGAAGATATGAAGAGGATAGGAGAGGGGATGACCTTTTATATGTGAGGTAAGTGCTACACTTATAATTTTTTGAAAGGAAAAGGGTATACCCCCGTTTTTATTATGACACAAGGATCAAACATATATTATTCTATATAATTAAACCTTATAGGTTCAAAATATGTCCATAAAATATATTTTAGACAAATTTTTAGGTCATTTTAACCCTTATCATTATAGATTAACCCCTGTTAATCCCATTTTACCTTTATTACGGTAAATAATTTATACTCATTTTACTATTCATTTTGGTCAAAAATTAAGTTTACCATATTAGATATTATAAAATATTATTATTCTAAATATTTAATCAATTTTTACAAATTACATTAAAAAAATTATAAAAATAATTATTTAAAATTAATCCAACTGACATGACGAGAAAGTGAGTTTCCAAAGAGAAAATGTTTAAACCTTTAATTTTTTTTATATATCTAATTTAAAAATGAAATATTTCCATTGATTTTTTTTATTAATATATATATATATAATTTAACTAATTTTAATTTAAAAACAATTTAATATATAATTTAACTTTATAAATAATTTAAATGAAAAAGAAATTTTTAATTAAAATTTACTATTTTCACTAGTCATAAAAAATATTATTTTCTAAATATTCAAAAAAACTCACCATAATATAATTTTTACATGATTATTTCAAAAAATAAAGTTTTTTTAATCAAAATTATCTATAATTGGAAAAAAATTAAATTTAAAACAAAACTCATAGACACGACAAAAAAGAAGGTTTTTGAGAAGGGTATTTTTTTCATGAATAACATGATTTCATATTAAATATATGTATAATAATAATCATTTTATGATTTAAAAATAAATTTTATTTTTATATAAACTATACATTTTATTCAAAACATTCCTCATTATGGATTATTTTAGTTCAATAAAATGGAGAAACATTATGCACCTTAAAATAGTTTTAAGAAATACCCATTTTAAACCCAAACACAAACTTATACTAAAATCAAATATAAAGTTTATTAAAAGTAATTAAGTGGTTTAAATATAAATAAATAATAATTATGTTACTTTAAAAAATAATATGAAATTTAAAATAATTAATTTATTGAAAAGAAATGATAGTTTTACAATAATCAGTATTTTTCAATATTTACTAAAAAATCCATATTTTCTAAAAAACCCCAAAAAACCAGCATAAGTTAATTTTGATATAATTATTTTAAAAATTAATTTCATTTTATCAAATAAATTTTCTAAAATCTAAACAATATTTTCTCATAAAAATCAATAGAAATCATTTTTATGGAAAATATATTTTTGAGGAATATAATCACATTACTATAAATTCATTTATAAGTTACTAAGAATTTAAAAATAAATTTATATTGAGTTGGAAATTTATATAAATGTTTTTTATATTAGTTAAACTATTCCTACAAAGACTTCCTAACAACTAGTTTATAATAATATTATTTCATGATTCGTTGAAACTCGATGTCACGTGTCATGAACACTATTGAAGAAACTCATTGTTGCATATAATTCAATCTAAAATCATTGTTGTGTGTAACAAAATCTATACTCGGTGTTATATATGAAACAATATATACTTAGTTTTTTATATAAAGAAATATCAAAAATTTCAAATTCACTCAAAAAACATATTTTACAAAAGCGTAGGGTGTTACAGATATAATTGGTTTTCCAATAGAAGGCGAGTCCTCTTTCATTATATATAAACTTTTATATTCATATGGATCTTTTAATAAATCCAAGGAAAAAGAGACCCACATAATTATAAAGAAAATATTTCATAAAATGAACCATCTTGATCCAAAAGCTATAATTCTATTTCATATGGTCCAAGGATTGTTGTTACCTTAGAAATAAGACAAACATACTGTCAAAATATAAGATGTCTAGGTGTTAGGATTCTAGTGTAATATAATGAAGTTCAATACTATAAAATTATTATAGAATTATATTTAAGTTGTGTTCACTATATTGATTCAAGTTAATATACTTCCATATTCATGGAAATTGAACATGATTCTTTTAAATACCATAATAGATGAACAAATAAATGTTTTAATAGTAGCTAAAAGAAAGAGATGATCCAAAACAAAGATATAGTTTCATTGATGAAAGTCATTTATCACTTCTATTTAAAAGGTTTTCTCAGTGTAGAATGAAATTTAAAGCTATGTTGGCCACTTAAAAGAAGAAAAATATTGAATGGAATGAAAAAATAATAACTTTTGGAAAATTAGGCCTAAAATAATCACAAGAAGAAATATTCCATGAATGAGTGAAAAGAACTGGAAGAAAACGAACTTACAACAATAGATCAACCCATAAAAAGTAATAATAATGTTTTTAATATCTTAATAAAAATTTAAATAAACTTATAGAAATTTTATAGATAATTAGGAAGAGTTAAAGTTGTTAATCCATCCTCAACTATAAGAATATAAGACTGACAATCCCTTCTTCTGAATATCTAAGTTAGAGTTGTTTTCTTAGAGGTAATAAGGGTTAATATAAATGAAAAGGAATTAAAAAAAGTATTTTTATTTTAAGGTTAGTAAATAAAAAGTTCCACAAACTCTTAGTAAATATATTCTTGAAGTTCAAAAGAAATTAAGATCCAAATAACTAATGAATAGAAAAGTAAAAGAGAGAGATGTTGAAGCTAAGGTTCCCCATTCATGAGAAACAACGTCAGATCCTCCTACAGTATAAGGAGAAAGAGTTTTAATTATTAGTTAATCTATAGTTCAATTTCTTCTAAAGTAATTAAACCCTCATAAATATTCAGAATCAAAGTTTACATCTACTAGAAATATGTTATCTTTGAAATCAAGATTGATATAATTAGGGAGTTCAGTTAGGAATAATATTGGTAAATCCCCAGTACCTGAAAGAGATAATTCATCGAATGATTTATATGTTTTTGAGAAAAGTGAAGGACATGATAAAAGTGATACTAATCAGAACGGTAAATAGAATACTCTATAATAATTAAAATTAGATAAAAAAATCATAAAAAAGTACTTCTTCTTAACCTTTGACCAATATGGAATGAATTTAAAAGATAATGGATTTTATGTTTGAATATTTGGAAAATATATATTTCAATTCTAAAATAATTTTAGGCATGAATAAAAATATAAACTATCTTCATGAAGACCATATATGACTTTCAAATATCTATACTATAGAAACAAAATTGTTGATAAAAAATTAATCATTAGAAATTTTTTATTCAATTTCAATTCTAGACACGAATCCCTTTTCTGGAACTTAATGAAGGGTTTTTAGAGAGTCATGGAACATCACACAAACATTGGCATTTTGGTTGATAAGAATATCAATCTTAATAATTTTTTTTCAAGATAATGTTTTAGAAGATATAAAATTATAGATTGAAGATATGAAACTGTCATCATAAGATTGAAAGAAAAGTCCAGAGAAGATGAAAGCTCTAATATCAATATCCACTAAAAAATATCATAAAGACTAATCATCATATTCTTATGAATGTATAAAAGTAATACTCAATATTTTGATTCATAGTATAATTGATGATAAATTAATGATATGGATGTTAAATTTTTTGAACTTAGGTTTGAAGTATTTTTGAAATATTAGAAATAGAGACAATATCCATAAATTATGAACTCTATATGTTATTGAAAATAAAAAGTTTTTTCCCTTAAAATTACTAAGAGGGGGAGTTTGAGAAGGATATCAAAATTATTTTTTTGAGATTAATATCGTTTTATTGTGGGTTTATTTTTAAAAACTCTCAAAGGGTAAAATATTTGGCAAGATTTTCCCTATTGAAAGTGGAGTATTTTTGGATTGTAAGTTTTTATTATAATGCTAATGACATGTTGTTTTTAAGATAAATCTGAAAAAGGGAGAAATGTATAATCTTATAAATTTTCTATCAGATGATAAATGGAGTTTTCTATTTATGAATTCATTTGAACATACCTTTTCATTTCATATATTTTGGTTATAAAAAATGGGGGGATTGTTGAGTCATAAACCCAATTTCATATCATTTTTTAAAAATCATAGTACTCATAATTTTAGATTTATTTTTATTGAATTTTTTCTAAGTTTTTGTTATATAGACATAATGTCCAAACATTTAATATTAAATAAATTATTCAGATGTACTTTAGTTCTAGTATTTTGGGAATCTAAGATGAACTTCATCCTACGGACCTCCATTCATTATAATGGAGAAAAATATTGAACACATAGAATAGTGGAGTTTGAAGCTATAACCATCAGATGATGGTGAGTAGTTCTTAATTCTATTTCAATTTAACCCATAGAACGTGAATCTGATTGTTGATGTTTTTATATGGTTCTCTATAAATTTATCCCAAGTATTTGAGAATTATAGTTACCATGAGTGAACTGAAGTGTTTTCAATCATTTTAAAGTTCTCAATTTCTTTTTTCCTAGAGCCCTTCTGATTTTATTTTTATCTAAATATATTTTTCTTAGAGAGTCTAATTATGAGGTTTTCATTATAAATTCTCTAAGAATTTATTCTTGTAAATATTGGTTGTTTGATCTATAGAGATCAATGTATTCAATAGATATGAAAACAAAGTGTGTCTCTAATCCTTCATGATAAAGGGATTTAGTGGTTTGGAAGACAATGTTTGTATAATTAAGAAGATTGAGGGATTTTGTTTCTAGGAATGTGGAGTGTCTATGGATAGAACACTAATATCATTCAAGGTGTATTTAATCAAGGGTATTTTAATCTTGGAACTTGACTATCTAGGATCTGTTTTATAGATCCTCCTACTACTTTATATAAAAGTGATGGCTTCTGTTGATTAGAATTTTTTTTGTAATTAATATCCTGATTGAGGCATTAGAGTTATTAATCAATACTATATAAATTATTTTACATCAAATTGTATATTTAATTTGTGTGATTCATTTTTTAATTTGAATGTCTTTTTACTACTAGAATATTTATATTCTCTTTAATTTATACTCTAATATAATTTTATTTTGTTAGAATGTTCTATCATTTGATTAAATTTTATTTGAGTGGGATGAAAATTTATAATCTTATTTAACTATAATTCACCTCCTCTTGTAGTTCCATATCATACACCATTTTTGGGGCCAAATGGGTCCTACATCAATCTTATTTTCTATATAGGGGATGTCTATAAACTACGTCCTCCAACATCTACATGTTTTTTTCAGGGGATAACTGATGTTGTTAATATTTTCATGAATTATTATATACTCTATTTACTGATTTTATATGAAATGTTCATAATTTTTTTCAAATATTAATGTTTTAATATTAAGTATAATTTTTGAGCATTTTTAGAAGTAGTCCAATTGATTCATTTTACTATTTTAATAATAACTATCTCTATAATGATCCAAATTGTGTGGTTCTTGTTTTTTAGGATACTAATTTAAATATAAAACATTTCATTACAAGAGATCATGAGACAATTCTGCCGTTTGAAGGGTCATATGGTCCACACAAGAAGGCCTAATGAATCTGTGAACAAACTAGACCATTCTTGAAGATTGATTTTCTGGGATCAATAGAGAAGTCCAAAAAAATTAATTCTCCACCATAATTTGGGTGACACTACATTTCATCTTGGATAAAAAATTAAAGGCCCAAATCTAATTACAGGGTGCCAAACTGATTCATTTAAACTCAGCCCACCATTCTGTCCGGGAATTGAAATCAGTACACCAATGCTGACTTTTCTCCTGATTTAGACATCCATTCAAGATAAAATGTTTCAGTTTGAAAGTCATGATATATTCTTCCAACATTTTTGAAGAAACTATATTTATTTTAGGGCATCTTACTATGCAAAAACCCATTCACATTTTGGCCATTGAAAAGTCTGGATTGAAATAGACAGAATGACATTATTTATTAAAACCGCCATAACATAGGTTAAAAAAGTATATAGGCGTCCAAATTTTGAGAGTGGACAGAAGACATCCATCTATACAACTTTGAAGAAGACACTAGCTCGTGATTCATATGTCTATCTTTTTAAATCTGTTATTCAAGTGGAGGGACAGTTTTGGAATGAAAACAGTCCACTCCTTGGGATATAAATACTCTCCCCTCCTCTCTTTGAGAGGGGTTGGCACTTCAGCACTTAAGAAGGAGGTTTGGCATTACTAGAGCCTTGAAAAGGTTCTGGTAGGATATGCTTTTATCTTGTTTCAACAAGAGAGACCTCTCCTCCACTTCTCTTTCATGTTTGTTTATGTTTGATTTTAATTGTAATTGTGTAACTTTGTTTTCATTTCAATCAAATTTTAGTGCTTGTTTCTTATTCAATACCTCTTATTCTTCTCCAACTTCTGTAGTATAGTATTAATGGTCTTAAAATAGTTTTAATCATTTTAAATTATAGTCCGTTATTTTTCTTCCTCATTAAACCGAAATTCCATTTTTGATTATCAAAATCTTTCATGTGTGTGTTAGGAACACTACTCTTTTCTTGTCCATTTCATTGTCTAATATTTTTAAATCGTCACCATAAACATTAAACCCAAATTATCAAAAATCCTAATGGCTGAGTAAATCTACCATTGGGGTGAGTTATAATTCGGCGATGTAAAGTGATTGAGAGTTTTTGCTCGATGAGTATTCTTTAAATTAATATTGTGTATGTTAAAATTAAGATGTCATGGATTATTGATATGTTTTTTTAACAAGTGGTTTCTATGTATTATTGGAACCATAAAAACACTACCCTAAATAAGTTTTTATTGAGATTAGAACCCTATGTTAAGTTAATCCTTAGATTAAAGTCTTAACACTTAGGAATTCCTATCAACGTCAACTTATGACAGGGGTGTTAATTTAATGCAATACAAAGCAAGGCTCAAGGATATCAAAAGCTTAACTCTCCAATAATGAACTCACCCAAATATTCATATATTTGTTAAATCAAGAATCAAACATAAATAATTTCAATTTAGCTCTGCAAACAAACCCCACCAATCAAAATACAATCAACTAAAAAACAAACGACTATTACAATGTATCATCATTGAGGATTCGACCTGGGTGCTGCTATACACATTAGCAGAGCACTGGAACCTTGACTGGTCAATCGGTGACAATCGGCCATGAGTTTCAAATGGATCCGTTGCCAGGTAAGGTTCTTTAAGTAGTCATTAGTTTCTGGTTATTTTAAAAAACACAAAAAAACAATTTTTTTTTAAAAAAATTAAAAAAAAACAGAAAGAAAAACCCATCTTCTCATAAAAATCATAAACTAAAAAAAATACAAAGAAAAAATCATCTTCCTCTTTATTCCAACATCACCCTGAATGCCCTGTATCCTCCCAAACAATCCCTCCGATTTGTTTGACCCTGAAATTGAGCGAACACTTTGCCAACTTAGTAGGAACATAAGAGATAATCAACTCATTCAAGAACCAGTCCTCATCCAATGAGTTGAATTTGAAATGGCCAATCCTAGGGTACACACCCTTAAAGAACTCACTTCCCCTGATATGAATTACCAACCTATTTGTATTCAATATCCAAACATAGAAGCTGACTTCAAACTCAAATCAGGTTTTATTCATCTTCTCCCTCATTTCCACGGGCTAGCCGGCGAGGATCCACATCTCCACCTTAAAGAGTTCCAAGTGGTGTGCTCTACCATGAAGCCTCAAGGGGTTTCTGAAAAACAAATCAAACTTCGATCATTCCCTTTCTCCCTAGCTGACACTTCTATGTCATGGCTTTACTACCTACCTCTTGGTTCCATAACCACATGTAATGACATGAAGTGACTCTTCTTAGAGAAATTCTTTCCTGCTTCTCATACTACTTCTATCCGAAAGGAAATAAGTGGTATCTGTCAGTTCCCAAGTGAATCACTCCATGAATACTGGGAGAGATTCAAAAATCTTGTTGCAACCTTCCCACACCACAAAATACCTGACCAACTCTTGATCTAATACTTCTATGAGGGGTTATTGGCTATGTAGAGAACTCTTATAGATGCGGCAAGTGGCGGTGCTCTTGTTGATAAAACTCCTACAGAATCAAGAGATCTCATAAGTAACATGGATTTAAACACACAACAATTCCACACTTGAGCACATTCTCAAGTCAAACAAGCCCAAGATAATCAACCAATTGAGCTGAACAAGATGACCGAGTGGATGAGTGAACTTACAGGTCTTGTATGACAACTAGTTGTGGCATCCAAATCCCCATCATTGTCTTCTCCGCAATCAATATTTCTTGGAGCTGTCAGAAACTGTGGAATCTAAAACTCTCCATCTCATCCAACTAACACATGTCCACAACTTCAAGAGGATTAATCCGATTCATCTGGACCAATGGAGCTCGATGCAGCATATGCTCAGCGGAACACTAATCCTCAACTATCAGGTCAGTTTGTTAGAAACTTCAATCAACCTCACTCTGAGCCCTTCTTTTCTTCCTATAACGAAGGCCACATATATGGTAATCCCATATCTCATCCTCCTCAATTCCCTCCTCAAAACCCAAACCAATTTCAATATGGTCAAGGTGTTGGGAACTTCCAACAACCTTATCCTTTTGTCCCTCAACCTCAAAGGATCAATCCTCCTATTCCTCCTCCTAGATTCCACTTTCCTAGTGAACCTTCCCAATTCCCAAACCAATTCAATCACTTTCACAAGAACTAAAATCAAGGTAACCCCAATTCGGGACTAGCCTCTTCTTCCAAGCAACCCTGGGAAAGTGCTGTGGAAGATCTTGCCTCCTTCACCCATTCAAGCATCAAGAACATTGAAACCCAAATTGGTCAAATAGCATCCCACCTTAGTCAGCAGCAACCATATAATTCTTGCCAACTTCCAACTCAACCATTACCCAACCCCAAGGGTAATGTAAGTTCAATTTCACTTAGATCGGGAAATAAAATTGCTATTCCTCAAGATAAGTCCTCCAACCCCCTTTAATTGTTGACCTAGAAAATGAAAAGAAAAATAAAATTGAAAAGGAACGTAAAACCATTCCCTCACCTCCTTCAATTCCACTTAGGAATCCTATTCCTTTTTCTCAAGCTGTTTCTAAACCAAGGAAGTCCTTTGAACCTGATCCTGAAATGCTCGACATGTTTAGATGTATTGAAGTCAACATTCCCCTCTTAGATGCCATAAAAAAAATTCCTAAGTATGACAAGTTTCTCAAGTAGTTGTATTCCCACAAGAGGCAACTTAGGACCTTCGAAAATGTTTCAACCCAAGAGTACATACCCATTAAGTGCAAAGATCCAGGGACCTTTACAGTTCCATGCCAAATTGGATGTTCCAACTTTGATGATGCACTCATAGACCTAGGAGCCTCAATTAATGTCATGCCCAAATCCAAATTCTACAACCTTGGTCTAGGTACCTTACATCCAATAAGTGTTGTCATTCAATTGGCCAATCGAAGAATAGCCAGTCCCGAGGGAATAATTGAGGATGTCCTTGTTCGAGTCAATGATCTTATCTTCCCTGCTGATTTCTATGTCCTTGACATGGAAGGTGAGATGAACTCTTCTCGACCTCCCCTAATTCTAGGAAGACAATTCCTCATGAATATGAGAACCAAGATTGATGTCCATTCAGGCATCTTATCCATGGAATTCGGTGACCAACTGGTCAAGTTCAACATTTTCCAAGCCATGCGATACCCATCTGAGGATCACTCTGCATTCTCAATCCATGCTTCTGAGGACACTTCTAAGAGTCAATCGAACCCCAATCCACCATGTTCTTCATGTTCTAATGACAAGGGATCTTGTGAAATCTGCACCATGATTAACCAAGCCATAAATGGTGAAGTTGATGTGGACCTCTCATTCATAGAATCCATCAATCTAGAAAAACTTGAAAACTCTCTTGAATCCCACATCAACTCTGATCTCTACTTCTCCACCATGGATAGTAATAATGAAAATGAATCTGAAGCAACTGAAGTCCCTTCATCCATTCCTGAGATGTCTAACCCACAAATGAGAGATGTGACTGATCTGAAACCTCTTCCTAAACACCTAAAATATGTATTCCTCTTCCATTATCACTCATATCCTGTCATTATCTCTGCCACACTTACTGAAACCGAGGAGTCCAAACTTGTTCAAGTGTTAGAGGAAAACAAAAAGGC
Source organism: Viscum album (assembly GCA_963277665.1). Lineage (NCBI taxonomy): Eukaryota > Viridiplantae > Streptophyta > Magnoliopsida > Santalales > Viscaceae > Viscum > Viscum album. The sequence goes on along the minus strand of OY728125.1, from coordinate 181,409,397 downwards.
CTTATGTTGGACCCTAGATGACATACCAGGAATCAACCCTTCCCTTTGCATTCATCACATCCATCTTGAGGATTCATCAAAACCAATTAGACAACCACCAAGAAGACTCAATCCACTCATACTTGAGGTAGTTAGGGAAGAGATCACCAAGATTCTTCAAACTGGTATTATCTACCCAATTCCTGATAGTGAATGGGTTATTCCAATTCATGTTTTACCTAAGAAGGGTGGGATAACTATTTTCACAAATGAACATGGGGAGGTAATCACAACTTGAGTGAATAAAAAATTTCGTGGGTGCATCGACTATAGAAAATTGAATGTTGAAACCTGAAAAGATCACTAACCTCTTCCATTCCTTGATCAAATGCTAGAACGATTAGCTGGAAAGTCACACTATTGCTTTCTTGATGGATACACTGGCTACTTGCAAATCCCAATTGCACCTCAAGACCAAGAAAAGACTACTTTCACATGACCCTTTGGAACATATGCATATAGAAGAATTCCTTTTGGCCTTTTTAATGCTCCTGCAACATTCCAGAGGTGTATGATGAGTATCTTTTCCGAATTCATTGAACACTACATGGAAGTCTTCATGGATGACTTCACCATTCATGGTGAGTCATTTGAGTCGTGCTTGCATTCACTATCTCTAGTCCTTCAAAAGTGTGTCAAGTGTAAACTTGTGTTAAATTTTGAAAAATGTCACTTTATGGTTGCAAATGGGATTGTTCTAGGGCACATAGTTTCAAAAGATGGTATTGAATTCGATCTTGCCAAAATTGAAGTGATCCAATCCCTTCCTGAACCCAACTCTATTCGAGACATTCGTTCATTCCTCAATCATGCCGCTTTCTATCACCGATTCATCCATAATTTCTGTACAATTTCCCTCCCACTCACTCTTTTGCTCCAAAATGATGTCACATTCCATTTTGATGAGGTTTTAAAGAGAGCCTTCATTGAACTCAAAAATGCTCTTACATCTGCCCCGATAATCCAACGCCCAAATTGTTCCTTACCCTTTGAATTGATGTGTGATGCTTCTGATAGAGCTATTGGGGATGTTCTTGGTCAAAGAAGATAAAGGATTCCTCATGTCATCTATTATGCCTTAAAAAAATTGGATGAAACTCAATCTCACTACATTGTCACTGAAAAGGACTTTTAGCTGTTGTTTTTGCCTTAGATAAATTCCGACCCAATCTCTTAGGTTCCAAAATCATCATCTTCACAGACCATTCTTCTATAATGTTCTTACTCAAGAAAAGTGATTCCAAACCAAGGCTAATAAGATGGATCCTAATGCTCCAAGAGTTTGACCTTGAAATAAAAGATAGACCAGGAAAAGAAAACCCTGGGATGATCACTTGAGTAGAATTTCTAATTCTTCTCATTCTGAAATCATCGATCCTGAATTATCTACTGAGAACCTTTCATCACTCACTCTAAAGCTACCATGGTATGCCCCAATTGTAAATTACTTGGTTTCTAGTGTTTTTCCTGAATTTTTTGAAAAAGAATAGAAAATGAAATTGAAAAGTGATCCAAAAAAATATTTTTGTGAAGAAAATCAACTTTCTAAAACTGGGGTAGATATGGTAATTAATAGATGTGTTGATAAAGAGGAACATTAGTCTATTTTTGAAATTCTGTCACTCAATGCCTAGTGGTGGCCACTTTGGTCCACAAAGGACCTCTTGAAAGGTCTTAGACTCTGGATTCTTCTGGCCTAAACTATTCAAGGACTCACTTGAGTTCTGTCAATCATGTCCCACATGCCAAAAGTTTGGAACAATTTCAAAGAGAAATTAAATGCCCCAAAAGCCTTTAATTTTCTGTGAGATATTAGATGTTTGGGGTATCGATTTCATGGTACCATTTCCCCCTTCCAATGGATTCTCATACATCCTTCTTGCAGTTGATTATGTTTCTAGGTGGGTCGAGGCCAAACCCACTAGAAAGGATGATTCACATACTGTTAGTGAGTTCCTAAATACACACATCTTCCACTGATTTGGCACACCTCGTTCCTTGATAAGTGACTTAGGAACCCATTTTTGTAATAAAACCATAGAATCTATTTTGAAAAAGAATGGGGTTGTACATAAAACTTCACCTGCATATCACCCGCAAAAAAATGGAATGGCTGAAATTTCTAATAGAGAAGTGAAAAGAGTTCTTGAGAGAATTGTAAAACCCAGAAGAAAAGACTGTCCTAAAAGACTTGGTGAAACACTTTTGGTCTTATCGAACTTCCTATAAAACATCCATTGGGATGTCTCCTTTTAGGACAGTTTTTGGTAAAGCATGTCATCTACCAGTTTAAATCCAACATATGTCTTTTTGGGTTGTGTAAACCTATAATTTTGATCTTAAAAAATTTAGTGAAGAAAGATTGTTGCAATTGGCTGAACTGGAGGAGCTTCGACTTGATTCTTATGAGAATAATAATCTCTACAATGAAAAATCCAAGGCACTCTATGATAAAAACATCCTGAGAAAGGTATTTTATGAAGGTGAAAAGGTAATACTCTTCAATTCTCGATTTCAGCTTCACCCAGGTAAGATTAATTCTTGTTGGGAAGGTCCTTTTGTTATTATTAATGTTTATCTATTTGGTGCAGTGAAAGTCCAAGACCCCTCTTCCAAAAGGACATTCATAGTTAATGGACATCGGTTAAAGCATCACCATGAGAGGACTCACAATCCTGGATCAACATCAACTTCTATTGGATCCCCAACTTCTCCAGTCGACCTACCACTAGATGGAGATGGTGACCTGCAAAATCCAAACCAGGGGCACCTCTTTCCCTTTAACTCTCTCTATCACTTCCTCTCTCTACTTATTTCTTCTTCTTCCTCTCTCTTTCATTTTTTAACCACTTTTATCATCAAAACCTTTCATTTTCTCACTCTCTTTTGTGTGGGTGTGTATTTTAAAGAACACTAAAAACTAAAAAAAATAAAATAAAAATGTAAAAAAACCAAAAGAGTCATACTTACTCACTTTCAATTTTCAAATTTTGTCTAACCATTTTCAGGAGTTAACAGACATGTTTTCATCTAAAAATTTTTTTATTTTCATTATGAGTTTAGATAAAGAATTTTTTGTCAAAATTAAGAAATTTTGAATGCTCAATTTTTGATTTGGAAAATGATTTTCTCGAACCATGAGGAACAACATTTTCTTTCATGCCAAGGCCACCTATGGCCATCTTTTCAAAATGTGTGTTTTCACCGACATTTGTGATTATTGTGTTTGTGGACATTTGAGCTAAATTTCCTACTTTAGTGTGAATTAATAAGATAGAGGAATTTTTTTGAACCACATGAGAATTATAATAGCGAAATAGCCTCCCATTTCCTTTACATTAATCCTTCTTTTGAAATCCCCTTCGAGCCTATGAAAACCTTTTATTTGATAGCCACATTACAATCCCAATAACTTTTCCCACCCAATATCAACATGGATTTTCATTGCATAATTTTTTGAAATTTAAGTATGGGGGAATAGATTTCATTGTTTGGGTACCCTATTATTGATTTTCAACGAGTTATCACTTGCTTGATGGTAAGAATCCATCTCAGTGTGGGGGAGAGGTTGTCATTAAGTGTGTTTTGGGGAATGTAATTTACATAAATTTATGTAATTTTGTAAATATTTTTGACAAGTGTTAAAAAAATCAAAATTGATGAAAAAAAATCAGAAAAACAATGAAAAAATGGGTTGTGTCTTGGGTAGGTCAAAAATCACTCTTTCTCAACCTTTGATCTTGTAATAACTATTACAATTATTGTCTTGAAGAGATCAAACATGAGTTGGGATATGAGTGTGAGATCTGTTTCAAGGTCAAATTTTGAAAAAAAAGAAAAAAAAGAAAAGAAAAAAAAGAACACTTGCATTATATTATTATTGGGAGAAGTTTTGTGTCTTGTAAATATTCCATTATCTCATTACCTTCATATTTTCTTCCTTTATTGTCTCTGTCTTCACACAATCATTCCCTTGTAAATATGTTTTTTTATTTCCTTCCATGATTTATTTCAAACAAAATGTGCATTGCTTTTTCCATATTGGTGTTTTAACCCTCTTCTTCTCTCTCTTGGACATTATATTCCTACTGTCCCATAGCCATAGAAAAACCCCTTAAAAAGAACTCTTGATTCTTGTGCACTTTGGATCGGGATTGGAAGCTGAGAGATCTTTTTCAAACTCTAAGATTTTCACTTTTTGTTGGTGAAAGAGTGAACCTCCACAAATGAATTTTATCATATTGAGAGGTGTGAGTTTTGAGTGTCCACATTTTCCATTTCTAAATTTGAGAATGAAAAAATGAATTATTTTTGGAAGATTGTTTCTGTAACAACTTGTGGTGGAATTCAAAATGGATGAGTGAAATAGTCTAAACCTCCACTGATTGGAGAAAACAAAATTTTAATATCTGTTGGTGAGTGAAAATGATTTTGTTATGTTTTTATATTTGTTGCACATGAGGACATGCACAAGACTATGTGTGGGGGATTTGAGGTTTTTAATATTTTAATGAATTATTATATACTCTCTTTACTGATTTTATATGAAATGTGCATAATTTGTGTGAAACATTAATGTTTTAATATTAAGTATAATTTTTGAGCATTTTTAGAAGTAATCAAATTCAGTCAGTTTAATGTTTTAATAATAAGAATCACTATACTAATCCAAATTGTGTGGTTCTTGTTTTTTAGGATTCTAATTTAAATATACAACATTTCATTAGAAGATATCATGAGACAATTCTGCAATTTGAAGGGTCATATAGACCACACAAGAAGGCCCAATGAATCTGTGAACAAACTGGAGCAGCCTTGAAGATTGATTTACTGGGCTCATTCCAAAAGTCCAAAAACATTAATTCTCCACCATAATTCGTGAGACACTACATTTAATCTTGGATAAAAATTTCAATGCCCAAATCTAATTACAAGGGGCCCAACTGATTCATTTTAACTCAGGCCACCATTCTGGACGGGAATTGAAATCAACACACAAATGCTGACTTTTCACCTGATTTAGACATCCATGCAAGCTGCATTTTTTCAATGTTAAAGACACGATATATGCAGCCAAAGTTTTTGAAGAAATTATATTTATTTGAGGGCATCTTACTATGAGAAAACCCATTCACATTTCGGCCATTAAAAAGTATGGATTGAAATAGATAGAATGACATTATTTATTAAAATGGCCATAACTTGGGCTACAAAAGTCTATAGGCAGCCAAAGTTTTAGGGTGGATAGAAGACATACATATATACATATTTTAAGAAGACACAAGCTCGTTATTAATCATTCTATATTTTAAAATATGCGGTTCAAGTGGAGGGCCGGTTTTGGAATGCAAACAGTCCACTCCTTGTGCTATAAATACTCTCCCATTCTCTCCTTGAGAGGGGTTGGCACTTCAGCACTTAAGAAGGAGGTTTGGAATTACTAGAGCCTTGAAAAGGTTCTGGGTGGATATTCTTTGATCTTTTTTCAATAAGAGATACCTCTCCTCCACTTCTCTTTCTTGTTTGTGTTTGCTTTCAATTGTAATTGTGTAACTTTGTTTTCATTTCAATCAAATATTAGTACTTGTTTCTTATTCAATACCACTTATTATTCTCCACCTTCTGTAGTATTGTATTAATGGTCTTAAAATAGTTTTAATCATTTTAAATTACTTTCTTTATTTTGCTTCCTCATTCAACCAAAATTCCAGTTTTGATTATCAAAATCTTTCGTGTGTGTGTTCGACACACTACTCTTTTCTTGTCCCTTTATTTTTCTAATATTATTAAATCGTCACCATAAAAATTAAACCTAGATTATCAAAAATCCTAATGGCTGATTAAATCTACCATTTGGGTGAGTTATAATTCATGGATGTTAATTGATTGAGGTTTTTTTCTCGATGAGTATTATTTAAATTAATATTGTGTATGATAAACTTAATATGTCATGGATTATTGATATGTTTTGTTTAAAAAGTGGTTTCCATGGATTATTGGAACCATAAATACACTAACCTAAATAAGTTTTGATTGATATTAGAACCCTAAGTTAAGTTAATCCTTGTATTAAAGTCTTAACACTTAGGAATTCCAATCAACATCAACTTATGACTTGAGTGTTAATTTAATGCAATACAAAGCAAGGATCAAGGATATCACAAGCTTAACTCTCCAATAATGAACTCACCCCAATCTTCATATATTTGTTAATTAAATAATCAACCATCAATCATTTCAATTTAGCACTGTAAACAAACCCCACCAATCAAAATACAATCAACCAAAAAACAAACGACTATTTCAATGTATCATCACCGAGGATTTGACTCGAGTGCTGGTATACACATTAGTAGAGCACCGGAACCTTGACCGGTCGATAGGTGAAAATCGACTATGTGTTTCAATAACCACACATTAGGTCCTTCTTACTATTCGTATTAGTGTATGACCACACATTTCATCCTCTATACAATTATTCTCAGTGTATGACCCTGTAATGGGTAATTCTTATAAATATTTTTAAGGAATGTCCAAAAGTTGGGTCCCCCATACAAATATTATTAGGAAAAAACACATTTTGGGCCCTCTGTACATTTATTCCTAGGGGAATACCATGTTTTTGATCCTTAGTATTGTTCTTCCTAGGGGAAATACATTCACTTGGTCTGAATACTGTTCCTTCTATGGGATGAAAATAATATGGGTCCTCCATAAAGTCACACTTTGGGGATGAATATAAGACGTGTCCTTTTTAAGAGTCCTTTTAGGGTACAATAATGAGTCAAGTACTATGGAATATGCATATATCAATGGCTAGACTATATGGTTACCATACTACCAGATAAAATTATTTCTCAAATGATGAATATTATTCATTGAAATTAGGTTGAAGTAGGTTAGGTTGAGAATCGTGGTGAACTAGTTATAACAAAATGGCTCAACTTATTCATTGCATATTGAGTGTTATATATCTATGTATTATATTATTCATACATTCACATATACTCATGTTGGAATATTTTAGGGTCTTTTATTGTAATATTCTCACTAATCCCATTGTCTTGGTCTATATTTTAGGTATTAATAACCATTGGTGATGTACCTAAGACACCAAAAAATGAAAATAAATGCTAAGGGATTACCTATAAATTGGGTGATTATTTTCCCTTTAGAAATAATAAAACCTATAAGGAAAAAATTCAAACAATCAAACCAACTATATGATGCATGATTATAAAAAATAACACTCAAATGAAAATCAATAAAAAAATATTACCTGAGTAGTGTCAATAAAGTACAACAAATTTAATTAAGAAAACCAAAATAAATCTTGAGACAACAACACAAATGAAATACCACTCTAATGAATCAATAATAGAAACTCCAAGATCCAACTATATCCTAAGGAACTGACATCACGATGATCCTCTAGAGAAATAAATGACATTTCCTTCACCTATTTCATGAATAAAAACATCTCCATACAAACCAAAGTGTATATACAAGTGGTGAGTAATCATACTAAGTAGGATTTCCCCAAGATACTTCCCAACTCATGACACTAGGATAAGAAAATGTTACCTCACTATTTAAAATATAATTTATTAAAAAAATAGGAAAATAAAAAAGTTTTCCAATTTAGATAAATTTAAATAAAAAGTAGAGAAATTTATCCACCAATACCACTTGGATTATGAATACCACATCTATCCATTCACACACACACATGCATGTTGCTGGATTTGGTTCCCTAGAACAAACTTCTATATACATTATGATTAGTAGTATTCATTTTATTGAATATTAATAAACTCATTATCATGTTGAAGCTTAGCAGCTATCTCTTTACCAAGATCTAATAAATAGGCTTCATATGGCACAATTCTACTAGTATAGGTCATTGACTCTTTTCCTGAATTAATTATCCATTATAATTTCTATTTATAAACAATAATTATAACATTAAAAATTATTATTATTTCCAATGGTCATATTAAACAATGGTCTAATAACAGTAAAAACTCAATTGTTACGTTTCAATTGTACTTATATATTTTTATTTATTACGACATAGTAAACCATACATTTTTAGGAAACAAAATATTATTCAAAAGTTCAGGTCATTAAATTACATTCTCCCCACCAATAGGCTTTGTATATTTATAAATTTGGAGATTTATGGTTCTTTGAAAATTATCAGGACACTTTTACAACATAAATCCTTCTCTTTTCAATGTATGTTCTTGAATATTTCCATAATACCATAAAACTTTTATTAAATAGATCCTCTTTATATGTAAAAATTTCCCTTGTTTATCCACAACCTCTATCTACATATGTAACAAGGTATCATCTAGTGAAAGATTAATGTGGTCCCCTAAGATCACATGGTTAGGATCAAGATTATTGTTATTAAGTTTAGATACATGAAATATATTATGAACATATTTGGTAGTAATTCCAACAAATAGGATGAATCACTAATCCCTTCTGGAATTTTAGAAGGATCAATGTACTGAGGAGGAAATTTACCCTAATTAAACAAATATAAATGTACTAGCCTTAGAGATACTTTCAATAAATCTTGATATCCCACATAAAATGATAAATACTAAAAATAAAGATTCACATATGATTTCTATCAACCCATATTGGTGTCCATCATTTTCATGATCATATGAGTTTTCTCGGTCATCTCTTGAAAAATACTAGGTCCCAACAACAAAGTTTCTTCAGTATATACCCCAATAAGTTGTGACCAACATGGAAGAACATAAAATGATTCAAAAGGATCCATATATATGTAGTCTTGATACTTTTTATTATATGATAAATCCACTATTGGTATATAATCCTTCCATGAGCCTCTAAAATATTTAACAAAATATTGTAACATGTCTTCTAATGTTTGGATAATTTATTTGGATTTCCCATCCACTAGAGCATCATAATCCATGATCATGTTCAACCTGGTACCCAAATATTTCTATAAATATCTAATAATATAAGAGTTAAAATGAGGATCTCTGTCAGAGATGATAAAAATTGGTATTCCATATAACTTTATAAACACACGAATATAGAGGTTTTACTTATCAAAAACTATATAGGATTAATGAACAAGGATGCAGTGAGAAATTTTTTGATCTGATACACAATCACCAATATGGATTCTTGTTTCCAAATTTTTTTTGGCAGAATTGTGACAAAATACATATCTGTGTTATCCCATTTCTAGATAGGTATAAGTAAATATTGCAATATACAATCTGGTTATTAGTTCTCATCCTTGAATTACTGATAAGTGAGGCATCTCGAGACATACTATTCATTTTTTTTATCATACTAGCCCACCATAAATGGATTAAAAACACCTTACAAAACTTTTAAATTACAGGAAAAATATAAAATTTTAAGTAATGGTAACCAAGAAATAAGTTTTTCTTGAAAAGGTAGAAAAACAATTATTCAATCTTGAAAAAGAAACATAGAGTCCAAATATTATTTCCATGCTTCAATTGTCTCCCCAATATTGGGTTTTGAAATAGATGTAAGGAAATAAATATCCATTATTTGATAAATATTAACTTTCTCAATGAATTCAAGAAAAAGATTCATCAGATATAAAATCAAAACTTTATTTTTCTTAGTGTAATCTAAATTCATGTCCTCTATGATAATCATAAATTTACACTGATTACAATGTTTTTAGATAATTTATTTTATGAATTATGGATTAATTCATTAGCCACATAATTGTCTTTTATAGGTGTATAAACCATGTCAAAGTCAATCATTTTGAGATATTCCATCCATCTTTTTTGTCTTGGGATCAAATAACTTTATGAAAATATGTGTTTAAAACTTTTATAGTGTATGAACATAGTGAATTTATAACTAAATAGAAAATGAAACCATGTTTTCAAATCATGCACTATTATTTTTAATTCTAAGTTATGTGTTAGATAATTATTTTCAGTAATTCACAACTATATTGATCCATTTTATAGAATATTATCTTTATTCTTGATATCGCAACTGAGTACAAACCTAGATACCTCACAATAAACCACATAACCCTTTTTAGGTTCTTGATAAATAAAAACTAGTGCTGAAGTGAGAATTTCATTAATATACAAAAAGGATTATTTATAATAACCACTGTAATGGAATGAATTACCATTTCTCGTGAGTGATTTTATAAGATATGAAAGCCACAATAAGTCCTGAAACAACTAATGATAGTAAATTGATAAGCCCAAAAATATGTGTATCTAAAATATATACTTCAATAGTTTTTAAGAGATGAAAGATTCATTTTTTAGAATCTATTGATAATTCTTTCTAATAAATCACATTTCCATGGAATCAAATTTATTTTATCCAAAAATCACATTTAGTGAATCTTTTTCATATAATTTCTTCTCTCAAAATATGCCAAAAAATAACTAAATATTGTTTAGATTATTTTCAAGCATGATAATACACCATAAAGTAATCTATAAATACCATAATGAAGGAGTATATGTATTTATGAAAGACATGATTTATCAATGCAATGAAAACTACTGGTGCATTTGTAATACCAAAGGGCATGGGAATATATTCATAATGACTATAACAACACCTAAAATTAGTTTTTGGGAATATACTCTTTCTTAACATGATTTTGGTGATACAAAAAGCATATAACAATTTTAGAGAACCATTAGTCTCCCTTCAATTGATTAAAAATGTAATCAATATGAGGCATTGGATATCTATTATTTATTATAACTAGATTTTGCTTATGAGAACCTATAAAAAGTCATAAAAAACTATCAACCATCATGAGTAAAATAACTTAAGTATCCCAAAGTGTCAAACACGGTATTATAAACCCTTTACATTACAGTTATTTTAATTATATCATCAATTAATTCAATTACATTGGATTCATTATATATGACGAATGTGAAATTATATTTTCCCTAAAAGAAGATCAATAAAAAATTAAACTTCTCTTTTAGGTGGAAAACTAGTGAAATATTTTGGAAACACATTTTAATATTGATATAAAATTGATGGAAAATTTCATGCATTAGTTATGTCATTCGTCCCCAAAGTTAATAATGTTAATTGATAAAAAATATTTTTAACCATTACTACAAAAGGTCTTATTCTTTTAGAATTTACATATCAGTATTTTTAAAAAATATACACTATCTCATTCGAATATGTGAACTTTACTCATCACACATAATAATAAATATGGTCCTTGAATAAAACTAACCAATTTATTCCATAATGAATACAAATACATACATGTAAAAAATTAAAAAAGTCCTAATAAAATGGAATCCTTAATTTTTTTAGAACAAGATGATCATTTAAATATCCAACAATCACACTATCTAAGTGGTTTCTGGATACCCATCATGTATGGAATTATCTCAAACTATAGCCCTATTTGGAAACAACACATGAACCAATAAAAGAGTGGGATGAACCACTATCAAATAGAACTTTTATAATAGTTGAGTTGAGAAGAATCATAAATTTTATAGTCAAAGGACCCGGTTGGTCTTTCATGATCATCATCTCAACACCGTACATCTACTTAATTACTCCCCCTTGTTCCTTACTTCCCTATTTTGGTTGCATTTTCTTAGGATTTGAGGTGTTCCTAGAATCACCTTGGTTTACTTGGTTTTGAAGATGAGAATTATTTTGATTTAATCATCTAGTTTAAGAATAATACTTTTGAGACACATGAGATGTATTTCTTGTAAATAAATTTTTAGTGTTAGGTAAAGAACACTAAACATGTCTTATATAATTACAATTGTGACAAGATTTGTGTTTTTCTATACAATCTTGCTTCAAATACTCTAAAAAACCACATTAGAAAAATATTATATTGATTTTGGGTCATGGGGGAAAGTTAAATAATCTATTAGTTTTATTATGTGATACTATAACTCCTTGGAAGTAGGTTACCCTCTTCTACTTGTTCTTAACATTATAGTTCCCACCTGTTCCCATAGAAAAAAACATACATCCTCCAGCCAGATTTCTTATGATATCCCTTTTCACCACTATCTCTCTGTTAAACATCCCTGTTTAATTAGTGATACATAGAACATATATCTTAGAATGAATTTCTAGTTATAGTCCAGACTCAAAGTTTCATTCCTTTATATATATGATAATAATTACATATAGAGAAAAATAAACTAATTTAATAAACATAGCTACATATTATATTAGTAATAGATTATCTTACTTATGTATAAACTCATATGTTATTCTTGATATATTGATGGTTTGTGTGCGTGTGTGTGGGGGGGGGGGGGTATAATTTTTTGTTGAACAATTATTCAAATGAATCCTATGTAATAATTTTACCAACTTTATCTTGGATTGATAAATAATACTATTGGTGTGTAAGATCCTCCTATAGATAGACTGCTAACTTGAACTTTAGATTAGTTAGTATTCCAAGGAAATCAAAAATCTAATTCATTATATTAATCCATGATTATGAATTTTTTGGTTCTGAATCTCCCTAAAATATTGGTGGATTTTGTTTGGAAAATTACACATAATTATCCAATTATCCAATTTCATCATTTTAATTTACCTTATTAAACACATAAAAAGATTTATTTTTTTAATAAGTTGTTTCTCCACCCATGGATCTATTAAACCACATATTATGATACCTCCTCTTATGAGTTTATTATTCATATAATTGGTATCATTTATTTATAGTCAGAACAAAACACCAATTAGATATAACTTACTAGAAAAACAAAGTCTTATAAATATTCCAAATGATCAAAAAAACAATCATTATCCAGTTTTATAAAATCATGAAACATAATATGAAAAATATAGCCATAATGGGAATTATCTTTGATAATGAATGATATTCTACAATCATTAACTAAACCCATGATGATGAGATGAAAACACACCTTTAGGTGTCTAAAACACCTTTTATACTTATACCACCTTGGTAACTTTAATTTTAATATAAATAAGTTAGATACATCTTTTTATAATATACATTTCATGTTTTAACATTCCTATCTCCTTACTACCATCCCAAGATGACATATAGTCTAAAATTGATACCATTTTTATCATCCCAACCCAAATCATTTTCTTGGTCTGGGTCAGAGGTGAAACTAACTTTAGGTGATGTCTACAAGACACCAAATTCTAAAAATAAATTTATAGGGCTTACTTAGATATTGGGGGAATGATTTTCCCTTTATAAATAAGACAAATTTTGATGAAAATATACAAATAACAAAACCAACTATATGATGCATGAGTATAAATAATACAACTCAAATGAAATCCAATAAAATAATAATATCATAGTAGTAGTGAAAAATTATAGAAAAGTACCTCAAGAAAAAGAAAATATATCTTGATGCAGTAGCACTGATGTGGTATCAATACAATGACTCTATAAGATAAACTCCATGATCCAATTGCATCCCAAAGAAATAGCATGATGATTCTCCATTAGAGAAATATGATTCCTTTCCTTTATTTATATAATAAATAACAACACATTAATATGAACCGATGTGAATATTCATGGAGTGAGTAATAATACCTAGTATTATTTCTCTAAGAGACTTCCTAAATCTTGTCACTAGGATAAGAACACATTAACTCAAAAGTTAAAATATAATTTATAAAAATGATATTAATATCAAAATAATTTTATAATTTAAAACAATTTAAACTAAAATAAAAATAATTTATCCACCAATACCATTTGGAATACCCAAACCTCATCCACCCACTCACACACACATTCATGCCAGGTGAAAACTCTATTCTGATGTTAAACAAAACCTCCAAGCGAAGAAAAACCAGGAAAACAGCATAGATAAACAGGCAATCAGAGCCAGCAGCCCGCCCAACTCCAAACAGATCACAAAGCCATCCAGAAAAGACATTGAATGCAGGAATCCATAAGCAGTTCATCCAACAAAAAGAGCAGAAAACTGGAGTAGATTGAGAACCCACCTAACTCTCAACAGGTGTCAAAAATTAATAGTAGCAAAACAAAACATCAAGATCCAGGCTCAAGAATCCTTTCCTTTAATAGATAGACATAATATATCATCAAAATAAATTATGAATAATATATATAGTAATATCATATTAGATATAATATTCTATTTGAGAGAAGATAAATATATCTATAGAGAAATAGAGAAAATAGATAATTATAATTGATTCTAGATATCCAATCCACTAAGATTCATCAAAAATAATTTAAATATCAAAGGGAAACCATAAATAAATCCTATGAGATATTTGAGGTTTGAGATCCGAGTATAAGAGGTTAAAAATGAGGGTTTTGAGGGTTAAAACTCTGTTAGACTTTAATTTTAGAGTATTTATTGCACATCACATGGTTAGGCTGCATGATTTAGAAAAATTTTCATTAAGCATTCCTCTTGAACTATCTCTAAACCTCCTCCTCACATAGTTTCTTTGAAGGGTTTGAAAAACTGTGAAATAATAATGATTCACTCCCTCTCTCTTCTTTCATGGTTTCTCTAAGGAACTCACATGTTTTTGAAAAACCATCCATTAACTATTATCTTACTAAGTAAATCCTAGAATCTCACACACAATTTCTTAAATAAGGTGCATGAATTCCCTTAACCGCACTCAAACCATACACCCTTAATAATACTTCCAAAACAAAACTAAAATTTCTAGAAACAAACAAAAATATACATAATTATTATATAACTTATAAATAAATAATAAAAGGATGAGTTACCTAAAATCGGGGGGTGTTACATTATTGGTGGTGATCTATCAATTTTTACACTTATAACCTGCATGTGAACCTTAGTAGATATAGAAACCTTTTGGTCGAGTTGGAGGTTAGGGAAAGGGCATCATGAAAGGGATTGGTATTGTAATATTGGAAAGTATGAGAGTGGGTTCTGAGTTGAGGTATAGAACTTGGTTGGCTACATTATTATCAATTTTACTTATTTATTTCTACCTATACCATGTATATGATTGACTATAATGGACAATATGAGTTTTTATAATTATTTTTTGTAAAACATGATTTCATTTTGATAAAATATTTATTGTGTGTTTATTATGGATAATGAACAACTCTAATTTCATAGTTATTTCTATGGAATATTTATATTTCACTAGAAAAAACAAGATCTAAAAAAAACTTTTGGGAACATAAAATCATTGAAAAAAGATAAAACATTATTAAACATAGTGATATTTGAAATGATGTATTTGGAATTTAGAAGATTAGGAACCCCAACCACACTTTGAATCATCAAACTTCAACATAGAAAAAACTTTATAAACATGAAAAAAACATATTGAAACACACTCACATAGAATTAAAACACCAAAGTTTATATGGTTTGATACTTGTCACAATCCATAATAGAAACACTTCTTATTTTAGTAGAAATGGAAGAAGAATAGAAACAAAAGATAAAAAATACAGTCGATATAACCAAACACTAAGTGACATCATCTAAATATTTATATCCAAGTCCATCCATTTTTCAACGTTCCAATACCTTAATAATTATACGCTCCACTATACACATCACAAACGGCCACTCCCAACTGCCCTATAAAAGAACTAAATCTGAAAAACTTATGGAAAATAATGATATTGATTTAGGAACTCATCCTTACACTCTTATAAACCTTGTATTTTTGAAATTCCACCTTTTCAAAGTTGCACAGACAATAAAATCTTTCGGTTCTATAACCCATATACTAAAATCCATCCTTTCAAAATGAAATGTTATAAATCAAAATATTTATCTCCACAACCATGATAAAAAAACCCACTAGAAGACTACTTTGAAGACTTCCTACCAACACTTTATCAATTGGAAAATTACCCTTTTTCATAAATGAATATCCTCTTCCTAACCTCCTATTATACAATCCTTACTGAGGTACATCAATGACCCATACATTACTAGACTAAGATATTTCTTAGTATATCAACCAGACTTGTAAGTGGTTACCACTAAACCTCAATGTGGTTATTATAGAAAAGGATTTATAGAACTATGTCCTAGAGTAGATTATAGATGAAGTGATAATTCAACTAAATATGTTCCATCTATGAGTTAAACACTGAATTATTCTCAATTTTTATTTTTATCTGAGTTTCATAGAAAAAATTTTCATTTTCCTAACACTTTTTTATTTCCAACAATAAATGGTTTATTCAAACAAGATCCTTCCCAGCTTTTTTAATGACTACATACTCATCTTCTATAATAGAATGTGCTAATACTAGATGTATCCTAGATATCCTACCTATGATCATTCCTCTAACATAAAATACAAAACTAGTGATAGTATTCCATTTAACCATATCTCTACCCAATTCTGAATCAATATAACCATGTAATGGATTTCCATTCCAAAACTCAAGACTACTTCTCTCATTCCCTTAAGATATCATAGAGTCAAATTTATTGATTCCTAGTCCTCCTTTCTTTGATTCAACATAAATATACAGACAAATCTCAGTGCATAAGAAATGTTTGACCTTGTATATACCATGACATATATAACACTTCATGTTATAGATGAAACCATAACCATCACTATCTACTTATACTAAGTTTCCATTATAGGGGCTTCTATTTGGATAACTTCAAATGTATGACCAATCGGGAAGTCACATTCTTAGATATGGACATTATGAATATTTTTAAGACCTTTTAGATATAACTATTCTATAAAAATGTTAATATTTTGATCTTTATTACCGTTCTAAAATTTATCCCTTAAATCCATTTGGTTTTCCCAAGATCCATCATATGAAAACTTCCACACAAATCTGCTTTCAAATCCTCAATCCATTTCTTGTTTTAACCCACCCAAATCTTATCATAAAAATATAAGAGAAGTATGGTGATTTTTTTTTCATTTAACACCTTTTGATAGAAATAATGATCCATATTTCCCTGGATAATACATATCACTTCCAAAAATGATTTAAACTTTCCATTCTAATGACTGGGTGCTTGTTTTAGCCCATAAAAACTTTATTTAATCCAATACACTGGTTGTTCCATTTAATTTTATAAAAAACCATTGTGGCAATTTATATTTATTTAATCCTATAAGAACCTATAAATAAAATTCATTTTCACATATAATTTTTCAAGATGTAGTCCTTCCTATGTAATGTGGATGATTACTATCTAGATTTTTGCATGCTTAACAACTAGAGAATTTTTTTTGTGGAAAATTTATAAATTTATTTTGTTGAAATCGTTTCACAACTAACCTAGTATTATACCATTTCTTTAATTAAATTCACACATCAATCATTATGCACTTTTATTTTATAAGGAATTCTTCCCCAGTGGTAGTTATGTTAACTCCCATGTTTTATTCACATTTAAGGAGTATATTTACTCATTAATTTTCTATTCCCAAAATTTTGAATCACTCATTTTTTCAACATCTTTTGGGATTTCAGGTTCCACTCCATCTATAAGAATCAAGTAATAAAAATCATTTTTAACCTTTTTAATAACATTATTATCATAAAAAATCTCCTAAAATCAAATATAAGTTATGCTTTGGTATTTATTCTTATAAATTTTTTTATTTTAAAAATTGACCTTAAACTTCCATAGTCTTGGAATAATTTGGTACTTTTGGCATAATTGTCTATGATAGAACTTCAATACTCATTTAAAATTATAGAACTTATAGTATAACATTTAGATAAAATTGAAAATTCTTAGTTTATTCTTTGATCACAAACACATCTTTCACTAAGTTTCAATCCTTCCATTAGATATTTTTATTGAAGAGAAGATTTCAAATTTTAGTGACCTTATATTGATCATTATCCTAGAGACAAAATCCATTTTTTTCATCATCATACCCAACAAAGAAACATTCTAGAGAGTTTATATCATGATTATACCTTAATTTTTAATTAATATGGACCAATGAACCCTTCCAAAAAAATTTAAGTGAGAAACATAAACTGGTATTTTGGTCAAGAGTTATTACAGAATCACATACCCAAGTGGTGTGAAAGGACTCCGATTCAGGAGATAAAAAACACACCCAAAACTTCCTACCAAAAAATATTCATGAAGATAAAATGTAACCTTGTACTTTGATCTCTCTCATTCAACATCCTATTTATCCATTTCATGACATTAATTTGTTCTGGTGTTCTAGGTACCATTTCTTAAAATTGGATTTCTTTCCTCCATCAAAACCTCTAGAATTATTCTATTATACACTCATATTTTTTTAGCAACATGTTATCATCACCGAAATCAATTTTACCCCATGGATATCCATTGAATGAATGTTTTGAAAACCTTATATTTATGTTGATGTAAAAACAACCACATTTTTTATGCTATATAATTGATAAAGGTAGCATAATACAACAACCATATATGAGAAAGAACTAGAGATAACTTCTAAAAAACATGTGAATAATCTCTAGATTTAGAGTCTTAAGTGTGATTATATAGGTAATAAATGACACCTTTTTTATTCCAAAGGATATAACTCTCACATGTTATATATTCCATGTTATTGAGATTAAATATGCCTTTAGCTTTCAAGAATTTCTTACATTTCTCACTCATGTTCCCAAGAATTCCATCCCACAACACAACACTTCTAAAATATGATTTCTTGATAATCATTGTTCCATATGAATATCCTATCAAAACTACTAAGCTCACGTGATTCGTGCTCGATATGGGAAAAAATAATTAGTGGTGGGACATTCCTGACATAGGAAGGGACATGGTAGGGCAAAGGGATGCTCGGTAAATACCGGCCTAATGATGCTAACCCATCGATGTAGCACACCTATACGTGCAAAGAGATAAAGTCGGGTATGTCAGAATTCCCCTTGAACATGAGGAAGAAGAAATGTGTGAATCATGACGCTCGAAATTTGAATCACAATGATGGAGGCGTGACGATAGAGTATAACTGTTGACCATGGAAAAAACACAACATCCATATCACGTTATCCTGGAATGGGGACAGAAAAATGAGGGGTGACCGTTGACCATGTTCGAAACATAGGACCTGTTGAAAATGTCACTCAAGATCCTTAGGGATGTTGGCCCAAAATTATAGGAGATCCCTTAGGACCAACATCCATGGAGAGCCCTTAATCCAAGTATCCATGCCTTCCGAGGGACCTTTTATATGTGAAAGAGGATGAGGATCCAAATAGGGAACACACAAATCTTGGACATGGAACATGGGGAATTTCCTCATGAAAATTCCAAACTTCGGTCTCTTTGTCAAAACCCATCTGAATACGACAACGAGACGTACTAGATAGAGGGATTCGAGTCCTTCCCATAGGGAGATCCTAGTTTAGGGTCATAGAATTCGGACCATGGATGGGAGGAATGCGGGAGACTCATGGAGACTAATTACAAAAACCCGACGTGAATGGGAACCGGGGGTTCCGATCACCACGTGTTCCTTGGAGAGGTTTTAAGTCAAGGGACCGAAAACAAGAGTTGAACTGGGCCTGAGGAAAAGTGCACAAGCGTTCCTATGTACCCCATGAGGATGGGGATCAAGTTTCACATAGTTCTTGAGATAGCACGATAAGGTACCAGTGCCAGAGATAAAAGGGTTGCACGGGCGTGGCCCTCACACCAAAATAAGTGGAATTTGATAAATCATGTTTCTCCTTTAAGGTGAGTGATTTTTTTTGTGTAGTGACAGGCCTAGGGTAGCAGGCCCTGGCGTCAGCACAAGAATCAAGCTATATACAATCTTTGACAAATGGTATGGTAAATGACCGATACCCAACGTGATGTCCTCTAGAGTGAGAACATCACAATGCAGTTCCATTTTTCATCATAAAGCCAGGATGATAATGTCATAGTTTAGGGTCATGTGATAGGACCAAGAATGAATTTTAACGTCATGCAGCACAGACATAACAGATATTATGCTAGGCGGGGAATGTGTACGGTGTAATAAAACACACCCGATGTGAATGGGGAAATGATCTCATATCACACCATACACCATTCTGAAAAGGGAACCTCGAGACAAGGGGAACAAATAGATGTAAGAGGGAAATGGGAAGGAGAAACTAGACCCCAAATGAGATAGACCCAAAAGCACGATGTCCGGGTGACCCCACGTATACCATAGGGATGAGGATCGAGCTACACATATCCATTAATGAAGATCTTTGTTTATGGTCTTAGAGCTCGGATTGTGGGAGCCCCGAAGGACGCCGTATTGCAGCTTTGTCCCCCTGACGTGCAAAGGTGAACTGAGGCATAGCATCATGAGTGTTGAGATTCCACCTGGACATGATGGGGTGGAACATAATGTGAATTATGCAACCAACATTCAAGGATTGAAGGGGATGGCGTGACGAAAGAGGATTATTGCTGACCATGTTCGCAACACAACATCCTATACCGTTAGCCTGAAATGGGGAAAAAAAATGAGCATCGACAACTGACCATGTTCGCAACATGGAATTTGTATCAATTTGTTGTCTGAAACCCTTGTGGGGCATTGGACCGTAATGGTAGGAGAGCCCTTAGGTGTGGCATCTAGGCTATTCTTGGGGGTCCCTTCGAGTGTGAGAGATAACAAGTGCCAAAATGAATGGGAACACGAAGCTTGACATTTAGAAGGAACTTGCCTAAGTTGAATCTGAAACACTTGGTCCTAGACCAGAGTACTCTTAACACATAGGTGAACCACTGCAAGGGGTCGAGGGACTTAACTTGAGGGCGGCCAAGAGATGGCGGATTCCCGAGAGAAGGGAGGCTTGGTTCCAAAAACCCTGTACCACACCTATATATCCTCCTTGTGGAGAGGGACCGGCCAAGGGGCCTAGGTGACTGGGAGATCAAGAGATCTCTAAGAAGTGGGGATGGACCTGAAGTCTAGACATTCGGGTGGTCCTACGTATCCAATAAGGATGGGAATCAAGCCACATGTTGTCCTGGGATCATAGTTTAACATCATGAAGGACGATGAGGGGCATCTCATATGGGGATGTGTACGGAATGGAGAGTAACCTATCATGAATGGGGACATAATCCCACATTACTCCATACAATCCCTTGAGAGAGAACCTAGGACAGGGGCCTGAAAAGGCCAAGGGGCCTGAGGCTAGCCCTCGGTCAGGATGGCCTGACTAGCTTGCGGTTTAACGTTTTGTAGTGAGGATGAGGGTCATGGGCCCAAGAAGGCCAAGGGGCCTGAGCCTAGGCCTTGGTTAGGGAGGCCTGACTAGCTTTCAGTTTAACATCTTGCAGTGAGGATGAGGGCCAGGGGCCCAAGAAGTCCAAGGGGCCTGAGTCTAGGCCTCGGTCAGGAAGGCCTGACCGGCTTGCAGTTTAACATATTATAGTGAGGACGAGGTCTGGGGGCCCAAGAAGTCTAAGGGGCCTGAGGCTGGGCCTCGGTCAGGGAGGCCTGATCAGCTTGCAATTTAACGTCTTGCAGTGAGGATGAGAACCAGAGGCCTAAGGATGCCAAGGGGCCTAATGTTGGGACTCAATCAGGGAGGCCTGACCAACTTGCATTTTAACGTCTTGCAGTGAGGATGAGGGCCGGGGGCCCAAGAAGGCCAAGGGGCCTGAGGCTAGGCCTCGGTCAGGGAGGCCTGACCAGCTTGCAGTTTAACATCTAGCAGTGAGGACAAGGTGTGAGGGAAGATACCCCAAACAAATGAGGTTTACAGAACGGTTACTAACCCGACGTGAATGAGGACATAATCCCACACCACACCGTACACTATGGGTAAGAACTCGAGCTAGGGACCGAGAAGGAAAAGGGGCCTGAGGCTTGGCCTCAGTCAGGGAGGCCTGACCAACTTGCAGTATAACGTCTTGCAGTGAGGACGGGACCGGGTAAGGTCTCATCCGGGGATGTGTACGACATGGAGAGTAACCTGTCCTGAATGAGGACATAACCCCACATCACACCATACAATCATGCAAGAGAGATCCTAGGCTGGATGAAAGTTCATACGCCCTCTTGTACGGTTATTGCCTCATCACAGATCCTAAGCCCACGTGAGCGGTGCTCGGTGTGGGAAATAATGATATGGTGTCATCTATCTCTGTTCATTGGGTCCAGATAGCTGACGTCACCTGAGGGGAGTCCGTCATTTAGAAACAATGGGGCAGAACGAACCACCACACTCAATTTTTGGGACATCTAGGGGTGGTCCTAATGATCCAGGACCACTGTTGACTATGTTCGAAACACAACATCCCCATAGTGACCTAAAATGGGTGCAACAAATGAGCATCGACCGATGACCATATTCGCAACGTGGGACATGTATCAATTTGCTGCCCAAAATCCTTGAGGGCATTGGCCCGAAGTGGAAAGAGAGCCCTTAGGCCTAGAATCTATACCATTCAGGGGCCCTTCCGGATGGGGAAGGTGATGGAATCCAAGTCAAGGAGTGGGTGAAGCATAGCTGTACCCATCGATGAAAGTGGAAAACATCTCTATAGAGGTGGACGTACAGCCGGATCGAGGCTAGCTCGACATGAATTGAAGAAAAAGTATGCACCCCACCATATATCTTGAACCGAGGGGAAGATTATGGCATTGGGCTAGGCCAACAGAAGAAATGTCCAAGTATTCCTACATATCCCATAAGGATGGGAATCAAGAAATACACAGTTCTTGAAGGCCATGAAGTTTAACATCATGCGGTGAAGACGTGGGAGGATAGAAGAACGGGAGTGGGCACATGGTGTGACCACTATAATACTCATATGAGTGGGGCTAAGGAAGCCTACTCCATATCATGCAAGGAACCTCCGAGGAAGCTATACCCAGGGAGAATAGTCAAAGAGAAGATATCAGGGATGGGCTCAAGACAAGGCGTCTGAGCATTCCTACGTATCCCATGCGAATGGGAATCAAGCCATACATAGTTCTTAAAATGCAGTTTAACATCATGCAGGACGATGTGCAGTTTAAAGTCATGCAGGACTGGATAGTTTAGGGTCATGCGGGACCGACAGGTATTTTAGGGTCATGCAGGACCCATGGGGCTCAGGAAAAGTATTACTTGAGGAACTTGGCATTGGTGGGAGGAGTTATGTGCTCACCATCCATGGTCACCAAGGAGTATGCTCCATTGGGGTAAACCCTATGGACTATGTAAGGTCATTACCACTTGGGCTCCAACTTGGGTGGTTTCCTACCAGGGATCATTGGTGCTCGGAGGCCCAATACCAGGTCACCTTGCAGAAAATAACGGAGGTGATCCTTCTTATTAAAGGATGTAGCTACCCTATTCTGATGCCTCTCCAGATTGTGTAGGGCATAGAGCCTATTTTCGTCAAGTGCTTCCAATTCATCTAGATAGACTTCAGACACCTTATCTGGTGCCTACTGGTTATAGACCGCAGTGTGTAATGACGGTAGCTGGATCTCTATGGGCAGGACGACCTCAGCCTCATACACCAGGGAGTATGAAGTCACCTAGGTGGAATTGCGAGTCGTCATCCGATAAGCCCAGAGGGCATTTGGGAGCTTGTCCGGAAAACTCTTATTATTCTGGCCAACCATTTTTTTCCGAATGTTATAGAGGGTTTTGTTGAACACCTTGATCTGTCCATTTTCCTGCACGTGATAACGAGAGGTATGGTTGGAGCGAATGTTGTACTTGGTGGACAATTTCTTCATCTCAGCTGCTCAGAAGTTGGTGTCGTTATCGGTGAGGACAGCGTGAGGAACTCCAAACTGGGGGATGATATTGGAGCACATGAACTAAATGATAGAACAGGCCTTGACTTCCTTGAGCAGAATTACCTCCTACCAGTTGGAAAAGAAATCCATGGAGGTCAGGATGAACCTGCACTGGCGAGGTGTCACCGGTGGGTACGGTCCCATGACATCAAATACCCATACCGCAAATAGCCAAGAGTACTTGGTGGAGTGAAGAGGCTCTAGTGGCTGATGCAGGAAGTTACCATGAATTTGGCATGCGTGAAATCTCTTGGAAAACTCAGTACAATCATGGATTATAGAGGGCCATAAGTACCCCAGTCTCTAGATCTGATGGGATAGCTTTGGCCCATCCTTGTCAACACCGCAGGAACCGACATGAACCTCTTGGATGACCTGAGAAATCTCAACTCCTTGAATGCAATGGAGGAGAAAACCATCAAAACTGTGCTTATAGAGGATATTCTCAAGACTGGGACCACTTTTAAGGGTAAACTGCAGCATGCAATGTTGGATTTGCTCACGCTCGGCCCGATTAGCCAGGATGCAACCACTTTGAAGATACTCAACGAAAGGGGATCTTCAGTCAGGAGTCATTTTAATCATTTCATCTGAATAACCTGAGGCTTCTAGCATGGAGGATCCGGTAGTAATATGGCTTACTCACAGGACATCGTCATCCTCTAAGGTGATGGGCGAAATGAATCTCTGGTGTGCCACATGTATTATCAGATCATCTTACTCGGGCTCTGCAAGTGATACAACTATGCTTTTCAAAGCATTCTCTCGACCATTCTATGACTGAGGAACATGGGTAACCTCCGGTCGAGAAGGGAATTGATCCATTAGATGGAGGGTGCACTCCATCAATGGCATAAGATCTGGCTTTTTGACAACATAGTCGTCGTTGACTTGCTTGATAACCAGCTCAGAATCTCCATTGACAT
This sequence comes from Viscum album, assembly GCA_963277665.1. Lineage (NCBI taxonomy): Eukaryota > Viridiplantae > Streptophyta > Magnoliopsida > Santalales > Viscaceae > Viscum > Viscum album. Next base: position 181,384,630 of record OY728125.1, on the reverse strand, counting down.
GCAGATGGGGCACATCGATCTCAAGGGACAGCTCGAGACCGGTGATGAGGGCTTGATACTCAACCTCATTGATGGTGCAACCTTCTAACAACAATAATGAGTATGGTATAATGTCTTACGCCGAGGTGATGCAAATGATACCCTGGCCCACTCTGTTGATCCTAGGATCGTTGAGCCTTCTACCGGTGGGGCTTTGGGAGGCACCGTTGAAGTGCATTTTCCAACATGGAGCAGCATGATCGACTGAGAGGATTGACTCATCAGGAAAAATTTAGGTCTAGGGACTGATCCATGGAGGTTGGATGGGAAGCTAGAAAGTATGCCAATGCTTTCCCCTTGATAGCATTATGGGGCACGAACCTGATGTCGAACTGCTAGAGAATCACCGCCCACCATGCTAGTCAGCCAGTCAGCATGGGGCGAATCGAAATGTACTTCGGCGGGTCTACCCGAGAGACCAACTGTACCTCATGGTACTGTAGGTAATTCCAAAAATTTTGTATGGAAAATACGAGTTCCAGTCAGATCTTCTCTATGGGGGAGTATCTGGTCTCCGTATCAAGGAGCATGCGGCTGAGGTATTAGATACTGTTCTCTGTCCCCTCATTGTTCTTCAGGGCAAGAAGGGTGCCGAGAGATTGGTCCAGGGTGGTGACATAGAGGACCAACGGCTTGCCAAAGATGGGTGGCATCATGACCGAAGGCTGGAGCAAATAATTCTTGATTTCTTCAAAGGTGGTCTGGCACTCCTTGTCCTACTCATAAACAGAGCCTTTCTTCATGATTTGAGAAAAGGGCTTACACTTGCCATCCAGATTCAGAATGAATCGTAGAATGTAGTCTAAGTGGCCTTGGAGACCTCTTAGCTCCTGAATATTACTCAGGGGAGCCATCTGGCTGATGGACATGATATTCTCAGGGTCGATCTCGATGCCTAGGTACTTATCAAAAAATCCAAGAAACTTCCCGGAGGTGACCCCGAAGGCACACTTCAATGGGTTCATCTTTAAATGGCGGGAACGGAGGAAACCGAACACTTTCTCAAGGTACTTGAGATGGTCCTGGTGCTGGAAAGATTTTACCACCATATGATCCACATATTACTCCAGTAAAGTCCCCAGGATTGGCTTGAATATGCGATGCATGGCTCACTGATAGGTGGCACCTACATTCTTTAGGCTGAAGGGCATAACCTAGTAAAAAAAGGTACCTAGGAAAGTCCTAAAAGCAGTAGACTCCTCATCCTCAGGGGCTATCTAGATCTGATTATATGCAGAGTAACAATACATGAAAGAGAGGGCTTGGAACCCAACCGTAGCATCGATCAAGAATTCTGTCACTAGAAGGGGAAAATCATCCTCTGGACAGTGGCAGTTGATATATTAGAAGTCGATGCAGACCCGGATCTATCCATTCTTCTTCATGAATGGTATGATGTTGGATAACCACTTGGGATATTGGACTTCCTTAATGAAGTTGGCTCTGATGATCTTGTCAACTTCGACCGCCACCATGGCACCATAAGACGGGTGCATCTTTCTGGGAGGCAGCTTGGACTCACGATGGTTTGTCGGGAGACCGAGGAAGTGAATGGCTACCTGAGGATATAGTCCAGGAATCACGTCACAACTCCAGGCAAACACATCATGGTGCTCTATAAGGAAGTTTATGCATCGCTGCAACTCCTTGAGGGACATGGTGGAACGGATCAATGTGGGCCTCAGATATGCCTCGCTACCATGGTTCACCTGTACCAGTTCTTCGACCGTGGTAGAGACACCTTATTCAAAGGCAGGGGAACATCCTATAGATCCTATTCTCCACTTATGGAGGAATTTTCCATGGGGAAAGTTACTTCCGAGCCACCAGACCCCAACGGGAGGCTGGTTCCATCTTGAGCAGTAGTGGTCATCACATCAGGAGACTCTTGCGCCACTGAGACCATAACTATAAAGGCAGTCGATCCAATCCCATCTGGTCTTCAGCCTGGGGGGATACGCTTGATAACATCAAAAAATTAGTGGCGTGTCATCTTGATCCATTTAATTCTATCCCAGCGATGTAGACACGTATGATGTATCGCCGTTTCCGTGAGCCGGATGTACCGATACCGTACAAGGGTAGGAGGTTCCGGGATCACCCGAGCCTGGTTTTGGTAGGAGTATGAGGTGATTTTCCTCTATCACTTGGACTTGGGAATATTCCTTCCTCTTGTACTCAAAACAATAAAGCACTGCCCCATGACGGGGGGTCGTGGCCTCCAACTGATTGATCGAGAAGATGTAGGTGTCATCTAGACCTTCCCAAGGGTTAGTTGTGACCGGGGCGGGTTCAAACTCACTTTCCAGAATATTCTTATCCTTGATCTTGTAATAGTCAGCATCCAGATAACAGGCTTCACAAGAGGCGGAAGGAGATGTATCACCTTAGAGTATGCCTACTCGACCATTAAGGGAGTAATTGAGGCATTGGTGATATGATGAGGGGATAGCCATGTGCAGATGGAACCATGAACTACCCATTAATTCATTGTACGTGGTCTCCTGGGAGACAAACATGAATTCAATACTGGAAACTAGGCCGCCGAACTGGGTCTTCAGGCGGATCTTGCCGACTGACTTCTGCTCTGTCCTATCATACCCTTGGATCCTTAAATTAGATGGAGTCAGATCATCCTCGGATAACCCTAGCTTCTGCAGTGTTCTTGTCTGGATAAGGTTGATCCTGAAGCTGGTGTCAACAAGACAGTGACATACATCCACACCATTTAAATTCCCAATGATGTACAACGGGCGGATGTTCCCATGTATAATAGAGCCTTCATCTTCTCCCGAGAATGAGATGAAGGCCTGACATTCATCATCCTCAACTGTTTCAGTATGGAAGGATTCTGCAGCTACTACCTCTGTCTCAAACTGGAGGGGGCTCCTTAAAGCCTCAATGAGGGATTCATGCATATATGGCGACAAGATAAGGGCTTCAAGGATGGAGAGCCTCACTGGGATGTTGGCATGGTGCATGAGGACATCATACATCCACACCAGGCATGGACTTCCGCTTACAGGAGGCCACTCTATGATTGGTGGCATGGTGGGCCCTGTTGACTGGACCGGCGACTGACTGGTACTGCGTACATCCCGCTGCTTTCTAGTCGAAGCTCTGAGAATCTCTACTGGATGAGGACCGGGTGACTGAGATTGGCCTATAGTAGGTCGAAGCTGGTCGCGGTGTATCCGAAGCGACTCTTCCTGATCCAGTAGCACAAATGGTGGTAGAGGAGGTCCTAATGACATTGGATAGAAAGGTTGTGCACACTGAGATCTACACTGGGCCTGCTATCTAGTCTCAATGGCTTGTACGGCTTGGCTAGAGGTGCCAACTGATGTGATCTGATGACCCATGTAGTCGCAGCTCCGCCGATGTTGACGTCGGCTGGGGACATTGGGGAGATTCTCTTGGCGTTCCCCCTTGTCAGGAGTCATATAGGGGTTTACCGACTCGATAGTGTTAACCGAAGCGTAACCTTGACTTTCACTTGACTAATCATCCACCACTGGGAATATTCTGTGGGGAATCTCCATTTTGGGGGGCATGAAGTCACTGAGAGTGTGAGATGGTGACAACAATGGTGGAGCGCATTGCTTCTTCTTGCGTCACCGATGCTTGCTCTTATGAGAAGAGGCTGGTTGAGATGATGATGCAGAAGGGTTGTCCATAGCTTACAAAGGCTCTGGTTGATTTAGGTGTGCCCGAATGATGCCATGGGAATGAGAAACCATTTTATGAGCCATCCAGTCATCATACTTCTGGGACCCGCGGCTGGGAACCCGCTGCCACTCTCCTTCACCGTCGCTACCGCTTTCTGACCTCACGAAGACACCCACCACTTGGGCCGGGGCTGAACCCAACCTGACTATGTTCTTATCGACCTAGTCTTGGAGCCAGTCTTTAAACACATAGCACTACTTGAGAGTGTACCCTAGAATTAGATGATAGGGGTAGTATTTGGGGCGATCAGTGAACTTTTCCTCTTCCAACCTTCTACACAGGAATGCGTACAATCCTTTACTCCAAAGCACTACAGAAGTATCTGGGGACCTGATTCTTGATGAACGAGTAAGTATGGTGTCTTCTTTCTGGATAGGGAGCCCTTGGAGCCCGACCATGACGAGGAGCTGGAGGGGCCTGTCAAGGAGGTGGACCCTGATTGTCCCACCTGGGTGGTGGAGGTGTATTACAAAGAGGCGCCTTATGGTTCCGAGGACGCTGCGAAGCCAGTGGCTGCACCTGAGGTAGAGGGCCTTTGCGAGGCTACAGGGCCAGTGCTACTGGTAGCAGTTCTAGCTGCTTGGGGTCCTCTATCTGGTCTACCATAGAGGGCTCGACTCTGGCATCTCTTCTTGCTAGGATTGCAGGGGGCAATGGACGTGCCTACCTGGACTGTTGCAGGGATTCTTCGAGGTGCTGGGCCTTATCTGAGAAGTCTCAGAACCCTCCGGGATAGTTCTGAGTAATCAGGGAGGGACCCTATTCCATCTTGACATTTCCCACACACATCGCCAGTAATTGCTCCTGATTCAGTGGCATGTTAAGAGAGTATGTGAGCCCCTTCCACTGGGAGATAAAGTCCGCAGTGTGCTCATCAGGCCTTTGCTTGCACTTGAAGAGGCATGTGATGCTGGTCTTCTAGGTGGTAGAGCTAAACTGGTAGAGGAACTACCAGTGAAGATCCTCCTAGCTAGTCACAGATCTGACAGGGAGCTAGCTGTACAAGATGAACGCCAGACCCTCCAGTGTCTGAAAAAAACAGAGGAGCTTGACAGCCTCCAGCTACGCTGGAGTGCCTAACATGGGCCCGCACTTTGAGTTGAATTGGGTCAGATGCTGCAGCGGGTCCCTCGTCCCATTTAAGGTGGAGAAGGTTTGATTCCCAAAACATGGAGCCGCCATCATATCATCCATCCATGCCGGGTATGGATTTCCATCATGTGGGATAGCCACCTGTCACGTTTACAAAGCCTCGAGGCGAGAGACGAGCGCCGCCATAGGATCATCTATGTGGGGATCCATGTCTTGATAGGGATCCCTAACCATGAGTGTGTTGTCGGGCTATTCGACAAGGTAGGTGGGTTCAGCAGCTCATGGAGCGACTGGTGGAATGACCTACGGGGCAGCTGGGGGAACCCGTGCTGGATTCCTCGGATTTCCTTTCCGTTCAGGAGGGTTTGGTGAGACATACTGCGCCCTCCTGCTATGAGTTCTGGCTTCAGCCCTGTTAGTGGGAGTAGCATGGTCAGGGTTGCCCAGAGGCATCTCTCTAGGGGGAAATTGTTCCTGCCCCGGCCTAGGATCACCATAGTCGGGTCGTCTTTCAATCGCGCGTTCAGCCATGAGTTTGTCAAACAACCTCTTTTGCTCAGCAGGTTGCTGGTGCAGCGCAGCCTTCTCGGGGTCCTCCTCCATCTTCTGCACTGAGGTGGACGGGTCAGAGTGTTTGATAGCTCCTACAAGCTCTTTTACCTTACTGACATACCGACTGAGTACCAATGACTCGGTAGGTTCAAGGAGAACTATGAGGTTCTTCTGCTGACAGGTAATTCTCCCTGATGGGTCCACTAGTGGTGGCACACCCTCAAGGGGTAAGTCTCCAAATAGAAACTCTAGCTCATCCTCCTTGTCCACTATGTCAGCCATGTGGACAGTGACCCTTCTTGGGGGCATGTCCTCAATATCGCATAACGAGTCAGGATGCCACTGGATAGGAATGAAGAGGAGGGTGGAATACTTCCCCTAGCCACAGACTTTCATGTGGGGGGTTTCTTCCCTGATTATTGTGTGGAGTACCTTAATACTCTGAACGCATTGCTGCTGGAGGGCCTCGCGACGACCTGGTGACTCGGGGCATTGAGCTACCGGGAGTGCGTCCAGATCGACTAGATTTCATTGCTCGCTGACGTCTTTAAAATGCACTTGGCTCCTTGGATAAACCACATGCTGATGACGGAGACTGAAATGCATCTCCTAGAGGGTGTAGTGGAAGCACTCAACTTCTTTCGGGGCGAGAGACTCAGGTATGTGGAAATCCTACGCTGCCGCGGGACAAAACTCCTTGGGGAAGTGATTCGCTGCAAGAATGCTCCAAAAGCTCCTCAGTTCTAATTTAGGATCTGGACCTTGATTTCCCCACTCACCAATTGGGGGTGGTTGAGGAACCAACAATGGTACAGAGGCAAACCAATGGGGTGGCAGGTTGGCCGGTAGAGAATACAGTGAACATGCTGACTAGCTGACGATCCTCAGGCTATCCTCTGAAGAGTGGAGCGACCTGGCCGCTACATTGCAGTAGGAGGGGATGATGACCATCATTCATGGCTCGGGGGCAAGGGATGCTGGTGTTAGGTTGCGATACTGCTTTCTCGACATTGGTCCCCATAATATCTCTCTCTGATCTCTCATGGAGGTAGAAAGCGCTTTCAGTAATGATGGTGGCGACTGCGCAACCGTAACCTGCAGGGTCTCCAAGTCTTAATCCTCCTAGATAAAACTCTGGAGGGAGGCGGGAATCTTGTGGAACTCTCATTCTGGAAGTACCAGGCTGATACGCCTTATCCCTACCACAGCCCTTGACTCGAATGAGTGGGGGAAGTGTTCCTGAGATGATTGACACTCCACTTCTAAGTCTAAGAAGTAGTCTGGTTTGATCTCCATCCGGGCCTTCCCAAGACTCTTCTTGTGGTGGCGACAACCCACCCTCCTACCCCTAGGTGGCTCCTCGGGATAGGGCTGACTCATGACATGTGGTCCTGGGGCCGCGCTGGTGCCAGGGCGGAGAGGACTTCCACTTGAGACAGCCGGGGTGCGAGGAGCACTGGGACAAATGTCGAAGGGGACATGGGAAGGACCTCCATGAATAGCACCTGAGCAGGCAAAACCTCTGTTGGAACCGACAAGAGCATGGGGAGGACCGCCATGCTTGGTGTGGGTGGAACGAGGCTGACCTTCATCCCTCTGGCCGCCGGGGCGAGGAGGACCTTCACCAGCTATGTAGAGAACGTAGGGAGGATACCCATGTCAGAGAGGGACCTGATGGGAAATGTCTCCACATCGATGGTCGGGGGCCGAAGGAAGAACTTCATACCCAGTGTGGTGGGCATGGGAGAGGCTTCCCTGCCAAGCGTCACTGCCACGGGGCAGACCTTCATTTAGGTTGGGGGTAGCACGAGGCATACCTCCATGGAAAGAATCGGAGCGGGGGAGGCCCACGCTCTGTGTAGAAGTGGTATGGGGAGGACCTCCGTACGTGGTGACATCACCGTGGGTTGGTCCGCGACAATTACCACTCATGCTTGTGTTCAGTAGAGTCATCCCAGCCTGCCCGTGGGGTGATTGGGGCCTTGATCCCGGTTGGGCATATAAGTGCCTCTGCTTAGTGTGTATAGGGATCTGATGATATGTTCCGGTGGTGGCTCAGGCCACAGTGGCCGTTGACGTTGACACCCCTCAAGAGGCATCCTCAGATCGGGCTAGACGCAGGCATCGGGCCAAGTGAGCCGGTGCTGGTGGTGCATGCACATAGCCTACCTGCTCCTCTGGAAAGGCTGGATGGCAGCATTGATGTGGCCGGGTGGGGGCCTTTTCATGGATCCCTTAGATCAGGACTCTGACCAAGCTAAGCCGAACATCACCCACCTCATCAGCGTAAGGAAGGGAGTCGTCAAGGCATTCCGGGGACAGGCTCCCGAAACGATTGAATGTTAGGGTGGGGAGAAGGGGCTCCCTGCGCGGCCCTCGGGGGAAATGTTGACGGCAGGGCCTGGACCCTTCCAGGTCTAGGCGGGCCATATCCCGAGTTGGGTTATTCCCTCCTCATAATGATGCACGAGGTCGTTAATATCCCTTCATTGGATGACTTCCAATGGGGAAATGGGGCGTGGGTGCCCCACATTCGTGGATGCAGACACCGTTGCGACAGTAGTGGAGCCACGTGGAGTAGATAGGCTGGCGCTGCCCCTACCCCTGCGTAGGCGGGTGGGCGGTGATCGTATTCCTGTGGAAGAAACCGGATTCTTGAGAAGTAGAGAGATGAACTCATCAGTGCTTAAATAAGATGAATCGACGACTAATGCCCCAGCTCCGTCCTGTATCCTGTGATCGGTAAGAGGGATCCATGCCGACAAAGTCACCGAACATAATTCCCAATGTTTTACTGCCCCAAATTCTAGTGAGTTTCATGCCAGGCCTGATATTTGACTAGCGGGACCTAGCACCGGATAGTTGGATCCAGTGACACGTCAATCCATGGATGCCCCAAGTGATACTAATCTCCATATTGAGGAGAAGAACTTCACGTCGGGTTCACCATTTTTGTTTCCGACACTTTCGCCGGGGCGCATGCATCCGTCTCATTCCGGAATGAAGGACATGGATTTTTGTTACCCCACATCCCTACTTTCCAAAGGTGGGCGACATCCACTCCTTGTTTAGGAAAATCTACTCCTTGATCGAAACGGGATGATGGAATGTCGGTTCTTCCTTCCGTGGATTCCTCCTCAGAGCTCGTCACCTAGTCCGGGACTCCCTAATAGATTTAATACGTTGTTTGTAAAAAATCTTCCTGGAACCATATCTTCATGAACACCAGTTAATTACACTACTTCTATTAAGACATTCCAAGGGTTCCGATCAAGGCAGCAACCTTCGGTTAGGGGAGTAGTCATGCTGGGCATCACTGGCATCTCTGCAAATTGGGGATTAGTGTGTATTTCTTCTTTACCTTATTATAGGGCTTCTCGAGGGCGCGAAAGCCCGAGGAATTCCACATCGAAAACGAGGAATCATATTCCATAGGTATGTATATAAGTTTTTCCTCATCTTCTTGTGTTTAACACAGGGTATGCCACAATTTAAATGTCCATCGGAGACGAATCAGATTGATCAGAACCCTGATTAAAGTGTATCAGATTGAATAACCCCCTTGAGGGAACACCGATATTGGGGCCAACACGTGAGAGGATTCCCAAATGCTGTGGAGAGGAATGAGATGTCATGATCTTGCCTGGATGTGGTGGCCCGGGTAAGAATCAGGAAGGGCGATGGTTTTTGAGGCTTGATCCTCGAAGAGACTTCCTACGTAACATGCCTTGACATGGATCAAAGTCCTCTTAGTTTGGGATGGATGTGTGGGGATTACACTCTAGGCTGCCCAACGTGGTGGGTGAACCGACATGAATGAGGTCAGAATGACTGGGTGGTGGGCTTAAACCTCATAGAGGCTTCCTACATACCATGCCTTGATATGGATTAATGACCACATAGTTCAGGGTGGATGATAGAGAACCAACGTAAATGAGGACCTTGGTCCAATGGATGTTGGTATTGACCCTCATGAGGTTTCCTACGTACCATGCCTTGACATGGATCAAAGTCCCCATTGTTCGGATTGGGGTGTGTCGGAGAACTGACATGAAAATGGGCCTTGGTCCGATTGATGTTGGGCTTGAACCTTGTGAGGATTCCAACATACCATGCCTTAACATGGATGTAAGTCCTCGTAGTTCAGGTGGATCACAATGTTTTACTGCTGGATTGGGATGCAATTTAACGTCATGCTGGACGGGGGCATCTGGGACTTATACTCTGAGGCGGCTCAATATGGAGGGGCTTAAACCTCAGGGAGGATTTCTACATACCATGCCTTGACATGGATCAAAGACCACGTAGTTCAGATGGTACAACTTAATGTCATGTAGGGCGAGGATGGTGTTGGTGAACCGATGTGAATGAGGACGTTGGTTCCGGTGAGTGGTGGGATTGAACCTCGTGGAGGCTTCCTACATACCATGACTTAGCACAGATCAAAGTCCACATAGTTCAGAAAGGGTGTGGAGCTTACACAAGGATGCTGCCCAAGATGGAGGGGCTTGAACCTTAGGGAGGCTTCCTATGTACCGTGCCTTGACATAGATCAATGTATCCATAGTTAGTATGGTACAATTTAATTTCATGTAGGATGAGGATGGTGTCGGTGAACTGACGTGAATGAGGACCTTGGTCCTGGTGGGTGGCGGGCTTGAACCTCGTGGAGGCTTCCTACATACCATGCCTTTGTACGGATCAAAGTCCACGTAGTTTATAAAGGGTGTGGGGCTTACACAAGGATACTTCCCAAGATGGAGGGGATTGAAACCTAGGGAGGATTCCTACGTACCATGCCTTGATATGGAACAAATTCCCCGTAGTTCAGATGGTATAGTTTAACGTCTTGTAGGACAAGGATGGTGTCATGGTTGATGCTTACTCTAAGCCCACGTGAGTCGTGCTCTGTATGAGAAACAAGAGGCAGCAAAGGCCTGATGACCACGTCGTGAAAGGTACGTCCGTGGGAAGTGAAGAGGAGTGGGGCTTATGCTCTGAGGCAGCCCAAGATGTAGGGACTTGCTTCAGGATGAAGGCCCCTGTGCGACAAAGTGCAGCAGGAGTGGGACTTGAGACCGAGGAAAGGAGGATCCTCATTCCCTATCATGCCCTCTGCTGGCCTTGGCACCGAGGAAGTGAGGATGGGAATGGGTGCTTCCTCCTACAAGAAGAGCTAGGGGATTACACTAAAGTGGCTACCCTTCCCCCATGGAAAAACGCCACTCCTAGGAGGAAGATATCATCCCTTGTGGAGACTAGGGGGCGTGGAGAATGTCCAAGGTGAGGGCACCCCACGTGAGAGGCACGAGGCGATGTCACAGTTTAATGTAGTGTGTTGAGGATGGGGTGGTTGGAAGTTTAACGTCCTATAACTCGAATGAGGTGGGTTGGCTCCACACCACCTAGGACTTACATAACTAGTACCCTCTGCCCATTGGATAAGGGATGGTATCGGCAAGGCCGTGGTGAAGGGGGACCTCCGAGCAAACCATCTAGGGGTCCACGTTATCATGGATATGCGAAGAAGAAATAGACATTAGCATGTCTATATGAAGAAGCATTAGGAGAAGCAATGATACAGGTAGTATTTTCCATGGGTCTTTGAAATCACATCGTGCAAACCTGGAGGGTCACCCTGTAAAAGGAATTGCCAAGCAGAGGGGTCCATAGGCAGGGGCCTTGTAGAGCTCTATTGCTCTGTGTGGAGGAGAGCACTTGTGAAGGGGTGTTCTTCGTGAAGTGTGGTGCCTTAGCCTTAGCATGGGGTGGAGGTGAAAATGGGAGGTTCTTCGCAAAGTGGAAGGTCATTCGCAGAGCACAGTCTCACGTAGAAAAGGTGCCTTACGGAGCAAGGTGCCAGGAAGTAGTGTGCGTCGTTAAGTACAGTGATATTGCCTTATCAAATGGATCATGTGTACATTAAGGGTGCTTCGTGAAGCATAAATTCTCTGGGATGACCCGGGTCCCCTTGGGGATCCCCTTCCTTCGCGAAAGCCCTTAGGCTTCACTAAAGGCATCCCTCTCGGAAGAGGGGATCAAAATGAGACACTGGGGAGGCACTTCGCGAAGTGAAAGTACCTCGTGCAGCTCATGTTTCACTGAGCGGAAGAGTGCTTCATGATTTAGGATATTAGAATATGAATGGTCAGATTTTCCATCTAGAGAGTTTAGGGGGAGCTCAGTATTTATAGGCAAGAGGTGCCGCGGAGCAGAGATCACACTGTGAGAAGAGGGGTTATGGTGCTTCGTGACGGGCGTGTGTACGTCAACTGGGGTTGCCGAGCGTCCCACCTCCTGGGCTTCGCGATGGGCTCTCGAACGTCAAATGCAGTCGTGGAGACTCCCACCTCCTTCACAATGTGGTGGGATCACGAACATCAAATATGTTCGTGGAGCCTTCCACCTTCTGTACTTCATGGCAGCCGCAGTGCTGGGGGCTCCGCTAAGGGGCTTCATGAGGCTGTCTTGGGGGGGGGGGGGGGGTCTTGGGGCCTTTTCTTCGCTCCAAATTTTTGCGCCAACAATATTTTTGATATTCACTATGATTAATCCATTTATTAATATAACCACTACAATTCTTTAATGATTATCCTTATTATTATTATATCCTTGAAGGACAATATAAAAATAATATCTTTTGATAATCTGTTGAATAATATTGTTAATTATAAATTTTTAGTCTTATAATAGCACTATCATGTTTATTTATTTATTTAATCTATATAGATTAAAAATATTATATCTTATAAATCACTCTATATTAACTCTTGAGATGAATATGTTTTCAAATTTCATCAAAGACTCATAACTTTTATGATGAAATATATTTCTTAAGAACAATTTTTTTCTAAAGTAATTAAATACAAATAATAATTATTAAAAAATTAGTTTCTTTTCATGAGATGATTAATGTTGATAAAAAATATTCGCTCATTAAAGAACTATAAAAAACAATGAATGGTTTTTTAAATTTATTCCATGATATGAATGTAATTTTAATGTTTTTTTCATTCTCTAAAGTGAATGAAATTATTCTTATAATATTTTAGAAATTTTTTATTACCCAACATTAATATTAATAAAATATAAAATTGGATTATTTTTTTCATTAATTTATTAAATAAAGTGTAATTGAAAATTCATTTTATAAATTATAATTATGGCTATGTCGAGGGATGTGTTGTGAATCCTAATGATTATTCCACTTTGTTTGAAATAGTTACACGAACCTTCTTTGAAATATTTGGGGACTACTCTACCAAGTAGAAAAATTTTAAAACCATTTGGACTAGAAACTATAATTAAAAAATTATCTTCTAAGTGATGGGAATAACCCATTGCGAGTTTTTTAAAAATGTATTGAATATTCATAATAAAAGATCCTTGGGATATTATATACAAATATTCCAAAGCACAAATTTTATCAACTATTATTTTAAATAAATTTAATATATGAGATCATATATGTCTACTATTAATTAAATCTCTTTAAGTGTTAGTTTATGAACATATAATTACCTTAAATATTAGTAAAAAATAAATCAAATCCTTAAAAATAGAAAAATATACTAACCTGGTCTTATGTAATTTTTAATAAATAATGATTTTATCCTTATTACGTCTCAATATTATCTATCAAGTATACAAGAAATTTGAACAATTTGATATCATATTGAGACCACAAATTAAGGAGGTGATGAATTCCTCTCTATATAAAAACCATTCATAATAGATAAAAAATGTTTTGATATGATTTTTCTTGGTTTGTTTTTTATTTGTAATTCATATCGTTGATTCATATATAGTAAATCATATGTTTACTAGTATTTATACATTTATTGTATTATGTTATCATTTATGTTATCCTGGATCAATTATGTTGAAAAAATAATGGTAAATGTATACATGAGAATCATGTTTTTGATAAAATTGTAGACATCCACTAGAGAGTGAATCATATATTTAATTTATGGATGTATGCCTTCTAAATTTTATTTTATGACATAATTTTTCATTATAGTATTATAATTATATGATTATTTAAAATGAGTTACATATTATTAAAATAAATTACTTGTATCACCCACAAATATATAGAAAGTAAATTTATATTATTTATATGCAGTATTAATTGTGAAATATATATGGTTGAACCCACCTACCATGTGTAGCATAAAAATATTTTATGATAGATGGATCTATGAAATGACCACATATATTATTATTTACTCACGAATATATATATTTCATGTTAATTAAAATAAATGTTTAGAATCACATACCTTATATAAAATGATCTATTAGAATTATTTATTTTAATGCTCACAATACTTATATAAATAATTCATAAGTAAAGCGTTAAAAAGAAATAGTTTCATATATATATATTATAAGAAAAATAATTTTTTATTATGAGAGGAAATAAAAAATCAATTATTTCCATAAGGTATAAAATAAATATATCAATGATAATTTTTATTTTTAGACATTTTCTCAGAAGTAACATTGGTACTAAAAAAATTACGAGATCACATTAATAGTTAATGACATATTTCAATTTTTTAATTATTTCCAATCACATTGAGGTTATGGGATTTTGAGAGATGTTGATACCATAATAATTATCCAAAAATAATTGAATTAATATTTTCAATGTTCAACTTATAAAGTTTCTGATCGATTATCTAAATTATTAAAACTATTGAATACAAACGATTTTATTATAGAAGTGTTTTTCACTTATGAATTTGGTCATATATAAATTTATATTATATCCAAGTGATGTGGTAATGGTTTATTTATACAATATTATTAATTAAAATATATAAATATATGAATCTATGGAGGGTTTAAAATGCCAAAAGCATATTCACAATCATGAATGCTGGATCGAGTCAGATAAACTATAACATGAGTTGAACTGAATAATATATATTTGATGTAACTATTTTAATTGATAGAAGTAATAATTTTAAATTGAATCTATCATCTCATGTTTTGTTTAAACTGATGAATTTACATTAACTATTTATTTAGTTATATATTTTAAATAGGACCAAAACCCCAAAAGACATTATAGAAGAAGTTGAATACTTGGTCATCAAATTAAAAAGAATATAATTATATTTTTTAATTGATCATTCATAAAACTAAATTATAAATTTTGTAAATATTTTAGGTATTAATTATAACTCCATTAATGAATAATTAAGTCACTTTATTTTAGGAGTGATATATTTAATGCATGAGGGGATAATAAAGAAATTATTTTCTCATAAAGGGTTAAAAATAAATGAAAAATTTATTAATTACTAAAGTATATCCACATATATATGAAAATGTAACTTGAAATAATATGTGGTACTATTAAAATAGATTTTATAAAAAGTAATATTGTTTATAATCACTGAGATTGAAAGGGTATAAATTATTACTTATTCCTAAAATTAGAACTAAAATTGGTTGGTTATATTGATGCAAAATATTTTTCTAATACACATAAATCTATACCTAAAACTATATATTTTTTCACATATAGAAGAATGAATATATTCTACAATTATATATAAGAAAATATTTCAATAAATTCCTCAAATATTGTTAAGTTAATTGAGATTCATGAGAAAATTTGAGAATATTCTTGGTTGAGATCCATTATTCATCTTATTGAAATAATTATGGAATAACTCAGAAAAATGAAAATACAACCAATTTACATGAGTATAATACAAATTTTAAATCATAATTGAAGTGTGGGTATACAAAAAGTGAAAATAAAAAAATCATCTCCCCAAATTATTTATGTAGTTTGATTTAAATGAATGGTGAGATAGACATTTAACAAATTAAGTCATTTGATAATAATGATGATTTATTCTAAAGGCACTATACACTAAATTTTTTAAGAAGATAATATATTAAATTGGGATATAAAGACTACACATTCTATCATGATTTAATTAGGGGGAGTTGAAAATTATACACTCATTTTCCTCTTATCAAGTTTTCCCTATTAGATTGTACTCATATGGTTTTTAATGAGGCAATTTAAAATTTTCCAAGAAATTCAATTATTTATAATTAAATATTTTCCTATTGAGTTTTTAAGTGATAATAAATAATATTCCACGAAATTTATGATATTGAAGTGAGAGGGTAGAATTTAATATAATTATTATAGATTTTCATAATTTCAATGGGTATTTATTTCTATTAGATTCATTCTCATGGGAAGCAATTACTATGCCCATTGATCTTCTACACCCTATTTCATGTAAAAAAAATTACGTTTTTGGATATTTTAGGGAGAATAGGGATTGATTTTTAACATTGACAATATTTTCAAGTAGAATATATGTATATATATAAATATATATTTCAGCATGATAATAAAATGAAAAAACATTTATCACTATATTTTTTTTCAATCTCTTATGTTCACCATTAGTTATATTGTGCACTTTATAGTGTTTGTAATCATTGTTATTGAATTCAAATTTTTTGTCCACCCCATTCTTAATACTTCATCTAATTTAAATTTTTACTATTAATTCAAACCCTTATTGATCAAATTTACATTATACTCTGAAAAAACATTTTACAATAAATTTGACACAATTAATCTTTAATAGACCTTAGAGAGTACAATGGAAAGATCATAATATGACTAGTAAAGGGGATATCAAT
This sequence comes from Viscum album, assembly GCA_963277665.1. Lineage (NCBI taxonomy): Eukaryota > Viridiplantae > Streptophyta > Magnoliopsida > Santalales > Viscaceae > Viscum > Viscum album. The sequence continues at coordinate 181,368,529 of OY728125.1, read as the reverse complement.
GTTTGGTTCTCCTATAGATATCTATAATTTAATGAATAATATTACAAAAATTAGAATGAATTTTTTTCTAAAAAGTATTAGTATTGTTAATTAGATTATTATGATAAAACCATATAAATTACCTATGAGAGATCCTGATATGTTGAAAGATGCTGGTACTATAAAATATGAAATTAAATGTTAAATGATAAATACCATTTTATATTCAATAATTAGAAATATTTTTAGTCATGTATTTACATGTTTATACTAATTATGATATAAAGAGAATTTTATAGACCACTCACCATGACATAAAAAAATTACAAACAACTAAATTTGAAATGATAAGGGCTGGGTGATTTTTTTTAATAATTATGTACTTTGAAAAAATCGTTGAGATATACCCTAGGTTCATAATGATTATAAACATATTAATAGATAATTAGATTCTTATTTGAAGTATACTCATGGAACTAAAAATATATGGAATTATAGTAATTTTTAAATTCACAAGAACAAACTATTTATAGAATAATCCTTGAAATAATTGATTTATTAACTTCTAAAATTTGAAATTTAACTAAATAAAATCAATAGAGAAGAAAAAACTAAGAAAAATGATGTTTCTATTAAAACATTAAATAATTTATCCTATAACTCTTTTAAAGATGAAAAATCTTTTAACAAATATGATTCAATTTTAAAAATATAATGAATGATAAAAATTTATATAAAAATATGATATATTATTAAAATAAACAAAATAAGCATGAAAAGAAAATGGATATGAGATGTAATTATCTTATAACTAATATTAATAGATATTATGTCACTTGTTATGGTGAAAAATCAAAGTTTATATAAAACATGATTTCCCAAAGTTAAAAGGAAATAATGAGAAAAATTACAAAAATTTAAAAAAGATATGAAGTGATCATGGAATTATATTATAAAAAATACATTGAAAAATATAACCAGAAGAAGAAATACATAAATTTATTTATGACATTTGAATATTACAAGGTATAGATTTTTAAATTGTAATTTAAAAATTAATCTACTAAATAACTTAATGAATCATGTGATAAGTAATAGGATGCGTATGAAACTATTAATTCAATGTATATGAAAATTTTTATAACTAAAATGTTAAATAGTTATACCCAGGGAACCTAGGGAGATCAAGATAACCAATAAATGAAACATTTTCTTTTAATCCTCACCCATGATCATAAATTTTCCCATTTCTAATAAGAGTTATGTTTCAATATATAAAACTATAAATGTATCCAAAGTGAATATAACGAATACAATGAAAGTAAATCACACAAGAACACATTGTTTTTACTTGGTTTATCCATATTAGGTTATTCCCAAAGAGTATAAACATGATGATGTGATTATGTATAAAAAATTCACTAATAATATACTATTCAGTGTATAAAATAATATTTACGAAATGATACCTCTAACTAAGTCCAACTACCTTTATAATATCTGTAGGTATTTCACACTACTTCCCAAGGATGATTTCTTACTCTTCCTTCTTCATACATTGATTCAAGGAGAGTATCTAATGGTTATAGATTTATAGAAATATTCAAGAATATTATAAATAAAACTGATATTATTTCATCAACATAGTCTATATGTGGTGCATCAAATTTATAAATGTGTTTACTTTTAATTTAGTGGATATATAAATTAAATTACTTATTAAGGAATTTGGTACGATTTCTATTAAAAATAACTACAAAAAATTCCTTTATTAAGGATCTAGATAAGTTCAATCCCTTGTTAAAGTATTTCTCTCTAATAACCCTCATCACCATATTATTTAATCAAATGGATATGTTAATGTTCTTATATAGATGAATATATTCCCATCTTATGTACCATGTTTTTCAATATTTCTCTCCCCCACTCTCCCCCACATATATTTTGTCCACCATAAAAGAATATAAATAATCATATAATCTATAATCCCTTCACCAAATGGATAGAATAAATTTGGTTCTTCATAATACTTTGTAATCATGAAAGTGTCTCACACATTTAAGTGAGTTCAAAATCATCCAAGAGTTTTTTGAAATGATTACCTATATATATTTAACCCTCACCATGACATGTTTTTCACTTTATAACATCATGGTTTTTCTATAATCAACCCAAAAATATTTAGTTGATTTGTCCTTAAAAAATCTATTCTCTATGTCGATCACCATTACTATTTATCCAATTTTTCATTAAAATGAAAACAAACCATGAACTTAATTATTATAAGCATAGTCTCATTTAGGTATTCCGTCAAACATGATATTAAACCCTGACATCCACTATGAAATGGTTTAATTAATATTCTTATTTTTTAAACATATATAAGTTCCATAATCAATATTATTATTTGGTTTAATCATGAATCATTAAATTAAAAATCTAGAAAAAACTATCACCATTCTATATAAAACCAAAAGTAATATGATCCTTTATAAAAACCACATTAATAACAATTATGTGGATTATTCGTCCTGTAATAAAAAAAATCCTTCCAAAAAATCTTATAAAAAATATGGAACATAATGATGGTAGTTTTAAAAATATGTATCGGTTTATACATCTATATAAAGGTTTCTCTATATGTAATTCTCCATTTATTATTTTTCATTAATATCTATTATTTTAGAACCGTAACCTTTAAAACATCATTAACTATGACATAGTTAGCTTATTTTCACTATATTATCTTCTATCAATCATAAAAATTATCTAATAATGTTCATACTTTATCAAATTCATAAATATTCCATAATAAAAATATTAAATCATTTGATTAAACCATAAAATCTAGATAATGAATATATAGACTTCAACTAAAATTCATATAATTTAAATATTATTTAACCTTTTTATACCAGACCATCATATATATCTTCACCTTTTATCTTTTATAGACTCCATATTCATTATGATAACTTTAATAGATAATTTCCCAATCATCCATATATCACTATAATCAACTATATTTTCCAATTCCATGTATTTCCATATCCATTTTTATTAAGATCTTCTTACTTCACCACATATGATCATTACATTATTCTATTTATCTCTTTTATAGTATCTTACCAAGAATTTTTATGACATAATATCTATCTTCCTCCTTAATAACAAACTCATGGTTGAAATATTATTCTCTTTGAAAAAATTGTAAAAGGTATAACCATAAACCTATACTTCATTTAATCTATTTAAAACTCATAACCTATGAATCATATATCATCTCTAGATTGATAGGAAGTAAAATAACTTATTATTTGAAAAAACTATAACAGAAAACAATTGGTTGGATCATTACCATACTTTTAATTTTATTGGTAATTCATACATTAATCCATATTCATAACATAAGTTATTTCTTTTTATAAGAATTGAAGATATTGTTTTCTCCTATTAGCACTAAATATAATTCTTTAACAAAAATATGGATTTATGGAACATTTTATTTACCTAATTTTATAATAAAATTCAAAGGAAATACTCACATATTTTGAACCAATTTTAATTATTAAATTAAAAGGATACCATCAATGTTTCTTATACCATTTTATACATATCACACTAAAATATTTTTTTATCACATGAAAAATAATCTACTTTTAAATATTTTTCTCCATTTTATCTCCCCTTAGGCCACACTCTATTACTTATCTTTAGTATTTATGTCTAATATCACTTGCTGTGTTTACAAAAAAATTTATGTTAGCACTTATAATTTTTACTTTATTTTCTAACCCCAATTCATTAAAAAAACATGATTGGACCATGTAGTTCATCAATATTATATATAGATACAACTTTCGAATACATTAAGTGAGTGAGATAACCATTTTCAAAGGGACATCAACAAATACTTTATGTTTACTGAGCCAAAAAGTATAATAAGAAATAATAAAATAAGTTAATAACACCAATTGTATCCATTTTACTTACTTATGGATATAAAAATTGATCATTTACTTCCTTTAAGAGTCTCCTGATGATTTCAACCAAAGTTTCCTAAAATTAATAGTGAATAAACATGAAAATATAATGTGTATGAGTAATAAAACTTAATAAAATGATTTTACATCTTCCATCAGATATCATTAATTTATCTAAATGAGTCTAGTAACATTTATATCCTATCCAATGTAAAATCCCCTTGGGTGTTTTCCTATTTAGAATTAAATTTTAACACGATAAAGTTTATAGGAGTATGTTTCGAATTTTTATTTTTCAAATATATCCTGTATATAAAGATGATACCACCTTTTAGTTCCAGATAAAATAGGCCAAGAATTCATCCTTGAATTTTTTATTAATCCTATAAAATTAATACTTCCTATTCATTATTCAGGGCATGATTCCACTTTTATAAGATTCCATTTAATAAAACCAGTAGAAAATATTTGATCCAATTTAAGAAATTAAACTATTCTCAAAAGGATTGTATTCCCCGCTTGAATTTATTTCTTTCATTGGATATTAGTTTTTTTAATTCATGATGATACCAATTGTCTTATAATGATAAAACATTATTTTTTTGTTTAGTATTTGAATTATATATTTATTTCCTCATGAACTTCCAAATGAATTCCTTAAAATGTACTCTCACGATGTATTATATAACCCCCTTAAACCCACATCATCTAAACACCAATTATTTTAATTTAGAACATTGATGAGATGGTCACTTCAGATTCATCCTCAATTGTAGGTATGCGGGAAATATTCTCAAATAAAAAATTTTCTTCTAACTCGGTCTGAATTCGTATTTGTGTATATCCTTTTAGGGATACCACTTTTACAAAATTATTCCTTGATATTTAATTTTACATCCTCTAACTTCTTTATCTTAAAATTAATCTTTATTGTGATATTAATAAAAATAATTCATGTTTCCTCTTTTAATGTATCATTATTTTAAATACTTATTTCTATATGAGAGTTTCGTACCATCAGTTTTCCTCTATTGAATTGTAGTGGTATTTTTCAATCTGATCATGAATGATTTCTGATTACTTTATTTGTATTCTACTAAAACTAAATTATAATTCCTCCTAAGGGAGTCTTTATTCAATTGTTCAACCTCCTTTGGTGTAACAGATTCTATATTCCCATTTTCTAGACTTTGTATTGTATTCTTTTATTTTCATTATGGTTGTTGTAAGTAGTTAACAATTATGGACTTTTGAACACTCATTTTTATTCTAACATTTAATTTTTTTCCAATTCTATTAATCTATTTTTCAATACCAAAGTTTTTTATACCATTTTTTTGCATCCCCTTTGGAAATATATTGAACCAAACCACTAAATCGAATATTAATACAAGATTAATCCCATCACATTGAATGAGGTTCATTTATGATCATCAAGGGATGGAAAAAAGTGACATGGGAATCTACTATGAACATTGGAAATTATTTATTCCATAGAGATAAAATGAAATGATGAAAATATATCATACATCAACAAAATACTCCAAAATTATACAGATAAGGGAGAATATGTATATCAAAATATAAAAATGAAGAAAAATTTTTTGTGTATCAAACACAATATTAGATATAAATAAAAAAGACAGACAACTAAATCTTTCGGGCACATAATCTCCTTGTATTCTATCACGTCCACCGCTCTATAGATGATATAATTGTCTAATCACTTAGAACAAATAATATTATAACTATACTTGTAAAATATATATAGAAAAAATAATTTACATACACCCATGAGTTGATTATTAATAAAATATATTATTATATATTATTCATTTTTCTGAATGACATTAATGTAATGATGTCCTAGAGTATCTGTCACATTGATAAAGTAAAAGAAATTACCTACTATGATGAGATTCATGAAGTTATATGATGATGTTATTAAATATATTTCTATGTTTGGATAATGTACTATGATAGGACACATAATATATATATTTTCAGGTGCATATACTTATAAGTGGATAAGGATTATTCTCATGATGTACACACTTGGTAATATCCAAGATGAGAAATTATGAGAGCAGGCCCACTTATAGGAATTATTCATGTTTTGGTGTTATCATATATTCCTATATATGAGAATGTGTAATGATACTTAGAATTTAATATTACCATTGATTCATTTCATGACTCACACAATTATATTTACTAACTAAAAACCATCATGCTATAAGTTTGCAGGAATTAGGATATTTTGGGTGTGGCATGAATGACATTTTATTAATGGATAAGTAGAGGAAAGAATTTTTCCTTCCATTTTTATGGAAACATATAACTCGAACCTTTTATTGGAATATAAAAATAAAATAAAATTACATGTCCATGGTTTAATAGTGATTTTATTTCAGATAGTCAAAGAATGAAATATTGAGAACATTGGTTGATCACAAAAATGTGAAACCTGCTTGATGAGATATTGAGACAAAGAGATTATATTACACCATGAGTGTCCATATGTGAATTTCAGAGTTGATACATTAAGTTCTCTCTCTTAGGTTATGTGACCAGTTTCTAGATATTAATATTGGACTTTATCAAAGCTCAGCTAATTCTAATAATAATGAATCCTATATTGTCACACACTAAGTTTTTCAGTTGATATTGATTAAATTCTATTTGAATTTAATTGTATGAAAAAATATTATTCTAACGATCGAGGAATAATTTTATTCATGTTTTATTGATAAAAAATATCTATTAATGAATCAAATATTTAATTAAATATTTATGTGGGCATTCAATAAATGATGAAGAGTTCAAACAAACCAAGATCATATTTGGTGATAAATATTAATTTAGAATCCAGTAAAACAATATTTTTTATTTCACAAGTTATCATATATTCCATAAGATAATAATAATATTATTATAATTTTTTGGCCAAGGGTTTAATAAATATTATAGAATTATTTAAGGTTTGGCTTGAAATTATATAATATTTTTACCCAAACCCTAGCTCTATAAATAAATAGTTATTTATATTATATAGGGTTAATAAAAAACTAAGAATATATAATCATCACACACAACAAACTTCCACCCTCCCTATCTAAAACTCCTTATCAATTCCTCTCAAGAACAATAAGAACTCCTTCAAGTAAAAAAGATCTCATTTCGATTAAGACAAATAATCAAAGACAATTTATTCTTCATAGTAGAACCTAGAAATTAATTAGTGTTCCTTAGAGATCAATGGAGCACAATTGGATCACCGGTTTAAGGACTCTACACTTGAATACTTATAAAAAAATGAAGGTAATCCAAAAGTCTTTGTAAAACATTTTCAATGTTATTGAAGAAATGATCCTAAGGTGATATAATCATTTATTTATATCTAAATAAAATAATTTTAAATTTAACTTGAAATATCCTTTATTGGGGTTTTGAGAAACTCTAAATTAAAAGAAATTATAATTTTATGTCCACTAAAGTCCCTTATATTACACCTATAACCTTTATGTGGTATCATAGTGGTCACATTTCTAATTTTTAAATATTTATTTGATTGTTGATCTATATTCGCAATATATGTTAGATTTCTGTTTCAATAATTATTCATTCTTTAATCTAATTTTTTAAATTAACATTCCTTAAACATTTTAATTTCGTTATTCAAGATTCCAAATTTAATGAGTCCAAGAATTTATGAAGAATAAATTTAGATGTCATCAGGAACTATCGAGGAATCTGTAATGATAGTATGATATTATACGCCAAAGTACACGCCTTCTACCCAAGTGTACTGCACTTGGATGTTTCATGGGATAAATAATGCACCAAGATGAAATCATAGAAAGTGTATTTATTTCACACTGCTTATAGACTAGGAAAACCTAAAAAATGAAATATTAGATTACATGACATGTAGCTTAATACACGCCATGTTGTCTATATTGTTTAATAGTAAAATTAATACAAACCGTCTGGTCAAGTACATGGTGTAAACCGCATGAGACTGATATCCATAATCATTAATGAATTACACGATGTTTAGATGACATAAACAGTAGTAGTTTTATTATTTCCTACAAATGAAATACATACTGAGGTCCTTAATGAGTTATGTGTACAATTGAAATATGAGATACACAGTGTGTAGCTAGATTCTAAATGTTGTTTAGTCCCACATCTGATGAACACCCAGAGTTTTTTCAATGGTTTGTGAAGACACACAAAAAATGAAACACATGGTGTGTAGTTAGTTACTACACGTCATAAAGTCTATCCAAGGAACACACTGAAGCCCCAAGTGTGTACCTTGGATACATGAAACCAAGGTAAAAAGTTTGTTTCTAGAAAATACATGTCGTGTAGTCATCCAGTAATGTAAAAATAATTAAAATTACATTAAATTACTAATTTCATCATGAAAAACTTATTATATTTTTTTATAACCTCTTGTTCTTGACAATTTAATAATGGTTTTAATTAATTTTAAAATCCCAATTAATTTATTATAATAATATATAATTATAGGTTCTGGATTTTATTTTCCTTGAATGCATTTATGATGGGAGTCTCTAAGAGAATTAATATGTTCATTAAGTTGAAATAAAACTAATTAATTAATTAATTAATGCTAGTGAGTTTAACTTAATAATAAAGAAAAAAAGAAATGAATGTTAAATGATTATAGATTTTTGTAACCATTGTATGTATGATTGTTATGTGCTATACAAAGACCTATGAATATATTGGTTGTTTTAATTTAATTTATTACATGGGTTTGAAATTATTTATTATTAAATTAAATTTTATTCCCCGCAATTCATACCTCCCTCTATTATTTTGTAGGACCTAGACATCCAAGGTTATTTATGTAATTCCCCTTAACCAATACTTGGGTTCCCCTCACATGCATGTGAGTTATAAATAAATGTAATTAACAGAGTATCCCAAGAAATAGGAAGGTGGTTCAAGATGAAATAATATTGGTGACAACCAAGGTGATACACAATTGGATAGGTGGAAAGATGTAACTCATGCCAAAACCGGCACAAGGAGTTATTCCCCTAGTCCATAGGTTAATTTATTGTCTGGACAATAAATCAACCATTAGATAGTCTTATTATTTGTTTATTTATTTATTTATTTATATGAATTATTTAATTTATGGATTCAATATCGAGATCAAATAAATAAGTGAATTAATGTGAAAATATGTAATTTAAAAAAATGGATTATATATAAATGTTATTTCCAATGTGGTTAATTAATTAAGTAAAATCCTCTTAATATTAACAATCAATGTTAATAACAAAATAAGATAAAATTTAAAATAATAAATTAAAATTCATTAACTAAATATTAATTCATACCTATCCTTTCATTACATTATTAGGAATGAAAAAATAGAACTAAGTGTTTGGACAACCATTGTTGGGACACTTACTTTTATAAGGGGATTTATTATGAATGTTTTGGGTTGACTTAACCATTTTACATCAAGAGGATAATCCCTTTACTTTTTTTTAATTTGGAGTAAAGTGTTGAATAAATCCAAGTAATGGTTTTCTAGATTGGGGAATCCACTAAATGGATCAAGGAGATGCAAGCTGAGACTTGGAAAAGACCTTCCTACCTAAAAAACATCAAGTATCTTGAGCCACTCTTATTGTGGTTATGTGAATGGGAATAAGAATCCTTTCCACTATAATTTCCTAAAAAATAGATATTCTATGTTCAATGGTGATGGTTTTTGGGAATTTATAAAATAGTTAGATATTTAATAAAAAAATTAATTGTTATTATTTTATCACACAAATTTTAATAAATAAAGTTACTAATAATATTATCTTTTTAAAATTTAAAATGTTTATCATACACACTATCCCTATAATAAATAATATATAAATACTATATCCTCACTGTAAGTAACTTCCAAGAGTGGGTTACATGTATTTTCGTTATGATGCACCATGAACCGAAATCTTAAATGCTAGAGTCCTCAATTCCTGATCCGCCAACCATGGAGGCAACTTATGAACATTTCCTTATCTATAAAAAACATATGAATGAAGCTATCAATATTGAATGTTTGATGATATCATCTATGTCTATAAAACTCATGAAGTCTCATAAAAACATGGATTTATATAGGGTTATTGATCATATCTGTGGTCTATACCAAGGGAAATAAAGACATGGACGATTTGAGATATCCAAAGAACTCTTTCAAAAAAATCTTATAGAGGGAGTTCTGGATGGGACTCATGTATTAGATATCATTAGATATATTAAACACCTATAGGTTATAGGGTTTAAAATTAATAAAGAAATACCCACTGTTATTGCATCACTCCCACATAGATTTTCCATAATTGCTGTGAATTTTAATTTGAACAACATTGAGAAGTCTCTCCCATATGTCCTCACTCTTATTCACCAAGTTGATAAGGATAAAATACATGAAAATCCATCCATACTTATGGTGAATAAACAAAAATGGAAATAGAGTATCTCTATGACCAAAGATTCTTCATAACCTTCCAAGAAGAGAAATTCCAAGGGGTCAGTAAGGGAGTAGGATAATACTTGTTTTTCATGTGTCAAGAAGGGACATTGTAAGAAACAATGTACCTAGATGAAGAAGAAAGGGAAAGGTTGAAGTGTGATTATTATCATGTGAAATTTATCTGTTTCTATAAATTGTGAATTATATATATCTTTTTGTGTTCACATATGTATTCAAATATTGGAACCAAGTAGATTAAGAAAGATTGATTTAGGGGAGGTAGATCTACAAGAATCCAATAGATTTAAACATGATGTTATAGATATTGGAGAATAATACATCACATTTCTAATGAGAATTATCTTGGTTTTAAAAGGTTTTTATTATGTTCCATCTGTTACAAAAAACAATAATTCTATATCTTGAATTGATACAGATGGATTTATTTTCAAGTCTGGGAATAAATCTTTATTCTTTTATAAGGATACAATTTTTAATAGTAAAGAATATTTAAATGAAAATATTTATTTTTTGGGATACACAAACCAAGTAATGGGAATATATAATGGAAACAATTCACATGAATTATACCAAAAAAACATTGAAATCACCTGCTAGTTCATGTAAAAAACGTTTTGTACTATATTGGACCAAGATGGATATTTAGATTATGTTTAACTAAAAGAACTTGGAGTATGTCATGCGTGTTTACAAGGGAAAATGAAAAAATTCCTATTTAGGGGAAAGGTTAAAGGGCCAAATAGATTCATGAATTAGTTCATAACGATGTGTGTGAACCATTTTATATAGAATATAGAGGTGGGTACTCACAATTAATAAATTCTACTAATGATTTTAGTATATATGGATATGTCTACTTGAGGAGGCACTAGTTTAATTCCTTTAAAAAATTCAAGGAGTGCAATATTGAATTTGAAAACCATCTTGTTAAGAATATTAAGAAACTATTCTCAAACCATAGAGGATATTCTCTTAATGAAAACATCATTGATTATTTGTTAGATTTTGGGATTCTATGTAAACTCACTCCTCCTTATACACCTCAATATAATGGTGTAAGTGAAATGAATAACTACACCATGTTGTACATGGTGAGATTAATGGTAGTCATGCAATTCCTTCATTATCCTTTTAGGGATACATTCTATAGATAGTATCATACATACATAACCAAGTACAAACTAATAATATAAATGGTATTCCATATGAACTTTAAATTATAATAAAAACCATGTTTTTGAATTTACATATGTGGGGTAGCGAAGAAATATTTTAAGTCCTCTTCAGGTAAAAAACCTGCACCCTATGGAACAAAATGTACCATTATAGGATACCCCAAGGAAACAAGGGGATATTACCTATATGACCCTTCAAAATAAAATGTAATAGTAAAAATACATACCATATTATTTGAGTGGGAGAAAATATCTAAAGAAGATATTGGGATAAATATTAACATTAATGAAGTTTAAGATAAAGGTACACAAGAGTTGGTATAGGAAAAAGTTCCAAAAATTATAATAGAAGAAGTTATCCCAAAGACATAAATACTAAATAAGAATACAAGAGTGGTTCAATAACTAGAATGGTATGGTTTTCATGTCACTAAGGATGGTGATTCATTATTATTTGATAATAATGATCCTTTAACCTACAATGAAGCAATAAGTGGCATATATGTTTCCAAGTGGCAAGAATCCATGAATTCAGAAATGTATTCCACATACCAAAACCAAGTTTGGATTTTCATGGATCTTATAGTGGGTGTAAATATCATTGTTTATAAATGGTTATTCAAGAAGAAACTAGACATTGATGGAAAAGTTAGTACCTATAAGGAATTACTGGTAGCAAAAGGGTTTAAATAAAATCAAGGATTTGACTATGAAGAAACCTTTTTCATTGGTTTCAATGATGAAATAAATCAGAATTCTACTTGATATTGCTGCCTTTCAAGACAATGAGATTTGGAAAATGGATGTAAAAAAATCTTTCCTTAAGGGTAAAATTTATGAATATGTATATAAGAAGAAACATAAATATTTTTTAATTCCAATGGATTCCAATAAGATATGAAAATTTAAAAAATCCATTTATAAATCAAATAAAGAATATAAGTCTTAGAAAATTCAATTTGGGGAGTTTGAAATGGAATTTAGTTTCATAAATAATGTATATGATCCTTGTGACTATAAATTATTAAGTGGGAGTGTATTTGTTTTATTAATATTATATGATGATGACATATTACTTAGTGAAAATGGAATACTAGCCTTATAATTTGTTAAGGCATGGTGGAATAAATGATTCTCCATAAAAGACTCAGGTGTTGAAGTATACAGTCTTGGGTTTAATATACATATTGATAGATCCAAGAGAATACTCAGCCCAAGTCAAGGTACATATATTAACACAATATTTAAGAGATTTAGTATAGAAAAATATAATATTGGATTGTTTTCAATGTCATATAGAATTTATCTTTCCAAGAAAATGTGTCCTCAGACACAAGAGAGAACTCTAAGAATGGAATGGATTACATTCATGTCAGATATTGGAGTAGTCATGTAAGTTATGTTATATACTACATTAAATGTCATTTATGTCTTAATTGGGTTAGGAAGATATCAGTTTGACCTAGGTGACCACCATTGGATGGCAGTCAATACTATCTATAAGTCTCTGAAGTGTGATAAGGATATATTCCTTATCTATGGTGGAGATAAGTAATTAGTCATTAGAGAATACATAGATTATAGTTTCCAAATAGATCATGATGATATGAAATCGAAAAGATGATACATATTTACTTTGAATAGAGGCACTGTGAGATGGAAGAGATAAAATCATGTTGTGGTTATAGATTCTATAGTATATTCTGAGTATATTGAAAACATTGAGGAAGACAATGAAGGAGTTTTGATAAAAATACATATTCTAATATATTTAAGTGGCACCTAACTATAATGATCCTATTACAATCTATTCTGATAATACTATAGTTGTGGCCCTTTATAAGGAGACAAGGTATAATCGAAAGATGGAGCATATATATAAAAATTATCATCTATTGATGGATTTTTATTATATATATGAGGTTGTAGTGAGCATTATTTCTATATAAAACAACATGGAGGAACCCTTGACTAAATCCTTTACCCAACAGAAACATGATTACTATGTGAGGCCAAATGGAATGAAATTCATAGGCAGCTAGGTCTAGTCCAAGTAGAAGTCTGTTGGAGTTTGTTGGAGTTAGTGTCCTAGGAACAATTGATTATAATTTTATTAAACATATATTCGATGAAATTAATATCAATAAAACATTTAATTTCATATTTCTCATTATTATTCATGAATATAATGCCATAATGTCCTAGGGTATCTGTCACATTGATAATGTCATAGTAGTTCTCCGCAATGATGAGACCATTGAATTACTATGATGATATTATTAAATATAGTTCTATTTTTGGATATGTACTATGATAGGACACATATTTTTTATAATGTCAATTACGAGTACTCATAAGCAGATAAGGCTTCTTCACATGAAGTTTTCACTTGGTAATATCTGATATGGTAGATTTTGAGGACAAACCCGCTAATAATAATTATATATGTTTTGGTGTCATCATATATTCCTATTTGTGAGAGTTTTTAATTTTCATTATACTTTAATGTTATCATTGATGAATATCATGACTCTCACCCATATATTATTTGAACAAAACCATCATGTCATATGTTGGTGGGAAGTTGGGTATATTGGGTTCATCAAGATTAAAATGTTATTAATGGATAATTTGAGGAAGGATTTGTCCCTTATATATTTATGGAAGATTATATCTCAAAAAATGTATTAGAATATAACCATCATGTTAAATTACAAGGCCATAGTGAAAGGACATGTTTATTTCAGATAGCCAGAGAAAGAAATATTGAGCACATAGTTTGATAAAAAAGATGTGAAACATGATTGATGAGATATTGAGACAAAGGAATTATATTGCACAATGAGCATTCATATATGGTTATCAGTGTTTTAACATTAACTTCTTTCTCTTGGGTGTTGTGACCCATTAATAGAAACTAATATTTGACATTAGGAATGCCCAACTAATTCCAACAAAAAATAATCATAAAGGTTCACACACTATGTGTTTCTTTGATATCAATTAAATTATTTTTAATTTAATTATTAGAATGAATAATATTCTCAAGATTAAGTAATAATTTTATTCATGTTTTAATGATTAAAAAATATGTATTAATGAATGAAATATTTAATAAACTACTTATTTAGGTGTTCAATAAATGTCAATGAGTTCGAATGGATAAAGACCATGCCTAATGATAAATATTAACTTAGAGGCTAGTAAAATATTTTTTTATTATTCAAGTTATCATTCATACTACAAAATAATAATCAATGTAATCTTTGTTATGTGTTATGAGGTTTAATTGATATTATTATATTATTTAAGTCCCAATACATATTAAATAATATTTTAACATAAACCCTAGATCTATAAATATATGGATATGTGTTTTGTATAGGGTTAATCAGAAATTGAGAAAACAGAATAATTGCACACAATATTTTTTCTCACTCTCCCGAAATCCTCATCTCTTCCTATAAAAAATGATAAGAACACCTTCAAGCCTTAAAATTCTTTTAGTGATAAATAAAAACTATGCAATAAAATTTATTCTTCATGATAACATAAATAAATAAATTTTCATTTCATAGAGATCAAATCAACATGTGTGCATCACTAATAGAGGAAGTCTACACTTGAAACCTTATAGCGCAATGAAGGTAATTTGAAAGAGATTTTATAACATCAACAACTTCATAGAATAAAGTTTCCTAATATGTGGTAATAATTTCATTATATATAAATAAATAAATTCAAAAGTTTATATTAAGGATCCACTATTGGGGTTTTTGAGAAACTCTAAATGAAAATAAGTTTTAATTTTATGCCCACCAAAGGTTCTTCCTCTTTTACCAGAACCTTCAATGGTGTATTTATTATGTGAGAAATCATTACTAGTAGGATTACACAACATTATCTTTATATAAACATTATAAAATAAATTGTAAAATTTTAATTTAAACTATATTTTTGAAAATACCATTTCAAATTTATAAGTAAAACAAGTAATATGATTTTATTTGATTTGAAAGAATACTTAAAAGAAAAACTGGTTAAAGTGAGCATGTAAATTGAAAAAAATTCTTTAAAAAACCAAAGATTAATCATGGTAATGGACCCAGTGAAACTATGTCATATAAAATTATTATCCTTGTACATAATAATAATCTCAAATAACATGCGGAATCCACTAGGAATTATTTCATCATGTACTAGCATGGACCCCAAGGCTAATTGAGTGATATATATTAGCCATGACTTTGTCATGAACTAATTTGGACTCATAATGGAAAGTATAATGATATGAATTAATCATTTTGTTACCATACACTTACATGAACCCATAATGGGTAGTATCAATTCATATCTACTAAGTTTGTTGTTCTGATAATCCTTTCATGGTAGTTTTCCTAGGATTCCACTGAAGTACAAAAAGTTTCCCACGAATCATATCAAAGTTATAGAGATTAAATAGATCAAAACATAAAAAAGTAACAATTAATTTAAAATTTATCACCATATTTTAATAAAATAAAATTATATACACATGATCCATAATTAATGGAGGAAAATTGATATAAATAAAATATAGTTACAACATTACCTCAAATTAATCTAAATTCTCCCTTTTTATTTAAAAATATTACATTAAATGACTTCAATAATAAATTATGAATTATATAAAATCATTCCATTGAATATTTATCATATAATTCATTGAAAAATCATGTAGGAATTTTTACAAACACTTAAAATGCATATTTTCTATATAAATAAAATTCATATTTTTAAAACCATAAATATACCAAAATATAGTGTCAAACAAGAGACTATAATCAAATATTTATCATAGATTAAAAAAATTCATTATATATATAATTCATAGAATTTAAAACATATTTTAAAATAAAAAATAAAATCACGTTTCTATGAATAAGGGAAGATACATACATCCATCTACCTCTTTAGGTCTGTTTAGAAATATTTGTGTGTATTATTCAATAATTCCAACCTTTTATACCTAAAGAATCATTAATAATAAATTATAACCCAACAAACTTAAGAATTATATAATCTTCCAACTCCTTGTAAGTGAGAAAACTTATTGATAAGATGTAATATGAAACCAAAACCTCAAACCAGATGTGGATGAATCATAAATGTATTCCCTCATGATATCTCTTGGAAGACCCATGGATTTTTGGTGTTTCACATTAGAATTGATAAAATCATAAATCCAACAACCCTAGGTTTATAGAAAACATGATATGGAATAACAAAATAAAAGTTAAAGAAGAGAAATAAACTAAGAAGAATAATAGTGGGAGGCATACCATTGATTTCCATAGTGATAGATGGAGAAAAATATTGTAAAAGGTAGTGGAGAGAACTCCCATATACCCTTTAGTTCATATCAAATGAATGATAGGGGTATAGAGGAAGTGGTTACTCCCCCTATTTACATAAGATATATTTTTAAATAAAAATAATATTATAATTATATAAACTAATTCAAAAAACAATAAGTTTCTAAAAATAAATTATATTAATTTATTAATTTAGTTTATTATCATAAAACAAATACATTAAAATTGTTATTCCATGATAATATATAATTTTAAAAAATATTTTATATAATATTATTGAAATCAAAAAATACACATTGAATCTAACAATATATACATATATATTTTATAAAATAACATAATTTAAATACTTATAACACCAGTAATTAACTATATGATCCTACTAAACACTCAAATATAATATAATAACAATATAATTGATAATTAAAAAATTCATTAGGAAGTTATATCATTAAATTTGAATGTATGAGTATCATTCATGGAATTAAATAAATAATAAATATAAATAATTTAAAATAATAATAGTGAGGGTGTTACAAGAAAGGGTATGGTGGATTTCTTTATTGAAATACCTATTTACATGTTAAAATTTTCAGTATGTTTTATTCCTTTACAAAACTTATTGGCCTTTAAACACACTCACATAGTGTTTGATATACCTTTATAGTAATAGAACCTCTTTGTTTCACTCCTTTGAGAGTTTTTCTTTCCTGGTTTTATAACCACCTCCCTTTATTTGACTAATTCCATATTTTATCCTTGTATACTCCACTAGTTAAATCCATTATGTGTGGGTTTTCTTATTACCTATTATTATTTCAATAATTTATCATATTTTCAAGATCCTAAATTTTCAATCCCATTTTCTTTTGTTGGATAACCATATTCCCCAACTTGAAACATGTATCTTCACCAGATTTCATTCTCTCTTCGAGATGGGGCTTGAGGGAGATCATGTTTTATTTGAGTTCCCATTATGTGGCCATTTGATTCTCCACCATATATGTTCTATGAGTAAATAAATTTTCTCCATAATTTATTAATTCATACTTATAATGAAACATTTCAAGTCCATATACTCTTAATTTATCCTTTTATTATCCAAACTTAATTCATATATCAAATAAAATTCAATGATTTACTAGATTTCTGGATATTAAGCCTTTTTCATTGTAGAGACCCCAAACTTTACATACATGGAAATTACATTACTTTTGAGGAATACATAATACATAACAAAAACCAACACTCAAGGACAGCAATAGTTTAGTGTCTTTGGAAACTCATAACATTATCTTCTAATCGTGGTGAAAGATCTTCAACATCTCCCATAAAGATCTTCCACTTTTGTTTTCTTACCTAAAAGAATTCTTTAAATCCTTGGGAAAAGAAAACATATAATGGGTGAGCTCAAATGCTCAGTAAGGGTAAGCCTGAATAAAATAAAACAAATCATATACATTTGAACTTAAAAACATGAACATAATGTTTAAACATCAAAATCTTGAGTAATGACATAAAACATAGCAGTTCATAAGGCATAGATCAAAATGGAACATCAATAATCATAAAATAGCATGAGAATAAATCATGTAATTGTGGAAAACCATTAAGCACTTGATATGATTTCCATAGTAGCCACGACATTGCTGCCAAGACCATCTTAGTGGACAAATTCCCTTACGGAATTGAGTCCACTCCTCATTCCAGTCCTATACCACTGAACCAGATTAACTTACCGTTCCATCCATGTCTGTCTCATGAGATATAAATCTTTACCCAATGCATTAGAGGGAGATATAGGTCCCACCCATCTCATAATGAAATCATTCTTACTTGTTCCACAACATAAACATAAACCATTGATCATAACCCAAATAATAAAAATGGGTTTCATAAACATCATCCCATCATAACATAATCCATGTTAAACAAATCGATATCACTTCATCTTAAATGAAAAATGGTTTTGATAAAACACATTAAATGAATTATTGAGGAAAATAACCTTTATTCTTCAAAATCATTTTATTTTCACAAAATTACATGGAATTTTAAAAGAAAAGTATTTTGTTGAAAACAATCAATAAATCTTGTAGAGAAATATTCATGGAAATAAGGCGTTATAAAACCAAAAAATCCATTCATGCCATATAAGTTAAAAAAACATTATTCTCGTACTTTTTCCAGAAAAGTCAAAAAATTACCTCATAATGTAAACAAAAGATAGATTCTTACATACCATATAGTAAAAGCCAAAAATGGATAAAAAGGACATTAAACATACATGAAACCATTTTTAGGTATGATATGCTTCGTAAATATCTAAACCTCCTGTATAATGATTTAAATAATGTCATTGACTTATTGAATAATAATATTCATTGTTATGTTATCATATATGGTTCACTTATGACTTTATATTACCCATTCTTTTGTAAATTCCAAGTTAAAGCATCATTTTAGGTAAAATTGTTTTATTTATCATACGTGTTTGGACTTATTGTTCTTGATATTATAATTACTTATATCATGATTTTCTTACTTAAAGAATGTAAAACATTATTTATATACCATATATATTCAGTATATAGATATATATGTATAATAGATAGATAAATTAAATGAAACACACCGTTCATGGAGACGGTAGGCCGTACGTACGCATGAACGTTGTTTTCTTTTCCTTATTGACTTGAATGGAAGTAAGTAGATGGAATATATAATAATAAATAAATCCAGTAGATTTATCATTTCATATATATCATGATTACTTATTATATATACTTTATAATCATTCTTGAATTGTTAACATAGAAAATGAATCTCATCGCGTCGTGGAGATGGTAATCCGTATGTACGCACGAGCGATGATATCATTTCCATATTTATTGAATGGGATTGGAGTGGATGATATAATATCTTAGAATCAGTAAGATGTTATAATAATCATATGTAGTTATTCTTTACACCATTATACCCATCCAATTAAGGTGGTGGTGGAAAAACAGATTACACCATGGCGTGAAGACGGTATTCCGTACGTACGCACGCGCGGTGATTTTGATTTCCGTAGGATGGATAGAAGGTGAAATAGGGTGGTTTAATATTTATAATAACATATAAGTATATAATTAATACTGATGTTATTACTTTATAATTAAACAACTAAATAAGAATAAGTTGACGAAGAAAGAAATTTTGAAAGAATCGGTAGAAGTGATTACCTCTTCTTCAACACACCTCCTTTAAACTTCTTATTAGGGCACTAGAGTTGGTATTTTGAGAAGACTAGAAACTATATGATATAAATATAGATGTTTATTAGAGTAATTTACAGGGGTTTCCAAGCTTCAAGGCTCAAAAGGGTGTGAAGAGAAGAGGTAAGGGGTGCCCTTTTTATAAGGGAGGAGAGGGGCGCCTTTGGAAAAACATAAAATATTATTTTATAATAAAGTCATATTCGGTTTATAATATCTCCAAATTAATTTATTTAAAATATAGAGTGGGTATGGGTATAAATCATCTCAACCAATAGGTTTTAGACAAGTTTTGGTTACTATTTTAACCTTATAATTTAGTTTTAACTCTAAGTTAAATAATTTAACTTTTACCGTGTCTTCTTGTTTTCTAACAATATATGGTTAATAAACTTACTATAAAAAGACAAACTAACAAAAAATTGTTCATTATTAATATATATAATCTTATATAAGTCATTTGGCCTAACATTATCTTTTTAGGAATATAATAACAATTAATAATATAATATTTGTTTTAAAAACTATTTTATGTCAATTTTGACACTATTTGGTAATTGATTTTTGTAAAAATCATAACAAAATGATAAGTTAGAAAAACGTTAATTGAATAAATAATAACATGTCATATTAACCTATAAAATTAGTGTAATTCATAAAAAGTCTCAAATTACATTTATTTGGGTATTTATAACATCAATTATGTTAATATCTCATTAATAAGGTAATTACTGCATCATCATTGTGTAATAAATAAATTACATTATTTAATGTTTAAAAATTATAAATAAAATCCCATTATGTAGGAAATAGTTTTATATTTCTAATGAATATTTATAGTAGAATTTATCTTATGTATAACCCCATATTAAAAATGTTTTATTTATTAAAGTTTGATTTTAACTATTTTAACTCTTCTTTAAATAAAATAATAATAAGTGTCCTAAACTAATCCAAGTGGACATAAAGGGTAATATTTTATTCCTAATTTTTTTTGGTCTAATTAAACTTATAAAATAGAATTAGGACATGTTTTAGGGTAATAATAATATTATGTTTACCCTTAATTACCCGATTTACTTTTAACAGTGGTAAATAAAAGTAAAACGTTACTATTCAAAAAAATTATTTTTATCTTATCGAACAACATTTTACTCCTTGATATTAACCGAGTCTCTTGGATTTTTGAAATTTCACTCACAGAAGTGGTAAAATTATGTTTTATGTAAATTTTCAAATTCTCCTAAGAGGCGGGTAAAAGACGGTGAAAAGTTCAATAAAATTTTAATATATCTAAAATTATTATGAAATAACTCCAATGAATTAAATTAAACTTATATAAGAATTATGTATATATTTTTAACTAAAATAATTTTAAATAAAATAAATAAATATTTAAATAAAAATTCTGTTTTTAAATTGTAACCTAGTGTTTTTCACTATTCATCAAAATTTGAAAGTTTTTAGAAAAATACCAAAAATTCACCCTAGGCTAATTTCGATATTCCGAATCCAAAAATGAAGTCCATTTTGAAATTTAAAATTTATAAAATTTCAAAAATTGGGAATTACTATTCATAACGCCTAGTTCTGATAATATTTTAATAACATATCGTTGTTTAGGGAAACCAGGTATTGCGTACAACACATGCTATTGTGGAAGGTCATGATTGCATGTAAAGAAAGCCAAGTCAGGGCTGCATGTAGTGAAAGATCTGTTTGGTGTTGCGTATAACATAATAAAAAATTATTTCATCTATACATTAAAAAAAATCTATACTTAATGTTGCGTAGAATAATTTCCACAAAACAAACTCGAAATTTTGTGTATCACGAGCCAAGAATAGTGTCGCGTATACTGCTAGCTAATATGGTGTTGCGTATAGCGCAAGATAATATTGGTGTAGCATACAACACAAGATATAAAATAAATTTAAAAGAATACTTCTCATAAAATCTCAGGTTGTTACATTCTACCCCCCTTAAAATGAATTTCTCCCTCGAAATCTGTCAGGGTTATAAATGGTTTACTACTTGAAAGTTTCTTTTATAGAAACCCACATCGTAAAAAGGAATACTAAAACTTCATTTTAAAAAGGGAAGTTAGAACCATAACAGTCACCCAAAGTAACTCAGCACTGGGTTTCCACATAGGATAGCATAGGTGAAAATATGGATATGGAAGAAAAATCTAACCATCAAGTTCTGATGGATAGTGGTAGAGAACATGGCTATGAAAAAGCCAACAATCAAAAAGCCATAAATTTGTGATGATTTAAGGTACCATCTGATTCATCGGATATAAGGACACCAAGACAACATTTTTTTTGTTTTCAAGATCATTTCCCTAAAGTTGAAGAATTCTTGAATTAAAAGAAATAATTACTTGATTTTGGTAGAATCTTACTGTTGTTTGTGCCTTGAAAAATTTACACTTCATCTCTAACAGAAATGAAGTTGAATTTTTCTTCCGTGAAGTGTTAGTAGATCATGCGACAGAATTATAGGTCATTCCATCTGTCTCCAACAAAAGTATAAAATAGTTATTAAATATATATAAGTCTATATATAGTGAGATTAATCGTATATGGTTTATAAAATGGCCTTATAATTCATATATCATACCGCTTAATATAATAAAACTAGTTTCTACTAACTAGGGACTTCATGTATGCCAGTGGAAGGCGATAAAGGCCTGTCGCACTTCAGTTGTGGGTTCGATTCCCATAGCCTTTTCTGACGCGACGGGTTGTCGCCTATCCTGCAGGTTGTCCTTTTTCTAAAACTACATTATTATAACATTCCATAAATAATATCAAAAAAAGGCCTAGCATTCAAAAATACTGACTTATGTCCAACATAATCCATTCCAATCTTTAGGCTTATCCAATATACTTATATAAAAGCTCATTGTAAAAAGAAAACAATTACTAGAAATGTTATCTGCTGATCATGTGAATACCATCATATATCCCCCACATATCATACGACATATCTTGTTGGTAAAATTACAAACATGTGAATACCTTAATCATGTATTCTATTGAAAAATGAACACCCATTGAACCATAGTGAAAACATTAATACTGTCAAAAGTTAACTCTTTCCACATACCAAAATCCCAAAATTTTGTATACTCAAACCATGATATCACTTTGTCCTTATAGCAGTCATGAGCTCATTAATACTATCAAACATCTCATTATCTCTTTATAATTTCATTATTCACATATCATCTACCTTCCAAAAATATTTGAATAACCTTTCATGGTTACCAGTACCATTCATCATATACTTTCAAAACTCAAGAAAAGGCAACAATGTAACAATCCTTAGATTTTTCTTTATTCCATATTACCATACATTATTCTTGATAAACATACAATCATTACACTACCTTCTTAAATCACTAAATTAGCTTCATCATTTCTTCCATCTCATATATAATTCGTAGTCTCTTCATCACCATCCACATAAATACTACCCATATGACCATACTGATTCTCTTTATGAGATTTTCCCTTAGGGAATTGGTTTGCATAATGCCCATACATTCCACATTTAAAACACTTAACCGTTTTTGATGCCGTAGCAATACCATTATCCTTGTCCATGGTGTTAACTGAACCTCTTCCTTTACACTTACAAGCTTTGTGTCCTTTATTTTCACACCCAAAGCATCTTCCAGTTCCATTGAAACATTCTCCCTGATGCCTCTTCCCGCATGATTTACATGAGGGAAATTAAACTTTCTTTCCTTTATGATCATCATGAAACTCCATCTTTTTATTATTAGTTGAGTCGGGAAACTTACCAAAGTTGAGATTATTGATCATATTATGAGATTTCTTATTAGGCATAATAACGATATGTGGACTTCCAAATCCAATTTCATTTGGTTTCTCATGAAGAATATTATTCCATTGTCCATCATATCCTCCATTATTGTGAATCTTCTGGTTTCTAGCCATTTTCTAAAACCCAAAAAGAATAGTGTGAGAGGAAAAAATCATACTAGGAAAATAACATAATAAAGGGGGATTACCTTCAATATCTAATATCTTAGTTTTAATTCTAATATCATTACCGTAATTCTAGTAAAATTACCTATACTTTTACTAAACCTTTGGGACATCCCTAGACATACCTTAGAAATATCTCTAGGGATCTCACTAAAGTTTTCACATCCTATTTTCCAAAGGTTAACTAAACCATTCCTCTGATACCAAATGTAGAGACCCCAAACATGAAGTACATGGAAATTACATTACATTTGCAGAATACTTAATACATAACAAAAACAAACACTCAAGGATCGTAATAGATTAGTGACTTTGGAAACTTGGAACATAATCTTCTAATCATGGTGAAAGATCTTCAACATCTTCCATAAAGATCTTTCCCTTTTGTTTTCTTCCCTAAAACCTTTCTTTAAATCCTGGGGAAAAGAAAACATATAATGGGTGAGCTCAAATGCTTAGTAAGGGTAAGCCTGGAGAAAATAAAACAAATCATATACATTTGAACTTAAAAACATGAACATAATGTTTAAACATAAAAATCTTGAGCAATGACATAAAACATGGAACTACATAATGAATAGATCAAAATGGAACATCAATCATCATAAAATAGCATGGTAATAAATCATGTAATTGTGGAAAACCATTAAAAACTTTATATTATTTCCTTAGTAGCCAAGGCATTGCTGCCAAGACCATCTTAGTGGATAAAGTCCTTTACAGAATCGAGTTCACTCCTCGTTCCAGTCCTGTACCACTGAACCAGATTAACTTACTGTTATAGACATGTCTATCTCATGAGATATAAATCTTTTCCCAATGCATTGGAGGGAGATATATTTCTCACCCATCTCATAATGAAATCATTCATACTTGTTCCACAACATAAACATAAACCATTCATCATAACCCAAAGAATAAAAATGGGATTCATAAACATCATCCCATAATAACATAATCCATATATAATAAATGGATATCATTTCATCATAAGAAAAGTGGAACCATGTAAATCATAGAGACATTATAATTGAAACATACATATATGAAATAATGTCATCATAGATGGAAAATGGTTTTGATAAAACACATGAAATGAATTCTTGAGGAAAATATCCTTTCTTCTTCAAAATCATTTTATTTTCACAAAATTCCTTGCAATTTTAAGAGAAAAGGATTTTTTTTGAAAATAGTCAATAAATCTAGTAGAGAGATCTTCTTGAAAATTAGGTGTTATAAACCATAAAAAATCCATTCATGCCTTATAAGTTAAAAAAACATTCTTCTCGTACTTTTGTCGAAAAAGTAAAAAAAGTACCTCATAACGTAAAAAAAAGAAAGATTATATACATACCATGTAGTAAAAGTAAAAAATGGATAAAAAAGACTTTAAACATACATGAAACTATTTTTATAAAATAGGGACATGGATGATAAATATAACCCCAGTAAATACTTACGTATAAGCAATCTCAGATAAAAATGAGATTGAAAAATTATCCCTTACCTTAGGTCTGATATGATTAGTAGGTATCTGAGACTCCTATATAATGATTTAAATAATGTCATTGACTTATTTCAGAATCATATTCATTGTTATGATATCATATATGGTTCACTTATGACTTTATATTACCTGTTCTTTTGTAAATTCCAAGTTAAAGCAGCATTTTGGGTAAAATCGTTTTGTTTATTGTACATGTTTGGACTTTTTGTTCTTGATATTATTATTACTTATATAATGATTTACTTATGTCAAGAATGTAAAAAATTATTTATATATCATATATATTCAGTATATATATATATATAACAGATAGATAAATGAAATGAAACACACTGTTCATGGAGATGGTAGGCCGTACGTACACATGAACGTTGTTTTCCTTTTCTTATTGACTTGAATGGAAGTAATTAGATGAAATATATATATATAAATAAATACATTAGCTTTATGATGTCTTATATATCATCATTACTTATATATATACTTTATAATCATTCTTTAATTGTTAACATGGAAAATGAATCTCATCATGTCGTAGAGACGGTAATCCGTACGTACGCACGAGCGATGATACAATTTCCATATTTATTGAATGGAATTGGAGTGGATGATATAATATATTATAATCAGTATGATATTATAATAACCATATATAGTTATTCTTTACACCATTATACCCATCCAAGTAAGGTGGTGGTGGAAAAACAGATTACACCACGGCATGGAGACAGTATTCCGTACGTACGCACACTCGGTGATTTTGATTTACATAGGATGGATAGATGGTGAAATAGGGGTTTTTCATATTTATAATAACATATTAGTATATAATTAATACTTATGTTATTACTTTATAATTAAACAACTAAATAAGAAGAAGTTGAAGAAGAAAGAAATTTTGAATGAATCGTAGAAGAGATTACCTCTTCTTCGACGCACCTCCTTTAAAATTCTTCTTAGGGCACTAGAGTTGGTATTTTGAGAAGAAAAGAAACTCTATGATATAACTAGATAGGTTTAAAAGAGTAATTGGTAGGGGTTGGCTGAGCTTCAAGGCTCAAAATGGTGTGAAGAGAAGAGGGAAGGGGTGCCCTTTTTATAAGGGAGGAGAGGGGAACCTTTGAAAAAACTTAAAATATTATTTTATAATAAAGTCATATTCGGTTTATAATAGCTCCAAATTGATTTATTTTGAATATAAAGTGGGTATCGGTCGTGATACTCTCAAAAAATATGTTTTAGACAAGTTTAGGTTACTATTTTAACATTATCATTTAGATTTAACTCTAAGTTAAATAATATAACTTTTACCATGTCTTCTTGTTTTCTTACACTATATGGTTAATAAACTTACTATAACAAGCAAAAAGAACCCCAAGTGGTTAATTATTAATATATATAACCTTATATAAGTCATTTTTCAGAACCTTATATTTTTAGGAATATAATAACAATTAATAATATAATATTTTTTTTAAACACTCTTTTATGTCAATTTTGACACTATTTGGTAATTGATTTTTGTGAAAATCATAACGACATGATTAGTTCAGAAAAAGTTAATTGAATAAATAATAACATTTCATATTAACCTATAAAATTATTGGAATTTATAAAAAGTATAAATTACATTTATTTGGGTATTTATATCATCAATTATGTTAATATTTCATTAATAAGGTAATTACTGCATCATCATTGTGTCATAAATAAATTAAATTATTTAATGTCTAAAAATTATAAATAAAATACCATTATGTATGAAATCGTTTTATATTTCTAAATAATATGTATAGTCAAATTTATCTTATGTATAACCCTATATTAAAAATGTTTTATTAATTAAAATTTGATTTTAACTATTTTAACTTTTCTTTAAATAAAATAATAATAAGTGTCCTAAACTAATACAAGTGGACTTAAATGGTAGTATTTTATTCATAAGGTTTTTATGGTCGAATTAAACTTATCCAATAGAATTAGGTCATTTTTAGGGTAATAATAATATCATTTTTACCCTTAATTACCCTATTTACTTTTAACCATGGTAAATAAAGGTAAAAAGTTACAATTCACAAAAAATTATTTTTAACTTATTGAACCATGTTTTACACCTTGATATTAACCATGTCTCTCAGATTTTTTAAATTCCACTCATAGAATCAGTAAAATTAAGTTTTATGTAAATTTTCAAATTCTCCTAGGAGGTGGGTAAAAGACAGTGAAAAGTTCAATAAAATTTTTATATATATAAAATTATTGTAAAATGACTCCAATGAATTACATTGAACTTATATAAGTATTATGTATCTATTTTGACCTAAAATAAATGTATATAAAATAAATAATTATTTAAATAAAAAGTCATTTTTTAAATAGTAACCCAGTGTTTTTCACTATTCATCAAAAATTGAAAGTTTTCAGAAAAATTCCAAAAAATCACCCTAGGCTAATATCGATATTCCAAATCCAAAAATAAAGCCCATTTTGAATGATAAAATTTATAAAATTTCAAAAAAGTGGGTATTACTATTCATAATGGCTAGCTTATATAATATTTTAATAACGTATCGTTATTTAGTGAAACTGGTATTGCGTATAACACACGCTATCATGGAAGGTCGATATTTAATGTAAAGAACGCCAAGTCAGGGATGCATGTAGTGAAAGATCCATTTGGTGTTGTGTATAATATAATCAAAACTTATTTCATTTATACATTAAACAAAATCTATACTTAATGATGTGTAGAATAATTTCCACAAAATGAACTTGAAATTGTGTGTAACACGAGCCAAGAATAGTGTTGCATATACAACAAGCTAATACGGTGTTGCGTATAGCACAAGATAATCTTGGTGTAGCATACAACACAAGACATCAAATAAATTAAAAAGAATACTTCTCATAAAATCTCGGGTTGTTAAATTCTTAAATATTGAATCTTCTATTGATTCCTTCAAGATAATTATGTTGTATTCTTACTTGATGTAACATTATTTTATTTAATAGAATCATCATACCATTCCATAATTGAGGAAGGATATGATTATATTGGTTTTTAAACTTCTTCCAAAGTAGAATTAATTTTAGATATACAATGAAATTGATTTAATTAATCTCATTGGGAGTGTTCATACACTTTATCACCTTATTATTAATAATAATATTATTAATAGTATTATTATTTCCCTTTTATATAATAAAATTATATTTAGTTTTACCAATAAGTAACACATCATCTCTAAAACATTATTCAGTTCTTAGGGGAGAAGAAAAAAACATTCTTCTTTCATGGATTCTTCATTGTGATATCTTTATTCTTACCGTAATTAAAAATATACATAAAAATGGAGGGTTTTCTTAAATACCTCATTAGTTAGAGAATAATTGAAAATCTTATACACATTTTCATAATAAACAATTCCATAGTTCATTATTAATCAATACTATGATCCATACATGCTATAATTTCATCACCACAAGTCTGTAGATAAAAAATAATATAATTCTTTTAAATTTAAAAGGTAGATCTATAAAAAAACAGGATTGAATTTGAACTACATATGTGGCATAAACATTAAAAAATATTTGACAGTTTGAAATCCAATTCCAAAATATTAGGCTATGATATCACTTCTAAGGACCATTCATTTAAATAGTAAGACCTAACACACCCTATGAGAGGGAGGGTTAATCAAAGTGAAATCCAAATATTTTTTTTATTTCAATCATCACTGATCATTGGATAATTTTAATAAGTTAAAAAAATATGAATTTCAATCAATTAAACTATCAATTCATCAACACTGAATTTAAATCATGTGAAAAAAGTAAATCACACAATAACCCAATGAGTTTTTTTAGTTCACCCTCAATGGATAACATCCAAGGAGAATACAGAAGTTAATGTTTTGGTGTATAAAATATTGAATAATAATGCACTATTTTATGGATGAAAAATATTTTAGTCAAGGTGAATCGTCAACAAGGATAATTCACCTTTTATAATGTTTAGGGATTATTTACTAACTCCTATGAATCACTTCCTCTTACTCTTTCTTGAAAGGAGTAGGTGAAATTTTACCGAGCACTAGGAGGGAGGGATGTGAATCATTTTTCTAAAAAAATATTCTAATATACATCCAAAATATAGTGAAATTAATGGACCATGAAATAATCCAATAAAATACGATGATGAGTGATAGAGAGCAAGAAATAACAACACATGACACAAGTGATTTTTTCTTGGTTCACAATTTTTTTTGAGTATATAAATATTTATTTCTTATTAGTTATTATCCAAATTTACATGTCCTTATCCTATTATAAATAAGGATCATAGTATAAGTATAATGAATATTGTTCCGAACTATAGTCTAATAAAGAGAGAAAACAAGTGTTAACAAGGTTAATCGGTCTTCTAAAATCCTCCTAATGTGCCTTCAATGATGAATTAAATATGTACCTTTTTTCTTCTCTTCAAACCCAAAAATTATTATCTAGAAATATATTCATAATGTTTGGTCAATTGTCACAATGTTTCATCTAACTTTTTTAATAAAAATATATCATTTTTATTTAAAAAAACAAATCCTGATGTAGTAATTCATTTTATGGAATAAAACATGTTCAAAATCATATCAATAAATAAATGAATTAATTATCATATTAAAATCATTAATATATTTAACTGAATCAAAAAAATCCATTCATATATTAAACTCATTGGAATAAGATAGTAAATATCAAGGAACAATTATTATAGTTATCTAATTCCCTTAAAAGATAAAAAAATTACCTATAACATAAATAATAAAACTATGATGTGAAAATTTGTCTATAAATTTAAAAAATGGACATAAAAATTATATGGTTTAGTGGTTATTGTGTAAAATCCTATGCTACAACATAATTCGCTAAATTTATGTTTAACTTACAAACAACAGAAAAAAGGCAATAATTATTATTTAAAACCTTTAACCTAAAAAATACATGGAAATGTATTACAACATGAATCATGTGTAAGAGTTAATTTGTAACACCTCAAGAAGAAACCATGGAACAAAAATCTTAATTGTGATTTTATTTTCATGTATGTATAAAAATGCTCCCACTTTCAGGCTATTATTGTGTAACGAACAATATATCATGACATAGTTTTCAAAAACTAATGAAATATTCATTATTTTTCCATTATCATAGCTCCAATAAATATCTAACACATATATGAGAATGTTGAAAATAATAAATATAAGAGAAAACCTCAAAAATCATAAATTGATTCACCCAATAAACTATCCATATTAAGATAATGAACACAAGATTTACTTTAAAACCACATTATTTTAAAGAATAATATTTTTAATTGTTATTCAAAACTCAATATAAAGTTAAATACTATATTTAAAAAGATAAAATTGTTTCCTTTTAAAATCACACTTCATGAATTCAATTCACGAGGGTTGTTTAATCACTAAGGGTTATTCAATATTACACTTTTTATTTTTTGGAAACATGATAAAATGTTATTTTAACTTCAATTTCACCTACCAACCAATTCAAGACCCCTACATGGAAACTCTATTTCTACAATTTGTTTTCAACATAAAAAGTGATTACAAGATATAACTATTTATAATAAGTGCTCCCATAATATTCCCCACCTTTTTTATAAACAAATAGGAATGAAATATGAAACAATAAATCTATGTACTCAGAAATTCAAAAGAGGATAGTCTCCTAATAATAATATCAATTAATGTAAGTCTTCCCTCTTCAATGTATTTTTCAAGATATCTAAAATATTTACTTTTATTGAGGTATACTATAGATTTATCTCATAGATTTCAACTTTATCTTGTATAAATTGTAACTTGATACCAATAAGTTTTGGCCTTAAACAAGATTCTTTGAAAAATTGATTGTACTTTAGTTATCAAACCTAATAACATATGCCTATGTGACTTCCACCCACATATATTTATGTTATGACATAATACACATAATTTGAGATGTATATTGTAGTTATGTAATATACTAAACTTATTTTTTTTCTTAATGTGACTAATTTTTTGTTATTGGAATGAAAATAAACACATCTTCTTCTAATAAAAAATGCTCATACATAAGTTAGTGTCACATATGACCATACCAATAAACATTTTAAAATTTGTAAAGATGTAAATATTTTTCTTTGACACACCTTAAGCCAATGTTAATATTTCCTTTAATATATGGAAATATCCAATTCACTAATATAATATTTGATTCATTCTAATTACTTTGGAATCATGATTAATATGTAATGAAAAAAAATGATGTTTGATATAGAAAATTTCAAGTATAATTATGTTTTTAATAGCCTAAAAAAATCCTTTTTATCCACACTCATTTCTTATTTACGTAAGGAAAATTTAGTCTTAAGTGAAATAGATTCTAAGACTTCTCTCAATTCATCCACACCAAATTACTTTTCCAACTACTGAGTTAACCTTTATTATGTGAGAAATATGTAATCTACTACATTCAAAACTTGAAAACTAAAAAAGAGTTTCATTTCACCAATCACTATCATTATAAATAGTTTTTCATTTGGGCAGTCCTTAAGAAAATAATTTTATCAATATAAACAATCATAATGAGAAAGTTTGTGTCATCTCCTTTGATCAAGATGTTTTAATCCACCTTTAATTTCATTAAATTAATAACGTTCAAGCTACTATATAATTTATAATACAATGATTGAGAAATTTTTTAAAGAATATGAAATTATCTATTTAGATTTTATACTCTAAAACTATAATTATCAAATATAAAACATTCTAGTTATTCACTTTACCACTGCTACTGGAGTTATCTATTAAAGAGAGATAAATTTACATATCTTTGTAACTCTTTATTATTTCTTTGAGTACATATTATAAGAAAAAAATAAATCATATCAATATTTTTGATTAGTGAAAAATTCTCAAAAAACAATATACCCTAAATCTAATATTAACCTTTTCAAATAACACCATATTTATTACATGGTACTTACCCCTTCTTATTAAGTTTATTTCTAGAAAAAAAATTTTCTAACAATTACATTCTTTCCCTTGTTATGTGAATCCAATTCCAAATTTCCATTCTACCAAATATGATTAAACTCTTGATCAATAATTATAATACAATTTTTATCTTGTAAGGCTTTATTAACACTCTTTGTTTTTAACTGCAAAAAAATATAGTTTGATTTAAATTTATCAACTTCTTTATGTTTGAATAACCATTTTATTATATTTGATGACATTTCAGGATCATTATTTCTAATAAGAATTTAAAACATATACCCTCTATATTTTGGGCCTTACTCATCACTAGAAACTTTAGAACCATCTAGAGTATTTTTAAAACCTATCGTACTAATTGAAGTAATATCACAAAATCCATCACTTTCTTATAGATATTAATTTATCTCATCATTAATATGAAATGATGTGAAATGATTTACCTTGATCATAAATGATAATAACATCATAATGTTTAATTATTTTCTTTATATCGATGTCATAACACTAATAATGTCTTCTACTATTTGTATATATGATGTGCTCTAGGAAAGCAGAGTGAGAAGAAATGGGGGGGGGGGAGAGGATTAATTAGTAGGAAAAATAACTTTGATTCAAACTTAATAGTGTACATTGGTTTGTTAAACATAATAACTATATATATATATATCAATTATTATTAGATATAGATAGTGAGATATATCACATAATGTAGGATAATTAGTGTGGTCCAACATTGCCTAATATATCTTAAGTTTTAGTTCTAAAAAACCAATGATTATTTTAGTGGTGACTTTATTTTGAGTGAGTGATAGTTTATTTATTAATTTTTTTAAAGAGTTTCTCAATAATAAATTATATTGAGATTATCTTATCTAGATATTTTTGGAGAAAATTTTATAATTATAAAACCTTATGTTATGGTTTGGTTATTCATTAGAAAAAAAAGAAAATTTTCGAAACTATTCTTACATGAAGGATTTATCAAAGTAAAATATCTTATAGAGTTACAAGTTATTCATAAATAATTTAAGGAAGTCAAAATTTATTCATAAATGATTAAAACTAGTTAATTATAA
The DNA here is from genome assembly GCA_963277665.1 of Viscum album. NCBI lineage: Eukaryota > Viridiplantae > Streptophyta > Magnoliopsida > Santalales > Viscaceae > Viscum > Viscum album. The sequence goes on along the minus strand of OY728125.1, from coordinate 181,334,577 downwards.
TATCTTATAAGATATTATGTTCTCTTCTAGCCCAGGATGAAAAATAATAGAGAAACAAAATACATATCCTAAATTGTAGTTAAGAAGTCTATTAGGGTACATAAAAATGGCCTAAATAGGGTGTGAGATAAACTTAATAATCCAACAACACAAGAGTTTAATGGAATAAAGTCTATGAATATAAAATTAAGTAGTGTCCACGAAAACAATAAGGAAATGAATAAATAAATGCAATCTAGCATGGATCATGTTTTTTAGGGACACCTAGACAACTATACATTCTTCGTGCATGAAACATAATGTACAATTAATGATGTGTTTTTTCATGTAAAAAATCATAATAATGGTAATGAAACATCATGTCCAACAAACAATAATGATGTAAAATTCTATATCTAACATCCTAGACCAATGGGGTGTGAAGCATCCTGTCTAACAATCCTAACCAAGGTCTCTCAGAAATATTTATTTATAAGATAATGCCACATTCCCTATGATCCCTTAACCAAGTAATTATATAAAGAGTATCCTAGTATCTCTCAAAGAACAACATAATTTAATCTAACCCTTGAGATATTCTAAGGAATTAGTACTTATGAGTCCATGGTTCACTCATGGAGTAATATAATGAGTAATCAAAGACTATCATAAATAGTCTTATCATTCCCAATTTATTAAAATCAATCTTAGCCATTAAATTAGTAAAGATAAACAAAGCTCAATGTATGTAGTAATAAGGGGTTAGGTGTACTGTCCATAAACAGTTGACACCATACATGAAAAATATATATTATATGACATCATAAATTTCCATTCCAAAATAGATACGATTCATCAAGATCATTTTGTTTATCAATTCAAGTCAAACAATTAGTGCATTTCATTTATAAAAACTAGAAATTTCATGGGAAGCATATATACCATCACATTCTAATTACTCATTTAGGTCGGTCTATCAAAATCATCAAGCTTAAGGTAAAAGGATCAAGGACCAAGTATTTTTATCCAACCCTCCTATTAATTCATTTCATTCAATATAAAAAATCTTCTTACACTTTAAATAAGTAAATAATCATATTTAATAATCTAATTATGGTCCATTTTTATAAGTGTATACTAAATATTAATTTAATTACTTTGAGGTGTTCCACAAGAAAGTGACAAGAACAACTCACCCAAATTGGTGGGTTAATATAATAGAAAATCAACGTTAATTAAGATAATTTATTTTAACACACCTTATGTAGTGGTTGGGGTTTAGTTCATTGACCTACAACTATGTTAAATGTGTTTTGGTCAGGGTATAAGCATTCATTATAATTAATTTCATGTTTAAGAATCAACATAGGAAAGGTATAGAACATGGTACAATATCCCATGTTATAAATGATAAAACAATTAAGGGAATGAAGACAAAAATCCTACCTTATATGATCGGTGTTTCACTCATCTATTCTCAGGATTTGATTTGAGATAAAATGAGAGAAATAAGAGAAATAGATAAAGGCTCAAGGGTGATCAAACATGAATGATGACATTCGATTATGAGCTCAGATAAAGGATAAACCTCAATTCATAGCTTTAGGGAGAAAATGAGAGTCGAGGGGAGCTAATATGTAGAGGTGAAGATAATAAAGCCATGAATTTCCTTGAAAGGAGTAAGGGGAAAATTTACATTTCAAACTTTTTAAAGAGTTTCATGGTTTGGAAGCATAGTTTACTAAACCGTGCACCAACATGGCAGACCCAATATTGAATCCTGACATGAATTTACACCCTAAAAATGATTCAGGGCTGGTGGTCCATTGGCCTTAGGTTCACCTCCCTGTATGCTAAATGCTGTAAAAATTGTATTGAGGGTGTAAATTATAACATTGTGGAGTCTATACCCTATGGTGATAGATTATAATACTGATATGAGTATGTTATATAATATGTAGGGGAAAGATAAAACTCTATAGAATCAAAACAGACCCGAAAAGCATAATCACATTAAATAATACACAAATAACAGAAGCAATAAATAACCAGAAGTATTGGAAATAAATAAGCATACCATCATGAAAAAAAACCACTTGTTGAAACTAAAATAAAAACAATTAGAGCATGCATCCCAATATAGGTTGTACAATATAATATACACAAAGGGTTCACCAAAGGGATAACTATGTAGCTGTATATATATAAAAAGAGTAATGTTAATATAGAAAATGAATGCTAAACAAACCTTCCAACTAGGCACGAACCTAATGTCCTGTGAAAAAATCCATGCAACCAGCTACTAAGATCCAACTCCTGAGGTTGATCCTTTACCTGAATATAAATTCATAAAATCTAAATGCATCCCGAAGGACCCATGAAAGATGTGAGAATGTGGCCTAGTAGGATACCACCCGATGGTGTGTACCTAACATATGTTTTTAACAACACATGAATAATAAATAAATAAGAAATATCACAATGAAAGAAATAAACAAAACAACTACTCTAGTGCTCAAAAACCACCAAGAAGTGTCACATTCTTCGACCATCGCTAGAATATCAGAATTAAAGAGGGTCCCTAGCCCATGGACCAAGGTAACCGTAATTACAATGGTCTATGTGAACCCTCAGGTTACACCTCAATCAAGTAACCTTACAACTTATTCCTGTTGACACCTCATGTCTCAATTTAATACCGGTGTCCTGAAGGCATGCCCAAACAAGTCATTGGTTCCTCAGACCCCTGCTTGAATGCTCACATTGGCCCATGTCCCAACAAACAGAAGCATAATGATACCTATCCTCAAATAAATATAGTCCCATGACCTCAAGCACAACAAGCCTCAGCCCCCAACTGATAGCCCCATTGCTATCAAATGAAGGATCCTCACCTTCAACGTGGCATTATACAACATGTACCCTAAATAATAAGTCATAAGACACACTAACAGGGGCCCATACCCACATTATTGGAAAAAAACATTATCATAGGGTAAAAATGTGAACACACAACTTAATTCAGTGCTTTGGCTATCATAGGTTAGCATTAAACACCGAATAATAATTCGTAATCCACATAAAATAGACCCCTTGTTCCCCTGTAACTATGTCTCTCAAAACCGATGGTCCAACCATCCAATATCATGGGCCATGCCCAACCTGACGACCTCTCTGCCTCAAACCAACTTCCATGATTCCTAATACTATGGTCAAACCACTTAAGAAAATCTGAGCCATTACTAGCCATATGACCATGCCTCCTCAATCCCAATGGTCATGCCGCCCCAGTATCCCGGGTCATTCCCATATTGACCCCAAGAAATTCATCACATTAAATTAATCAACTCATATTTATAAATCAAATAAACAATTCAATTAAAATAAGCAATTCAATTTAGATGATAGAAATGTGAAAAAAAAGCATCTATAAAAATTTAATATAGTGGTCTTGAAGGCATCTAATTTTATTAAACAATCAAATTCATTAATAAAATTCAAACTACATGAATTAAACAACCCTAGTTAAATCACATAAAGATCAAAGACCTCTAACATCTCCCAGATAGAATGAAAAAATATTCAGCATACCCATAAGCATCCCATATAATCACCTGATCATTTTGATATGAAGAAACAAACAAATAAGGGCCTCACTCAAAATAACCAATTTCACACTAAAATATTCACAAACCAAAAGATCATGAAAAAAAACAAGATATGAAAAACCTATCTTAGACTTTTAGATGAAGGCACATCCGATATTGATATATAATTCTAAGAGGTTTGGAATATATCAAAGTTTTATTCTAACACCTTGAAAATAAGTTGAAATGAGTCAAACAGATTTGGTAATCTATGAAGAAAGAAAAAGAATCCAAGAGGGGAAGGTGTGGTAATCCTTACTGAAAAAATCTTATATCCACCAATGGATTGAAGATTGGATATCGAACAAAGAGATGGGAGGAAATCCGAAAAAAGGAATAAATGTGGGAGAACCCATTGTTGTGTGCAGTCAATAGGGGAGAAAAGGAAGAGAAAGAACAAAGAAAAAGAAAAAAAACACCCTATACATATTACATGGTTTACTTGCATGGTTTTCGAATCTGTGCAACTACTATGGGATAACCACTACCCAAGATCTCCAGGCCCTCTTGGTTACCCCACACAGTTTACCAAACCAGAGAAAACCATGTTGTAGAACTTTGTAAAAAATGAAGATATGGAAACATGACCATGCTCCCTCTCACACGGCTTACCCAGAACAGGCTGCAGTTCAAAATTTGGCCTCAAAGTTAGTTAGAAGGGGCAAAATGATTTATCCTAAACTATGTACCCCAATATACAACTCCAAAAAATTTTATTTAGCCACCAATGCTCTCGAAACCAACTCCAAAACACATGAGGCACTATCAATGCCTATAATCCAACCCAAAAATATCATATAAATCTAATGTAACTATCATAATTCAGTTTCAATCAATGATATAGAAAATGGAATGGCCTCTAATTGAAAAATTCAAATCAAGGGTGAATTTTGAGTAGACTCATAAACCTAGGATGTTATAATCTTTCCACCTTAACATATCCCATCCCTAATCATTACAAAGAAACCTAGAGATGGTACCAAACATACCGATCTAGGTAAAACCAACAAAGACTACCCTGGTCTCAAGGGCATAGGACAATTACCTCAATGGGGCACCCCACCTTAGGAATTTCCTAGCCCGTTCCATTATAATTAAAAATTAATAGTAATAAAAGGTCTAAAAACCAATTCCCAAACCCAAGGTCCTCCTACAATACATCCTCACTCCTGCACCTCATTAGGTGCTCCCATGTCATACCAGACACCCATTCACACCCACACCACATCGGTGTCCACCTCGAGCCACATCACATAGAAAACTATGAGGTCCCACATATCAAAAAAATCTCAAATCAATACCCATGACTTGCACCTCACGTAACCCACATCCTCAATTCCTTAATTCCAACCCACCTCAAAATCTTACATCCATCGATTCTCATGATGATAAACACCTGAAAACCTTGCACCCACATTGCTCAGGTATAAAACCTAGTGCCTCAAACTATATATATATATATATAATGTATCTAATATAATTGCAAAATACTGACCATCATCTTTTTACTTAATATGTACAAACTGTGAAACCAGTGCAACCCAAACTAACATGCCTCAATAGGCCATTGAAAAATAAAAAAAATAGTCATGGAAATGCATATGGTGTACCTATGGAAATCATAGACATACCAGTATTCTAAGCCCTTAGAAACTCCATCAATACCCATGACTTGCACCTCACGTAACCCACATCCTCAACTCCTTAATTCCAACCCACCTCAAAATCTCGCATCCATCAATTCTCATGATGCTAAACATAGAAAAAACCAGCACCCACATTGCTCATGTATAGAACCTAGTGCCTCAAACTATATATATATATACATATATATATATAATTTATCTGATATAATTCCAAAATACTGACCATCATCTTTTTACATCATATGTAAAACTTGTGAAACTAGTGCACCCCAAACAAACATGCCTAAATAGGCCATTCAAAAATAAAAACCAAATGGTCATGACCACACATATGGCATACCTATGAAAATCATAGAAATACTAGTATTCACAGCCCTTAGAAGCTCCATGGTGTAAAACTGGCCTAAAAGTTGATTTTCTAAAGCCTAAACTACCTGTAGTGCTACTCTAGGCCCCGACTATTAACCTTAATAATAGGTCTTTTTATCCCTTCCATGACCTCTGCATGCATCTGAACCTCAACTTCTGTCACCTGGTATTAATCATGAATCGATATCAAAAGCCCGTGTCTGCCCCTGAACATGACCTCCATCTAAATGATAAGGCATCCTGCAGAACATCTTGAGATGTATGACCTACCCAAATTCCCGACACTCCTTTGGAGGCCACTCACACTGAGTCCTAATATGTATGGGCTACTCAAACTGAATGAAGACAGTAGAATACCCTCTAAGAGGTGGTCTGATCGAGTCATTGGCCTTACTGACCTACTATAACTCGTCCCGAACTCATTTCCTACCATCATAAACATCACTAATGAAGTCACCTAAAGATGCTTCCTTGTTTGAGTAAGACCTGTACATCATATTTCCCTGGGATTTGAGAACTTGGTTCACTACCTCTAAGAATGAGGCTAATCTAAAAATGTTTACATGCACCTGAATTTCATGCTAAACCATCCTCAATGTGCCTCATATTAGAGGTAACATTACCCCCATACTGGATGTGAAGCGAGATAGTTCAATGAACATTGCTGCATAGTCCATGATGGACATGTCGCCCGACTGAAGGCTTAAGAACTCCCAAGACCTTTCAAGCCTTAGTGTCTCTAAAAAGAAGTGATCGTTGAATATGACCTCAAAATACTTTCAGGCGAATCCATCGTGTCTTCCATCTTTCACATGCACATCGTACCAGTTCATAGCTATCCCTATGAGCATGTATGTATCCAGATTCACCCTCCCACCTAGTGGAATCTTGAGCTACATGAAAGTCATCTCCATGTTCTCAATCCATTTTTTAGCCTCTTGTGGATAATAAATAAGTAGTAGCACAATGAAATAAATAGAAAAACCACTCTTATAGTTCTCAATAGCCACCCAAAATTGTCACCTACTTCAACCATCACTAGAATCTCAGAAATAAAGTAGGTCCTTAGACCATAGACCAATGTACCCCTAATGTCAATAGACTTGGTGAACCCTCAGGCTCTGCCTCAATAAGGTAACCCGAAACGTCATGCCTCCACACACCTCATGTATCAATATAATACCATCATCCCAAGGGCATACCCAAAAAATCCACCGATCCATCAGACCCTAGGTTGAATTCCCACATCATCTCATAAACCAACAATTAGTGTCATAATGATTCCTATCCTCAGATAAATATACAGGACCACGACTTCAATCACAGTGAACCTCATCCCTAACAAATACCCTCATCACTATCAACTGAAAGATCATCACCCACCACATGACTTTATATACAAATAATCCCCAATCATAAGTCCTATGTCACACTACCGAGCACCTCTACCCACACGGGTGGTCAAAACTACCTCATCACAGAGTCCACCTGTGTGAACACGACTCAATTCTGTGCTTTGTCCATCAAAGGTGAGAAGAAATCACTAAATAATAATTCCTAAGCCACATAAAATTGGCACCTCATGACCCTGTGACCATGTTTCTCAAAACCAATGGTCAATCCATCCAATATCATAGGCCATTCCAAACCTGACGGCCTCACCACCTCAAAAATAAATCCACGACACCCAATCCAGTGGTCAAACCACTTAAGAAAATACAGGCCATCCCAAAAAATATGACCATGTCTTCTCAATTCCTATGGCCATGCTATACCAGTATCTTGAGAAAGGACCATCTCAAAACCAAGGGCCTCAACACATGAAATTCATCAATTCACATTTTTAAATCAAATAATAAATTCAATTTAAATAATCAATTCAATTTAGATGATTGAATTTGTCAATCCAAACATCCATTGATATTTTATATAGAGGTATTGAATGACTCCAATTTGAATAACTAGAAAAATTAAATTAAAACAATTAATATTAAATGAATTAAACACCCCCAATCAATTCACCCAAGGAGTGACAACCTCTAACCCAACCCTTCTCAGATGAAAAATTATTGGGCATTCCCATAGGCACCCCAAAGGATCACATGGTCATTTTGATATAAAGCAAAAAAATAAATGGGAATCACTCAAAATACCCGAATGTGTGATAAAGTCACACCACCCAAATGACCAAAAAAATTAAAGATATGAACCACCTACCTTAAACTCATAGATGTAGGCATGTCTAATATCTATCTCTAATTCGAAGCGGTTTTTCATAGATCTAAGTTTTCATCCAAAACAATGAAAATAAGAAGAAATGGATCAAATAGATTTAGTTCTATGTGAGGTGAAATTAATAAAGGAAAGAGTGGAGGGTGTAGTAATCCTTACTAACATGGTCTTATAGCCACAAATGGATCAAAGGTTGGATGTCAAGTGAGGATATATGAGAAAATCTGACAGAAGGAAGAAAAGTGGGAGAACCCATTGTTGTGCACAACCAAGAAGGGTGATAAGGAGAAAAAATAAGGAAAAATAAATATAAATAAATAATAAAAACTTAAAAAATACCTTGTACATTCCACATGGTTTAACCGCATGGTTTTCCAAACTATGTGTAAGCCATGTAGCCACCACTGGACAAGTTCTCCAAGCCCTCATGGTTACCCTGAACAGTTTACCAAACTGTGAAAAAACCATACAGTAACCCTCTATAAAAAAATTAAAACATCACTGCATGGTCATATGCCCTATTTTAGAGTTTACACAAATCATGTGGAAGTTCAAAACAGGATTCATGGTTATCTTGAAGTGGCCTCACGGTTTACCCTAAACCTTTCACCTAGAGCAACAACTCCAAAACAAGCCATTTGGCCTTAGACACTCCCAAAATTTACTCCAAGACACCCGATTCACTCTCTATGCCTCTAAACCAACACGAAAAATCATATAAATAAAATAGTACTCCCAAAATTTATTTTTAATCAGTGATATAAAAAATGGAATAACCACAAATTGAAAAATTCAAACCAAGAGTGAATATTTACTAGACTCAAAAACTTAGGATGTTACACCCACTGTCCAAAGGCACATAGCCTCACATAGTTAGTTGAATGGTTTGAAAAACCATGTGTAACCCATTAATGGATACTTTCTATGTTTCTCACCTCCTCGCATAACTAGGCCCATAGTTTTTAAAACCTTGTATAGCCTATGTGAGTCCCCTTTACAATTTCTCATTACTTTTTTCATATCAATGAAACTTTCCTTTATTATGTTCAGAAAACCATGTAGAACCCCTATAGGGTCACATTAATGAGGTTAATGGTTAGAACTAATCATGTTTCTCTTATTTACTTTACAAAAAATAGGATTTTGAAGATCAATACTTCTAGAACCCATCTTAACTCCTAATGAACTACTCAAGCCTTAACCTTCATAAAAAATAGTTTTAAATGTTCCGATGCTCAGATGTACATTTAGAAGCCTAGTTCAAGATTCATCCCATACACTAAATAAAAACTTAAAATCATTTGAAATTATTCAACCATTACAAAAACCTAGGATGTTAAATTTTTGGATTTATGAAATCTTGATATACGGGATCATGTTAATTTTTTTAAATGAAATGTTTATGTGATTTTACCAACCTTGAATTTTAGATATTTTCATCATTTGATTTTATTATTATTATGTATTTACAAGAGTGATTTTCCCAAACATTCTTCTCATTCACAATACATACTAAAATTAAAATATTCCCCACTCCTTCTATAATATATTTCTTGGAAAACATGGGAATGTTCTCTATTAGAACATTATTAGTGTCTTATCAAATCTATGACTAAGAAGAATCATTTTTAATATGAATGAGTCATATTTTGTTTCACCATTTTTCCATGGACCGACTTTGAATTAATCCTTTTTAAACCTATAGAATCCATGAATATCCTTGTTAGTAAATTAGTTGTGTTACAAGCCTCTTTTATCCATTACTTCCCCACTCACATTATATTACATTTTATTTAAAATAATAAGTGTTGTGGAGAGACTATACATTATGGATAGGGACATATATCATTGAAGATATTTTCTTGGTTTTCATGAGATTTTTAGAGAGGCCATGTATCATTCACTTTAATTTATCATTATTCACCTATCTTGCTATTTTTATTAAAATGAAATGAAAAAACATTGTGTTTTGTATTGGGAGAATAAAATATAAACATTTATAAACTGAAGATCTTTAGATCATATGTGTTTAGGTGGTAGACGAGAGTTTTATCTAAGGCAAAACTTTTAAAAAGAATAAAAAATAAGAACAATAATAAAGAGAAGAAGATTCATTAATCATTCATACTTTTATCATGAGTTTAAATTGAGATTATTAGTGGGAATAGAGAGATGGCATCTACAAAGGGAAATTTTTCTTAAACATATATTTTGATATAATGTTCTATGATTTAGAGTAAAACCTCATTTTGGAGATTTAATTTTTCCCTAATTTACCCACATACCCTGAATCCCGTGAATCATTAGAACCTAACGATGAAGCTATCATGATTATATATAATTTCTATCTTTACAAAATAGAGATTCTAGATTCCTTGAAACCCAATGGTAAGTGAAATATTATTGAGGTATGTGATGGGATTTTTTTCACAATTTTACCATTATGTTGAGTGGAAAAAATTTAAGTGAGGTAAAATATGAATGAAATGCATATAAATAATGAATTTATAAATGAAAATAGATGAAAGAAAGATTTTGGATTTTTAAAAAGGGAAAAAGTAAAATAGATGGTTGATTTGATTTCTTTTAAAACTGAGGTGTTGATGAGTTTACATGTGTGATTCCAGAACACTTAATTTCCCATTTTATACATTGATTTTATTAACATTGAATTTGAAGCATGGTAATGTGTGGATCCTTTGTAGTATGTTCAGATTATATCCTAAAGGATAAGTATAAATTCATGTGTGGGGGATTTTATATATAAATTTACTACTTTCTTTTAATATCAAAAAGCACTAATTTAATGGATTAAATGATTAATTCTTTCCCAGATATTTAATATAATTTTTTTTTATTTTTGAAAAGATGAAAAAAGTTATTTTAAAGATAAAAATTAGCCAAAAAACAAATATTTTCCTCAAAATATGACATTCCTTGATAAAGGATATATTTGAGATGCTTCTAGCAGTGGAAAATGAAGAAACATGGTGAAATGGTGGTTCCAGAACTTGAAATTAATAATTCATTTCATGAAATAAGTTTTGAACAAAAGATGTTTAAAAGGCAAGGAGGTAAAATAATACATTAACCATTTTATAGAAGATCATAATTTTTCATGGTGTGACATAACATTTCACACTATGAAAATGTATTGATAGACCCATTTATGAATGTTTCTATGAGGATTTCAATAGAAGACCAAAAATTAATGAATCGAGAAACCATTTATCACCTTGGGAGGACCTAAAACTCATAATGGGCCATATTAATAGAGAATTAAATGAAACCAAATCCCATTATGATTATATAAATATAGGAATGTTGTATTTCTTCCAAAAGAAGATTCCAGAGACAAAATCTTGGGGTGAGAAGCTACTCTTTGTAAGGTCCTCACTAGTCGACCTCTCTACTTTCTTTCTCTTTTATTTTTATTATATCCTTCATCCTTAACCTCTCATCACTATGATTAGTGGATAAATCCCTCTATGTTCTATAATTATGTAGATGAAGGGGAAAGTGATTTTGGATTATATTTATTTATTTTATTAATGTTGGGTTTTTGAAATAAATTGTTTTATAATTCCCAATCACTTTATTTTTATTTTAATGACCATTTAATTGAAACTAGAATAACCATTTAAAATGAAAAATTGGTTATCCTTAATTATCCATATTCATTGTGGCATTTAGGTTAACAAATTTTAAAAATGGTATTATGAAAAAATCTATACATCAATTCCCTAAATTACTTGTCCATGGGAGAAGGGTGATTGTCACATTAAGGAGGGGATACCCTAAACATTAGATCTACCTTGACCCAAATCCAACAATAACCATGAATTAATAAAAATCATTTATAAATATAATTAAACCTAAACCCTAAAACTATAAAACCCTATAATTCCTTCAAGCATGATTTCAAAACACCAATATGTATTTATTTCTTACTTTCTTAAAATGACTTTCAAAACAAAAGAATGATTATTTCCACTTTATTAAAATCTATAATAATGTTTTATTTTTTAAAAAAAATCTAATTTTACCATCTCTATGGGTTTGACCTCAACTCACTGCTATCTATATTCAATTTAATTAGTTTAATACATCTATCTAAGTTTTATAATGAATTTCAATTTATACCTATAGGGAATTAATGATTCCCCATGGGAGGTTATATGTCATCATGAATTTCTTCAATCTTTCTTATAATGAAAAATACAAAAAAATTATTTCTATAATAAAGGACCATGGAGAAGTTAATGAATGTAATGAGTTTTTTTTCAAATAATGGTATTAAACATAAATTTTATTCCCCTAGAACACCTCAAAAAATTGGTGTCGTTGAAATATATAGAAGGGCTAAATAATAAATTGATAGAACCATGTTATATAAATATATATTACCTAAGTATCTTTGGGATAAAGATATAAATGAAGTTTTATATATCTGAAATAAAGTTTTAATAAGGCCCATATTCAAGTAATACCCTATAAGTTATAGAATTGGATGAAAACAAAGTTAGATTCCTTAATATGTTTGGATTTAAGGTTAATATATTGGATAATATGTAAAATTTTATTAAATTTGTTCAAATATTGATGAAGGATTATTCCTTAGTTATTATTTTACTATTAAAGCATATATAGTTTTTAATAAAAATTCAAGCATAGTTAAATAATCAATTAATGTTAATTTTTTTGAAAGTTATCATTTTATTCATAAATAAATACTATTAAAAAACATAATTATTCTTTTGAAAATTTGATATTTGATACTCCTAACAACATTAAAAGGAATAATAACAAGTTATATGTTCTAATAGAACCAATTCCAAAAGACAAACTAAATCACCTTAGATAATATTTCATTAAAATTATATAACCTTAAGAGGAAATCCATTTTATTATATTATTAGTGGTTTAAATGAATGTGTTAGGACTATATGAAATGCTATAAATATAGAATAATTATATTCCATTATCTCATATGTCGAACATAAAACTATAAATTTATCATTGAATAATGAAGGTTAAAGTTTAGGCATACAAGAAGAGTTTAACAAGTTTTAGAGAAAAAATATTTGGGAATTAGTTAATAGACCACATTATTACCTTGTTATAGGAATCAATTTGGGATTTTAGAAACTATTGTAATGATACAGTTATAATTTATAGGAATGAGTCTTTGTGAATGGATAAAGGTTATAATCAAGAGGATGTAATATACTATAAAGAAACCATTTCACCTTTTTATAGGTTAGAAGGTATTATAATCTTCTATGTTTATGTATATCATATAAATTTAAAGCTTTTATAGGTAGATGTTAAATAAACTTATTAAAATGGTTGTCTCATGGAAGAAATTTATGTTGAATAAATCATGGTTTTAAAAATATTCTTTTATACAATTTTTTTAAAAATAAAATATTATTTATATGGTTTTAAAGATGAACATAGATTTTATTATGAGTAATAATTTCTTTTATTTTATTAAATTGTTATTCAATTGGTAGGTAATACCTTAATTTGTCATAGACAACATCACATTCTGATTTTTTAGTTCAAATATATGATGATAATGTGTGTTTATATTTAGAAAACTATAAGCTATGTAATTAATTTTCCAACTCATGAAATAGGAGTTTAAAATGAGAATTATGGGTGTGATGAAATTTTTTATTAGTTTTCGAATACGTTGGGATTGCATTAAATCAAATAAAATATAAAAAGAATTTATTAAAAAAGTATTTACATAAAAATAGTAAATCATATACAACTACAATGAGTTTTAATATTAAACTTGATATAGAGTAATCTAGGAAACCAATTGAAAAAACGTTTTATATAGGGATAATTGGGAACTTGTGATGTCTTACTTCCAAATGACCAAATATCCTATTTGTTCTATGTCTTTGTTTTAGATTTCAGGATAACCCCAATGAATCTGTTCTAAATGACACTAAAATAATTTTATAGTGTCTTAAAGGATATATTTATCTTTGTTCTTTTGTTTCAAAAATCACTAAGATTTGATTTGACTTTATATTTTGATGCTAAATTTGGAAGTTGTAGAAAAGATAGATAAATTACCCTAAGGACCTGTCATTTCTTTGAAAAATTCTTAGTTTCTTCATAAAGTGAGAAAAAACCCTATATTTAATTATATATATATAAAAAGTTGAGAATATTATAGCTGGTAGTTATTATGATCATGTTTTGTGGATGAATATAATTTCAAGGACTTTGCATTTAATTTGATCATGTACCTATAAAATGTAATAACTGTAGTGTTATCTATATTTACTAAAATCTTATAGTACATTATAGAACAACACATATAAATTTTAAGAATCATTTCATAAGAGATAATATTAAAAATGGTTTTAGTTAAAATGAATTTATTAACATTTAATATCAATAAGAAAATATATTCACAGACTCTTATTTCTAATAGAATTGAATTTATCAAAATAGATTTGGGTTTATTCAAATTTAAGTGATTTTTATGTTGTTTCTTTGAATTTTCTTAATATATTTTTTACATTTTTGGGGGAAGTATTTAATCATACATGACTTCTGTATGTTTAAATTGAATCTTACATTTATAATTATATTTTTTCGTTTAATTTTATGCAATATCCATTTTTATTCTTAAGTATCCTTTTCTCTTACTTTTTAATATTATGTATGTTTCCACATATATTCAATTTATGTTTTTCATAATATTAATTTGAGTTTATTAATTGTTTTTTAATATTAATTTTTTTTTCATGTATGATTAATTATCTTTATTGTTAAATGTTTTTTAATCATTTCGCATCTTCTATTTATCAATATTCTTTATAGTGATGATTTCTTGATTTCTATCCCAATCATCTATAATTATATTTTTGAATCAATTTCTCCTTGGATTGATGATACAATCTATTTGAAATCAATGATCTAATCTGTCATGACCTGAAATGTACTAGGGCTCGAGCTGGAACTACCCCAAGCCTACCTCCATAGGCCAGGTCATGGAGACTAGTGCCGAAGGCACACAAAACACATGGATTCCTTTGCCTAAGTACCTATATGAACACACAAAACCTACTAGATGAAAAGTGTAGAGGGATAAAAGTAAAAGATAAAAACAATAGAAAAAGTAAACTCAGGCATGCATTGAACACTAAAATGATATAAGTACAGTAATGTAAATAGAAAAAAGGGGAAAAATACCCGCCCAACCAGTACAATGTCCCAAGATGATGGAAAAATAAAAGTAAAGCTGTTTAAGAAGCTTTGATCTGAGAAGCAAACTATGAGCACCACATGTGGCCATGACACCTGTGATCTTTAACTCCCTGATGTCCTGATCAAACAAGTCCATCATCTTCATAAATCACAATATGTGTGGGAAAATCCTATATAGAGGTGAGTATAAAAATACTTAGAAGGATTCCTCGAAGAGGAGGGGGAGTATTAAGAGAGACCAAGGAAGTAAAACAAATAGGAAAAGGTATTGTAAATGAGGGTAGTGAAACCCGACAAGTA
Organism: Viscum album; assembly: GCA_963277665.1. Classification (NCBI taxonomy): domain Eukaryota; kingdom Viridiplantae; phylum Streptophyta; class Magnoliopsida; order Santalales; family Viscaceae; genus Viscum; species Viscum album. The sequence goes on along the minus strand of OY728125.1, from coordinate 181,319,168 downwards.
ATGTGAAGTAAGATCATCCACACAATGAGCTAGAGACAGTGATAATTTGAACTTATCTTAGAGTTTTTTATATCTATAGTTGGAGAGTAGACTCATCCAACCATGAAAAGCTAGATATGGAAAGCGTGTGGAATACCCCACACATCTTCATCTTTCCCAAAAGAGGAATAAACAGAACCCTTAGAGTGGGAACTGCAATAGGGTGTAAATATTTATATTCTTAAACCATAGAAACCCAAACAACATAGAGTAAGGGGATCTCTATCTCAACGATTAGCCTAGGTAAAGAGTCATTAATAGTTTAATGAGTAACCACCATCGATTTACAATGTCCTTATGTCTACCTGAACTGCAAGTCAAAGGGGATAAAACAACACACCTAGATACTATCTGATTTGGACATGTCTGTCTTGTCTGAATTGTTTTAATTCCCATCACCATGATGCATATTGGTGGGGAAAGTACCCCACTTACTCATGAGACCAATGTTACTCCAAAACATGCCTCATCACTAATCCACTGTAAAGAACTCATATCAAGTCGAGGAACCATGCCCATCCTGACTAGAGGATGCCTCTCTAGTGTCGTTGAGGACCCATGCCCTTTCCGGTTAGATGGTTCCACTCCTTTAGGTCAAGGAACCATGCTCAACCCGTATAGAGGGTGCCACTAAAGTAGGTTAAGGACCCATGCCCATCCTGGCCAGATGGTGCCACTCAGAATTTTTTGATATCACCATCTGATCACTGCTATCATCAAACATAGACTAAATATGGATAGAGTTTTAAAAAACTTTCTACATAAATCATACTTTGAAACAGAGGTCACCATTATGTTATACGTGAAAAAACACACAGGATAGGCTATGTATTTTCCCAAAATGGACAACCGATGGAATGATTTCTCTTCACTGAAAGACACCTGACCGGGTCAATGTGGGGCACACATATTGAATTTTAAATTATCAAATTTTTATCAAAAGTTTCCTCACAAATATAGAAACACACTACCATAGACAGTGTATCAATCGGACACCTGTTTTAAAAGATACGGGCATTTGAATCTATAGAAGAGGGTTCTGGGGCTGGTGGATGGACTAGCCGTTGGTCCACCTACCACGAAAGTCAACTGCTGTGGTTATTTTAGTCTTCGGTCGATTGGTCGACCAAGAACATGCCATGTTAGTTGATCATTTTCCAACCTTGGGATGACTCAGGATTCGACCTGGTTTGGTCAGACCCGCAGGGTGGGACCCAACCCCTTTACCCGACCCGGGCCGCTGGCCTGGCCTTCTCAACTGACGTGCTACCGACATCTGGTCCGACCTGTAGTCCAGTTGCTGCCGATGTCAACATATCTGACCATACATATGGTATTCCTAGTGGCGGTCACAACATGAGTTCATGCGGAACAACCCTGCCCGAATGACAGTCGTGCCACATGGAATGAACACATCGCAGCACCACCACTACTATGGTACCACTATCGCTCCGCTGACCACCAGTGGAGCGGCTGGCCACCGACGCGCAAAAAGTCTATTCCATGGACCACCCGGATCGATCTGGTCACCTGGTCATTATTCTATTAGTGTATTAGGTACCCCTATAATGATTCCTTCACTGAAACAACCTTATATATTCGATACCCCCAATGATCTCGCATTCCCAAAAGTTATCGGTAGAAAACTTGAATAAAGGGACAATAAGTACAATTTAAAAAATGATCAATGGCTGTGTTCATGAGGCCATTGATGATTTGAGGATAGAATAATAGTTAAATATCCTTAAATTGAGTAATAGAAGGAAAAAATGAAATGGAACTCAAAAATGCAATAAATCCCACCTCGATCCGGCCGTTTGTTGTAGGCAATTCGTCCACTACACTCTTTCTTTGACCCGCTGATGATTTGTTTGAGTTTTCTCCTTTTTCCAGTATAGAATGACAAAGAATGAATAGAGAGAGAGAGATAGATCTTAGAATTTTTTGAGAGGGAGGGAGATTAAGTTTTAACCCAAATCTGAATCACGTAACCCTATTTATAGCCATCCGTCTCGGCGTAGAGAAAATTAAACCATCACGACCTCTAATTTTATGTCATACCTAGGAAAAAAACTCCATTATGAACTCAAAAGAGGTCTCATATTTTCAATCCATGACTCCATTTTAATGTTATTTTTCCATGACATCAGGGGTAAAAAAATATGTTTAATTACAATTCTTCCCTTCGATAGCGTTTTCCATAGGAGTCCCGCACTGATGAATTTTATACCCCACCTAGGGTAAATGACACATTTTAGACTCAAATGTGGCCTCATATTTTTGATTTGAGATATTATTTTGGATTTATCCCCTTTCCATTGTTTGAATAGTAAAAAATATACTTGAATTTTATATAATTTATTACGGGACGACTAGGCCTCATAATTTCCTATCGTCTAAGCGTGTAACTCTAGAAAAAAATATAATTTTTTTCAAAGTGTTACAAGGCACAAAATTGGTCTCCACATCATTCCCTTTTACAATATTTTCATCCCTAAAAAGAAAAAACTACAAAAACAACTCAGGATATTGATCAATATGCTCTCCCATTCCCAAGAACTCTCCTACATGTTTCCATGCTGCCATAAGATGAGAAAAAGGGGAATGGCCCTTCCACACAATGTTTTCTCCTACAAATCCTCAATCAAAACCAGGTGCTCCACAATGGTTGCTTCATCCTCGATGTCCAGATTTCCCTAGTCGATGATGTTCATAGAATCATGCACATATCACCTCAGCTACAACACATAGAAGACATCGTTCACCCTCTCCTAGTGGGGGGGGGGAGGGAAAGGTGATAGGCAACAACGCTAACCCATTGCATGGTCTCAAACAACCCAATTAACCTTAGGGATAAATTTTCACCACAGACAAAACTACACATTCTGCATCATGGGGAGACTCTCAAGAAGATGTGTTCTTCCTTCTCAAACTCCAAGGGCCTACTGCAGTGATATTGATATGATTTATATCTACTATGGGATGTCTTCATCTATTCATAGATGACTTGCACCTTCTCCGTCATGGATCGTACCAACTATGGGCTCATGAGAGATGGTTCTCTAACCTCCATCCAACATAAATGTTACCTGTTTGGTCTCTCGTATAGGTCCTCATATGTTTCCATGCCAATGGTAGAGTGGTACCTATTGCTATACAGAAACTCCACTAAAGGCAGGTGATCTTCCCAGCTCCGATGAAATTCTAGTATGTAGGCCCTCATCATATCCTTCAGTACCTAGATAGTGAACTCATTCTATGCATTGGCCTGGGGGTGAAAGGCCACCGTCATCCACAATAGGGATCAAAATTCCTTCTATAGGTATCTCCACAGCCATGACATAAACTACACATCACAGTGAGAGAAAATTGTCGAGGGTACCCAGTGAAGGCGGATGATCTCCCACAAGTAAAGTTGCCCCAAAATCTCCACTAAACTCTTCTCCATGATAGAAAGGAAGTGTTATGACTTTGTGAGTCAGTTCTCTATCACCCAGATGAATTCATGGACCTTTGCTATTCACAGAATCCCTGTGACTAATTCCATGGATATGCCATCCCAGTTTCACTCCAATATGTTGAGAGACTGCAAAAAACTTACTAGAACCAGATTCTCAACCTTCACTTGCTGATTGATAAGGCATTAAGAGACAAACTCATCAATACCTCATCTCATGTTGGACCACCAAAATTTCTACTGTAGATCTATGAACATCTTCCCCACACTGGGATGTACAACTAAGGGTAAAGTATGGAACTCCCACATCACTTCCTCCCTCATCGTAACTAGAATCACTATTTTCCACAGGAACAAGATCTTGTGATCTCCTTCAGAATACCCATAAGGTGAATTGCCTATGGTTATTTGGTTTCACAGAACCTCAATGTTGATATTTACTAGCTGGGACTCTCTCACATTCTCATGGAGTGAAGGATTTAGCAAAATCTACTATAGAAAAGTTGTTCCCTTCTAATCCACCATGGTCAGTTACAAGGAAACTAATTTCTCTAAAGCTTCCTGAAATAGGAAATCCTGGAACTTCCTATTAAGGGAATTGGATACAATGTTTTCCTTCCCCATGGTATATATGATCTCAAAGTCGAAGTCCTATAGTAACTCCAACCAATATCGCCTCCTCAGATTCAGATCCATCTAAGTAAAGATATACCCAAGGCTCTGGTGGTCTGAGTAAACCAAAAATCATTATCTGAGGAGGTAGTGTCTCTAAATCCTCAGGTTGAAGAATAAAATTGTGAGATACAAGTCATGAGTCACATATTTCTTCTCATGGGATCTCATCTAGCTCAATCCGTACACGATGAATGCCTATTGTTGCATCAAAACACAACTGAGTCCCGCTCCTAAGGTATCATAGTACACTACGTACTCAACACCCTCCTCTAGATGTCTTAGAACTAGAGGGCCCATCAAACTATACCTAAACTCTTAAAAGGACTTTAGGAACTACTCAAACTAGGTAAAAAGATGTCCCATCCATGTTAGTGTTTTTAATGGGGATACAATACTAGAGAAGTCTGCAACAATATCTGGTAGTACCTAGACATACCAAGAAAAATCCCCACCTTTAACATATTCTTGGGGGGTTTTTAAGAAGAAACATTATTGTTCTTTATAGGATCCATGGATAAACCCTATTCAGAGATGACATGCCCTAGAAAGTGAACCTCGTGTATCAAAAACTAACACTTCAAGATATTTCCATAAAGCTGGTCCTCTTAGAGTAAATATAGGACCATCCTTAAGTGCCTTTATTTCTCCTCCTATGACATAGAGTAATAGAATATGTCATTAGTGATGATGAAAAAGACTAGTCCATGTATGGTTGGAAGACATGGTTCATCAAATACATGAAAACAAAAGGGGATTTTTTCATGCTGGAGGGCATCACAAGGAACTTTTAATGCCCGTATCAACATTGGGAGGACAACTTCGGAATATTAGCGTAAAAAACCCATAGATAGTGGTTACTAGACCTCATATTGATCTTGGAGAACCACCTCACACCTAATAACTGGTGAAAGAGGTAATTGTTCCTCGATAAGAGTTACTTATTCTTTATCATGGTCTGATTTAGGTGACGATAATCCACAAAAATCCACAAAAAACCATCATCCTTCTTCACAAATAGAAATTGAGATTCCCAGGGGGACACACTGGGCTTGATGAAACGCTTATCATGAAAGTCCTACAACTGTAAACATATCTCCTGGAGCTGAGTGGGTGGCATATGATACGCCGTAGAAGATATCAAGGCTGTCTCTGGTTTTAAATCGATGTAAAACTCCAACTGTCAACTTACAGGTAATACCAAGACATCTTTAGGGAATACTTCCATGTAATAATCCACAACTGAGGGACCCCAAGTTCTTGAAGATTCCACTAAACCAAGGGTTATACTCCCCATATGATGGGAAAAAGGCTAGTCTCTTACACAAAACACTTTCCTACCCCAATATGAGGCATATTTTACCAAGAATGGTAAACCTAGTCCACTCAATATGTAGACATGTGACAAGCCTGTGGTGACATTCAATCTGGGCTCAAACCATAGAAATCCAATCCACGCCCAAGATGACATCATAAGAATATATAATGATGAATAGTAAGTACCATGTGAATATTTATCCTCCAAACAAAATATCTCATTTTTGTTGGATAAAAGATAAAGAAGAGTCACTTCTTATAGGAACCTTGAGACAAAGCTTCTATGATAGTTCATATACTAGGATCTCAAAATCCCATACCAGGAGTAATGAGATAAAATAGTGGTTAGCACTTATTTTTACAAATACTGATGCAGGAGTAGAATAAAAAAATATTATACCTTGGATAATCTCATGTGGTGGAGGATAAAAAACATACATCACCTGAAGCTGTCTGCATCCCCATCCATCAGCTCCCTAAGCTTGATGTTGGCCGCTCGATGGTGGTGGTGGGTGAAACTCGTAACGCCATACCCCACCAGCCAATCCTACTGATCCTACCCCTCTAACAACTCTACCTCCCTAGGGACCACCCTGATCATGGTGCTGCCTCTACTGTGGTGGTCCACCTCCTACCTGCCCAGGATGTTCAGCTTGTCAGGTCTGGAAATCTCTCACCATGTGATCTCTCCCATAACACGTAAAATGCCACCCATCTCAGGGATGACCCAATGATTTGTGTTGTCCTAGAGATATCTGACCATGTGGATGAGGGTGATCCTAGGTAGGCCTCAGGTGTCACAGTCCAACTACCTCATGTTTTTCAACTAATGTAGATGTATCCTCTTCGAAGCGACCAATTCCAGTACCAGGTGACGGGCATCCCTCTTCGAGGAAACTCTCCATCATGAACACCCTCTCTCGCACCCCATCAAAGGTAGGGATTCATAGGGGAACTAATCTCACATGGATATCTTAATGGAGTCCCTCATTGAAATTTCATGCCTTTAAGTAACCATCACAAATAATATCCAAGGATTAGCGTGTAAGATTAGTAAATCTAGCCGTTTATGCATCTACTATCATGCCTCCGTGTTGTAGCTGCAAAATCTTTTGAATCTTGATGGTACATAATCTTGAGGGGAATTACTCCTTGTGAAATAGTTGATGAAACTCATCCCATGAGAGATCTATCTTATCATGCTACTGGGTAACTATACCCAACTAGTGCCCAACCGACCTGAGGAAAAGGCTGGCTTCCAAGGCTACTATCTGGTCTGCCGGTGTTCACACCAGCTTGAAAAGGAAGATCACTGGCTCCATCTAGTCCTATATCGACTGTGGGTATGTATCACCATGAAAATTAATAGTATTCAATGATAGAACTCATGAAGCATACTCAGCCTATGCTCATACTTGGCATGTGCTGCCAGTACTAACAGTTTTCTCACTGGTGGAGGTACTACTATTGGTCCAACTAGAGGAAGGAAATCATGTGACTGCCCCTGAACTATGACATCATCACTCACTAGTTCAGTCATCATGATCTGGAGTGGTTAACCTAGCTGGCTGTCTTTGTGGAGGCATACTAAAATTTATCAACGAGAACTATGATCAGATGAGCACACGCGCGCTCACACACACACACACACACACAAAGAGAAACAACAAAGGGGACCTGACTCGATAAGGGCAGTCAAAGACTCAATCTTATATAATGCATGTACCATTAATCCCTACATGAAGTGTCTTAGAATACTGAGTCGACAAGTGGGTAATTCGGGTCCAGGTGTATGGCTACATAATCTGCCACCCCATCACTAGACTCCCTGGATAAAAGCCCCTCCCAAGACATGCCAACACTATTTCCCTATACCCAACCAAGACATTTTTTGGGAAATGTGCGAACAACATCCCATGGGTCAAACCACCTTTTATACCACTTTATCATGACCCAAACCATAACGGGGCTCGAGAAACACTACCCCAAGCCTACCTCCATAGGCCAAGGGGTGGAGACTAGCACCAAAGGCACAACAAACATGGGGGGACCAGTGCCTAAGTACCATTAGGAACACACATAACCAACTTGATGCAAAGTACAGAGTGATAAAAGTAAAAGATGAAACTTATTGTAAATGTAAACTTATGCATGCATGGGGTAATAAAATGGTATAAGAACAGTAATGTAAAAAGAAAGGAAAAAGGGAAAAAAATACATGCACAACTAGTACAATTTCCCATACCAAATGAAAACTTATGGTAAAGATGTTGAGGAATCCGTACTCCATGAATCCAACGTGGCCCAGACACCTATGATCCTGAGCTCTCTACCATCCCGATCAAATCTTCCCATCATATACATAAATCACAATACATGTGGGAAAAGCCCATGCAAGGGTGAGTATAAACATACTTAGTAGGATGCCCCAAAGAGGCGGGGGAGTAATAATAGATACAAAGAAAGTACACCAGATTGAACAAGGAACAATAAAAGAGTGTAGCTCAACCCAACAAGGAAAGTGAAGTAAGATCATCCACACAAGGAGATAGAGATAGTGAGAAGGTGAAATTATCTATGATTCTTTTATACCTATAGTAGGAGAGAAGACTCATCCAACCTCCAGAAGGTAGACACAAAATGCACATGGTATACCCAACACATCTTCACCTCTCCTAGAAGGAGACTAACTATAACCCAAAGAGTGGGAACTTCAATAGGATGTAAGTATATATATATGATCAAACCAAAGAAACCCAAATGAGAGAGAGTAAGAGGATCTCCATATTAAATCTCAGCCTTGGTAAAGTGCCACCAATAGTTCTAGGAGTAACCACCATTGATGCCCAATGTCTGTACGTCTGCCTTGAACTATAAGTCAAAGGGGATCAAACACCACACCTTTGATACCTCTTTGCTACGAACCGAACCGTACCAAGGAATGTGCTGAAACTGCCCCAAGACTGCCTCCATTGGCCCGGGGGTAGTGACTAGCACCGAAATCACAACAAACATGGTGAGGAATTTTCTGAATTACCTATACGCACACACACATCCAACTCAATGTAAAGTGCATAGAGAGAAAAGTAAAAGATGAAACCTGTATTAAAAGTAAACTCAAGCATGCATGGACCACTAAAAAGATATGATTAAATTATTATAAATAGAAAAGAAAATGGAGAAAAAACATGCCCAACCAGTATAGTATCCCAAACTGATGGAAAACTGAAAGTAAAGCTACAGAGAAAACCCTACCCTAGGAATCCAACTATGAACACCACACCCGTCCCAAACACATGCGATCCTAAACTCACTGAAATCCCAATAAAACCTATCCATCATCTTGATAAATCATCATACGTGCCAGAAAATCCCATTTAGGGGTGATTATAAACATACTTAGTAGGATTCCTCAAATAGGAAGGGAGGAGTAAGAGATACAAAGAACGTAAAACAGACAAAACAAAGTACAATAAAGGAGTACAAATCAACCCAAAAATAAATGTGAAGTAAGATCATCCAAAAAGGAGCTAGATATGGTGATAAGGTGAACTTATCATTGAGTATTCTCTATATATAGTAGGATAATAGACTCTTCCAACCATGTGAATCTAGACACAGAAAGAACGTGTCATACCCAGCGTGTCTATTCCTATCCCGGTAGGAGAGTAACCATAACCCAAGGAGTGAGAATTGCGATAGGTTATAAATAAATATATATATATATATATATTCTCAAACCCAAGAAACCCAAATGAGAGAGAGAAAGATGATATCCATCTCAAAGCTCAGCCCAGGTAAAGAGTCACTAATAGTTCTAGGAGTAACCACCATCGATTCGCAACATCCGTATGTCTGCCCTGAACAGCAAGTCAAAGGGGCTCAAACACCACACCTTGATACTCTCCACTTTGGATGATTCTATTTCAGACACATGGTTTTATGTCTCATCACCTGGACGCGTCTTGGTGGGTAAATCACCCCTTTTACTCATGAGTCCATGGTTACACCAAAACATGCCTTGTCACTGATCTTTAGTAAAGAAGTCATATCAAGTTGATGACCCATACCCAACCCTTCTTGAGGGTGACACTATAGAGTCATCAAGGACCCATTCCCATCCCCGCTGGAGGGCTCCAATCTTGTAGGTTGAGGACCCTTTCCCATCTTGGATGGAGTGTGCCCCTTAGAAGTCCCTGATATAATTGCCCGATCACTACTTCCATCGAACACTGCATGAGGATGCGTCAAGTTTAGAACACCTCACTTCATAACATGGATGTTGAAACAAAGTCCACCCTAATATTCTATGAGGAAAAAATGTAGTATAGACTATGTATTTCCCCAAAATGGATAACAGGTGGAAAGGGTGATTTTACCCATAAGACACTCGAATGGGTCAAAGTGTGGCCTGCATGCCAAATTTCAAATTCTCAAATTTATTTCAAAAGGCCTATATTAAAGAGAGGAACATTCTTCCATAGAATTCACATCAATAAAATGATCGGTTTAAATGATATGGGAATTTAAATTTGCAAAAGAGTGTACCTGGGTCGGTGGACTGACTCGTAGTCGGTCCACCTACTTCAGCGGTTGATCGCCGCGCTCGGTTCGGACCATGGTCGACTGGTTGACCATGACCATGCCATGATAGTTTCCATAATAGTTGACCTTGGATTGACCTAGGATTAGATCTAGGTTCGACCCACTGGTTGGGACTAGGCCTGAGCCACTATCCCAACTCAGTCACCTGGCACGACCCGACCCACTTCCAACAGTGTGTCTGGCCCGCGGTCTGGTCTCCGCTGATGACAACATGGATGACCAACCATGCATGATTCTCGGTGGTGGTTTCCTCCTAGGTTCACGCTGTGCAACCCCACATAGTCGACAACTGAGATACGCGTCATGACCATGTCGTGGTGCCTCCACTAGTTCACAAACCACCGACAGAGCAGCCTACCATTGGAAGTCACACCAGTGGCACCCCAACATTCCGTTCTGTAGACCGCCATGCTCTATATGGTCATTCTGTCATGATTCTATCAGAAGATCGAGTACCCATACGATGAATCCTTTACTAAAATGACCTCAGATCATTGATTTACCAGTGATCTCACACGCCAAAATGCTGTTGGCAGAAAACCTGAAGGACAGACCGAGAATGACAATTTAAACATAGATCAATGGCTATGTTTGTTCTTCCATTAATGATTCGATGACTGAAACAAAATTAAACATCAAAGAATTTAGTAATCAATGGATAAACTCAAATAGGACTCAAAAATGTGATAAATCCTATCTCGATATGGTTATTCGTTGTAGGCGATGTGTCTATAGTGCTCATACTTCGATCTGATGAAGATTTAGAAGAGTTTTCTCTTCATTCAAGCGAATATCGATAAAGAATGACTAGAGATAGATTATTAATTTTAGATAGAGAGATTTGGGTTTAAACCTAATATGAATCACTCAACCCTATTTATAGCCATCCCACTTGGTGCGGAAAAATCTAAACCGTCACACCCTCTCCTTGTATGTTGTGACTAATAAAAAAACCGCATTCTAAACTTAATAAAGGTCTCAGATTTTAAATCTATAACTCCATTTGAATGTTATTTAGCATGACATCATGAGTAAAATAATTACATTTAATTACAATTATGCCCCTAGATAGAGTTTTCCACTGGAGTCCCATGTTGATAAATGTTATGCCCCGCCTAGGATAAACGCCATGTTCTGGTCTCAACTATGGCCTTACATCTCTAATCAGAGCTACCATTTAAGACTTATCCCATTTCCATTGCATTCATAGTATAAAATATACTTAAATTTTATATAAGTTATTCTGGGAACACCAGGACTCAGAATTTCATGCCGTCTGAGCGCCTAACTCTAGAAAAAATATAGAAATATTTCAAAGTGTTACAAGGTGAAAACCGGGTCTCTACATACTCACTTATTTCTTAAATTCAAAACCTATATTCTTGCCTTATTCAATTTTTTAAATGGGTATGTTTAGATGAATGAAGTTTGAATCATCCTATACTTCAAATAAATCAAAGAGATATATATACTAAAATATTTTACCAGGAAAGGCTATTGATATTAAATAGTTAAAAAGGAAAAAACTTATATTAATGAAATATTTGAGTTTTCATAATTGGGAATTCATTTTCTAAATGAAAATAACTCAGTATATCAATGAACCATAAGTTTAAAAAATTTATAAGAATGTTGAGATTTTATTTTGGAGAACAAAGAGAATTTTCAAATCAAATGAAAACAAAAAATATATTTTATTTACATAAGTGGTGATTGCTATATTTTTTTCACTTTCCATATGAAGGAAGGGTTATGTATGATATATATTTATGAGATGAGGGTTAGATAAAATTTGTTGATATAATTTTCTATATATTCAGATCTACATGAATGAATACATAACAATTTAAAGTGTTATTTTCTAAGCATAAACTCATTTGAAATTTTTTTCAGATAGGGATTTCTCAGAGGGAAGGGGAGTTTGAAAAAGTTATTTTTTAAGATATATACCTAATTGGAATGATTTTAAATATCAAAAAAGTTATACTTATTATATTCATGATGAAATTGATGGATCAATATAGCATGGGAAAGTGAAGGATAAAATACTACCCAAATATAAGGGTTGTTACATTATTGACTATGAAGTTTAGACTTCCATTAAAGTAAGAAAGAACCCTAAAATTCCATCACAAAAACACTATATTAGTTATAGTTTTTTATTTTACATGTTATATAAAGATTTAATCCTAAAATGGGTTGGTTCTGAATAAGAAAGATGATGATAAATGTGATTATAAAGAGGAAGATGAGATATCTACTAGAGTTTGTGGAGAGTCTATCAGATAAGATATTATTACTATAAGAGTTACTATTTTTAAAGTAATGTAATCAATAAAAAATATATTGAAGATAAATATACGAGGAGTAAAATTGAACACTTATAATGTTATAGAAAAAACTATTTCTATTAAGATAGATCCTACACCTAAAGACAAAATGGACTATATTGAGTTTAAAAAAAATATATATTTAGAAAAAATTAATTTAGATGTTTAAATTACACCATTAAATGATATTATTGGTTTAGATTATGTTCAAGGTTAGTATTCTGATGCTAGTATGAATATTGATATTTCTATTTGTTCATTTGATACTAGACATGATGTCAATAAGAGGTTAAGTGAGAAAATGAGAAAGAAATTGCAAATTCTCATTTGAAAATTTGGAAAGTTGAAGAAACTAAAAATGTTCATGAAAAAAATAACTAGGTTATTAATGATCTAATTGAAGTTATAGTGGATAAAGACAAAGCTACCATGGAAAAAGGTGATGATGGAACTGAGAATATAGAAATAAAATATAAATGTGAATATGAAAAATATGGTCATGAAGACTTATAATATGAAAATGTAGAATTGGATTTGGAATGTACACCCATTAAAATATAAAGAGTTATCCTTGATGAAGATAATTACCCAGTGGTTTATAAGAATCGACCCCAAATTTCGTATTGGTATATTCTCTCCATTCTAATAGTTATAAAATGAAATTTCAAACTTGAAAGTATATTTGAAGGAAAAATGATTATTTGATGTATTGGAAGGAAACATCTATTTCCATGGAATATTTTGAAGAGTTCAAGTTTGGTTTTATTTCCAAATAAAAAATTATTGAGATACAATAAACGATGATATCTTAGACAAAACTGATTTAGTAGACCACACATATTGAGGTGGATATTTATAAATCTATGATAGGGGGTTTGAAACACAAAAATGTATATTTATTAAATTTGGATTATATAAGTTATATTTAGGACCTTAATGAAAAATTGGACTACGTGAAATGTAATATCATGATATGAAATTTTATATGATATGAGAATATAAGTTATTTTAGAAGTCATTTATGTTATGATGTACTTGAAAAGGGAGTTTTGGATGAAATAATATTGGTAAAATTTATAGAATTTAAAGATTCATATTTCACTAGGCTTTATGCTAGAGGTTTTTGTGATCAGACTCAACAAATAACTATCATGTATTATTCGTATAAATTTTTCCCACTGATGGGTATTTAATCTCTTAGAAACTTTATAGATCTTAAGGCTATAATACAAATACTTATAGATAAGATTAAAAATTATTTTATATCTGAACTGGAATCCACTTATAGTGAGGATAATGTTCAAGTAATGGATGAAATTTACATTGATAATGATACTTAAAATGAGGCAGTAACTATATATATTTTTTATGAAAATACTATTATTATTTATTTAAATGAGAGATAATATCTACCACATAGATATTTATCTTCCTGAAGCAAATAAAAATTAATTTGGAACATCTTTAGGTGATATATATATATAAAGTAAAACATTTTTATTGAAAAAATTATTAGTAATACAATATCAAGTGTGTTTACTAAGAATGGTTTATAGTAGTTAAGAAATTAATGAAATAATTTTAAAATATCATACTTTGATAGAAAAATTTTAAAATAGATTTAAATCACCCAAAAAAAATTTTAAACCTTTTTATACGTTGTTGAGAATGACTAATGATATTTTCAAAAATCTACTGTACAAAGCATCTGATTAATGGAATATACGAATGTATAACTCCTCAATTGAGTTTATAAATAATAATGAAATGAAGTTAATGTAGGTTTTTTGTTATTACACACTGAGTCATGGATATAATATTCTTATAGAATTCATCATGGATCATATAATTATATGTTGGTTATTTGTATCACTACATTATTTGAGTTAAAAAGAAAAATAGTGTTGGATTACTGATAAATTATATTTTTAGATCCTAAAACCAATCTAAATCTTGCCTTAGGTCCTCATAAATCATTTCATGAATATGAAATACATTATAATTATTTATGATAGAGATGGGTTGTTAATTAGAACCTACACATATATACATTGATGATATACCAATAATGGCATTATTAAGTGCTAAAACTACTACATGTTTTTCAAAAACAAAATCCTATAATTCTAAGATTAATGATTCTAAATCTTCTAAACTAAACATTATTTATCCTAAGGTGGAATTATTTTTTATATATTTTTTATATATTTTTAATCTTTTACATATCCATTTAGACTATATTTTATATTTTTATTCTTTAATAAAATTAAATTAAAGATTTATACTCATTATAGTGTTATATTCATAAAATATTTCATTTAGTATATAAAATTAATTGTTCTAATTATTTTCATCAACATTATTTTTGATAACATAAAAAGGGGAAGAATGATATTAGTAAAGAAAAATTAATTTAATTTTCTAATTATATAGTTGTTATTATTAATTATTTATTATATATATAATTTTTAAATTTTTGGGATTATATTTTATTAATTTTTTCATCATAGAAAATATAGATATGATTGTGTAGTTGTTTTTCTCTAACATACCCTAACATATGATTAGTTTTAATTATCACAAAAACAAACTTTTATTTTTTTGATGAATTTATTTTGAGTTGTTGATAGATTTTTTATTAATTTATTAAATAATTTTACAATTTTAAATTAAATTTATATTATCATTGTTGATGTTTTTTTGGAGAAAATTTTACAAATATAAAACATTACGTGAATGTTGGATTTTTCATACGTAAGAAGAACATTTTCGGAACTAATCTTATATATACTATTTTTAGAGTAAAATATATTAAATAGTAATAAGTTATTCAATTATATTCCATATAATCAATATATTTCATAAATAAAATCATTTAAGTATATTATCTTAAGTAGAATGGTTTTATTCATATGTGAGATGTATAAGTTTCAACTTATTCTTACCTAACAAAATTTCTTCAAAAGTATTGTTTTATATGTAAATAGTTATATTCTAAATTTATTATTATACGAGGAATGTATTATTATTACATGAGATTAGTGATTCATTTTTTCATATGTAAACATCAGGTTATATTCCTAATTTATTTTGAAAAATATATTATGTAAATGAGGAAAATGATATTATTTATACAAAATTATTTTTTTAATATATTTTCATAGAGATTATTGGTATTTGAATTAAATAAGAATTATTTTATTAAATTTTAAATGGTTAATTTTAAAAGTCATTACCTTTCTGATATGGTTTGACTGGGATTATTTTTTACTATTATTATAGAATACCGTAACTATTTATATTGTGTGTGGAGTTATTTATTTTTAGGGAGAAGAACAATGGAACCACTGAATTGATTGGATTTGTATTGTTTTTTATAATATAAAATATTGATAGGGATGGATTATATATATTTGAATGTTTTATTAACAATACACATGAAATTATCCTATTCCTGAATGAGTATTCACTATTGTAGTGATTTTTTAGAAGTCTTACTTTCCTTTTTTTTCTATATGATTTATGATTGAAATACAGAAATAAAAGGAGGTAGAAATTGAAATGATAATATTAATTATTAAATATTACAACTATAGTTAATATCACTCTATAACTACTACAATTTAGAGACATATTTTATAGAAATTATTGATATTTCATGAATTTTGTTTATTCAAAACTATGTGCTACACATCTATCTATCAAATTATAAATCTTTATATATCCATGTTATACTCAAGTTCCTATAATGTTGGATCAAGTTTTTGCATTTTTTATTTTCTTTAAACCCATTCCAAATGTTCCTAGAACACTATATACATTTTTATCTATATCAATGTTTTATTATATGTTATCATCTAAAAGACACCATATTATAGACATAACTAATCCATTGTGTGTTGTTGTTCTGATATAGTATGGTTCATTTAGTAAATGAAAAATATAAAAAACATGAATAGATATATATTAATCTTCTCACATTTCAATGAACCTTTTGTCCACTAAATTATATTATTAACATTCACTATGATGTAGTGTATTACAAAATATTTTAAATTTATTATCTCTTACTCAAATAGTATTAACCATTAGTTTTTTTCTCCTTGAGAATAACATGTGAGGTTTTTTATTTTAAATAAGACTTTTATCATGTATTTTTTACTCATAGATATTTATATATAATCTTTTATTACATCCTTTTCTTTATTAGAACCATTATCAACTCATTCAATGAGAATTTTCAAAGTAAACCATAATGTAATAGTGAACCACCATGATATAAATAATCTTCCAAAGAACATATTCCATATATGCAATGGATTGTTATTACTAAAATAATAATTTTACATTCAAATATTCTTTAGTTATTTTTATACACTAACCACGACATGTTTTTTGTGGGAACAGAAACATAGTTTATGCCACCTTAGTGCTTCTTTATTCATTCAAAATAAACTCATCTCCAATAAGAATCTAAATACTACATGATCATATTTTCAATAAATAAAACCTTAAATACCCATTAAAATACACAAATAAATCATCTCAAGAAACTTTTCATAAAAATTTTTCATTGTAAAATTAATATAAACACTACTCTATCAGATAAAATGATGTTTTTGAAAGTTCTCCAAACCTCAGTGCAATGATAAAAAAATATTAACTAATTCTAAATTGAGGTGATTTTAGATTCTACTTTATAAATTCACTTAATTAGGGTTCTTTAATATCCAATTTATTACCAATATACCCTATTTTACTTGTTTCAAACATGTTAAAAATAAGTAAATTTCTCCAATAATAGGATAAAACAACTCATGTCTCCACAAGAAAGTTACTACCCCCTTCCCCCAATTGTTTTTATGTTTAAAGGTTTATAATCTCCCAAATTTGAAATAATATCTCCAATAATATTCTACCCATTAAAAAAATTAAAACATATGGAATTATATAATAATTCAAGTTACTCATAGGTGTTTTGGGAGAAAACTAACACCCTAAAAAAGTCTTACTTTTTTGAATATGTCCTTTATTTGGTGCTCTAATAAGATATACACTTCGTTTTAAATTATTGAAAAATATTCCAAGATAATCTATCTATAATCCACTTTCTCATTAATGGAGTGATACTTGATGTCAATATACTTTAACCTTGAATGTTTCACCAGATTGTTTGACAAATTGATCATGATATGATTATAATGCCTAATAATCAATGGGTATGAAACATTAACCCGTATGTATTCAATTTATAATTTAATCTATATTAGTTGGGTTATGTATTGAGATGATACAATAAATCCAAATTCTACCATTCTTAATGTGTCTGGATTCAGAATATTAGAGTTCCATGTGATGTAACTTCTTCTGATAAATAATTCTCCTTTATAGATTTACTGATGATATCTAATTTTTTTCCTAATAATCTTTTGAAAAATTATAATGCTAAAAATGAGTTTTTATTATACCACAAGAAAATAATTTTAGTTCCTCTAACATAGTAAAAGATCTATTTTACTTCCATAAATTAAACTCCTTAGTATTTCTTTTTAATCATGAACACATAGTAATAAAAAACAATATATGGTCAAGATATTGTCAATTAATGAAGGATTTTGATATGTATTTGAAGCTATTTTTTTCCTAGATTCCTTTTTTTATTCATCTAAGGATAATTTGACACTAATTTTATATAATTAAATAGCTCACTCAATTCTTACATTTCATACATCTTCAATAATTTACATGCATATTTTCTTTAGATATAATGATATAACTAGTTATATTCATGAATTTAAGTCTCAAAAATAATGTCATATCACCAATCATAAAAAATTGGAAATAAATTTTAATTTTTTAGTAAAAACCTCATAGATATTCTTCTTATTTATAATAAATTTCTGTCATCAACATACACAATCATAATTAGTGAATTTTTATTATCTCCATTGACATGAATATTTATTTCCACCTTGAAATTCATGAAATTTACGATCTTTAAGATGTTTGATATCTTTGAGTTCTATTTTTAGGGAAAATATTTTATCCCTTACAATGTTTTATTTACATTAAAATATTTACAAACATCACCATTAATTATAAATCCTTTATTTTTTCAATGTAATATTCCTAATCAAATTCACTATTTAGGAATTATGTATTGACATTCATGTAGAATAGTTTTTAATTCTATTTTTCATAAATAAAACAAAAAATAAATTTTTTTTCAGATCCATTATTACTTTTTCTAAGGATGTTTTTAGGATCCATATTATTTTTAGTTTTAGAACTTAGTTCCTTATTTCACAAGACCTTCCTCAACACAGGAAATTTTATAATCAACATTAGAGTCTTAAAATTATACTTCTAAAACCAAATATCTCCAATGCTATTGATCATAAAATACTCAATCATCTCCTATGTCATCATCAATAGGTAATTTTGTTCTTTATATACCATGATCCTCCATGATAATAAAACTATATTTTTTTATAATTTTCTTCATTTTTTGTTATGGTATAGATAAATTCTTTCACTGAGAGTATATATAAAAAATATCCCTTCATCAATCTATAATAAAAATTTTAAAAATATATATTTTAATATTGACATAGATTGGGTAACTGAATAAATTCAAGCTATTAATGTTGGGTTTGTTCCTTTTCTACATCCTATAATAAGTGTTGACTAAATATGATAAAAGTAGCCATAAATTGAGAATATAGAAAATAATTATTGTATCTTGTCTCTAATATAATTATGAAGTTCCATGATATGATAACATAGTTATCCTTATTTCCACCAAACTCTAGTTCATCCTTTCAAATAATACTTTTTTAAGGGTGTGTATGGAGTACTATATTCATACCATATGTTATTATGTTCAATATATTTATCAAAATCTCAATTATTATATTTTTATCCATTAACAAATTGAAATATTTTTAAAACCCATAACATTTAATTTTTAATACACACCAACAAATACTTAAACCTATTAAGTTTTTTTTGATTTAATTGAAATAAATTATAAATAATTCTTATGAGTAAAATCATAAATGAAACTAATAAAGTACTTATAATAGTTGTTTCATTTACATATCATAGGGGAACACAAATCCAAGTCTATCAATTAAAGTAGAATATTTATTTTGATTTTTATGAGATTTTAGATTTTTCTTGCTATGTTTCCCTTATAGAACACATAACCTCTATTTTTCTCATGAATCAAATTTTTTAGACTTCTTATTGCTTCATAATTAATGATATTTCCTTTCTATGTTGACCTTGAAAAACAATTATTCTATAAAAAATATAATTCAATTCTTTCACACTCATCTAGAGGTGTTTTTCTAATTAAAAATTTGGAATTAATTTCCCCTTTTATATTATCTCTTAATTATTATTATCATATAATTTGTCTATTTAATAATGTATCCATCATTATAGAATGAAAAATCATTACAATTATCAAAATGTTATATATCACTCAATAAATTTTGACTTAACCCACAAAAAAAGAGGACACTATTTGATTCATATATCATTTTACTAATTTTGGTACTTCCAACACATTTTAAATATTGCGATACATAATTTAAGATAAAATAATTCCTCTATCATAGATTTTGATATCCTTCATTTGATTTTTATTTTTGATCATGTGTGATGAGAAGCCACTACCCAATATTAAAGACTTTTATCCTTTCATAGCTATATAATCTACCTCGACCAACATGAATTTATGTCTGTTACCCTTATTATTAATATATATGAAATTTTAATATTATGAGACTAATTTTTATTATTTTAAGAATCTTTTTAGTGGTGTGTCTAAATTGACCACACATCACAAAAGTTTCATCAAGAGAATAAAAGTGTTGTGCACATTCACATTATCTTTTAGATACTATCTTGGATAGAATATCGTATCATAAAATTTTAACCAAATAAATTCATGGAATATATTTGATTAAGGGAGTGACATACTGTAACAACAAACATATTATTTCATTAGATGCAATCTAAACTAAAATTTCTTTCTTTAAACAAAAATATATTTGGTTAGAAATATTATTCTTAAAAATATTCCTGTCTATTTATTTTTTGTATTAAACCTTACCAATTTTGTTCGAATTAGTCATTCTTATAATAACACTTGTCTAAATTTTATTGGATATTTTTATTATCCTAAAATTGATTCATTTTATAGACCACACCATTTTTATTTATTTGTACCGCCACAAATTGAATTGGAAATTGATGTGTCTCTTTAGGTGAAGTGATCACCTTCTTCCTCCTATTATAGTTTTTTCAAAACATTTGTTCTCAAGATTTATTGTTCAATATGATTTTTATTGTAAATACAAAAAAATATAAATTTTTTACAGTAGGAACAAAAAATATCTCCATTTATTTAGAAGATTCTCTAATTTTAATGAAAATGTTTTGCAATTCAAATTGATATTTATGATGGAAATTTTTCTTTTAAAAAAATTTCATAATGGAATTTCACTTATCGATTCATGGAATATTTTATGGTAATATTAAGAATATTTTATTTTAATTAATTAATTTCATTTAGATCACCTATCTTTCTTAAAACACTATTTGTCGTCTCAAAAATCTCTTTGAAATTTGATTCATTAAGGGATTTCTTCAGTGATGCATTATCAATAATCAATGATTTTTTTCTCATTCAAAAACCATGATATGTTTTAAATAAAATAAGATCTATATTATATATTTAAACTACTTTAGTGTCTTCCCATAACTACTCTACCCATCACTAATACATTCATCTTTATTAGAGGGATTATTGGACAATTTTTATTTTTCATAAAAGCTAGAAGTCCTTCAACCACGAAGTACACTAAATATTTTTTCACAATACAATATGAATAAGAAAGAAATTCATTATATATGGTTATTATTCTATTCATTTTATTCCCTCACCTTTTATTACTGAATTATTTTCATGATGTTTTAGAGTTAAAGTGTGATTTCAATAAATTTTGTTAATATTTTTTAAATAAATTAAATTATGAATTTAATTGACCTACATGATTTTTGGAATAATATTAATTGAAAAATAATGATAATTATTTATTTTATTATTGAAAAGGAATAAAAATGTGGAGATAGAGTATAACTTGACTGTTTTAAAAATTGTAAATGATGTTATGGTGTTCCGAAAGATATATTGTAAGAATTTGGAAGTTGGGTTTGAAGAAGAATGGATGTGGATATAGTTAAACGATTGAATATTTATGAGTTATTAATGAATGTTTTACGATAAGAATATGAAGTAGACAAAGAAACATCTTGATGTTACTTCATATCAAGGTCATGATATGAGTGTTAGAAGTGTGTCAATATGATTCTATAATTTTATATTTAAATTTAATATTGTACAGGTTTCAAGATATTTTCTAAGTCCAAAAAATATTGTTCAATTTGAATCTCATAAATTTGACATGTGATCGTAAGGTTCATTTTGTGGTAATATCATGGATACACCTTGTGATCCTAAGGTTTATTTCATGAAAAAGAAAAGTTTTTAAAGTTGATCAATAGACTTTATAAGGTTCAATAAATAATTTTTACATATAAAATAAACATTTTAATGTTCATTTTAAGGTTCAATATGGTATTATTATGGTTTAAACATGACTTATAATTGTTTATGTGGAACTTAATAAGGTTCATTGAATTTTGTAATAATATAAATTTAAAGGTTGATCAATAGAAAATTGATAATGTTCATTTCCTTAGAATTTTCAATGGATTACAATAAATATTAGAATAAAATGGTTTTATTAATCTTGAAATATAATTAATAACATGAAAAACTAAACATGGAGAGAATCAAGTTGGTATAGATAGAGGATTGCGTTGTAATTTTTTTTTATGAATTAAAATTTAATTTTTGTGATATATATATATATGAATGTGAACCAGTTATAGGAATCCATATTGATTTTAAAATAAATTATAAATCATAAATTATGTTTTATTATGAAGATATAAACTCAAAGATTTAATTTTATAAATAAGTACCACAATTTATGTGGATGATCATGATGATTATGAAGAATGAAAAGCATAGGATTTTATAGTTTTTATATATTTAAAATATAGAATATCTCTAATATTGAAATTATTAATACTGTTAATTGAGAATTATATTAACTTTAATGATAAAATTTTGATACTGATATAGGAGGAATGAATAAGGAATATACAAAATCAATATAAATATGAGAGATAATATAATTATCTTGTGATGCTATTACTATTATTCATGTTTTCTTATATTTAATTTCCATTTTTATACTTTAATAGTAATTCTATTTTCCTCCCTTATTGCATTTATTATACCCTTCAATTATAGGGGTAAAACACTTTAGTGTCTTGTAATGGAAAGTGATCTGATTGTGATGTTTTACTCTTATACTTAACAAATAAAATTATTATTTTTAAATTGATTTCCATATTCCATGGAAAATTATTACTTTAAATACTATTTTTTTTATTATTTAGCACTTTTATGGGTTTCTACCTTGGTTGATACAATTAATATATTCTTAAACAAATTTTATTTTATATATAATAAAATCTGTTAGGCTAAGTGGTAAGTGTTTATAGATTTATGGAACATTTGTGGAAGATATTGAGTAGATATGAAACTGATTATGACCACAAAAACATGATTGGTATTTTCTTAAGTGATTTGGGAGTAGTTTATTGTTTGAGTGTAATTGATACTTTTTTCACACACATAGTAAGGAGGGTTTATCAAGCAGTGATTATGGATAGATTTGTCTTCACTATATCCATATCCTATGGTTAATAATGAAATGATTATAAATTGTATCACTTATAAATTAATAAAAAGTAAAGTGGCATGTTTTAAAGATTATGATAACATCGAAATTGGAAATACACCCCTGAACCCATCACCTTCCATCTTTTTTATTTCAATATAGTTGTTTTAATTAATTTAAAATATGCAAACAAAAAAACCCAATTTTATTGCTAATATTAACAAGTGAATTTTTTCACCCCTCTTTGGAGAAAACCCATGGTTTCTATAGTATTGTATTTATAATAACCTAGGGATATAACCAGACGTTTTCTTATCCATGACCTATGTTTCAAAACCTAATTCTTTTTTTTGGGAGGTAGATCAAAAATAGCTAATTTTTAATTATATGACACATTTTTGTACGGATAACCTATTCTCGCTTGACTTTAGAATTGAGATAGATCTATTAAAAGAACTTTTAAACATAGGGTTATAGAATAATTTTTAGGATATTTCCTTGATAAACTCTTATGAAACTTTAATTATTCACTATATACCTACCATACTAGAAGTAAATCCTAACTTGACTTTGAGAGATCTTTGTTCTCCTTACTTTGTAATCCAAAACAAATAAATTTCCATTACTACTTTAAAAACCAAATTTAAATTAAAAAATTTTCTAATATAGTTATCACAAAGATTATTTGGTCTCATTGGTGATGAAAAAAATAAATATATCAAGTAATTCCCCCTAGTATACTACAAATTAAATCCCAAAGTAGTGGAAGAGGAGAAAGTGAAGTGGAGGGCCTTTCAATTATTATTAGAAGGAGATACTATGGAGTGGATGTATATTTTAACACCATGAGAGATCATTGAGGGAGATAAACTATGAATTATATTTATCTAAATATTATGCCCCACATCAAGATACATAATAATTAGAAAGGAGATCTATGAAATCAGATAAGTATAAAGGGATACATTATGAGTAATTATGAGGTTTAAGAAGACGTGTTTCAATTTTTCTCACAAATACATAGATAAGCATAACTTATATGTCTTATTTATATAAAGTCCCACATGATAGTGATATTAACATACTAGATGAATCATGAGGATGACATCTCATTAAAAAATTACCAGTAGTCTTCAAAAGTATTACTAAAAAGATAACAAAAAATTTACAATATTTTGGTTTATGAGGAAATGTTACGAGAGGGATACATGAATTAAGGTTTACTGACTCACCCCATTTATAGTTAAAGATTATAGATTTTATCATTTTTATTAGATAAATGACTCTTAAATAGTCAAGTAAAATATTAAAACTAGTACGTTATATTGGTTTATGTTCTTCTTCTACTCATTATAATGACCAATGTACTGAAGTTCAAGGAAATGGGAGTTGTGTAGAAAACTATAAATAAAGAAGTTAAAAAACCATATCATGGATGGAGAGAACCTTAAAAAATCCTATTCTGATTTGGGAACAAAAAAATAGACAAAACAATATTATTTAAACCAGTATCTATAACTGAAACACTTATAACAACTATACAAGTATCCCTACAACTACAAAACATAACAACAACCCCCTTTACAATTAAATAAGCCTTTTAATCAGACCTAAACCAGTTCAAAAAAACCTATGTATCACCAACATAATTTATAAGTTAAGTAATAATGGAATGAAGGGAATAAATTAAATAACCATAGTGGAATATTTGTAGAGATATTGTATAAAAAATAAAGAAAATTACAATATAAATAAGTCCCAAACCCCAAGGGTAATGTGATCCTATTAATAACTAGTAGTGGTAAAGAAATTCAAACCATTTCCATATTTTATAACATTTAGAACCATCCTAGGACAAATGAGAATAAAACTAAATAATCTGAATAGAACCCTAAGAACCTATCTTGGGAGGAAGAAGAAAAATTAGAAGAAGAAAATTCTATAGATAAAAAGAATAGTTTAGAATAACCATTAAAAAATATCTGAGAGAAAATTATGTTCTTACACTACCATTATCATCAATAATGATATAATAAAAAAATATATGAATGTTCGAAATTCAAAGATAGACTATTGAAACATTATAAAAAGATGAAATAAAAATCCCCCTATTTGAGTCTCTCAAACAAAATCTAAAAATATAATATGTTCCTCAATGAACCATCCACCAAAAAGAGAATACATCCAAGAGATAAGAGAGTAAGCTTGGCAATAAGTGTTTCCACCTTTACAATCCTCTAACTTACCACAAATTTTATAGATCTAGTGACATTTTTTTATCTGTTTTAAAGTTAGATCTACGTCTTCTAAAAACAATCTGTGTCATCTTATATCCTCTTTCAACTTAATTCCATATTCAATTTTTTATCTCATATGGGATAAATTATTCCCACAAGAGTGGTTTCACAACTTTAAAATAGATCCACTATATTTCTTAATAGATTCTTGGAAGACATGATAGTAAGAGTACAAAATATGATCTTTGCTGCTGATTTATACATGATGAACATAGAGGAATATAAGACACTGTCTGAGTCAACCAACATTGTTTTATGGATCACACTTGAATACAACTAATACCATCAAAAATTGACATCAGGAATCCATCACTATGTATTTTAGAAAGAACACCATCCATTTTAATAACTTTGATTCCATAAAGTACCAACAAGAGGATCATTAGCATCTCATATTTACAAACACTGAGGATGAGGATCTTAATGAAGAATCATATATGTTAAGAGAAATTTTGAATTTGGGATAACATTTAATACATGAAACTTTTGTGATGAATAATTTGAAACAACTTGAAAAATCTATGAAAACCCTAGAAGAAGAATAATAACTGATTTCATTGATTGTTTTAATTATATTTTACAAGACAAGGAAGCTAATATTTCTTCTTATGTGTAGGGAGTCCAATGTATAGAAGTGATAAATAAAAATCTCATTCCATCATTAGAAGAACCACTAACCTTGGAGTTAAAAACCATTATAATTGATATAAAATATTCAAACCCAATGGATGTGAAAAATTTCCAAGAAATTATTTCTATAAATTTTGATTCTAACCAAGAATGAATAATTATAAACATGTTAAGAAAAATTATGAAAACTAAAGGAAATATTTTTGGAGATATCCCTAGGATAAGCCCAAAAAATTTCATGCACAGAATATTACTTGATGAAATTTGAAATCCTATTAGGACACCTCATATAAGAATAAATCCAATAATGAGATAGGTAGTTAAGAAATCTATATAAAAATTATTAAAATCGGGAATTATCTATCCTATCTCTGACTCACAGTGGTTTAGTCCCATTCACATAGTTCCTAAGAAGACTGGACAAACCATAAAAAAAATGAGTAGAGTGAATTGATCCTTATTATAACTGATAATAGTCATGGAGTGTGTGTATATTATAGGAATTTGAAACATGTAACAAGGAAATATCATTTCCCCATTCTATTTATTGACCGAATGTTAGAAATATTAATAGGAAATACTAATTACATTTTTCTAGATCGATTTTTTGGTGCCCATTGCACTTGATGACCAAGAAAATGCAACCTTTACATGTACCTATGATACCTTTCATATAAAGTATTACATTTATATTTTTTAATTAAATGATTAAATTTAAAAGATGAATGATAATAACTTTCTTAGATTATATTGAATACAGATTAAATTTCTTTTCTGAATGATTTTGTTGTATTTGGAAACTATTTTGTTCAATTTTTACAAAACCTAAGTTTTTTAAAACCTACCTTGAGAATAAACTTTTTTTATTTTTTAAAAAATTTCAATTTCATGGTTTATAGAGGCATAGTGATAGGTCATGTTATTTCAATAAAATTAATTTTAGATTTTAAGAAATACATTTCCCTATCCAACCAATGTGAAGCTTATTAGATAATTTCTAGTACATTTAGGGTTTTATAAGAGGTTCATTAAAGAGTTTAGTAGGGATTATCTTCCAATGATCATTTTAGTTTTGAAATGTTCTGAAATTACTTTTTTTGATGATTAGAGGAATCATTTTGTTGAACTAAAGACTAATCTGACCACACCACTATTGATGAAACCACCCAACTCAGATAACCCATTTGAACTACTTTCTAATAATTCAAACCATATAGTGTGAGTAATATTTTATCACTTAATTTAAGGAAGACCTAAATTCATTACATATTCATCAATAACATTGAATTTACACACCACCATTACAAAACCACTATAAACAATTTTTAATTGTTGTTTTGTATTTTGAGAAATTTAGTTTGTATTTTCTCAATACCATGATAATGATATTATCTGATCAAGTATCCCTTAGGTACCCAATGAAGAAGGAAGAGGATAAAATAAGTCTTTTTAGATGGATACTTCTAAAATAATATCTTTATTTAGTGATAAATGATAATAATGGAGTAGATAATCAGGTATCAAGTCATCTATATAGGCTTCCCCATAAAATAAGGTAGAGGTTCTATATAATAAGAACTTCAATGATTATATCTTGGGGAGAATATATATTTAGTTAAATAAGGGACAACTTTTTTATGTTGATATGATCAATTTTTAGGAAACTTATCACATTTTATATAACTTGAACCAGGTACCAATTCTTAGGATGAAATATGAATCATGATTTTATATCTTGGATAATCTATTTCATTTGAAAATATTTAATGATCATATGATCATGAGGTGTTTTAATAAGAGTGTGGTATAGTCTATCCTAGATGTATAATATACTATAGATTGTATAGGGAACTTTTTACATCAATGTAATACTATTAAAGATTTGGAATTAGGAATTTAATGTCCTACATAGTTTAAATATGTCAATTAATTTCATAAAATATTTGATCATTGTTAATCTACTAGAAACATCTTTAAAAAATAAGAAATTTACTAAAAATCATAAGGTTTTTGTGAAATATTTGAAGTTTTTGGAATAGATTTCATGATTCCCTTTACCATGTCCTTTTGAAACTATTATGTCCCATTTTTAATAGGATATGTTTCAAAATGGGTTGAATATAATGCTTCTAAAATAGATGATGATAATGCAATTTGTGGTTTTGTTAGGAAAAATATTTTTTAGGTTTGGAGCTATAATATAAATCATCATTGATCATGGAAACCATTAATAAAATAAATGTATAAATGATTTTATGATGAAGTATTGAGTGAATCATAAGACATCAATATATTAGAATCCATAAACTAATGCCCAAGATAATGTTTCAAACAAGGAGATTAATGTAATTTTTGGAAAAACTATAAATATGAATAGAAAATATTAGATCCAAAGGTTGAAAGACACTTTATGGACTTATATGAGATTCTAAAAAACAACAATTCTAATGAGTCCATATAATTTTATTTATGGTAAAATTGGTAACATACCTTTAGATATTGAACACAAAGTCAACATGGTGGTTAAGAAGCTAAATTCGGATATAGAAAAAAATAGTATGGAAATAAGACTAAAACATTATATATAAGAATAAATTAATATGGAATATTTTATAAACTACTAGATTTATAAAGATAAAACTATATTTTCCTATGGTAAGATTATTCAATAAATATAATTTTATTATGTACAAAAAGTTATTCTTTACAACTTGAGGATCAAAAAGATTCTGGGTAAACTTCATTTTATATTGGAAGGTTGATTTATTATTACTAATGTATACCCATTTGGTATTATGTATTCCATTAAATAGGGATAAAAAATATATTTTATTTTCAATGTGAATGTGATGAATAAGTATCATGGAAATCTTCCATATTCCCCAGTAGAGAAGATCACACACCTCTATCATATCTCTCAATATAACCAATAGGTTTTACCTTTATTTTATAAATTATAAATTATTGTGTTTAGTTTAATTTGGTTTAAAAATTATTTATCTAATATAATAAACTAAGGTCACTACATCATTTAATTGTGGGGAAGGGAAACCTTTTTAGTTTTAGAATTTTAATATTTTTTGTGCTTTTTTTCATTCTGTGTCATTTTTTGTGTTTTTATTTTTCATTTTAGTGTATTTTGAAACATTATGACCACAATATTAATGTTTATATAAAAATTTATTTTAAAATAATGGTGAGAAACTAATTTGACCCTTTAACTCATATTAAATGAATGATATAATGATTTTATTTTCAAATTTAATGTGGGGAAATCCATGAGAAGACAATTTAGTTTTGAATCTTATTCTAAAAAATAATACCTAATATGAAAATAAATTAATTGAGAAGTATTTAAACCAATTTATATATATTTTTATAATGATCTCATTTCTTTTGAGAACCGATAAATTATCCAATAACCACAATTTTCTATGTAATCATTTCAGAACCTTGAAGCATTGAGGAAATTTCATTACAAATGATTGATGCATTATATTTAATGAAAATCCACATTTAAAATGAAGTTATATTTTTCTTACCTAGAAATTTAACCCCTACAACCCTTATTTTTCATGAATAACCTTGTTAAGTATCCAAATTATAAACCCAATGTCCATAATAACCTAGATATATATATTTTAATGCATGCGTATAGTTGAAATCTTGTGTGGGAGATGGATATGGATGATTTGTATTAATGGTATAAAATAATTAATGTTTCTATTTATGTGATTATGTGAAGAAGACTCTTGAAAAAGTTTGGATATTTTTTAGAAAGGTTATAAAAATAATAATATTTGATGGTAAGAAAATGGCCATATCTCCTAAACTAGTGAAAGTATGTTCTCAAAGTTTTCTAAAAATCTCATTTTAATATCTACCTTAAAAACAAAGAAATCTATTCTAAACTTAAAAAAATAAATAAATACACTATAGGAAATAAAGAGAAGAAATGGTTACTATTTATTAAATGATTATGGTGTGGTATATTTTAAAATTTTCACAAGGTCTAAAATTGGAGAACGATAAAGTAGAATATAAAGAATACTATTAATGGGTAATGAATATAAATAAAGAATTACAAATTTAAATAGATACAAACCAACAATTCTTCCTTAGAGTACTCTCAGATCAAAAAATTTCCACCATTATATATATAGCTACACTAAAATTTATCATGATAAGAACATGTACTTGACTAATTGGGTAGATATATACAAAATTAAAAATGGTGATGGTGACCCTTAAGTGATATTGGAATGAGAATAATTTTTTTTTAAAATTTATACTCATGTGATGGGGGAAATAATAATAGGAAGGTTTCCATAAATGAGAATGGGAGGATATAAAAGGTTGAAATAAATTTAATGTGGTTCAAAGATAAAATGGAATTAAGAACATTTAGGAGGAATAATATGCTTGAGGGACTTGGTTGATAAATAAGGGAACTCACATTGGCTAGTTTTTTGAAGATATCTTTTATAATATTTTTGATGTTCACTTATATAGTAGTCAAATATTTAACTATAGAGAAATTGATATTGGTAATAAATTCATTATATTTTATTTATATTCTCTTCAATTTATTACCTTACCTTTATTAAATAAATAATTTTTACGATGTTTTATAGTTAAATTTTCATTTCAATATTTTTTTTAATATTGTCTATGATGTATAAAATTGTGAAGTTAATTAACCTTCTTTATTTTTAGAATATAATGAATGGGAATTTATTGAAAATTGGTCATTTTTTATTTAAAAGGCATAATACTATAGATATATACAATAACCAGAAAATTTTATAAAGATGAGTTGATGTTCTTGTGTTCTGAAAGATATATAAGAGGAATATATAAGTTGTGTTTTAAGAAGCATACAAGTGGAAAAATCGGAATGAATTAATATTTAGAATTTATTATTGAATGTTCTGGGAGAAGAACAGGTAGTTAAGGAATACAAATATTGATTTTACAACATTTCATGGCAATTACATGAGGGGTTCATGTTTGTGGGATGATTCTAGAATACATTGGATGAATTTCATGTCATAAATGTTTTTGGTAATTTTCCTAACTCTAAAACAAAGTTGCTGGTACTCTTTTTTTTTGGAAAAGGATGAAAAATATGAGAGGATAATGGTAAAATCATTGGGAAGAGGAATATCAATTTACCTAAGATCTTTTTAATACACCCATTCCACTTCACCCAAACCCCCAGATGTACACCCAAGGTAATTCACTCAGGCGTTCCTAAGTCCACATACACAAAAACACAAGTGCACCTTCTTCCCATACACAACCTTCTTGCATGAGTGACTTGCATGATCTAACATGCCTTACCACATCTCACGCCCCAATTCATGCATGAAACTTTCTTCATGCCCAACCTTGATGCACTCTAGTCTCTATAAATTCATATAAATAAACCCCTCAGGTCTATATTTTTCAGACTTGGATACTTGAATAGGGACACCCATGATGGAAAAAATATAACTCCCCATTCTATAATAGCATACCAATGTCTTCAAACTCTATTTATGTAATATATTAAATGGAATAAACCTATTGAAATAACTAA
This sequence comes from Viscum album, assembly GCA_963277665.1. Taxonomy (NCBI): domain Eukaryota; kingdom Viridiplantae; phylum Streptophyta; class Magnoliopsida; order Santalales; family Viscaceae; genus Viscum; species Viscum album. The sequence continues at coordinate 181,287,414 of OY728125.1, read as the reverse complement.
AAATCAATATTATTTAATTATAGGAATATTTAATAAGTCATAACATTCATAGGAGACAATATTTCTCTTATTATATAAGACTATGGTAAAATACACCGTATTATATGAAACACTTGGGACCCACTCACCCAAGCCAACATGGAGGCCTCAATACAAGTATGGTCCATCAACTGAGCCTACCTTTAGGGAAAACACTTCTGCCAAACTATTATAGGGTGAATGGTTATGATTACTCTATAATTGGGTGAACTATTTCTTAGGCATACCACTAGGGAGACCACTTCAACCCTCCTTTACCAGGGACACAATTTCTACCTATCCTATAACAGGGTGAACTATCACTCAAGACTACCACTAGGGTGAAATATTTTACCTAATAATATTATGTTGATCACTTATCCATACCCTACACTAGGACTACCCTTTTCTCTACCATAAAACCAGGGAAACATATTCCACATACATCCACACTAGGGAGAATCCATCACCGAGGAATACTACTAGGGAACCATAATCACCCTGGCCTACTATAGGGGTGACCCTCTACCCATGTCCACTTTCGTGAGAACCCATTGTACCCATTTCTCCTACATAGGTACCAACCACACCTATACCATATACCTAGGTTCTATCTTGGACCATTTCCCTTATATGGGAACCCATTTATCAAGGTCCCCTCTATAACCTTCTGAATTACATGATTAGTTTTTTCACACAAGAATAAACCACATAGATAATTCATTCCTTTGATAAAGGCCTCTATTTCATATCCTTGCAAACTTATGGGGACCTTAGGTATTTTATAATCATGATTCCACTTAATAATGAGTGTTCTTATCATAAATACATTAGTGAATCCTCTATTGGTTCATTTTACTCATCTTGAATACAATGTATCTAGTTTGATGCCTCTATAGTCTAGTAAATGATAAAGGGAGAGAGGAAGGGAATTATAAACATTTATTCATGTTATTAATAAGCATAATCTAGTAATCCTATATGTAATCCCCAACCTCTTCCTCACTGGGACATATTTTATTCATGATTCCCAATATTATTCCTAGACTTATTTTTAAAAAATAGTAAATTACCATCCCTACCTATGGGTATTATACGCATAATCCCTATATATATCCTTGACCCTTCCTAGTAGCACATGGGAAGACTATGCATAAGCCTTGAATCCTTCTTTCCAAGCATATATTACACATGGTTCCAGTTTTCCTTCCTTATATCAATTGGTAGGATGTAGATACATATATGGGACACATACTAGGTGTAATCCCTAGTTATTATTTTTTTGATGATCTCAACCCTAAGATCCATTAGTGTTTTATACACACCAAGTAATTCCCTTAATAATCCTCAAATCATGATTATATGGAAATATCCCATATGAGTCCGTAAAAAAAGGTCTATATTCCCCATGAACAACCACATTATCTCCTATTTATCTACCAATAGACACAATTAGTATAATTAAAATACCATTGGAAAACCTATACATAAGCTGCAAAACTTCTCAAATGGGCCATATTTCCCATGATCTATCTTTCTAAATGGGTCATATTCCATGAAAGATATCTTCCATAATGGGATTTATTACCCATTAATTATCTTACACAATGGATATTCCTCAATAGCCCATATACATATGAGCTATCTTTTGGAATGAAACTTATTACTTATGATCTATCTTCTTAAATGTTCCATATTCCCTATAAGTTACTTTCTTCAAAGGGACATATTCCCTACAAGATAACCATACCCCATCTCGTGTTGTTAATAATAAATATGTTGATCCATACAGGGACACCCATGCATAAGAACCACTAAATCTCATATTTTCACCCCTTTCACAAATAAAATGTCCTTGAAATATTATTTTAAATAGAATAGAATATATCATCACCTCATGGTGTTAAACTGCATAGAATAACCCTATCACATGATAATAAAATTTGAAACCCAAACTATATGGGATTTAATTCCTATAAACCAGGATTCATAGAATTTCTCTATGAGGTTAAATCCCAATATATCATTTTTCATAGTTTTACAACCTTAAAATGAACCACATTGGTCCTCATCATAGAAACATAAAAGGTATGACATGCCCTATTAAGTAGCATTAAACTACATGGATTATGATTCACACAATAAGGATATGTTGGAAGCCCATTTCATGAGCCCGATTGTAACTCAAAAACACGTACTGAATCCTTAGATGATGATAAGTTATAGAGTTCCCATTTGTGTCGATTTAAATCATAGTGTAACCACTAAATAATGAGAAGATGTAGAATATCTAATATATACATATTTTCACATCAACAAAAGTTTTTGACTAGTAACTATCATTATGGTAACCAATATAATACCAGTATTTAGGAAGGATTCATGAATATATCATAAATATATAAGAGAGGCACGAAGTAGGAAATAAATCTATTTAAAGGGTGAGATGATCCAAATATCCCATCCTCTTGAACAATGTGAACCCGAATCATCATTGTTAGAATCAATATTAATTACTTTCCATTGTAAAGCAGGTCTGTGTCAAACTAAAATCAAGCATAGGTTGATGTTGCAACACCCCAAGATTTTAAATTATATTTTTTCTATTAAAATTTAATGTGTTCATAACGTTCTTCACACCCAAAAAAAAATTGTAGAATTTTATGTAAGCATTAAAATGTTTCCATTGAATTTCACGTAAAAAAAAGAAGAAACTACATTATAACATATATATAAAAATAAAAATAATGGTAATTCATGGATAAAATTCAATTGGTATATGTAAATAACTAATAAATCATTTAATACATTAAAATATATTTTAGAAAAAAATATAACTCACTTTTCCCTGTTCATTTTCTTATATAAGGATTAATAAATGATTTTAATTAAATTTATGGATAATATATAGAATAAAATAATCCAACATATATCCAGTAGTAATTATTAAGAAACTAATAAATTTATTTTATTCGTAAAAGATACATTTTCCCTAAAATTATACTATGCACACTTATATTGAAATTAAATCATAAATTTTTTTGAAATTAAATCAGTTAAAATGATTTTAATATTTTTAATTAGAATAATCAAATTATTTATTGGGGTCAATTTTTTTTATATATAAAATTATTCTACCTAGATAAATATTAGTTTCCATTGGAAAACATTCATATTTTTAAGGAATAATGATTTTATAAATATTATGATTTTACATTAAATTGTTCAATTTTAAGATAAGTACACTAATATGATGTTTAAACATATATATAAGTAAATTAATTTTCATTTCATTTTTAATCAATTTTATAAAAGATTAATAATTCTTAATGATTAAGACTTATTTTTTCTACAAAAATGATTTTTCAACACATTATATATTTAAATTTTAAAGTAAATTTTCTTATATTTAGAAATTAAATTAGATTAAATTGTTTCCAAATTTAGATATATATTTTATAAACTTGTTAATAATAGTTAGTTTATATTTTGGGTAATAAAATAATTACCATGTTTAAATTTTAATCAAGATTAATAATTGTTAAAATGTGTATTCTAAAGTTACTCAAATTTTACTAAATTAATTTAACACATAGACCTTCTATAATACATTTTTTTTGGGTTTTAAAGTCATATATACATTTCTTAAAAAAAAATTCCCATCAAACTCACATAATTATTATGAAATTAAATCCTTATCACTTAGATGACATTATTTCCAAATATTTGTCCCTCTTTTTCACAAATAAAAGGAGATCAGTTCCACCCATTTTAGGCCACATATGATGTAATAAATTCCCATGAATATATACCAAAATTTATCATTCTATATTGCATATACTCTTTTGGTGTCCTATATCCTCAACAAAGTGCATCAAGTCATTTATTTTCAATAGATGCTTTAAGAGAAGATCAAAATTCTCAACATAAGTATTACTTACCCTTAACTTGCTTTCATTATCCTTACTATCCCTCCTACCCTAAATTAATTATAACCAAACACATATAATTAAATAATTATAAATAATATATTAAAATTTTATTATATTAATGTTATAACCATGATCTATTCCCCTCTTATTCAATCAAAAAATGAAAACATTGTTTATGTGTATGTAAGTACTACCACCTCCAAAAAAATACATTTCATTTTTCATCACCACCATTAACAGATGGTTCTATAAATGGGTTTAGTGAAATTATATGTTATTTATTTCATTATTTATATTTTTTAAGTTTAAATTATTCATATTATATTTAATATTATCAATAGTATCTAATTATAAAACTAACCTCCTAAATTGAACTTACCAAGAGGAAAAATGATTTATTTATAAGTGAAAACTTATTTTTCATATACCAACTAATTATAAATATTAATTATTCTAATTTATCAACTTTATAAAAACTAAATAATTTAATAATACTTTTGTGATATCAATATTATAATAAAAGAATATCTTCTATAACCCGACTCACATATAAATTGAAGCATGTTCTTCATTGGTTGGTTTAACCACCTCCATGATCAATGTAATAAATTTATATAAAGGATGTATTTGTAAATATAATATTGGATATTAAAAATTCCATATTGTTTTTTGGGTATAGAATGGTAATATCAACATTTAACCCATTAATTAATATAATGCCTTTTGTTCATTATAAGTTACTAAATCACGTTGATCCCTCATTTCATCATCACATATAATAACTTAAATTCTTATGAAATGAAATTATAAAATATAAAATAATTATAAAACATCATTTCCAATACCTTTTATGATCCTTTAATGACTATATTTTATACAAGAATTAATAACAACCCCTCTATTATAAATATATTTCAAAATGTTTGAGATTACAAAAAACTAATATTGAAAATATAAAACAACTAAATAATAATTATGTAGAGAATAATTGTAAATAAATTCTATAAAATTTAATATATAGGAAATAGTTTTTAAATAGGTATTTATGATCGTTATTTTTGTTATATAGGATATTTAATCACATTAGTGGAAGTCAGGAATTAAAGTAAGAGATTATTGGTCTCAAATTTAATTCCTTTAGAAATTTCCTATTATAAATTCTTGAATATTTGATATGGTGTGAGTATTAACTATTAAATTAATTTTTAAACAATCATAAAATTAATTGGATTTGATGATCCATATTATGTTCCTTATTCAAATGTATCTCAATTCAAAATATACTAAATTTGAAAGTGTTTTTTATTAACTCAACACTATTGATTGAGTTATAATGCTTATAATTAAACTTTGTTCTTCTATTATTGGGTTCTTACACCATTATATTTCATTTCAAGGTAATTTTACTTCCTCTATTAGGCAAATTATTTTTTAATTCAGTGTTTTTACGTTGATCAAATTAGTCTTCAAAATTTATATCATTGTTAAGAATAATTCTCATACTCTTTAATGAGGGTTTTCCTTCATTATTCATATTTTCCTTTTTGAAAATGTTTTCCTTTATATTTAGAAACCCAATTATGTATTATCTTATATTTAATTCACATTAAATATACACTTTTCAAAGGGATTTTTATTCTTATTTTTACGATTTTTGACTTTGATAATTATATTTTAAAGTATTAAAATGGGTTTCCTTCCATGATTTTTGGTTTTATATTCCCCTCCAAATTTCCTTGGGATACCCATTAGGTAACATCAACGGATCCACTGTTGAAGCATATTTTTTAAAATTAAAAGTTTTCAAAAGTTTTATTCTCACATTTTTGAATATTAATTTTGAAAGTTACCCATAACATCATATTTTATAGTAATGTTAATAATGTTTTATAAAATATATTTTTAGTTTTTTAGTGTAAACACATATTTCCACCATATTGTTCTTTTCAATGAAACCTCCTCTCTATTCCTTTATATTTTTTGATATAAATTTCTACACTTTTATATTTATAAATAAAGTCTTTCAAATGGTCAAGGATATTTCATATTTCCAAATATATATTTTTAGTTTCAAAATAGATATTTTACTACTATATGAACACTATATATTAATTAATATGATAATATATTATGATTTCATCCACATTCTTTCATTGGAGGACCCATTCTTATGCTTTTTATTATTATTTTACTCATTACTGTACTTTGTTAATTATGATTTCACATAATTATGTATGATTTATTTATATGACATAAATAATGTTAAACATTCAAAGGGTGTTCCTTAATTATGATCCTATTCATTGGGAAAATAATAAATCTCCCGAGATGACATGTCTATGATTCCTTAATAGTATTACTTAATAATATTTTTATGATAACTTGTTGAAAAAACATGTTAATGAAAAGTTTACCCTGATAACACTATAATGTATTGGGTAACAAATTAATCTCTAGAGATAACATGTTAATGATACCTTGGAAGTATTCCTTGGTAATGTTTTCGAATACCTTGGTGTATAATGTTTGTAATGTGATTTTACATCTCCATAATGATGATATTTGGTGATATTATTATGAATACTTCTTGTTCCATTAATAAATACAATACAAAGTTTTTCTTCATGTACCTATGATCAAGTTATAAAAAATTTTATTATATTTATGCTATTATGTTCATATTCTCATGTTATGAGCCAATTACCTTCCATTATATAATTATATTTCAATTTTTATCACTTAATGAGCATCAGAGCACACAAATTTCTTATATTACAATTTCCACTGATTATGAAGAAATAAAATAAGGAATATATGGCTAGAATAGAATCATGTTTTGATAATTTGTTGGATATATTGAAGACTTTTTATGGGATAAGAAGTATCTTACGTTGAAGAAAAAATGTCTATTAATAGAAAAGGAAATGGGTTTTTCTAGTATATATTTTTCCTAAATCTCTAAAACTATAATCTTAAATGGTCTTGGGAATGTTTGTAATGTAATATTTTTTATAGGTCATGTAATTATTATACTATCACATCCGTGGGGTATCATAGTCGGTATCAGAGAAGGGTTTATACAACTTTAGTGGTTTTGATATTAGTTGAGGGTAATTTAAAGTTTGATAACTTAATTTTTAATGATAATTTCAATTTTATAAATAACCCTTATGGTTAGTTTAGTTAATATTTATGGTTTCTGGTATTAGGATATGAAATATTTATTGAAAACCCAAGGGATAATTCTAATGGATATATATAAGTATAAGGTAACATCCTTATTCACCTTGGGGTAATATTTATGGTCAAAGGAACTGAGAGATGTTTTATGTGTGTAATATGAGGGAATAGATTGAAAATTTGATAAGCAATAAATAACTGGTTAACATAAATAATGGAAAAGATGTGTTTCTTTGTTAAACCTAAGATATTAAGGTATAAACTGCATTTGAAAATATATCATGAGTCATTCCCATCTTTTATATGTCCTTTGGTAATTCAATTAGGGAGTTATAATTAAACTTTTTAGAACATAATATATTTTGGGTGTATGTAACACCATGAGATTATAAATTATATTTTTTCCCTTCAAAACCTAATTTGTTAGTTAACTTGTTTCATTAGAAACACCAGAACACAACAAGAAACATTAAATGATATATAACCATTAAAATGTAGCCATACAATTGGAAGGTATAAATATATTTAACCACATTATGAAATATATTTAAAAATAAAAATAATGTAAATTCATTGATAAAATTCAATAAGTATATCTAAATAACTAATAAATCAATTCTGCATGAAATTATATTTTACTACTCTTTTTGAAATATAATATTTATTAAACTACTAATAACTAATTATTTTAATTCAATTTAAGGATAATATATAAAATATAATAGGTTAACATCCATGTAATAGCTATTACATGTAAAGTAATAAACTTATTTTATTCATAGAAGATATATTTATCTTAAAATATTATTATGAATTATTATATTTATATAATTTTTTTCCAATTTCTGAAATTGAATCAAATGAAATTATTTTTCATATTTTTAACCTTAATTATCAAAATAAGTAATGGGGTTAATTTCATTTTCAGTTATAAAATTAAGTTATGAAGAAAAATATTAGTTACCATGATAAAACATTTATTTTCTCAAAGAATGATACATTTGTAAATATTTTTATTTTTATTTAAATTAATCTATTTTAAAATGAAGACTATAATATTATTTTAAAACACATATAAAAACAAAACCACTTTTAATATATAAATAATGTTAAAAAATATTAAGATCACTTAATGATTAAGAAAACATTTTTCTAACAAAATTGTTTTTCAACACATTATTTGTTTTAATTTAAGAATTAATTTTATTTTATTTAGAAATTGAATTATATTAAATGTAGTCAAAATTCATATATATATTTTCAAAATTTGGTATGAAGGATCATTTTATATTTTTAGTTATAAAATAATTACCATGGTTAGATTTGAAGAAATATTTATAAGTGTTAAATTGGGAAATCTAATGTTGTCTGAATTTTAGTAAAGAAATTTTAAATTCAGAAATTATAAATTTTTTTTGGTAGTTTATAACGTCACATGTAATTGTATCACTAACATTTTCCAACCAAAATCACCTAACTCTTATGAAATTCCATTCTTTCCTCTAACTTAACAATGTTTGCCAATGATTTATCCATTTTTCACCTATAAAAGGACCACACATACACCCATTTAAAACCACACATACAATTTGAAATTTCCATGAAATTATAAACTATTTGATTTTTTAGAGGCCCTATATAAAATCATAAACCCCTATAATGAAAAAATTTCTTGAATTTCTTCATTTTCATAGGATACATCAAGAGAAGATAAAAATTTTCAATATAAGTATTACATATAGTTAACATCCTTTCTTATTATTCTATTTCACTCTCATAAAAATCCATTATACTCATATGAATATAATTACATAATTATAAATAAAATATTAAAATGCTATTATTTTTTTGTATAACTATTATATATTCCCCTCCCATTCAATCGAAAAAATGAAATCATTCCTGATGTGTGTGTGTGAACCGTAACCTCCAAAAACAAAACGATTAGTTTCCTATCACCACCTTTTAATAATTGTAATATAAAAGTGTTTAATAAATATATATTTTCTATATCATTATTTAGATTATAGAAATTTAAATTATTCATTTTGTAAGTAATATTACCAATAAACTATCATAGTAAAACTAACTGCCTAAAAAACATACCCAGAGGAAGAATGATTTATTTTTAAGTAAAAACTTCTATTTATTTTTATTATTCTTATAAATCTTCCCAATTCCAATTCATCACCGAAATAACATATAAATATTTTCATTATATTTTTTTTATATTGATAACATAACAAAATAATCTTTTATATATCTATAGACTAACATAAATTGTAGTATTTTCTTAATGTGACGGTTAAAGCACGTCCAAAAACAATGTTATAAATTTATATAAAGGATGATTTTAAAAAATTAATATTGGATATTAAAACGAAAATAATTATTTTTTTCAGTTCTATAATAGAAATACAAACATTTAACTCATTAATTAAGACAATTCCATTATTTCATTATAAATGACTAAAATATGCTCCTCCTTGATTTCATCACAATATATAATAAATAAAATAATTACAAAATGAAATTATAACATATTAAATAATTATAAATAATAAATTACAACATCTTTTATGACATTTTAATGATAAAAGTGTGTAAATTAATGAATAAAAACACCGATATTATGAAACTAGTTTTTAAAAAATAAATATTACTCACACCTGATATTGAAAATAGATAATGAATTACTAATAATGACATGGATATTAATTATAAATTAAGTCTATAAAACATTATAAATATTATAAAGTTTCTAAAATAGTTTATTATGATAGTTATGGTTTATTACACAAGAGATTAAATCACTTAGTGGAAGTCTAGTATTAAGGTAAGGGTTTCTTTGTCTCAAATTTAATTCCTTGAGACATATTTTTTATTATACACCATGATATATGTTATATAGTGTGAGTAATACCTATTTAATTTATTTATCTATGTTCATGAAAATCAAGGGTTGTTAAGGGACATATCATGTTCTTTCTTCAAATAGATATCAATTAAAATGATACCAAATTTAAAAGTGCTTCAATTAATTGAAATCCCTTTGTTGAGTTATAATGAATCTTATTGATTTTTTTTCATCTAGGTTTGGTTTATTCATACCTAATATTTTATTTCAATGTAATTTATCTTCCTCTATGAGGATAATTAATATTTAATTCAAAGTATTTACTTTTATAATATTCTACCTCAAAAATTATATCATTGTTTAGAAGAATTACCATTATCTTTAATGATGGTTTACCCTCCTTTTCCATTTTTTACTTCACCCTGTTGTTATCCTTAATATTTGGAATCAAAATTACATATAATCTTATATGAAATTTACATTTACTCTCACAACATTCCAAAATTATGTTATATTACTATTTTTATGATGTGATATTTTAATAAATGATATTTTAATGTTTTAAAATGGTTTCCATTACATGATCATTTTTTTTATCATACACACCAAAATTACATGGTATAGTATTTAGTTATGTTTTAAATATCCATTATTAAAGGTTGTTTTTTTAAAAAAGTAATGGTTTTTTATGGTTTTCTCTTCACCTTTTTGAAAATAACTTTTAGAAGTTACCCATAATTTTATCATTTTTACGATAGTGGTAAAATTGTTTCTAAAATAAATATTTAATTTTTCATTTTGTTGGAAAAAATCACTAAATTATCTGTATTTTTCAATGAAACTTACTTTCTATGCCTTTATGGTTTCTTAAATAAATTCCTACTCTCTTAGTTTTGATGGTTTTGGGAGCAGTGAAAGCACGATTTGAAGCGGCTCCCAATTTTGATTTTTACCATGATCAATGATTATTCTGGGATTAATAAGATGATGAATTCCAGTCTCCATGGAATATAATCAGATATTTAGACAAAGAAAAAAGAGGCCCCAAACCTTTATAGAGGATCTTGCACATCATATTTATAATTAATTTAATTAATTTCATAAATAAAAATAATACATGTTACTTTGGTATTTTTCTTTCCTGATGATGTTGATCATCCGGATTGGCCCTTACGAATTATCTCGTTGTGGTATTAAGGATCAAAACTAGAATCCCTCTAGTGGTGATTCACATGTGCTCCAATGGCCTCCGATTAACACTGCTCGTTCTCCGGGTGCTAGTGCGGCGAAGCGAGTGTCTTGTGTCTATCGTTCTTGATCTCTTATTCTTCATCCTTGAATAATGTCTCCCATTCTTGAGAGGGGAGAGAAGAGTATTCGAGAGAGAAATTGTTTGGATCAGAATTTCTCAATTCACCAGGCATGTGGTGTGATGTGGTGTGGTGTATGGCACATTAGGGGTACTCACCTATTTATATAAATGTAATTTACATTACAATATTTAATTGTATAGAAACAATTAAATACATTCATAAACATAGATAAAACCCATGAATTTAATAATAATACCATGTCATCATTTATAGTGCACCAACTTGTGAAAAAATTGAATTATAAATAAAATTATGTGTCACAAAAAAATAGAAGCGTTATTTTAATTTGTTCCAACTAGTTAAATAATTATTTACTATCTTGTAAATAATTATTTTACTAATAGACCGACCTTGGTCCTCTCGATCTCTACTTCCATTTTTTAAATACATGAATAATTAAATAAATAATTTATTCTCTTAAATAAATATTTAATTTACAAAATAGTAAATAAATATTTATTAAATGTTCAATAAAATAAATAAATATATTTTATTTCATTTATGCAATCATCTTAACTTGAATAAAATTATTCCACAGTCTTGAGAATAATGTTTATTTTATTAGTTATGTTCAAATAGAGTTTAACTGAGACCACCAAAAACACTTATTGTGTGATCCTCTAAGATTCTTTCTCATTGGCATTCGGGAGGATTGCCTAAATCCCAAGAGTACTATCTAGCAACGGGTCATGGAACCCAAGAGAAAGAGTATAAAGTCATAGCAATGTCATCCACATTAGAACACTCACTATGTAATATAATCCCTTTGTTGCAATATCTAATCAAGAAGGTTTCATGATTGTGTCATCAAATCTTATGCTTGATACACCATTCTTTGAATACATGAAATAAAATCATCGTTACACCATGGCCATGGAATTTTGGGCGACTGTTCTATTTCAATAAAATGGCCAAGATATCAACTTCCATAAATGGAAGGGACAAATCCTTCCTAGAATTATCCATTAATAATATGCCACTCATGATGCACTAAACGTACCCTACTTCCCGCCAACTGTCTATGTGATGGTTTTCTTCAGTAAATCAAAGTGCGTAAGTCATGACACATATTAATGATAATATTAAAGTCTAAGGATCATTACACACACTCGTATATAGAAATATCCGATGACACCCAAAAATTAAGAATTTTTACTAGTGGGCATGTTCTCATAATCTTCTATCTTGGAGATTACCAAGTGAGAACATCATGAGAGGAAGTCTCATCTGCTTACGAGTACTCGCACCTGAAGGCCTGCACGCTATGTGTCCCATCATAGCATGTCATCCAACTGCAGAACTATATTTAAGAAAACTGTTACAGAATTTCAAGGTCCTCATCATAGCAGGGAACTGCCATGACCTTAGCAATGAAACAAATTCTCTATGACATTATTACATCATAATCATGTAGAAAAGTGAAAAATATGTAATAATACATTAAATATCCATGTAATCAAAGTAAAACCAGTTGGTTCTAGGACACCAACTCTTACAAACTCCCACTTGGACTAGAGCCAACTGCCTATGAATTTTAGTCTGCTAGAACTCACATGATGATCATGTTTCTACTGAGTCAAGGCTTTAGTCATGGGCTCTACCAGGTTATCATCCATGGAAATAATGCTCAATCCAACTTCACCTCTCTGAGAAAAATCCCACAAGAGATGATACTTCCAAAGAACGTGCTTAGTCCACTAATGTGGCTTTGGCTATTTTGAGAGGGCCACTGCTGTAGTATTATCACAATACAGTGTGATGGAATATTTACTGCTAGGTATCACATCTTGATCCTGAATGAAGCTTAGCATCGAAACTGCTTCTTTATCTTCCTCAGAAGCTGCAATATACTCAGACTCTATTGTAGAATCTGTGACCACACTCTAATTTGAGCTCTTCCAGCTCACTACACCTCCATTATAAGTGAAGATGTATCCCATTTGTGACTTCATGTCATCTTGGTCAGTCTGGAAACTAGCATCTGCATATCCTCTAATGACTAGTTCCTCATGTCCTCCATAAACTAGGAACATATCCTTAGTACACCTCCGATACTTTAGGATAGTCTTGAGTTCCATTCAATGGTGGTCACCCAGATCAAATTGATATCTTCCTACTACAATCAATGCATAGGTGACATCCAGCCTAATACATAACATGACATATATGACTGACCCAATCAATGATGCGTATGGAGTCCTCACCATTATCTTTCTTTCCTCATGTGTTTGAGGACAAATTTTCCTAGAAATATGAATTCCATGTGACATTGGAAACAATCCCCTCTTGGATTGTTCTATACTAAATCTCTTTAGTATCATATCAATGTATGTACTTTGACTTAGGCCTAAAAATCTCTTGGATCTATCACTATGTATCTTGATCCCAAGAATAAATGCTTCCTCACCCAAGTCTTTCATAGAGAAGCATTGATTAACCTATTTCTTAACAGACTGTAACACTGGTATCTCATTTCCAATGAGTAATATTTCATCAACATATACTGTTAGGAAAACGACTGAACTCCCACTAAAACATTTGTAGACACAAGGCTCACATTAATTTTTGATAAAATGAAATTCTTTTATGGATTAAAAAAATGAATGTTCTATGATCTGGATGCTTTCTTTAATCCATAAATGGATTTCTACAACTTGCATACCTTATTGGCATCCTTTGAAGTCACCAAACCTTCAGGTTGTGTCATTTAGACATCTTTCTAAAGGTTCTCATTAAGGAATTCTATTTTGACATACATTTTACAAATCTCATAGTCATGGTAAGTCGCAATAGAAAGTAGAATTATGATGAATTTAATCATTGCTACTGGTGATAAGGTTTCATCGTAGTCAATTCCTTGGCGCTATTTAAACCTTTTGCAACCAGTTGTTCCTTATAAGTACTGACTTGACCTTCCATGTCTAGTTTCTTCTTGAATACCCATTTGCAACCAAGAGGATTTACATAAACTAGAGGATCTACCAAAATCCATACTTGGTTTTGGTACATTGAATCCATTAATGAATTCATGGATTCTTGCCACTAGGCAATTTCTGTTCCACTTACTGCCTCTTTATAGGTTAGAGGATGATTATTATCAACTATTAAGGAGTCACCATCCTTGGTAACTAGAAAACCAAACCATTTTGGTTTTCTAACTTCTATTGTACTCCTATGCAGTACTTGTGTCTCTAGAATACATTCTTCTTCCACAGGGCTTTGTGGAATATGTTCCTGTACCAACTCTTGTGCACTTTGAGCCTTGACTTCATTGAAGTTTATCTCGCTCCCACTATCTCTTTTGGGGATGTGCTCCCTCTCAAGGAATATGGCATTTCTTTCCACTATAACCTTTTTGTGTAAGGGATTTTATAGGTAATATCCCTTTGTTTCCTTGGGGTATCCTATTAAGGTACACTTTGTGCCTTGGGGTGTGAGTTTGTTACTTGAAGATGCCTTAAAAAATGCTTCGCTACCCCACACATGTAAATTCAATAACATGTTTTTTCTTCCACTCTATAACTTGTATGGAATACCATTTATCGATTTAGTTGGTACTAGGTTTAGTATGTGTGCCACTGTTTGTAATGAATATCCCTAAAAGGATAATGGAAGACTTGCATGACTCATCATTGATCTCATAATGTCCAACAGGGTGCGGGTCCTCCTTTCACTCACACAATTCCTTTGGGGCATGTTTGGAGGAGTTAATTGGGATAGGATCCCAAACTGCCGTAAGTAAACAATGAAGTCTTGATTAAGATATTCTCCACCTTAGCCTAAGCGGAGTTTCTCAATATTCTTACCAATATGGTTCTCAACTTCATTATTGTATTATTTGAACTTATCAAAATAATCCTACTTATAACTCATTAAGTAGATATATCCATGTCTACTAAAATCATCAAAAAAAGTTATGATGTATGAGTACCCTCCCCTTTATTCAATTGAAAATGGTCCACACACATCAGTATGAACCAATTCAAGATGTTATTTAGCCCTTTCACCTTTCCCACTAAATGGGGATTTGGTCATTTTGAATTTTAAACATGCATGACATACACCAAGTGGTTTTAGTTCAAAAGAATCTAAATAACCATCTTGATGTAACTTTGTGAACTGTTTATTGTTTACATAACCTAGTAGGTGATACCAAAGTTGGGTGTGGTATGATTAATGCCATTTATATTTGTTATCGATTTCCATTACTTGGTTTGTGTAATATAACACATAAATTCCATTGTATAATTGTCCCCTACCATAAAAAATTATATCTTTGTAATAGAAGCAAAATTGATTTCCAAACTTGAAAAACATCCATCTGTATCTCATCTGGTTATTGAAATAATGTTTTTAGTAATAGAAGTAACATAATAACAACCCTTTAACACCAAGATCATCCCAGTTGGCAACATGAGGTGGTAGTTCCCAACAGCTACATCGCCAAGTCTGGCTCCATTGGATGCTCGTAGATCTACCTCCCCTCGATCAATCTTTTTGAATCTACTAGTTTCCTGTATTTGGATACATATGTGAGCACCACAAGCTATATCTAATACCTAATTTGTAGAAATAGATATATTTCATTCGATAACAAATGTACCTGAATCTTCCCCTTACTTCTTAGGATGGGTTCAGTTTTTCTTCTAGTGGACCTTCTTGCCAAATGCGAAACAAACAACCTCCTATTCTCTTGTATCCCCTTTTAACTTCCTTTTCATGGAAGGCTGTGAAGAATATTTGGCCTTAAAGATATTCTCCTTACCTTTCCTCTTATTCACCATAAGGACAGAAGGATTTTCACACTTCATATTTTTGTCCACTTGGTGAATGAGGATAAGAAGATCAGATAGATACTTCTCGATGTTGTTCATATTGAAATTGACAAAAAATTTAGAGATTCTCTAAGGAAGTGATGACAGAATGAGATCAGTGACTAGTTCTTTGGGGAGTTTAAACCCTGGAACCTCTAGGTTCTCAATATTTCCAATGAGCTTTACTACATGAGGCCCAGCTGTGGCACCTTTTCCTTGATTACTCTGAAAGAGTGTCTTAGATATCTCAAAGCTTTTCTTTCTTTCTCCCTCCTATTAAAGACCATGAAGGTACTCGATCATGTTATAAGAATCCATGTTTTCACAAGACTTCATGAAATCACTTCACATTGATGATAGCATCAAACATTGAACATATACCATGTCGTTCATATGTTTCTCATAGTCCAGGAAATCCATATCACTCGCCTCTTTGGTAGGCAGATAAGGTAATTATAACTCCAGCATGTAAGACTTCCGTTCATGGAATAAGATAACCCGATGGTGTCTAAACCATTCCAAGAAGTTACTGTTTGTGAGAATGTTTCCTTTATCCAAAATTGATCACAGAGATAGTGTGGTTGATGATCTTGTCATTTTTATTCTATAATTAAAAGAGTAGAACATAAGTACTTTCTTGATTTCATTTTATGAGAAGTAATAAATTTTATTAAGTCTCTCACTATTTTATCAAGTCTCAATGGACTCACCCTTGAACTTGGAATGTCTAGTTTCCATGACATTCTAGTGGAAAAGATCTGTATTCCCCTTCACATAACCCCAACAAGGGTTGGTCAAGCTCTTAGAAGGTATTTAGGTAGGATGGTCTTTTCCAACTATGGGATTGAAGCTCCTTGATATGTTCAGTAGACTCCCCAATCTTGAAATAATGACTTAGGATTTCCTTAACTATTACCTCCAATATTAAACCAAGTCTAGCAAGGGATACTCTTCTTGATTTAATATGGTTAATTCAACTAGAAACCTTTCATAAGGGATTCCTGTATAAAAGTAAGTATCCCAACAAGGGTTGTTAAAACACATATTTTTATTGAGTTTTACCTTTAATCATGTAACATGAGGCTTATTTTAACTTAATATTTTATTTGAGGGATTTTTATCTCTTATGCATGAATTTCTTTTTATCATTATCACACACTTGTTAATATTAATTAGAAATTACTTAAGTGATTAAACATGTCTAGATAATATTTACGCATAAGTTTGGTTTATTTTAGTTCCATATTTCATGATAGTTTAATTAATTATGTGATTGTGACAACATATCCATAATGATAAACCCTGAAATTGACAGAAATAAAATATTGAAAATGGCATTATCAAGAGATTTTCTAATGTTTAGTTTATCTATAAGTTGATAAATTAACCCTGACCTTGGGGAGAAACAACTTGAACATTTTGGGTTTATGTTTATAGCTTTCCACCTATCCACCTCTGTATCTTATTGGATTGGTTTCACCTTAGCTCCTAACTTGAGCCGCCTCCACTAGCTTGGGAGCTTCATCCATTACATATGCATTTATCTCACATGTAGGTGAGGGGTAAAAGGTGTTTTAAATAAAAGAAACCTTGGGTGCACAGACCCTACATTTTAATGAGGAGAAGGATCGCATGCCAAAAATTTAATTTTAATAAATAAATTAAAAGAAACCATTCACATACAAAGGTCTAGGTCTTGGTCATGATCATCCATGCATGAAATGATATTTATGTATAAATAAAACTAGTATTAAATTCTTTAATAATTTTTGTTTAAGATAAACCACACTTGAATAAATTAATTATCTTTAATTAATCTATCTTTTTATCTTAAACCCGTTTCTGAATTTACTTGAGATTCTCATCCATCCTAATTTTGAAAAAATAAATTTATTTAAAATTATCTTTGTACGTAACTTATACCTTGGAGGAAACACGATGAATTACTGTTCATAACTACCCAATGAGTAGAAATAAAAATTAAGAAGATGTAAAAGTAAACATATATATATATATAAAACCTATCATGTGTTGTAACTTAGCTTTATGACTACCCTATGGTACACATATCAAGGGTTTGTATAATATAATAATAAATTTTAATAAATCTGCGTAATTTGGATGAGTATATGGCGTGTAGTTCTGACTACATGGCATGTATTTTTTTTCACCATCCATCAGAAGTACACACCTGGGGACATTAAATGTAGATGTACTTTGGATATTTTCAAATTACACGTTTTGTTCAATGAGATACATGCTGTGTAGCATCCGTGTTACATGGTTTATTGTCAAGCAAGCCATGTATGGGGTACACGGTCCAACCCTAACCCGAAGGGACTCCACATCGTGTTCCATGGGCCATACAGCGTGTAATCCGGAAACCGTGTGCCACCTGTTCCTAGTCATCACATGGAGTCTTAAAGACTTAGATATGATCTATTTACAAAGCTTGATTTGGAAGACCAATCTAATGAATTTAAGCTAGACTATACAACGTTTACTTCTGAGTACACGCCATGTATTATGGTATTGTATGACCTAGAACGTTTGGAACATCCGAATGATATCCTTTATTTTATATTAATCAAAATTATTAGAAAAATTCTATTCTTTAAGGTGAATGAGAAATGAGATAGGAGGAAAAAGTCTCAAGATTCATATTTAAAGAATAATTAACTTGAATTGAAACAACTAAATTATTAAATGCATAATTCATCAATGAAATGTTTTAATAATTATAAACTATGATGTAATCCCTCTGATACCACTTGAATGTTCTGGGAGCACCGTAAGCGTGGTTTGGAGCGACACCCAATTTTGATTTTTACCATTATCCATGATTATTTTGGGATTAATAAGACAATGAACACCAGACTCTAGGGAATATAATAAATTATTTAGATATAGAAAAAGAGGCCTGAAAACTTTAGAGAGGATCTTGCACATCATGTTTATAATTAATTTAATTAATTTCATAAATAAAATTAATACCTGTGTCTTGGTATTTTTATTCATTGATGATGTTGATCATCTGGATTGACCCTTCTAGATTATCTCATTTTGGTTGTAAGGATCCAAACTAGAATCCATATAGTGGTGATCAACAAATGGTCTGATGTCCTCCAATCGACTCTGCTTGTTCTCTAGGTTCTAGTGTCGTGAAGCGAGTGTCTTGTGGTAATCGTTCTTGATCGCTTTTTCTTCAGCCTTGAAGAATGTCTCTTGTTCTTGATAGGGTAGAGAAGAGGATTCAATATATAAATCGTTTTTATCAATAATTCTCAACTCACCAGGCGTGTGGTGTAGTGTGGTGTTGTGTATGGAACAATAAGGGTACATTCCTATTTATATACATGGAATTTCAATTACAATATTTAATTTCATAACAAAAATAAAATACAACAAGAACTTAGAGAAAACTGATGCATTTAATAATAATAACGCGTCATTATTTATAGTGCTCCAACTTGCACAAAAATGAAAATATAAATAATATTCTATATCAAAAAATAATAGCAGTGTTATTTTAATTTGTGCCAACAAGTTAAATAATTATATACCATATTGAAAATAATTATTTTACTATAGAACCGACCTTGGTCTGCTCGAACTCCACTTACATTTATTGAACACCAGAATAAATAAATAAATAAATTATTCTCATAGATAAATATTTTTTTACAAAATTGTAAATAAATATTTATTAAATGTTCAATAAAATAAATAAATATATTTTATTTAATTTATGTGATCATCAAAAGTTGAATAAAATTATTCCATGGTCTTGAGAATAATACTCATTTTATTAATTAAATTCAAATAGAATTTAACTGAGACCACAAAAAACACGTAGTGTGTGACCCTCTAGGATTCTTTATCGTTGGCATTAGGTGGGATTACCTAAAGTCCAAGAGTAATGTCTGGAAAAGGATCATGGAACCCAAGAGAAATAACTTAATGAAAAAACAATGACATCCACATACAAATGATCAATGTGTAATATAATCTATTTGTCACAGTATCTCGTCAACCAGGTTTCATGATTGTGTCATCAACTTTTATTCTTGATACATCGTTCTTTAACTTCCTAAAATAAACTCATTATTACACCATGTCCATGGAATTTCATGAAACAGTTCTATTTCAATCAAAGGGATGAGATATCAACTTCCATAAATGGAAGGTACATATCCTTCCTCGACTTATCCATTAAAAACATGCCACTCGTGACGCACCCAACATACCCTACTTCTTTCCAACTGTCTGCATGATGGTTTTCATCAGTAAACCAAGTGTGTAAGTCACGACACAAATTAATTATAATCTTAAAGACTAAGGATCATTACACACACCCACATATAGAAATATCCAATGAAACCAAAACATATAGAATTTATTCTAGCGGTTCTGTTCTCATAATCCCCTTTCTTGGAGATTACTGAGTGCGAACTTCATGAGGGGAAGTCTCATCTGCTTAAGAGTACTCACACCTGATGGTTTCCATGCTATATGTCCCATCATAGCATGTCATCCAACTACAGAACAATATTTAGGAATATTTTTATAGCATTTCAAGTTTCTCTTCATAGTGGGGAACTTACATGACCTTATCAATACAACAAATACACTAGGCCATTATTACATCATAATCATGCAGAACAATGAACAGTATGTAATAATAAATTAAATATCCATGTAATAAAATTAAAACTAATTGGCTCTAAGATACAAAATCTTACAAATTTTATAGAGAAACGTTTTCCATTGTTATGGATACTTTGTTATTTCCAAACTAATTTTATTAATGCTACTAAAGAAGTATTTTATATCAATGTCAACACCCTATATTATTTCATATGAAGTAATAATATTATTTCATCTAATAATAATTATAATTAAAAAATATGGCCTTGTAACATAGTTTTAACCTTGATTAACATGATTTACCCTCTACTGAGGTGATAAATTTTACTACAGCTACTATTCATCATAACCAAAATTAAAAGTTGAGTATTTAACAAATTTTAACCTGATGAATAATCATATTGATTAAATCTTATCAAATTATATACTTATATGTGGTGGAAATTAATTTAAATATAAGTGTAAAAAATGCGAAATAAATTGCTTTTTAGAAAAATATATTTTTTAAGAGTAAAACTGAATTTATTTGTATCCCCCCATAGAAAAATATTAGGTAAATGTTAAATTGTTTTATTGATTATATAGTTTGTAAATTTATTTAAATCATTCAACAATTGGTATGAATTTAGTCTATTTAGATAAAAAATACATTGTGTGCAAAGAAAGAGTTTTAATGAAAATGACTTTTTACCTAAAAAATGTTTGTATACTAAATTAAAACATTAAAATTATTCCATTGGGATTAATTGTAGTAATTAAAATATAATAATATAATTTTACTTTGAAACCATATTAAAACAATATTAAACCTTTTACATATGATTTTCAATAAAATTTTCATTTTTTATTATTCACTAGAAAATCAATATTTTTTGAAAATTCACAAAAAATCATCCTTAGATCATTTTAATATAAATATTTCAAAAAACAATTATTTTATAGAGTAATTTTTTTAAAAGTTCCAAAAATTAATCATGATATTTTCTAAAAAAATGAAATAAAAATATTTTTTAATGAAAATATATTTTTGAATAATAAGAGGTCTTTACTAAAAATTTAGTGATTATTTAATAATCATTTATCAATACATTTATATTGGGTTATAAATTTATATATATTACATTAAGTATTTAATACTTTTCATACTCTTTAATTTAGTATCTATATTATATCTACCACAAATAATAATATTTTGTTTGTATATCTTGTTTCATTTAAATATAGTGTTTCAAGTAAAGTAAGCTATCAAATAAATTAAATTTAATTGAAAAATATTATTCCATAAAACATCAACGTGTTACATTTTCACCCCCATTAAAAAATTTAATTCTCTCAATTTGAGATTGTTCTTGGTAATCAAGGGTTTGATATTTGAAATTTGTTTACTGAAAAACAACATTATAAAAAGGGTTAGTAACACTTTCTCTTGACAAGAGGGAATGAGAAATATAATGGTTATCTGGAATAATAAAAAACATGGTCTTTGAATAAGTAAACATTAGTGGTAAGTGAACACATGGATATGTAAGAGAAAAATATTGTACAATTACTAATATAGAGTGATAGAGAACTTGGTCTAGGGAAAGTTAAAAAGCAAAAAACCTTGAATTAGTGAGGGGTTAAAAGGACATCAATTCATTTGAATTTAAGGTTACATGGCAATGTTTTTTTAATATCATTTTCTTATATATGAGGCATTCCTTTAGAAATGAGTATAATAATATAAGAAAATATACTTACTTGAAAAGTATAATTTCATCCCTTAATCATTTTCCACCATAATCTAATATGTTTCTCCAAATGAAGAGTATTTGAGATGAATTTTTCATGCTTTATGAACTAAAATAAACTTCAAAAAGATCAATTAATTATAAAAAGAGACTCCTCTTAAGACATTATACATTAATCAAAACAAAAAATGGTTAGCATAAGATAATTTTAAAAATAAATAAACCACCATTTGAATAAATACAACATTAATCTCCAAAACAATAATTACCTTAATAATATCAATATTAAAAAATATTTTAATCTCAAAGGATATATCATACCATTTATCTTCAAAAATTTAATTACATTCTTCCCAAATAATATTTCATGTTAAATAACTTATTAAAAATAAGGGTTAAATATACCTTAACCTAATGAAACATCTCCCAAATA
This sequence comes from Viscum album, assembly GCA_963277665.1. NCBI lineage: Eukaryota > Viridiplantae > Streptophyta > Magnoliopsida > Santalales > Viscaceae > Viscum > Viscum album. Next base: position 181,264,430 of record OY728125.1, on the reverse strand, counting down.
TCATTAATAACCATGAAAAATTAATATATAATATTTTAATATAGTTAAATTCACCAAAATATTATGAATAAATTTTAGATACTAACCTGAAAGGTAATCCTTTACCTAACCATAAATATCTTTAAAAATAACACATTGTTAATGAATCACTTTTCAACCATCAAGATTATATATAACCAACTATTTATTGTCTATAATTAACTTATCATCAAATAATATACAAAACACAAAGTGTAATTTAATCCTCAATATATTATTCTTCTTAATAACTAGTAAATTGTTTAAATCACTTCAAAATATCATCACATAAAATAATAAAAAAAGGGTCTTGATGCCTTAGAACTTAAAATCAATCTCAAACTTATAAATCAACAATAGTATCCATAACATTTAAGATAACTTAACATTAATACGTATATACTTCCAAAATTAGTAAAATTATTATTCTTTAAATAAAATTATAACTATAGAATATATCTATAAACCCAAAAATTCAATAAACATCATCAAAGAAAACCTAAATAAAGTTTTACCAAATCACAATCCAATTTCAAGGATACAAATATTATCAATGTCAATCATCTCTTTATCCAAACTAAAAATTATTAAATAAACATAAATCACATATTATGATTTATCCTTACCTTAATCATGGGTTCTTCAAAAGAATTACCTACCACAAAATCACTTTTCTTAGATATTAATACCATTCAAAATAAGTTTTGAAATCATTAAAGAAAAAATATTGCAAAACAATACTTAGATGTTCCGTGATTTTATAACCATAATATCATTAGTATAAAACTTATACAACATAATATTTGAATCCAAATACATAAATTTATTAATTATACAAATTAATTCTTAAGTAATTAACAAGGATTCATAATATTATTCCTAAATATTTATTTTCTACAATATGAAATATGAATCTTGTATTAAGATTCATCAACCTCATTTTAATCAAACTTCTTAATTTTAACATAATCAATACTATTAATATATCCCATACCTTTAATACATCATTCACACTATCATTATCATCACCAGAAAAACTATTACTCACACAACCTTTATGATTATTTTATCAAGCTTTTCCCATATAAAAGACATTTTTATAATTCAAAGATTTTCCAGATTAAAAAACTAAACTGTTGAGGTTACCTTAGAGAGACTATTCTTCTCTCCCATTTAATTAAAAAAAATTATATTTTCTTCAAAATTACATTTTTTTATTTTCCACACTCCAACATATTCTAATTCCTCTGATACATTCACTTGAGTTCTTCTTCCCACATTCTTGAAATGCATGAATTTGAATCATATTCACACTATTGTCATTATGAAATTACATCTTTCTCTTACAAGGTGTGTCTAGAAACTGGCCAAAGTTGATATTGTAAATCAAATAATTAGATAGGTGATTAGTAATAAAAAATTATCCCATTCAATATCTTAACTAAATTGGTTTCTCATGAGGAAAATCAATCCATTGACCGTAACATTTATTGTGACACCTCTGGGTTCCATTAATTGACTAAAACCAGAAAGTATAATATGAGTAACAATAATCATAGTGGGAAACCACATAATAATAACAATTTATTTAAACATTTTCAAAATTGTGAAATATTTTTTTATGACACCTTATGTTTATACTAGGTCATTCATGATAACTATAAAAACCTTAGGATTTTATCTTATAGATAAACTTATCTCCAGGACTTTCACTTAATTTATCACATCCTGGTTTCCAAAGGTTAACTAATACATTCTCTAATACCTACTATAGAAACCCTGACTTATAATACATAAATATCACATTTATTAGATTAATATTTATAACATGACATAACTATATATACTAGAATCATATAGGTCTAAAGACTTTGGAAACATGGACTTATAAACAACAGGTTTATAAAATATCCACATTGTCTCCCACTAAGTTTTTCATAAATATCACCCTTTTTAGATATATCATACTTAGTAATTTTATTCATAACAATGGGAAATTAAACATAAGAAAGGGAGATATTATATTCTTAGTAAGGTTAAACAATGGATATATGAATGATCAATTGAGGATAACATGGGAATAAGGGTATGAGAACATGAGAATTACATTTGAAAATTACACTGTATATCATATATCATATTAATTATTCATGAAATAAATCATGGAAGTTCATATGACCTAAATAATAAATGAATCATAGAACACAAGACAAAGAAATATAACATTTTCAAAAGACATGGAATTTTGGAATAAACATATCATTTAAAACCATATGTCGAGGCTACTCTCCAAGATATTCATAACATTTAGTCTTAGAAAACCTCCCAGGTACCTACTTTAGGATTGGGATAACCTCCTATGTATAATCTTTTGGGACAAGGATAACCTCCCATGTACCCTTTGGTCTCATATAAAATTAATAATTACCAAATTAATTAGAAATTGATATAGGTCTCACCTATCACATAATTAAAATCATACATGTGTTCCATAATATCATTAAATATCACTCATATGAAAACCCAAGAAAAGAAATGGGTTTCAAAAATATATAATTATTATACATATATTAAAAACCCATACACATATATATAATACCATATATGATTTACATTTAACCTTTAATCACCCATTTATTAACACTTATTTATTAAAATCACTCTTCTGGGTAATATATGTTTTATTTTTTATGTATGTTCTAGTTTGATAGTTTGGGTCCTTGTATTTTGATTATGGTTCGATCATATCCATCATTTTAATAATGATATTTTTCATATATATGTATATATATTCATTATATATATTTATATAGTCAATCATAAAATATGGAGATAGAAAAATGAATTACACCATTCATGGAGATGATAGACCATACATACATATGAACACTGTTTCTATTTTTTGACAGATGGAATGAAAGATAGCTAAATAAAATATATCCTTTACAAAATAATTATTATATAATATATATAATATATATAATATATATAATATATATAATATATATAATATATATCACACATATCATATATATATTCATTATATTTATCCTTTTTACCATCCACGTAGAAAAATGATAATTGAGTCACATTACTTCTTGGAGGAGGTAGCCCACATGTTTGTAGGATAAACATTATCATTCAAAAATGTTTTAGAAGGTAAGAAGTTATATATTAAATTATCAGTAAATAACTATAATAATTTCATAAGTATCATATATAATAATTAAACCCATCATAATACCTATCCTCAAAAGATGACAATGGGAAATGAATTGTATCGCTGTGTTGATATGGTAAGCCATACATACCAAAAAAATGATATTTTCAATTCCAATTTCATGGAAAGAGAGTGAATATGTAGAAAAAAACCACCAGGGCCTGATTGGATGTAGGATGGCTGGGCAACTACAACCCCAAGATCTCTTAAACAGGCCTGGGGCTGTTGACAAGCTCCAAGAAGGCATAACAAAAATGGGTGGCCTTTTACAAATGTACCTATACACATGCACCCTACCATCTATATGAAAAAATATAGGGCAATAAATTAATGAAATTAACATATAGAGTATAAACATTAATTTAATAACCTTTAGGGAAAATAAAAGAGTGTGATAGTGTAATATCAAATGAAAAGGGGATAAATACGTGCCCCAACTGAAAAGTTGTCCCCATCTGATAGTAATTGGAATAAAGTAATGTTGAGAGATCACGACTCTTGATATCCAAGACTAATAACTAAATATTATACATGATCATAGGGTATCACTATTCCCACCATAATCTCCATTGATTTTTCCTTCATCTGTATAAGACATGATGCGTGTGGAAAAATCCCATGGAGGGGTCATTAGGATGCCCCAACAATTGGAAGGGGGTGATATAGATATAAAACAATAGTCAAATAAACCCAAAGAAAGAGGTAAATGAAACCCATAAGATAAAAACACACACACACACACATATATATATATTCTCATTAAGAAACCCAAATTAGAGTGAAAAGGGACCTCTATCTTATAACTCAACTAAAGTATATGAGTTTTTATGCACCTCGAGAAGTCTACCACCGATGTCCGGCATCAAATTTAACCTCATCATTATATGAGTGGACGACTCATACCCCATTAGATATAAAATATGAGGGAGTACCAATATGTAGGGATAGAATAGAAACCCTATAGTATGGCTAGTACTAACCCTACCTATATAATGAAATGGGGAACCCATGCCTTGGTATCAAAGGGGAGTACTAACCACAATATCTCTATGATGGTTTTAGAAACCCTTTACCTAATGTGATAGGGGAGTAATGAACCTGATGTTTATCTAGTATTAAGGAGATCTTGTGATCTAGTGGAATAAGGGAGTATTGAACCTAGCATGTATTTCATAGAATGGATAACCCACACCTTGGTGTTACCAGGGAGTAAAAACCCCAACATTTATTTGATAATATCCACTGATCCCTTCCCTCGTCAAGTGTCTCTTAAATAAGAATCACACTTGTAAAATCTCACATCATATCTCAAAATCCAAAATTAAGGCCACCCTTATTTTATATGTGGAAAACCACTCAGTATAGTCAACTCACAAGCCAAAATATGAGTAAAAACTAAAGATATATTATAGGTAGAAGTTTCTAAAGATGGGGGAACATGGCATGTATGGGGTCCACACGATGTGTCACTATACTCCACTTCCAATCATTGTTCTCCTTTGGACATGGACTGATTGAAAATTCACCATACATTAAATGTATCGTCCACTCTGGTCCTACCTGTGTGCTACTTACTGTTCCCATGTCTGTTATGTATTACCATGTACTTGGACATTCCTAGGTACCATCACATGCTTGTGTACTCCTAGATTACGCAATCTGTCCTACCACATGGGGTTGTGGAAATTTTAACATGGAGCATCACTGAAAAACCCAAGTAGGGTCCCATGGTGTGTGGGACTAACCAAATGGCATGTGATTTATATCTTCATTGAAACCCTAACACCATAGTTGGGGGTGGGGGTACTACACAACATGTTTTCATTAGACTACATGATATGTTGTAGAGTTTTCTTAAAAAATGAATGTTATTCATGAATATTATAGATATAAATATATTTAAAAAATTAATTCCATTTACCCCCTAAAAACTAGTGGGAGTTTCCTATTTTCCATATATTCTATCCATCCAGTTGTCAGAAATCAGATCAAGATCACCCGCGGTGGCTCGTCCTACATCACATGCCTCCCCTGTTACTTTTCGATCATCCCAGATCCTAGATCTATAGAAATAATCATCCTAATAATTTTAATAATTATGGATGAGAATATAATAAAAAGGGTGATAAACATATCATGACATTCATTCTCGATCAACAATTTCAAATCTGGGATTCCTCGGTGAGATCATGGCATGGGGAATAATAAATTGAATAAAACAATATCTTCTGAAAATGGGCCCATATGAAGAGTGGGAATAAGTATAATAAAAATTTGAATCAAATATCCATGAAAAATATTTTAATAAAAAGAATATAAATCCATAATTGGAGATCCTTATCTCAATTATGGATCAAATGTTGGGGAAGAACTCATTCACCAGTGAGGTGGGGATTCGACTTCATTCACTGCCTACCATTCTACCTTGATTTGATCTCTCACTATCATCCAATGTGATCTAACAATAAATAACAACGAATCTCCCCTTTTAGATCTCCTAAGTTTATGTAGATAACCATAAATAAATAATATAAAAACCTTTAAAGTGAATAAATTAGATCTACAAGGAATTTAGCAATAAAATAAATTACATAATTAATTCATTTCATTTAAATTAATCCATAATGACTGTAACAACCATGAATTATATCAATGAAAATTACCTTCTTATAATAATTTCATATAGTATTAATCACATAAAATCACTTATAAAGAAAAAAAAATACATTATAAATGATGAATGAATTAAATAAGATGTATTTATAGTTATTATGGAACCTAAATCAATGGAATAAAAACATGACCTTGGAATAGTAATGTGACCAATAAGAATAATAACCAAGAAAAATAGAATAGTAAACTCACCAATAAATTTATAAATAAAATTTTTCCACCTTATAAATGAATATATGATAAAATTATATCATAGTATGAGTAAATATTTTTTTTAAAATAATAAATTAACTGTTGGTATTTTTATAAAACAAAAATGTTTAATTAAAATTTAATAATTAAAATAATTATTAAAAATAAATTTAATTTTCTTAAAATAGATCCATAAATTAATATTTTGTTTTCCTATTATTATAGGATAATTTTATGAGACCTTAATTAATTTTTAAAAGTTTTATAAAATCAGTTATATTTTTAATGCAATATTTTTCTAATAAATGATTTTTTTAATTAAGAATTATATTTATCATATTTAAAAAATTATATTCAAAACATTGAGCCCATTTTTAAATTATACCTGTCAAAAAATGGTTAGGGTAATGTTTTGGGATGTTTAATGAATAGTTATTTTTTTGGTGAATTGAGAAATATGGCGATTTACGGTTTAAGATAAATAGATTAATTATTGAGTCATGGTTCATGTATGGATGATGTAAGTACCATTTATTGGAACTCACAAGCACTATTTATTTTATTTAGTCATATTAATCAACACTATTCATCACCTTGAGCCAAAATATTAAACAAATAAATAAAATAATAAAAAACCCCTCCCCTCCACTATAAATACCACCCCTTGCTTCCATTTTTCCTCACAACTATAAATCATTGAAGCCTGAACAAATTATTCCAAATCCTATTCCGGATTATCTACCCCACTTATAGTATCCTTTGGTATCAATAAAATCCCAAACTCAAGTTCCTCAAAGAGATTATCAAGGAGAATAATTCAAGAGGTAAAAACCCCTTTATTTTTAGTTTAATTTCTTTTCTTTTCTTTTATTTATTTTCCTCTCCTTACCTCACATTGTCCAAGTGGAATGATAAATACATGATATTTTATACACTTAATTGTTATAGTGTTAATTGAACAACCCATCATCAATTCTCTTCCCCTCTTCTTTTGTTCTAAAAATTAATACATCATTCGTGATGTGTTGATTTATCACATCCAAGGAGGAAGGGTTTTCAACTTCCATTTTTGCTATCAAGGCTGGTCATAATACTATTATAAAGGTAGAAAAATATTGTAAAATTTATTTTATGAAAAATTTTAATTTTTTGAAGGTATTATATATAAAAAATATTATTTAATAAAACAAATCTAGTTCATGATGATAGAAAGACACCAAATTATCTAAATGGTTATCATTAACGTTTTATCTAATGAATCATACTCACATACAAAATAATGACATATAATTCCATTTAATATTATTTAAGTCCATTAATAACATATAATTTCAATTCTGAAAAAAAACTATTCTAATTTTACTTGATCTTCCATAAACTTATGAAAGTGAATCAATTATGAAAACCATAGAAACGAACACATTCGAATGATGAAATTGTATCTTATAAGTCATAAAAAAGGCCATGAAATAACTTAAGAAAATTTTAATTAATAAATTAAATGTATAATATATTCTAAATTAATTAATTTTTGGATTTAATTTTATAATCTAGGACATTAATATCTAATGAAGAACACTTACACACATAAAGTAGGGGACTCTTTCCGAACATCCATTTTTCCTTCAAGTTACACACTCTCTTTTTTAACCAAATTAAACTCTTATTTTTTTATATAATTATTCTAAATTCAAGTTATATGTCCCAAAATCATGTATCATGATCAGTTCATAATTATTTTTTGGGGAAATACATGTTTTAAAAATGTTCCATTCTAAATTTTTCCCGATAAACAAGCATCATAAAAGTAAACTTCCCGATTTAGTATGCTTTTTCAAATGCACTATGTATTCCATTTTAAGACACAATTATTTTTATAAAATAATATTTTTATCATGAAAATACATCTTCATTAATTTCATGTTTTATACAAATAATTATGCCCTTTTTGTTATAAATAACCTTTTAAATTTTCTTTTAAACCGCACTAAAGTGGCTCATTTCTAATATTTTTTAAACATTATTTTTATATGTTTTAAGATATGTTTTTAATAACTTATCATGATCTATGAATATTTTACCTTATGAATATCCATGTATGATTTCAATCTATTATTTCATGGATGCCATTATGTTATTGCTTTTTTATACCTTCTGACATGATTATGATATCCAATTCTTTCCATGGATAACCCTTATGTTTATATTGGATTCATTAGGTATGAATATTCATGTGAAACTCATATTCATGAACATGTTATTATGGTTACACCCAGATAGTTATCCAATTCATTGGGTAATGTTTAGTCTCATGATAAACCACATGCAACGGTCTTAGTGGTTAACCTTGACTCATGCTCTTCCATGTGAAATGGTCTTGGTGGTTAGCCTTCACTCATGCTACACTATTTGAAATGGTCATAATGGTTAGCCTTGAATAATTATTCTCTCATGTTTTATTTTGTTTCCACAGTTCTATGATTCTATGATTAAATTATCCCATGTTTTTATGTTAATAATTAATGTGTTTATTCATGTTCCATTCCTTTTTATGTCATCATGTTATGCCTTCTGACCCATGTTCCTTGATTTATTCATATGATTATTCCAATAAGGGGTTTTTAGCTCATTCATTTTGTCATGTATTCCGTAGGTTATCTTATGAATATCTAATAGCTTAGTTTATGTTAGGATATCATTATAAAGATTAAATAAAATATTTTTCTATTTTGGTTTCATGATTTCTAATTATCTTCATAATCTTTCAAAGACACTATAATTTATGATCTTTGGATTGTATTTTTTTGTTAAATATTACAAAAATCATGTAATAATTTGTTTAAAAGGATAGGGCCCTCATATTTGGTATAATAGAATGGTCAAGTTATTTATTTTATATTAGGACTAGAGAACGTTAGTTAGAACCCTAGGGATAATTATATAATTATGGATAACCTAGATTGAAACATAGGGAATCAAAAGTTGGGATATGCCTTGATTATCATGAGCATAACAAAATCAAGATAATGAAAAAGTATGCCCTACCCTGGATTGATGGTGTGTTCAATCAACTATGTTGGGCTAAGTATTTCTCTAAGGTGGAACATTGATCGGGATATCAACACTTAAAGGTGATAAAGGAATATATTCCCAAGATTACCTTTCAAACGAGGTATTTACACTATGATTTTGTAGTGATACCTTCCAAAATCACTAATTCTACAGAAATATTTATGGATTTAATGAATAGAGTCTTTAGAGATTACCTTAAAATTGTTTTGGTAGACTTTATTGATGATTGTTTGATATACTCCAAGAGAAAGGAGTAACATGAGGAGAATTTGAATACCACATTGAAGACTTTCAAAGGGATAAACTTTATGCAAGGTACAATAAATGTGATTTATAGATGGAAGAATTATTATTCTTGAGGAATGTTATCACTAGGAAAGGAATATCAGTGGACCCTAAAAAGATAAAGGATATTAGTGAGTGTCCCAACAAAACATATGTAATGGATATCCATAGTTTCCATGTTATAGTTGGGTATTATCAGTGATTTTGGAAGAAAATATCTCAATTTTAAAACCAATTAACCAAGCTCAATTGGAAGGGAGTGATTTTTTGTACTAGTGAATGTTAATAATGATTCAAAGAGTTAAAAAGAGGCTTATTACTACACCATTACCCACACATCTGACAAGTGGGGAACTCTTTGTGGTATAAAAAAATTCTTCAAAGAAGGGATTATGATTTTTACTGATGAAAAATGATAAAGTGACAAATTAATCCCCTAGGGAGTTGAAAATTCATGAGAAAAACTATCCTATGCATGATCTGGAGTTGGATGCTATGATCTTTGTGTTGAAAATCTGGACTCATTATCAATATTAGGATAAGTGTAAAATATGCACTGATCAGAAGGGCCTAAAATATATATTCACATAGAAGGATCTCAATATGTGCCAAAATATATAGTTTTAACTCATTAAGAATTATGAATTCTCAATCCACTACCATCCTTGTAAATAAAATAATGTGGAAGATTCTCTATGTCGAATGGATTCTGCATATTTATCAATAACGATAATTTGAAAGGATCCAATCTTCTTGTATTTTCAAAGGACTAACATGGGAATCATTAAAGATGGAACATAATCAGTACCTTCTCAAATCATTTCTCAATCATCCCTTATGTAGAAAATTGTGGATTCTAAATTAAATGATGTATAAATTTTGAAAATAGTGGAAGATATCTGAAATAGTAAATCCAAAGTGTTAAAAATGGATGAGGACGAAGTTGTGAGATTTGGGTCACAATTAGGTGTGCCATCCTATCTAGAGACAAAGAAAGAGCTTTTTAATGATTCACATAGATTAACCTTCTCTATTCAACCATGGAGAAAAAATATGTATTGAGATCTCTTAGAGAACTATTAGTGGGATAATATGAAGAAAGTGATCATTGAGTTTAAATAAAATTTCCTAGTATTCTGGGAAGTGAATACTGAAAGACAAAAGTCTATTAGGATGATAAAACTATTATCCATACCAATATGGAAATAAGAAAACATTATAATGGACTTTGTCACTAGACATATAAAGACATCCAAATTAAATAATACAATATGGATCACTGTTGGTCATCAAACAAAGAAAACTAAATTTATTATAATTTAAGAGGACTTCTCACAGGATCAACTGGCACTAATATACATCAAAGAACTGGAAAGGATAAATAAATTATTAATCTTGATTATATTTTAATGATATTTACCTCCATGTTATCGAAAAGTATCGAACATTATCTAAACACTAAGTTGATCTTTAGTACGATCCATCATCATTAAACTGATGGCTAGTCTGAGAAGACTATTCAAACACTAGAAGACTTATTGAGAGTGTTTTCTATGGAATATAAGGGAGCGTGGAACAAATATCTACATTTGGTTGAGTTCACATACAACAATAGTTTCCACTAGATCATCCAAATGGGTCCATATGAAGCCCTCTATAAGAAAATATGTAGAACATTAACATTCGAGGATAAATTCAGTGAACATAAGCTTCTATGTCTTAAAAAATATGAATAAATGGTAGAAATGTTGAATACCATTCAACATAAAATCAAGTCATCCAAAGTTGATAGAAGATCTATATAGAAAAACATCGACAATACTTAGAGTTTAAAGTTGTAGAGAAGGTATTAATCCACTTATATCCATCAAAGGGGATAATGATATTTAGGAAGAAAGGAATGATGAGTTCTAGGTACATCATCCCCTTCAAGATTCTGGATCGATTCAGAGCTGTGGAATACCAAATGGAAACTAAACTTACCATGTTTTAAGTTCACGATGTATTCCACGCGTCCCTCTTAAGAAGTACACAACAGATCCATCACATATATTGAATGTTGAGGAGGTATAGTTGGAAAATGACCTTTCTAATGAGGAGAAACTAGTGAAGATCTTGAACTATAGAGATAAATTTCCACCCATAAAGAACACTCACCTAGTCAATGTAATATCATAGAAACATAAGTATGAATAGAAAACATATGAACTAGAGGAAGTGATAAAGGATAAGTACCCACGCTGGTTTCCCCTTTAGTTTGTAAAATGAAATTTTATGGGAGAAATTTTATAAGTGGGGAATAATGTAACAACCCTAAATTCTATCAATAGGAATTCGCTTTTTATAGTAATTTCATATAGAATTAATCACATAAAATCACTTATAAAACACAATACATGCTTTACAAATGATGAATGAATGAAATAATAATTATTTATATAATTCAAGGAACAAAAATCATTAGAATAGTAACATGAAATATAGAATAGTAATGTGACCATTAAGAATAGTAACCTACACAATAGAATAGAAACCTAACTTATAAAAGTATAAATAAAATTTATCTATATTATAAATGAAAATATGATATAATTATATCACAATATAAGAAAATAAATTTTTTGAAAATGATAAATTTGTGTTGTTATTTTTGTAAAAAATAAATATTTAATTAAAATTTCATAATTAATATAAGTATTTAATGGAAGATTTATTTTCATAAAATATATTCATAAATTCATATTTTTTGTCTTATGATTATAGGATAATTTTATGAGACCTTAATTATTTTTTCAATGTGTAGTAAAATCACTTATAATTTTAAAATTCTCATTCTTTGAATAAATGATGATTTTAATTAAAAATTAAATTTATCATTTTTAGAAAAGGAAAATCAGAAAATATATTCTATTTTTTAATTATAAATTTGAAAAAATGGTTTGGATGTTTTATAGGTATTTTTTTAAAACAATTAAAAGTTTGGTGAATAATGAAATTCCATAATTTATAGTATAAGCTAAATGAATTAATTATTAAGTCATGGATAATATATAGATGATGTAAGAACTTTTGGTTTGAACTCACAAGAACTAGTTACTATAATTAATCACATGAATCAATACTATTAATAGTCTTGATCTAAAAATAATAATAAAATTAATAAAATAATAAAAAACTCCCCTCCCCTTCACTATAAATACAAACTCTCACCACCTCTTTTAGTCACACCTATAGATCCTTGAATCATATCTGTCCAATAATATTCCCAATAATCTTACCCATGTCCAGGTGCCTTTGTTCTCAATAAAATACCAAATACTAGTGCCTCAAAGAGGTTCTCACGGAGAATAATTAAAGAAGTAAAAACCTATTTATTTTTCTTTTAATTTTTTTTCATTTCCTGCTTTATCCTATAAACCCCTTGTGAAAGTGAAATGATGAATCCAATAACTTTATTATACTATAATTTTATATTTTTATTGGAATAAACCATCATAAAATCTCTTACTCTCTCCTTTTTTCTAAAAATGAAAACATCTTCCGTGATGTGTTGATTTATCGCATTAAAAGACAAAGAGTTTTCAATTTCCATTTCTGCATTCATTTATGGTCATTAAACCATTATAATGGTTGAAAAATATTTTAAAAAATATTTTATATCCATTTTAATTCTTTTTAATCTTAATAAATACATCATATTAATTAATAAAACAAAACCAGTTCATTTTGATTGAAAAAATTCTAAAACAATCTAAACAGTTATCATTAATGTTTTATCTAATGAATCTTCATAACATATAGAAAATATATATAAAACCATTTAATATTATTTATTTTCATTAATAATTTATAATTTAAATTCAAAAAAAACTATTCTCATTTTATATGATCTTATATACATATATATAAGTGAAATTACTATGAAAACCAAGGAAAAAATCAAAAAATGTTGAAACTATATCTTATAAATCATAAAAATAGACCTGAATGGACTTAAAAAAATTATACTAAATCAAATAAATTTATAATTAATTATGAATTAGTTAATTAATGTATTTAATTTTACTATCCAAGATATTAAGATCAAGTGCATAACACTTTCAGACATAAGGTAATAGATTCAATCTGAACCTCCATTCTTTCCTTCTGGTTAGGTTTTCTCTCTCTTTACCTCATTGTAACTCTTATTAATTTTTTATATACATATTTTTTTTTTTTTTATGTTCTCTAAAATCATTTATCCTGACTAGTTCATTCTTTTTTAAGGGAATAATGTTTTTAAAAAGGTTCCTCTCTTAATTCTTTCTGATAAACAAGCCCAATAAAAATGAGCTTCTTAATTTCTTACCCATTTTCAAGTTTACTTCATAATATATTTTATGACAAAATTATTTTTCTAAAATCAACCATTTTATCTTGAAATAATATCTTGGTTTATTTCTAGTTTTATAAAAATAATTACGCCTTTTTCCATTTTAAAGAAAATTTAAAATTTTCCCTTAAACCGCAATAAAGTTGATTATTTATAAAGTTTATAAAACATTATTTTTACATGTTTTAACTTCTATTTGACATCACTTATCATTTTAAATGCCTATTTTACCTTATAAATTTCTATGGATGATTTAAATGCATTCTTTTATAAACACCATTATGTTATTCCATTTTGTTATACCTTCTAACATGATTATGATACCAAATTATTTTGATGGGTAAACCATATGTTTATGTTTGATCCCTTATGTATGAATCTTCAAGTGAAACACATATTCATGGAAAGGTTAGGATGGGTGAACCTAGATATTACTCAAATGCATTGGGTAACATTTAGTCTCATGAGATGTCATGTGCAATAGTCTTGGTTTTTAACTATGACTCAAGATCCTCTATGTGCAACGATGGTGGTGGTTATCCATGACTCATATTTCTATATGTGAAATAGACTTTGGGGTTATAATTGAACCATGATTATGTCATTTTTTTATTCTTTTTACACATATCTATGATTCCATGACTCCATGATCTCATGTTCTTTAAATTAAGCGTCCATATGTTTATTCATGTTCCATGACTTTTTCTGTCATTTTGTTATAACTTCTAACCTATGTTTAGTGATTTATTCAAATGTTTATTCCCTTTGGGGATTTTTTGATCATCCCTTTGTTCATTTATTCCCCATGTTATCCTATATAGATGTAAGGTCTCAATGGATGTTAGGAGATCATTATGTATATTAAATAAAAGATGTTTTTATTTTTGTTTCATGATTTCTAATTATATACCTAATCTTCAAAATAAAATATAAATTATGATCCTTGGATTGTAATTTTTTGTTAACTATTCTTAAAAACATGTAATAATATGTGTAAAAGGTTAGGGTCATTATAACAAACACCATAAATTAATATCCAACATCTATAAACTTTAGGTTGTTTCTAGGGTAAACCTCATGTTCTGAACTCAATCCTAGTCTCAAATTTCTGATATGAGAATTTGATTGGTTGTTATTTAATTACAGAAAGTTCACATTAATGAAAATAATAAATTAAATTTTTTTATAATATCAATTTTGGGAACACCAAGCCTTAAAATATATCTCCATATTAGCATCCGACTCAAAAAAATTCCTTAATATATTTCAAAGGTATACTAGGAAAATCCTAGGCCACTAAATCCTTCAAGGGTTTTCATCCCTAAAAATCACAATATATATAAATAGGTGGGGATAATGAGCCTTCATTTGGATCTCCCCTCCCAAGAGCTATCCAACATTCACTTGTGATATCAAAACACATGAACTAAGGGTATAGTGAATCCTCAAAGTATCCTCACTTACCAATGCTCAATCTCTACTAGGTACCCTGTGATGGTGGATCCATCCTCGATGTCCAGATCACCCTAGTCAATGATGTGCATAGGATCATGCATGTATATCTTTAGATGTGGCACATAGAGGAGTTCATGAACCCAATATCATAATGGGGGTAAGGCTAAGTAGTATGAATAATCTACCACCCTCTATAGGGTATGAAATGGCACAATTAACCTTGGGGAAAAGTTTCCTCTATGACTGAATCTTCTCAATCCTCATCATGGGGAGAATCTTAGAAAAACATGGTCTTCGTACTCAAACTTCAATGGACTATGATGTTGATTTGAATAATATTTATACTAGCTCTAGGGTGTCTTCATATGCTTGTGGATCAAATGAAATATCCTCATTGGTTTATTTACAACATCCTTAAAAAATATTTTACTTTAGGTAAGAGAATAGATGGTTATCTGCTTCTTTTGTAACCAAAAAGGTCACTAAAAGAGAAACTGTAATGAATTGAAGATAAATCTTGAAGAAAACTCATCTTTAATTATTTTACTAATTCATAATATATATATATATATATTACTTAATTTTTATTAAATAAAATATATATATCACATAATTGTATTCTAATATAGGAATTATGGAAGTTTAGTAACAGCAAAAAAAGTAACTGAATTTTCTTAGTGGCTGAGAAATAGTGATTCCTATGTCAATAATGAGAAGAACCTGAATTAAAATTTTCTACTGGATTGATTATAAATAAATTTTTTTTATTTTTATTGAGTATTACTAAAACATTTATCTTAGAGTCTATTATAAATAATTAGGCATTATTTCATTATGGAATGAATGATATTTGTAGTGTTCTATAATTAATTAATAGTTTGGTAATACTCAGTTCACATAATTCCAATATTAGTAATAAATTATGAATATAAAATATAAGGCTCATACCTAGTTTTGTTTAGATAATTCTTTGTTCATGTAAAGAAGAATTTATAAATAAAGGTAGTATATTAATATTATAAAGATAGTTTAACTTGATTTCCGGAATTCATTCTTAGAAGAAGCTAGGGGTAAATTTATATTACCTTTGGGGTTACTCTATGAAATTTTTGGATTGATTATTGGAGAAATAAATAAACTCATAAAAATATATAGGGTCTTAATGGTGGTATTTCTATATAATATCTTAAACATGTGTTCATTAATCATTAAAATGCATGGTAATAGTTTTCTTAAACTCACATTACTTTATTCACATCAAAGATGTGATCGTAGTATAAGGTAGATCGATAATGATTCATATAATCCTCATAAGTCATCAATTCTTTCATTATAGAATTTTTTCAAAAATATCATCATAAAATATAACCATATATCAACTATATTAACTAATGGGAAGCATATGAGATACGATATGATGTGAGTACATTATACCATGACCTCAGGTGTTTGATGTGAGTCTTTTTTAAAGCAAGATAACGTTTCAAAAATAAATCATAGGAAACACAAAAATTATCCTATTTAATTATACTAAAGAAACATAGGATATTAAATTTATTAAATTTAAAGGTATTTGTAACACTATGAGATTTTTTGAATTATGTTTTTTTAAATTAGTTTAACCTTTTTTATATTTTTCATTTAACACAACATAGAAAATAGTTTATTTATATTAAAGAACTCTGTATGGATTGTGTTACATGAAACACCAAGTTAATTATGAAATATATGAGAAATAAATAATGCTTGATCTATATGGAATATCTAGGTTAGCTTATGTTACACGAAACAATGACTTTTCTCGATGGCTTGCATAACACACAAGATAGAGTCTTACCAAATAATAATATATTATAACTTTATTTTTTAATATAATAATATATAACCTAGAAATTAAATTCTATGTTATGAATATTATTTATCAATTTATAAAAATATATGATTTAAACAAATATAATATGAATTCATAGGATACCAATTAATTTGAAACGAATATAAAAACTGATTGAATATAAAAGAAAATATTAATATGGTTCGAGAGCTATTTTACCTTATTAAATTAAATTAATTAGAAAGTGATATTAAATTAATATATAATATTTATATTAAATAAAATATTTTTTATTTTCAACAAATATATTCAATAAACATAAGATAAGAACATACTCAAATTTAGGCGTACAAATCTGTATTTTTTATAAAGGTAGTTTTTCCGCCATTTAATAGGGAACCCATTTTAAATACAATTTTCCAAAATTAGAAATATTTAATTTTAAAAAATAAACTTTTTCCTTTAAATATTAACATAATAATTAGGTTAGGGTAAATATTTGGTATTTTTTAATGATTATTAAATTTTCAATGAATAGTGAAAAATACAAAATTTTAGTTTGAAACCGCATTTTTGCTTAAACTAATTATAAGAATATATTACATTTAAAATTGGTTTAAAAGATTAAGTAAAGAATATTTTTATAAATTATCCCAATTTAGGGCATTGAAAAAAATTTCACAATGAAATTGGATATAGAAACTTAGTAAACTTTTCATCATTTTTACATTAAAAACCCATAGGGTCATCCAATCAGCAGGATTAAATTTAAATTAATTTATTCCTATTTTTTAATTGAAATAAAGAAAAAATAAATATTATATTTGGAATAAGAATAATTTATAATTTATAATAATGTAAAATTAGTTTTTTTACCAGAAATATAACTGAAGGTAATTAAAATTAATTACATTGATTAAGGAAAAATTAAACCTAACTAATGACTAAACCTTACATTTAAGACGAAACAAAACCTAGAAACTTGTCAAAGATCCATTCTTTGATATATTTAGACACTATCCTCCATTTTATCTAATTTTTTACATTATGGGATCCAATTTCAACATGAAAAATGTGGGTGGAATTCTCTCTTTAAATATTTACAAGAGAGCCACTCCTCCACTATAAAAAGGCTTCCTCTCATCCAACATCCTAACTCCTCTCAAAAACCATGGATATAATATATTATGCCTATATAATCCACCAAAATACCGTAATTCCTCTTATAGGCTTAAAATTTGGTATAAATCAATCCAAGGAAGCTTTTTGGAACAAACCAAAAGGCGTTACCTGATTAAGAGGCAACGTCTCTTCTAAAGATCATTTTTTTCATTCTCTTTTTCCCCCACCTCCATTCTATTTAATACATGATTGTATTACAATACCATTATATTCAACATAATATTATGTTTTTATTCTAATTTTTTGACCTAAACATTGAAACACCTCAATCTAATGGGTAACGAACTTACTGTTTATGTGTACGATGAACTACCACCTCACCAAATAATGATTGTCTATTTTTTCCTTTACTGCCTCTCATGGTAGACATTATGATGAAAAATATACTAATTTATGTTATATATAATGTTTATTAGTTATTTAATCTTATTTAATCCTTGTACCACACAAATATTTATACTTTTCATTTGGTGTAAATACGATAATTTTATTTGAGGAAGTGTGGACTATCGCCCACTCCAAGCAATGTGATTCGATCACACACACTACATAGAATTTTTTAAAGATGGGTTTAGTGAACCTATATAATATATATGATATAATAATTCAACTTAAATAATAATATATATAAATATATATACACATATGTCATTAACATTATTTCTTTAAATATGACAATAATAACAGAAGCAACATTCATGTATGCATATGGCTTACCGTCTCTGTGAACGGTGTATTCCATTTCATATTTATATAATCTATTTATTATGATAATAAAAATATAGTGAATATAATTGATATTTATATCATTATTTACATTATTTAAATAATTATATAAGTATAAGGACAAAAAATATAACAAATCAAGACACATGTGAAGAACAAAGAAAATCTTAGCTTAAGTGAAAACTTATCATAATATTGTTAACAAGTGGTTTATATGTGGTCGTAATAAAACCATATATGGTATTAGATATAATAATATGGTTCAATAAATTATTTATAATAAATTTTTATTTATTATACAGGTGGTTGAAGTGAGTACAATGAGAGTCAAGACACAAGGTAAGAGACATTTCATCTCACTTTTTATTTCCTTGAAATACATGCCTTAGACACCCATCTTTTCTTATATGTGGTGTATATAATTCCCATGATTATATTATATGATTATTATTATTAAATATATTGGTATTTATATATCCATTATTTTCTATTTCTTTCTTGGGGATAATTTTTCAAAAGTTACCAAATTGGTAAGTCAATTGTTTCTCAATTTTCCTTCTTCGAGGTAGATGTTTTGTTATACACCTACATTTTTTTTCAAGGTTTATATAATTCCATATAAAAAGTTATATCATGAATCCATTTTTTTCATGATATTATAATCTCCATGTAATTATTTTTCTGAAATGTAGAGTTTCATCCCTTATTACCAAGTAGTAAGAGTTTAATTAAACAATTTCATCGCTTATTGGGATTATTTGTGATTATGCTTCCATTGATGAATTCTCATGATCAATATCCAAAGAACAATCATGATTTTTATTCTCCTCTATTTATTAATTATATATCCATGTATTATTACCATTTTACCACTATTTTGTACATAATAAATTTAAGAAATTGTTTTTAAGAAAGCCTAACTTTACCGTCTCTTTGATCGAAAATAAATGTTAATTACAAACCATGTTCTCTAAAAAGGGTTTACAAGAATATTATACTATTATCATCTAATATTAAAAATTTATTTCTACCCTTTTTATCTTTTACCAATTTTTTTAAAGAAATCTTCTTATTCCCTTCCAATTTTTTTTCTTTCATATTTACCATAAAAATTGAATATAATTTTTTAATCATAAAACATGTATATATTTACCATGCATAATTTTTTTAAAGGTCCATTTTCATGTTTAAAAGTATAATTTTATAGGAAATAATTTTTAAATTAATTTTTAAGTAAAATTGTTTCCAAATTCTTTTCAAGATTCTTCCATATTTTTTCATGTAAAATGGTTTTCAAAATGATGTCATGTCCTATTTATAAGTTATCAAGGTATTTTCTAAGAAAATGATTTTAAAATGTTTTTATGAATTAAAAATTATTTTTAAAATATGAAATAATATTTTCGTCAAGAAAATTTTTCAAAATATCATTCCGTGTTCTTTTCCATTTAAGATGGAATCTATTGATATTACTTATGCCTTTATTGGAAATTATATAAACTTTACATTCACTTTATTTATTTGAATGGTTATGCTTAATGTCATGATCTTTATGGAACCCATTTATATTTAATGGCTTATATGTTTAGGAAATCCAGTTTTATTCTAGGGGTTATTTATTTATTAAATCCGTTTCTCTTTCACGGGTTATTCATTGGATGAAATGATTATGAAACCAATATCTTTTTTCACAGGTTATGATATGATTACATGTTAATGATACCCATTTCATTTCACGGGTTATGATATGATTGTTTATGATTTTATGGAATATGTATGTATAATTTTATTATGAGATGTTTGGGACCAATATCTCCTTCCAATGGAATTGGAAAATATTTATATCTCATGAGATATAATAAGATGGTATTGGGAATAGACCTTGACTACTAAGATGTCCATAGTAGTGAACTATGACTACTAAGATTGTAGGAGGTGTCAAATCATGCTACTATGATAGCCATGGGAATGAACCATGACTACCAATATGGTATGAGGATTGAAATAATGCTATTAAGATGGCCATGGGAGTGAACCATGACTACCAAGATGGTATGGGGAGTGAACCCGTACTTCTAAGATGGTCTTGGCAGCAATTCCTTGTCTACTTTTGAAATCATATTATATACTTAAGTTTCATCCACAATTCCATGTTTTATTCCCCTATTTTGATTTCTTCGCTTATGTTTTATATTTTTTATGATTCATGTCCCATGAACATCTGAAATTTATGCCATGATTAAATTTTATGATCTTTCATATGAAGGGTATGATATTATATATTCATGATCAAGTTCTAAATCCCTTATTCTCATTATTATGCTTACATAGATCCCTTATTTACCATTATTGAGCATCTTAAATCAGTCATTTTTAGATTTCCTTCTCCCAAGTTATAAAGAAATGTATTATGTTTGTTGTGTCTTAGAATACTTCTAGTCAAGAAGAACCTAGTGGGAGATGATGTAGATTATTTATGTGGAATTTTTCATGTTTCCATGTTTCCAAATGCACTAGACTAATACTATCTATGTACGCCTATTTGTATAATGTTATAATTAATACACAAATATTGTGTAATGTCAATGTATGAAAAGTTAGTGTTTCAATAGTTGGTATGAGAGAAAATGTTTAGTTAACCTTTGGAAAATAGGATGAGAAAATGTTTGTGAGATCCCTAGGTATATTTCTATGGATATGTCTAGGGATGTCTCATATAAAAAGTATAAGGATGATCCATTGTTTAAGAAAATGTATTAGAATTTTGTTAAAGGATAGAGTGAGTGGTTTCCTAGAAATACATCTCTATCTGGACACTACAAGGGTATTTGGATTTGGAATATATGTACCTAGGGGTAACAACTTTGAAAAATGTTTTTAATTTTACTTTGGGTAATTTTTAAAAAACAACAGGCCTTGCTACACACTTGGTTTGACAATCCTGGAGGATATGCTTTTGAAATTCTCAAACTCTTCACGAAATATTATGAAAAAATTAAATATAAGTTGGCTATGACTAACATAGGATGAATCTAGGTTGTTTTAGATTAATGAAGCTATCAAGATTTAGAAATACTATATGTAATTCTCTTAATGAATTTGTGGTTTTATAATATGATAAGTAATGATCACATTATGCATCTGGTTTTAGTAAATAGTGGGAACTTGAAATAATTTGGTTAATATTGAATGCCATGGAAAATTTTCTTATGAGAAGTCAAGTGGTATGATATTTAGAGTGAAATATGTCTTTATAATTTCTAATTATTTTTCAAATAACATCATTAACAATGTGTAACTTAACCAACTCTTGGACTCACAAAGGAAGAGAAAGATGGAGTTAGTTGAGTGTTCGAGTAATGGAGACCACGGTGAAAAGAAGATTTGTTTTCCTTTGTGTCAATATTGTGGAATGAATCACCTAATAGAATGTATTAGAGTAACAAAATGAAGTTTTTACTCTGGAAAAGGAGGACACAAAGCAAACGACTACAAGGGAAAGTTGAAGATTTCAATTAAGGAATTGGATGGGAATATTGGCCTCCATAATAGATCATTTAAGTTTATGTGTTTGAAGTGCGGATTAATTGGTCATTATGAAACTTAATGTCCCACAATGAAAGCTCCCAAATGGAGCCATCCAGGTGGTGAGAGAAATGGTTACATTGCTGTTGATTAAGAGACTATAGATGAAATGTGAAAGGAAAAAAGGTATCATGTAATAGGACAATGTTTCCTTGTTAATGGAATAAGGATAAAGTGGAATAATAAAAGTTTTTTTGTATTTGTAATAAATAATTATTTTATATTAATGATTAAATATACTAGGATTTTTCTACTTATTTTCTTCACTAAGTATTTACAAGTTTGTGTTGAATGTTCTTAGTGCACCGATGAAGTGTTTTAATGAAAAGGTTATATTTTTACTAAGAAAAGGTAACCATTAATACATTATTTATGTTAAGATAATTTTCTGTGGATAAATATATATGGTATATGAATAAGTAAATTAGAAGGTACTAATTATCTTGTAACTAGTTAAGGAATTGTGGATATGTGGTTTATGTTACCAGTGCCACATGAAGTGGCATTTTGTTTTCAAAAATCACCAATGCACCACTTGTAGTAGCACTTTTCCATAATATCAGATCATTGCCACATCAAGTGGTGTTGATAGCTTTCGTATTAAAACTACTACTGCCACTTCAAGTGGTGCATAAATTCTAAACCCCTATAATAGGGGGCTCACTCCAACCCCCATTCATCTCAAATGCCCCATTCCCATTCTGCCACCCCCATCTGAAAAGTTATATCATGAATCCATTTTTTTCATGATATTATAATCTCCATGTAATTTTTTTTTTCTGAAATGTAGAGTTTCATCCCTTATTACCAAGTAGTAAGAGTTTAATTAAACAATTTCATCGCTTATTGGGATAATTTGTGATTATTCTTCCATTTATGAATTCTCATGATCAATATCTGAAGAACACTCATGATTTTTATTCTCCTCTATTTATTAAAGATATATCCACGTATTATTACCATTTTATCACTATTTAGTACATAATACATTTAATAAATTGTTTTTAAGGAAGCCTAACTTTACCCTATGTTTGATCGGCAATCAATGTTACTTACAAACCATGTTCTCTAAAAATGGTTTACAAGAATATTACACAATTATCATCTAATATTAAAAATATATTTCTACCCGTTTCGTCTTTTACCAATTTTTTGGAAGTAATCTTCTTATTCCCTTCCAAAAAGTTTTTTCTTTCATATTTACCATGAAAAATGAATATACTTTTTTACTCGTACGACATGTATAGATTTCCCATCCATAATTTTTGTAAAGGTTCATTTTCATGTTTAAAAGGATAATTTTATAGGAAATACATTTAAAATTAATTTTTAAGTAAAATTGTTTCCGAATTCTTTTCAAGATTCTACCATAATTTTTCATGTAAAAGGGTTTTCAAAATGATTTCAAGTCTTATTTATAAGTTATCAAGGTATTTTCTAAGAAAATGATTTTAAAATGTTTTTATGAAATAAAAATTATTTTTAAAATAAGAAAGAATTTTTTCGTCAAGAATTTTTTTTCAAAATATCATTCCATGTTCTTTTCTATTTAAGATGGCATCTATTGATATTACTCATGCGTTTATTGGAAATTATCTAAATTTTCCATTCACATTATTTATTTTAATGGTTATGCTTAATTCCATGATCTTTATGAAACCCATTTATATTTAATGGCTTATATGTTTAGGAAATCCAGTTTTATTCTAGGGGTTTTTTATTTGTTAAATCCATTTATCTTTCACGGGTTATTCATTGGATGAAATGATTATGAAACATATATCTTTTTTCACAGGTTATGATATGATTACATGTTAATGATACCCATTTCATTTCATGGGTTATGATATGATTGTTTATGATTTTATGGAATATTTATGTATAATTTCATTATGAGATTGTTGGGACCTAAATCTCCCTCCAATGGAATTGGAAAATATTTATATCTCATGAGATATACTTAGATGGTATTGGGAATGGATCTTGACTACTAAAATGTCCATAGTAGTGAAATATAACTACCATGATTGTAGGAGGTTTGAAATCATGCTACTATGATAGCCATGGGAATGAACCATGACTACCAATATGGTATAAGGATTGAAATAATGCTATTAAGATGGACATGGGAGTGAACCATGACTACCAAGATGGTATGGGAAGTGAACCCATACTTTTAAGATGGTCTTGGCAGCGATTCCTTGGCTACTTTTAAAATCATATTATATACTTATGTTTCTTCCACAATTCCATATTTTATTCCCCTATTTTGATTTCTTTGCTTATGTTTTATATTTTTTATGATTTATGTCTTATGAACATCCGAAATTTATGCCATGATTAAATTTTATGATCTTTCATATGAAGGGTATGATATTCTATATTCATGATCAAGTTCTCAATCCCTTATTCTCATGATTATTCTTACATATCTCCCTTATTTACCATTAATGAGCATCTTAAATCGTCCATTTTTAGATTTAATTCTCCCAAGTTATGAAGATATGTATTTCTTTTTGTTGTGTCTTAGAATACTTCTAGTTAAGAATAACCTAGTGGGAGATGATGTAGATTATTTATGTGTAATTTTTCATGTTTCCATGTTTCCAAATGCACTAGACTAGTTCTATCTATGTATGCCTATTTGTATAATGTTATAATTAATACACAAATATTACGTAATGTCAATGTATGAAAAGTGAGTGTTTCAATAGTTGGTATCAGAGAAAATGTTTAGTTAACCTTTGGAAAATAGGATGAGAAAAGTTTTGTGAGATCCCCAGTTATATTTCTATAGATATGTCTAGGGATGTCTCATATGAAAAGTATAAGGATTATCTATTGTTTAAGAAAATGTATTAGCATTTTGGTAAAGGATAGAGTGAGTGGTTTCCTGAAAATACATCCCTATCTGGATACTACAAGGGTATGTGGGTTTGGAATATATGTACCTAGGGGTAAAAAATTTCAAAAAATGTTTTGAGCATGACTTTGGGTAATGTTTAAAAAACAACAGGCCTTTCTCCACACTTGGTTTGACAATCCAGGTAGATATGCTTTTGAAATTCTCAAACGCTTCAAAAACTATTATGAAAAAATTAAATATAAGTTGGTTATGAATAACCAATGATGAATCTAGGTTATTGTATATTAAAGAAGATATCATGTTTTAGAAATACTATAAGTAATTATTTTAATGAATTTGTGGTTTTCTACTATGATAAGTAGTGATCACCTTATGCATCTGGTTTTTTTAAATAGTGGGAACTTGAAATAATTGGATTAATGTTGAATGTGATGGAAATTTTTCTTATGAGAAGATAAGTGGTATGATCTTTAGAGTGAAAGATGTCTTGATAATTCCAAATTAGTTTTCACATAACATCATTAACAATGTGTACCTTAACCAAATCTTAGACTCATAATGGAAGAGAAAGAAGGAGTTTGTTGAGTGTTTTGGTAATGAAGACCATGGTGAGAAGAAGATTTGTGTTCCTTTGTGTCAACATTGTGGAATGAATCACCTAAGAGAATGTATTAGAGTAACAAGATTATGTTTTGACTCTGGAAAAGGAGGACACAAAGCAAAAGACTACAAGGTAAAGTTGAAGATTTCAGTTAAGGAATTGGATGGGAATATTGGCCTCCATAATAAATCATTTAATTTTATGTGTTTGAACTGTGGATTATTTTTTCATTATGAAACTCAATGTCCCGCGATGAAATATCCTAAAGGTATCCATCCAGGTGGTGAGAGAAATGGTTACACTGTTGTTGATTAAGAGACTATAGATGAAATGTGAAAGGAAAAAAGGTATCATGTAATAGGACAAGGTTTCCTTGTTAATAGAATAAGTATAAAGTGGAATAATAATTTTTTTATGTATTTGTAATAAATAATTATTTTATATTAATGATTAAATATACTAGTATTTTTCTACTTATTTTCTTCACTAAGTATTTACAAGTTTTTGTTGAATGTTCTTAGTGGACCGATGAAGTGTTTTAATGAAAAGGTTATATTTTGACTAAGAAAAGGTCACCATTAAAACATTCATTATGTTAAGATAATTTTATATGGATAAATATATATGGGATATGAATAAGTAAATTAGAAGGTACTGATTATCCTGTAACTAGTTAAGGAATTGTGGATAGGTGGTTTATGTTATCATTGATGAAGTTTACAACATTTTTGGATTTAAGGAATAGATCTAAAATAAATAGGAATTAGGAAGAATACATGATTTTAAAATGGATTTATGGTAATTAAGGTTATTACCATATTTCAAGGGAATATATGATAATTTAATACACTTGTTTTGAATATGACAAACATGTGGTACTTTTTGATATGTGGGAAATAAATGTTAAGCTAATTTTGTGACATTCTTTCTAATGTTTTGGATTTTCATCTTTAAGAAGAGTTATAAGGTTAAAAATTCATGAAAATTTAAATGAAACAAATGAGGTAGTATTTATATGCGGATTTTGTATTGAAATCCTTGGTTAAAAGTATGTTTTGTAATTAACCATATTTCAGG
Organism: Viscum album; assembly: GCA_963277665.1. NCBI lineage: Eukaryota > Viridiplantae > Streptophyta > Magnoliopsida > Santalales > Viscaceae > Viscum > Viscum album. The sequence continues at coordinate 181,237,275 of OY728125.1, read as the reverse complement.
GATGTACAATAAATTTATTTTAGAAATTATATTAGTGTGGTTTTAGAATAAGACATCATGTATGTCGGGTGATAACCAATCATGTTTGTAACATCCCAAATAAATAATAAAAAAGACACTTTTAAAATTTATTAATATTTTGTAATTAAATAATAATTTTAATTTAAAGGGGATGTTATGTTCGATGGCGTACATGATACGCAACAATGAGTTTTTTTGAAATCTTACATTGTACACTAATAATATACTATTATTATTTTTAATCGTAGTTAACATCTAGACATTGTATTGGCAGTCATGAATATAACTAACTAAAATATTATTATATATGTTTTTTAAATGTTTTTACAATTATCCAATAAATGTTAGAGGCTTAAAATGTGAATGAATCTAATTTTAGGCATAATTTTCTTTAAAAGGTTGATTTACTGCCTTTTAATGGATAACCTTATTATATCTAGTTTTTTCACTATTTTATGTTCTATATATCAAATGAAAATTCTTCTTTAGAATTGGAAAATCAAAATTTACTTTGGATAAAAGTTTGGTATTTTTCTGATAAAATTCATTTTTTAATGAATAGTGAAAAATACTATATTTTAATTCCAATCTTCCTTTTTTATCTAATTTATTTATATGGTTAGATTATCCTTTTAATTGGTTTTAAATTTTAATTAGAATATATTTTTACCATTTAATCTAATTTTGGTCATTGGATGTAATTCTATTTTTAAATTGGACATAAACAAGTGTCAATCTTTTGATAGTTATTATTTCTTAAAAACACGCTATCTGTTTTGGAAATGGGAATTATTTTTAAATTAATTTTTTCCACTACTATGGTTTGAATTTATAAAAATGGATTCCATATTTGGAATCAGTAGGCCCAAATTTTGTAAATAGGTAACTTTTATTTTTAGACATTTTAAATATTTACATCAATAAATATTTTATTTACCATGATTAAAAGGTAAATATAGTAAATATGGGTAAAATATAATATTATAATAATATAAAATTTCCCTAACATGTGTCCTAATCATATTTTATTATACATATCTAACCATTTGAATCCTTGGGTCGAATTTGGGACCCCAAGGAGCCACATGAGAGTAATAATGACATTTTATATTAATTAATTTAAAGTAAAGACAAAAATGACATAAACAAATATCATTTAGTAAATAAATTTTTACATGTAGTTATATAAGTTATCATTTAGACTATAAATATTATTTTAAAGTCTAAAAATATTTCCCACATCATGGTAATTTTTTATAATTTTTATAAATCAAATAAATTTAATTATTTATGACACAATAATGATGTAATATTCACCTCATTAATAAATCGTGTAAATAAATAAGATTATAAATATTAAAAAAAATATTCAAAACCTATCCAGATCATATTTTATAATTTTATTTCTACCATTAGTCATCTAAATATTTATTTTAATGAATATATGACCTTCTGAAACTGAAGATGATGTTATAATAAAATAATTATTTCAAACTTTCTTAAAGATCCCTCCTCTCCCTTATAAAAAGCCCTCACTTACAACCCATTTCTCACAGTTATCAAGCCTTTGTCTCATACACCCTATACTCCAATAATCTCCCAAGATCCCTATCTTCAGCCTAGAACCCTTACCTTGGGTAGAAATCACCTCAAGAAATTCTTTTGGTTCAAACCAAATGAAGTTACCTGATTTAAAGGTAACATCTTTGCTTAAGTTATTTTGTTTTATTTTACTTCTACAACCCCTAAACACTATTTATTGCTTTATTATATAAAAAAGTATCCCAAATATAGTATGATTTTTTCTAATATGTATTTTAACTAAACTTACTCACACCTCCATCTAATAGGTGAAGAACATAATGTTTATGTGGATGGAAAACTAACACGTCACGAAACGATGATTGTTCAATTATCTCCTACAGACTATCATAGTGGCCATTATTATGGTAATGTAATTATATAAGATATTTTTTTTTATGTTTTCTTTATACTTCTGTATTTTTCATTTATAGAATACCTTTATGGTTTCCATACTGGGTAAACACGATACTTTCATTTTAGGATGTGCAGACTACCACCCCCTTGAAGTTATATGAATCGTTAATGCCTTATGGGGGATGTATAAAGGGTTGATTTAATGATATTATTTTATATATTATACTGGAATTATAATATATATATGTATCATTAAGTTTTCATACCATTAACATGCGAAATGGAAATGAATGTAGCGTTCATTCGTACGTACGACTTACCATCTCCATGAATAGTGCATTTCATTTCATACCTCCAAATGTTATGTACTAATATAAATACATATATATAAATTATATTTCTGATATATATTATATCTAAATCATTAATATCATTCTGAAAATAATTAATATTTTACCACATTGAAAAGTTGTAATTATAAGATGTTCATTTTTACTCAAGTACCAAATATCTACGAAACAACTGTTAATAACTTAAATGATTACATAATGATTATAACATGGTAATAAGTGATATAAAAGGAATAATAAACATTTATAAGGTTATTAAGCATGTATAAATTAACTTAAATTTATTATTCAAAAAGAACAAGAAACATACGAGTCAAGTTGGACACGAGGTAAAGAGATTTCTTACCTCACTTTTAATTCAGTGAGATTTACATTTTTCACAACTTGTTAATTAAATGTGGTGTATTATGTACTTCCATTTGATATATATTATAGGGATTCTCTATTTATCCATGGTATTTTGTGATTCATTTTGTGGTTATTAACTTTTGGTCATTAAACTCAGTTGATTACAACGTGGTAAAGGGTTTCATCTCACTTGTTATTCTCATGAGCTTCTAGCTATATTGGACACTATTTCCTTTTGTGTGGTATATGTACTTCCCATGATTGTACTGTTTGGGTAATATACCTTAATTTAGGAGTATTTACATCTTCATTTTATGATCCTTCTTTCATGTGGTGTATGTTTTGTAAGTTACCAAATCGGTAAGGGAACCTTTCACCATCCTATTTTTAAAAGACTTCTTTTTGTTATGTCTTTTAATTTAAATATTATTATGTTGGGATATGTTATTATATATTATTATTTATGAAAACATTATGTAAAATTTATGAGATACCCTTTTTATCTCATCAACCAATTTTTTTTTAATTTTAAAGTGACGCTGTTAGGCTTTCGAATGTTTACAAGGGAACTTCTTAACCCAATTTCAATTCTTTGGGTTCAACTTGTACTTCTTCAATATGTAATCCTATGAATATGGGTGAATGACCTCTGATTATTTTACACTTAATATCCACTTATATTGGGTTTATTTATATTTTTCACAAATAATTATGTTATTGAATTATCCTTAATTTAAGGATACCATCTTTATAAGGGATTTCATCTCAATTTACATTTCCATTAAGACTTAATTGTTGTTATACACCAATTAACTCTTATGTGGTGTATATATGGTCCTTTGGAATAATATATCATGAATCCCTTTATTCTCATGATATTATAATGTTCTGATTAAATTTTATTCCTTAATTATTTTTATTCAAGCATCTCTCTTTTTATTAAAAAACTCTTCAACTAAAATATTGTTTTAAATGTTTTAAATATTTATTCTTATAAATATTTCTCATTAATTTCCATGTTTTAAAATTGGGTTTTAGTATTTATTTATATGTACATTAATATTTTCAAATGACAATTCATTTAAAATCTTCAAAGTGGTATGAGGCACTTTGATTCAAAAATATATTTTAAAATGGTTTTGAAAATAATTTGATAATGAATTGTTTATTTCAATATCTTGATTGGATATATTGTAATGTGGGAATGTTATTTTTCCTTTATACTTATGTTATATGTTATGATTATGTTATGGTTATTGGGTATTGTTTACGTAGACGGGTAGTTCCTTGATAAACCAAGGGAAGGTGAGCCCGAGATAGCTCTCCAATGCATTTAGTAAAATGATAGAGGTAAATGAGAATGTTTCTCCTAAGAGATTTAGCGAATATACTGTGATGGGTATTTCCAAATGTGAATCCATATGTATCTGTGATAGCTACAATGTAATTTTGATATGGATTCCACAAGTTACCTTAATGATTTATGATTTCTTTGTGTTATTTCATAAATATTATGATTTCGTAAGTTATATAACGATTGAAAAGTATTGGTTTCATTGATTTGTATTTATTTATGGGCCAATGTTTCCTATCCATATTTTATAACCCTTACTAAGATTTTTATGCTCATCCCAAGTTTTTGAAATATTTTCCACAAGACTTAAAGATGAATAGGGTCAAGGATGGGATCAAGGAAAAGTCATGTTGTCTAAAACATGGAACTATACTAGTTTGTTTAAGAGTTTTTATTTAAAAAATGGATTCTGATTAGTAGTGTATACATGTAATTTTCATGTTGATATGTAATATTTATAGCCTAAATCTATTAAACTCTAAACCTGAAAAGATTATAAATGTTAATTATTCATTTAATTCAATATTATGTAATTTTTAAGGCCGGGTCCTTATAGTTGGTATCAGAGGTCGGTTTAGATAACTTTAGAGGTTAGGGTGTTCTTTAAGCATAATTGAAATTACCAAAAGGGATAGAATTTTAGAAAGAGTCATAGTTATTTTATATAAAGTGAATGAGTTTAAGATAACCTGAATAAGTATATATTTTTATGTACCCTCCTCATAAGATATTATATGACAATTTTACTGATATACTCACACTTACCTTTTTGCTTTTAGTAAATAGCTGGATCTAGTAGGTGCCAATGTAACTGTGGATGTGATGAAAACTGTGATAGTTTTCTGAATGAAAACCTGAATGAAATGGGAGCTGAAAATAGGACTCTTGTGGTTATTCTCAACCAACTATCTGAAGTCATGATTCACCACATGAACCTTTTTTAATTTTATTAGGCATCTTATATGCGAGAAACAAATCCCCATGGATGTTCAGGTAATAATCATAATGGTATGTATATTGAAAAACCTATGTGTCATGTATGTGGAAAGAAACACATAGGAATATGTTTCTAAGGGACAGTAAGATGCTATAGATGTGGAAGTGAAGGTCACAAAGCAAGAACCTGCAATGGAAAAAAGGAATCATCCAATTGAATCTAGGAAAGGGAAAGAATTTCTTTCTGAGGGATTAATTGAATGTTTTAAATGTGGTGTGCATGGTCATTATGCAAACAGTTGTTCTATGAAGAAGTTTCAGGAATGGGATCATGATGATCATACAAATATATGTTTACCAGAACCTAATTCCATTCCAATTGAGGATGAAGAATCTGACACTGACCAATGAAAGGTATGTATTATTTCTTAAATGATGTTTAGACATTTTTTAAATCTAAGGATATGATTCCTGATTATGTTTGTAAGAAAGAGGTATTTTAGAATAAGTTGGTAAATAATGGTTAATGGATCATGGAGAACATTGAATGAGTAAGAATTCATCTAATAAGGGATTCAAGAGTTATGGTAGATTTTAGGATGGTGAAATACTTAAAAGTATTAAGGCTCTTTTGAGGATAGGATTACATTGGAAGACTTTTTATAGTATGTGTATCCCTGAAGTTTGATATATGAAAATGTTATTCAAGGAATAATTATCCTTTCATCTAATGAGTATTGGTGGAATTTTATTTTGGGAGAATATATATTTTTATTATGGACATATTATGATTTGGGGTTTTATGGAAATGATTAACATATCATAGAGAATATGTGATTTGGTTAATTACAATTCAGTATGAGACATTAAGATTATTATATTTTATTTAGAGATAAATGTTAATTTGTATCTTGGAAGACTATGTACTTAAATCCTTATGAGATTTGGGTGACAATCTTAGTTTGGATTACTTATGAAGAATTTTATGGATAGTTGTTTATTGAATGGTCTTGGGTGAACTTTGGGTTATGTTTGAAATATTTTAGAGATTAAGAGTAAATATTTCAATAATAATACCCAAATATAAACTTAATTATTTCCAAAAATATCTAAATTACCGAACTCCTAAAAGAATTCTTAAATAGTATTCAAAACCCAAAAATTTAGAAAACAGGCCACAAATTTTCTAAAATCAACCTAACATTAATCCCCAAATAGCATAATGTATCTTTTAATGTAACATACCAAACATGTGAATACCTTGATCATATATTCTCCAAAAACATTATAATAACCTAAATAATTATAAAATATTAATAAAAACATATTTATTGAGGGTATCAAATTCTTCTTGATAGTTTTCATTCCACCGGTTGGTAACTCCTTTCTTCATTAATTTGATGAAGGGAAAACACTTGCCTTCCAAATTGGCGATAAAGAATAGAATATAGGCCAAGTGTCCTTGGAGTACTCTTAATTCCTTCAAATTTCAAGGAGGTGAAATACTAAGGATTTTTTTTTTCATGATTAACTATGATACCATGGCGACATACAATGAAGACAAATAACTTTCTTGAGGTTACCCCAAAAGCACATTTCAAGGGGTTCATCTTCAAACTGTGTTTCCAAAGTTTATGGAATATGGTTTCCAAATCATCCTAGTGATTGGAATGTTGTCTATATTTGAATACCAAATAATCCACATAATAATCAAAAAATTTCCCTAAGAAGGGTTTGACGATATGGTCCATGGCACATTGATATGTTGCACTAGAATTATTTAAGCCAAAGGGAATTACCTGATAGAAAAACACACCTTGAGGGGCTCTAAAGGCTATAGATTCTTCATATTATAGAGCCATACAGATTTGATTATACTCATAGTATCCATCCATGAAGGAAATATCTTCATAGCCAACTATTTCAATAATTAGAATCTCTGTAATCGGAAATAGAAAATCATCTTTAGGAAAATGAATGCTAAGATCTCTAAAATCAATCTAGACTCTAATTTTTCTATTCTTCTTTTTCACTAGGACAATATTGGCCAACCATTTGGGATACTGAAATTCCCTGATAAATTTGTCCTTTATAATCTTATCAACTTCAAATTCAATTTTAGAGGCATGAGTTGGGTGTGTTCTTCTTATTGCTTGCTTGAATCTATGATGTTTTTCTAGAAAACCCAGATGATTAGAGGATACATTAGGATTAAGACCTGGAATTTATATATAATTTCTAGAAAATATTTCTAAATGTTTCTTTAGAAATGAAGTATACACCTATTTATCTTCAGAGGTCATGGGTGCACTACTTAGAGTGGAGCGTGGATCTTATTGTGTACCCAAATTTATTTCTCTGAGCTCATCCACAGTGCTAGAGACACCTTCATAAAACGCCTAAGTAGCATCCCTGAGACGTTAATCTTCATATTCATTACCTGTTACCTCTTATGTTTCCATTTTTAGAGTAGATGATGATGAAAAACTTCTATAGTTAGAGGGGAAATCCGTACTTGAACTTCCTGAAGAAAAATCCACCATATCTGACCCTACAAATGACGAAGGGTCTTCCTGTGGTAATAAAGGGGGGTTGATGGATTGAGAATCAACATATTTGTCTTTATCTATAATTTCTACAATCTCTTCTACTCTCATTGATGAAGTAGAGGCTTGTTGTAGTTTATTGTATGAAATTAAAACATCTCTATTTAGGCTTTCATCAATGCTTGGTGGATCAATAGTTTCTTCCATGTTGTCAAGCTCAATTTCCATAATAGACATTATGAATGTTACTGGACGAGTTCCTAGATTGGGGTTTAACTTTTCAATTTGATTGATGGGTAACACATAATCTATACTCAAATGCATAAATGGATTTGCTGGGATCTTTTCCTGTCCATTTAAAGAATTAACTATGGTTATTTCATTTGTCAGAGGCTTCATTCCTTTTGTGTGATAAAAATATGCCTCAATGTATTGAGATTCACATGTTTTTAATGGAGCCTTCTCACCATACAATGTCCTGATTTGACCATTGAAATAGTACCTAAGTCATTGGTCGTATGATGAAGGTACAGATGCATGTTGATGCAGCCAAGGCCTTCCAAGTTGAATATTAAAGGATGTGTCCTAACGAACAACCATCTAATCTGAATTAGATACAAGATATCCAAACTGAGTTCTGAGTGTAATCTCACATAGAGGTTCTTTTTCATTCTTATCATAATCTTGCAACATTAAAGTCGAAAGAGATAAGTCAGATTCTATCAGGCCCAATAGATAAAGAATATTAATATGAATGAGGTTGAATCCATAGCCATTATCAATAAAGGCATTTCATATGTCTATGTCATTAACCGTGCCATAAAAATACAAGGGTCTGATATGCCCATGAACCACATCATTTTCATCTTCATCTATAAAATATATGACTGCATGAAATTCTGTAGAATCATTCTCTACAAAGTAGACCTCACCAACAACAACTTTAGTTTCAAAATCTTGAGGACTTTACTAAGCCTCAACGAGTTCTTCTCGAAGATATTTTGACAGATTCAAAACATCCAGAATAGATAACATGGCTGGTACTTGATCCAATTTTTTGAAGAAATCATAATTTTGGTCCAAGGGTCTGCCTTTCCCAGCATGGAGATGTGGTTTTGCAGGTGTTTTGGAAGTTGAATCTTTTTAGGTAGACGTACTGTTTGTCAGAGCAGAAGCTGGAAATACTCCCGATTTTGGTAAATTAGAATGACTTGGTCTATTCATTTGGAGAGAGAAGACGTTACCTTTAAATTAGATAACTCTTTTTGGTTTGAACTAAAAGGGTTCCTTGAAGTGCTTTCTACCTAAGGTAATGCTTTTATGATGAAGAGAAGGATCTTGGGAGATTATTGGAGTAGAGTCTGTACAAACCAAAGGCATGAGAAGCGTGAGAAATGGGTTGGAAGTGGGGGATTTTTATACGGGAGAAGAGGTCTCTTTAGGAAAGTTTGAAACAATTATTTTATTATAACCTCATCTTCGATTTCAAAAGGTCAACTATTTGTTAAAATCAAAGTTTAGATGACTCATGATAGAAATAAAATAATTCAATAAGAATTGGATAGGTTTCTGATATTGTTTTAATATTTATAATCTTATTTATTTAAATTATTTATTAATGAGGTAAATATTACATCATTATTGGGTCATAAATATTTTAATTTATTTGATGTCCAAAAATTAAAAAAAATACCACGATGTAGGAAATATTTTTATCTTTCCATATGATATTTATAGTTGAAAATATAACTTATATAACCACATTTAAAAATTTATTTACTAAAAGATATTTGTTTATGTCATTTTTGTCTTTACTTTAAATTAATTAATATAATATGTCATTATTACTCCCATGTGGCTCCATGGGGTCCCAAATTCAACCCAAAGATTCACATTGTCAAATATTTATTAGTCAATAGGATTAGAAAACATGTTAGTGTAATTTAATATTATTATAATATTATATTTTACCCTTATTTACTATATTAAACTTTTAATCATGGAAAATAAAATATTTACTGAAGTAAATATTTAAAATGCCTTAAAATAAAAGTTACCTACTTACAAAATTTGGACCTAAAGATTCCAAATATGGAATCCATTTTACTAAATTCAAAACACAGAAGTGACATAAATTAATTTAAAATTAATTCCCGTTGTCAAAACAAATAGCGTGTTTTTAAAAATAATAACTATCAAAAGATTGACACTTGTTTATGTCCAATTTCATAATGAAATTACTTCCAATGACCAACATTATATTAAATGGTAAAAATTTATTCTAATTATACTTTAAAACCAATTAAAAAAATAAACTAACCATGTAAATAAATTATATGAAAAGGCATATTTGAATTAAAATACAGTATTTTTCACTATTCATTAAAAATGAATTTTATCAGAAAAATACCAAAATTTTATCCAAAGTAAATTTTGATGTACCGATTCTATATAAGAATTTTATTTTGTCAAATATAACATATAAGAGTGAAAAAGACTATATTTAAATAGGGTTTACTATTAAAAGGTGGTAAATCGACCTTTTAAATAAAATTATGCCTAAATTTAGATTCATTCACATTTTAAGCCTCTAACATTTATTGGATAATTGTAAAAACATTTAACAAACATATATAATCATATTTTAGTAATTTCTATTCATTCTGGAAAATACAATTTCTAGGTGTTAACTACCATTCAAAATAATAATAATATATTATTAGTATGCAATGTAAGATTTCAAAGAAACCTGTTGTTGTGTATCGGGTAATCCATCGAACATAGTGTGCCTTTGAAAGTAAAATAAATATTTAATTCACAAATATTAATAAATATGTAAAGTGTCTTATTCCTTATTTGTCTTGGATGTTACATCCTTCCCCCATTTTGGGAATTGCGTCGTTGTAATTTTAAAATGGGGCTTAGAAACTTCATTAAAAGTCTCACATCGGAAAAGAGTAAGTAAAACTATCAATTTAAAAGAATGAAAGAGAAGTACAAATGTCACATGAGATAACCCATACTTAGAATCTGTGTAGGAAAACATGGATATGGAATAGATAAAAAATGGTCAAGTTCTAATGGAGAGTGATAGAAAACATGATTATGAGAAAGTTAAACACTAGAAAATCAAAAACTTATGATGTGTTAAACGGTATTTGATTACCTAGAAGGAAATGTAAACCAAAAACATTTTTGTTTTACTTTCCTTTTCATAATTTTGAGGAATTAATTTACTACACAGAAAAAGAATGTGAGGAAATATAATTACCTTCAAGTAGAGTTTCATCATTCAAAAAGATTCTACCAAAAACTAATCATTTCTCCAAGAAATGAGCATTCAAAAAGACATGATCACATAAAAATCACAAGAATCAACTTTTAAAGAATCATATAATCCACAAAATATGAACTACATATTTACCTTGTCTTTAGACATCAACTAAAACCAAAATGGTTTGTGAGCTACAATAAATTATCCAACCTTGGTTGAAGTGTGACAACTGGGTCCCGGTGACAGCACAACCACCCCGCCTTAACATGGTCGTCGGGTCCTGGCCCACCAGGTACCACCAGTTGCCCCACAGACATGTGGGGCCCACCCCATGGTCCACCCACATGCCCAAACGAGTCATCTGACCAATCATTGTCCCTATAGGCCAACACATGTCCTTTCCAGTGTGCTTTGTCCTCACTCACACACACACTGGGAAACTTCCCAGAAGGTCACCCATCTTGATCACTACTCCAAGCCAAGCACGATAACTGTGGAGGTCTAATAAGACATGCTCCTGAAAAGGAAGGTGCACCTTGTTGACATGAGTCATATCATTTAGTCATTTAACCCTTTATCATTTTGGGATGTTACAATCACCCCCAAAATGGTTTGTGAGCTACAACAAATTATCCAACCTTGGTTGAAGTGTGACAACTGGGTCCTGGTGACAGCACAACCACCCCGCCATAACATGGTCGTCGGGTCCTGGCCCACCAGGTACCACCAGTTGCCCCGCAGACACGTGGGGCCCACCCCATGGTCCACCCACATGCCCGAACGGGTTATCTAACCAATGATTGTCCCCATAGGCCAACACATGTCCATTCTAGTGTGCCTTTTCCTCACTCACACACACCCTGGAAAACTTCCCAGAAGGTCACCCATCCTGATCACTACTCCAAGCCAAGGACGATAACTGTGGAGTTCTAATCAGACAGGCTCCCGAAAAGGAAGGTTCACCTTATTGACATGAGTCATATCATTTAGTCGTTTGACCCTTTATCATTTTGGGGTGTTACAATCACCCCCAAAATGGTTTGTGAGCTACAATAAATTATCCAACCTTGTTTGAAGTGTGACAACTGGGTCCCGGTGACAGCACAACCACCCCGCCTTAACATGGGCGTCGGGTCTTGGCCCACCAGTTACAACCAATTGCCCCGCAGACACGTGGGTCCCACCCCATGGTCCACCCACTTGCCCGAATGGGTCATCTGACCAATGATTGTCCCCATAGGCCAACAAATGTCCTTTCCGGTGTGCTTTTTACTCACTCACACACAACCTTTCCAGTGTGCTTTTTCCTCACTCACACACAACCTGGGAAACTTCCCAAAATGTCACCCATCCTGATCACTACTCCACGCCAAGCACAATAACTGTGGACTGCACTTAAGGCTGGGTTTGACCTATGATCCAAAAGTGACAACTGGGTCCCGATGACAGCACAACCACCCCACCTTAACATGGTCGTCGGTCCTAGCCCACCAGGTACCACCAGTTGCCCCACAGACAAGTGGGTCCCACCCTAGGGTCCACTTATATGCCCGAACGAGTCATCTGACTAATGATTGTCCCCATAGGTCAACACATGTCCTTTCCAGTATGCTTTTTCCTCACTCACACACATCCTGGGAAAGTTCCCAGAAGGTCACCCATCCTGATCACTAATCCAGGCTAAGCACACTTAACTATGAAGTTTTAATCAGACAGGCTCTCGAAAAGGAAGGTGCACCTTGTTGACATGAGTCACATCATTTAGTCATTTAACCCTTTATCATTTTGGGGTTTTACATGAAGCAGGGTAATGATCCCAGTTAAATTTTTCATTACCCAGCAGGGTATGTTAAGGGACCATCAAAATTGGATTAGGGGTATTGAACTCCTCACGTATCTTCTCTGAATGATATTTGTGAAGTCTCATGTTTCATGGAGATAGAATATTCACCAGGCTCCTATCGTCTGTTGGAATATGTCAAGTATCCCTTCAAGTTCTCATAGGAATATGGGATTACCTTGATGTGACTGTTGGAATATACTATTGAATCTCAGTTGGAGGGTGAATATGGGCCAATTCCCATTTTCCATTGGAGTATACCATTAGACTTGTTTGACATGAAAATGGGCCTATCATATGTCAAATATTGTTATAGGTTGAAGAATGAAAAATGTGGCTCAAAGGGTCATTTTTATGGGTCTAAGATAGTTTAGAATAGGTATATGGGGGCTTATCAGTCTCACATGAAGTGGCATTTTTTTTTTCAAAAATCGCCAAAGCCCCACTTGCAGCAGCACTTTTCCATAATATTAGATCATCGCCACATCAAGTGGCATTCACAGCTTTCAGATTAAAACTACTACTGCCACTTTAAGTGGTGCATAAATTCTAAACCCCTATAATAGGGGGCTCACCCGAACCCTCATTCATCTCAAATTCCCCATTCCCATTCTACCACCCCCATTTTTCTATCTAGTTGCCTGTAGCTCTGCCTGTGTAGTCATTTCCGAAGCATGACCTCCTCCTAAGAAGTATCACCTCTCAACCAAATTTTATGTATTTTTTTTTATTTAAAATTTGTTTAATATTTTGATTGGTTGATTTATTTTTTAGTTCATAGTTAATATATTTTATTTAAAAAATGTTCTTATTTTTTGTAATTTATTTAGAATTCATAATATTTTCTTTTAATTAAGGGAAATTAGGTAATTAGTTTATTGTGATTAGTTAACTAATTAGAATTTGGAAATTAATTAATTACAAGTATGTAATTAATTAAATGTTATTAAGTGATTAGGTGATTAATTAATTGTAATTAGGTGATTAATTAACCATAATTAGGGAATTAATTAATTAATTGTAATTAGGTACTAATTAGGTAGTTATTAATAATGTTTAATTAGAGATTTAAATAATTAATTAGTTGTAATTAAAGAATTAATTGGTTAATTTTAATCATGTACATAATGAATTTTAATTAATTAATTAATTGTAATTAGGTACTTAATTAATTGTAATTTGGTACCTAATTAATTATAATTAGGTATATAATTAATTGTAATTAGGTACTTAATTAAATTTAGTTATATTATTAATTAATTGTAATTCGGTAATTAATTAAGTGTAATTAGGCATTTAATTATGTGTAATTAGGTAATTAATTATGTCCAATTAGGTAATGGATTATGTGTAATTAGGTAATTGATTATGTATAATTAGGTAATTGAATATGTGTAATTAGGGAATTAATTTAGTGTAATTAGGTAATTAATTACATGTAATTAGGAACTTAATTAAGTGTAATTAGTAACTTAATTAAGTATAATTAAGCACTTAAATAAGTGTAATTAGGAATTTATTTAAGTGTAATTATGCACTTAATTAATTTTAATTAGGTACTTAATTAATTGATTGTAATTAGGTACTTAATTAATTAATTTTAATTAGCTACTTATTTAATTAATTGTAATTAGACACTTGATTAATTATGTGTAATTAGGAAATTAATTAAGTGTAATTTTGTTATTAATTAATTGTAATTAGTTAATTAATTATGTCATTTATTAATTATAATTATGTAATTCATTAACTATAATTAGGTACTTAATTAATTAATTATAATTAGATAGTTAATAATTTATTTATAATTAGGTGCTTGATTAATTAATTATAATTAGGTAATTAATTAAGTGTAATTATGTAATTAATTAAATGTTATTAGTTAATTAACTATGTCATTAATTAATTGTAATTAGGTACTTAATTAATTGTGATTACGTTATTAATTAGTGCATTAATAATGTGTAATTGGGGGATTAATAAGGTCTAATTAAGTGATTAATAAGGTGTAATTAGGTGATTAATATGGCGTAATTAGGTGATAAATTAAAAGTAATTAGGTGATTAATTAGGAGTTGTTATGTGATTAATTAGGAGTAATTATGTGATTAATTAAGATTAATTAGGTGATTAATTAGTGTAATTAGGTACTAAATTAATTATAATTTGAAAATTAATTAATTGAAATTAGGTGATTAATAAAGTGTAATTAGGTGATTATTAAGGTGTAATTATATGATTAATTACGATTAATGAGGTGATTAATTAGGGGTAATTAGGTGATTAATTAAGAGTAATTAAGTGATTGATTAGGAGTAATTAAGTGATAAATTAGGAGTTATTATGTGATTAATTAGGAGTAATTAGGTGATTAATTATATGTAATTAGGTGATTAATTTAGAGTAATTAGGTGATTATTTAGGTGTAATTATATTAAGTTGTGAAGTAATTAATTAGTGAAGTAATTATATTAATTTAAAAAGTAATTAAATTTAATTATATTAATTAGCGATGTAATTAGGTGTAATTATATTAATTAGCGAAGTAATTATATTACATAGAGAAGGAATTATATTAATTATCAAATAGAAAAGCAATTTTATTAATTTTCAAATAGAGAAGTAATTATATTAATTATCAAAGTAATTATATTAATTAGTGAAGCAATTATATTAATTAGAGAAGTAATTATATTTCGGTAAGTAAGACAAAATTAAACTAGTGGGTTGATTTAAGGTTGATTAAGGGATTAATTGACCAATGATGAACTAATGGTTAATGGTTAACTAAAAATGAATTAATGATTAAATAAGTGGGATGATTAAAGGTTTATTAAGATATGAATTAACCAATGATC
The DNA here is from genome assembly GCA_963277665.1 of Viscum album. Classification (NCBI taxonomy): domain Eukaryota; kingdom Viridiplantae; phylum Streptophyta; class Magnoliopsida; order Santalales; family Viscaceae; genus Viscum; species Viscum album. Next base: position 181,221,810 of record OY728125.1, on the reverse strand, counting down.
AATTAATGGTTAATAGTTAACTAATGATGAAATAATGGTGAAATAATGGTGAACTAATGATAAATTAATGCTTAATAAATGATTAAATAATGATTTAGTAACGATAAATTAATGGTTATATAGTTATGAACTAATGTTTAAGTAATGATTACTGTCATTGTTTAGGATATAAGAAAACATTCTAAAATTTTCGTAGTATAAGGATTAAGTGGTTATATAAGAAATAAAATATCTTTCTGGATATGAACAAGTGGATGTCACTTTGGCATAGATTTACCTTGGAATAACAGCTCTGATAAGGAGTTTGGGGCTTGACTCGGTGTATCCTGCTACACGACAACGGGCCTTGATGTATCCTAGTTTGACACTCCTGGGGATAAGCTTTAGATGATTCATATTTTCTTTATAAACTACTAAAATACCTTTATGATTGATAAAAAATGTAATAAGAAACAATAGTATCATATTTTAAGATATAAAAAGATGTTTTAAAATTTTAGAATCACAAAGACTAATAACATCTTTGAAAGGTATGTACATAATATTGAATATTTCAAAATATTATGGAATTCTAATAATAACGATGATTTATTTAAGATAAAAAAGGATGGAAACCTGTATTTATTGGAACAGTCAACTAATTGAGACAGAACAAGGATATAGTTATAGTATATAGATAGAAGGTGTTTTGATGCTTGGAGGTTGTACAACATTAGAATCTATTCAACGGAAAATTCATCGAAAGTTAAAATTGATGAGAAATCAAGTGATAGAATCAGTAACATACAAGAAAATGAAATTTGTAGACATGTTTTGGCCTGTGGTCTATTTAGTAACTAATGATGAAGAGTGAGAAATCATATATTCATTAGTTAAGTATCAACCTTAGAATCAAACTATGGAGTTGTATGTCACTATAACTACAACGGAGGTTCCATCGACATTTGAAGTTGGGCAATCACAACAACATGATACAATATCATATCCTCCTATTATAACATATGAAGACATTCCACCAGCAATGGTAGTTGTTCGATCATCTCCTTCAGTGACAGATTCTATGGATAGTCCTCCACGTACTTTAGATACACTGTTCGATGATTTTGAGGATGATGACAATTTAGAACAATAAGACGAAGATGAAGTTGAAGAAGAAGAAGAGAATTCATAAGAATAGTTCGTTCTCACTCATGTGTGGTTAAATGTACCATTGAACCATCCTCCACTATTGGATCCATGGTGAAATGAAGGCATGAATCACTTTCTAGAGTTTGATTTACCATTTATTACTCTTAGTATAGAATTTCGAGGAATCATTAGTGGCACAAATTGAGTATTTGATGAAGGTGTATTGTATATTGGAAGACAGTTTAAGAGAAAATATTCATTGAAAAATGTGATAAAACAATATCACATTGAAATACGCTAGTCTTATGTTGTAGAGGAGTCAAAAGGTCTTATTATGTGATCTGTTGTGATAAAATTGATTCGAACTGTCAAATGAGTCTTTGGGCTATAATTGATAACACTTTTCACAGTTAGCACATCACTATATTTCCTCTACACATATGTGTTAACTCAAGCTTGTCACATAACCAGTCCTCATTATATGTAGTGTTTGTTTCAACTATTATTGCTGAAATGATTAGAGCATGTTAAGACATTCCTATAGTTTTGGTGGTGGAGAAAATCAAACAACTTTTTGGGTATCATATATCTTACTGGAAGGCATGGATGACATGAAAAAGGATATTGTGAATGTATATGAGTATTGGAACAACTATTATTGAGTTTTACCATAAATTTTGAGATTTTACACCACAAAATTCAAGTGGCCTATCAGTTACATACTACTGAATATGTTAACCAACGAAACCAAGTTTAGCGGTCGATGGTTGTGTTTGATAGATTGTTTGGGAAATTTTTACCATGTGTGGAAGCTTTTACACATTTCAATTAGTTTATAAAGATTGATAGAACATTTCTGTAAGGAAATTATACTGGAAATTTATTGATTTCTACCACACAAGATAAAAATTGATCCCCACTAACTTTGGAATTTTCAATTTTGAAGAAGGAAAACGTCTCTTCATGGATTTGGTTATTGGCCTATCTTTGAGAGTTTTTTCTGCACATAGAAGGTATTTTTCTTATTTCAAATCTCCATCATGCAATAAAGGAGGAATTATAGTTTAAGGGTCTTTCCTGGAGACCACACTGTACCCATCATCAATACTGTAATTGAAACTCTGCCAGCGATTTTCAAAAGAAGTTCATAAACGAGTCTATAAAGAAATAAATCTTAAAAATTTGTATAAATATATATATATTTTAATAATAACAGTCATAGTAATTTCCATATGTGTTTATAATAGTTGTTTTAAAGCATATGAGGCTCAACAACAAAGGCTGGAGGATCTTCTTCAAGGTATTCACAGATTTAATCCAGAAGTTTATGATTACATGATGAAAATTAAAAAGGATAATTGATCGTTGACATATGATGATGGGAGGAGATATGTGCATATAACAAACAACATTTTATAATGCAAAAATTGATTTTTAAAGAGAGTTCATAAAATACCAATCACAGGTAAATAAGAATATTTGAATGTATGTTACTCATAATAGCTAAAATTATAGTTTAATAATAGTATAATTTTTTAATATAAATTGTAGGGTTAATAGAATATACCTTCTATCATATTATAAAGTGTTTTCTAGAATTATGAAAGAAGGATGAAGATGATCTGAATAGAGTGATACTTTATGGACACCATTTCCAGCGTGAACTAGATAGAGTTCTTCAGGAGGCTGCAAATTTTCATGTAACAACATTTAATAATCCAGAGCAATGATTTGAGGTCGTTGAGCCCGGTGATGTTGTGGATTGTAGAAATGTTTAGGTTTGAGTTGTTTTATTAGATAGAAAAGCCTTGAGATATCCATGTGGCCATGTGATTGCAGCATGTGCTTATATACATTTATCATGGGAGCAGTTCATTGATCCATTTTATCAATTAAAATGTATCAATGACTACAATAGTACTTCATGGATGCCAATTAAGGAATGTCATAATTCTCAGCTACTTGATGGTGCACCCATGCTTCTACTGAACAAAACTAGACTTCGACCAAGAGGGAGACCAAAGTCTACTCGTATTTAGAATGAGATGGATTGGCCCTGTTAATGGGCACCTGGAAGTGGGTGCAAGATATGCCACCAAGAAGGTCATACGAAGACACGTTTCCCTTGAAACATAGGGAAATCATCCAATGGATAAAATGATTATTGTATTCTATCAGTTACTGTAAAAGTTTGTAGATGAAATCATTTTTATCATTAAGTTCCTTTTTAATCATATTTTTTTTTCTGTTTATTGTAACTTTTATAAAATGTACCTATATATTATAATACATACATATATATAATATATAAAATAATAGATAAAACCACAAGGATCAAAACTTCCTTTAAAATTTAACAACCAAATGGGTTTTAAAACCAAATCATTTCCTAAGCTTCATAACAAAAGAAAACTAATTTAATCAAAAAGATACTCAAAAAATATATAGAAAACAATTCTATTTTATAAACAAGTTCAAAGTCTGAACATCATTTAAAACATGTTTTCATGAATTCAAAACTTGTTTTACAAATAATACCTTACGATCTATTTGTAAGCAAAAATAAATTTCATAAAATCCACCATTTTCAACATGCCATGATAATACACAATCAATGGTAAATACAAAAAAATTAAAAATTCCAAGTTCATACTCTACTGCCCATGGTATACCCTAGGTACCATCATGAATGGTGGTGATCAAGTACCCACTAATAAATCATTTCAGTACTAGGAGAGAGAGGATTTAAACTCAAGGAAAAAAATACCAAACCACCATTCATCCCTCTTTCCAAATATTTCCTGAAAGCTTCTTTTTGTAAATATAAACATCAAAAGACCGTTACATAGATCTCATTTAAGAAATAATCAGAATTAAAAACACATACATATATACAATTATTACTAGGGAAATTTAATTTATATAAATTTCATACATTACATGATAAATATCATATATTACATGATAATTTCATAAATCATGAAATTAATGTTTTACTAATCATACATTTAGATGGAACATCCTTTGTTATCTCCCCAACATTCACATGTGTCACATGATGTGTTGGAGTGATAACCTATTAAAAATCGTTCTATTTGGATAGCAAAACATTTTTATAATGATTCACCTAGATACCCTTTGTTTATACCTTAGACATTCTAGATTTTATAAAGTATCTATATATGACTTCAAGACCATTGATCACTACTTGATTACTGCATTGATTGAGAGATGGTGGTCAGAGACACACATGTTTCATCTCTTAGAGGGGGAGATGAAGATTAATTTAGAGAACGTTACCTACATGCTTGGTTTGTCCATCCAAAAACATGCAGTTACGGATGCCACTAGTGTCGAATGGATTTATGTCATATAGCGTCTACTAGGCATTGATGTTGTTGGACTACCATGTGTCCGCTAGGGTAATTTCTTGAGCATGAGGTGGATTGATGAAAATTTTTCTATCATTTCAAATGATGTAGATGAGGAGATGCTTATTCAGTACACGCATGCATATATATATATATTTTGGTTTATGAGAGGCATGTTGTGAGTTGACTACTCCACCACTTTGGTACACATGAAGTACCTCCCATTACTAGATGATCTTGATCAGACAGCTACATACAGTTGGGGGGTCAACCATATTATCAAATCTATACAGATGTCTTTATACCACTTGTCACAATGTGGCATAGTATATTGAAGGTTGTATGTCATTGGTACAGATCTAGGCAAGGGAGTGTTTTCCACGAATGACTCCTGAAGGTATGGGACCACTTTCACCAGAGCAATTTAAGGACTGTAATCTGGGACGTTTGTATGTTTACATCAATACTTTCAGCTACTTAGTACTTTTGTTAATTTATTTTATAATTACAATATATAACTATTTTTAACCAGGTGGAGTCAGTCCCAAAAAATATGCACATACTCTGAGACATTGTGTACACAGTTTTTGATAGATATTTGATTCCATACTGCTAGTTGATGTATGTTAAAAATTACTTTTCTTGTAGAAAACTCTATTTTTTATTAATTTTTTATGATATTTCTATATTATATGAGTAACATTATCAGGCTAATTTATGAATTTTTTTTTGGGTTTGAATTTTAGGTTTCATGGACTCCATATACAAGTTTTGTCTACGCATCACTTCCACTATATTGCAAACCTATGATTGGAGATTGTGGTGAAGTGGTTCCAATCATCACCTTCCACATCATTTAGTGGAACCAGCCAAACTAGGTCATGCTATAATTTGGTTATATAGATCATATCTCCATTTCACCACGACATCATGATGGGTTATATTCGATTTTTCATACGGGTAGAAATACAATGGACTAACGGCAGTGTCATGCAACTTATATCGAGCTATGAGACACATGGGCTCAATATGATATCTTTAAATATAGATATACCACAGAACGATATTAAATAACTGTTCAAGGGAATTATGCAAAATGGTATTGATGAAACACCGTCATGCACCTTACATGTCAGGGGATTGGCATTTAGAAGTTGGTATGTTTACTAATATTTATTAAATTTTCTATTAATTTGAATGTTATTACATTTTATGTCAGATAGAATTTAACATCTTTCACACATCACAGATCCTCAGGAGGAGACATTAATTAGGTGAGATACAGTTCACCTAGATGTGGTGGCTCTTGTAGATCCAATCCGGTCTATATGTGACAATTTCTATGATGAGGAGCCACAAATATATCTCAATCCCTATCATCCAACTACATCTCTTGGGGATAAAGTTGTTCTAGCTATGCCTGCTGACAATGATGCACCACCATCGACACTACCACAACCAACTGGAAGGCAGAGACGGGGACATTAGAAGGGGCAGAGGAGACGACAAAGATGTCTGGGAGCAGCACCTGCAGATACTACCACACCATAGAGAGATGATCCTCCCCAGCCGACTGATGATCTTGCACAATAGGGAGATGATTATATGCTAGATATGTTATCTCCACATACTAATTTGGAATATGAGCAAGGTGTGGAAACACAGCATGTGGTGGCCCCCTCTCCTACCCACAAGGACTTCTTCAATGTCCCATTTTTTCCATTTTTAGGAGATCCGGGTCCATATGACTCCACATATGATTTTGGTCCATCCACACATGATGTAAGCCAGCCCTCTACACAAAACCATTAAGAGGAACCATAATCATCACAAGAGGAGGAACCAAAACATCTAGTTAGGACACTAGAGTAACACCGACATTGGGCGTGAAGTGGGCGTGAGGTTTAGACGCCACATTGTAGTACCGGGGGGGGCGGGGGGTTGTCGACGTTGATTTATTCAGATGTCTTTTCGTATGTTTTAAAAAACTATATAATGTGATAATTAATTTTAGTTTTAAAAAACCAGACGAAATTCACAAATATACTGAAGAAAAACTAATTTAAATGAATAAAGTCCCCCTTAACTAAAGTGATGTTTTAACATAAATAATGCACACCTGAAGTGATATTTGAATATCAATATTTCATACCTGAGGTGCTAATATAATTTTTTTATATAGAATACATATATTAAGATGTCAAAATTCATGATTACAGTTTCATTGAACTCATTAATGTCAAGTTAAAATGGATATTGAGATCATGAAGATTATCTTAAATAAATATATGAATTTTATGATTTTATATTAAGTGGGTGAAGATCTATTCATGGTTTTTTGGGTTATAAATGTAATGAAACAGATAGAATTCAAGAAGGTTCTTAAAAATTTGGCCTTTCATATACTCTATGTCACTCTATGTAACCTATTAGACACATGAAATCAAAGTAAAACATGATGAAAAGATATGATTATAATGAAATATTTTTGATGAATTCCTTGGAGATGAATAGATATGTAAACTGGTTCTATGAAAAATAGAAAATATATGAAGATTATCTAACCACCAATATGAGTTAAATTTCATAGGGGGTAAAAGATTCTAATAGAATATGTGAATTTAAAAAAAAATATAGTTATTCGTCCCACCACCACCCTCAGGTGTCAAAACTGATATTCATTGGTCCTTCAATTTGAATTAATGAGAGGTTTGATATGATTGGATCTATTTCTAAATCCACACTGAATTTTATTTTAAATAATGAATTATTGATTTGAGATGTTTGATGAGAATTATGTGGAAATATGAAAACATATTACTATTGTTACATGTTTGATAGTAACTTTCATGACTATGGATAATAGGAAAATAAAATAAAATATGAAATAAAAAAATAATAGAATTAAGAAAGGGATCATTGAATTAAATAAGATGAACAATGTGATAAGTGAGAATCAAATGATTTTATGGATAAAGATCTTTCTAATTACTCTAGTTCAAGATATATATAAATAAATTTTATTTGTTACATATATATAAATATATATTTCTAAACAGATTTAATAAGGTTTATTTAATAAGTTTTATTTATATATTTCAATAATTATATATAAACTTTAAATATAAGGTATATGTTTATATCTAATTATATATATAAATTATTTAAATATAATGTTTATTTAATAATATAATGATATAATAATGTATTTTAAATTTATTTATTTACATATATTTTTATAAATATATATAAACATGATATTTCAAATTTAATAACGATTATTTATATAACATTATTAAATAAATATATAAATTTATATAAATAATTTTATATAAGGTTTATTAAATATATAATTAAATAATTTATATTTATAACTATATAAATATAGATTTATAAAGTAAATTTATAATTATATAATTGAAAATATATTTATAAATGTAAATAAATATAATTTCACATTTTTAAATATATATTTAAAAATTTATTTATTAAATACATTTTTATAAATATATTTTTTAAATTGAAATTATATATTTTTACATAAAGTTATCAATACATATTTTTATATAATTATTTATATAGCATTATCGATTTATATATGTATAATTATATATATATAGAATATATTTACTATTATATAATTTAACATCTATCTATATAAATAAATATTTATAACTATTTAAATATAAATAAGTTCATAATTATACAGATTAATGTCCATTTAAATTCCAAATAACATTTCATATATGTTTATAAATATATATATATATATATTATAAATAAATTTAACATATTTATAAACAAATAATAATTTATAAATATATATTTATGAAAATAGTTATAAATATTAAATATAACAAATGGAAGAGGGTTGGATAGAGAAATATTTATTTAAGGATAAAATATTTATTATACTAATCTATATATTTATTATAAATATTTATTATTATAACTATATGTTAATTATATTAATAAGAATATATTTATAAGAATATATTTATTTTATTTCTATTTCTATTAATATATTTAATATATATTATTTAAATTTCTTATAATTAGTTGTAACTGTATATTATATATGTAAGGGGTGAGTTGGGGGTCTAAAGTGCTAATTAAATTTGCGCGTAGTGATTTCTCCAAAACCCCCAATTGAATTTGTGCTAATGAGCCCCAGAAACCGAAATAAACACAAAACTGACCCCTTAAATTAATAAAAACAATTTCCCCATCCCACAATTTCCTCGTTAGAATAGGGATATGAGCCCAGTACATTACCTTATCCTTTATTAAGATATGATGATAATCCTCCTTGATGGGTAAAGATTTTTCAGTTCCTTCTACTTAGATATCTCGACATGTTGGTATTTCTGATGTGATACACTAGTGTTCAGAATAGGATTGTGTGTGTTTTTTTGATAACATCATCAAAATGTTCCAGTAAATTTCCTTCGTTACGGCCAGAACATATTGGAACTTCATAAGGGTCTGCATGAGAATTAAGCCTACATGTTTTAGGTCACCAGAATATAATATAAGATATCATTGATTGAAGTGGGAATTTAGGAAAACTTCTATCCATTGTTTGTCTATATAATATATAGAAGATATTATTGTGTGCGGTTGGGGATATTCCTTTAGCCCCTTATCACTTATAGAATACAATGATACACTTGACATGGGTGTGTAAGGATATGATCCTTATCATTGGATGCCACCGGAATATACTGGAAAACTTCATCAGTATGTATAGGGATATGGTCCCACCCCTATTATATATTGAATATCAGTCCTGGTGAGATCCCCATGGTTTAATGATTTGAGTGTCTGGAGAGGTGAATTTATAGGCAGTTCCCTCAGTAAGAGGCTAAGGTGTAGTATTTTTTTATGTCACTGATGGTGGTTTATATGAGCACTCATGGGTATCTCCTATACAAATATTGATTTGTGTTTGGATCCTTGATCCTCTTTATATTGGTATGAAATAGGCTGATTGTTTTTCTCAATGGGTATATTATCGAATTGATTGGAAAAAGTGAAAGAGATCCACTTCTTTTTCATAACCATACTCTTGTAAGGTATGTATGAGAGCTCTAGAACCATAAGAAAATCACTCATAGACAAAAAGTTTGGGATAATACCTTCTCAATTATACTCCTTGTTCATTTTGTTTTTCACGTAGCATTGATTGTGTTACACAAGTGATTTCATCCTTTAGTTCATGGGGGAAGTGGTTCATCTGACAATTGAAGTAAAAAAAACTCTTTCTTGATGATTCCATTTATATGGGTGGAGGTTATATTCATAGAAACATATCTCTAACCACCAAGGCAATTTTAAATAAGGCTACTTACAAGTTTATCATTACAAGTAAGTGACATTCTAAATTATTTATTAATGGGAAACTCTTTTTTCTAATGTTATAAAAAATTCATATCATGTTCTATATTTATATTCTGAAATGAAGATGTGATAGGTGATTGAATATATGTCAAATAGAAGATTATAATGGGTTGAGTATGGTTTTAAAATATTTGACATTCGGTTCACCAATTTTGGTTTTCTACTTTTGTTTCATATTGTTTCTAATGGGGTATATTCATAGAACCATAAACACCCAAATTCTTCTACATTTGTATGAAACTAAAATTATTCTTACCAAAGGTAGATAACCATTGATATCTTTCAAGAATTCTTTTAAGGAAATTAAATTATTCAATATTATCACACCCAATTTTCAGGCGGGGGGGGGGGATTTTCCAACTCTACGACTCTCTTATAGATTTAATAATTTTTTTGAATCATTTTGAGAACCACATTTGAGTCTAGTTATTCTAACATTTACAACTAGTTGTTATCTAAAATTTATGTGAACATATATAAATATCATAGGTATCATACTAAAAAACTATCAATATGAATCAAGAGGTTCTCCGTATTATTAACTATTATTACATAGTAATTATTTCTTGAGGGTTTCCACGTTTCAAATCCATACAACTAGGGGTTCTTGAATTTGGAACTGTTTATGAAGTTGGTACATGTTTATAATTTTATGATTGATCCCATGAAGGGGATTCCTACATATATTTGTGAAATGAACCATAACACATGTTTTTCATCTACTCTTACCAAGACATTCATCACCAATTAATGGTTGGGTAATAATGAATGATCCATGCATTTTAATGTGATGTTGTAACGATTACTAAGAGAAATATTCCTATAAATTATTAATGTTGGAATTAAACATGAGTTTCCCCATATGTTTAGACTCCAAGGTAATATAGACCAACATTTATTATATAGTTCTTCAAGGAATATTTTTTTAAGATAAATACAATCAATAGTATGTCCCAATTGGGATGAAATGGTGAGAACCCGAATGAATATATCACTCTCATTGGGTGACTAATTCTATCCAGGAGTATATCATGGCCGAAGGATGTTAATTTGGAGTGTGACCCTTATTGTTTCGTTCTTTATAATTGCTGTAGTATATCTAGAGGAGGTGTGAATGTAAAAAATGTCATGGGGAATATGGCGTAATGAAGATGATGATGAATGATAAGTGATGTTGGGTTTGGACCTTTGGAGGTGTCCTTTGTATTTCGAAAAGATGAGAATAAAATCCCTTATAATTAGAATGTAAAATTTTAAGGTCATATTATAGGACCATATTTTATATTTTAACCACATACAATAAAAAAACACGTAGAGACATTTGAATATGATATATGAGGGGCTTGGGCCTTGTAGAGGCATTTTATATATCCAGTGAAGGTAGGAATCAGAGTCCACATTGTTTAAATATTACATGTTTCTACCTCATGAAATGTTTAACAATAGATATTTGGCTGGTATGTATGCATATGAGGCTTACCCAAACTAATTTATTAGTAGTATATCCCTTTGAAGAATATGAAATAACATTCAGGTTTTACACTTATGGAGGATACCCATAATGTTTTGTATTTTCTATGCTAATATAATGATCAATTAAAATCTATAATCCCACACGAGTCATACTCGGTGTGAGAAACAAGAGACAACATAAGATCAATAATAGTTCATGAAGGTGTGGATATTACACACTGATGCTTCCTTAATGTAAACATGGTTATGAGTCAGAGGGAGGATATAGATCCATGAGAAAAGATATAGGCTCTCACAAGAAATAATATATTGTAAAGACATTAACGGTCATGTCTATCTTCATACAATAAGGTTGTTATGTTTCATAAGGGATATAAAAATGTAAAATATGGATGATATATGGAAAACATGAAAATATTAGTTAGAAAAATATACAAATGGAAATATATAAAACAAAAACATATATATTTTTGATTTTTGATATTTTATATAGGTATAGATCCTAAAAAATTCATTCTATGTATCCTATTTATAACAGGAACCAGAGTCCTGATTATTTATATTCTCATTATGAATTTGGAATACGACAACCCTTGTTTTTATTAAAAATTAATTCATGATTTGTTACAAAAAAGTATGCATAATTGAAATCAGAAGACTGATAATTCTAGTTTATTTTGGTAATTAGGTACATTACATTATAGATTAAAACATGGGATATGTTACTATTATTGAATACATCCTTAACAAGCTCATAATATTTAATCCAATATAAAACTACATGGGATAACATGGGGACATACCTAAGAATGTGGTGAGCTATAATGTCCAGTAATGGAATAAACTTGGAATAATGTGAAGAATGAATTACATGTTAAAAAATAGGAAATAATATTGGATTTAAAAAGGGTTAGAATCAAAAACATTAATAGAGGGACATTATATAGCATGATAATATAAAGGAAACCTGGGAAAATGTGGAAAAATGTAAACATTAAATAATAAACATAAGCCATGGATAACATCTGAGACATCATAAAATTGTGGAAAATGTCCAATTATGGATTATGTTCAATATGTAATCCATTTAATAAAATATGATGAGACTAAAACATTACCCAATTCATTGGAGTGCTAAATAATTCTAGGTGCATCCCTCACTTTTATATCATATACATTCATAAGTGTGTGATAAAGATCCTTAAACATAGGTTCATATTTCATCACTTTTAATTAAATTATAAATTAATATATAATAAATAAATTTAATTCCCCATTCAAGTAAGTATAAGTGCATAATGGTGAAAAACCGTAATAGGAAATGGGTATGGGTATTCACTACATAATTGTCTTTCATGGAAAATCATTTTGAAATTTTGACAGTATAATGGGGGAACATAAATGTTCATGGGAGGGGATTAATGATAGTGAAAGGGGTCTTTCATAATTTATATTTTATAATGGAATTAATGATTATATGGAATAACATATCCCAAAATATTCAATTGGATATAAAGGGAGTAATATAATGATGATGCTTGAATTAAGAGGATATGGAGATGATCCCTTACCACGAGAGAGTGATTCCATATGACAGGGAGGAACTTATTAAGAGATTTTGGGAACAATGAGGGTATTATAGAGAGATAATTTATGACTAAAAATGTGATAAAATGTTATTGAGTAAGTAGTAATGGGATCCTGGGCGGGTTTATATAGAAAAGTAATTGTGAGTTCTTTATTATTTATCAATCATTGGTTTTGGACACTATATAATAAAGTAATCAGTACCAAAACATGTCTCGTGAGTTTTTAAAATGTTTTCTTCCAAATATAAGTGGATTTAATATTTTATAAGGACATGTAACAAATTAATAATATATTACCCTTGGTGTTGTAGACATGAGTCATGTTACTAAAGAAATGATTTTAAAAACATATAATATAATATATGTTTTGAAGTATTCATAAATGATTTATAAAATTCATAAAATAACCTAAAATAACATTATTATAAAGGGGAAACATATTTTAGGTTATATATACCATTAATTGTATTTATTAAATCATTTTCGGGTGATTATGGTGTCATAATACACACTATATATTTATGTCGAATTTAATTTTACCAAATAATTATACAGACTTAGAAATTTATGAAAATCTCACTATTGGATAATTTGAAAATTATGATTTCAAAAATAATGTTTATTTTATAAATATAGTTTTTTAAATATGTGAGTCCTCACTTTCAAAAAAGGAATTGACATTTATTAAGAAATGTTGTTTTTTTACAATTTCTGTTTTTAGACCCTTATAAACATTAATTTGACATAATATAATTATATTATCAATTATAAGTAAAAAAATATTATTCAATAATAATTAATTAAAATATAATTTAATTTTAAAATTAATTAATTAATGAAAAGGAATGACTTAATTGAAATTATATATTACCCAAAAATATAATTTGTTTTTTATCAAATCAAATTCAAAATAATTTATAATGTAGCTATAATAAGAATTAAATATAAAAATTATTATATTTAAAATAAAATAAAATATTAATTTTATTAGGGTATTGATACATATCCCATTATTACACCAGAAAATTTTCTAATGCTAATGTGTGCAATGGTGAGACTTTAATGGGGGGGGGGGGGGTTCGACGTACATCGTTAGGGATGTGATCTTGATGATCATGAACTTCTCTCATTAACTATTTCACTCATGATTTATTAATCAGATATATGTTTGATAATGGTCATGAGAAAATACCAGCAATGATATCTTCTTTGGAATCTTTGATAAATGAGCTTCATAGGGTATGCTCCTACATGTTGAGGCCATCACTTCCTCTATCTGCGTCAATTGTATTTATAAAAACCGTATATTTATACTAATAATATGACCACTGTTCCATGGATATATAATCAACAATTATGATTCTTAATATCCTTTTACATCTGATAAAATATAACAAAACCAAATAATTTGATCTATTTTCTATAACCATAATACAGAATAGGGAATTCAATTCAAGAAGGTAGGAAATTTTATTTATAAAAGATATGGTCATTACATTATTTTGCCTTCATAAATTTATCCCTTGGAATTTTCATTTCAAAGATTATAATAGCTTAGGGTAACTCTGTTTCCTCACATAATTCAATTCCCATTCTGCTTCTTCAAAAATGTGGTTTCTCTATAAACCATTAATCAGGTGCATTGTCTTATTTCATAGATCTTTATCGCTATGAACTATGATCTTAATAGGCTATAACTCATATGATATATCCTTATCCAATGGTGACACATATGAATTCATCACATGTGATGGGTATGATATTTACTTCCTCATGAGTTATACATAGAACACATCATGTAATTGAGACAAGTTGTGTTAGAGTAGTAGTATATAGGCCACCACACCAATGCAATCAAGGATCTAAAAGTAATTGATGTATCTTGGAATAGGCTATCCCATATTCTAAATTTTCAATAATTTATTCCATGGTGATATGTGGAGCTATACCTTATCTCCAACATAAATATCAAGGTCTCAAGGATTATTTTCAACATAGCTCTTCTGTTTACTATGAGAATCGCTGATGTAATGCTAAATGGTTTTGACCTTATCCACTATTTCTTTGACCATTTCAAGACCTAGAAGTTTATGTTCCCTAAATTCAACCTAGTTTTGAAGATTTCTTCACCTTTTCCCATAACAAATAATTAGGGATCCATTAGGATGATTGATTGTAAAATATTATTGTTTGAGAAATCAACCAAAGGAAGATGTTGATCACATTATACTTTGAAGTCAATTGAGAATTCTCTCAACATTTCCTCGAGTGTCTGGATAGTCCATTCAGATTTTCCAAAAATTTGAGGGTGATAGGACATGAAAACGTTCAACACAATATTTTGAGAAATTTATAGACTCTTATAAAACATATATGTAAAACTTGGATATCAATTAGATATAATTTATAGAAGTGTTCAAGGATGAATCACCACTTATCTAATGTATATCCTTGCATGTTTATTGAGAGAGAAGTCATATTGAATTGAAATTAAGTGATAATTCTATATATATTGATCCACCAAAAAACATATAGCATTATTTCATCTTGATATAATTGGAAGACCAATGACAATGTCTATAGTTATTTTCTTCTATTACCATGTAGGTATAGGAAAGGGTTCCATCATACCCTTTTATTTTTTCCTTTAAATATACACTTTCTAACATTAAAGACACATTGATGTATATTATTTGTTCTTATTCTTCATATTGTCTCATAAATGGTACTCTCTATGATCTTGATACATATTTGTGCATAATGGATGGATTGAGATGTTCAAATTATGTTAATCATCAAATATATCATTCATTAATTCAATATTTGATAGGATACATAGTCGTGACTAAAATATTACAACTCCTTCATTACTTTTGATCTTTGTGTATTTACCTTATCTTATAGCTTTTAACTTTTTATGAATTCCCATAACATTTCTTTGAGCATCCTTTATCCTCCCAGAAGGGATGGTTGAGAAGTCATTGTTTAAAATATGGATGATTTTTCTTCCTTTATGATTCCCATCTCCACACTTTTCAAGTATTTGAAGTAAATATCCTTGTCAATTCTCATCGATGATAAAATTGTTGGCTCCTTCCCTCATAAATAATATTCCACTTTTTTTTATTTCTTGTGATGGTAGTGGATTGAGAATTAATAGTCTTTAATTATCTATAACCATCTTTTTCTAGTTTATATTCAGCAATTATTGTGTGCATATATACATGAGGCTATTATGATATGTATATATTCCAAACTTCCCCCAAAAGAGATAACACCTCCATATTTTCAATGTAATGATCTATACACCCAACTACAGAACATGCATTGGGTATTATTGTTCATTAACATTCCATTTCATTTTACTATAGGATATCAATTTATCATTATTATTTAATACATATCCCAAGATCTTCTTCGAAGAATCTCTATCACCATGAAACATTCCCAACTTTTGGGAAGCATAAGTAAAAGTGCAAGGATATTCTATTGATTCAACACCATGAAGATATGTTCAAATTAATAATTCCAAAAAAAAAATGAATCCCATCTGATTCATACTGTTTAGATATTTTGAAAATCATGATAAATTTATTCCAAATAAATAATAATCGCCAGTGAATCAAAGGAAACAACATATTTCTTTGATAGATATTGGCCTTATACATCTTTCAATTTCATCTCTCTTTGAAGGTTCTATATATATCCCATTTCTTATGATAATATAACCCAATAATGAGACTTCCACGAACCATAAATCACATTTTTTGTACTTTGGAAAATGATTATCCTTTCATAGGGTCATTAGCAGTTTTCTCAGATGCTCCTCATGCTCCTCCTACCTTTTGTAGTATATTATAATATCATCAATAAATATTACATAAAATTTGTTGAGACAATATATAAATAATATATTCATTAATTATATTTATATTTAGAGAGAATTAGTGAGTCTTATTGTATTTACTATGGACTCATAGTTCTCATACATTATACAAAAAACCATATTAGTGACATCCTCGTTATTCACACTTATGTGATAATACCCTGACCAAAGATCCACCATGGGGAATTATTGGTCTCCACATAACTTATTAAAAAAGTCATAAATATATGGAAGAGTATATTTTTTTCATTATCTTTATCTTTTTGAGTTCATGGTAATCAATGAAAAGGATCATTCACTCATCCTTCTTCTTGATGAAGAGGACTGACACACCCCATAGTGTAGCACATGGGAATATCAACCCTTTAACAATATTCTCATGTAGTTGTATCTTAATATCCTATAGTTTTATAATAAAAATTCTATACTGAGTCTTGGATAATGTAAAGTCCCCTAGTATAGGCTTGGTTGTTAATTCAACCTCTCATATAGGAGGAAGACCATTCAATTATTCAGAAACACATTAGCATATTACCTAACAATGGGAATGTCTTCAAGGATGATAATTTCATTATAATCAATCAATTGATCTAGATATTATATATTGTATGGAGATAATATGCAGGAATGAGATGTTTGAGCTAAATAATACTCATCCTCCATTAAATTGTATAAAATAAGTGGAATTTTGAAAATACAGAGGGTGAATTCCTTCTCATGGAAATTAATGTTGGCTATATATATAAGGTAATACAATCCATACCCGTGATTGCATCAAATTCTACTAAATGGGGTATCATTACTTCGACTGGTATTTTGAAACCAAAAAATTTGACTGAGGATGAGTTATATAAATGGGATTCAATAATTAGTCTATTTTTTGTTTTCACCTACAACTCCTCTTCTATGCATTGTTGTGGTCCTTGTATAGTTTTAAAAAATATGTATGATAAAAACAAAGTTGATAGAACTAGAATAAAAAAGTAAATTCCCAGTTCATAAATGAATAACTATTGTACCTATCAACAATTCATGCTCAGGATCCACCTCATTGGTCATACTTGCATATGATCACCCTTTCTATGAGTGGGATGTTAAAATTTCATGCCACCATTAGATTTTCCCATCACACCAGAAGAATTATTCACCAATTTCAACTTTATATCCATATTGGACCCTTGATATTATTCGATCTCTATTTTGAATTTGAGGTAACATCAAACAATTTCTTGTACCTATCAAAGTCTCATATCACCAAGGATTTTTATAGATAAGGTTTTTACCACAAAATTATCCATTAACATTGCATTCAGGGATAATGACAATGCTAGAGGTGTGTTGTGAAATTCTTGAGATTTTTGACTCATGTGCCCCGAGGAATTAATCTTATTTTTTATTATATGAAATTAAATCCATTTCTATTTTATGTCATATATTATAAAGAAAATAATTTTTAGAATTAATTTCCCAGAATTCCATACACCCCTTCACTTCGATCTCTTCCTCAAGCTTCATATTCTTGAAAGATTTCATCAATTTATCAGTTTCTCCCCCCATATGATAAACAACCTATATTACATTCTCTTGTTCAGAAAATTTATGGATAGATAAGATCTTCTCAATGTAGTTGATCGATTGTTTGGTCATTAAGGGATATGTTGATCCATTTAAATTTGGAGGTGTTTATCACATATTAGTATAAATTGTAGCTTGATCATTATTATAGGAATTATTCCATTCCTCGTGATTCAAGTTTCTATTTAGAATATGATTCAAATGAGAGAGTATAATCACTAAGTTCCCTATTCCTACTCTTATTTGGTTCGACATTTCTTTGGGGAATTCATCCCATTTACGCTCACATTGGTTGTTTATAGGGTTCCTTCTATTTTCATCCAATGTCTAGTATAAAGAAAAAATTTTGGATGAGTATTTTTAAGCTATTAAACTCACAAATAGTAATCTAAAAACATTAAAGACATGATTTATAAGAAATATTTATTCCAAAACATATGAACTTTTAGGATTCAAGTGACACATTCCACAATCTATTCACTAACATAGAAAATTACGAGAATTTTTATTCCCTTAATAATGGTTCCTAATGAGATTATTAATTTACAAATGAATATCCCTAAGGAGTGCCAAACTGGGTTTGTTGAGAGTTCTATTGTTGTGTACCCGTTTCTGACTATGTCTAGATCAATGTGGTGTTTTAGTGTTTTTCCCCAAGGTACTTATATCTTAGATCTAAAACAACATGATGTATCTATATGGGTGCGTATTTTGTTAGAAAATAATTACTCTATAATTTACCATAATTTAGGGATTCCTTATTATGTTTTTCCTTATCCCTAAGGAATTCACTATATTTTTCTAATATTATACCCAAATATAAATTAACTTTACTTTTATATCAACCATGAAAACCCTTGTATTTATTTCACATCAATTCATGATTTAGAAAAAAATATTATAAATAATAAAAAAGATAAGGTAAAGAAGTTTAGTGTCTTTGGTTAATTAGTTACATTAATTTAAAACAAAAAACGAGGGGAAAATCTCAATTTTTGAATCGTTCTTTAATATAATGATAATATTTCATCATACATAAAACAATAAGGGATAATGTGGAGGTATACATAAAAATGGGTGAACTATAATACCTTGTAATGGAATATAAATGGTATAAGATTAATAATGTATTAAATATTATACAATATAAAATTAAATGGGATATAAAAGTCATGTGAATCATAAACATGAAAAAAGAAACAAGATATAACATAATAACATAAATGCAACATGGGAGAATGTGGTATCAACTTTAACAATGAAATCATAAACATTGGTCAAGACTAAATGTCAAGAAATCATAACATGGTGTAAAATGTCCCATGATAGATTAGGTTCTCTCCATAATCACTTGTGTGATATCTAATGAGACTATAACTTCACCAATTCATTGGAGCGCTACATAATTTTAGATGCCCTCGTCACTTTCATATCATGTATATGCATAAGTGTGCTACATAGATCAATTAAAATTGGTTAATATTTCATGATATTTTATTCCATGATCAAGTAATGTATAACACATACATTTTAGTTCCGAATAATTAAATTATATGTTCATAAATGTGAGTCTTTATAGGAAATTAGTATGGGTTTTCTCCATAGAAGTTTTTGGCATGGAAAATAATTGTAATATTTTTGAAGTATAATGGGGGAACATAAATGTTATTGGGAGGTATTATTGATAGTAAAATGGGAATATCATAATTTAGAAATTATATGTTTTGTAAAGGTGATATAGAAGAAAATATCCCAACCATAGGAATTGGAGACACATGACATAAGATAATGTAGATTATTGAATAAAGAGTGGAATGAAAGGACCCCCAACCATGAGAGGGTGATTTCATATGATTGGGTGGAGCCTATTGAGATCATGGGGGAACCGTGGGAGGACTATGTCAAGGGGGAGAATAAGAATGTTATACAAGGTTTATGAGTGAAGAGTAAAGGGAGATTGGGTGAGTTTATATAGTAAAATAGTGGGGGGATAATTATTTCTAAAACATAGGTTTTTTCACTCTATATAATAAATTAATAAAATCCATAATCCTTACCATAGTATTTTCCAAGGGTTTCTACAAAAAGTAAGTGTTTTTCATTATCATATAAGGCTATGGGATTAAAATATTAAAATATTACACTTGGTGATGTGTAAGTGTATCATGTTCTTAAAGAAATGGTTTTAAAACCATTAAATATAATATTGGTTTCATAGGATTCATAAATGATTTATAAAATTAATCAATAACCTAACAATAACATTATTTTAATGGTGAAAAATATATTTGGTCGTGGATACCATTTATAGTATTTATTACCTCATTTTGGGTTATTATGATATCCTAATATACATCGTATAATTATAACATATTTAATTTTTTACTTGGAAATTCGACTATCTAAGAAAATTATGAAAATTTTTCCATTTCATAATTTCTAGTTTCTCATTCATTTTTTTGTTTTATATAAATTTTTTTATAAATATGTGAATTTTTTAATTTAAAATAATAATTTTCATTTGTTGATAAATTCTTGGTTTTTAACAATAAAAATTTTCGAACCATTATAAAATTATTTTTGAAATTGTAAAATTATATTATAATATATAATTAATAATTATTATTTAATATTAATATTTTATTAAAATATACTTTATTTAAAAAATTCATTAATTTAATAGAAAACTGTATACATTGAATTTCATATTCTTCCAAAATATAATTTTTTTATCAAATGAAAACAATAATTACTTATAACGTAATAATAATAAGAAGTAAATATAAAATTATTCTAATTAAAATACAATATACATATTTATATTATTAGGGTCTTGATACATATCATTTTATTACACCTGCAAATGACCTATGGTTAAGGTTCACTATAGTGTGACTTTCATGGGGTGGTTCGAAGTACATGGTTTGGGCCAAAAACTGGATGATCTTGAATGTATATTTGTTTCCCTCGGAATTTGGGGATGACCTCCTCGATGGGAAATTCAAACATTCCGATCGGTTTCTAATGGGTTTGTTCGTAGAACCGGAAACATCCAACGATTCCACATCCATTTAGACCTACTTTCCAAAGGTAGACGCTCATTAGTTTGTGGACTAATGAGGATTAGGAATTTGCATTGGTCGAGAGGATGGGAGGTCGGACTCATAACACCTTTTTTAGGGGAATTATTGTCTACTCCGGGACTCTCTTTATAGATTTAAGTTATGTTCGTGAATCCTTATTACACTACCAAGTATAAAATGAGATTTCCTTCAGTTTTGACAATCAATGATTTAATATGTAAAAAATTTAGAGAATCTTTTATATGTATTCGAGGTTCTTCATCAATAGAGAATCATCTGTATCTATTAAGAGATTCTTGGTCAATGGTATCCTTCAAAACATTTATATAAAAGTCTCTTGGTCGTTATGATGACCAGGCTGGTTTTAAAGCCACTTAGTGGGGGCACTTGAAGTTTATTTTCATTCAGAAGGACACAGATTATTTCAGAGTTGGGATCGAACCCGCAGATGGGCTACCTACGTATCCTTTGTTTTGGAAAAGGAATCAGAACCCACTTAGTTTGAGTAAGGGAGTATGATGATTATGATTGATGGCTCAAAAAAGGATGTCATAATTACTTTTACCCTCTAAGCTCACGTGAGTCATGCTCAGTGTGTGAAACAAGAGGTATTGGTAATAAAATAGACAATCGGGCCATGAAAGATGTGATCATAAGGAATGGTTTAGGGCTTATGTATGTATGACTGCCCAGATGAATGAAGACTAGGATTTACTTTAGGGATGAAATCCAGGAACAGGGTCCATAAAGGTATATGTGCTTCATGGAGATTTGAATACTCTAACTTGGGACTTATTCTTGAAAAGGAAGCCCAGATTAGGAGAGGATTGATAATTGGGTTTTACTCCTGAGAAGGAATCCCAGATCAAAGGTAAATTAGGACTGGTTAAGAGAAATTAAGGGACTTGGGATTTATTCCTAAAAAGGAAGTCTAAGTTTATGGCTGGGACTTACTCCTGAAAAGGAAGCCCAAGTTAGGGGACTTCGGGCTTACTCCTTAAAAGGAAGCCCAAAATTATGACTGGGACTTATTCCTGAAAAGGAGGCCCAGGTTAAGAGATTATGACTGGGCTTACTCCTGAAAAGGAGGCCCAGGTTAAGGATTAAGGTTTGGGGCTTACTCCTGAGGAGGATGACCAAATTAGAGGACTTATGACTAGGGATTATTCCTAAAAAAGGATACCCAGATTAAGGATTCTCTCATCTTAAAGAATGAGGTTTAATGAATGAAATCTCAATCTTTAGTGACATGAAGATGTATAAATCACTATGTTTTGAAAGATATTCCACAGAATTCCTTTTAGATAAGGAATCCAAATCAAGAAATCATTCCATAAATGGATTTGAAGAGTGTCTTGAAGACTAAATCTTGAATAGGAGAGGTGGAATGGATTAAGAAGGAAAAATGGGAAAGAAGGGTACTAAAAAAGGTAGGGGCGCGCAAGTCTTGGAAGGCACGCAGGTACTGCATGGGCGCGCAAGTATTGGTCGCGCAGGTATATCTGCGCAACATTTATAGGGTACTTGCATGGCGGTCAATCAGCAGTGAAATACTTGAGCGACTCTTGATTAAATCCTTTATAATCCTATTGAGGTTCTTCCAGAAAAGGGACGCGCAAGTTCTATCGAAGGAGTAAGGCGGCGCGCAAGTGTGGCCACTTCCCTTAAGGGCTGGCCACTCAGGCGCGCAAGTGTTGATGAGTTTCAACACTTAGGCCTTCCTCCCTCTCTTTAGATCTTCTGTTCTAGGTAAGAAATTACCTTAGAAGTTTTCCGGAAGCTTTGAGAAAAGACTTGGGCGTCGGGAGCTTAAATCTGAGTTTCTGGAAAAAATCCTCTTGCAAATGGGGGGCCCACAGGGTCTATTTATAGGCAGGAGAAGACCCTGGGTGGTTATCTTTTAGGTCACACAAGTCACTTGCACGACCATAGTGCGTCGCGCAAGTCCACTTGCGCAACTATGAGGGAACTTGCACGACCTATGGGGAAAGTTCTCCTTGTTCATCCCTTTGTCAATTTTTGATGTTTTCTTCAAAGGTTGAATCACCCTGATCTCAGATATTCCCCTTTTCCAATCATTAGATTCTTTGACAAAAGGAGCGTCAACAAAAGTCCCCCCTCAGAGTTGGATCCGGAGAGAAATAGAGGATTTGACTCTGAGGAAATCGAATACATCCAAAGGAATAGTGGCGCACAAGTGTTCAGTGAGCAGAGGGCAGCACACAAGTGCATGTCGCATAGGTTTTGAGCACACTGGGTATGACGCGCAGATAGGCCTCCTGGACTATAAATACAAGGCCTCACTTCTGTATAAAGCATCAGGATTTCCGGACTTCAAACCTTCGAGCTCTCACCACGCAGGTCACCTTAGCTATGAAAGTTGCTCTGTTTTCCAGTGTTTCCTTGATGGTGCGCTTCTGTCAAGGTATTTTGACTTGCATGGTGTCACTTGCGTGCCAAATATTTGCGCGACACCTCCATACTTGTGCGCCATGTTTTTGACTTGCGCTCCTTAATGCCTTTGCCATTTGTTTCGAATTTCTTCACAAATTTTATGAAAAATAAACCCATTTAAGAGTTAGCTTATTCAAATTTTGTGCAGATTTAGTGGTTGCCAAGGGAATTGGAATGGCTGATGAACTGGTTAGAAAGCGGATTGATGACATGATGAACATCATTGTCCATGATTACTATGATATCTGTGACATCACTCTCCTAGATTTGGCTAAGTACTTGAAGAAATATCATCCTAATTTCCCACAGAGCATCTATCTGCCTCTGTGTGGTCATGGTCATCTTCAAGGAGTCAATGTTTCAAATGAAAAGAACTATACAATTGAAATGCAGCTGCACTGCTACTCCTTTATTTCGGTTATGCTGTGCATTAAGAGCAACAACAATGGTGTGAAATTTCTAGTTCAAGTTCTCCTTCCATGCCATTTCCATGAAGATATGAAAATGGTAAACCCATGGGTTGAAATGTTTTCCGCTGCCGATTGGTGGAGAGAAGACAAACATGGAATTAGAGCAATATCTGAAAAGATTATTCTCTCCAAATGGATCTTTACTTCCAATGCTCCATTCTCAAATCCATGTATCTATCTTCCAAGTCTCTTGGACAGAAATAGAGTTACTGTTTGATCAGCAGAAAATTTTCTCAAACCGCACTCAAGAACATTCTTTTACAATTGTTCCAAGAAGAGCTGGTATCAATGCATCTCTTATTGTATCCAGTTGAATGAATGAATTCAAGGTGGTTGTTGATGAAACTCAGGATGTCGTAAATCAAACGAAGAGTTATGTTGAAAGCCTCTTCTAATTTTTGAAAAAAGGAAGAGACTCCAGTCTGTGGATGTCCTTCTATCTCTTGTGTATCAATGAAAAAACACTTTCATTTTCAATCATTTGTACCTGCATTCTTTCACTACCTGCTTCAAATTTACTTAAGCCAATGGGCCTAGTAAGCATAGTTTGATTTTTACTAGGATTATTATAAATAACCCTACAAACTTTGAACCTTTTAATTTCTCAATATTACTTAAATCATAAAAAATGTATATTTAGTGAGCTGGAACTTGACTTTTACTTAGAGTTCCTTTGTCTTTTGTGGGCAGTTTAAAGTCATGCATGCCGGACATAAAGGGGATAATGTTTAAGGTCGAAATAGCTTTGAGCAAAATGGATTAAAATTGATTCAATTCCTTGACAATTTATCTGAAAAAAATATTACCATACTCAAGTATGAGAGAAAATATGTAAACTATGGCTTAAAAATATTTGAATCCGAGGAATGACATGAAAAAGAGCTAAAAGGCATCAGAAGAAGTAGTTTCTAAGAATGAAGTTACTATTATTTTAAAAAACCGTTAGGGGGTTGAATTAAGCAGGGACACCTAAGGGCATTGGCTGCATAGTCAAATAAATAGCATCTTTCAGCTGACAAGTCTATTATGTGGATTGTTTATGCAAGGCCACCTATGGGTATGTACTGCATAGTCAGGAAAAATAACTCTCAGAAATTTACTTTCCTAGTGCTAAAAGCCAGTGAAAGTTTATGGAGATTCAAATTTTCTAAAGTATAGAGTTTGTTGTATGGAAAGAGGTATTTGAATATGGAGAAGATATTTCCAAACAAGACTATCGAATAATTGAATATATATCACTCCTACAAAGGTCTGGCCAAAACGCTGGGAAAGAGAATATGGAGAGTATAAAGAATAGATTTGAATACTTTCAGATCATGAAAAAGGACATGGGACAAATATGTTAAGGATGGATATTTTTTTGCGGATCCCTACATACAGTCATTTAAGAAAAATAAGGAAAAAAGAGGCATTCTTACCAAGAATGAAGTTACCATTATCCGACAAACCCGTTAGGGGGTTGAATTATGCAGGGCCACCTAAGGGAATTGGCTGCATAGTCAAATAAATAGTATCCTTCGGCTGACAAGTCTGTTATGTGGATTGTTTATGCAAGGCCGCCTATGGGCACGTGCTGCATAGTCAGGCAAAATAATTCTCAGAAGTTTGACATTTTTGTGACTAAAAGTCATGAAAAGGGTTATTAATATCTGAAAATATTTAAGGTTAGGATTATGACACATAAATATGGGTATTGTTTAATGTATACCGAGATACATAAATCAATGATAACCATAATCATGTTGTGGCTGGGTCCTGAATTGAAATTTTGGACTTCACTACGTATCTCATAAGAATGAGAATTAAGCCATACGTAGTTCTTGAAATGCAGTTTAACGTCATGCAGGATGAAAGTATGAGAGATCTTAGTTTAGGGTCATAGATCTCAGACCATAATAATGAATACACAATGTGTGTTTTCATGGGGACTTTTCAGCCAAGGGGATGAAAGTGAAATTTGGGGTTTGGCCCAAAAGACTTGGGGCTAGATTTGAGGTATACTCGAACGTTCTTACGTATCCCATAACGATGGGAATCAAGTCCACGTAGTTCTAGAAATGCAGTTTAACGTCATGCAGGATGAAAGTATGAGAGATCTTAGTTTAGGGTCATAGAGCTCAGACCATAATAATGAATACACAGTGTGTGGTTTCATGGGGACTTTTCAGCCAAGGGACTGAAAGTGAAATTTGGGGTTAGGCCCAAAAGACTTGGGGCTAGATTCGAGGGATACTCGAACGTTCCTACGTATCCTATAAGGATGGGAATCAAGCCCATTTAGTTCTAGAAATACCCTTTGTAAAAATTTGGTTCGTACATGTGAAGGGCGAAAGGGGACTTTAGTACAATGATGGTTTAACCCGAGATAAAAAGTTTAGGCATTTCCAGGTATGCACGTAGTCTTTTGAAATGAACCATGGTTGAAAAATCAATGTAAATAATGGTTCCCTCTCAAATGAGGACATCAAAGAATATTGTAGTTTATTGTCATACCGGACAAAAGTGTTGTATAGTTTAATGTCATATAACAAGGACGAAAGTGAATCAAATGTAAAGATATTGATTCTAAGGGTGGTTTCACGAATCAACATCGTATGAGATGAAGGTGAACTGAAGTGAAGAGATTGTTTTTGGTCTTGAACCTTGGGAGGTTGCCTACGTACCCAACCTAGAAAGCAAGAATCAAAATCCGCGTAGTTAAATTAATGAATAAATTAATGATCATGTTATTCTTGGGGATAAAAACCTAAAAAATGATGTTGGGACTTACACATAGTTAGTATCCCAGAGAGAGTGTTATGGTTGAGGTTTTCTCTAAGCTCACGTGAGTCATACTCGGTGTGAGAAACAAGAGGTAGCAACAACCTTAACGATACATAGTTTAATGTCATGTAGGACGTATGAAGAGACTATGCAGTTTAAAGTCTTGTAGTTAGGACTATTGGTGCTGCATAGTTTAATGTCATGTAGCAGGGAAAAAGTACAGTTTAATTTCATGTAAGACGTATCAAGGACTTTCGGTACAGTTTAGCGTCATATAGTTAGGACGATGGAGACAATACAGTTTAACGTCATGTTGGACAAAAGGGGGACTGTTCAGTTTAATGTCATGGAGTAAGGACAAAATAATACACCATTTAACATCATGTTAGATGCATTGGGTATTTTTTCTATAGTTTAGCATCATGTTGGACAAAAGGGCAAATAGTTTAAGGTCATATACATGAACCGTGGATGGTTATGTAGTTTAACGTCTTTCTGAATGTAAGGGACTTTCAAATAGTTTAGGGTCTTATGTATGGACCGTTGCTGTATAGTTTAACGTCGTATATAAAGGACAAACTGGTGCTGCATAGTTTTGTGTCATGTTGCAGGGACATTATACAAGGTACTTTACAGTTTATACAAAATACTTCTTCAAAAATCTGGCATTAGTTGGAGTAGTAATGAGTTCTCCATCTATCGAGATTAATGAATACGCTCCATTGGAGTAGACCCTATGTATTGAATAAGGTCCTTCCCATTTAGGCTCAAGCTTGGGAGGTTTCTTTCCTGGTATCATTGGAGTTCTGAGAACTAATACCAATTCTCCCTGAGTGAATGAACGAAGATGAAGTTTTTTGTTAAAATCTCGTGCTATTCGATTCTGATAGATTTCCAAGTGGTGCAAAGTGCACAATCTTTTCTCATCTAACCGTTACAATTAATTCAATCACTTTTGGGATTGCTCATCTGTAGATGACTGATCGCAAATGGCTACTCTGAGCGAGGGAAATTGAACTTTAATTGGCAAGACTGCTTCCGTTCCATATACCAACGAATATGGAGTTGATTGCATTGCATTGCGGGTGGTAGTCCGATAAGCCCATAAAGCATGAAAGAGTTTATCAGGACATGACCTCTTATCTTTATCCACCATCTTTTGCAGTATATTTGAAAGAGTCTTGTTAAAGGCTTCTATTTGGCCATTGGCTGCTGCATGATACCGAGATGAATGGTTGGATTTGATATTGTATTCTTGATACAATTTCTTCACCTCGGATGAACAGAAGTTGGTTCCATTGTCCGTCAATATGGTATGAGGGACACCAAATCTAGTAATGATGTTAGATTTGATGAAGCTAACAATGCATCTAGAACTGACTTCTTTGAGAGGTATTGCCTCTGCCCATTTGGAAAAGAAGTCAGTAGTAGTAAGAATGTACTTAAACTACTTAGTCGTAGCTGAAGGGTAAGGTCCCACCACATCCATTCCCCACGTGGAAAATGGCCACGAGTATTTAGCTGTATGAAGCAACTATGGAGGTTGATGAATGAAGTTGGCATGTACTTTGCATGAATGACACTTCTTTGTGAAATCAACACAATCTTGTATCATTGAAGGCCAAAAGTATCCAAGCCTTTGAATTTGATCAGACAATCTATGTCCAAACTGGTGGGCACCACAGACTCCTGCATGCACTTCTTATATGATAGCCATTGACTCTTCACCATCAATGCATCTGAAGAGAACTCCATCAAAACCACGTTTTTAGTGAATTTTCTCTAGGTGGTTTGGGCTATCATAAAGAGTAAAATTGACCACACGTCGCCAGATTTGTTCTTTCTCGGCTCTATCAGGTGGAAGTGTTCCATTTTGAAGGTATTCCCTGATAGGTGACATCCATCCTATAGTATGACCATACGGTTCAGGAATGGGACTAATTTCATTAATTTCCTCTGTTCTGACTTGAACATAATGTGAAATTACACGACGGTGGGAAATATTGATGATTGTATCGTCCCGATTTGGATCTGCTAGAGCTGTGGCTATATTAGCCAGCGCGTCAGCTTGAGCATTTTGTGATCTTGGGACATAAGAAAATGTAGGTTTTGAAGGGAATTCCACCATTAAATCTCTGACATAATCATACAAAGGGATTAGTTCTTCTTTTCTAATGGCATAATCCCCATTGACTTGTTTGATTACCAGGTCCGAATGACCTTTCAACTTTAAGTGATTCACTTGTGCTTGAAGCGCTAACTCCAAGCCTGTGATAAGAGCTTGGTGTTCAGATTCATTATTGGTACCACCTACCCATAATAAAAAGGAGTAAGGTAACACTGTCTTTTCTGGAGAGATGAGCACAATTCCTAAACCAACTTTGTTGAATTTAGGATTTTCCATTTTCTTCTCTGTTGGAATTCTGGAAGCACCATCAAAATACATTTCCCATGCTTGAGGAATCTCTTGAATAGGGAAGACTTCCTCATTAGGGAGTTCAATATCTGAAGACGTGTCTTCCACTGAAAGGTGTTTAGCCAGAAAATCAGCTAGAGCTTGGCCCTTTTATCGCCTTTTGAGACACATACTGAATGTCGAATTGCTGCAAAATAACTGCCCACCTTGCTAGATGTCCTGTAAGCATTGGACGACTAAGGATGAATTTGAGAGGGTTATTGAGAGATACCAATTGGACCTCGTGATGTTGCAGGTAGTGTCTCAGTTTCTGAACTACAAAGATTAATGCCAGACAGCACTTCTCAATACTTGAATACCGGGTTTCTGCTTCAAGCATAGTTCGACTGAGATAATAGAGGCTATTTTCATTCCCAGCATCATTCTTTTGAGCAAGAAAGGAACCCAATGATCACTCTAGAGCTGTTACATAGAGGATAAGTGGTCTTCCTTCAACAGGTGGCATGAGTACCGGTGGACTCAAGAGGTATTTCTTGAGAACATAAAACTATTCTTGATATTCTTCAGTCAACTGGTAAGTGACTCCTTTTTTATCAATTTGGTAAAGGGTAAACTTTTTCTTGCCAAATTGGCGATGAAACGCCGAATATAGGCTAAGTGTCCTTGAAGTCCTCTTAATTCTTTCAAATTATGATGAGGTGACATACAAATGATTGACTTGGTCTTCTGAGGATCGACTTCAATACCACGATGGCGTACAAGAAAGGCGAGAAATTTTCATAAGGTTACCCCAAAAGCACATTTTAAGGGGTTCATCTTCAAATTATGTTGTCGAAGCTTGTGGAATATGACTTCCAAATAAGCCAATTGATTAGAACATTGTTTGGATTTAACCACCAAATCGTCTACATAGCATTCAACAAACTTCCCTAAGAAAGGTTTAAAGATATGATGCATGGCGCGTTGATATGTTGCACCTGCATTCTATAAGCCAAAGGGCATCACCCGGTAGAAAAACACACCTTGAGGGGCTCTTAAGGCTGTGGATTCCTCATCTTCTGGGGCCATTCGGATTTGATTATATCCAGAATATCCATCCATGAAGGAAAGTACTTCATAGCCAGCCGTCGCATCAATTAAGAGTTCGTAAATCGGAACTGGGAAATCATCTTTAGGACAATGCCGATTAAGACCTCTGAAATCAATACAAACCCTAATTTGTCAGTTCTTCTTCTTTAAAGGGACAATATTAGCCAACCACTTGGGATACTAAACTTCTCTGACGAAGTTATCTTTGATCATCTTATCCACTTCAGCTTCAATTTTGGAAGCATAAGTTGGGTGTGTTCTTCTCGCGGCTTTCTTAAATCCTCGATGTTCTTTTGGTAAACCCAAATGATGAGTAGCAACATCAGGATCAAGCCCAGGAATTTCTGTATAGTTCCAAGCAAAAATATCTTCATTTCTCTTTATAAAAGAAATATACATCTCTTTCTCTTCAAGTGTCATGGCCGCACTAATTAAAGTGGGTCATGGATCTTTCTCTGTACCCAGATTTATATCTCTGAGTTCATCCACATTGGTAGAGATACCCTCTTCAAATGCTGGAGGAGCATCTCTGAGATCTTCCTCTTCCTCTTCATTATGCGTTATTTCTTCCGTTTCCACTTTCATAGTAGATGAAAAAACGAAATTTCCATGATTTGAGGAGATATCAAAATTTTCACATTTTGAGGAGGAAGCTTCCATTTCCGACCCTATTGATGATAACGTGTCTTCTCTGGGTAATAAAGAGGTGATGATGGATTGAGAATTGACATCATCATTTACCTACAATGTTGCTATAACTTCTTCTTCCATGATTAATGATGTATAGACCTGTTGGATTTCAGCAGATTAAATGAAGACGTCACCATTTGTGCTTTCATCACTGCTTGGTGGGTTACCAATTTCTCCCATGTTGTCTGGCTCGATTGCCATAATTGAAATTATGGATCTTTCCATAAGAGTATTTTTATTTGGGCCTATCTTGTCAATTTGACTGATAGGAAACACATAATCTGTACTCACATGTGTTAATGGATTTACTGGAATCTTCTCCACACCATATGGAGCATTAAATTTGGTAATTTCATCTTTTGTGGATTTCTCCCTTCCCTTCACGTGATAAAATTCTGCCTCAATGTATTGAGACTCACATGTATTGAACGGGGCCTTATCACCATACAATGTTACAACTTGACCATCGAAACAGTATTTGAGACATTGATGGTATGATGAAGGGATAGCCGCATGTTGATGTAGCCAGGGTCTTCCAAGAAAGATATTGAAAGGTGAGTCTTGATCAACAATCATGAAATATGAATTGGATACAATATCTCCAAACTGAGTTCTGAGTGTAACTTCGCCCAGTGGATCTTGTTCATTGTTATCATATCCTTGTAACATCATGGTAGAAGGAGATAAATCAGATTCCGTGGGGCCCAATCGATGAAGTGTACGAATGGGCATGAGGTTGACTCCTGAACCATTGTCAATGAAAGCTCTTCGGACGTCTATACCATTGAATTTTCCAGATAAGTACAAAGGTCTTATGTGCCCATGCACAACATCATCTTCATCTTTATCAATAAAAGATATCACTACATGGCATTCAACAGGATTATTCTCTATGTGATAGACTTTAGCTGCAGCAATTTCAGCTTCAAACTCCTGAGGACTTGACAAATCTTCGATGAGTGCTTCCCAAAGATCTTTTGACAGATTCAAAGCATCCAAAATCGATATCTTGGCTGGTACTTGGGCCAAGTGTTTCAATATATCATAAGTTTTATCTAGAGGTCTGTGTTTCCCAACATGAATATGTGGTTTAGCAGGTACCTTGGAAGCAAATTCTTTAGAAGTTGATGCATCTTGTATTGGAATAGAATTTGGAAACAGCCTTGTCTTTGGAATATTAAACTGATTAGATCCATTTACTTGCTGAGATGAAGAAGATGGAACCTTCAATCGGTCTTCCAAAATAACTGTACCAAGACTGAATTGGCTATTGGAAGAAGAACTTGATTGTTCTTGTTGAGCTCGCTGAAGGGCTCTACCACGAGTTTCTGCTGCATACACAGTTCTAGTAGGGGTAGAATTTGAGTAGTGGCTTCAGAAAGATCCAGGTCTTCCCCTGTATCCTGAACCTCTAGAATTTCCTCGGATTCCATTGTTTGATACAGGTAATTTAGGCTCATCAAAATTGAAGCTGTGATTGGTATATGGATCTGTTAATTGAATCATATTAACAGAACCGAAGATTAACTCTTCATCTGATAAAGAATATGCCTGATTAGCCTATTTAGGCTATGCCGTTTGGTGGGGCGGTGCCTGTGTCTTTGAAATAGATGAAATGAAGTCTACCAGAGTCAATGAAAATTTAGGCTTTGACACATACTCATCTTCTTCTGATTCTTTTTCCTTATTTGAATCAAGCTGTTTCTTTGAGGACTTTCCTTCCGACGAAGAGGGTTTTACCGCAATATTCATGGCAGAAGACACAATTGGTTTCATTAATTGTATTCGCAAAATATCTTGAGTCTAATTGACTGTCTTTCTGACCATCCAATCATCATATTTCTGTGCATTTCTGCTTTTGACTTCATGCCATTCGCCTTTCTCCTCTAGAACTGTAGCAGTAACACATGCTACCTGAGTCGAAGAACCTTTTAACATGACTTGTCCCAAGTCGACCATCTTTTGCAGGAGGTCTTTGAAGACAAAACACTCCTGAATGGGATGACCCAACATTTGATGAAAGGGACAATAATTGGGAAGGTCTTCATCTCCTTCCTTGTTTGGCCTCTTGGGCACTGGTAATTGAACCAAATTATTTTCTAGAGCTGAAATGAAGTAACCAGGAACTTTCTCATTTCGGAAAGAGTATGTTTTACTCTTTAAATCCTCAAATTGTTTTCGTCTTTTATCTGTTTGATCAATTGGATGAAACGACCTTTTTTTTGCGTTCAGGAGGTAGAGCCCTTCGAGAAGATGAAGGTTTTGAAGTAGAAATAGGTACAAGCACTTGTTTAAGCATAACTGTAGTGGTTTCTACTTTACCAATTCTGCTTCCTGGAGCTGATGGAATTACACGAGATTTAGCCTTAGCCTGTATAAGGTAATATTCAATCTGGTGAGCGATTAAAGTAAGGTCTTGAAACCCTCCTGTGTATTTCACAGGGATCAATGGTGTGCGTAATTTGTCATGCAAATTTGCTACACATATTGGCAACAGTTCCTCCTGAGGGAGTGCTAAGCTCAAGGAATATGTTAATCCCTTCCAGCGAGCAATGAAATTAGAGACTCTTTCATTCTCCCTTTACTACAGTTTGTAAGATCAAAAACTGTCATCTTCGGCATAGTTGAAAAGAACTGAAGAAGGAATTTGTGATGGAGATCTTCCCATCCGGTGAACGACCGAGATTTCAAGCTTGTATACGAGACAAAAGCTGGTCCTTGCAAGGTTCAAACGAAGCATCTGAGTTTCACTACTTCTTGCTGCTCCGGAGTTCCCATCATAGGATCAAAACAAGACACGTAATGTGTCAAATGTTGTTTAGGGTCTCCCGATCCATTGAAAGTATGGAATACAGGGTTTCCAAAACTGGATGGAGGAGAAATTGAATCTACCCATTCAGGGTAAACTTTCTTTTCTGGTTGAACATGCGCACGTTTCCCTTCCATAGTTTCTAACGGAGCTTTTAATGAATCAATAGTAGTTATTAACTTTTGATAAACATCAGGTTGAATTTGGTCTTGGGTAGGTGAAATAGGTGCAATGAATGGAGTTTGGACAGATCTGGTTGTTGGTGCTGCAACTGATGGTAGCACTGCCAACCGTTGTTGCGCTTGACCCATAGGATTAGACCTCTGAGGGTGTACTGATAAAGGAGGATATTCCTGATCCATCTCAGTAGCTGCAACAAATTCCTTTGGCTGACGGACTCCAGCATTCTTAAAAAGAAGAATACTCTAAAGTAGTTCTGCATTCAACCTTCTTAATTCCTTCATTTCTTCCTCCTATTGTGAAATCCTTTGCTCTAATGAGAGCGATTGGCCTTCTTCAGAGGAAGGATATGTAAACTGATTCTTTCCCCTCCTTTTGTTGGATCCTTTTCGGAGAGGGGGAAGTGGGTTACTCGAAGGATTACTTAGGTTCTGAATAATCCTTTGACTTCGTGTACGCACACCTTTTTCATTTGTATCGGTGCGTACATTTTCTTGAGCAAGACCCTCTTCATCTGAGTCCCCTGAGTGAACCTCCTCTATTAGATCAGCAACAACGACATTGATGACATTGATTGATGCATAACGCATCGCATCCCTTCTATCAACATTTCTGTGATATTGTCTTCTTTCATGTCTTTTATGAGACACTGCCTTTTGTTGATTTAATCCCTTAGGAACTTCTTGACGAGCCATAACATGGAGGGAATCTCCGGATAATTTGGATCTTTGTTCCCTTTGAGGTTTCTTCCCCAATCGAGAAAAGAACGACATTATCTGAGGAGGGGGTTGATGATTTGAAAGAGTACCCAGTCTCGTGGACTGGGGCTATTCCTGCTGTTCTCGCTCAAATCCTCAAATCCTATTTGTTGATTCCGAGGGTTGGTTTAAAGGAGTCCCTAGTCTGAAAATCTGGGGTGGTTCTTGACATGGTTTGTCTGAGACCTTCTTAAAATCTCTCTTGATCTTGTGAACCTTAGTTAGGAAATTAACTGGATTCATTAACCTGTGTCCACTTTTATGACCTGGTTCAACAAACTGTTAGATGATTTACAAAGCTTCTGTCACATGATGATGTGCTCGCTCCATACGAGAGGCTTGTGAAATATTCTCGCCTGCTTGAGGTAAGAGCAATTCAACAACTTGTTCTTTGTATGCTTGATTTTGAGAGGAACTAGTTGAAGCCTGTTCTTGAGAAAGATTTTGATTACAAACAAAGCCCATTGACTGTGGCCGGCCATGGGCAATAACATTATATGAGACCATTTTCGGCGGGCTTTGGTGACTGGAGAGCACTGTGAAAAGTAGTGCTCCATGAACACCCCATCCTCTGATATGAACACCATATGAGGCATTGGCAATTAACTGACACAATTTTCTTAGTGCGCCAAGGCATGAACGTTGAAGGGTTCTCTGCTACTTTTCAGCCTTCGGATACCGAGAGGCTGATAGAGATGCCAAATCAATCTGACATTGTATCCCTTCTATTATCTTAAGATGATTTTCCTATTCATCATAAGATAATACCTTCTTCTTCAATTGACAAAGAGTTTTAAATATGTTGAGACGAATATCATGGATTCCATCTTCCATCAACATCTTTAGAATGTCATACTGGGAGTCATCCAAAGGCCAAAACATGACTAGTACCTCACTTCTCTCCAGTTTTTTTCCTCATGTTCAGCATTTCCTCTTCATAATTAAATAAATATTCTTCTACCTGTTTTGACCAGAGTTGGTGTTTCCTTGTTGCTTCATCCGATTCAACAAGATTGGTAGAGAAATCATTGATCAAACTAGAAGATTCATGAATTAGGGGTGGTTCGGAGAATGACCTACATCCTAGGCTATCTTTTGATTGAGAAATTATTTCACTTTCTAGCGATAAAGCATCAGACATGACTGGTTTCACATTTGCATGTTCCTCAAGATAAGAGGGCTTTCTCGGCACTACATTGTCCACTGGAGTATTTTCTAGGAAATGTGAATCACTACAACAGGGAGGACTTTCGCAGCGAAATTCAACATCATGGGGAGGACCACCATGGTGGGTTACAGTAAAAGATGAGATCTCTTGTTCCTTGGTATTCTGACCACACAGAGGGTTCCTGTGGCCCTCATCTGAAGACGAAACTTCAAGATCGACTGAATTATCATGAAGCAAGCCTTCATGAAGAAGTGTCTGTTTAAGACCTTAGGAATTAATGTTCCCGTTATTGGGAACTGAGGGAGTATAATCTCGAATTCCAACAGATAAATGTCTAAGGGCTTCATGAACTCCAACATCGAGCAAGGACTTGTTACAGATTGGCCCTTGATCTCCTGACTTTGTTGGGTGGATCTTTTTCTTAGATGCCTTCTTACTCGCTTTGGAAACCACTTGTTGATGAAAGTGGTTTCTCTGAGGAGGTGTATGTTCCTGATCAGGAAAGATGGTCAGGTTAGGCTGATGATCTCCACTCAAATCAGGTGTATGTGCCTGACTTGGTTGTCCGTATGATATGGGGGAGTATGCCCCACAACCCTCTTGGACTAGAATAGATGTGTGTGTATGTTCCAGAGTGAATCGTTGATGAGTCACTCCAATTATAGGGATAGATTTACGTGTCTTTCCCTGAGATGATGCTGAAGCTGTTATAATATCCTGGAAAGCATCCAGAATATGAACAGGAATTTTCTTCTTCTCTTTCGCCATTGACAAAATATGCTTGGTGACTTCAGCTGTCGGAACGGGGATATACATCCATTCTGGGCTTGGAGTAGGTGTATGTGCTTGCTCCTATCCTCCTTTTCCTGTCAGTGAATCCTGACAGTACTCATGTGTGGGGGCAGAGAGTTGAGTCTGCCTCGTGTTTGTCATTGGAGCTTTTCGACTGACTTCTCCGTGCGCTACCAAGAGAGACTGTTGGTAGGCCTGATTAGTACTAGCAGGTGTATGTGCCTGCTGATTACACTTCACCGAACGTGGTTGAAGAGATCCATCATATGTAGTCAGATGAGCCTGCTTACTAACTGATGATGTATAAACAGGTGTATATTCCTGCCTATAGTACTCCGCTGGAATTGCCTGGCGGGATTGGCGTGATGCTGCCAGACGAGTCTGCTGGATAGCGGAATTAAAATGGGCATGTGTGTGTGCCTGATCATTGTTTACCACCAAGTTAGGTTGGTGGACTTCTCCGTAGATATCAGAGATGAGAACCTTCTCATTGTTAACCGGATTCTGCCTCTGACGATTCGTCTTGCCTGCTCGGGTTCGAGGAACCTGTGCTGAACGCCTGGAGTCGGTACCCTCATCATGTTGAGGGCGCACTGCCGTAAGAGTCTGGCGGCGATTGTTGATGGGAGCCCTCGAGAAGGAATCATGTCTTTTTGAATTAAGGTCCTGAGGGACCTGCTCATTCACTTCCTCAGAGTAAGGGAGCGAATGGAAATTGCATTCCGGGGATAACGACTCGAAACGGTTGGAGCTGGTAGTCAGCACCGCCTTCCTCTTGATTACCGGTCGTCGTTGTCTGGACAACCGGTGTGTGTTCGAAGTACATGGTTTGGGCCACAAACTGGATGATCTTGAATGTATATTTGTTTCCCTCGGAATTTGGGGATGACCTCCTCGATGGGAAATTCAAACATTCTGATCGGTTTCTAATGGGTTTGTTCGTAGAATCGGAAACATCCAACGATTCCACATCCATTTAGACCTACTTTCCAAAGGTAGAAACTCATTAGTTTGTGGACTAATGAGGCTTAGGAATTTGCATTGGTCGAGAGGATGGGAGGTCGAACTCATCACACCTTTTTTAGGGGAATTATTGTCTACTCTAGGACTCTCTTTATATATTTAAGTTATGTTCATGAATACTTATTACACTACCAATTATAAAATGATCCTTCCTTTAGTTTTGACAATCAATGATTGAATATGTAATAAATTTAAGAATCTTTTATATGTATTTGAGGTTCTTCATCAATATATAATCATCTGTATCTATTTAGTGATTCTTGGTCAATGGTATCTTTCAAAACATTTATATAAAAGTCTCTTGGTCGTTATGATGACCAGGCTGGTTTTGAAGCCACTCAGTGGGGCACTTGAAGTTTATTGTAATTCTGAAGGACATGGATTATTTCAAAGTTGGGATAGAACCCACAGATGGGCTACCTACGTATCCTTTGTTTTGGAAAAGGAATCAGAACCCACATAGTTCGAGTAAGGGAGTATGATGTTTATGATTGATGGCTCAAATAAGGATGTCATAATTACTTTTACCCTCTAAGCTCACGTGAGTCATGCTCGGTGTGAGAAACAAGAGGTATTGGTAATAAAATAGACAATCGGGCCATGAAAGATGTGATCATAAGGAATGGTTTGGGGCTTATGTATGTATGACTGCCCAGATGAATGAATATTAGGATTTAATTTAGGGAGGAAATCCAGGAACAGGGTCCATAAAGGTATATGTTCTTCATGGAGATTTGAATACTCTAACTTGGGAATTATTCCGGAAAAGGAAGCCAAGATTAGGAGAGGATTGATAATTGGTTTTTACTCCTGAGAAGGAATACCAGATCAAAGGTAAATTAGGACTGGTTAAGAGAAATTAAGGGACTTGGGATTTATTCCTGAAAAGGAAGTCTAAGTTTATGGCTGGGACTTACTCCTGAAAAGGAAGCCCAGGTTAGGGGACTTGGGGCTTACTCCTGAAAAGGAATCCCAAAATTATGACTTGACTTATTCCTGAAAAGGAGGCCCAGGTTAAGAGATTATGACTGGGACTTTCTCCTGAAAAGGAGGACCAGGTTAAGGATTAAGGTTTGGGGATTACTCCTGAGGAGGATGCCCAAATCAGAGGACTTATGAATAGGGATTATTCCTAAAATAGGAGACCCAGGTTAAGGATTCTATCATCTTAAAGGATGACGTTGAATGAATGAAATCTCAATCTTTAGTGACATGAAGATGTATAAATCACTATCTTTTGAGAGATATTCCATAGAATTCCTTTCAGATAAGGAAGTAAAATCAAGAAATCATGCCATAAATGGCTTTGAAGAGTGTCTTGAAGACTAAATCTTGAATAGGAGAGGTGGAATGGCTTAAGAGTGAAAAATGGGCAAGAAGGGTACTCAAAAAGGAAGGGGCGCACAATTATTGGCAGGCGTGCAGGTACTGCGTGGGCGCGCAAGTATTGGTCGCGCTGGTAAATCTACGCGACATGTATAGGGTACTTGCGCGGTGGTCAATCAGTAGTGAAATACTTGAGAGACTCTTGATTAAAGCCTTTATAATCCTCTTGAGGTTCTTCTAGAAAAGGGACGCGCAAGTTCTATCGAAGGAGTAAGGCGGTGCACAAGTGTGGCCACTTCCCTTAAGGGCTGGCCACTCAGGTGCACAAGTGTTGATGAGTTTCAACACTTAGGCCTTCCTCCCTCTCTTTAGATCTTCCGTTCTAGGTAAGAAATTACCTTAGAAGTGTTTCGTAATCTTTGAGAAAAGACTTGGGCGTCGGGAGCTTAAATCTGAGTTTCTGGAAAAAATTCTCTTGCAAATGGGGGGCCCACAGGGTCTATTTATAGGCAGGAGAAGACCCCGGGCGGTTATCTTTTAGGTTGCGCAAGTCAGTTGCGTGACCATAGTGCATCGCACAAGTCCACTTGCGCGACTATGAGGGAACTTGCGTGACCTATGGGGAATGTTCTCCTTGTTCATCCCTTTGTCGATTTTTGATGTTTTCTTCAAAGGTTGAATCACTCTGATCTCAGATATTCCCCTTTTCCAATCATTAGATTCTTTGATGAAAGGAGCGTCAACAATATCATAAATGGTTTTAATTATGACTTAGTAGTGGGATCTCATCTTAGTAACATTCAAAGTAAAATTACATTGATTCTATCTACTTTGGAATCTCTAATAAGTGGACATCATAGGGTATGATTCTACTCGTTAAGGACATCACTTCCTTTGTCCCTATCAATTGGATTTATCAAACCCTTTATTTATAAATCTTATAAGACATAAAAAAACAAAGAAGTTCATTCTTTTTCTATAAGCATAATACATAATAGAAAATTTAATTCAAGTATGAATGGAATTTTATTTATAAATGTTAGGTTGGTCAAATGACTCTTTAAACTAGAAGAATGTATATCCAGAAATTACACTGAAGGAGGAGGTCCATAATAGAGGAATTCATATCATTATATTATAATGGTCATAATACATCTATATATTTATATGATTCATTATTGGTTTGATAAGAAATATATATTATGTGATCAGAGACATCACAATGGAAATAAGATTAACTTTTTATAGGGAATATACAGTGGGGATTCCCTGAATGAAGCATTATTATGAATGTTGTGGAGAATATGGACCCACAAGAAAATAAAAATGAACTTCTACAAGGAGTATTATAATGTGAACTCTATATAAGGACACCGGGTTTTCATTTAGAGTATAACCAAATTGAAATATATGATATATATGAAGGAATTATGGGGATATAACATTGAAATTATGTCATACATATCTAGACTATAACTGTAATCAGAGTCCTCTGGGTTCATATTTTCATTACCTTATCACGAGTGAGGAATAATTTTTCCAATCATAGGGATATTTACATTGAATTTATGGATATTTCAAAGAATAATAATGGGCATGACCTTATGGTAGAAGACAATAATTAGGATCTTATGAAATTTAATTGACACCTCTTCAAGTTTGGATATCATATAAAGGATGTGAGGCCTCACGTTTCTCATGAATAAAGGGGGTAAAATGATTTTATAAATTCCATGAAGTCTTATGGTCATTTAATGTCTAATTATGTTTGCATGATAATGAAAGATTACAAGGGTCATGAAATCACTCAACCAATATTGTGGTTTGGCTATTGCATAACATGATTATCGGACTAAGTATTCATCTGACAATCACACGACTATAGGTCATTATGTGATAATTTTGATAATGGATACTAATGTAATTTTTCCTATCTCACATTGTGAAATGATGAATCCTCTCATGATTTGTTCATGAACTCTGAAAAAAGAACCCATTTTCTTAACCACCATTAATATTTTCTTATCAAATTTTGAACAAGTGCTTTTGGAGTCACATGATTCCACTTATCATTATTAACTTGTCAATTCCTATCCATGTATCATACTTCCACCATCCAATCCCCTCAAAATGTGCATTATTCTTATAGTATGGGGATTTTACAGGCTCCATCCCTCTTGTAGCTATGTCTCTTTACACGGTGATCCATCCTTATAATTAGGATTAAGGAATTGTATTGTTATCCAAGTATGTCAATGAAATATTGTGTTGCTTTCATGACTTGGTCATATGTCATTGGTAACGTCCATGACATATCATATTATAAATAAATTACATGGGAAGGCCATGTCATCAAGAACCTTATCTTAGATTTGGTCGCATGATCTGATGGCCATGGGGTGGTCGCATAACTCTCAGGGGCATTAAATAAATAATAGTATATGCATAAGCAGTCCATACAAGATATATTTTTATGATTGATCCTTTGTATTTAATGGACATGTTCCAAGGGAATCACTAGAAAATCAACGACTTCATGAAGGAACCATCACAAATAGTTTCCCCCTTATTTTTCATTGAGATGTTACATGATTGGGATAGGGGTCACACAATTATGTGTCACTTTTAGGTTTATGAGACATGAATTACCCATTCACATGACCATTAGATAGTTGTGTAATCCAAGAATGAAATACTACTTATATTATAATGTATTTTATCATCACAATGGAGCTTGTATTTTATGAATTTTCACAACTAAAATTTTCCAAAATTAATCTAGAGGGCATAAAATATGACAATGAAAAAAAAATTATTACAACTATATCAAGGGGTAATCATGCTTGTAACATATAATACCAGAATCCATTACATTCATAGATTTTTGAAGGAACAACTTCATGAAATTTATATATACCCATAAATAATTATATAGAAAGGATGTTGATTGATATTCTTGGATTATTAACTGATAATCTTCAAGATTTTCCAAAATATTTCATATTAGTTTCAGAGGAAATCACATGACTAAATGATTTTACATAATTTGGTATATCTTGCAGAAAGATAGATGTATTTAGAACACTATCACATGTTCTAAAAAATGAATGTGATACTATTCATTGATTCCTAGGCTCCAAAATATTTTCATGATTAATGTAATGTTCAAAAATATGAAATTAAATGATGTTTAAGGAATTTAATATATTGATGGATTTGTTCATTCTATAAATAGATTCAAAAGGAATTTATTTTATTCATGATTTTATTAATTTTTATATAATCAATGTAATATCATGTTCGTATTATCTTGTTTTGGATTTAATATATTTGAATAGAATCTTATTTCAAGAAATGCAAGGATAATATTCATTCACATTGATAACCTTCCTCCATACATGTGTATGTGATATTACTTATATATGGACCTATGATCCTAATAATGATATAGGAGTATAATTTTAACCTTTAATAATACAGTTAAAGCATCATTACTTTGTGATTTTTTATATATATGATTATTCTTTAAAATACATATTTCGTATATATATCATGGTTATACTGATGATAAATAATTTCCATACATATGGAATGTTTTTTGGATAGGGAATGAAGGGTAAACTAACCTATAATATTTTCTTGAAGAAGACACATTCTTGATGTTTAAATATCATCATTGTTTTAGTTTCATGGAGCATTAAATATTCTTTCAAATGGATCATCTATACAATAAAATTTATTAAACATTTGGCAATAAGATTATGGTTGAGAAGCCACATCATCTTATGTTTTGAAATAATGTTCTTAATGATTAACACGATGTAATTTTTTTGGAATTTTTAAATGAAATATATAAAGAGGTAGAATATTTCCACTGAATCCAATTATGATTATTATATGAAAATTATCCTATTAGGTTTTCATTTTTGGTCAACCAATTTCTTACATCATTATTTTTATGAGATAAAAAATGAGAAAATTATATATGATATGTTTATTTGAAACCTAAATTTCTGAGGGAACGCTAAATATGAGTTTTGATCACAACATTACATAGTGTATTGGGGCATTAGAAATTAAATACATTATGAGTTTCTGGTCAAAATAACTAGAATCTTCCTTCTGTTTCATATTTCAGAAAATAATTAGAGAAAACCCAATTTATGAAAGTTATAAAGACTATCAAATTTCTTTATGGATATATAAGAAACATACAAAATTTTTTTAATGAAGTATATCTTAAATATAAATCTCTAGAAACTTAATAGTACCCCATTTATCTTCAAGAATTTATTCGAATAGTAATTTATCATTTACATTCCAGCAATGTGAAGGTGAAAAGAATTTAATTATGCAATTTTTATAAATATAATTATGTTAAAAGGACATAAAAGTGTTTGTAGAGAAAAATATAGGAATATTCTCCATTAATTATGATTTAGTTGAAGAAACTTTTATGTCTATTTGTTTTCATGTGCATGTTGCCTCTAACTATCCACTTTCTAACTAAAATACATCCTTGATATAAAATTCCATTATTTAACCAAAATAAATATGTATACATTGATGTATTATGTTAAGAAAAAGATTCATCTTGAAGGTTCAAATATTAATGGTTTTTAAAACTAGAATATATGGATTTTTATTCAATGTAGTTGTTTGATGTGAGCATGAAATATTGTTAGCCAATGAGAAATGAAGATGAGCAGTATTAGATAATTCTACCCATTATTCAATCAATTATATAAATATGGTGTATTTTGATACCATAAATGTTTAATACATTGAGCCATGAAAATACAGATATGACACATCATACAATATCATTTAGTTATGATGTGTTTCCTTAGTTCACAATGTTAGAAATTTGAACATGTATATGTTATCCGATATTAAGTAAATGTACATATATATTGAAATGTCTATTATAATATTTTTCTTTTTTGAATTCTGTTTAAATGGATCAAATTTGAAAGGTGAAAACATAATCATTTCGAGTTGAGTTATTTTATTTTTGATTTGTTATATTTCTATTTCAATAATAATATTTTTTTTGATATAATAAATTTAAAATATATTCAATAACCTAAAGCAAATAAATATTCAAAACTGAAATTTTTAAAGAAGATATTTATTATATTTGGAGATAATTTATAATATCTAAATGGAAAATCCATTTTTTATTATAGTTGACTATTTTTTAGATATTTTCATTACATTTCCAATGTGATAAGAATTATTGAATTCAGATAGCTAAAATTAAATATATCATAAAAGACCAAAAGTAATCCCAAATTGGAAATTGAAGATTTGACCAAATTGTTATTGTAAACCAAATATACTTTTATTAAATAAATTATAATTGAAATATAAAAACTAAATTTAAAATTATAATCTAAAAAATCATGGAGTTATGTATTTCAGGTGATTATTTTTTATTTTAAACCACTAATACCTTGATGATAACAAGAAAAACTATATTATATTTCAAATTCAATGTAACAT
Source organism: Viscum album (assembly GCA_963277665.1). Classification (NCBI taxonomy): domain Eukaryota; kingdom Viridiplantae; phylum Streptophyta; class Magnoliopsida; order Santalales; family Viscaceae; genus Viscum; species Viscum album. Next base: position 181,176,862 of record OY728125.1, on the reverse strand, counting down.
ATATTAATAAAATTAATTTTAGATCAATTAATATCCTCAAACACTAAAATTGAAACAAAATTACTTTTTCCCATCCCCATTGAAAACATATACCCATAAATGACAAAAATTTTACGAATTACCCAACTGCACAACTTTAAGAAATGAAAATATAATTAACCCCAATAAAATATTCTTTATTTGATATAAACTACATCAATGAATAAAATATATAAATTTTAAAATTATAAATTCCATAAATACTTGTATCCCGGAAAAAATTTCCCAAAATCACACAATCAATTCCCATATATGAATCATATCATATATTTCATTTTATAAATGTTTCATGATTCCTTCTAGTGTATCATTAAATAAAATCTTCATACATGTGTCATTGAAATACATTTAAATATGTACTTAAATTGTGAATGATATATGATTCCAATTACAAAAAAAATTTAAAGACATTTTCTAGACATGTAATGATTAAAATAATTTGAAATGTGAAAATACATGTAGAATCATTTTTTCATTTATCATTAATTATATATTACACCTAGAGTATCAGATTTTGGGAACATTTTATTTTAAATTTTTTTTGACATATATTCCAATAAAAAATAAAACACTCACTATCAAACCTTTAAAAATTTAAAATATGAAAGGAAAAAAATAAAATTATACACAGCCACAATCATAATAATTTTTAAAATTGCTAAAAAATACATTTCTACTAACATACATTTCAAAAAATAATATAAACAAACCTAACATTATGTCATGAAACTACTTCATAACTACTTTATATCGTAAATATAATTAATAAATATTAAGAAATAAAATAAATGATAAAAAATCATAGAAAAACAACTATTTTTTTTGAAAAAGTACCTTTTTCATTTAAAAATATTTAACTTTTTTTCATATTGAGTATGAGATTCATTTCTATCATTTATTTATAAAATCAACAATTTAGTTACGATAAATATCTGAAAAAATATATAATTTTCAATATCTTCAATTTCATGATGATGATTTTATATTTCTATATTAAAAATCCATTCAAAACTAGTTAATAAGTATATTTGTAATCACAATTTTCATGTATTGTGTTAACCAAAAACCAAAATAATGGGAATTCAAAATACCCAGTTGCATCTAAGGAACTATTATTGTCCAGTAAATAATAAAAAAATAATTAAATCAATTGAAACACAGTAAGAATACCACTAATGTCATATTTTATTGAAAAATATACATTAAATGGAAGATTTTACACAAAAAACATATACAATTTTATCCATTCCAAAATATTTTAAACATGTATAAAAATAAAATAAATTACAAAGATGAGTAAAGGGACCATACAATTTCTATTAATTAATAAAAACGTATTTATTCAAAATTATTACACCAATCATATTTATAAGTGAAATAGGTTAATCCCTAAAAGGAAACATAGTAATCCAAAAGAGAAATGTCTTCAAATAATATCATTAAAATATGTTAAATTCATTTGATTAAAACACCATTTGTTTCTAGAAATGTTTTATAAAAAACCAACCCTAACAATTTAGAATTATAATACAATAATATAAAAAATATAAATCATTATATTTAAAAATTATACTGTTAAAATATTATTAGTATCATTAAATGTCCATATTAAGTGAGAATAAACTAAAAGATAACTAAATAATTTATAAAATATAGAAAGATTACTTGAAATATGTACATTGTTTACATGACATTGAAATAATTTTTCCCATTAAAAATAAATATTTACTTTTATAGATACTTTGTATTTATGATTTAATATAATTCTTTTTCTCAACCTAATGTTTGGAAAAAACATTATATTTTTTAAATACTAGTTGAAAAATAGTGTCCCTTCAGTAATTTAAGCTTTTTTTATTCCTTTTTAACATGATAATTAGTTTTCATTGATTATGTTATTCTACCTATTATGATTTGTTTTTCTTTCCACTAAATATAAAATTATTATGTTACATGAATACACACCCCTTGATTTTATTGGATATTATTATTATTTAATTATGCCATGTCACATGTTATGCCTTGCATGGATTAGTTTTTAGTATTTAATTTAAAATTATATATATATATATTCCCTTTTAAGGTAGTGAAAAATATTTAAGAGATATAAAGTTAGATAATGTCAAAAAATGGTCAATGAATGAGATATATGATAATTATTCCACCAATTATTACTTTGAGTATAGTATTTCATATATGTATATATATATATATATATCAATTAAATAATGTATAATTTCAAGTCCTTAATAATTTTTATATTTTATTCAAGAATCACTATCTAAGAGTAAACTATAATCCTTACAGATTAGTAATAGGGGTAGCCATCTAAATAATTTGAGTGGGGAAGTAGAGGTACTCAGAGAACGTGCCATTCCAGATTACACCCAAACCCTTTACTAGATATACCATCTAGAACACTTTCTCATCTTATTTTTCCCCTAAAGGTACCAAAGATATTCATAAAAACTTTATTGTTTCTATGATTTTTTTCAAGGACATGATTCTCATTAACATTTCCTTATCTGATGACAGATCCAACTCCTTACCCCAATAATCTATTTCTACTGATTTCTATACTACCTCAATTTCTCACTTCTGCATTTTATAAAAGACTTTATGTTAAAAATCTATGAACCAATAATATAGGATATACTAATCATCTATAAAATACTAACCCTTATGAGAAGATATTGGATCCCACTGAGACTATACATTATACCAATCATTCATTGCCAAGTGATCCACATGAATACACTTATCAACTTACTTTAGGTATATTCTTAAAAATATATTAAATTTTGTAACCATAATTATTTTCATTTTAATATATATAAAATAATATTTTTTTATTTCAAATCTAGATATTTTAATAATAGGTGTCACGGGACTACTAACATTCATGACATATGGAATACCCATATAAATGTAATAGTATAGTATAATGAAGGAAGTCAATTGATTGGAAAATATTGGATAGAATGAACAAGTTTAATGGGAACACATGGAAAATATTGTGAAATTACATCTATTCAACAAGTTTATTGGAGACACATTAGAGATGATATCAAGGATTATGAATGAGCTCAATTATGGGTAATAAAATTTATTATATTTAATATTACATCATTATTAACTTTTTATGAGTTGATATTTGGGAAAACGATTTTCTACAATTTTGTTAATGGTCAAGATTAGAGGGATGAAGGATTTACTAAATAAATTGATATATATAGACCATATGATCTTGAGTTATATAATCTCTGGGAAAGTATTGTTTTTATGAATTTAAATGGTACATCAACCCTTAATGATTATCAGGTATCACTGTACTAGGATATGATTTCCTATTAGAATAGTGATCCATTTAGGGTATTATAATATTTTAAAAATATTTATTAATAATGATTATGATTTATATTAACACTAGTATTAATAAACTAGATTTTATTTGGAATCATTATAAATAAATAATAAAAGTTTGTTATGAAGTATGTGAACATTTTGGGATGAATGACTATGCTAGAATGTGAGAGATATGGGGTGAGATTTTTATTATTTATGTTTTTTAATGAAATAATTATTGGATATTATTTTCATACCTTTATTGAAATTTTAAGTTAGCCATGTTGAATGTTGAATGATGTGTACCGTGAGGGAAACTTTATTTATATAGTATAAATAAGAGTTATGTAGTGTTGTTAAACCTTTGTTGTAATAAAATATTTAATGATTTATTATATGACAAAAAATTTTAACATTTTTTATTATATATATATATATATATTTTAAAATTCTATAAACATGCTATAGAGTATCTCGATGATAAAAGTGGTGACAAGGTCATCCCTAGTGATCATTTATGATAGATATTTGGAAAGGATCACTAAGGGAGGTCTCACTATTTACCAGAAATGCAATTTCACCCACTGGGTATTCACTAACTTCAACAAATTCAAATATATCTTTGAGTACCAAGAAATATTTTCAAGATTCCCATATGTACGTAGTAGAGGGAAACAAATGTATAGTTTAATAAAATTTAAGGGGGTAAGAAATAACTGGTTAGTTCATAAAAATAAACTAAGACTATGTATCTATTAGTTATTCTTTATTAACCTATGGTTATTGATACTTGTATATCAATGTTTCTCACATTAGACGATACATTGGGTGATTGATGTGATAGTCCCAACTGTGATTAGTTTAATGACATTTTGAGCATCTTCAGAGATGAAAAAAATTCAAGATTATGATTCTTCTAATGATTTTGGAGATGATATTAATGGTAGTTATGACCATGATGATAATGGTTAACATGATGAATATTTTATAGAGTAAGATATTGAGCATCATTATTTCATAATTCATATTTATGAAACTTACATCCTTATAGATGGAGTCCTCTGAATGAAATTAATTTTATCTATATATTATCATTTTTTATGTTATTAGCTGGTGGAATCCAAAATATATAATATGTTTCATGTTTTGTATGTGTATTAGGACTAGTTGTATTTATGTTTTGTTTGAAGGGGTGCAAGCTCTATGGGAGCTTCTACCTCTTGGGGGGAGATACCAATGGTTACATAAACCATTGTTATAATGGTATTATCATGACAGTTCCTTGAATGGTTAATATAGTTTTATACAAATAGTTCTTTAGAACTATGGCGGTATACCCATAGTTTATAAAAACCATTAGTATAGCCCTATTCCAATAGATTTGGTTCCAATGGTTTGGGAAACCATTGCAATATTCTATATAAATATTTTCTTAGACTATACTAATGATTTAAAACTATTGATATTTCCTATATTTCAAGTACTTTTAGTGTATATTATGTAGTTTTGATATACTTTTAAAAGGTAAATTATTTATAAATAAAGAAAATTATAAATAATATTAATGTGTATGTATTTATTTAGGAATGGTGCATAAATAAGAATATAATTTTTTTATATTGAAATGAATTATTTGAAAAATATTTTAACTATAAGAAATGCAATTTTTTAATGAATTGATCAATTGTATAAGTAAAAAAATTGATACATTTAATTTTTTTAAATTTTATACATACTATATAAAATGTTAATATTATTATAAAATATTTTGTAAAGTATCTAATATTTTAGAATATGAAATAATTCAACGTAAATAATTTGTAAGTCGATAATAAAAAAGTGTTTATATTAAAAGGAATTTTAAATGATCCTATTTATTTATGTTACATAATGTTTATAAAGAATTTTAAATTATAAAGTAATAACAATTTGTTTATATATGAAAAATTCATAAAAGTCTAACTCAAGTCTAAAATTATGAAATACTCATTTTTTAGTGTATCCCATATTTTATTATTCAGGTGTAGAAATATATCATTATTAACATATGTATTATTTAGTTTAAAATGTTTTAACTATTCCCATATATTATCATACATGCTTTTAATTAGTTATATGCTTAGTAGAATCACTGATTCTGTTTACTTTTACCAGGATTTTGGAATTTTCCATAGTTATGATCTAGAATATGAAATTTGATGGTATTTTATAGATATTATGTGACTGTATTATGTTTTAATTGAGGTATCACTTTAATAATTAACTATGAGTAGTGGGACTATTAGTTAAAATGCTAACCGGCCTTATATCTTAAGCATTTCCTAGAAAATTGGTAGTAGGTAACCTCTTGCTCCATACTTCCACTTATGGGGATTATTGATTTTATTTCACTCTAAGACATTAAATTAATTGATTTTAATTTTCATATTCATTTGATACATTTGGATACCTATAAATACATTTTTCCATTAAATTTTTTTAGTAAAAAAGTATATGAGTTTTTTTAAAGAGTTACAATTCAATATGATTTAAAAAATTGAATTTAGACAAATTATTATATATTAAATGATAAATAATTAAAATACTGCATAAATAAAAAGAAAATAAATGAGACAAGATAATGATATTTGAATCCCCATAAAAAACACAATGTTTCATATTTCGCCCAAAGAAACAATTATTAAAACCTCAATCATCCAATCAAGTTGGTTCATGGAAATTTTGGGTGCCTTAGGACTAAATTATGAAAGGAAAAAAATTCCTTAGTATCTATAAGAGTTAGGTGTTATTATTTGGTGTATTTTTTAACTTACATAAAGGAATGGAATTCTAGTGATTGTAAAATTTTTATTTGAAACATTATGATATTTAAAATAATATTATCATATAATTATGTTATGTCAGAAAAGAATTCGAGGTATCATTGAGCATATGTCTTGATTTATTAAAAATATTAATTTTTTTACGTCACATGAAAGAAAAGTTTAACAAATAATGTAATAAATGCAGAATGTATTCTTATAAGGGAAAACTGATACCTTCAATAAATTATTAATTTGGGTTTTACCTCCTGTGAAAAATAATAATTGCATTTGTTGAGTGTTTCATTAGAGTGAATTCGTGGGAAGGATTAATGTATTAAATAAATTCATCAATTTAATGACTATTTAATTATGCAACCATAATGAATTCTCTCTTTAATACATATTTAGAAAATTCCATTCGGTAAGAAACAAATCTCTATAGTAAATCAGTGGAAAAGAGATAGTTTTGGTGGAGAGCGCATTGATGAGTGATCTCGAGATCAATGATGAATTATGAATGGACATGGTGTTTTTTGGAGCCAATAACAGTGGGGGTGGATCTCAGCAATGACATTGATTTATATTCATTATTTTTTAATACTCAGTCTAAACCCAATATCAATAATTTTATATTATTTAATTAGTTAATGGTTATTGTTTTTACATAAATAAGTTGAATTAATTCACTATAAATTAATTCATTTACTGATATTGTTGAATTATCATCGGTTATTTATCTTCCTCAAATATGTTATTTGAGATTTAATTTTATTATTTTATTTTTTAAATAATATTTCATTTTCATTGGTTTTCTTCAATGATGGCTAATTTAATAACATGTGACATTCATTATCACTTTTTTCTTACATGGTTTTCTCCCACCATTCTCTGTTCATCATCAGTATTTTTTTGACCAATGATTTGACATTAGCTGGAAACCCAATTTGATGTATAATTATAAGGATGCATGTATATTGTTTTTATATAATCAGCAACGTGGATTTCGGAAAAATATGATTATCTATGATATGATGGAATCCCAATGTGAATCAATTATTTATAACTATTGGTGTTTTGATGTGTAGGAATTTGGAAGAATGGTGATGAGGTGTGTTTTAAGAAAATGGTGGTTGTAATCTGACCACCGGTGTTGTTGTGGGCTCTGTCAATGTAGATCCATTTTTTTAATGATCACAATGAAATTAAAGGTGGTAGAATCATTTGTGAGAGTGTAAAATAGATTATAGTTCTTGTGAAGACTTTATATACAAGACATGTTATTCATAAGGATACACACAACATGGACCCTGATGTGTTGTGACTATGGTTTACGTGGTGAGCTAAATATCACAAAATGTGTATGGGATCCACACACTATGTGATCCTTATCCATTGAGCTCGACATGCACTGGGAGTACACACCCAATAATCCATGTGACCCCATATGCCCTGTGTAACGGGTCACTCCTCATATACTTAGGAAAGCACATGGGCATGGGAAGATGATACATTCTGAGTTATGGACCAACATCGACATGTTTTGAATGATAATAGAACATTGTGCATATGGAGAAATAAATCTTGTGTGAGATGACATTACACGAGTAGTGCTAGACGTAGAGATAAATTCCATTTACTGTTGAAGACATGCATTCACTATTACAAAACTGGTCTTTAACAACATTGGTATTTATCAGCACTAGAAAAAATGCTGATAAATGGGATATTTACCAGTGATGATAAATTTAACCTTTTATCAATACTTTTTTAGCGCTAATGAAGAGAACCTTTATCCATTCTTTATTTGTAGCACTGACAATCGGTAACATTTATTAGCGCTTAATTTTTACCGCTGATAAAGGATACCCTTTATCAGCAATTTATTTTTAGTTCTTATAAATATTTATTTCATAAGAGCTTTATTAGCACTGATAAAGTGATAAATAAATAAAATTAAATGAAAAAATTGAGTTTTTTAACAAATATTTCAAATTTTATTAATTAAATAATTATTGGTAAAATGAATAAATTGATTATACATTATTAAAAATTAAACATTTTATTAATTATATAATTATGATAATTAATGTTAATATATTATATATATTAAATATATAGATACATATTAATTTATATAAGTATGATTAATATATTAAAAAATATTTATGCACTGTACATTAAATAATCATATATTTCTTGAATAATGGTTTATAATTAAAAATTATTAAGAATTACAAATATTGACTAATTTCATTGTACTAGACATATAATTGAATGTCGTTTGATTTTACTAATTAACATAGATCAAATATGTGTTATAATTATTTCGAATATATGTAATTAATTCGTTTTTATATACAATGTACACAAATAAAACTTATCAATTTTCTCAATATTATTAAAGTTTACTTATTCTTAATCTAATCAATTTCACTCATTTTTAACAAATATACTACACTTAAAATTACATATTCATTAATAATGTTAAAAATATAATTTTAAAACATTATTTATAAATAAATATATTTATAAATGTACATTTACTATATTTATAAAATTATATATTTATAATTATAAATAAATATATATTCATTTAAATAAATATTAAATTTATAATAAATTTAATTAAATGATGAATATATTTACTATTTTTATGAAATATCTATATTTATAATTATATAAATATATATAATGATATAAATAATACTATTTACAAATATTTCAATAAATATAAATGAATAATTTTAAAATTATAATAAATATATTTAAAAAGGAATATATTTACTATTTTGATATTTATATATATTTATTAAATTTATATAAATATTTAATATTTAAAATTTATAATTATAATTATAAATCCTTTATCAGCGCTTAAGAAATTAGCACTAATAAAATCATATTTATCTGTGCTTTTTTCACGCTGATAAATAAGAGGTTTTATCAGTACTAATAAAAGAACTGATAAAATGAATATTTATCAGTCTTATAACTTTAGAGCCAATAAATATTGATTTTATTATGTCATTTTTGGAAATGATATAGAACAACCTTTATCAGTGCTGAAAAAGCATTGATAAATAGTCATTTTATTAGTGCCTATTACTTAGGCACTAATAAATGTGTCTTGGTATATTTAAAAACCCATAAACATTTGCATACCCATCACAATATTAGAATCATTATGTGGAATCCACCCGTTGTCGACAGTCCTCCTCGGTGAATTGAAGCTCAAATCACACCACTAGACTGCCTCTAGTTGGTTGAACATCTCGTCCAAAATATACTGTTTAATTACTGTAATGGATCCTGAAGAGAGTCTTAGATTTTATTCAACCTAGAGAGGTAGGACTTCAGATTTTCTTTGCGTATTTTTGGTTTTGTTTTTGATTTCATATTCAATGATGTCATTATTTGTGGTCTGGTGAATGTATAATAGTTTGGTTTTAGATTATGAATATAACGATATATTTATTATACACTATTTGATTGACTAACGATGTATGTACCGTCATGATATATGGATTTATTATTTATATATGACCCTAAACCTTGTATTTATTCATGATTATTTGGATGCTATATTTTATATCTTCTTTCTAAACAATTTTTTCATATATTTATATAAATGTTTATAAATTTTCATATATATTCTTGTTTATTGAAAACTGATTTGAGGCACATTGGTGGTTCCCTAATGATAATATATATATATATAATGACCCCTTTCATGGACACCTATGGGGACCTATAGCTTTTGAATCTATTTTTATGGAAGAAAATTAGGGGAGTGATGTATGTTCCTCTACTATTTATATGTATCATAGGATCTAGTTCCACTTAGAAACTATTTTACATAGTTTTATTATGGGGAATATTCAAAGGGGACATCCCTATTTAAGAACATGAAGTTTTATCACGTCAAGCCTTAAACTCTTGAGTCATTATGGTGTCTTTAGTTCACATTATGTTTGAATATCAGGTTTTTACTAATTTGATATTTCTAATAGACTATAAGTGTGTTTTTATACTGGCATGACATGTATGTGTGTATATATTTCTATTGCGTCATTTATTTCCATAGTTGTTTTTCTAACAGGTATTCCTATATCAGGTAATGATGATTTTGGTTCTATATGTCTATTGACCCCCATGATCAAGCTATAATTTTGTTCGAACCCTGGTATTAATTTTTTTTTATTTTTTACGGGGTGGGGGAAACACCTCCCATTTATGATTTTTTACAACAAAAGTTTAAACCATCCTTTAGTGACTATGAGGTGTGTTCGAGGCCATGAGATGATCCAGACAAGTTTTGTTTAGGTAATTCTTGATAGGTCCATTACACTATCCATCTTACATTTTACAATCATAAATTTTAGTGATGATATAATTTATTAGCTTCCATTATCTCCCTTTCATTATTATATTATTTGATATGAATCAACATAGTTTATCCATCCATGTTCTTATCCTATATCCTAAGATCAGATACATAACTAATAACATGATTAATCAGAAATATGATGTATCCCCTCTGTTCCTTCTATAGGAATCCTTCTCACCCTCACTCTCTCTATGTGGTTGATAATCAGGTATAAGGGTTTCCAAATAATATAACTTCTATTCTTGTTACAATAAAATGCGTTAGTGTTTGTACCACTTCTACAAGTTTTCACTAGATATGTGATTCACATTCTCCAATTTATAATATAATGAAATTGATGAACTCACATAAAATTAAATTGTCTACAAAAATAAAATAATATTTATTACATATTAATGATTACAGATTGTGATGTTATTAATGATTATATTATCTCTCCCAATATTTTTTTCAAATTCCATCAGCCCTTATTGTTGGATTTGGCGTATCCATGCACTCAAAAATTCTAGTATAAATGATCCATGTTTCCCTTTATCAATATATTAATTCTCTCAAACCAAGATTTATTCCTTTGTAACCAAATATACCAAAATGCTACAAAAATAATGATAGTTTTCTCCCTTTTATTATTAGTGTTATTCATCGATCCATGAAACCACTAATCTAGTTGATTGAATGATAGTTTATTATTATTGTTTATCATATTTGAGTTTCTTATTATTGATTACTTTCTTATATTATATTTTCATTTGTTTAGGGGAATTATGAAATATTTAATGTATTGTAATTCTTTTATGAAATTCAATTACACATTTTCTTCAACATACAGAATTTACTTGAAACAATCAAATCATTAGTTTCCATTATTAGAATTATCAATAATTTTATCTTTTGATAATGAATATATTATGTCCACTTATTTATTTTTTTTATAAAATTAATCTTTTATAAACCGAATAGTATTGATATGAATCGAAAATAGATCCACATTAATTGTTTGAAAAATAAATATGAAGATTTTGTTAAAGAGTTCATAAAGTTTGCAAGAGAGCATGTAGATGACCATTCTAAAATCCTTCTTCTCTGGTTACATTGTTTTTATTCAATAGAAATTAGTATGTAAGAGTTGGAAGAATATTGATGTCAATTTGGATCCATTGATCAGTGGATCCAAATTGAGTATTTTTTGTGGATCACTCACAAAGCCAACAACAAAACTAAGTATTCTTTATGTACTTCACTACTGTTGGTTAACTACTGCTTAGTATATCATCTGGAAAAAACATCCTACCCGAATCCCTCATGATTATCTCATCCCAAACATATAGAGAAACCAAAAAATATTTTCCAAAACATATAGAGAAAATTTTATAAAATAATATAATTCATTGGGTAATAGTTTTTTTGGAAAACACATATGATTGATGAATCAACATAAGAATCAAAAAATGATTTAATGAAAAAATATTCCCACTTGTTTAAATATTGAATAAAATTTCATAGAGGAGAAGGAAAAGTGAATGTTGAATGGTGATATGGTAGAGATGGTGGAGAGCATGTGTGGGACGATAGCATCATGGGAATGTTAGGAAGGAAGTTCATGTCAGTTTCTATGTTAAGCGGTAGTCAACCAACAGTAGTGAAGTGCATAGATATCCTTAGTTTTGTTATTAACTTTGTGAGTGATGCACAACCAATCATAGTTTTGGATACATTAATCAATGGGTTAAAATAGACATCAATATCTTTAATTGTCTCATGGTTTCCTAACATCCATATAGTCTTATAAACCGTAATGAAGTGCACATATAATTTTTAGTTTTGTTAATAGCTTATATATGGACCAAAAAACCCCTTTGAAAATTTATAAAGGTAATATTAGGATATACTTTCTCTATTTTATAGAAAAATTATATTATGAAAAATTGATTTATTTTTCATTATTCCTTACAGAGTTTATTTATTTTAGAGGATTTCAATCCATGTGTCATGACTTTGTAGGAAGACCAACAACACTCTCTGCTCAATCATAGAGGTAATCCTGATGTTTCCATAGTAAAATCATTGTCCATTGAATTAATGCATTATTTCATATTTATATTTAGTTTTTTTCATTTTAGTATCACTCACATAGGAATTATTTTTTTATATAGGTGGATTGTTTTGTTCTATTTGGGGTTCTCTGTCTATATTTCATGCCTTTCTGCACCAAAACAGTCACAGAGTTCTCCCTCAAAACTTTTTTACCCATGCAGTGTGGTATTTATCACTTCATTTAATGTTCTCTACACTATCTTTGCAAGAAGAGAAGTAGTGATACCTCTCCTCAATTAAAAAGGTAGTCTGGATGTTTTCATAGTAAAATCATTTCTTATAGAATTAATGTGTTGTTTTATATTTATCATTAATTTATTTATTTTTATTATTAATCATATAATATTTTTTTCTAATATAGGTGGATTATTTAGTTCGAGTTGGGATGTTATAACAAAATTTGATGCTTCTTATCCCTAAAAACCTTTTCACCACTGCTGTGTTCTATTTATCACTTTCTTTTATATTCTATCAACTACCTTTGTAGGAAGATTGATGTAGCTACCTCTACTTAATTACATAGGTAATATTGATGTTTTCATAGTAAAATCATTGTCTATATAATTAATGTATTGTTTTATATTTATGGTTAATTTGTTTATTTTTATAATTAATCACATAATAATTATTTTATGATGTTAGAGGATTCTTGTTTTTGAGTTGGGGTTATCTATCCATATTTCATCCCTTTCGGCATGAAAACTTCTTCAGAATTAATCTCCTTTAAAACCTTTCACCCCAACAGTGTTGATATTTATCTCTTTCCTTCAAGTTCACCTCATGGTTCAATCACAAAGGTAATCATGATATTTTCACAGTAAAATTACTATCCATAGAATTATTCTATTATTTTATATTTTTTTCCATATATTTCTTTTTAGAATTAATAATAATAATTGTTTTATTATTTAGTTGGATTATTTTTTTGTAGTTAATGTGGTTTGTTCAAAGCTGATCGTATAATGTTAGTAGTTCGACAAAATAAGTCAATAGAGATCATGGAAACATTTATTTTTAGGATATTTTTAGACTTTTGGATGTGTTGGATTCATTCCCACCTAAATCTAATGTATGATGTGACCAGTATAACTCCATGTACATCTTTATATTTTAAATAGAAATAAATTTTAGTAAAAAAGAAAACCGACTCAATGTTTGTGTTATTAGTTTAAAACCAACAATTGAATTTAATAAGTTTCACCCACTAAAAACTATGAAATTACTCACATATTTTCATGATAATTTTTAGAATCAATTATTAAATCATTTGTGACATGTAGTAGTAAGTCTCATGTTAAACTGATATAGTATGTGATCCATATGATTAAAAGTGTGTGTTTCATGTTTGAAATTACATTTTAGTAAAAACAGACAGGTGACGTACTCAAAACTAGGAAAACATATTTAGATTATTTTTATAATTTAGGACAGTAAGTGATTTTGAATGTGTAGGAATCAGCTTCACCTCAATTGAATGCACTATGTGATTGATATGACTATAAGTGAATCCTTATTTAAAATTGATATCAATTTTAGTAAAAAAATAAACTGACCCACTCATAATAGAACAAACACAGTCAAATTGTTTTGATACTTTGCAAAAATGATCCATATGTGATTTGAGATGTTCCTGAATCATCCACACCTCACCCCGACACATGGTATGACTGATATGACTCCAAGAACATGTTTTTATTTATAATTTACATCAATTTTAGTAAATGGCCCAATGAAATACTAAAAACTAAGTAAACCGATTCAAATTATTTAAATAAAATAGGAAAATGATCCAGAAGTCATGTTTGATGTGTACGAATAACCTGAAATGTAATCGGATACACAATGTGATCGGTATGAGTCAAAGTGAAATTTTTTATTTTGAAATTACATTTTAGTAAAAAAGACAAGTTACATATTAAAAAATGATAAAAAAATTAATATTTTTTTGAAACTTTTGGAAAACAATCCATAAGTCATTTCGGATGTGTGGTAATCTACCAAATCACAATCAGATGCATGGTGAGACCAGTATGTCTCAAAGTTCTCCTTTTTTATTTAAAATTGACATAACTTTTTGTAAAATGGACAACTCTCTTAATAAAAAAAATAGAAAACACATTTATATTATTTTGATAATTTATGAAAATGATCCATAAGTCATTTCTGATGTATAGGAATCTACAACACCTCAATCCTATACATGATATGTCTGTTATCAGTTTAAAACTTACATTTGAGTTCAAATAGAAGAACTCACTGAAGACTAGTAAAATGCACTTATATTTTCTTGATAATTTAGGATATAGATTTATAATTCATTTATGATGTGTAGGAATATGTTTCAAATCAAAATGATACACGGTGTGATCAAAATGAGTCAAAAGTTTGTTTTTATAGTTTAAAATGAAATTTTAGTAAACAAGAAAACTGACTTGCTGAAATCAAAGAAAACACATTCAGATTATCTTAATACTCTAATAAAACAATCCACACGTGATTTGGAATGTTTCTGAATCATCCACATGTTAATCTGATGCATGGTGTGACTGTATGACTCTATGTGTGTTTAGTTAAAATTGACATCAATTTTAGTAAAAAAAATCTATCCTACTAAAAAACATACACATTTTGATTTTTGATAATTTAGGATAATGAACCATAAGTTATTTGAGGTGTGAATGAATCAACTACACCCCAATCCAATGAAAAAAGTGTCTTTTATAAGTTTAAAATCGATATTTTAGTTCAATAAGTTTCAATCCCAAAAAATGGATCAAACACACTTGAATTTTATTGATAATTTAAGAGAATTATTTATAAGTCATTTGTGACATGTAAGAATCCATTTCATGTAGAAATGTTACATGATATGATCAAAATGAGTCAAAAGTGTGTGTTTCCTTTTTAAAATGAAAATTTTTAAATAATGACAAATGACGTACTCGAAGCTGAGAAAACACATTCAAATTGTTTTAATACATTTGGATAATGATTAAAAAGTAATTTGATATGTGTTGGAATTAGTCACAACTCAATCTAATGCATGGCGTGACTAGTATGACTCCAAGTGTGTATTTTTATTTAAAACTGACATTAATTTTAGTGAAATTAACACTTTTTGTTAATTTATATCTTTATATTATTCCTATCATGATAATATTTTTCATATACAGGTGAATTATTTTTCTCGAGTAGGGGTGGTGTTTTCATCAATAGAATGTGTCGCGTTAGGATTAAAAGTTAAAAAAACATCGATGTTTATGAATGTATGTAATAATTTTTATTTATGTACTTGTATGAACCAATGTTTGAAATGATTATAATAGAGTTTTTTTCTTGTGTTTGTGTTTTAAATTTCATCTCATTTAAATCATGTATTGGGACTTTTTTTATATCTGGTGTGTTTCTAATGCTAAGGTGTGTTGTAACATCACACTACAGTGGTGCTGTAAGAACACACTACAGTGGTGCTGTAGTGTGTCCCTTTATCATCACTTTAAAAAGCACTAATAAGGGTCACATTTATGAGTTATTTTAAAATAGCTGATAAAGATCTAATTTATCTTCGCTCATAGAAGAACTGATAATGATAATTTTTATCATCAATAAAAAAGAACTAATAAATTGTTCTTATCACAATTCTAAATTAAATCATTGAAAAATGTTTCCTTTAGCGGTACTTTTAAAAGTGCTGATAATGGTTCAATTTATCAGTACATTTTATATCACTGATAAAGGAACCCTTTATCAGTGCTTTTTCAGTTATGATAAAAGACTAGGTCTTTTATCCACACTCATATACTCATTGATTTTCTAGTGAAGATAAAGGTCATTTCTAGAGCTATTAATGGTTGTTTTCACAGTAGTGATTGTACTCCTTCCAAGGCATTTTATAGCCCCTGTTTTTATCAAATATTTTACTGTATGATCATGGGTGAGTTTCCTCAATCTGTGTCTATATTTGTGTGTTCCCTTGTTCCATCCATAAGAGGGTATAATTAAGTATCCCATCCTGAGAATTAGATGAGTAATCCACAACTATGAGTTAGTTCTAGATAGAACCATCTATCCCTATGTGGGGACAATGAAGTGATATGTTTTCATTAATCACTAGGTTTGGTCATTTATCCCATTTTTTAAATCTAGGTCATGTGAAATCCTTCATAGTAGGTTTTCTTTGATAGGGTTAGGTATATCCCATAAAACTTGTGAATTATCCCTTTTTTGTGTATCATCATCCATTTCCTTCCAGTGTGGTGTAGCCCAATTGAAAGAGTAACTTGGATGAGCCCTCAAATTTTCTACACGCTTGATGGAGAAAACTAATAAGTGTGACCTCTCAGATGAGTAAAATTAATTTTGAAGGACACAATGAGTGAGATCTCATTGGAGAATGTTAGACTCATGTATAATTCTAGGATGGAATTGATGATATAACCTAATCTTGAGAGATGGAGTATTCTATTAAGGGTATCTAGATTATTATTTTTATTCCCTTGGAATTGTGATAATGATATGACTACTTATTTGATGCTTTTTGTTAGGTGATTTTAGGGTTTCCTACTATAATGTCCCAAACCATCTCACTCTATGAATAGTATCTAAATGGGTTGGAAAAAAGTCCATAAGTGTTCCTCCCCATACAATATATGTTTCTAACTAGTACTGGGAGCTTAGATTGTATCTTTGGGAATACTATTACCTCATTTTAGAGTTATTAAAAAAGCAGAAATAACTAAAAACCATCCATATAAGTGCATGATCAAAGTACATAACAATCAATTACAAACAAGGATATAAAAAATGTAAAGTAGAAACATTCTCAATAGCCATGTCATATATACATCCATGATTTCAAAATAGTATAACCACATCTACATGAATAAAATAAATGAAAATAAAATTACAAGTCAATACTGCTATCTCCGAACCAAAAGACATACTATGTCTCCAAATACTCACACGACATGCTCCATCCGACTCATATGAATTCAAATAAGTGGCTTCACTCAATCATGAAATCTTGGTCTATAAACCAATCCATAAGGCTTCCATGATCATCCTAAAAGAGGGAAAATGGTATATATGCATAGAAATTTGCACATATAGGTGGTGAGAAAAAACTCTTAGTAGGAAATTTCCAATAGTTATCATATAACTTTATGCCATACCTACATGATAATGAAATAATCTCATCATACCCAAGACCCAATTAGAATGAATGAATAAAATAAATCTATAGTAAACCATAAGATTTTTTTAACTTGATTAACTAGATATCTTGAGACTTAGGCATTGAAAAATATTTCTTGCCACTGAAGATGTGTGTAACCTTGTTGAGGTTATGTGATCCCAATTAACTATACTTTCATCGACCAAATCAATAATGTGTCTGAGTAAGATATGTCACCATAGGGGGATACAAGTCCTACAAAAGGGATCAGCTGTACGTGTCATTAATATTAGAAGGTAGGATTCTATATTTCAATGAGATATACAAAAAATATTGAATCAATATAGATTCAATATAACTTATCCCATGTTTAATCTAGTTAGATGACAGATTATTACGTCCTAATCCACAAGTAGTCACAAAATTGGTCCCAGATAATCCCAAAGGGTTGACCCTTAAGAAATATGTGAGGAATATTATCCAAATAAGATATAAATATTCAACATCCAATAAATAACTATAAAAATAAACTATCCCTTGAAAATTCTACATAATGTAGTAATTGTGCATCCACCCTTACATGAGGAGTGTCCAAGACATTGATTGAGCATATCGAAATCAATCCTTGGGGATGACATAAAAATCATATTATGAGGAAATGATTCCACTGAGAAAAATTTATCTCACCAAGATCGTGAAAATATAATTATCTAATAGATGACCCAAATAAAGAGTTATTTTGAGATGATCTCGACAACCTCCTCTATAATCCTTGAGCAATGAGGAAACCTAGTGAAAATTGGTACTTATAGTAAAAGTAACATTCAATCAATGAGACTCCAAATCCAAACCCTATAATATACCTATGGGAATCACCCTCACACCATAAAATAATATTCGGCTCCATATTCCAAGTATCAAGAAGCATTTATAGTAATCAAAACTATATCATCAATAACTTTGTGAATGTATAACTCAAATATTAAGGTTGGATGAACAACTAAACCCATCTGTATTACCATGGCCCCTCGGCTCACATGTTTTGTGCGGGTTATAAGTTTTCACCTTTTACCATCTCTACCAAAATCCATTACACACTCGTTCAGGGTTAGTAATCTATTGGGGAACCTATTGGGGGTACCCTAGGTAATATCATATGAGAGGCATTCTACTCGAAATACTCAATGTTACCTTGTAAATAGAGGTATCTCTATTTGGGTCTTGTATCTCAAAATGTATGAAAGTTAATACCTATTATGATATTCAATATTACATATTCATTGAATATATTAATTTAATACCATCATAGTATTGTCACTTAACCATTAATAATTTATCTTAAATGTTTATGTTTTGATGATAAACATATATTAAGAGCACTGTTCGAATTCAATTAATTAATATGAAGTTTAATATCTTGTTCTTATATTCAAAAAATACCTATAAATATTAAATTATTATTATTTTTTAGTTACGCTAGTTTAAAATTAAAATAAATCATTCAATATAATCATTGGATAATTCATTAATTTCATGGGCCAAAAGACCACAGAATAAGGCCCATCAAATCTGTGATGAAAACTGGACCAACCATGATGATTGAATTTATGGCCTCAATCCAGAGGCCCAAAATTTATCATAATCTACAATATTATCTAGTATATCATTTAAAATTTTGGATACAATATTTAATTATCAAACCAACCAATAAGAAACAAAATTGTTTCTTGAAATTCCAGCACACAATTCTATATGTGATTTTAAAACAACCAATTATTCTTGAATTTCCTCCAAATAAAATTGAAAATTTGAGAGAATATTTTATGGGAAGAAATTAAATATGAAAGATCACATATATTTATATTTAATGGTTGTTATTTTAGGTAATATTAATAAATATAATTTCATTCACATTTAGACCATGGAAAACCTTTTCTCAAAACTGAACAATACCACATGGTTTGCAAAAATAACTATAACATTGGCTACAAAAGTCCAACGAACAAAATATTTATTTGGTTATATTTCCACATCCATATATATGGAATTAAATAATAATATTTCTCCATATTTTATAATTATTGGGATAAATGGACGAGGAAACATGGAGGGTATTTTTAGAACTCAAATAGTCCACCACCTTGGGCTAAAAATACATCCATCTCTAATAGTTTCACTAGATTAGAATTTCAGAGAATATGAGGATAGGTTGGAAAAAAATATCCTTTGAAAAGGCCTAGGATTACCTATTAAACTAATGTTTCTACCTAATATATTATTCCCCTATGCAATATATTCTTGCAACTTATGTTTTTTCATTTGTAATTGTGTATGTTTTTTTCTTTTCAATAAAATATAAACACAAGTTTCTTCATCATCATTGATAATTATCATCACAATTATACAGAAAACTTTTAATGGTCTTAAAATAGTTTAAATTAATTTGAAAACCCTTTCCTATTTTCTCTCTCATTCTATCAAAAGTCTATATTTACTCCCCTCATAGTTCGTGTATGTGTTCAACTCACAACTCTTTTATGGTTATGTTCTATTTCATTCTCTTTTCACTAATCATCATAAATATCTCTAAATAATTATTAACTTCCCAAATGGATGTTTAAATATATCATTGGGGTGAGTTATAATTTGAGGATGATATGTGATTAAGATATTTCAATCATTTAACATTATTTGAATTAATATTGTTTATGTAAAAAGAAATATGTTATGAATTAATCACAAGTTTTTTGGACACGTAGATTCCATGGATTATTGGAACAAAAACTATACATGGTTTCATGAAATATTTCACCTTCCATTAATAACATTTGGATAGAAGTATAAATAATTCTTAGATTAAATCCAGAAAAAATTGTATTTCTGAACAAAATCACCTTGTGAAGTTTATGTTAATTTAATGAACTATTTTTCAAATCTCATGTATATCAAGAGCATCAATCCCTGATGATAAAATAAAAATAATAATTATTAAATCTTTAAATAAAATTTCATCTTTAATTTAATTAAATTAATCTTTATAGAAAAACCATACTTTCAAAAGAAAGATAAAAAACAAACTATCAAAAAGTACAATCATTGGGGATTCAACCTGAGTGTTGATATGCACATTAGCAGACAACCAGAACATTGAAAAGTCAATATGTGACGGTCAGCCTCACTTCAATTTGATTATTTTCAAGGTATTGTTCAACTAGTAGACGTTATTTTTATATTTTTTTTAAAAATATAAAAACAATATGAAAAAATAAACAAAAAATAGAAAGATAAAGAAAAATGAAAACCTGTATTCTACATCCTTCCAATTGTCTCTTAATGCCCCATAGCCTCCCAAACAATATATCAGATTTTTTGACTCAAAAATAAAGCAGTCACTTCGATGACTTAAGAGGAAAATTATTGATAATCAAATCAACCAAGACCCCTTCATTTCCTATAAAATTTAAAAAGACATGACCAATCCTAGGAAAAAACACCGCAATGAACTCGATTCCCATGATATGAATTAGCAAACCCTTTTTATTCAATATCCAAATATAGATACAGATTTTGAACTCAAATCAAGTTTGATTCTTATTCTACCTCATTTCGATAGGCTATCTAGAGAGGATCCTCGTTTTCCCCTCACAGAGTTCTAAGTTGTCACCCCTACCATGATGCCTCGGGGGATTTTTAAAGAAAAAATAAAACACTGAGAATTACACTTCTCCCTTGATGTGTTTACAATTTCTGTATCTGTTACCTCTATCCTGGTTGCATAACCACATGGAATGTCATTAAGTGACTCTTACTTGAGAAATTATTATTCACTTCTCGAACCGCTTATATCTGAAAGGAAATAAGTGGTATGTGTTAATTATCCAGTTCATCACTCTAGGAGTACTGTGAGAGGTTTGAAAATATTATGGAAACCTACCCGCACCACTAAATCCCAGACTGACTCTTGATTCAACACATCTACATGCAGATATTGTCAATGGAGTGAACTCTGATTGATGCTACAAGTGGAGGTGCTCTTGTCAAAAAAACTCATGTAGCTACATGATATCTCATAAGAAACGTGGTTATAAACATGGAGTAATTATATACTTGATTATATTATCAAGTTAACCAATTCAATAAATATAAATCCATAGCTCCTAACCAGATTACTGAGTGGATTAGAGAACATACGTGACTTGTGTGGAAACTACTAGTGGATTATAAAGCCCAACCACATATTCTCCACAATCAATATTCCTTGTACATATAAAAATTATGGTATCTCCATCTCACCATATCATCCATCTGACACATGTACAAAAAATTAAGATTACCTATCGGATTATTCTAGTCTAATAGAGCACAATGCAGCATATGTTCAGTATAAAATCATCCCTTAACAATCATTTTAGCTCACTAGAAATTTCACCCAACCCCAATATGATCCCTTCTTTCCTACCAATAAACCCAGCTTGAGGTATGGTAATCCTATATCCCTTACCCCTGAATTTCCTCTTAAAAATTCAATCAATTCTATTATATCAAAAGAGGTGGTACCTTCAAAAAAACATATCATTTTTAACCCCAACATAAAAAGGTAAATTATCCTCTTACTCCACCTAGATTCTACTATCCTTGAAAGCCTACAGAATTCCAAAACAAATACTGTTGATTTAAAAAAACCCAAATCAAGGAAATCCCAATTTGGGGCATTTCTCTCCTTCTAAGAAAACATGAGAACTATATGTTTATGATATTTCTTCCATTGCCGATTCTAGCCTCAAAATCATTGAAAACAAAATTCTCCAACTTGCATCCCACCTCATCCAACATCAATAATCTAAATCCCAGCTGAACCATTCCCCAACCCTGATGGTAATTTATGTGAAATTTTATTTAGATTGGGATGGAAAATAAGTATTCAACAAGATAAATCCTACAAATCCCCTTTAGATGTTGATAGATAAAAAGGATATAAAAAGAACCCAAAGCCACTACTTCACCACCTTCCATCCCCTTAAAAACCCAATTAATTTTCATAAAGTTATATATAAGACAAATAATCACTTTGAAGTTGATTTTAAAATGATTAACATGTTTAGATGTATTGAATACAATATTTCCCAATTGGATTCCATCAATCAAATCCCTAAGTATAAAAATATTAATAAGGAATTTTATAACCATAAGAGTTATCTTAGGAAAATTTAAAATGTTTTAACCCATCAATATATTCCCATGAAGTGAAATGATCTAGGTACCTTTACAAGTCTATTCCAAATAGGTAGTTCTATCTACGATGATGCACTCAAAGACCATAGATCCTAGATTATTTTCAGGCCAATGTCCATCTACTCCAACCTTAGTTTAGGCCCCTTACTTCCAATGAGTGTTGTTATCTAGTTTTCCAATCAAAGCACTAAAATTCCATATAGAATAATAAAGGATGTCCTTGTGTGGGTTAGTGGTCTTATTTAGCAAGATAATTTTTATGTCCTTGACATGGAAGGTGAGACTACTTCTTTTTAATCTCCTCTGATTATAGTAAGACATTTCCTCATGAAATATATAACCAAAATTTATGTTCATGGTGGAATCTAATACATGGAAGTTTGTAACCAAATACCCATGTTCAATATTTTTTATCCCATGTGATATCAATCAGAGAATCACTCTGTATTCTATATACATTCTTTTTAAAGTCTCAGTGATAGTGTGTTGAACCCTGGTCTATCATTTTCTTCATTTTCTAATAATAGAGGAGTTTTTTAATTTTTCATCATCATCAACCAATTCATAAATGGTGTAGTCCATATTGAAATTTTACATGTAAAATCTATTGATCTAATGGATCTTGGAAACCCTTTTCAATCCCATATCACCTCTGATATCCACTTCTCCAATATGGATGATAATGAGGAAAATGAACTAGCATTTTCATTTGTTGATTCAAATCATATTATTAAAAATTATTTATTTATTATCCCTGATTGTAATAATTCTATTAAATGTGAGGTGAACCCTAATAAAATGTTATTCTTTAGTTCCAATGGAAGTGATGTTTGTGAGATTTATTCTCTATTTAATAAATTTATCACTAGTGTGGTGGAAATTGAATATTATTTGAAAAAATACATTGATATAAAAGATCATATAAAATCTATTGTGTCTCAGGTCACCTTTGATATTCATTACTCCACATTATAATGTGATGAAAAAATATAATTAAAGTACTATGATCACATTCTTTGATTATATTACGTCTTAACCACACATAAATTCACCATTAGGATTTATACATCTTCTTAAAATTCCAAGAATATTAAACAAACACTAAGTATAATGGATCATTCCTCAAGTTTAAGAATAAAGAGATGATACATACATTCTATTTCCACCCCCATTGAAATGCACGAACAACAATATGGAGGGGAATAAATTATCTAATGAATGATAGATCCTCCCAATGGAGATGTTTTTCTAGAAGAAACCTTGAGTTTAGAAAATGAAGTGTCTATCATTGGACTATCGGCCGTATACTAAAAATGTCCATCTATAGAGAAAATAAATACATCACTTCTTTGGAGGAATCTAAAGTTTTCTTTTACTTTTATGAAATTAAAATTTCATTTTAGTGTTTCATTAAAGGAATAATGGGTTTTAATTTTTATTCTATCCTAGGAAATGGAAATTTTCTAAAGCAACTCTAGAGAGGGAACATGGACCAGGAAACAAATCAAATTCCACCAACATACTAATTGATGGAGATGGAAACCCACCAAATACAAACCATGGGGAAACTCCTTCCCATTAACTCACACTCCATATCTTCTCCCTTTGTCTCTCTTTATTCTTCTTCCAATATCATTTCCCCACTCTCTATCTATTTTTTACCTCTGTCTTCATCCAAAATTTCATTTTTTTTTCTATTTTATGTGGAAATGATTGAAAATAACAAATAAAGGATTAAATAATGTAAAACCCCCAAAAAAAGATTCATATTTACTCACCACAAACATTTTAAAAAATTTCCAACCATTTGTGGCAGTCCAATGACTTGTTTTTATCTCAATTTGTTTAATTTCATAATTAATTCTGATAAATAGTTCTCTATCAATAGAAATAAATATTGAGTGCTCAATTTCTGTTTTTGAAAATGATTCTTCCATTACCGTGAGTTAAAATATTAACATTTAATCCAAGGTTACCCATGCTCATATTTTTATGTTTTGTGTTTCTCACCCTTGATTTTGATTCCTGGGTTTATGGACCTTCGACCTCAATTTCCTATGTCATCTTACATAAATTTGATAGACTCATTTTATAAACAACTTAAAAATTATTGTATCCAAATAGATTTCCATTACCCTTATATTTTTTCTCATTTTGATAGTCCTTTAATCTTATGAAAACCCTTTTTTGGTAGCCACATTACAATCATAAAAACATATCCTACCCAACATCCTTATGGATTTTTATTTAATAATTTATTGAAATTTATTTGTGCGAGAAGGGATTACATTTTTGGTATTCTTTTATTGATTTTAAATGAGTTATTATTTTAATCACGGAAGGAAACCATTTCATTATTTTTGGGAGGATTTCATTTGGTGAGTTTTGGGGATAGATTCATTTCTATTAAATTTGGAACATGTTATCTATATGTGTCCAAAAAATGTAAATTATGAAAAAACCCCCCCAAAAATGAAAATAATGAATGAGTTATGTATTAGGAAGTTCAAAAATCACTCATCTTCATCCATTTATCTTTTTATAACTATTAAAATTTCATTCATGAGGAGATAAATCATAGGTTGAGTGATAAGTTTGATATTTGTTTCTAGTTTAACATTAAAAAAACGAAAAAGAGAGAGAGAGAAAACTGAACCCCTACAACATCTTTTATTGTGTATTTGGGAGATGTTTTGTGTTTGATACATATTTCATAATTTAATTCTCTTATAATTTTTTATCTCTTTTTTTCATCTTTTAAACATTATTTTTCTTGTAAGTATGTGTTTCTATTTCCTTATATTTCTTATTAAAAAAATTGTGTATTTTGTTTTTCTATGTGGGTCTTTTACCTCTATTTTACACTATTTTGGACAATGTATTCATACATTCCCATAGCCACTGAAATCCCCTAAAAAATACCTTCATATTCTTATGAATTTTACAATAGGTAACAGAAGTGAAGATCCTTTTCAAACTCTACGATTTTCACTTTTCCCATTGAATGAGTGAACCTACATAAATAAAATTTTATCATCTTGAGTGGTGTGAGTTCTGAGTGCACACATTTTCAAATTTAATTTTCAAATATGAATGATGAATTTGTTTTCTCACATTATTTATGTAAGTATTTTTATGGAATTCATTATTTATGATTGAACTAGTCTAAACCACCCCAAATTAGTAAGAACAAATGTTTATTCTGTATTGGTGAGTAAAAATGATTTTGTTATGTATTTATATTTGATATATATGAGGACATGTACGACAATAAGTGTGGGGGAGTTGATATTAAATATCAATTAAATATATTAAATTACTCCCATCCTAGAATTTTCACTGAAAAATGATTATTTTCTATTCAATTTTCTTGTTTTGATCATAAAAATATATAAAGAGCATTGTTTGAATTAGTTTAATTAAACTAATGTTTAATATTTTGATCATAACTTTCAAAAATACAATATAAATTAAATTATTATTTTTTATTTCTCCTACTTCAAATTCCTTGAAATAATTCAACTGGATCATTGTATAATTTGTACATTTGATGGGCTAAATGGACCACATAATAGGCCCCACCAGGATTGTGAAGAAAACTAAACCCACCATGATGATTGAATTTTTGCGATTAATCCAAAATTAGATATTTTATGGAATGAGAAAATTTATTATAATTTATTATATAAAATATTGGATAAAAAATTTATTTCCCAACTCTATGAAGAAGGGAGCCAAATGGGGAATTAAAGTCCATATAATTATTTTTTATGGGATTTTAAAAGAGGCCATTATTCTTGATATTACTCCCAATCCAATTGAAAAACCGATCTTATGTTTTGTGGGGTTAAATTCAAGAAGTAAGATCCCATATTTATGGAAGAAATGGTCTATATTTGAGGGAATATTCATAGAAATAAATGCATTCACATTTATAGTATTGAAAAACTCGACAAAAAACTAAACAACAACACATGTTTTTGGAAAATAGCCATAAAATTGGATAAACAATTCAAATGGCCACCAAATTTGGATGTCAAACTTTATATGTACATATATAAATATTTTTTAAGAATATGTCTCTATAAATTTTTTTTATAGGGTAAAATGTTTGATCAAATATGTGGTTCATATTTGGAAGGAAAATCATCAACCACAGTGGGCTATAAATACACATTTAATATTATATTTATAAGAGGTTTGAATTTTAGAGTTGAGGAGGATAGGTTGGAATTACCATATAAATAAAACATTCCTTGGGGGATATGATAAACTGAATTCTCTACTTTATATCCCATTCTTCCATGATTTTTTTTCTTGTAACTCATGTTTTTTCTTTTTAATTGTGTAAGTCTTTTTCATTTCAATTGAATATTAATGCATGTTTCTTTATATTCATCTATAATTATCATAAAAATAATATTTCTAAATATAAATGGTCCTAATATAGTTTAAAAAACTTTCATATTTTTATTTATAATTCAATTAAAATACTAGTTTACTCCCTTCGTCGTTCATGTGTGTGTTCGACGCAAAACTCTTCTATTGTACTGTTATTGTTCTTCATCATTTAAATCACAACCATATTAATCAATAACTAGATTATTATACAAAAAATGGCTCATTAAATCCTTCATTAGGGTGAGTAATATGTTTTGAATGATAATTTATTGAGATCTTTCAATCATTTAACATTATTTCAATCAATATTGTGTATCTCAAACAAAATATGTTATGGATTAATGAAATGGTTTGTTTTATAGAATATAATTATTATTGAAAAAATATATATAAATTGGTTCATGAAATATTTAACCTTACATTAATGATATTTGATAATGATTATGACCCTCAGTAAGTATTTTATTAAATCCAAAGCAATTTCGAATTCTGATTAAAATCACCTTTTGAAGTGGATGTTAATTTAATGAAAAGTTTTTTATAGTTCAAGGATATCACAAAATTATACACCTAATGTTTAACTCACTACAAAAATTATTAATTTTTAAAAATACATTATCAATAAATCAATTAAATTAATTTGTTCAAATAAACCCTTAATAAAAAATAAAATAATAAATTAGTCTCTAAAAACATTTACCATCATCGAGGAATCCACCCAAGTGCCACTATACACATTAGAATAACAGCAAAACTATGACTATTAATTAGGAATCAATCATTAAAACTTAAAATGGATCCATTTCTGAGTATGGTGAAATAAGTATTTGGTAGTATTTGATTTTTTGAAGAATAAATGAAACAAAAATATTGAAAAAAAACCCGCCTTCCGAAATCTTGAAAACATATCTGAATTCCTCATTATTTTCCAAACCATACATCCAATTTTTTTACCTATATATGTAGTAAACTCTTTTCCTAATTATAAGTAACATTAGGGATAATCAGTTCACCCAAGACCCATTGATTTTCCATCCAATTTAAGTAGATCTGGCCAATCCTAGAGACCAAACCCTTAAAGAACATATTTCCCCTGATATGAATTACCAAGACCTTGGTATTAAATATCCAAAAATCAAGGATGAGCTCAAACTAAAATAGGAATTGATTTATCTTCTACCTCATTTTTTTAGGATATATAGTGTGGATCCCTATATCCCCCTCAAATTATTCTAAGTGGTTCTATATAAAATGAAGTCTCAAGGGGTTTCTGAAAATCAAATCAAACATTGAGAATTACCTTTATCCCTATATAACATCACCTTTTAATGGAACTATTAACTCCCTCTAGGTTACATAACTATATTTAATGACATGAAGAGACTCTTCTTTGATAAAATCTTCATCACCTCTTGAACTACTTATATCTAAATGGAAATAAGTTGTACATGTAAATTCTCAAATGAATCACTCCATGCATACTAGGTGTGGTTAAAAAATCTTTTGGCTACCTACCCACACCTCCAAATCTCTAACATACTCTTTATCTAACAAATAAATGATGGGTTATTGGTTATGTAGTGAAATATCATTGATGCTACAAGTTGTGGTGTTCTTGTTGTCAAAATTCTAGTAGCTGCATGAGATCTCATAGGCTTGATGTCCATAAACACATGGAAAATCCATACATGAGAAAATGCTCAAGTCAGAAAAGTCTAAGAGAATCAATCCATAGAGTCCAACAAGATGACTGAGTCGATGAGTGAACATACAGGGCTTATGCGACAACTAGTGGTGGATTCCAAATCCCCAATATCACTTTATCCATAATAACTATTCCAAATAACTATAAAATAATATGGAATCCTCATCTCACTAGCTAATCCAACCAAAAAATGTCCACAAATTTAAGATGATCCATACTATTTTTCTTTTATTGGGGAACTCAATGAGATATATCTTCTAAGTAACATCATCCCTCAAAAACCAAGAATGTTCATTAGAAACTCCACCAAACCCCACTTTGAACCCTTCTCTTCTACTTATAACCTAGTCTTGAGGTATGTTAATCTCATCACTCACCCCCCTCAATTCGCTCCTCATGATCCAAACCAATTCCAATATTGTCTAGGTGGTGGTAACTTCCAATAACCCTATCCTCTTGAAACACAACTTAAAAGGACCAATCATCCTCCTTCACCTCCAATATTCCACTATCCTACTTAGACTACTCAATTCCCAAAGTAATATAATCGATTTCCTAAGAACCAATACCAAGTAAATCCCAACACGGGACATTCCTCTTTTTCTAAGAAAACATGGAAAATCACTGTTGAAGATCTTACCTCCTTCGCCCATTCTAGACTCAAAAAATTTTTAAAAAAGGAATCCAACTTGCATCCCACCGTAACTAGTAGAAAGAATCCAATTCCTCCTAACTCCCATCTCAACCATTTCCAAAACCTTGGAATAATTTTAGAATAATTTTACATGGATCAGGAAATAAAATCAATATGCATCATGATGAATCCTCTAAATACCCTTTAAAATATTAGCTAGAAAAATAAGAAAATAAATAATAGAAAAAGAACCTAAGTCCACTCACTAACATAATACCATTTATTTAAAAACCCCAATTCATTTTCCTTAATAATTCTCTACGATCAAGAAGGCATTTGAACTAGATTTTGAAATGGTCAACATGTTTGTACATGCTGAATTAAACATTAAACTCTTGTATGCCATTAAAAAAATCCCTAGGTGTACAATATTTATTACGAATTATGAAACCATAAGAGACATATTAGGACCGTTGAAAATGTTTAGTATGAAAAATACATTCCCATGAAGAGAAAAGTCGTAGTTACATTTAGAGTTCCATTCCAAATAGGGAGTACCAAATTTGATGACACACTAAAAAAATGTTCGTCACATCAAAAATCATGTAATTAAATGGGAATCACAAAAAATTAATCATATCATAACCTGTGGAGAGGTGACATATTTCATAATAATTTCATCATAGCGTTACCCATGGAATGAAGTGAGTTTCATAATAATTTTATCAAGGTATACTCCCCTTGATCAAAAATGTGATTCATAAACATATTTAAATTTATATTTAAACCATTAAGAGATATAATAATAATTGTTTCCTTAGATAATATCCCCAGTAGCTTGAATTATATCAAAATATGTTATATCGATTGGAAAATAATTTTGATCGATCGTCAATAATAGTTTTTAAGGAAAATAATATTTCTTTGAAAATCTTTTTTAAAACATAAATCCTTTCTAAAATCAATTTCTTTGAAAACAACCCTTTAATATTAATTAATATTTAAAAACCATTTTAATACATTTCTAGAGGAAAATAACCTTTTCTCTTTGAAAAAACAATTTTTACGACAATTTTTCTTCAAATATTTTTATTTGAAAATATATTAAAAAAATTATAAACGATACATTGAAATCAATTTTAAATACTCTTTAAAACATAAACTATTTTAAAAATAATTTCCTTGAAAATGGGCTTAAAATATAATTTAAAACATTTTTAGATTATTTTTATAAATTATTTTTTTAAAACTAAAATATATTTCCATCCAAATAGAGAAATAATGTTATATTTTATTCAAAACATTTTCATAATTGTATTTAGTACCAATGTGTATATAAATGGTACCATTACATGAATATAACACGAATAGAAAAAAGAGAAAAAATCCTGATAATTGGTGAATGGTAGATATATCTTTGTTAAAATTAGAGAATTAATCATAAACAATCCCCAAAAAATGATGATATTGTAACCTAAAATTATTAACACTTTGATATCATTTAATAATAAACTTCTTGAAGAAGAACATAAAAAGAAGAAAAATTCAGAAAAAAACTACCTTTCTGATTTGGTAACTTTTGAACCGTATCCACATGAAAGAGATATACTAAAATTGATATTAAAATTAAAATAAATATAAATATAATCATGATGAAATAAATTAATCATCAGTCTATACACCACATATAGGAATGTGGCAGCAAATATCGTATATGTCTCACAAAAGTATAATGTGGGACAAAAATTTCATACCTTAAGTATTAAATCTTCTTGAACTTTTTTAAAAATATATTATAGCAAATATAAGTGTATTATAAATATATCATGAAACCATATTCATAAATATAATTCCATATATGGTTTTATGATGAATATATATGACCTTTTTAGTAACAATTCCTTTTTAAAGTTATGTTTTAGGTAATAATCGCATTGTTTTTCATACATGTTTTGAATTTTTATTCTTGGTAATTTTAAATATATCATGATTTATTATTATATATAATTTAAAACATGATATATAATCATTATATATGTGTTTATAAAAATCCATACAATTTATTGATAGAGAAATAAATACACCGTTCATAGAGATGGTAGACATACGTACACAAGAACATTGATTATATTTTCTTTTCATATTGAAAGAGTAAAAAGATAATGATAAATATATTATCATTACAATATATTTTTTATATATTAGATATTTTTATTAAACCCATCCTTAATAAATTCCATTTATATCATGAATGAATCACATTTCTTCATAAGGCGGTAGTCAGCCGTACAAACATAAAACGTTATCATATTCCCACAAATTGTAAGGCTTGAGTGTATGTGTTATATAATATTTATATAATTATAAATAAATAATAAATATACTATATTTCATATATAAATATTTTCTTCACCATTAGTCCCAACCTCGAGAGGTGGTAATGGAAAAATGAATGATCTGTATTCACGTGGTGGTAGTCCACCATACATATGAATAATTATTTTCAAACCAATATGATGGAAGTGTGTGAGGTTATAGGATATAATATTATTATGGAAAAAAATTAAAGTTGTATTAAATATTTTTATTATCTATTAAATATATAAATTAAATTGGAGGGGTTTGAGGAATAAATATAATAAAAATTTTCATTGATGGATGATACATCTTCTTCAGTTATCTTATTTTGGTTCCCACAAAAGGATTTCAATGGTTCAAGTTCTACCTAAAATATGTCTTCAAGGATTAGAGGTTTGACATGGATATTCTATTAAGGTAGTTATTTACCAAGAAATTTTTTTAAGTGTTAAGAGAGGGGGGGGGGTTAGCCTTTTTTAAGGGAGGTGAGTGGAATATTTGTAATTGTTTCTAAAAGAGTGATTTCCATGAATGTTTTATACATAATATTTCTCCAAAAATGGATCAATATAGATAAAAAAAGGTATAAGCTATATATATTTCCATAAAATTGGTTATAGAAACCATTTTTTGTTATTTTTATACATTATATTCTATGTTTAACTACTAAGTAATATTGTTTCTACATTAATTACAGTAAATAATTTTAATTTCATTCTCTAATCACTACGGTATAATTTTTATTAGAACTCATTATTAATTATAAATTATGATTATTAAAACTATAGAATCATTTTTTTTCAAATTAAAATCATCGAAGTGGTCGAAATTATTTTAAAATTAATCTCCCAAAGGTGTCGAGAAAACGAGTTTTTAAAGTGAAACGATCAAAAGATCAAAAAGTTTATATATTGAATTTCAATATAAAATAGATTAAAATTAAAATAATGGGATTAATAGATTAATAATATAACTATTTGTATTTTAAAATAAATTAAAAATATAGTTTATCAATATAAATTATTTAATCAAAAAGAAGTTTTTAATTAGACTTCAGTATTATTCACTATTCATCAACAAATGAAATTTCATTAAAAATTACCAAAACATCACAACCTTCATAATCTTTATATTCCAATTTAAAAATGATTTTAATTTTATAAAATTGGTATATATTGTTTTTAAAATCAGTGTTCCATAAATTGTGGAAAAACTCCTTCTTAGAATAATATAGTTTTTAAGCATAGAGTTGGATTTATTCTTCTCACTTTTATAGAAAACATATATGGTTGATACTAACTTTTTTGTTGAATATATAATATAAAAATTTCCTTATAATCACAAACAAAATGTTATTTTGTTAATTTATTAATATAAAACACACTTGTACGTATAAGGTAGTCTTTTTCAAAAAAAAATATTTCCTTATATTTTAAAAAGGGTTTTATTTTAAATTATAACAAATTAGTCACCAAAGAATTATATAATAATGGGTAAATAATATATTTCAAAATTTAGTTAATCTATTTCATAAATTTTATTCCAATGGTTTGTTGATAACTATCATATTAAATAATAATATTAATAGTATATTGTTATTTGGTAAAAGCCAATCTTTCCTGTAACACGAGATATCGAAATAACTCAATTTTGTTTGTAACATTGTGGAGATGTGGAGTGGATTTAGTGGGAACCTGAGTTCAATTCCCAATAGTAGTAATTTTTATAGCCTGGTTGTTGAGGACAGGGTAGTAGACGGGGTGTGCACACAACGTTCTGTCTATCAGTGTGGGGCCCGTAGAAAATGTGATGGTCTACATGAACAAAGGGATGGACCTTGTGGTGTGGGGTTTGGGCTAGTGGTGTTCTCCGGGGTTGTCTCTACATCTACAGGGTTTGTATATGGGATGTCTGGGGGTGTTTTTGGGTGTGTAGATGGGGTGTCCTGGGGGGGGGGGGGGGGGGGGGTTGTGTGGGTGCTTCAGTGGGGTGTGTCCTAGTGTATGTATGTGATTTCTAGGGGTGTCTTTGCGGCTTGTTCAGGGGTGTTGGGGGGAGGTGCCATTCTGTCTAAGGGTGGTTTCCTAGGGGTGTCTATAGGTTTACGGGTGGTTGGTTGTGTCCCACTGGGTCTGTCTTGGGGTGTCTTGGTGGTGTCAAATAAAAAATAATTGTTTATGGGTGACTATAATACTAAAACTCCTAAACAAGGACCCATATAAGTCAATTTGGGGAACTTAAAACTTCCCCTAATTTTGGTTTTGAATTAGGGGCAGTTAAAACCACCACTTTTCTATCTGTATGTAGTTGATTTGTAGATAAATTTGGTGGGTGGGGGGGGGGTACCCCCCTCTACTATAACCACCACTAAATGCATACCAATTATACCAGCACTTACCCACAATTTTCACTAATAAGAGTAGGCAACCACTTTAGATGTGGTTTTAGGTAACCATCTCTAAAGAGTTCAGAGGTGGTTTTTACCCCTTCTAAATAAAAAACATCCCCCTCTAATCACACTGTTATTTTATAGTATGGTTTTCTCAGGGTTGTTTTCCCTAGGTACATCTATGCTAGATCCACATCCACTTGTATTATCCAGAAAATGTTGTATCCCTAGGAAACCACTCCCTCTATCCTTTAGAAAAATATCCGGAAATTTTTCTATACATTGACTCATCCTTATACTTATCCTTAGATACATCCCAAGACATTTACCTATAAATATCCCATGATATATCACTAAAGTTTACTCATCCTATTTTCGAAAGGATGATTAAATCATATCATTGATACGAACTATTGAGACCATGGATTCACATACATGGATATTTCTTCTTTTTATATAAATATTCATTACATTATACAACCACATTCATGAAGACCATGATTGTTTAGTTCCTTTTGGAAACTCATAAAAATAATATTCAATGTTGGTGGTAGATCTTTAGCATCTCCTGTAAATATATTCCCATTTAGTACCCTTCACAATAATATCCCACTTAAAACCATTCTTTATAAACTAGGGAATGGAAATATACGAAAAGTGATCTAAAAATATATGTATGTTTAAACAAGGAAGATACCTAAGAATGAAATAATCATAAGGGTATGAGAACATGATAATAAAATTGGAAAACCATGGAATCCATATCAAAGACCATGAACATGAATCATGGAATAAATATTTGTAGCACTTAAGACATGAATCATAAGGTAATCAAAGAACATTAGTCATGAAAGAATAAATTTTGTATAATTCATCGATTTTCAGCATACACATCATATTATTACATTGTGAACATTTATAAATAGAATCAATTTCACATATTAAGATGTGGACATGAAATTAGGCCCTTTCATAAACATATGGACATGAAAACAAGTCCACACATATAATTATGGACAGGAAATAAAAGTCTAAACATAACATTGTGAACATGTAATCCGGTTCACCCATATCATTGTGAACATGTATTAACCATCACACATATGAATGTGAACATCTAATTAGTTTCACACATAATATTGTTAACATGTAATTAGGTTCAAACATAAAATTATAAACTTGTAATACATTTCACACATAATATTTTTAACTTGTAAGTTTATGTATTACATATATACTCATGAGTTATCCATCATTGACCAAAGCATTGAAAGGGGATATAGTTACCACCCATAAAATAATGATATCATACATATGTGCACCACAATATCATAATACTTCATCATATTATAACCCATAAAATGAAATGGCTATCAAAAAAATTTCATCATATCATAACCAGTGGAGAAGATATAGGTTTCATAATTGTTTCATCATTACATAAACAACGAAAAGAATCATGTTTCATAAGAATTGTATCATGGTATAGAATGTGGATGAATAACTGGTTTCATAGACATCAAACCATTCAAATATAAACCATATACCTAAATAATATGAATGGAATATTTATATAATATCTCTAGTAATGAAAAAATTATATCAAAGGATTTCATCCTAAATGGAAGATAATTTTGACAAGACATTAAAAAAATATCTAGAGGAAAATTATATATCATGGAAAATAATATTTAAAACATAAATTCTTTTTAAAAATCAATATCATTTAAATAAACTTTGATTATAATGGAATATTTAAAAAAACATTTAAAAACGTTTCTAAAGTAAAACATCCATTCTCCTTTGAAAAAACACTTTCTAAGATTTAAAACATTATGAAATATATTTTCTTTTAAAATATAATTGAAAACATATAAAGGTATATTTGAAATAAATTTTAAACAAGTTTTAAAAAAAAATATTCTCAAAAATATTTTCAATGAAAATAATCATAAAATACAATTGAAAACATTTTTAGAACATTTTTATAAATCATTTTTTTGAAATAATACTTGTTTATGAACTAAGAGATAAATAACCTTGAATTTTCATAAAAAAGATATCATAATTTTTATATGAACCAAATAGTATATTAATGGTACCATTACATGAAGATACCCTGAATAAAATGTGGATAATAAAATTAATGAGAATTCTTGAGAGGTAGATCATGATATTTCAACATTGGAGACTTAATAATAAATTTCTATACGAGACAAGATTGTAACATAACATCTCTACCAAATTAATAACATTGAATCAAAAACCCCATGAATGAATTATATAAGATGAAACATAAAAATATCATGAGGATGAGTAAATTCATTATATTCCATGTCATTAGGGTTGTATATACACCTCATGAAAGAATACAGGTGTGTAACATAATGAAAGTCTCAAAGGATGAAAATTAATACAAAATTTCTATACTAATTTAGTAACATTTGAACCATAATCCATATAAAATAGTAATCCTAAAATGGATATGAATATACCAATATATTCTATTAGAAATATCATAAAATACATTCACTGGTAGTATATACACCTCATAAAAGATAGAGGTGATGAATATAGCATGTGTCTTAGAAAAGTAAAAAGTGTGATAGAAATCCATTACCTTATGTATTGAATCATTTTTCACTCATTCAGAATTCATGTATAATAAATATAAGTTTATTATACACCTATCACAGATAAATATTCATATATATATATATATATAATTTCATATATTATTTTCTTACTACTTTATAATACATGTTTATTAAAAATTCCATCTTAATGCTGTGTTTTATGTAATAACCGCTTTGTTTGTCATACATGTTATGATTTTTTATTATTTGTCCTCTTACTTAGATCATGATTTCATAATATAAATAAATTTATCCATGATATATATTCTGTATAAAATTATTTATATCAATCAATAAAATTTAGTGATAGGAAATGAAATGCACCGTTCATGGAGATAGTAGGTCCTACGTGCACACGAATGTTGTTCCCATTTTAATATATATTTCTCTATTTCCAGTGGTTTGATTGTGTGGTGATAACGTTTTTTCAAAATCATTTGCATTAGGCTCACCATTTTTTAATTTTCAATAGAAACTCCCAATGGATCTAACATCCATAACTGGGTACATACCTGCTTTCAAAAGGAAAACTGTCAGTTGGGGTTTTAGACCCAATGATGCATAGAAACTCACATTGCTCAAAATGATGGGTGGTTTGTCTCGTCACACCATTTTGTGGGGAATTACATCCAACATATGGAATCTCTTTTATATATTTAATATATGTTCAATAATGTCTTCTTAATCCCAATAGGGGACAATTTACCCAAAATTATTGATTATAAGTGCAGTCTCGTTATATGAAATGATATGGGTCTTGTTGGTGAATCCCTCTGTTATTATCCATGGTTCTTCATCAATTTAAATTTTGTGGGTATCTTTTTGTATGTTAAAGCTTTAAAACCTTACACTCCATATTACATTTTCATCCAGGGAGGTGGCTAAAATTTTGAAGATGAGATTGGTCCATTATGATGCATCCCATGTATCCTTTTTCGTAACAGGAATCAAAACCAAATAGTTATTTAAACCTATATAGTTTAACATTTTATTGAAAGGAAATATATGTGGGAACATGGAAATCAGGTATTGAGCTCAACCCTTTAAGAATCATCATAAATATTTGAGTTATGAAATTAATTATAGTTATTATAGTTCATTCACACCCTTAGGACTTTCCCCAAGGTAGGTACCCATGTATGTTGGGTAATTGTATCATACCATGAATCATGGGTTAAACAATGAGGTTTCTTCAGCTAGTGGAGATTCATGATTACAACGAGGTTATCATTTTTACTCCCTAATACCACTTTATTTATGATCAGTGTGATAAGTAAGGGATATCATGTGATCGTCCTTATTTCACATGGATTTATTGATTACATACTTTGAAACCCCATTAGATGCTTAATTTAGGGATTGATCCTTTGGATAGAATTCTACGTATATTGGTTATGACAAGAATCAGAGTCATCATTGTTCATTGGGTTAAGTCTTACATGAAATGGATTCCCTTTATGTGGGATATATCATATTATGCCACTGATTGGGGATTACACATTAAAGTTTACTTTATCTTGATGGAGTCTTGTAACATGAATGATATGATCATTGCAAGTCCCTAAACTACGCGAGTTATGCTCAGTGTGAGAAACAAGGGAATGAAAATAATCAGTCTAACTACTTATGGATAATGGAATTATGCACCATGAAATTCCTTTGGGGTTTTGATATGGAGATCGGTCCCTAGGAAGGTGTCTTGCATATCCTGGTAATTGTAGGAATCATTGTTCTCATAGTTCATTAAGTCAGGGCATACACACTTAGGATACCATATTTAGTTTTAATATAGATCTCATTCCTTATGATGTCATCCTACATATCATGGTTAAGTTTGGAATCATAGTTCTCATAGTTTTTTAATTCTGGGCTTACACATTGAGGCTACCCTTATATATATGCTAGAAAAGGTTATCATGTCCCGAGATGCCTGCTTGGTGTGATTTTCTTGCCTCCCTAACATGTTTTCATTCTCTACGTGGCATGAATTGATTTTATGATTTAAATGTCAAAGAATATAGTCCTGACATGTGCAAAGGCAATAACATGAACCTGTTGACTAGTCCATGTACATCAAATAATCTGGATGTCTTTTCAGGAGGTTATTGCACAACAAAGGATGAATTTTCTGGAGGATATAATAAGACATAGATGGCTGATCTAGGCGGCCATTACATGATCTTGGCTGAAATACTTGGATTCCATCACATGATCACTATGACTATCCCTCGTGTCACTGTAAATGATGGATAACACCCTTGGATGGTATCATGAGAAAGAGTGTGACATTTTTGGGGTGTGCTACATGTCATATATGACTTGTTT
The DNA here is from genome assembly GCA_963277665.1 of Viscum album. Classification (NCBI taxonomy): domain Eukaryota; kingdom Viridiplantae; phylum Streptophyta; class Magnoliopsida; order Santalales; family Viscaceae; genus Viscum; species Viscum album. The sequence goes on along the minus strand of OY728125.1, from coordinate 181,137,340 downwards.
GGGTGTCATCGCAAAAACCAACTAATATATCTAAAGTATGTTGCAAGATCTGACTAGGTTGTCTGAAGGATCTCACAAGAGCCTATTGATATATTCGTAGGATGTCATGGGATCTGGATGGCATGTCATAAGGATGTGTTGAGAGACAACTGACATGTTTGGAGGACATCACATAATCCAGATGTCTGTCCCATAGGACATCACAGAAGCCATTTGGCACAACTTGATGCCATCGCAAGACTTTTCTTAAATATAGTGGTGTAATTGAATTATTTTGGAGACATGTGTTGAGGTTAATTGGAGGTCTAGATAGAGAGCCCAGAGGGTTTCATGATAATTCGGTGTCATGCCTGGTTGTCTCCATTTTAATTTCTCTAACACATCCATTAGACTACTTATGATCTAAAAAGTATACCAAAGGAGCATCGTGTGATCTGGGGGATATGTCCTGGTTTTTTTGCATGGCATGGTGGTTCATGATAAGAACATGAGGATCAATGCTTATGTTTCTTCAAGTACGTCTTCCACATTTTTAGTCTTTTTTTCAGCCTTTTATTATACATACCTTATTTTTTTCATTTTTAAATTTTTTATGACTTTATTCTATGATCATGTATGTCGAATATCCTTCGAATAACCTACTTGAACTCCTTCGTGTGATCCTTGAGTGATCCATCAATGTTCCAATTCATGTCAGATGACCTACTTAGGTTGTTCCACATATTTTACCTTTTAGAAAACCATTCTGATATTGAGATACACTTCTCCAATAAATCCTCTCTGATTCCTTAGTGTGTCAGTGTGAGGATCCAAGGATGCATTTTCTAATATTAGGGTGGGTTATTTATAGGCAAATCCACGCTAATTATACATCGTATTAAGAAGCACATTTCGTGAAAATTGAGGTCAGAGTCAGTGGAGGGATTTGATATAATTTGTTTCAAAAGATCATATTTTATGTCATTCTGGGGGTGTCACACGATTTTCATAAACCATAATAGTGTCCCTTAAATTCTACATTTATTATATTATAACTAATTAATGGGGTATTTCCAAATCATACAGACATGCCAAGGGACTTTCAAATTATCATGCTGATATGTCCAAGGGCCTCTACGAGAACAAGGTGACTATTGAAAGGAATTTGTGTGATCTTAGGAGACTTATCTGTGACCTTTCATGAGATATGGATGGATTTCCAAGGGGTTATCATGAGATCAGGTTGTCATATCGAAGGGAATTTAGAGGTTTTGTGAGTGCAAGAGAGCATATAATGAATTTTATGACCAAAAAAGGCACCCATATTTTATCATTTAGTTAATTATTCTATTTTTCAAAGGCTCAAGTATGTGGAGATCTTTCCAAAAGTTTGTTGATGAAAATCATACTCCCCATCAAGGATGCTTCATGTGAACCAAAAAGGGTCTTGTAGTGATGTGTGATCATTTAATGGACAAACCCATATATATTTCTTATGGAGCTGATGGGGGTGAACATGACTATTCATAAATGACCAAAACCCTATGAGTGGTGATGGTTACATGCCATCGGGTTCTAAACCTACAATTTGTACATGGATCTAGGGGGTTGTGGTGTCTAGTGAACCATATGGGGTGCGCCACATGATGTTTAAGACCGCAAGAGGCTCCCTCTTTCCCCCAATTATATCTAGGTTTTTATTTAACAATGTCTACAGTTTTTCAAGTTTTCATGAGTGTCATCGATGAAAATAATTCTCCCCATCAGTGATGAGTCATGTGACTGACCAACAGAAGGTTTTATGGTGATGCATGAGCATTTTCAGGTAAATTCATGTTTTTAGAGCCAAAGGGGGAGCATATGACCACTTAGACACGTATCAAGTCCTTCGCATGATGGGGGAGACATAAAAATGGTCATTTTCATGACTAGGTGGACATATACTCTTGGATTCCATGGTTTCTCATGAGATGCATTGGTGTGTCGCATTAGTTTTATGACCACAAGAGGCTCCCACCTTTTGGATATTTTTTTCCTAACTCCCAAGGATTTTTGATGGATTGTTAGGCTCTATTCACCTAAAAATTTGTGTGACCTAAGGGTTCTCAGTTGGCATCATTCAAGAGATCACTTATTTTATGGTATTCCATCTAATGTGAATAATGACTTATTAAAGGTGATTTGTGGGATCTACCTTAGGTCATTAGCTGCACATGGATCCTTCACGTGTCCTTCTAAAGGTATCACATTCTTTGTATCTTGGTTTATTATCTGATATTCATGTTATCAACACATTATATTACATTTTTTTATTTGTGAAAATAATACTCATATTCTGGTATTTATTCCTTTTTGGATTTTCCAATGCACATTTTTTCAGGCATTAACAAATTCCCTACCTTAGGAGAAATTCCTACAGGGACAAGGGATCACTTATGAGGAATTTAAATTCATGCTTGATTCTATGGTGTTGTCACTAGCTAGTATATTGGTGGAAATTTAGTATTCTATGTGAAATTTTTAATTCTATATAATTCCCTTTAAATATGTGTGTAGAGAGTGGGTCATACAAATGGAAACTACACTTATCAGAGATATTGCACCCTATCTCTAGAGAGTGACCTCGTCGCAAGACCTTCTTTAATGAATTGATCATTAGACCTTTCCATGAGACTATTTGGAGAGAACTTATTCACAAGAATTTCTTTTCTATGGGGATCATTTAAATCAACCAAGAACATATCTTCAAAGGTTTTTTAATCCTCGTCCTTGTGGAAGTAGGATTATCTTAATGATTTTTCATGATCTACTAGATTAATCAAATGATATATTGACTGTTGGGTGTATCTCATTACCATTCTATGTTAAGGATATTGTTAGTATTTTAAGGGGTCATTTGGTCACGCGATATTGTTTAGGTTTGTGTATTTTGTATGATATTCATGAACATGAATATTTTTAAATCCATTATGTGATCATGAATTCCATACTAATTCATGTGATGCACATGAAGCTATTGAAATTTTTCTTTCATTTGAAAAGATTATATTTTATGTTCATGACATATGCCAGTTAATTTTGTTTTTATGAATTTCATCTCTCATCATAGTTCCACTACTATGTCTAATCAATGGCAATTATTTCTTGAAACAACAATTTTGACCCTCACTACATCATAATTATTGAGAACGATGTTCTGAAACAACTTCTTCTATCGAAGAAATATAATTATCCTTTATTACACCAGCTTACTATATTTGGGTTAGGCATGCATGATGATTTTACCATCCCTTATATAAACATAAAACTTACATCTTTCTAGAGGTCCACTTCTCTTGACTACATTTAGATGTAAATTTATAAGGGAAGCCAAATGGTCATAGCTCAACCCCAAGGGTAGTCTTACTTGTTGTAAAATTCTCCCCCGAGTCTAGATAGTTGTGATTATGCACACCATCCCATCACTCCGAGATATTATAGTATATTTTTATCTTATCTAAACAAACCATGTAGTGTATGAAGATAAAAATGGGATCATCACATGGTGGAAACATTTCAGATGATTGGGAATGTCCATTCTCAGCCATGTTTAGTTTCTCACAGTTTGATGACAAGCTATAGGCTATCTATCTTTATGAAAAAAATGTGGGTATCCCGATTCATCATTTATTTCCAATCTAATATTCTCATAGAGTTGGATAGTACTTATTTTCATGATACGAACTCATGTCATATATCATATGGTGGGGTAGAAATTTGACCCAGGGATTTCTGTCGACTAAGTGAGATACCCCCTCTTGGAGAGATGTATTAGGAGTTCCTCCCTACCACAGATGTCTGCAATGGACTTTGAAAACTCTTGTCTTTATGAGGTGAATGCTAATCATTTTGAAGGAAAATTTAAGAAAGGATATGACTATTATCTCTCTTATCTCTTTCCAATATTGGACCATTATTTTCCTTTGTCGCAATAAAGCTAATGAGATTGATATACGACCCCATCAGTGCACTTCCTGGTACTTTTGGGATGGTTCAAGTTTATATTTGGACATTTTGGAATCCAGGAATCATAATTCATGGGAATACTAATTGAAGACAAAGATCTCTCAATGCCTTAGGCTGGTAGGATTCATGCTCATGTTCATGAACATGTGCCATTTCCCATATTCATACACACACTCAAGAATCCATGTCAATAAACTAACGATGACAATATATCTAGAGGATGAATAATATATTACTTTTTTGCACCAATTCATTCTGAAATTTACCAATTCTTGGCCCATATTCAGTAAGGTTGTATACCCTATAGGATCTGTGTTCCATTCTAGGTTTATTGGACCAGAATGTAGATAATTTTCACTACAACAAATATTAATTTATTTCCATGATTCCATGTTTAATAACATGTCCAAGGTTACTGAACATTTTTGAGGTTGGGGCCATAACATTAGGCCATGATGTGGTTACCATTGTGTTTGGTCTATTTCATTGCTTTGATTTTACCCCTTATCCTACAATGACCAATAAAATCATTGATAATGGAATTGGATCTCTTGAGGAATGTTTATATAAGATCTACCATTGGGATGAGGTTCTCTTAGCTAGGATGGATGAGATGATCATCAATGAGCTATATAATCCTCACTAGGTTTCTCTTCAATTTGGCTATAGCCAAAGAGTCTCCTCTCTCCCATGGATGACATGTAGGGAAAGAAATAGCCCAATATCATCCACCATTTTTGGATGATTCTAGAACATGAATACACTGACAGTGAGTTCATTATTCCATCTACTGATGTTCCTTCATTTCATGGTCAGGATTATGCCTAGGCTTGGGTAGCTCCATACTAGTGTGGTGTGATAAGCCGACTAGTTCTTTTTGTGGACAAACCAATTTCCTCATCAAACAATTTTTCTATAGAATATATGGAGTTGATTCATGTTTGGGGAGATACTTTGAAGAAAATCCATTATCATAGAAATTACTCTCCTGATAGTGGGATAAAATATGTTGATGAAATAAGACCTCGGGAAAAAGAAATAGGTGATGCCTCTATTGAGGGAAGAATATATGTCACTTCCTCTCCTGATTCATTAGCATCCACTGAGGATCTAACATGTTGTATTTTGACCTTGCATTAGGTTCATACCATTATTATTGAGACTCCTTTAAAAATGTTTCATGACAAAGAGGAATGCCTTCAACATCTATTTGATGACTTGGGGTGGATGGATTTGATCCCTAACCATGGTAATAATTCATGAGACAAATTATCCTTACTCAAAATGATTTTCCACCAATGATAGGGTATTTCATGATCTTAAAGTGGAGGCTCCACATTTAGAATAGATGGAATAGGTATTGAAGTCCCTGGAGTAGAGTCTTTAGTTGATATCTAGTTTCAATGTGAGATTGATGCATGGACCATAATAATTTGGGGATAGAAGGGAATCACATCCTGAAAGAGTTCTGGCCTCTTAGTGTCATCATCCTCATTGGATGCCACTGAAAAAAGTGGTGAGGAGATTAATACTATAATCAATACCCTCTATCTGGGGATAGAATAGATTATGAAGGGTGAGAAAAACATTAGATTTCAATTGGTGCTTATCACTGGACTCTTTCTAACTTGTACATATTAGGTGATTGAATAATATTTTAGTTAGATCATTGACATGTATTTTATGTTTTATGAGATTCTTCAAGAGACTCTAAAATGTATTCATTCCTCCTATTGAACTCCATAGATGATAGATATTCTAAACCATTTATTTTAATATCCAATAATTATTCATTCATGATGTGCAAGTAATTTTTATGATCTATTATTACATGAATCATCAACAACACCCATACAATTCATAATATCATATAAACTAGAATGTATAGATCTAAATATTTAAATTATATCCCATTATTCTCGAGAAGTGATCATGAATGAAAATAAAACATGAGGTTCATCAATTATGTATTTGTTCAAATTATATTTAGATTACCTATTTCTCAAGAGTAAAATTGTGTAAAATATATATCCCAGAGGGATATAGCTCTCTCTTTTTCTGATACCGAGAGGTTAAGAGAGTGTTTCATGATTTTTACCAAGGACATATAGTGGGACTCACACGATTTATATGTCTTCTATTCTGGTGAACTGAATCATTGATGTGTTGTATTTTAGGGTATTTTAGCTCATACATTATATTTATATACTTTAGGATATTTTAGCTCATACCTTCTATCATTGTAGTCTATGTACTTTTAGCTTTTAACTTCTATCAATGTAGTTTAGGGTCTTTTAGATCATAAATTATGGCGATGTATGTTAGGTTATTTTAGATCATACCTTCTATCACTGTAGCTTAGGGTATTTTCGATTAGACCATCAATCACTATTGAAGTTCCTCTAGTTAACTTTTAATTCTCTTTTCACTTAAACATTTTTATGATTTCAGTATTGATAGGCGAGATCAGTGTTGAGTTCAACCAATTGCTTGTACCTTTGGAATTTAATTTTCAATATTTCATGATCAATTGGAAAGATTTATTGTGGAAACATCTATTAAAAGATAATAAATTCTATGGACTTCAGGACTTATGGTGAGTTCTTCCTGTTGTTATTTTCAAACTATTTTTAGTTGATTTATTTCTGGAGTGGAGAATTTTAGAATATATTGGCTTGTGTGACTTAACTCTTGGTGGGGGAGATAATTCATACTCTTATAGTGGTACTCTGCAATATCTTTTATGTTAATTGAAATACCACTAAAACTAGTAGAATGGTTATTTTTCCCTGGGTGTTTACTCTGATAGTTTGTTTATCAGCACTCTATATTTTAGTTGTTCACACTTTTCAATTAGTTTTTTGATTCATTATAGTCGAGATCAAAAATATAAAAATTGTGTTACTTTTATTCTTTAATAGACAAAACATAAAAAAAGTAATAAAATAGAAAATCCTTTCCGCTGCTGACAACAGCAGAGTTTTCCAATGTTTTTAGTAGAATAGTTTCCAAAATTTCCATCCTTGTGGGTTCGACCCTACTTGCCACATATACAGTAGTTAGTAGGAATATAAATTTTAAACTTTTACTGACTTAAACGGTGGTTTAGGTCAAGTTTTATACCTCATCTTTGTGGAAGTAGGATCATTTTAAATATTTTTCATGATCTACTAGATTAATGATATGATATTTTGACTATTCAGTGGATTGCATTACCATGCCATGGTAAGGTGATTGTGAGTATTTTAAGGGATCATTTGGTCACGTGATGTTTTTTGGGTTTGAGTAATTTGTATGATATCCATGAAACCACAAAATTTTAAATCCATTATGTGATCATGAATTCCATACTGATTCATGTGATGCACATGAAGCAGCTAGACTTTTTCTTTCATTTGAAAAGATTTTATTTTATCTTCATGACATAGGACACTTACTTTTGTTTATACGGATTTCATCTCTCATCATAGTTCCACTACTGTGTCAAATCAAAGGAAATGATTTCTTGAAACAAAAATTTTGACCCTCACTACATCATAATTTTTGAGAACGATGTTCTGAAATATCTTCTTCCATCGAAGCATTATAATTTTCCTTTATCACACCAGCTTACTATATTTGGGTTTGGCATACAAGACGGTTTTCCCATTGCTTCTCCAAACATAAATAATCCATCTTTCTATATGTCCAATTCTCTTGACTACATTTAGATGGAAATTTCTTAGGGTAGCCTAATGGTAATAGATCAAACCCAGGGGTAGTCTTATATGTTGTAAAATTCTCCCCTGAGTCCAGATAGTTGTGATTATGCACACCATCCCATCACTTTGAGCTATTAGAGTATGTTTTTCTGTTATCTAAACAACAAATATCATGTATGAAGCTCAAAATGAGATCTTTACCATGGTGGAAACATTTCGGATAAATGAGAATGGCAATTCTCAGTTAGGTTGAGTTTCTTACAGTTTGATGACAAGCTATAGGATTTCTATCTTTACGAAAAATGTGGGTATCCCAATTCATCATTTATTTTCAATCCAATATTCTCATAGAATTGGTTAGTCTTTATTTTCATAACACCAACTCATTTTATATATCATATGGTGGGGTAGAAATTTATGTCTATGATTTCTATCAACTAAGTGTGGCACCCCATCTCAGAGAGATGTATGAGGAGTTCCTCCCAATCGCAGATGTCTGCAATGGCCATTGGAAAATCTCATGTTTGTAAGGGGAATGCTAATAAATTTGAAGGAAAATTTATGAAAGGATCTGACTATGATATCTCTTATCTCTTTTAAATATTGGTCCAACATTTTCCTTTGTCTCAACAAAGCTAGTGATATTGATATACGACCCCATTAGTGCCCTTCCTGGAAATTTCGTGATGGTTCCAGTTTATATTTAGACATTTTGGAATCTAGGAAACATAATTCGTGAAAATAATGAGTAAAGAGAAAGATCTCTCAATACCTTAGGCTGGCATGATTCATGTCCATGTTCATGAACATGTGTCATTTCCCATATGAAAACACACACTCAATAATCCATGTCAATAAACTAGTGATGAAAATATATCTAGAGGATGGAAAATATATTATTTTTTTTGCCACAATTATTTCTAAAATTTGCCAACTCTTGGGACATATTCAGTAGGGCAGCATCCCCTATAGTATATGTGGTCCATTCTAGGTTTATTTGACCAAAAATTAGATAATTTTCACTACTACAAATATTGATTTAATTCCAAGATTCCATGTTCAATAACTTGTCCAAGGTTAATGAACATTTCTCAGGTTGGGGCCATAGCATTAAGACATTATGTGGTTACTATTGTGTTGGGTTGATTTCATAGCTTTGATTTTACCCTTTATCCTACAAGAAAAAATAAAATATTTGATAATGGTAGTGGATCTCTTGACTAAAGTTCATATAAGATATCCCATTGGGACGAGTTTCTCTTAGTTAGGATGGATGAGATGATCATCAATGAGCTATATAAGCCTCACCAATTTTCTCTTCAATTCATATATAGCCAAAGAGTCTCCCCTCTTCCATCGGCTGACATGTATGGAAAGCAATACCCTAATATCATCCACCATTTTTGGATGATTCTAGCACATGAATACGCTGATACTGAGAGCATTATTCCATCTACTGATGTTCCTTCCTTTCTTAGTCAGGATTATGCCTAGGTTTGGGTATCACCCTACTAGGGTGGTGTGCTAAGCCTACTAGTTCTTCTTGTGGACAAACCAATTTCTTCATCAACCACTTTTTCTATAGAATATATGGAGTTGATTCATGTTTGGGGAGATACTTTGAGTAAGATACCTTGTCCTTGAAATTACTATACCGATAGTGGGATAAAATATGTTGAGGAAATAAGCCCTCAAGAAAAACAAATATGTGATGCCTCTATTGAGGGAAGAATATGCGTCGCTTACTCTCCTGATTCATTATCATCTACTAAACATCTAATATGGTGTATTTTGACCTTGCAATAGGTTCATACCATTACTAATGACACTACTTTAGAAATGTTTCATGAAAAAGAGGAATGCCTTCAACATCTATTTGATGACTTGGGGTGTATGAATTTGATCTATAACCATGGTAATAATTCATGAGACAAATTATACTTACTCAAAATGATTTTTCCACCAATGAGAGGGTATTTCATGATCTTAAATAGGATGCTCCTCATTTAGAATAGATGGAAAAGGAATTGAAGTCCCTAGAGTAGAGTCTTTAGTTGATATCTAGTTTCAATGCCAGATTGATGAATGGACCATAAAGATTTAGAGATAGGAGAGAATCATAGCTTGCAGGAGGTATGGCCTCTTAGTGTCATCATCCTCATTGGAAACCACTGAAGAAAGTGGTGAGGAGATTAATAATATAATAAATACCCTCTGTCCAGGGATAGAATAGATGATCTAGGGTGAGAAGAACTTTAGATTTAAATTGGTGCTTCTTACTAGACTCTTTCCAACTTGTCCATATCAGCCGATTGAATAATACTGTAGTTATATCATAGAAATTTATTATATATTTTTTGAGATTATTGAAGAGCCTATAAAATGTTTTCATTACTCTTATTGAATGCTATCGATGACAGATATTCTAAACCATTCATTTTAATATCGAACAATCTTTTATTCATGATGTGGAAGTAATTTTTATGATCTGTTATTACATGAATCATCAACAACACCAACACATTTCATAATATCATATAAACTAGAATGTATAGATCTAAATATTTAAATCATATCCAATTATTCTCGAGATGTGATCATGAAGGACCACAAACCATGATGTTACTCACTGATGTATTTGTTCAAATTATATTGATATTACCTATTTCTCAAGAGTAAAATTGTGTAAAATATATATCCCAAAGGGATATAACTCTCTGTTTTTCCAATACCGATAGGTTAAGAGGGTGTATCATTATTATTACCAAGGAAATATAGTGGGACTCGCAAGATTTATATCTCTTATATTCTAGTATACTAAATCACTAATGTGTTGTATTTTAGGGTCTTGTAGCTCAGACATTCTATTTATATACTTTATGATATTTTAGCTCATACTTTCAACCATTATAGTCTATAGACTTTTAGCTTGTAACTTCTATCGATGTAGTTTAGGGTCGTTTGGATCATACCTTATGGTGATGTATATTATGGTCTTTTAGATAATAACTTCTATCACTGTAGCTTAGGGTATTTTATATCATACCATAAATCACTATTGTTTATGGTATTTTAGATCATTAAATAATTCAGTATTGTTTAGGTTCTTTTATATCGGACATTATACCACTATAATTTATGTCCTTTTAGCTCAGACCATATATCACGGTAGTTTAGGGACTCTTAGCTCAGTCCTTTTATCATGGTAGTTTAGGGTCTCTAAGCTCCGACTTTCGGATGTGTTTTAGTTTAAAGTATTAGAGCAAGGATATGATTAATGAATGTATAATATGGTATATACCTCCTAGGGATGACCCAGGATACAATAACGTTCTATGTTCTAGGGAATTTCCAAGGATCGCACAAATTAGAGTTCCTTTTTAGCAAGGAAGATAAACACATTATTGGTAGGTATAAGACCTTTTTACAATAATATAATTGTAAAACATAGGGTTTTTCACTCTTTTCCAAATTCTATAGAGGATTTATGGGGAATAATTTGGTTAAGGATTAGATACTAGGGATGTTGGGTCCATTTGGAAAATTGGGATATGAGATGTGTAAATCCTGTATCCAGGAACTTGAATCAATAGATGTTGAAATGGTGTAGTCATACTCGAGAGGAACCAAGATACCCTAAGATTATGAACTCTTATATGATGTCACTGGGGCTTAAAAAGAATAGTGATCTTTTATATAAGGTGGATATGCGTCTGGTTGGTAGGTCTGAGCCATTTATGCATCATTAGTATGGTAAAATTGAGGTATCCCCACTCTTTTCCAAGGTCTATGGAATATTTTCAAATAATCATGTGTCTGGTCAATGAAGTTGGATATGTAGGTTAGGATATCTAATAAGGGTTCTGGAACCCTAGGTAAATTTATCTCTTAAACTATAATGCTTGGTCTTGAGGTTTTATGATTTTGAATCAAGAGATGTGGGCCATTAAAAGGTTTGTGAATGGAGTTTTGTGTGCCTATTTTATGAACAGATACAATTTATGGTTAAGTAACATTAGGGATATCAAATACTCTTGAATGGTCTAGTGAAAATAATTGTAAATAGCATTCAAGGAATATCTGAGCTAATTGGAATTGGGAACCAGTTGGCATATGTAAACTATTATTGGTGTTACAAGCCTCTTCTATTCCAAGCAGTTTGGATAATAACTCATGGATTTAAGGGGGTCCATACTCAGATATGATGTTCCGTTTGGAATAAAAAGTCCATGTAACTGGTCAGTTATGGGGAGGTTAAGCTAGCATCAAACCTCAATAAATGTTGGGGGTTTATGATATGTGTAAGAGTCAATAATGTTATTATCACCCTGATGGTTGTTCCACTTGTTAATAAACATGTTATCGTGGTTATGACTAGAGAAAAACCATTAATCTAAATTTCTCTTTAACTATGGGTCTAGGTATGATAGATTCTCATCAACTAGTGCTACAAATTTGGCCTTGTCATCTTCATGAATTATTTAATTTCACCCTAATTTTTTCCTAAACACAACAGGGGAAGAGTTTAATGAGAAATTACTTTACTTTTTCTCTGCATTCCCTTCACATGTTTTCAATATGAAAACTTTTGTGTATCAATTTATATCATTTTAAAGACTTTCTATTTGGACTATCAATGTATATTGATTAGGTTTGTAAAATATTCACCAATGTGTAGGAAGTTGATGGTTGTGGAGGACATGGAACTAATGTGGGAGACGTTATTCAATATCCAATGTAGGATACCATGAGTAAAGAACAATCCAACATCCTTTTAAAAAGGAGATTAAAATATTGTAAATCATGACTCAATGTTCATAGGTCATGTGTAATGATATGGGAAAATCATACCAGGGATGGATGAAAACACAATCAGGTGATGAGTTCCTCCCTTATGATGTCAAGATCACAAAGAATATAAATCCATCCTTATATGTCAATGATTTATTTTATTAGTAGGTATGTTCCCATATAAATCTATTACAATGTAATCTAGAAATATCACTTTTTTCTTTTCTATGGTACGTGAAAGGATTCTAGAAACTTGAGGTGATCAATACATTGTCTGTGATTTATCAATTGAGATTCCTAAAATATAGTGAAAGCACTCTATACTCTATCTAACTAGGTTGAGGATGTGGTTTTCCTTTGATAAGGAATGATAATGGATGATTTTATACACATTTTCATGTCATATAATGGGTATATATTTACTTCCAAGATGTTCAACATCATGTTGTAATGATGTATTTGTTTCCTTTCAATTTAACATCTTATGATAAGGAAATGTGAACTAACATTAAAATTTTATCACCATATATTATAAGAACAAGTTGTAAGTACATAGATTTAACCTGTACGTTGGTTAAATGACCTTGTATGATTCAACCCTTAGGCAGTTGAGGTGATTTTTTCATTGGTTATTGTAGATGGGCCCATGATTGGTGATCTAGGTATCAATATATATCATATATTGAAAAAAATATTGCCACATGTTGTTCATACATAGAAAATTCACTTTTCAGGTCTGACCCCAATGTAGAGGTGGAAATTTATTCTATTGATAGTTGTAGCATGGCCCATGATTGGTGATCCGGGTGTCACTATGTATCTAGTGATGACATGAATCAAGTTACCCATAGCTCTCAAGGAACTGTAATGTTTAGAATCATCTGGTAAGGATATAGGATTCCCAACATGAAAAGTTGTATTGCAGTTGGCCTAATGATAAATATATGAGAACCTGTATGTATCTTATGGTAATAGGAATCAATTCAAACATAGTTATTGAGTAAGAAAATTCCTGTGAGAGTTTAAAATATATATAGGGAGGAATAATTCTGTTTCTTATTTATTATGACTGGACCTGAGGTTGGATATTCAGGTATCATTATATATCCTATTATATTAGGTGTCAAGTCACATGAAGTTCTTTAATGGAGGTGGGTAGGAGACTACCTTCCGAAATAGTGGTCCTCTCGGGCTGTGTCCACTTGAATGTGTAATTTCATGTCATATAAAGGCTAAAAAACTGCATTTTCACTTCATATGGTGTGGAAAAATGGTTTTCCTTTTAAGGACATTAATTTAGGATCATAATAATCCTTTTGTGGGTTGTTATGCCTTGTTCATATAGGGAGTACCTTACCAAAATTCCTATTCTCAGGTGATCTATGATCGGTGTGGGAAACAAGGAATGTTATGGGTTCCTCTTACCATACAGAGGAAATTAAGGATAATGCATGCACATTTGTATCATGTTGTGTCTAGACCATCATGTAGGATCTATGAATCCCTATGTTTCTCATTGAAATAAAAATTAATCCATACATAGTTCAATAAACCCTTAATGTTTACTATTGTGTAGAAAGAATATAAACCTTGTAGTTTAACATCTTGTGGTAGGGATTTGGGTGACTCAATGTGAAAGAGGAGGAATGTTGTGGATTCGTGTAGTTTTTCATCTTCTGGTAAGGGAATGTTCAGTGATGTTTGACATCATCTGGTAAGGACAAGTGTCACCCAATGTGAAAGGGATGTAAAAATGTGTATGGGACTAAAAGAAGAGTCTTTATCATAACTACATATCTTATGATGGATGGAATCAATACATTCAAAGTTATTAGAAATTTAGATTCCCCTTGTGGAGCTGACTCTCATGTAGTGAAAAGGGAATTTCATCCATATTTCACACAAATCAATCTTGTGTGTGGCGAGTCATTAGTAAGACTATGCTTCCTGTGCAGTTTAATGTCAACCGTTGTGGAAATATTTCATGTGGTTTGAGGTCGTATGTTAAGGATGTGAGTTGTTTTATTATTTAAAGTAATGTTTTTCAGACATGGGTCACCCAATGTGAATGAAGATGAACCAATGGGGGATCATTATAGTTTAACATAATGTGTTGAGGATGTTCTCTATATATTTTAGCATTAGGTGATCAGGATGAGCATGCACAATTTGAAACAATATTATTGTGATGGCTATGTGCAGTTTAACATCATACAAATAGAATAACTTGATACAATTTAATGTCATGTCATTTGAAGGAGAGACATTGTGCAGTTTGATGTATTTCTGATCATACTTGAGAATTGATGAAAAGTATGAAAAGTATTTTCACAATAAACCTCACATTGGTGGGGGGGGTGTGACATGATCCCTATCCATTATAACCATTAAGTTGGATCTATTGTGATAGATCTTATATATGATATGAGGCTCTTCCCATTTTGGTTCCATATTTGGAGGCTTCTTACCTATAATCATTGGGGTACGTAGAGACAAAACTAATTATCCTTAGAGCAATGAACGGTGGTGGTACTTTTTATGGGAGACACATGTGGTAGGATTCTGATGGACCTCAATGCTATGAAATGTATTCAACCTGATCTCATCGAGTTATTCCATCTCATCCAGACATATTTGTCATTTCTCATCATTTGAGAGTTTTCCTAAAATGGATTTTCAAAGTGATGTAAATAAGACTTCTTTGGGAAATAATTCCTTTGATTTTTAAACCAATGATTAAGTATTTTCCATGTAGCAGTACGTGTTGTGGTATGGTAGGCCCATAAATAATTGAGGAGTTTATCCATTAAGGACTTCTTGTCTCTATTCACCATCTTCTAGAGTATGATTTAAAAGGTCCTAATGAAGGAATATATTTTTCAATTTTTTGTTGGATGATATCAGGATGAGTGATTTGACCTAATGTTTTACTCATGGTATAATTTCTTTAAATATATAGAATAGAAGTTGGTTTTGTTTTCCATCAATATTGTGTGAGCAACCCAAAACCTTTTGGTGATATGGCACACTATGAAGTTGAAGATATTATTCACCCTAGCATACATGAGGTGTATTACCTCATCCCATTTTAAAAATAATATGATCATAGTAAGGATGTACATGAATTAATTAGATTTGTATGGGGGATATTTCCCCATAGCATCCATTTCACTAATCAAAAACATACATGGATATTTAAATGTATGTAGAAATTATGAGGGACTAAAGATGAAGTTTTTAGGGATATGGAATGCATGAAATTTTCTGGTAAATTCAATAGATTCATGTATCATGGTATTCTAGTAATAACCCATCCTCTTGATTTGGTGGGAGATCTCGGTGATAGACTAATGAGCATCGTGGGAGAATGCATGGATTTCTTCCATGATAAGGGGAATCTCTTTTCTACTATGCATCAAAGGAGGATTCCATCAAATCATACCTTGTAGAGGATTGGTTTCTAATTTGGGTCATCCTGTAGGGTAATGCTCACTACATGATACTAAATTTATTCCTATTCTGATTGGTCTATTTAGAGAGTCCCATTTTGGAGATAATCAATTATGGCTTATATCCATCTAGAGGTGGATATCAATTCACCATGCTATGGGGTGGTGTTGACTTGATTAATTTCCTCTATATTGTAGATAAATATTGATGATACCATTCTTCTATGTGTGATACAGAAGATTGATTTCTTCTGATAAGAGTCATTCAATACTGTGGCTACATTATCCAATGCATCAACATGAGTATTTTGTGGTCAAGGAATATGATACTATGTGGGATGAAAATAGAATTCTTCCATTAGTCCGTTGACTTAGCTAATGAGTGGGGAAAATTATTCCTCTCTGATGGCATATTTTCTATTGATCTACATTATCACTAGTTTTGAATCTAATTTGATATTTAGGTAGGCTATCTATAGTTTTAGGTCTAGTTCTTAGACAGTGGTGGGGGCGTGGTATTCTAACTCATTATATTTGAAACCTTTAAAAAGTGATAAAGAGTATGAAAAAAATATTTATATGGAAACATATAAAATCTATAAGCTAACCCAATTGATCTTTTTATTTTCTATACGTTTTCCGATAGGAAATCAGAAGCCACCATCCAAATAAATCTCCCATGTACATGGTGTGTCTTGGGCATAGAAAATATCATTATCTTGGAGGTCTATTTCTACTAGTATACTTTCTAGGGTAGGATGAGCCGTGAGGAAATTAGAAATATAATTCCATTCCAACACTATCTGTGAAATGAACTAGATTTCATATTATTATAAAATAACCACCAATTGATATAGGATCCCAGTTAGTATGGGGTGGTTAAGAATGTACTTGAGTGGATCAATAATAGAGTCTAGATGGACTTCATGGTGTTGTATGTAATTCCTTAGCTTATCCATTACAAATATGAGTTTGATTCAGTTCTTCTTGACATCCATCCATTATGTCTCAATACCTATCATTGTTTAGATGAAGTAATATATATTATTCTCACTCCCTATATAGTTCTTCTATGTAAGGATGCCACTATGTGAACCTTCCATGGTGGCCACAAATATGATCAATGGATTTCCTTCCACTAGTTTCATCATTATTGGTGGGTGTAATAGATACCACTTTAGACTATTAGTGGATACTTGGATGTCATCATCCAGATGATTGGTGATTCCATTATTCATTAGCATGATGAATATGATAGCTTTTTCGGCCAGGTTAGGTATGAATAACCGAATGTAAGTGACATTCCCTTGAAGGCACCTCTGTTAATTAATATTTGGGGGGGGGTGACATTTATAAAATATAACTAGTCTTTCCTAGGTCGACCTATATTCCATTGTGGCATACCTAAAATCCAAGGAACTTCAATGATGTTACCATAAAAGTGAATTTCAAAGGATTCATCTTCATATTCTGCTGTCACAAAATGTCAAAGACCATTTGAATATCAATGTTGTGATCTCACCATTGTTGGGATTTAACCTCGAGGTAGTTGAAAAATCATTCATATATTATTCTCAAGAAAGATGAAATGATACGATGCATGGAGAGTTGATATGTAGATGAAATTTTATTTAATCCAAAGGTTATGAACTTCTAGAAAAAATACCCTAGGGTTCTCTCAAGGTAGTGAATTATTCATCTCTAGGGGACATCTTTATATGATTATAACCCGAATACCCATCCTTGATGGAAAGGAATTGGAATATAATATTTTCATTGATCAAGAGTTTTGTGATTGTAAATGGGAATTCATCCTCTAGGAAATGTCGATTATGGTCTCTAAAATTACTAAAAACCATAATATTCCCATTCTTTTTCTCGATGGGTACTATATTGGAATGCTATATTGGGCATTTCACTTGTTAGAAAAGGATGGATTTGACCAATTTTTCATCTTCCACCTCTTATTTGTTATAATGAGAGGTTTTAAATCCTCCTAAAATTCTTTATGAATCCTTAATGGTCATTAGGTAAGAAAAGACAGTGTATAGCCACACCTTGATTCAGTCCGGACATTTTTGCATAGTTAAAAGAGAACACATCTCAATGATGATTTAGAAATGTGATTTACATCTCTTGATTATTGAGAGGAACTACATCACTAATCAGTGTAGGCCACTGGTATTATGTTTTCCCATATTTACCTACCAAATCTTATTGATGGTGTTGGAGAAACCTTCCTCAAGTGCATGGGGGTGTTCTGGAGGAAATCCTCTTCCTCATCCACCATTGAGTCTATAGAGGAATTCTCAGAAGGAAACATCAATATGGGGGAATCTCTATCACTTTAGAGGTTAAATAGGCCATTAGAAAAGACATTATCATCCCCTAATTCTAGAGTCATTGTAGAGAGATGATGGAGCTTATTGTCTTTTGTTTTTTCACTAGGACAGAATGGGATTGGGCCTCTAAGATTCATCCTATTACCTCATCTTGATTTATGGGAAGCACATAGTATTTTTTGATCATACTCTAGGGATAAAAAATAGATTTTTTCCAAGACATTGGTGGCTTCAACATGTATATCATCATCCACCATTAGTTTTCTTTCCTCCCCTTTTGTAGAAAACTTCTTCTGCATATTTGGGTTTTCAAATCTCAAAGGAGAAACTATCTCCATGTAGTATTCAATATTTTTTATCAATGGGTTATTTAGAAACCAATGAAATTTTGAAGTCATTGACACATGGATGTAGATCCAAGGTCTTTTGAGTAGGAAATTTATCATGGGGTCTTGTTGGATGAACATAAACCTAGTGTTAAATATGATATCCCTAAACCGATCTTTGAGTTTTATCTTCTGAATATGTATTTTCTCATTCATATGATTACCATGTATATCCATATTTTTGGGAGAAAAAGCGTCTTCACTATATCCAAAACATAATATGGTTTGAATTGGGATGATATTAATCCTAGAGCCATTTTCAATAATAGCACTTTGGATTTCATCATTATCTAGTCTTCCTAAAATATATAGTGGTATGATATTACCTTGGAAAACCTCTTCCAAATCCCAGTTTATGAATGGTATGGTTACACGGAATTCTCATAGAATGGTATCCATTTGATAGATCTCATCTATAGTGAGTTTTCTATAAAAATGATATGGGCTCTGGATGGCTTCAATGAGTTCCTCTCTTAGTTATTTTGAAAGATGTAGTACATAATGAATTGAGATCTTGACAGGGAAAACATCCATCTATTTCAGAATTTTGAACATTAGTTCCATAAGTTAGAGAAACCCAAGGTGGGGTTGCTCCTAGACATGTTGATTAAGAGCCGAGGTATTTGCAGTGGATGGGCCTAGTTCTTTTATAGAGGTTGAGGGAAAATCTCTTACCAGTGGAATGGTT
Source organism: Viscum album (assembly GCA_963277665.1). Lineage (NCBI taxonomy): Eukaryota > Viridiplantae > Streptophyta > Magnoliopsida > Santalales > Viscaceae > Viscum > Viscum album. The sequence goes on along the minus strand of OY728125.1, from coordinate 181,117,999 downwards.
CATGTCAGCCTTCCCCATTTCTTGGTATGATCTGGTAATCAATCCCCCTCCATGAGATCATGCAAGACCAATAGTTGAGGATGACCACTGGAGGGTTCTATGACACATCAACTTCCATGTTGGGATTATTGGAGCACTTTTCCACAATTCTAATCTACATATATATCCTCTATGGGGATGTGATTTAAATATTAGGTCGGGCTATTCCTATGTTATCCCCTATGTTGTGAATTCCTGTGCATGTGGTCTCTTATTCCTTAGTTTGTGGTGGTGAACTCATACTCAGAGGCATATTAATCATCAGAGAAATTTGATTCCAAGTGCATCACATTCATAGAAAAAAAAGACAAGTTATTTTATCGATGAGGGATCAGTTTGGTGGGCTGGTACCCATGTTTTAGATGTTTCAGGGAAGATATATGAAAGGTTCAAAGATTGTCTTAGAGAAGAATAATAATTATTCACTTCTATCTCTTACTATATCTAATGGGTTTTTCCAAATTTGGGAGACATGTCTACTATCACATTCTTGGGAAGTGGAGCCATTGTGGATATTTACAATTGTGATCACATGGAGTTATGATCCTAGAAAACTCTTTTTGGGTCATCTAGTTTTTTAAAAAATATCCATGTCTAGATGGAAATTTTTTCAAATCACTATCTTCTTATGACTAGGAAAAAATTATGTATGCAACCTATTCAGAGGAATTATCTAACAAAACCTTTCTAGAATGGACCATTCATTTATGTATATATTTGAAGATGATGAATTCCTATATATATTATGACCCAACCTTATATAGAAGGGGACGTATACGGGATGAACAATGAGATTGACCTCATTGGGCTTCTTGGGATCCAGTTTTTTAAAAATTTTATTATCCATGGTTGTATGAAAATATCCTAGGAAATGTTAATGTTTCTAGTTCTATGATTTTTTCATACATTACTCAAATCCTAGGAAACCCTAATTTCAATGTGCTTCTGGCCGAGAGTGAGGTTGTGGTTGTCTCCTCTCGATTGAATAAGATGGGTTATTTGGTAATTTTATAGGATCTTTAATGAAAACTACTACTTCTTTTTGGGAAATAGGGTAAGATTCTACCATAGAGAGGCTTTCCCCATGTGTTGAAGGCATGCAACAAGATTTATCTCGAGTTTACTAAATGGAATCTTCAAAATGTTGGGCCATTTCTACAAAGTCAAAGAACGCACATGGACATTTCCTTTGGATCTGCAACTCATCCAGAATATTTTCAACATAGAGTTAAATAAATTTATCCTACTAGAGAGGGATTCTGAGTTAATATCATGAACTCTTCCATCTGTCTTAGAAGCCATACACCCTCTCATTTTCACATTTCCTATAGTTCATTAGGTAAATAATTGTTTTTACTCTACAGGGAACTAAACCTGTAATGTAATTGATTGTGAAGGTTATACCATACTGTAGTGGATCATGTTGGAATGATATTGTATCAAACAACGGTTGTCCCTATCATAGTATATATAAAAAACCTTACCATAGTTTCCTACTACATATCTCAAGGGCCCATCATCAGACTGCATCAGGATAAGAAGTGACTGAGATGCTATTTTGGAAATCCCGCACGATCAAAGATAGGGAAAGTAGTATTTCCAAAATTTGGTTGATGAAAGTGTTAGATAGTGTACATGAACCAACTGTTTTTACTTTGATTACATAGATATTTATTATATTTTAATATTAAACATCTTATTACATATTTTTCATTGTTCTTCATGAATATGATGTAATAATTTCTTAGAGTATTTGTGGCATTAAAAAGTTCATGGAAATTCCCCACTATGATGAGAACATTGAAATGCTATAACAATACTCTTAAATATATTTCTATGTTTGGATGAAATACTATGATGGGACACATAGTATACAGACAATCAGGTGTGAGTACTCATAAGAAAATGAGACTTATTCTCATGAAGTTCTCCTTTGTTCAATCCCAAGATGGGAGATTATGAGAACAGAACTGCTAGTATGAATTCTTCATGTTTTGGTGTCATCAAATACTGCTATCCGCAGGCATGTGCAATGGTCCTTAGATATTAAATTTAGCATTAATACATGTCACAAATATCACAATATTATTTACTAATGAATAAATCCATGCTATATGTTGGATGTATGTTGGGTAAGTTTGGTGTGTCAAGAGTGGCATGTTATTAATGTATAAGTTGATGACGTATTTCTCCCTTTTATTTATGAAAGTTTATATCTTAGCCCATTGATTGAAATAGAACTATTGCGAAAAATTCTCTAGCCACATTGTAACGATGAGTTTATTTCAGGTAGTCAAAGAATGTCGTATCAAGAATAAAGGATGATGATAATATCATGAAACCTATTTGATGAGATATTGAGACAAAGGGATATATTACATAGTGAGCATTTGTATGTGGATGTCATTTTTTGTGACATTAAGTTCTTTGTCTTGGGTTCTTTGACCCATTGCTAGACAATACTTTTAGACACTAGGCAAACACACCTAATGCCAACCAGAAATAATCTTATAGGGTCATACACTATGTGATTTTGGTGGTATTAATTAAATTTTATTTGAATTAAATTAATGGAATAAATATTATTCTCAAGAATGTGGTATAATTTTATTCAAGTAAAAATGATCACATAAATTAAATAAATGATATTTATTTATTTTATTAAACATTTTATAAATATTTATTTATTAGTTTGTAACTAAAATATTTATTTAATATAATAAATGATATATTTATTTATTCCGGAGTTAAATAAATGGAAGTGGAGTTCGAGAGGACCAAGGCCGATCCAGTAGTAAAATAATTATTTGCAAGACTTTAAATAATTATTTAACTAGTTGGAAAACAGTTAAAATAATAATAATGCTTCTATTATTTTGTGAAGTATAATTTTATTTATAATTACATTTTGTACAAGTTGGAACACCATAAAAAATGATGTCGTATTATATTTAAGAGGATGAGTTTTATCTATTGTTATGAATGAATTTAATCGATGTTACACAAATAAATATTGTAACCAAAGTCCCATGCCGACAAATAGACAAGTACGTCTATTATGCCATGTACCGAAATTCATGCCCGGTGAATTATGAATTGGTGAGAAAAACAATTTATCTCTCAAATACTCTTCCCTCCCATCTCAAGAATGAGATAAAATCATCAAGACTGAAGAAAAGGTAATCAAGAACGACTGATGCAAGACACTCGCTTCACCGCACTAGCACCCAAAGAACGAGTGGTGCCGATCAAAGGTTATAAGAGAATGTGTAGATCATTGCTAGAGGATTTTAGGTTTGGATCATCACAAGTGCAATGCGACAGTCTAGAAGGATCATTCCTTATGATCAACATAATAAATGAGGAAATTACTAAAGATCCAAGTATTTTATTTCTTCAGAAATTGAATTTAGAAAAATTATAAACATGATGTTAATGATCCTCTCTAAAGGTTTCAGGGAACTTCCTTTTTATCTAAATAATTGATTCTGTTCTATGGAGGCTGACATTAATAATCTAATTGATCCCGGAATAATCATTGATCATGGTAAAAATTAAATTTGGGTGTCTTCCCAACCACGCTTCCACTGCACCTAGAACATTCATGTGGAATCAGAGTGGGTTCATCATAGTTTATAATTATTTAAATAATTCATTGATGATTTACGGTTTAATAATTTAGTTTTTTAATTCATGGTTAATCATTCTTGTAATCTGTATTTCTAGATCTTTTATTTTTTTTCATTTCTCATAGATTTAAAAGAAATAAATAATTGTTGGACTAAACTTTTACTGAGGAACTCATCCGGGGATGCCGAAGATTCATCCTTAGTGAAAAAATGTACACGTCATGTTTTCAGATTTAGATGTTGTGTTCTCTACTATACACATTGAGTAATCTCAAAAACACATTGTGTAGTCTTATTCAGTGCATCAGGAGTAATACCACAATCACTCAAGACATGTCCATTTATTACACATGGTTTAGTTAATTCTACACTGCATGTTGATTGGGACAGATAGGCACATGTGTACTAGAATACACACGGGGTGGCCCACTGCACATGACATGTATTTCCTTTGGGTCAGGGGCCAAACCATGTATCTCATACATGGCTAAACCGACCAGTAACCATGTAACATAGAGATAACATGGAATGTAGCACACAGTACACACCATGTACTTCAAAACATCTGATGTACATTTCACATTCAAAGTCCCTAGGCATGTACACTTGGAAAAATGGTGAAACAAGTATACGTAGTGTCGTCAGAACTACACACCGTGTACTTTACTAAAATAGATAGAATTAAAATTTTAATGTTTGTGTAATGTTATGAACTACATATCATGTATAAATCATACTACAGGTTGTTACTCTATGCATTGAAACATCTTGTATTCCATATTTCAAAAGACTAAAACAGTATGCGAATATAATACATGTTTGGTATATTTCAATGGGTATTCACCAGGTCACCTCCATGGTGCATTTATGTACAAGGATGAGAATCTAAAGGAAATTCAGAAAAGGATTAAGATAAAATTATTGATTTATTAAAGATAATTATTAATTGATTCGATTGTGATTTATCTTAATAATAATGATTAAATAATTGAATTCGAGTTTTCTTAAATGAACAACTCATTACATGTATGTGGGTGATCCTGATCTAGACCAAGACCATTGTATGTTATTGGTTTCATTTTAAATCATTTATTAAATTACATGTTGGTATGCGAGCCACATCTCCTAATTAACATGTAAGGCCCACATGCCCATGGTTTATTTTATGAAAACACCGTTTTACCCCTCACCTGCATGTCAGTTAAAAAACATATGTAATGGATGGATCTCCCATGCTTTTGGAGGTGGTCCAAGTTAGGAGCCTAGGAAAAACCAATCCAATGAGATACAAAGGTGGACAGGTAGAAAGTTGTAAACATGAAGGTGTTCCTCCAAGAGTTCAAGGTTAGTTTAAAACACTATAGATAAACAACCATTTGTAAATTCTCATGATCATGCCCTTTACATTATTTTTTTAGTTGTATGTTTATTCATTGTTGATGTGTAGTCACGATCACATAATTAATTAACTAAAAATCATGTAATATGGAACTAAAATAAACTAGGATTGTGTGTAAATATTATAAAGTCATGTATAATCACTTAAGTAAGTTCCACATAACATTAACAAGAATGTGATAAATATAATAAGGAAATTTATGCATAAGATAAAGTAGTCACTAAACAAAATATTAAATTATACTACACCTTCAAATACTTGATTAAGGGAAATACTAAATAAAACTATGTGTTTGAGCAACCCTTGTTGGGACACATACTTTTATACAGGAAGACCTTATGAAATTTTTTAGGTTTACTTAACCATATTTTATTAAGAGGAGTATCCCTTTCTAGACATGGTGTAATATTAGAGTAAAGTGTTGAGGAAATCCAAGTTAGGATTTCAGGATTTGGGAGTCCACTCAATGGATCAAGGAGCTGCAATCCCACAATTGCAAAAGACATGCCTATATAAAATACCATAAAATATCTTGAACAAACCTTTTTGGGGTTATGTGAAGGGGAATATGGATCCTTGCCACTAGAATTTCCTGGAAACTGGACCTTCAGAGTTCAATGGTGAGGGGCATTGGGACTTGTTAAAATACTGGGGCACATAATTAATTTATTATTTCTCATAAAATTCAATCGATAAAGTACTAACCATATACTCTTTTAATTTTAGAATAAAATGAAAATCTCAGCAAAAAAATTATCCCTATGATCAATTATGGATAAAGACAACATCCTCACTTGTAGAAACTTCTAGGAATGGTTTAGAAGACTTCGGGTTATTTAGTGCCATGAACAAAATTCTTACATGGTAGTGTCAGCATTACCCGATCCTCCATCCCAAAAGGTGAGTGATGAAGAGTAATTGGTCTATGAGAAACATATGAATGATGTGGTAAAAATTCAATGTTTGATTCTATCATCAATGTCTATTGATCTCATGACATCTCATGAAAACTTGGATACCTATATCATGCTTGAGCACCTCTGTGACCTTTACTAGGAGAGAGAAAGATAAGAACAGTTTGAGATCTCCAAGGAACACTTTCAGAGTAATCTTAGAGAGGGTTCCCTAGATGGGCCTCACGTAGTTAAGATAATTGGATACATTGATCACCTGAGGGTTCTAGGGTTTAAACTTCCCAATGAATTGGGTACCGATCTCATTCTTACTTCACTCCCTCAGAACTTTTCTGGCTTTGTTGTTAATTCTAATATGAATAACATTCAAAAGTATCAATCTGATATTATTATCCTCATCCTCCAAGTGGACAAAGATATGAAGTGAGAAAATCCTTATGTCCTTATTGTGAGTAACAGGAAAGGGAAGGCGAAGAGAATTAAGGCCAAAGATTCTACATAGCCATCCAAGAAAATGAATATCAAAGGGGAGGAAAGGGAACATGAAGATGTTTGTTTCAAATGTGGAATGAAGTGCCACATGAAGAAGAAATTCACCTAGACTAGGAAGCAAGGGGGAAGCTTTAGGTGCATTGTTTATCAAATGAAATCTATTTCTCTCTACAAATTGGGTATTATATATAGCTTGTGGTGGTCACATATGTATCCAAATACAGGAACCAAGTATATTTGAGAAGTTTTATTGATGGTACGTAGATATAAGAGCAACTGATGGAGCCATACTTGGTGTTGTAGCCATTGGGGAATACCACCGCACATTTCCAATTGGGATGATCTAGGTGTTAAAGGGTTGTTATTACATGTCATCTGTTACTAAAAATATTATTTCTTCATATATATTAGATATATATGGATTTTGTTCATGTTTGGAAATTAATGTTTCTTCATTTACAATGAAAACATTGGTTTTGGTATGGACCATTTATACTATAGTCATTACATGCTGGATAACCCAAATCAGTTAATGACAATCGATAACAAAGATAATTCACTTTAATCGTACCACACCCAACCATGGAATCACCGGCTAGGTCATGTAAACAAAGAAGTTTTTGACAAAGTTACATAAAGATGGATATTTAGATTCTTTCAAACTAAAACCAATTGACGTATGTCATGCATGATTACAAGGAAAAATGTCTAAATCCCCATTTAGTGGGAAAGGTGAAACGACCAAAGAGCTTCTTGAATTGGTTTATACCGATGTGTGTGTACCATTTATCATTGAATAAAGTGGTGTGTACTCATACTTCATAACTTGTACTAATGATTTTAGTAGATATTGATATATCTACTTAATGAGGTATAAGTCAGATTCATTTGATAAGTTCAAAGAATACAAGAATGAAGTTGAGAACCATCTTGGTAAGAAGATTAAGAAACTCCACTTAGATCGAGATGGAGAATATCTTAATCAGTACTTAATTGATTACTTATGATATTTTGGGATCCTATCCCAACTCACTCCTCCTTAAACACTCCAGGGTAATGGTGTGAGTAGAAGAAGAAACTGCACCTTGTTGGACATGGTGAGATCAATGATCAGTCATGCAAGTCTTCCATTATCCTTTTGGGGATTTGTGTTACAAAAAGAACTTCACATACTAAACCAAGTAACAACTAAATTGATAAATGATATTCTATTTGGATTTTTTAGTGGAAGGAAATCCATGTTATTGAATTTACATGTGTGGGTAATTGAAGTGTTTTTAAGGCCTCTTTAGTTAACAAACTTACAACCTGAAGCACAATCTGTAAATTTATAGGATAACCTAAGGATACAAGGTCATATTACCTATACAAACCCTTAGATGAATGTTTATAGTGGAAAGACATTCCATATTACTTGATAAGGAGCACATCTCCAAAATATATAGTGGGAGTGAGATATACTTTGATTAATTCAAGGCTCAAGGTACACAAGAGTTGGTACAAGAACATATTACACAAAGCCTCATGGAAGAACGAACTATTCTAGATACACAATAACTATGTAGAAGTATACGAGAGGTTAGAGAACTAGAATGGTATGGTTTTCTAGTTATCGAGAATGGTGACTCATTATTAGTTGACAATAAAGTCCCTCTAACCTACAAGGAAGCAGTAAGTTTCACAGACCTTTCCAAGTAGAAACCAACCATGAATTTTGAAATGGATTCCACATACCAAAAACCATTATGGATTTTGGTAGATCGTCTAGTTGATGTAAATCCAGTTGGTTTCAAATGGTTATTCAAAAAGAAACTGAACATGGAGGGACAAGTCAGTACCTATAAGAAATGACTGGTTGCAAAAGGGTTCAAACAGCATCAAGGCATTGACTATGATGAATCTTTTTCACCAGTTTCAATACTAAAATCCATCATAATTATACTTTCCATTATGTGTTACCATGACTATGAGATTTGGAAAATGTATTTCTAAACAACCTTCCTTAACAGTAACCTTTTGGAAGATGTATACATGACACAACCTCAAGGGTTTATGAATCCAAAGGATACACATATTGTGTGAATGTTACAGAATTCCATTTATGGATTAAAGAAATCATCTAGGTGATGGAAAATTTGTTTTGATGTAGCCATAACAAAATTTAGTTTTATTAAGAATTAACGTGATCCTTGTGTCTACAAACGGTTTAGTGGGGGTGTGGTCTTTTTCTTCATAATGTATGTTGATGACATATTACTTATTGGAAATAAGATACTTGTCTTATAGTCAGTTAAGGAATGGATTAATCAATGATTCTCCATGAAGGACATGGGAGGGGAAGAATATATTCTTGGGATCAAGATTCGTTGTGATATATCCAAGTGATTGATGGGAATAAGTCAATGTACAAACATTGACAAGATAAGGAAGAGATTTAGTATGAAACAATCCAAGAGGGGATTGTTTCCAGCATCACATGGCATTCATCTTTGTAAGAAAATGTGTCCTAATATTAATGAGGGAAGATATATAATGAAAAGGACTCCATATAGATAAGCGATTGGTCCAGTCAAATATTACAAGCTATGTACTAGGCTTGATATTCCTTATGCATTGAGTACAGTTAAATGATATCCTTATAACCTAAGTGACCACCATTCAATGGTAGTCAAGCCTATACTAAATTATTTTAGGTTTACTAAGGATATGTTTCTAGTTTATGGAGGAGATGATGAACTAGTCGTTAGAGGATATATAGATGCTAGTTTCCAGACTGATCAAGATGAAATGAAGTAACAAAATGGATACATATTCACTTTGAATGGAGGTATTGTGATCTGGAAGAGCTCAAAGATGAGTGTGGTCAGAGATGCTATATTGGAGTCTGAGTATATCACAACTTCTGAGGAACAAAAAGAAGTATTTTGGATGCAAATCCTAATCCATGAGATGGATGTGGTACCTAGAAGTAAAGATCCCATCACACTCTATTGTGATTATACTACAGTAGTGGATCTTGCAAAAGATCCAAGGTCACATCATCAAACAAAGAAAATACATTGGAAGTATCATCTCTTGAAATATTTTTCTCAATGAGGTAAAGATGTAGTGATCATTATTTATATGGAAGACAACGTGGAAGAATCATTGACTAAATCCTTGACTTAGCAAAAACATATTCATCATGTGAGGTCTAGTTTATTGGAAGTTGTATGACGTTGGATCTAGTCCAAGTGGGAGTTTGTTATAGTTGGTGTTCAATAACCAAATGTTTGTACATTGATTACATCTATATTTATTTTATTTAAATATTAAACATCTTATTATGTATTGTTCATTTTTCATCATGACTATGATTTAATGATGTCCTAGAGTATTTTTTGCATTGATAAGTTCATGGAAATTCCCCACTATGATGAGAACCTTGAAATGAATTAACAATATTCTTAAATATAGTTCTGTGATTGGACGACATACTATGATGGGACACATGGTATAAAAACTGTCAGTTACGAATACTCGTATTCAGATAAAAATTTCACTCATGAAGTTCTCACTTGGAAACCTTCAATACGGTAGATTATGAGAACCGAACCTCCATTATGAATTCTACATGTTTTGGTGTCATTAAATATTCCTATCTGCAAGTATGGGTAATAGTCCTTATACGTTAATATTATAATTAATACATGTCATGACTTGTGAACCTTGAGTTACTAGCAAATATTACCAAGCCATATGTTGGTGGGAAGTAGGGTATGTTGGGTGGGTAATGATTGGTATGTTATTAATGGATAAGTCAAGGAGGGATTTATCCCTTCCATTTATGGTAGTTGATATCTCGGCCTTTTGATGGAATATAATCATTGTAATAAATTCCATGGACATACTGTAATAATGAGTTTATTTCAGGTAGTCAAAGAGTGACATATCAAGCATAAAGGTTGATGACACTATCATGAAACTGTCCTGATGAGATATTGAGACAATGAGATTATAGTACAAAATGGGAATTCATGTGTGGATGTCATTTTTGTCACTTTATGTTCATTATCTTGGGTTCCATGACCCTTTTCTAGACAATACTCTTGGACATTAGGCATTCCCTCCTAATGAGAATGAGAATGAATCTTAGAGGGTCACCCAGTAAGTATTTTTGGTGGTCTCGATTGAATTCTATATGCATTTAATAAATGGAATAAATATTATTTTCAATAATGTTGAATAATTTCATTATAGTTAAAATGATTACATAAATTCAATAAATTATATTTATTTATTTTGTTGACCATTTAATGAATATTTAGCTTTTAGTTTGTAAATAAAATATTTATTTAAGATAATAAATAAATTAATTAAATATTCAGGTTTTCAATAAATTAATGTCGAGTTCATGCGGACCAAATCTACTCTAGTAGTAAAATAATTAATTGAAAGATGGTAAATAACTATTTGACTAGTTTTTATAAGTTAAAATAAGAAAAACACTGATATTATTTCATGACGTGGAATTTTATTTATGATACCATCTTGCGCAAGTTAGTACACTATAAATAATGATGCGGTATTATTTTTATGAGCATGGTTTTTCCATAAGGTTATGAATTTATTTAATTGTTTTTACATAATTAAATATTTTAACAGAATCCCCATGTCGAGAAAGAGACATGTACGTCTATTTTACTAAGTACCAAAATGCACGCCCAGTGTACTGATAATTGGTGTGCTAAACAATTTACCTCTCTAATCCTCTTCCCTCCCCTCTCAAGAAGGATAGACGTTATTAAAGACTGAGGCGTATGAGATCAAGAATGGATAATTCAAGACACTCGCTTTAACACGCTAGCACCTGGAGAGTGAGTGGTGTCGATTAGAGGCTATCAGAGCATGTGTGGATCACCGCTAGTGGGATTTTAGTTTGGATCCTCACCAACACAACGAGACAAAATAGAAGGTACATTCTGGATGATCAACATCATCAAAAATGAAATTACCAATGATCCATGTATTTTATTTCTTCAGAAACTAAATTTAATGTAATTATATACATGACGTGCAAAGATCCTCTCTAAATGTTTTGGGACTCTTCATTCATTATCAAAATCATTGATTCTATTCTGTAGAGACTGAAATTAATCATCATAAAGCTCCCAGAATAATCATTGATCATGGTAAAAATCCAAGTCAGGTGTTGGCTCAACCTCACTTCTGCAACTTTTGGAACCTTTAGACAGGTAACGCCTCTATATTCATGATATGTATTCTTCTCTGGCTGCACATTTGTGAATTTACCTTCGATATTTTCCACTCGAATATCTAGGGACTTGATGGTGTTGAATAGTTATAGAGGTACTACTTTTTGAACACCATCTCATTTATTGGGAGAATACCAGGCCAAATGTTGTGTGCCTATTTTCATCTCCCACTAATTTTAAATTTTTGAAAAGACATAATGATTAACCTAGGTTGGGGGAGGATATCACATTAATGGAGGGATGTCATGGTCATTTTCAACTTCCTCATTTATGTAGAATTTCTGTCTAGATCTAGATCCCGTATGATTCTTATATGCCATTCATGCTGGAAGATTAGATCTAGGAGGAATATTATTCATCTCATCCTAGAGATGATTCCCAACTGGAATATATTCCCCTAAGGATATCCTAATTGTGTTGTCTAAGATTTTTTATCTCATTCATGTATTTTGAAAATTTTTCGTCAGTGGAAGGAACATTGACTCTTCTTGGCGGTGATTGGAATTTATCCGCACCTTTCCCTTTATCTTTGATAGTCTTCCACAAGAGTTGTGGTATCTCAATATTTGTATGTTCTATATTTTAGATCTATATTTGGTTCTTGGTGCGTGTGTCCTCATTTGGTGCAACCAAATCACCCTCCTCTCAATGGATGTTTTCCAGGTTCTGGACTCCTGCATCTGCATCATGACCCACATTGTTTCTTGTGTTGATGGTGAAGAAATTCATGGGGGTGTATCAAGAAATGGATTTTATCCCACTAAATTAAATGTAACAGAAATATTTTTCACTTCTTGTATTTTGGTATTCATCAAACTCTTTTCCATTTTGGGTTGCTTTGTCTTGCAACCCCAGTAGTGTCTGATTACCTTTTTCATATCCTCATCATGTATTGTCTTGTGAGTATTGAAATAGAGGGATTTTTCAGTCATGATTTATAAATGGTCCTTGAAAAAAAGTTGTTTGTCTTACGATGGGAGGAACAGATGGGATTCTAATCGTCAATTTTTACCTCCCATCATGGAGAAAACATGTTCTCTCTATGGTGATGATGATGATGAAATTTCCCTCATCCCAATGTGATTGGATTATCCAAGGACTTAATTGGTATTTATTGATACCATTAATGATGATATGATACTGCTAGGAAATAATTTGGTGATTCATGATATGGGAATTAGGATATAAATTCCTAATCATTGTGGTATAGGATTAATATGGATTCAACATTGATTCCCCAAGGACCCTCAATGGGGATGATGAACCTAGTGATGGTGATTGAGACATAACTGCCCTCATCCTAATGTGATGAGATTTGTTTACAGCTAATTCTCACATGTCATGAATTTTCTCATGAATTGAGGATCTGAGAGATGGATGTGGTGGTAGATACTCCTCCAGCCTAGTGATCCAAGTTTGATCCTATATGTTTGTTATGGCAGCTGCTACTACGTCAAGTTTGGTGTCGTGTATTTTTCCTCATGCAGGATCTTAGTGACATAGAATCCCATGACTGGAGTCAGTTTCTATAGGATTCCATCTATTTGACTGAATCATCGGGTTCCATGTCTGAAATGAATTATATTTTCTTTGAGGGGATCATTTTAAAGAACTTTTTGTTAACCTCTTCTTCTATTTATAATGTGTTTACATAGTTGAAGAAGGATTATTTCATTGTAATGACCAACTGTCCTGAGTATTACCTTGTCCACAGATGTTGTTGGAGGATATGAAATTATAGGACATTTTATATAAGGGGTTTTTTATTCTAGGGGCACTATGATGTTTAACTCTCCATACAATCCCCATCATCAAATATAGATACATGATGGGGATTTGGCTATAAATATTTTAAGATCTATTATGTAATTGTGACAAGAAAGTTACAAATTTACACTCTATTTTTTCAGTATTGGATCTTAGCCCATGGAGTGTATCTTGATGGTGTAAAGTTGACCCTCATATCCTAGATTATTAAGGTGTCTATTATTCAGTCTTTGATGATTTTCCCATCTATTTTATAGAAGATAAGGCATGCAATCCTTCTCAAGCCCATCTAGGATCTCATAATCTGACGTGGAAAGTGGCCAAAACATGGTGGGGAAGTTGTTTCTGGATACCTCTCTCCATATTTCAATGTTAGCTTCCTCATTATCTCAATTTCATACATCTATCTTGTTATAGTATTGAAGAAGCTTCATAGGAAAAATGATGACCACAGGGGAGTGTTGTTGGATATTTATGGGGGAACTATATACTTTCGAAAAAATGTTTTAATCACATATATATATTATGGTGTCACAAATTTTTAACATCTCTCTATATAGAGATTTCTTAAACAGGGCAGTATTTCATTATCAAAGGAAAATATCACCATGGGGAGGTTGACCATAGAATATATCAGATATAGATTACATGTGTTCTATCTTCACACTTCCACAAGGAGGAATATTGTGGTAATTATCATAATCATCTTCACTTGAAGAGTTAATGGACCATTGGGGTGTTTAGAATGTGTATTGAATAACCTCAATAGAACTCAAATTGACTATAATAGGTATATTAGCCTTTTTCGGCATCATGGAAAAAATATTCCGACCTACCTCTGAAATTTTGCATAGATATGAGAATGTTGTATAATAGTTTATAGACCTTGTTTATAATTATAATATGTTATATGAGTATGATCCCAAAATTATAATATACTCTAATAATCTAACCCATTATTAACATGAATATGATCCCATCCTCTGTCATGATCCATTTTCACATTATGATCCTAGGTAATAATAGGAGTAAGAGATCGATTGCGAGCCTTTAGAATATGTCGGTCGACTTTTTTATTATGGATATGAGCCTTACCTAAATAATTTTTCACTCTCACATGGTGAGCCCTAATTTGAACTTGTATATGAGCTCAATAAAAATATGCATTCCACACAAAAATATTCTGATTGACCTCCGGAATAGGAGAAGGAATATGATCCTCCTCATGTATCGCCTGCAAAGGATGTTGGTACTATCATTCATCGATGGAAGTAGGAATATACACCTCGATTCAGTGATCTTCTAGAATATTCCCAGAAGATTAACTTAAAGGAATATTAGCATATCCTTAGGAATTTTTCATTATCACATGGTGATAAATTGACAAAACAAGGTTATTATCCCAATCCTAGGCCTTTAGAGTATTCAACTAGTATTCATGGATATGAATATAATCTTTTCATGAGGCATGTTACCCTCTCACTTAGGGATCCGTTGTCAGAATAGGGATATAATCTCAATTATGGGTCATTGGAATATGCCACTTCACTTTTTTGATAGGCATGTTCTCCTATCCCAATGAAAGTGAATCTCTCACTTCCTGAGCCTTGATTGGAATGATAATGTGATCCTGATCTAATGAATCATCCTATACTATAATATTCCAATAATATCCCTAAACGGGATCCAGAATGTGCACTTACTCTGGAGAAACAACTTATTCTTAATTATAAAAATGTTGAGCTACCCCGGATGTAGGGATATAAAGATTCACCTATCCCTTTTTTGTACCAATGCTGGAATATAGTAATAGATTTATTCAGTTGTTTAAAATATTTAATATCATTTTATCAAAGTATGAATAGGGATATATTCCTACACATTTTCCATCTCGACTATATACTAGAAGATATCATCAATTAAATTAGGGATATGTGCCCACTTATGTCCTCCTTGTGCCACGTGAATAAGATGATGAGCTTCATTCATAGGGGAAGAGATATGAACCCCCATATTCTAAGTGAATGAATATTCCCAAATACTTTTTGATTGAGAAATAATATTAGCCTTCTTACTAGATACTTCCAGAACATGATGGCGTTCTTTTTTTGCGTAAGTGGTTATATGACCCAAGTATAGGTTTTCTAGATCCTTTTCCCCTGACGTGTCTTCCTCATTTCTTGTGCATGGGTTTCATTAGTGGTAGTGTGTAGGGTGGTATCTTCTACCAACAACTGATGGGTACATTAGGGATGGTTCTAGTGATTAAAGTTGATATGACCCACACTCAATGGCCTATAAACCATAAGGGATCCATAATTGGATCCTTAATCCACCTTCATTAGATACCAAAGGTGGTGATTTTCATGATATGGGGATAAACATATGAATTGGTTGGATGTGTTAATAAGGAAAAATTACATCACTAAATATTTCGTTGGATGATGAAAAATCATCAGTTTCATTATTTGAAGTCTCTTATAGGAATCCTTGATGGTCTGGATCATACCATGTATATTGTTTTCCCATACCATTGCATTCACCACACACCACTGAAGATGTCAGGTGGGTGAGGTCATTATGAGGTCCACATGGGTTGCAATAGAAGCTGATTTTCCAAAATGGTCTATTGATGAATATATTATCACAAATCAAGGGTTTTTTATGATATTAGTATCTACAATCATGTAGACAATAAGAAACAAGGTCCCCTATTAGTGTACTATTTTTGGCATGATATGTGCTCAATAAGATATGTATGGGTTATACAATTTTCCTTTTATTCCCAATTCATCCATTCTACTTGTGTGGACCTGTTATAGTGAGGATGTACATATTTCATGAGAACCCTGGTTGTAGAGGATCAATCGAACGATCTATGTCATGGTCCACTAATCATATTTCTATATGATTGTTTCACATCTGGTTCACCATTTATTTCATAGGAAATGAATATAAAATAGATCATTGGATTATATATTAATTAATTTTTTATTTAGGATATTCACATCTATTTCACCATTTTTTTATAGATTATGGAAAACAATATCCCAACATGTGGTCAATCGATCATTGAATTATTTTAGATATTCACATTAGGTTCACCTTTTTTGTTTCTCGGGAAAGAAGTGGATGAATGTTTTCATGTAGATTGATTATGAGGTTGGGGGGGTTCAATGTTATGCACAATAATTTTGTCCAAGGTAACCATTTGTTAATATTTTATAAAAACTCCAAATGAATCCCACATTTATTACTTTGTATGGACCTTGTTTCTAAAGGCAAAAAGTTAGTTGGAGTTTTAGACCCAATAAATATTAGGAAATAAAATTTGTTAAAATGATGGGAGGTCGGGCACATCACTCCCTTTTTTGGGGGGAATTTGTACCTACATGAGGACTCTATTAATGATTTATAATGTGTTTTAGAATCCATTCATGATCCTAATTTGGGACTAGCTACCCTAAGAAATGATCAGATGTTAGGGATTTTTTTTGAAAATAAAGGGGGTCTTGTATGTGATTTATTCCGTATTTATTTTAGGTTATTCATCCATTTCCCTTTGGTGGGTATATTCTAATATGTTGAAGTCGTATAACCTGGATCAAGGAAGTTCATTTTTATCCTGGGAGGTAGTTATTATTTTGAGGATAGGATAGAGCCATTATGAGGCATCCTACGTATCATAATTCAGAAAAGGAATCAAAACACACATAATTCATTAAAATTGTTCAGTTCAACATCATATGGAAATGATATATATGAAGGACCTTAGGAACCATGAATTGATATCGAACCTTGAGGAGGCATAATATATATCCTAGTTATGGATGGAATTAGAGTTATCATAGTTCATTCACTCCCCTTTGACATTACCCAAGGTAGATACCCATGAATGTTGGTTAATTATATCATACCACTAATTGAGGATTACACACTAAAGTTTCCTGAGATATTGGAGATTTGTGATGCCAATGAGGTGGTAATTGTGACTTAGTATAACCATGTGATTTATGATAAATGTGAGAGACAAGGGATACTAAGTTATCAGACTTATTTCGTATTGATATCTAGATTACATGATAGGACATCCCAAAAAATGATGAATATAGGGCTTGGGACTTTGGAAGGAGTCGTACATTTCTTGGATACAGTAGGAATCAGAGTCATCATAGTTCATTGGGTTGGAACTTACAAACTAAGGCTTCCGTTAATACAGTACATATCATATCATTCCACTGATCGTGGTTTACAGACTGAGGTTTCCCTTATCTTGATATATTCTTATGATAGGGATGTTGCAACTCCCAAATCCAACATGAGCTTCTCTTGGAATGAGAAACAAGGGATAGAAAATAATTGTTCTCACATCTTATGGGTGTGATAATATGCACTGGTACAACCCTTTGGTGGTTTTATATAGATATAAAGCCTTAGTAAGGTGTCCTACATATCCTAGTTGTGGTATGAATTCGATTTCTCATAGTTTGATAAGTTTGGGATTACAACTTAATCAAAACATTAGAGGTTTGATATGGAGATCAGACCATAGAATGGCATCCCATGAATTTTGGTTATGTTAGGAATAATATTTATTGACGATTTTTTATGTTGGGGATTACATAGTGAGGCTACCCTTATATATATATATATATATTGGATAAGGTTATCGTGTCATGGGACATAATCTTGGCCTGGGTTTCCAATTGACTGACATGCGTTAATGGTCTTCCTAACATTCCTTGATTTTATTCTTGACATGTTGGAGAATATATTCCAAGAATTTCCAAAGACAATCGCACTACCCATTTTAATTTTCCAAGGGACAACTCATAATCTGGATAGCATGTCTAGAGGCCATTTTATAACCAAGCCTGACTTGTCCAAAAGATATCACAAGACCTGGCTCACTGATCTAGTAGGCCATATCATGATCTTAACTAACATTCTTGGAGAGTTCCACATGATACAGTTAACATTCTCTGGTGTCATCGTGAAAGCTGAGTAACACACATAGATAGTGTCGTGGGAGTTAGTTTGATATTTCTAGAGGGTGTTGCATGTCCTGACCGACTTTAATGGGTTTCATAACCAATGTTGGATGACATGTGCAGTGGTCATCACAAGATCTATATGGATCATTCATTGGATGTCCCATGATCCAGTTGACAAGTCCATAAGTTCTCGCGGGATCTGGTTTGTTGGTCCAGAGGAAATAGAGGGATTCAATTGACATGTGAGGAGGACATCGCTGGATCTAGATAACTGGTTCGGATAACATCATAAAATCTAGTTTACATGTCCTGATGCCATCTGAAGACTTAGTCTACTTACACTGGTTCCACCCTATGATTTGGATGACATGTCTAGAGGTTATCAAGTGGTTTCAATGGAATGTCCATAGTGTTTCACAATACTTGGGTGGCATATCTATATGTTTCCATATGAGTCTCTTTGACACCTCCATGTCACATCGCATGATACAAAAAGTATACCAAATGAATATCACATGATCTTGGAAAATTTCATATTCCTATCTAATGACATAGGTGGTTCATGTGAAGTGCATCATTATCTGTGTATATTTTCATTGAAATGCCTCCTATATTATTAGTATTTTTTCTAGATTTTTAATTCATATTCCTTAAATTTTTTAGTGTTAACATGTTTAAGTGTCACATGACTGATCAAGTAAGGGGGATTTACATCGAGTGACATAAATAATATCTTTCGCGTGATCTATGAGTGATAATGAGAAGTACCTATGTAGGCCACATGATATACAAAGGTGGTACCTCAGATTTTACCTATCAAAAAACCTTTCTGATTATGAGATAAGATACTCCAAGAAATCTTCTTTAATTCCTATGCGTACTAGTGCATGGATTTAAGGATGACTTTTTTATTCTAGGGTGTGGGATTCACATCACTCACCACCCTGAATATTTTCCTCATTAGTGGCACATTTCAATCAAATCCCGGATGCAATCAATGGATTGATTTAATGTTATTTGTTTTTTGAAATCCAATTGTAGCTCATTATAGGGGATTCACACGATTTTAGAAACCATAACACCATCCTAGAAATGCTCCATTTATTCAATTATATCTAATTAATGAGGTATTCTAGAATTATGTGGACATACCTAAATACATCTATATTTTCAGGATGATATGTCCAATGGACTTTGTGTGATCAAGGAACATATTTAAGGGACTTCACGTGATCCAAAGATAATTTATAGTAACATTAACGAGGTAAGGATGGATTTCCAGGGGTTTTAGTGAGATAATTTCATAATGATGAAGGGATTTTTGGGGTATTTTAGAGTTCATGAGTGTGTCACATAAATTTTATAACCAAACAATCCTCCCACCTTCTTTAATTTATTTCATTATTTAAAATTTTATAGTATCAAAGATCTTGTGTTCTTGCATGAGTGTTGTTGAGGAAAATTAGTCCCCCTAGAAGTGATGTATCATGTAAACAACAAAGGTGCATGTGTTGATGTGTGATAATTTCATTGAAAAATCATTCTATTTTCCTTATAGAGTTGAATGAAGGGAACATGATTACTTATACATTATTGAATCCCTTCATGTGGTGAAGGTGTAATGCTAGTTGGTGGACATGTCACTAGGGGGTTGTGGTTTATCAATAATCGTATGGGGAATGCAAAATATTGTTTACTAATTATAGAGGCTCCCAAATTTTCCTATTTTGATTTCCTTATTTATTTTACAGGGTCTTGGGGTCATTTTATTTTTCTTGAGTGTTTTTAGGACAATCATTCCCCCCATCGATAGTGTGTCACGTGACCAAAAAAGGTATTACGACGATGCATGATCATTGTCTTGGAAAAACCATTATAACTGATTTTAGATAAGAAAATGTAGGCGAGATACAACCATTACATGTATAAATACCTTCACATGGTAGGGGTGACATTCCAATGATTTTTGGAATGACTAGGAAAACCTATCACCGGGGCATTCATGGTGCTCACAAGCTTTATGGGTGCATCACATGTGTTTTATGATTAAAAGAGTCTCCCTCCATTTGGATATTTTTCTATATATTTTTCAAGTATTTTTGGATGTGTTTTCTGGTTTCTACCCCAAGATAAATCATGTGACCTAGGTGGATCTCATCCGGTAGCCACAGTGTTATCACAAAATATCTTGGATTCCTTCACAAGAGGAGAAGGACTTTTAAAAGGGGCTTTGCGGGATCTGTTGCAGGTCATGCACTATGCACAGTTCCTTTGTGTGGCCTCATGATGATCTTGTGATAAAGTGTATATTAGTATCTTATGTGATTAGTGAGTTCTTTCAACCTTTTCTTCCTTTGTTTTGTGGGGGAAAATAGTATCCATATGCAGGTATTTCATCCTTTATGGATTTTCCAATGCTCATTTGATGGGTGTCAACACTATCATATTGAAAGGAAGAAAAGAAAATTATATATATATATATATATATTATCATTATAGTATCATTTATATTTCATATATTTTGGAAATTTGAATGAAAACGTCCTCAATACATTCTATATAAAGCATGAATGAATCACATCGCTTCACTAGGTGGTAGTCTATCATACATACGAATGGCATTATCGTATTCCCACACAATGGAATGAATGAAGGTATGTGATATATAATACTTCCAGAAGAAAACAATATATCATATATATATATATAATAATCATATATAAATATTATTTTCATCATTATTTACAACCATGAGATGTGGTAATTGAAAAACAAATGACATCGGTTCGCATGGTGGTAGTCTACTACACACACGAAAGATGATTTCATAACCCATTTTACAGAAGTGTTTATGTCTTTTGGTCATACCAATATCATAAAAAATATCATAATATATAGAAAACCCATAATTGTATTTTAAAAATATACTATAATATATTAAGGGTCTTGAGAATGAAATTAAATAAAAAACGTTCAATGATGAATGGTACATTTTTTTTGGGTATCTTCTTTTGGATTAAAGTAATGGTATTCCTCGGTTGGATTTTTGCCAAAGGAAAGGCTTCTAGGATCATAGTATGTAATTGGAGAACTGATTTGGAAATGGATTTTCCGAACCAATTGGTTTTGAAGGTGTGAGGTGAATGGGTGAAATGTTGACCTTCTATAAGGGAGGTGAATGACATATTTGTAATTGTTTAGAAGGAGTGAATTATACCCACCATTTTTCATTTCAAATGGATATAATAATAACCCTATCCCAGGAATAGGAAGTAAAAATTATAAATATGTAAATAAAATGGGTTTCATAAATTTTTTGGGTCCTTTTTACACCTTATATTCTATTTTTATCCACGAAGTAATATTGTTTTTAGATTAATCGCTGTAATTAATTTTAATTGATCTAACTAACCAATTTGGTAAAAAATTAGGATTCCCTTATTTGAAATTATAAATCATTTTGATTCAAAATATGGGATATATTTCTATAAATTAAAATAAATTATGCACATGAAATTAATTTAAAATTAATCCCATAGATGTGTCGAGAAAAAGGGTTTTTAAGGAGAAATAGATCAAAAGTTTACAAAGATTTTACATTAAATTTCAATATGAAATTGAGTAAAATAACCTAAATATGATTACTGGATTTATAATTAAACTGTTTTTACTTTAAAAGAAATTCATAATAGATATTAAAATTATTAATTATTCAAATAAAAAAGTATTTTTCAATTAAAATTCAGTATTTTTCCTTAATCATTAAAGTGTGAAAATTATAGAAAATAAAAAAAAATCACCCTATGATAATTTTAATAACACCATTTAAAAATTATATTTATATTATCAAATTATTTTTATAAAAGAATCATGATTTATTTTTCAAATTAGGACACCATAAAAAAAGTGGACTAAATTGAATTTTTTAAAAACAAATACATATTTGAAATGTGAAATTGGATTTATTATTATATCTTGTCTAGAAAACATGTATGACTAATGTTAAACATTTTATTGAATACATACTATATAAAATTCATTAACATAATTAAAAACATGTGATTTGGTAACATTATTTATATAAATCTCCCTTGTGTGATTAAAATATTTTTTTTGCGAATAAATATTTCCCTTTGTTGTAAAATTGGAATCATTTTAATTTATAATTAATTATTCAATGGATAATTACATAAAAATGTGTAAAAAATATTTTCCAAATTCATTTAACCCTATTCATACCAACCATTATAATGGAATTTTGATAAATATAATATTAAATATTAATATTAATAGTATATAGTAGTTTTTTAAAACTCAAACTTTCCTGTAATAAAAGCTATAAATGGAACTCAGTATTGTGTGTACCAAAAGTTGAACTTAGTGTCACATTTTGTAAAATCTAATCTTAGTTATTCATGTAGTGAAAGGATAACATGGCCACATGTATAATTAAATATTAACATTTTATAGATTGAATCAAAATCCTTCAATGTATTTTAATTTATTTCTTAAAAATAATTCAGTAAAACTTGGGTTGTTAAACAATAGGGGACAAAGAAGGTATTTAAAACTAAAATGAAATAAATATCTGAGAGGTTATAAATAAAACATAAAAATTAGATAAATTTGGGTTGAATCTTATATAAATCTACCCTTTTACATGTTCCACAACTACCACACAATGTGTCAGCTCCTCCCGAACATCATGGTGGCACCTCCCTTCTCCCCCAAATATATCCTTTTTATCTATCAGTTTAGGAAAGGAGAGCCCCAGGGGGGTTCATAAGAATTCAGGGGAGGATAAGTTGGATAAAAGGTAAAAGGAATAAAATTAATGGTGAAAAAAATAATATAAAAAAATAAAATGGGGATCTAGCCTATCCATAACGCCCTACTTGAGTTTATGCCTCGACTAAGAATAACCCCACATTCCAGAATCAATCATAAAGATAGATTTTCAGTTTGGTGATCCAGTAAAATTATAAGGATAAATGAATTCATGTGACACCACAGAACATTAAAATATTTTTCTTTTTGAATAAATATTATTTATTTTTTTAGCGCGCCTTTTATAAAAATTTAAGGATATGTTACACAAAACACAGAATTAACTTGTGTTACACGCAAGACCGGGTTTTACCATATTTTAATGGAAAATATATTGACCCTCACATTACATACATTTTTATTACATCAGAATTGAAGCACACTTATTACAACATATAACAAAACCATGAAAGGACCGTATAGGTATACTGTCTTTAGAAACTGGGAAACATAAACAACTGTTTCATAAAGCATCTGCTTTGCCTCCCATTTATTTAATCATATCTAGAGTCCCTTTTTGGAATATCCTACTTAATAACCTTCTTCCTGACCTGGGGAAATAAAATATACAAAAGGGTGAGATCAAATTCTCAGCAAGGGTAAACAAAAGAAATATCAATAAGAACATAACTTTTGGAAATCTTAACCTGCAAAAGAGATCATAATATCATAACATGGGATAAATCATAGAAGTGAAATGTAATCCCAATAATAATAACTTAAAACATGACACTTTGTGGCATACACACATAATCATAGAGAATCATTTCTTATTAGTCAAGACTCATTGCCAAGACTATCTTAGTGGACAAAGTCCCTTTCTGAACCGAGTTCACTCCTCGTTTCAGTCTTGTTTCACTGAACTAGTATAACCTACCATTCCATCCATGTCTATCTCATGAGATATAAAATCTTTACCCAATGCATTGGCGGGAGATATAGGTCCCACCCATCTCATAATGATACCATTCTTATGTGTGCCACAAAATCATAAATCATACATCATTGCATAACCCATGTAGTAAAAATGAGATTCTTAAACAACATGACATCTTAAAAAAATTCATATAAGATAAATTAATTCATAAAAATAATTCCATCACAACATAATCAAATCAATGTAATGATAGGGATAGAAACAAAACCCTATATTATCTTAGATGGAAAATAATTTTGATAAAACACTTGAACTCCATTCTTGAGGAAAATATCCTTTCTACTTCAAAAACACTTTTCCTTTCTTAACATGTCATAAACTTCTAAACTAAAAGAAGTTGATTAAAAATACAATTGAAAAATTGTAAAGGAAGATTCTTGTAAGTAATGTTTTAAAAATCCATTCATGCCGTATAAGTTAAAAAAAAATTCTTCGTACTTTTGTCAGAAAAGTCAAAAAGTACCTCGTACGAAAAACGACAAAAGATTCCTTTCATATACTTTACTAAAAACTCACCGAAGGGTAAAATTGGATTTAAACAATTTTAGGTGGATGGAAATAATATTACATATTGAGGAAACATGGATGTGGATGATAAAATACACCCCAGTAAATACAAATGTATAAACAATCTCGGATAGAAATGAGATTGTGATATTTCCCTTACCTTAGGTCCGATATGCTTTGTATGTGTCCGAACCTCCTGTATAATGATTTAAATGATGTTATTGACTTAATAAAGAATCATACCTATTTTGATGATATCATATATGGTCATAGTCTTATCTTCTTAGTAGTAATATTTCATTGCTACTTGTTATTCGGGTGTTTGTAACTTTTTGTTCTTATGCGTGTTTTGTCGAATAAATTCTTATTCTTATTTTTAGGTTATAGATACCTCATTTCAAGAATGGTATTAGTGTAACATATATCATATTCATTCATTCAATTCATTTATATTATGCAATGAAGATCATGTAGAACGAGTCGCATCATATCGTGGAGACGGTATTCCGTACGTACGCACGAGTGATGATATCGTTCCTATGATCATGGAATTGTATTTCAGTGCATGTATACTATTTAAGAATCAATATAACTTTATAATAGTCATATATAGTCATTATTTACACCATTATACCCATCCAAGTTAGGTGGTGGTGGAAAATATATTACACCACTGTGTGGAGACGGTATTCCGTACGTACGCACGCACGGTGATTTTTTTTTCCGTAGGATGGATAGATGGTGAAATAGGGTTGTTTAATAATTATAATAACATATCAGTATATGAGTGATACTGATGTTATTACTTCATAATGAAACAACGAAAGAAGAAGAAGTGGAAGAATAAATAAAGATGAAAGAATCGGTAACGGACATTACCTCTTCTTTGAAGTGCTTCTTTGAGACCTTCTTATAGGGCACTAAAATTGGTATTTAAAGAATACCAGGACCTCTAGGATGTCTCTAGGGAAGTGGAGAGGAGAAATATTCAGGGGTTGGCCGAGCTTGAAGGCTTAATGTTGTGTGAGGAAGAGAGGGAGGAGGTTCCCTTTTATAAGGGAGGAGAGGGGCACCTTTGGAATAACTAAAAATATTATTTTATTATAAAGTCATGTTTGGTTTTAAATAGATCCAAATTGATTTATTTCTAGGATAAGGTGGGGATGGGTCACAATCCTCTCATCCTATATAATTTTTACAAGTTTAGGTACTTATTTTAACCTTATCATTTATATTTAACATTAAGTTAAATAATTTTACTTTTACCGTGTCTTCTTGTGTTCTTATACTATAAGGTTAATAAACTTACTATATCAAGAAAAAAAAACCCCAAGTTGATTATTATTAATATATATATAACCTTATATAAGTCATTTGGCCGAACCTTAGATATTTAGGAATAAAATAACAATTAATAATATAGTATTTGTTTTTAAAACTATTTTATGTCAATTTTGACACTATTTAGTAATTTATTTTTGTGAAAATCATAATAGAATGATAAGTTCGAAAAAAGTTAATTAAATAAATACTAACATGTCATATTAATCTAAAAAATTAGAGGAATTCATAAAAAGTCTCAAATTATATTTATTTGGGTATTTATAACATCAATTATGTCAATATTTCATTAATAAGATAATTACTGCATCATCGTTGTGTCATAAATAAATTACATTATTTAATGTCTAAAATTTACAAATAAAATACCATTATGTAGGAAATATTTTTAGATTTCTAATGAATATTTATAGTCGAATTTATCTTATGTATAACGTTATATTAAAAATGATTTAGTTATCAAACTTTGATTTTAACTATTTTAACCCTTCTTTAAATAAATTAATAATAAATGTCCTAATCTAATCCAAGTGGGCCTAAATGGTCATATTTTATTCCTAAGTTTTTTTCTGGTCGAATTACACTTTTCCAATATAATTAGGACATGTTTTAGGGTAATAATAATATCATTTTTACCCTTAATTACCCTATTTACTTTTAATCGTGGTAAAAAAAGTAAAAAGTTACTATTCACAAAAAAATTATTTTCATCTCATTGAACCACATTTTAGTCCTTGATATTAACCGTGTCTCTCGGATTTTTGAAATTCCACTCACATAAGCGGTAAAATTAAGTTTTATGAAAGAATCAGTTTTTTTAACTACCACTTAGTGGTTTCACTATTCATCAAAAATTGAAAGTTTTCAGAAAAATACCAAAATTTCACCCTAGGCTAATTTCGATATTTCGAATCCAAAAATGAAGTCCATTTTGAAAAATAAAATTTATAAAATTTCAAAAAGTGGTTAATACTATTCATAACGGCTAGTTTTAATAATATTTTAATAGTATATCGTTGTTTAGTGAAACTCGGTATTGCGTACTACGCAAGCTATCGAGGAAGGTCGCGATTTCGTGTAAAGCAAGACAAGAAAGTGTTGTGTGTAGAAAATTATTCCTTTGATGACTTATATAACATAAAAGTCTCGGGTGTTACATTCTACCCCTCTTAAAATGAATTTTTCCCTCGAAATTCATCAGTTTGTAACAAACAGATGAAGATACCTCTCCCTCATCATATCCTCAAGCTCCCATGTAGCTTCTTATAATTGGTGGTTCCTCCATAAAACTTTCACCAATCGAGTGGTCTTGTTTCGTAGGACTTTTTCACTACGATCCAGAATCTCTATCGGTTGTTCTTCATAAGAAAGATCTTGCTCCAACGGTACAACTTCTGAGCTGAGTACATGTGAAGGATTAGGTATGTACTTTCTCAGGAGAGATACATGGAACACATCGTGAACTTGAGAGAGATTCGGTGGAAGCGCCAATCGGTAAGCTACCTTCCCAACACGATCCAGCATTTCGAAAGGACCGATATATCTAGGGCTCAACTTCCGCTTCTTTCCAAATCTCATGACCCTCTTCCAGGGAGATATTTGTAAGAACACTTTATCACCCACATCAAACTCTAGGTCTTTTCTTCGGTTGTCGGCATAACTTTTTTGTCGACTCTGAGATGCTCTTATGTGTTGTTGAATAGATCTGACCTATTCTGCCTTTTCATCAATGAGTTCAGGTCCTAATAGCTTTCTTTCCCCAACTTCATCCCAGCAAGTTGGAGTCCTGTATTTCTTTCCATAGAGAGCTTCATAAGGGGCCACCTGAATACTGGAGTGAAAGATATTATTATAAGAAAATTCCACCTAAGGTAGGTGTTGATCCCAACCACCTTTTAAATCCATAGAGCAAGCTCTCAACATATCTTCTAGAGTTTGAATTGTTCTCTCTGACTGACCGTCTGTCTGAGGATGATAAGCAGTGATGAAACTTAACTCTGTATCCAGAGTATGCTGAAGACTTCTCCAAAACTTTGAGGTAAACCTCGGATCCCGATCAGATATAATAGAAAGTGGTACTCCATGCAATCTTACCACTTCCTTTACATATATCCTGGCAAGCTGATCCAGAGAGAAATCCTCCCTAATAGCAATGAAGTGTGCAGATTTTGTAAGAGGATCAACAATGACCCAGATAGCATTATTGCCTTTGGATGTTTTAGGAAGTATTGTGACAAAGTCCATAGTGATGTTTTCCCATTTCCATTCGGGTATGGGTAATGGTTGTAACATCCCCTTAGACTTCTGTCTCTCACCTTTAACTTATTGACAAACCAAGAATCGAGAGACATATTCAGAAACATCTCTTTTCATGCCATCCCACTAGAAGTACTCTTTCAGGTCCATATACATCTTCGTGCTTCCAGGATGAATAGAGAATGAAGAACTATGAGCCTCATCCAGCAGCTCCTTCTTTAATTCGGGGATGGGAGGAACACAAACCCGATTCCTGAACCTTATTATCCCATCATAATCAAGGTTGAATTCAGGAACATTTCTCACCTTCTTTTGTAACTCGACATCTTCTTTCTGTGCCTCTTTAATCTTCACATGTGTAGATGGTTGAACATTCATTTGAGAAAGATACGATTTTCCCCCTTCCATTATAATTCCATGATCCATCCTTTGTAAATCCATAAATATTGGATCTTTTGTGATCCTCATCATGGATAAACTGGCATAGTCTTGTCGACTTAATGCATCTTCCAACTTGTTTTCTTTCCCAGGGTGGTAATGGATTGAGCAGTCGTAATCCTTAATCAGCTCGAAACATCTTCTTTGGCACATATTCAGCTCCTTTTGTGTGCAAATATACTTTAAACTTTTATGATCAATATAAATGTCAAAACTTTCTCCATAAAGATAATGCCTCCAAATCTTTAATGCAAAGATTACCGCAGCTAACTCCAAATCATGAGTTGGGTAATTTTGCTCATGTATTTTCAACTGTCGTGAGGCATAAGCTATCACCATATCATTTTGCATAAAAACACACCCCAATACCTTCTTGGATGCATCACTGTAGATCACAAACCTTTCTCCACTACAAGGCAGTGTGAGCACAGGTACACTGGATAACCTTCTTTTCAACTCCTTGAAATTCTCTTCACATTCCTCCGTCCAAACATACTTAACTCCTTTCCGAGTCAACTGGTGAGTGGATTAGATAATCGTGAAAAATCTTTCACAAAACGTCGATAATATCCATCCAAACCAAGAAAAATTCGGATCTCGGTTACTATTCTTGGTCTCGACCATCTTTCGATAACCTTTGTTTTTGTGGGATCCATAGATATCCCCTCTTTTGAGATTATGTGACCCAAAAATGCAACTTTTTGAATCCAAAATTCACACTTGGTAAATTTGGCATAACGATTCTCCTTTCTCAGGGTCTTCAATATAATTCTCAAGTGATCTTCATGTTCTTCCTTGCTCTTTGAATAGACAAGAATATCATCTATAAAGACTACCACAAACTGATCAAGATAGTCTCTAAAGACTCTATTCATTAGATCCATGATGATAGCAGGGGCATTAGTAAGACCAAATGGCATCACTATAAATTCATAGTGTCCATACCTTGTACGGAAAGTCGTCTTTGGTATATCCTCCCTTTTGACCCTTAATTGATGATACCCTGAACAAAGATCATTCCTGGAAAAGTATTGAGCTCCGCGTAGTTGGTCAAATAGGTCATCAATGCGTGGGAGAGGATATTTGTTCTTGATAGTGATGTTGTTAAGTTCTCGATAATCAATGCAGAGTCTCATTGATCCATCTTTCTTCTTAACAAAAAGAACAGGTGCTCCCCAAGGAAACGCACTAGGGCGTATGAACCCCTTATCAAGATTCCCTTGGAGTTGCTTCTTCAATTCCTACAACTCAATTGGGTCCATTCTATAAGGTGTCTTTGAAATAGGAAAAGAACCCGGTACGAGTTCTATTGAAAACTCAACTTCACGATTCGGTGCAAGACCCGGTAATTCCTCCGGAAAGACATCATCAAACTCCCGTAAAATGGGAATATTCTTAATTGTGAGTTTCTCACCAACCATTTGAAATAAATAACCTTCATTTAGTGGAATCAAGACCCATAAGATGGAAGGAATTTCCACTGGAAGGTTATGTTCATCCTTGCATCAATAGACGATCATAGATTGATCTGGATTATGAAATGTGACTTCCCTTCTTTGGCAATTGATATGAGCTCCATGTAGAGAAAGCCAATTCATGCCAAGAATCACATCAAATTCCACTAAAGGAAGGATCACAAGATTTGCAGGAAGCACTTTCCCACAAACTTCAATCAGAGAATAATTATAAACTTTTGATGCGACTGTTGTGCCATTAGGGGTTGTCACAGCTAACTCAACATCTAACTGTTGAGGTAATACGGTGATATCCTTATAAAATTCTTCAGAAATAATGGAGTGGGTGGATCTAGAATCAAATAAAACATTTGCTACTTTAGAGTGTATGGTAAGTGTACCTTTCACCACATCGTTATCGTACTCCACATCGCTTATAGAAATTGCATGTGACTTTCCTTTGTCTTTAGCCTTAAGAGTTTGTTGATGTTGACCATCATCATCAACCCTTGGATTTGGGAATTGATTGGCATAATGCCCCATCTCCTTGCACTTGAAACATTGAAGTGTAGTAGGTTCATTCTGTGTATCCCTTACTTTGTTTGAATCATTAGACATATTCTTCCCATCATCGCGACATTCAAATGCCCGATGACCTTCCTTTCCACATTTGAAACATTTACTTGTCCCTTTAAGACAACTCCCTCCATGTTTTTTTCCACACTTTGAGCATAAGGGAAAGCTCATCTTATTTTCAGTGTGCTCTTTAGATTTTCCTTTGAATTCCATTTTCCTCTTCTTATCAAACCCGTATGACTGATGGGTTACTCCAATATCCATCTCAACTTTGAGAGCACATCGAACGATTTCCTCGTAGCTATTGAAGTCCCTTATGGCTAAGGCCCTTCGAAGACTTGGTTTTAAGCCACTAAAGAATCGATCGATCTTACTCTCAGGTTGGATAATAATACCAGAAGCGTACCTTACAAGTATTGTAAAATTTTCTTCATAGGTACCAACAGATTCATCATCCTTTTACTTCAGTTCAAGAAACACTTTCTCCATCTTTCTTCGGAGAATACGAGGGAAGTACTTATTGAAAAATAAGTTCTTTAATTCGTCCCATTCCATGGACTCAATTTCATCCCTTTGCCTCGTATTATTAATAAGATTCCACCATTGATCAGCATCACCTTCCAAACGATACACTGCTAAGATGACTTTATCATGCTCCGAACATTGAAGAACTGAAAATATCTTTTCAGTAGTACTAATCCATTGTTCAGCAACTAATGGATCAGTAGACCCACTGAATGAAGGTGGGCGATGTCTCATGAAGGATTCAATAGAATGTTTCTTTTTCCTTTGCTCGTTTGGAAGTCCTTCATGATTCATAGCGTGAGAAAGTTGTGTGAGCATGGCTACAAGATTTTCCATTCCATCTCCCATAACGTTTGGTTGCTCAGGGGGACAATCATTGCATTGCCCATCGCATTCCCCATTAACACGGTTCCTTCAGGTTCCAGCCATTGACTAAAACCAAGAAGAATAGTGTGAGTAACACTAATTATAATAGGAAAACCACATAATCCAGAATAAAGGTTCACACTTAAGATCTAATCATAGGTTATTCATGGCCATTTCTAAAACACTAAGATTGTGTTCTATGCTTAGACTTATCCTTAGGGTTCTTACTAAGGCTTTCACATCCTAGTTTCCAAAGGTTGACTATACCTTTCCTCTGATACCAACTATAACGACCCATAATTTACATACATTTTTATTACTTCAAAATTGAAGCACGCTTATTACAACATATAACAAAACCATGAAAGGACCATATAGGTATAGTGTCTTTAGAAACTGGGAAACATAAACAACTGTTTCATAAAGCATCTACTTTGCCTCCGATTTATTTCATCATATCTAGAGTCCCTTTTTGGCATATCCTACTTAATAACCTTCTTCCTGACCTGGGTAAATAAAACATACAAAAGGGTGAGCTCAAATGATCAGTAAGGGTAAACAAAAGATATATCAATAATAACATAACTTTTGGAAATCTTAACCTGCAAAAGAGATCATAATATCATAACGTGGGATAAATCATAGAAGTGAAATGTAATCCCAATAATCATAACATAAAACATGAAACTTTGTGGCATATACACATAATCATAGAGAATCATTTCTTATTAGTCAAGACTCATTGCCAAGACTATATTAGTGGACAAAGTCCCTTTCTGAACCGAGTTCACTCCTCTTTTCAGTCCTATTTCACTGAACCGGTATAACCTACCGTTCCAGCCATGTCTATCTCATGAGATATAAAATATTTACCCAATTCATTGGCGGGAGATATAGGTCCCACCCATCTCATAATGATACCATTCTTATGTGTGCCACAAAATCATAAATCATACATCATTGCATAACCCATGTAGTAAAAATGGGATTCTTAAACAACATGACATCGTAAAACAATTCATATAAGATAAAGGAATTCATAAAAATAATTCCATCACAACATAATCAAATCAATTTAATGATAGGGATAGAAACCGAACCCTATATTATCTTAGATGGAAAATAATTTTGATAAAACTCTTGAACTCCATTCTTGAGGAAAATATCCTTTCTACTTCAAAAACACTTTTCCTTTCTTAACATGTCATACAATTCTAAACTAAAAGAAGTTGATTAAAAATACAATTGAAAACTTGTAAAGGAAGCTTCTTGGAAATAATGTTTTAAAAATCCATTCATGCTGTATAAGTTAAAAAAACATTCTTCATACTTTTGTCGGAAAAGTCAAAAAGTACCTCGTACGAAAAATGACAAAAGATTCCTTTCATATCCTTTACTAAAAACTCACCGAAGGGTAAAATTGGATTTAAAAAATTGCAGGTGGATGTAAATAATATTACATATTGAGGAAACATGGATGTGGATGATAAAATACACCCAGTAAATGCCAATTTATAAACAATCTTGGATAGAAATGAGATTGTGATATTTCCTTTACCTTAGGTCTGATATGCTTTGTACGTGTCCAAACCTCCTGTATAATGATTTAAATGATGTTATTGACTTATTACAGAATCATACCTATTTTTATGATATCATATATGGTCATATTCTTAGCTTATTAGTAGTAATATTTCATTGCTACTTGTTATTCGGGTGTTTATAACTTTTTGTTCTTATGGGTGTTTTGTCGAATAAATTCTTATTCTTCTCTTTAGGTTATAGATACGTCATTTCCAGAATGTTATTAGTGTAACATATATCATATTCATTCATTCAATTCATTTATATTATGAAATGAAGATCATGTAGAATGAGTCAGATCACATCGTGGAGACGATATTCCGTACGTACGCACGAGTGATGATATCATTCCTATGATCGGGGAATTGTATTGGAGTGTATGTATACTATTTCAGAATCAATATAACTTTATAATAGTCATATATAGTAATTATTTACACCATTATACCCATCCATGTGAGGTGGTGGTGGGAAATATATTACACCACGACGTGGAGACGGTATTCCGTATGTACGCACGTGCGGTGATTTCTTTTTCCGTAGGATGGATAGATGGTGAAATAGGGTTGTTTCATACTTATAATAACATATCAGTATATGAGTGATACTGATGTTATTACTTCATAATGAAACAACTAAAGAAGAATAAGTGGAAGAATAAATAAAGATGAAAGAATCGGTAACGGACATTACCTCTTCTTTGAAGTGCTTCTTTGAGACCATCTTTTAGGGCACTAAAATTGGTATTTGAAGAAGACCAGGACCTCTAGGACGTCTCTAGGGAAGTGGAGAGGAGACATTGGCAGGGGTTGGCCGATATTGAAGGCTCAATGTGGTGTGAGGAAGAGAGGGAGGAGGTTCCCTTTTATAAGGGAGGAAATGGGCACCTTTGGAATAACTAAAAATATTATTTTACTATAAAGTCAAGTTTGGTTTTAAATAGCTCAAAATTGATTTATTTAGAGTCTAAGGTGGGTATGGGTAGAAATCCTCTCATACAATAGAATTTAGACAAGTTTAGGTTCCTGTTTTAACCTTATCATTTAGATTTAACATTAAGTTAAATAATTTTACTTTTACCGTGTCTTCTTGTATTCTTATACTATAAGGTTAATAAATTTACTATATCAAGCCAAACGAACCCCAAGTTGTTTATTATTAATATATATAACCTTATCTGAGTCATTTGGACGAACCTTAGATTTTTAGGAATAAAATAACAATTAATAATATAGTATTTGTTTTAAAAACTATTTTATGTCAATTTTGACACTATTTAGTAATTGATTTTTTTGAAAATCATAAATGAATTCTAAGTTAGAACAAAGTTAATTAAATCAATACTAACATGTCATATTATCCTAAAAAATTATTGGAATTCATAAAAAGTCTCAAATTATATTTATTTGGGTATTTATAACATCCATTATGTCAATATTTCATTAATAAGATAATTACTGCATCATCGTTGTGTCATAAATAAATTAAATTATTTAATGTCTAAAAATTAAAACTAAAATACAATTATGTAGTAAATATATTTATATTTTTAATGAATATTTATAGTTGAATTTATCTTATGTATAACCTTATATTAAAAATGATTTAGTTATTAAACTTTGATTTTAACTATTTTAACCCTTCTTTAAATAAATTAATAATAAATGTCCTAATCTAATCCAAGTGGGTCTAAATGGTCATATTTTATTCCTAAGTTTGTTTTTGGTCGAATTACACTTGTCAAATAGAATTAGGACATGTGTTAGGGTAATAATAAAATCATTTTTACCCTTAATTATCCTATTTACTTTTAATCGTGGTAAAAAAGTAAAAAGTTACTATTCACCAAAAAATTATTTTCATCTCATTGAACCACATTTTAGTCCTTGATATTAACCGTGTCTCTCGGATTTTCGAAATTCCACTCACATAAGTGGTAAAATTAAGTTTTATGAAAAAATCAGTTTTTTTAACTACCACTTTGTGGTTTCACTATTCATCAAAAAATTGAAAGTTTTCAGAAAAATACCAAAATTTCACCCTAGGCTAATTTCGATATTACAAATCCAAAAATGAAGTCCATTTTGAAAAATAAAATTTATAAAATTTCAAAACGTGGTTAATACTATTCATAACGGCTAGTTTTAATAATATTTTAATAGTATATCGTTGTTTAGTGAAACGCGGTATTGCGTATGACGCAAGCTATTGAGGAAGGTTGCGATTTCGTGTAAAGAAAGGAAAGCAAGTGTTGTGTGTAGAAAATGATTCCTTTGATGATTTATATAACATAAAAGTCTCGGGTGTTAGAGAAAAAATATTTTAAAAATAAATTTTGACACTTTTATGATTTTTTTTAAAATAAACATCATTTTTGAATTCACAAAGTCTAAATTAAATTAGTGTACCTTTTGTGATTTTTTTGAGAAACTTCTATTTTTAATGAATAGTGAAAATCAGTGTAATTTAGTTAAAAAAATCTTTTTCATTTAAATAATTATTAATGATAAACTATATTATTGATTTGTTTTATAGTAAAATTAGATCAATTATACATATTTTAATAAAATCATATTTATTATTATCAATTTTACTGTCAATTTGATTATAAAAACATAACAAGCTGTTGAATGTTTTTCGACTATAAAAAACTCATTATTTCACCCATTCTATTGGATAAACAATAATCTTAATTTTCCCAATTCTATGATTATACTTTTGAAAACCTGAAATAGAAGTATTTATATAGTATTATATTTATAGTCTAGTAATATCAACTTAATGTTTTGACCAAAATGATTAGTGAATTTGATTAAAATTAATTACGGTGATTAAGGTATGGTTTAGCTTAATAAGGGACTAAAACTTATTGTTAAGGAACAAAATGACTTTGACATGAGTACAAAAGAAATTGGTTTCAAAAATATGACCATGTGCCCAATTGGTTTGAAATATATGGCTTAATGGGATATTGTTAAATGGAAGTGCCCTATATAAAAGGGTAAGTAAGGAAAAAGATAAAAAGTGAACTTTCCTTACCATTAACATTTATAAAGCATTGAGATATATAAAAAACATCACATTTGAGGTTATATATTTCATTTCTAAAGATATATGGGTTTTTTTATTATAATAAATTATCCATAATTTCTAGATATGGTTTAGGTACATAAAATTCCTAAGAAACACCAATGTAGGGATTATTTCGTTAATAATTAAATAACATATATGATACTATAAATATTAAAAGTGAAGTTAAGGGATAGAATTACTATATTTATTTATTTTTTTACTAGAATATATCATTATAAACACATTTAAACATAATATATTTTAATTCCAATAAAATATAGATATTTTAATACTATCATTAAATAAGAAATGTTAAAAAATTATATTATTTTTATTTTTATATAAAATAATATTATAAATGATTTAAAATTAATAAAAATTGTATAATATACCAATTTATTTTTATGAGTTAATAAATATTAAATATTATATACTATTGGACCAATTAATATTTTTATAATTAACAAATCGAACCATATACTATAAAAACGTGTAACACAGTTCGGGTTCAAACAACGTTTTATTGCGTCACATGCATTTGTATTAAAATTAATTTCAAAAACACATGGGAATTTTATTTTATAAATTAGATATAATATTAATAGTAAATTTGATCTATATTTTATAATAATTGTCACTTTAATTTATTCTTAATAGTTAAATTAAATAGATTAGAAAACTATATGGTTTAATAAAAACCAAAATGATAAAATTTGGGAATCTTAGAAGTTAAGGAAACAAATTATTAAAATATAAATATTCTTTTGTAGAGATGAGGATTTTATAGAAATTTTTTCTCCTTTACTCCGTTATTTTTACATTTTATAGGATCTTTAGATAAGATAGACTGCTCATTATTGAATAGCATTTGTTATTTACAAAAGTGCAACACCCCTTTCCTACAAAAGACCACCACCTTTCCCCATTCCTACCACCTATAAACAATCTAAGATTATCCAATACCTATCCAAATAGTCTTCCAACATCCCTAACCTCATAATATAATAATCCCTTTGGTTATAAATATTTTCACGAAATCCTTTCGCTCTAAACCAAAGGACGTTACCTTATTAAGAGGTAACACCGTAACTCATGCTTTCTAATTTCATTTCCATAATCCACTCCCTATAATATTATTAATCTATATTTACATTACAAAAAAATTATCCTAAATATACTAGGATGTTGTTATGATATTATTTATAACTAAAATTACAGCACCTCCATGTAATGGGTAACAAATATATTATTTCTATGTATGGAGAAATACTGCCTCACGAAACGATGATTGTTCAATTTTTCCTTATAACCCATCATGGTGTAAATTCGGATAATATATATATATATAATATATATATATATGTTTTTTATGATGTTTTATGATTCTTAATTTTTTTTAACTTAACTAAATGCTATCCCTGTTGTGTAATTATGACAATTTCCTTTAACGAATTGTGGACTATCTTCCCCTCAAAGTGATATGATTTGTTCATGACATACATGTAATGTATAATGTATGGTTTTAATAAACCAATATAAAATATATAAAATCAATATGATAATATAATTATAATATAAATATATATAATTTAGCTTCAATTATTTTAATACAACAATTAAATGAAAGTAGCGTTCATGCGTACGCACTGTCTACCATCTCCATGAACGGTGCACATCCACTCTAATATCCAAATATTATGGACCATTATAAAAAAAATATTTAATAAATATATAAGATTATATATTCATGGTTTACATTCTAGTTAATATGAAACCATGTTATATTTTATAGTAACAATAGAGAACAAGTTAAAAGAAACATGACAAACTATGCAATTAACACCAGTAATAGTCAAAATAATGGATGATTCTTAAACAAAAAGTTTATAAAACTTTGTATAAATTTAATATATGATAATATAAATATTATTATGGATATTTTATTAGTATTTAACATATTTTAAACCACTATATATGAAGTTAAAGACCACAAAACTAGATGAAGGTTAAGGTATGGGATTTTTTCTCAACTAACTTACCATTGGGACTTATGTTTTTTATGCATGAATTCAGTTCTATTTGGTGTATATAATTCCCATTGAAATGTTATACCATGAATATAATTATTCTTATAATGTTATAAGTTTCATTTAATTAATGGGGAATTATGATTTAAATGTTTCAATGTGGTATGGGAAACATTTGAATGTTTAAATATTATTTTTCCTCAAGACTGTTTTAATGTCAACAAACTTTGTTGCCAATTATGCTCATTTCAAGTATTATTGATAAATATGTATAATCTATTAAATATTTATACAATTTGATAAGGAAAATTGTTCATGAATATGAGAAATTATTTGGAAAGGTATGACACAGGTGGGGTCCAGTTATAGATAGCCCCTTGATGCATCAGTAGTCTCATGAGATGAATCATTTGTCTAGTTAAATGGGTCTAACCTACATTTTGTAAACCATCTTGTGAATGGTCTTGATGGTAAAGGTGCTATGTACATTGGAAACATGAAATCCAATAATTAATTATTTCCCTTATTGATT
This sequence comes from Viscum album, assembly GCA_963277665.1. Classification (NCBI taxonomy): domain Eukaryota; kingdom Viridiplantae; phylum Streptophyta; class Magnoliopsida; order Santalales; family Viscaceae; genus Viscum; species Viscum album. Next base: position 181,079,068 of record OY728125.1, on the reverse strand, counting down.
TTCACTTATTATCCATCCATGGGATATTTCATTGACATATCGATGGATACATTTAATTTTTATTTCAATAATTAAATGGAATGTTTTTCAGTTTCTTACCATTCCATATTGGTATTGAATTATCTAGTTATTAAATGTCATGTGTTATCAATTATTTACCTTACCATGTTATATTACATACATTGAATCATTATTGCCTCCATTTTACTTACCCTTACTAGGCATTTGAGCCCACCCTTATTATGATTCATCCCCCAGGATATGAAGAAGAAATGCTTGAATAAGAAATCAAAGATGTAGTTTATTAAATTTTATTATTTACCGTGATTATTTTTCATATTTCCCACTGTATTATGTGTATCATGTATGTAATATTTATTTCCAAGACTGCTAAATCGAACGGTCCTTCAGTATTTTCTTCCTTGTAAGAATTCCAATGTAATGTAATAATGCATCAGATCCATGAATCTAAGTTTGATGTGTTACAATGCACGTGAATAAATTAATATTTTACGATTTGATATTTATTAATAGTTATTACAAAAAAAATGGAATGGATTTAAATTCCACCAAAATCATATCCTAGGTTAAAAAACATTGTTTTTGAGATGAACATAGATTCCAAAAAAAATTAAAAAGGGTCATCTTATTAAATAGGATTCACTCTACATAACTATGTCATTTTTTAGCTCCCTAGATATTCCCTTTTGACCATGGTGAGTATCAAATAAATATAGATTCCTACATGATGGAATTATACCTGGATTCCACTAAAATTCTTATTTATGATCCTCTTAGTGATGAGGCTTCACTCTACAAAACAATGCAAGGGGCTCTTCTTTAGGGTGGATAGTGAATGGTGTCTCCACCTATAGAGCTTCATGATGACCCACGTCCGATAGTTTAGGTGGATGGTCTCCATCAGGTTGAGAATTAGTTTTTCCTGAAAATTATAGTAGAATATTCACATGTCATGTGTGTTTTTTAAATGTTATAGGGATATACACTTTCCTATTTTTTTGATGATCCAGACCCCTATCCATAGAAAAGTTTCTCATGTTTGTGAGATGATTGTTCCTCATATTTAGGACCCCAGATGATGGTGTCCCTATTAGTGAAACTTATCAAATGTGATACATGGAAATTGGGTGATCCATGTGATGGTTCTGTTTAATGTGGATCCAGGCATACAAATAAGAGGGTTATTCCCCACAATATGATGCATTCTCTTGTGATGTGTTTTAAAACCATGTATATGAGTTAGTGATAACTGAATATGATAGTATCATGTAATGGATGATGATTTCCTTTGAATTCTTTTCTGAGGTAATTTATGATATGATAAGGTTTTGGTGTAATAGATAGTCCGGGATAATAGTCATGAAAGGGGTACAATATCTTCAGGTAATAGTGTCTTGTAACCTGGAGGCTCCTGGTCAAGGTATGATTTGTGCCATCTGTACATCTACTAAAGTTTTCATACAAATTTGGAATCCAATTTTTCCAAATTGATACCTTATTCGAGACCTAGATATTTTATTGGAAAATTTTTAGTTGGTTATAGGATGTTTCTTCAGATTCACAAATAGAGTTTTTCGGAAATAGATAATCAAACATGGATCATTAGATAGGACAAAAAAATAATTCATGTTGTGATATTATTGAGTTTTGGAGAAGAAGAGAAGTATAGGTTTCATAGTGATTAATCAGAGAGTATATAATTTTAGATTTTATATTAAAAGATAAATTAATAAAGTTATAGCTATCAGAAAAAATTTATCATATGGTCTAATAATGTGAAATTGTTTGTCTGGTCACCTTAGTGGGAAAATAATAAAGAACTAGTCGTGAAGGGAATACTAAAAATCAGTCATATAGGACATGAAATATGTTATTGCTGTAGGATTCAAGTTTTTATTAATAGGTATGTATATTTCGGTTTTCATTTTGACTCATCGGGTTTTTACATAATGTGAGTGACTAATGAGATCATGAGGGTTTGAGGGGGTGTATGTGTCTTGTTCAGATCCTAAGGCCCAATTTTTGTAAAAGGAAGTCAGGATTCATGGTTAGTGGAAATATTGAGACTCTTTCCATAGGGTTTGATAAAAATTGTTCGAGGTGTTCTAGGCCTCTATCAAGAGGCCCACAATTTTAAGAAATCATGCAACTAGGGTTGAACACATGTGTAGGGGTGCTATAGTATTTAGCATCAGCATGAAATATGACTTGGGATGGCTTTAAAAAACATACAAAAGAACCATGTGAGTCCCCCCTTGAGTTATGGTAGGACACATGATCGGCAAACAGTATGTCCAACTGTGTGGCCAAACCATACAACTCAGTTAAAATATGGGAAATAAATAAATTTTCCATAAAATAAATTATAAAATAAATTTATTTTTTATTTATCCTAGTGGATAACCTCTTTGGATTGTGTGACCTCCCTTTCATGCCAATTCATAGTCATTTCTCCTATTTCTCAATCTGGTCTTCGATTCAAACATCATTTTCCTCATTAGATCCCTGTGGAAAAGTTATTTGATCATCTTCTATTGTTCTTCATTTTTATTCATATCAATGGAGTTGTTTAGGAGTAATCTAAGAAGAGATATTTTTATAATTTTTCTATATTCTTAAATTTAATATTGGCTTGAACTGAACTATAGGATGATGCCAGATAAGTGTTCTACTATAGACCTTGTTATATGGTCTATAACTTTTCCCACAACTTTGGGGTTTCATATAGATATTTTCCATTATTTCACATGAAAAAAATGAAATTATTTCCACTAAATGTAATTGGATATTTGAATTTACTGAATTGGAACCTCTTATGGTTAACCAACATTACCTTTATTTGGTTGGAGGTTGTTCACGTCAACCCGGGCCACCCGTGAGGTGTATTGTTATGTCAAGACTTGTTGAACTACCATGTTGGGAATGTGTGATCTTTCCTTCCAAGAGGGATCCATTTAAAAATATATAATAATTAAATAGATATGATAGGATTGAGTTAATTTCTCTCTTCCATTTGATGACATGGTGTAATTTGATTGAACTGTTTGAATAGAATATGTAGAAAAGAGTTGGATAAATACATGAGATGTGATTGTTTATGAAATGATATATGTATTGAGTTGTTGAATTGATTATGGTAGATTATGCCTTGGATTATCTCTATGGATTGTAATTCCATAATAATCCATGTAAATTTCTACTCCATGGGTCTTGATTATGGTACTGGATGCCTTGGACATATTTATTCATTGGATATTGATTCTATAGGAATCCCCGAGTCATGATACCCTTTGGATATTTCTTTCATGGAGTCACATTAGACATTCTTTGTTGACATTATACTTATAGTCCACCCAATACTTCATCATATTTTCTTCTATATGCTCTTGGGACTCAATAAGGATTCCTTGGTTTTCAATACCAGGGGTTCATCCCCATATGTTTTCACACTTTATTACATGTTGTGTCCTCTATGGTTATTTATAATGGATTACAAAAATTGGCCATTTTGGATATTGAAATTGGATATAGGGTGTGGAAATGGTGGATATTTTGTTATTCTTACATATATCATTGGTATGGTTACCAGTTTATAGTTGTCAGATCAGATAGTAATCACACCTATTTATATATGATTTACACCTTTCCTTATTTATTAGAGTTTGACTATTCATTATGGGGATCCATGTTTGGTTGGACTCAATCACTCATTACTTTAATTAATATTATAGTTGTGATATATTTCACACTTATTCTTTTATTATTACATAGTCTTGATTTATTGTACACATCATCGTCAAGGTCCTACTGAGTATTGCCTCACGCCCAATTTAGGTCTCCATGAGGTATCAAGGTCACATTAGATGTTGGTGGGATGATGATTTTAAAAAATTTCATCATTGGAGAGATTAAACATGTTTTATCAGATGAATTGAGCTCGTTTATTGTACTGGGATCTCATGTAAATGAAATAAAGTAGTAAAAGTAAAAAAGAAAACATACATTTTTAGATCTGAAGTTATGCTTACCATTTGTGTGTCTTTGGTGATTACTGCTTGATAGATGAATTTCAGGATCCCTATAAATCATCCAACCATTCATCAAAAATACACTAGATCGTATATCATGATATTCTAGGTGGTATAGAGTATATAGAGAAGATCTGACAATGCCTTCGATGCCCCTATAATTACCACATCAATATACCTTTGATGCGAAGAGAAGTACTCATATCTGATCACATGGATTAAGAGATTATCTCTCTAGAAAATGGGAGAGGAGAGAGAGGATCTAGAATTATATCCATGAATAGTATTGTGCAAGTGTCTCTCTACACCTATTTATAGTGGATACTCAAATTACACGGTAGGGTTCCATGGTCCCAATTTATTTAACGTTCCCTGAAAAAATAATTATGACGAACATAACAGCATCATAAAAATTCTTAATTATTTTATCACATACATATAATATAAGGATTACATGATAAAATAGATTAATTAACTTAACTCATAATTAACACTTAATATTAAACAATCCAATAATATTAAAATAATATTCATTCGATTAATATTATTCCACATATTTACATAACGTGAAAAAAATTTAAATAAATAAATTCAACACTAATTATTATATAAATGAATAACATGAATATATTTATTTGTTTGGTGATCAATTACTTGGACCACACTGGGACACCATGGTGGGCCTCACCATATCTTATTTTCCTATTCAACTGAGTAGGGTTGAATCTTGAATACGCCATTATGGGTGATCCCCTAGAACCTTATATTAATAGTAGTGAATAATATTCATAGACTAAGAGTGGAGTTTAGAAACCAATCAGGGACCCTAAATAGATAAGTAATTTCATAGAAACAATAAGAAAACTAGGAATGCATATTTTTTAATATAATCTCTTTTTCTTTATATATATCAAAAATTAGGATGAAAAGTTGTGTCATCACACAATTCTTGTTTTACTATTTGTTGATCTAACTAGATATATTTACCCTTGAATACCTTTTCCAAGGACATATGAAGGTACTACCATCCTGATCAACATGTCCTAAAATATATTACTTCCTCAACCTGGAAGCATAAAATTATTTTCTGTCCATTCATCCATTTACATAAAACTAATATCACACTCAACAAAAGCTACCTCACCACAATTTCAATATCATGGTTTTTTCCTCGCATCAAAGAACACATTCAAATGGAAGACATTGATAATGATCTAAAGTTAGGAGAACAATACATTTGTATATATATAGGAATAACCAATGACACATGAAACATGTGGTGTATTTATTGGAGGGTCTGTCCTCATGATATCACTACTAGATATCACAATGTTTGAACTCCATGAGATGAGGTCTAAATTTTTATGATCCCCAACACCTGATAGTCAAACATCAATTTTTTATATTCAGTATGCTGTATCTAGGCTATAAGAACTTTATTTATATTAATTTCATAGTATCTCTATGTTCTCATTAATTCATGGGATCTACTATAAACTTTTGATATGATAATTAATCTATGGAAATTCCCATTTCAATAGTAGATGTAGAAAATTATACACTATAGCAGTTGAAAACATCGTATATATATAACTGTATATATGATATGGTAATAAAAATAACTATTAAAGTTTGTTCTAGGGAACCCACTATTAAAACACTCTGACATTCACTAGATCGAACTGTCTAACCATTCATGTCATCTCTCACATAATAAATATCATGTTTGTTCTAAGTAATGACTTTTGCTACTGGATCTACCATAGTACTTCCATGTGGTTATTTTTCTATATGTAACTTCATCTACTTGAGTAAAACTTCTCATGAAATGTTACCCCCATGTACTTACATTATCCACTATCAAAACATGAAATATGGTCTAGTCCAAGTAATAGGATTTTTATACTGATAATTCTCTACTAACTAGGTGTGATTCCAAGAAGTAGAACAAATCATTATATTTAATAATTTCTTCTCAACTACCTCAAAATCTGCAATGTACTCTATATTTTATGATATGTCCACCACTATCTTTTACGATATTTTCTCACTCAACAACTTAGCTTAACTATGATATTAGATAACGTTGATCTAAATAAATAATAATTCGTATCCCAAGCAAAACTAGTATTACTTTTTCTCGACATAACAAGTACATATCATTTGTAATTTCTCATGTAAAATCAGATAGTTCTAATTAATCTACTTATAGTTCTCCAAGATATAACTGATATTTTCCTCCTATTATGTATTTTTTGGAAATATCATTTCATGTACATATCATGTAATGAATAATTGTTCCATCGTTAAAGCATATAGAACTCAACACACCACTTAATCTCCTCATATGTCATTGAATGTCAACTTTGAGAGATTTGTGCTATGTTACATTAGAAAAGATTCTTCTATTGAGTTGTTATGTATTGTATTTTTCAATATAATGTGAGTACATGTATGATTGACTAGATCAAAGAAAATATTAGATCTACCTTAGTATATCATGTTACCTATATCTTAGGTTATTATATTATGTCAATATCTAGTGAAATTACTCCATCCTGGTCTTAACTAACTATAATAAAGATATGTGTTTTCCATATGCTGTCAAACATGTCTTACTTTGAAAACAATAAATCACCCACTTACCTCTTGTAGACACACGATGATAATTCATTCTAAATGAGTTTTTTAATATCTGGTTCCTTACTATAATCATGAGTTTGATTTTAGTAAAATTCAACCCTTATTGGAATCTTATATTGTCATTTACCCTTTCAAGTTACGTCATGCAGACATCTTCCATGAAAGTTGGTCTTAACATCCAATGGAAAATTAAATGATCTTAGAAATTAGATATGATAAGTAAAATTCTAATGGGATTTATCTATAACGACTTGGTATAAAAATTGAAACTTATTGGTACTACACATGTACCACCGTTGGTTCACATCACTTGAATAACTACCACAACATTCAAAATAATAATCGCCTTTTCACTTTTATATATGGAATCTATTATTTTCTTTTAATTGACCATTTCAGTCTTATCTGATTCCTATAAACTACCTACTAGTTGGAATTATTATTCACAATGGATAATTTATTTCCAATCACGTTGAATATAAAACCATCACCATAGTTTTAACCATGTTATGCAGTATGTGTATCTGGATCATTCATGTTCCACGTGATCTTATGGAAATAGTTCCTATGCCAACTACATCCACATATCTAGAATTGACTAAAACCACATCAATCTAGCTCCCACTATCTCAAGTAGATATGTGCACCCTTATATTGAAATGTATCCTTTAACTTGACTACACCTTTTCTATATTATGGATTCTAGTAATATCTTTAAGAAACCATTAGGATAATTACATAGATTCACAATGAGTTTTTATTGATATACATTTTTTCTATCCTAACAAACTCATTGCATCTAAAAAATTGTCTTATGACATAATGTATCAACATCATACTATATGTCACCTGATTTACATTTTTCGTCTGACTTAGAATATGGTTATGGGATTCTATGTTATTTTCAAATCATGTCATGAAATATAATGTAATTTTTTCCATGTTTCTACATTAATACTACGTACATCATAACTCCAATATATAAAATGTGTATTCAGGAATTATTTTATGCAACATTTTATAGATCAATGTTATCATGTAATAATTATAATCAATCCTCCTTATAAACATCATTTTCATTATGTAGATAATATAATATGCATTTATGAATTAATCCATGCTATATTATCATGATTGATGAATTATTGATATACATATTCTTCAGCATGCTATCCCAAAGAATATAATATCTTCTGACCATGAATATACATCACTATCACATTCATTAATTACATAATGAAATCTTATGAAGTATATTTGAAAATATATTACCCTTGTAATAGTTCACAATCTATTTGTGAACTAATTCTATAAGTTTTTTGGAATACCTTTATTTCTAAAGTTTTCTTTGTCTTAAAATAAATATGTATATACGTCAATAATAAATAAGGTGTTTATCTATACTGAGTATAAATAAAAAATGGATATATCCTTGACAACCAATTTTAGTTTTACTTGAAAAGAAATTATCTTGCAACAACTTGGTAAATATTTCCCATATTTTATCTTCACTACATATTTCCTAGGAGTCAAGTATCATTAAACTAATCATTTTGTATGATACACCACAAAGAACATTCATTCCTAAACATTTAATAATTTATCCCTATGTCTATAGGAAACATGAGATAATTTTTTTTGTTATACCTAATAATAATTGGAATTGAACCATTACTTGTCCATTAGAAGTTATGTGCTTCTCACCACTGACTTAGGAATCACCCTTTCTCAGCCACTTAGAGAATACACCTGACTTCATGTAGAATTTATATCACAAACTTGGTTACTATATTTTAATACACATGCGAAATTAATATTGTATATAATAACCAAATAGTAAATTATAAAAATTAATTGATAAATATCCACTAAAGAAGAAGTTGGTACATGCTTATTCAATTCAGTTCATTGCATTTAAACATCCCTAAATTAATTACAAAATTTGAAAAGAAAATAAAATCATGTTTAATAACCAACCACATTTAATTGAAGGATATTGTGAAGGATACTTTAGTTTCATAATTTATATTGGCCTTGTCAAGTTTCCTTTAAACTTGTTTTACATATGAACTAAAGATTATCCTATCTTTAATATTCTCATTTCTTGGAAAAAGTTTCCTAAAAAGGTAACGAAGTTTTCAATCAATCATATTAATTTTTTAATATCATACAAAATTTAACAAAATGGGAGATAATTATATAAGAAAGGGATCCATTGAAATATCATGACTTGCCTTTCAATTTACACATGTACCTATGTTTTAACCACAACAAGAATTGGAAATGGAAGATATAATTATGAAATAACCATCATATTCTTCCTAAATTAGTATCATGTAATCATTTTTTCACCCTCGCTTCTAGAAGTGGCATAACAGGTATGGGGACACCAACACCTTTAATTTCCTATATCTTAGTAGTGTGTGCACGTTTCTATACTAAAATTTGAAATTTTATCATGGTTGGACATTTACTTTTCCCCATGTTATCATATTATTTATTATAGTATTACTTTACATTTTATATAGAAAATAAAAATATAAGATTGGTAATTTTATCTTCATTATAAAATTAGAAATTACTTATTAGTTAATTAAACCATTAAATGTATCCTATTATTTTATTGAATTCTAGGAACCCTAAATAATAGATTCGTAATACTTCGTCCCTTTATTATTCTAGTGTAAATGATCCTTGAGACTCCCCTCACAGTCTACATGCTATGCCTGCACCACTACTCAGAGAGTTCAAGGTAGCATTTTTCTAGGAAATCACATTAAGTCGCAGCTCCTTGATCTATTGAGTGATTTCCTAGCTTATGATATCATAAAAATAGCTTTCTAAACACTTTCCTCTAAAGTGATAACAAGTTAGCTATGTCTAATAATGAATAAAAATTTGGATAGTTCAACATATCGGTCTCATAATAACTACCCAGTAGTATGAGGCACCCTCAGTTATTGATGAACAAAACCCCGAACACATGGTTTTTTTCAAATTCAAAGGATGGAAGGTGTTTCAAGGAATAATATTTATTGGTGGGTTTTTTGGGGGTTTAGCCTGAATAATGTAATCAATTTATATTAATATTGGTTATATATGGTTTTGGGCTCAGAAATGGACATTAATAGAAACAATTCATCACTTCTTTATGAAATTTATTATTTTTTATATTATGTATTTTCCCACTATTATAAAATGCATAAAATAATAAATAAATGAATAAAAGAATTATACTACCCAACTGGTTTAAAGAATATAATATTGATTAATTGATTTAAATTCAATGGACCAAACAAAATCTAGGGGAATTATATTTGAGTCATCTCTTGACTCAGGATGCATATTTTCCCCTTATGGTTTGTCCATATATTTTCTAGAGTACCCCCACCCCAACATGGAATTTTCTATGTCTTACACAATCCTCATCATAACATACTACCTCAACATGGCGGATTCTATATTGTTCATTTTCTTTACCAATATAAAAATATACTAGCACACTTGCAATGTGGAATGAAATAGAAATGTAAATAAAAATCATAATAGACACACATTACCTTATACATATTGACCAGAAGAATACAATGATGATGATTAGTTCTTAATTAATTACAATCATTGCATGTAGTTAACATATTAATTAAATAAATGCATACCTACAGATAAGTTAATGCTCAAGACTGGTCAAGGTTAAAATAAAGCTTGATAAAAAATTAAATTGCAATAAATTTAAGTATGAGGGATATTAAATAAATTAAATTAATTAAAAAATAATAATTTATTTAATTCATATTCAGTCCCATAATTAATTTAATTTTAATATAAATAGAAAATAAATTAAATAATTCAATTTAAAACCAAAATTAAGTTAATTTTAACTAGGTATAAAAATTATTATTTTAACAATAAATAATATATAAATTAAATTAATTTAATTGTATAATTTAATTAATTAATTTAAAATAATTTTGATTATCCTGGGTGGGGCTTATGCATGTTGAGCAGAACACACACAAGCCCATTTTGAGCCGAGAAAAGCCCATGATGTGCTGTTTTGGGCCAGATAGGTCCTCCCAGATCTGTACCTAATTGGGGAGACCCAGCCGGACTTTTTTTAAGATGGGTAAAGTTAAACCGAACCTGTATATGGATTACCTCAAAGCTAGGTTATCACCTGTGGTGGCTTAGTCACTCAGCGAGCGGCTATCGGTGATTGTGTCATATAACAGAGTGATTGAGATGAAAAAACGAGGTGCAACAATGAAACTGAGGGAAACTGGATCCATACCACAACTGATAGAAGGGGGTTCTTGGATCCCCAAAGATAGCATTGGAGGGAGGCGTCTATGATGGACCTCATAGTGGACGATTTGGTTTCATTCGTAGGTGTATGACCAAAGAAGACACAGTGTCAGATGGGCCCTTGAAAAGTGGGAGTTGAATGAGAAGGCTTGATCTGGGCTAACATGAGATTAAGACACTGTGGGCTGTGGTAGTTAGATTTTGGGTGAATGCATATGGATGATAATGGAAAGAGCAAAAAGTCACATGCGGGACTGGTGGGATCTCATGTTGTAAGGATAGATCTATGTAGGCCTTCAATCATTGTGTCATCCTAGGGGTAAATGTCACTAGAGAGTACCCTAAACTATAGCCTCATTTTCCCAGCGTGGCAAGGCAGTGATGTGTAGTTGCGGAGTGTCAAAGTGGGCAGTACCGTCGGTGGGGCGTCCAAATAGCAAGGGATACCGACTCATTGTTATCATTATTAAAGGCTGGGTGGAGGAGGGAGGTGGGGTCCACTACTTTTAAGAGGATACCTCCCCTTTTACTTTTTTGTCTTTCTTATGTTTCTTTTTTAAAGATACCCTTTTTAAAAATATCTTTATTTTTTCCATCTGTAGGACTTAGCTCCACCATTATTCCACCTATGAAAATAATAAATAAAAACATATTTTAATATAATTTTCATATAATAATAAAACTAATTATAATAAAAAATATATACTACCAGTGTAAAAACGATCCTAACATATAATACTATTTTTTTCTTCTATGTTTCTTCCAGATAACATTTTGATTTAAAACGTCATCGATGAAACAACCAAGGTTAAATTTTATATTTTAATACCTGATAAATGACCAATTTAAATCTAAAATTTTGTATATGGACATAACATTTCCATAGAACCTCATATTGAATCATAGGTATATCCATTAGAATCAAAAGTAAACCCTACACTTGAATTTAATTCAAAATAATATTTACTTGGATAAAATAATATTTGTAATCTCTCTAACACCAATTGAAATTACTAGGATCACAACGAAATTTGGTGGGATGATGAATTTATAAATTTTCATTATCGGAGTAACAAACCACTTCATCTTTAAAAATCATATCCTCGATATGGTTATAGGATCACGTGTATACTAAACAGAGTAGAAAAAGTAAACAAAAAACATACATTTTAATACCTGAAGAAGCACTCAACATATTCTTGTCTCCAGTGATTGATACTTGAAATATCCATATCAGGATCCCTCTAGATCATTCACATGTGCTTAAAGAATCTATTGGAGACTCTATTATCATTTCTAGATGCTAGTGTAGAGATATGATGACACCTCGATGCCCAAATGATCACCGGATCGACGTACTTTCGATGTGTGGAGAAGTACTCTGTTATATCACCTAGATTAAGAGATTATCTCTCTAAAAAGAAGGAGAGGATAGAGTGGATCATTAATTCTCTCCATGAATAGTATCAAGGAAAATCCTCTCTCCACCTATTTAAAGTGGATGATCAAAGTACCAGGTTGGGTTGCCTAGCCCCCATTTATTTAAGAGTCAATAAATAAATTATTATACGAACTAAACTATGTCATAAATTTTTTATCACATATGTATAATATATATATACATATTACGTGATAAAAATGATTCACTAAATCAACTCTTAATTCGAAAATAATATTAAAAAACATAGAATATTAAAATATTATTCATTTGATTAATATTAGCTCTTGTAATTACATAACATAAAAATAATTTTAAAAATAAATTCGATACCAATTGTTCTTAACATGAAGAATATGAATTGATTTACTCATTTAGTGATCAATGACTTGGAAAACACTCAATAACCATAGTGGTCCCACCATTTCAAATTAACTTATTCAATAGAATTACGAATATTCTTGAATACATTATTTTTTGCGACCCTCTAGGCCCTTATCTCGATAACAGTGAATAATATTCAAAGACAGAGAGAAAAGTATAGAAACCCATCAAGGTCCTTAAAGAGACAAGGAAAGTTATAGAAATGAAAAAAAACCTATGAACATTATATATGTAATACAATATCCTTTTATTTAAATATATCATAATGCGGGATGCACACTTATGTCACCACCCTTTTCATGCTTTATTATCTATTGATCTAACATGACCGATTTACCCATGAATTTCTTGGCCAATGAATTTTGAAGGCACTAATGTCCTGATCCAAAAGTCCTAGGACATATTACTTCCTCAACTTGGATGCAAAAAATTCGTTCCATTACCATTCAATCAATGCCATACCACCAATGGTGCACCCGACACAAGCAACCTCACCAATATTTCAATATCATGGGTTTTCCTTGCATCAACTTACATGATCAAATGGAACACATTTATATTGATCTCAAGTCAAGTGACCAATAGACATTCCCATATATGGGAATAACCAATTACACCATAACAAGTTTTGTTCTTATTTAGAGGTGTTTTCCTCATGATCTCACTACAAGAGATTACCAAGTTTGAACTTCATGAGAATATGTCTCAATGATTATGAGATCCCAACACATTATAATTAAACAATAACTTTTTGTAATCAGTATGATGTATCTATAAAATTGGACCTTTGTTCAAGATTAATGTTTTAGGATCTCAGTGTTCTCATTATAGACTTAGATCTATTATAACCTTTTGATATGACAGTTAATCTAAGGGCATTACCATTTCAATAGTGGACACAATAAATTTTACATAATAATGGTAAGGATAAATCATGTATATCTATCTGTATACACAATATGATAATCAAAATTAATGGTCATGTTGGGTATGGGGAACCCACTATTACAACATGTCATTTGGTACATAGATAGACTTCATGGATACAAGTAGGGACCAGGGAAGGTGGCCACAATACGATGCATCATTGTTTCATTTTCTATGAGTAGGGAAGTAGATGAATAAACATTTCTTGTGATTCTATATAGGAATAGATATTTTTATTTTTTATTAATTTTGATTAATGTATTTTACTAGATGATTGTATACCCGCCTTCATGATATCTAGAGACTTGAAACATCATTTTGTATATGTGATTTCCTTTGATTTTTTTTTATTTACTGATGTCTATTAGTTGATTTAACTTTTGACTATTTGATTTTTAGCTTTCACCTTGGACCAATAAGATCACTTCCACAGTGTTACACTATAACATAAGGGAATGGTCTCCCAATAGACACACACTAGGCCCCTGCTACAAGTATGAATCCAATGGCGTTTGGGGAGGCATGCTAAAAGCCATGTGACCCACTGACTCAGTGCATCGTTTAGTGGGTCCAAGGATATGATGTAACAAAGTGGTATCATATCATTTTTTTACTATTTTGAGTAAATAAATAATATATTGGGTTGTTAATGGAATTTTGTAATGATCCATTCGTATGAGTTTCTAAACATTTTGTGGGAAAAAACCAAATTGACTGTAATGGGAATTACAGTTTTATGGATTTATCTTATTACAGTTGATTTAATTCAATAATTGGGTGATGTACATATAGTTTGATGTTTGAAATGGTTTTATATTTTTCTTTTTTCATGATTATATGAGGGTGTTCAATCTTATGAATCACTTTAATTACTTTACAAGATTCACATGACATGCATTATTCCACTCCATATAGGATATATTGAGTGATGGTATGACATTATAATGTGTTCCTTGTGTGATATACTTATTGTGTGATTACTGATTTATGGATGGAATTCAGAATCATAGATCGTACATAGAGTTCCTTCCATAACCTAAATAGTTTTTTTCTTAGGCTACATCACACACCCTAAGCACTCAATTATGATATGTTGAGTCATAGACCATTGGTCGGATGGACTGTAACATGTTATGGGTTGGATTATGTGGATGCCACACTTTGGTTCATGTGGGGTATAGAAACTTATAGATCAGAATTTTTGACACATTTCTCTCATCCATTTAAAGATAATTTTTAGAAACTTAAAATTCAAATGTAAATTGTGTTGTTAAATAGAGAACATGAACTAGACCAAACATTAGAGTGAGATTTAGGAAGTGACACTAGTGATGTTTATGACTATTAAATTTTTAACCAATCCTAGAAATAGGAGAAGAAATAAGGGTGTGACCTATTTATATGAATACTTTTATATGTCCAAGGTTTTATCTTTTATCTATTCATTATCAATAATTTCATAGGCATGTTCTTGGAATTGTATAGATAATCCATCACAACGACCTATAGTTGTATTCAATGAGGGTGGAGATGAACTTTATCAAGAGTGTGGTGGATCCAGAGATACCATAAGATACCTTAATGGTTTCAATTGAGGAACTATTAGTTTCACCAGATATGAGTGTTGATGAACAATTTCTTGAGGTTTTCTTTTATTGCATGCAGACTGTTCAATGATCACCACTGTCTGCCTTGTCTATTTAAGAGATAACATGTGTGTTCTAGTAGTAGAATTCACCAATGTTTTCAGGGGATGGAGGTCTACAGGCTATATATTTGAGTCTTAAGACAATCATTTCAATATTTTAGCATTTTGAGAAACCTCTTGAGAAGAGGGTAAAGCTCATGAAATATATGATTCACAGAGCAGCTAAGCACTGGGGGGATTTTTTAAGACATGATAATATCCTCTACGATATGGTATAAAGGGCTATCTATTCTATGTTTTGACGACTATATTATCCCCAAGACTCTTATAGTATAGTGGGATAGTTATTTTATGCATCTTGAATAGTGAACAATGACCGTTTAGGAGTATTGATCATGCTTTATAGTGATCGACCATTTGTCACCAATTTACATTGTTGATTATCCACTGATGGAGAGATGCTTCATCAAAGGTCTCAAGCATATTATTTGATCACAAGTAAACATGTATTAATTTAATATTATTATTGAAATAGTGAATTAGGCATTCATTTTGGAGAAAAAACTGAGGGAATCTAGGAATGCAGAGCAAGGCAGTTCAGTCTCTTGACCTAGTGTTTTATCCTCCAGTGTCAGTAATCACCATTTTGTGGCATATAGTGTGGGGAGTAAATGGTAGGATGATAGTGTTGGAAGATATTTTTTCCCATTAGAGTAGTATATGGGAGAATATGAAAACCCAATGTGATATAGACCCAGTCATGTAACGATCTTATGGTAGGATGGGACACATACAAAATTTTCTCAGGATCATCCCTCCAGCAGTTGGTGGAAGGGGATTAACTCTAAATCCATCTTTAGGAGATGGTTTCATGGATCCCTCTCAAGCTGGGAGCTGGAGTACTACCAGTCATTTAGGCCAAGGTGGTGGTCCTCTCCAAGGAAATAAGGAAACAATTGTACCTAGGATATAGAGTATTCCTACTCCAGGTAGTGAAGCTGTGTCATAGGGTAATGGTTTATGCCATATATATTTTGTATAGCCTATTCATTAGGAGTAGAGTGTTGGGCCATGTGCAGTGATATCTACAACAATAGTATCCTCTATGTTAGTATCTACACTTTTTAATACAATTTTATCACAATGTTTCTTGTATATAACTATATTAGTGATCTTTATGCTCATTGTATCATTTTTTGATGGTGTTATGAATCTCTATACTACAATGGGAATCAAATTATAGAATAAATGCTAGTGTAGGGAGTTCCAATTGATATTGTTGAGTGTTAATTTTTATGGTATCTATTTTTCATTGAGATGACTGGGTTTGATGTCATACTTAGTATAGAAAAGAAAGTTTCTTATTAACCCCACATTGATTTATATTGCTCGATGGTGACCTTCACATCACTAGAGGAAAGATTTTTTATTCACAAGGGTGAATGAGATGTCCAAAAAAGAAGATCTGGACCACAAAATCATGGTATGGGTGGTATGATAGGCAATATTTCTACATTATATTTGGATGATTAGTGAATTCATCAGTCATACGTTCCTCTGGGTTTTTATAATTTCAAGGATTATTTCCAAGAGGAGTTTTCTAGATTATCTCTTAAGAGAGAGGTGGAGTTCTCTATCAAGATAGTTTCATGAGATTCACCAGTACCCATTCTTTCATATAGTATTTCTACTAATGAGTTACATGAGCTCAATTTGAAGCTAGAGGACATATATTCAATGTTTTTTATAAGACTGAGTACTTATCCTTGGGGTTATCTAGTCCATTTTTTGAAAAGGATAGATGAAACCCTTATTAAAAGTGTGAATTAATGAAAATTGAGCCAATTAATGGTTAAGAATTATTATACCTTACTGTGGATAGATGCTCTCTTCAACAAGAAGTGAGGAAATATTCTTTTCCTAATGATAGATTTCATGTCAAGTTATCACCAAGTACGTCTCTAAACATTATACATACATCATGTAACTTTCAAAATCATATATGATTTATATAATTATTTGGTTATGTTATTTGGTCTCATGAACATTCCATAAATTTTCATGGCACTGATGAACTAATTTTTCCATCTTTTTCTAGATTCTTTTATAGGGGTTTTCATAGATGATAACTTTGTGTATTCTCACAATCGACCCTACCATGAAAAACACATTGAGATAATTTTTGATACACTAAGAGACCATCAATTATATTATGATCCCACTAATTACTATGTATGAATGGATAATATTCACTTCCCATGTTATATTATCTTAGATACAAAAGTATCTGTTTTCCTATATAAAGTGAGATTCATTTTTTGGGGGGATAATCCCAAGAAAATATTTGATATTTAGTGTTTCTTGGGGATATATGGATATTTTAGGAATTGCATATTGGACTTATCTTACATATAAACACGTATTAAAACCTTTTCTATGAAGGGAGTTAAGTTTTATAGTCATTTAATTACAAGAAAACCTTCCAGGAGTTGAAAGGAGACTGATGTTATCACCAATCCTAATTATTATAGATATGTGTAGGAGATACCCCATATATAATAATTCATAATGTATCATTATAGGAGGAATTATAATGTAGGGTGATTGATTCATGGGGTATTGGTCTCATCAATTGTGGCCACATAAGTGGAATTACCTAACACATGATCTTGAGTTAGCTGATGTTGTTCAAGTGTTTCACTGTTGGAGACATTATTTACCAGTGGATAATTTTTTTATTTTAAAAACACCATATAAGTCTCTAGTATATATTTGTGTAGCATGATATGGATTTATGGAAACAAAGGGGTTTCAAATACCTATAGTCTTTTGACTTTTATCTTTCTTATATTCTAATAAAGGGGAATGTAGTATCTAATGCACTAAGTAGGAGGACTCAGATATAGGTAGTTAAGGAGGCCAGTAGTGAGAGGCATAATAAGTAGTTGTTTTTATATATGCACTTAGAGGCATAAGATTGTTGTAAAAAAAGTGTATATTGTCCTTAGTGGTGAAATCTAATCTTTTGGATACAGTGATGATGTGAAAGTTATATGATGTTGCAAGCCTAGTCTTATGGAGGTTTTTCTCCAAAACTCAGACCCACCTTGAGGTGATTTGTTGTGTCTACCCTTGTTTCACCACCCTGTTTGGTGTCTGTGGAATGACATTGATATAGGGTTCCTTTTCAAACTAAACAAGAATTCAATTGTGATGATATGAGAGAGTTTATGACTCCTTTCCATATGATGACATTATGTAAATTGATTGAACTATTTAAATGGAAAATAAAAAAATGTGTTGGATGAACTCATGGGATGTGAATATTTATGAAATAATGAATTATTTAGATGATGAACTATTTATGGTATGGGATTCCTTATACATTCTCCTTGGATCCTGATTCCATAGTATTCCATGTATTTTCTACTACATTGGTCTTGATTACAGTAGTGGATGCTTCATAAATATGTACTTCTTGGATATGGATTCTGTAAGAGGACACAATCCTGGATACCCCTTAGATCTGAATTGCTATGAATCCCCTTAGACATGATCTATTCACATGATCCTTGGACTCCCCCCATGTATTTATTGAGTTTCCATCAAGATTCACCTATGCCTCATAAAGGATTCCTTAGTCTTCTATAACTTGGATCCGACCCTTCATGGTCTAACACATGATTACACGTTGTGGATTTTGTGGATATTTATACACAAGTACACAGTAGAGATGCTATAGATATTGAGTATAAGTATAAGGTGTGTTTGTGGTGTATATGTTTCTATTCTTATATATATATTCCATGTATGAGTATTAGTTTATGCTTGTTATATGGGGTACTTATCACACCTTTTTATTTATGATTTAATGCTACCCTTGTTTATGGGATATTGAAAAATATTTATAGGGATCCATGTCTTCCTAGACAAGATCACACTTTACTTTCATTATTGTTATAACTGTGATATATTTCACACTACATCTATTATTATTACACAAACTAGATTTTTTAGGCACAATTGTTGGTGGCCTACTGAGTGTTATCTGGAACCCTATGTGGGATGCCATTGGGGACCCAAACAAACTTCATATATATTCGTAGGGACCAGGGAATTCAATCGCTTTATGATTATTTATTTTTTCATGGAATAGGATTATCGAATAAGAGGAATGATCATTTATTGTGGTGTTTTCTAAGGATATTTCTTTTATAATTTTAGTATTTTTGATTCATGTAGTGTACTAGATTATTGTAGACCTATTTTACTCCTTTGTATAGAAATGACACATCATTATTCATATGATATTTTTTTGCATTGTTTATTTATTGATATCTATGGGATGATTTATCTCTTATCTTGTTGATTCACTACTTACGATTTTGACCGATATGATTACTAATGTTATGTTATACTATGACAAGAGGGTTTATTCTCCCTATGAACACACCTTATCCCCTCCCAAGTATTTGAAATCCTCTAGTCATTCGGGAGGACCTTATCAGGCCATCTGGCCCACCATCTTGGGGCACCATTTAGTGTATCCAAGGTGAGGATGTTAGAAGAGTTTTATGTAAGAAAAATAAAAGTGGTTTTCCTTCAACCTAGATTGAAGAAATTCGAGGACTAAATAGTTAGAACTTATTCATTCTGATGTGTGCGGAGTAGAAATTGTTTATTCATTATAAGAACCATTATAATTTCTGATCTTCAATGATTATGATACTCAGATGGCATGGGATTACATCCTGAAGAATAAATTAGATGTGCTTCAATTATTTATTCAGTGGAATGTTTTTCCTAAGAAAGAGTTTGAAATGAAAAATAAATATATCTGAAAAATAAATGGTGGGTAAAACCATAAATAAATTTCAAAAAATGTTTATGAAAATAGGAATCAGATAACGGAAAATTGTTCTATGAACTTCACATAAACATGGAATAGGGGAGAGAATGAATTATAAATTAATAGAGAATACTTCATTAAAGGTGATTTAGTTGGTAATGAAAAAGTTAACTTTGGAAGTTTCCTTGAATATAACAACTTACATGGTCTATAGAATTCCATATTTATCTACTGGAATGGAGATTCATGATGACATTCGGTCTAGTAAGAGAATAGAGGTTAACTATATCATGATCATTGGAAGCATCACATGTGTTCATATTGATGATAAATATAGATGCAAGTTCTGGGGGAATATGAAGTGTATTTTCATGTTAGATATGTGGATGATAACATCTATTATATAATTTTATAAGAAGAATAATAATATATTATCCATATCCAAGATACATTTCTAGATGAAGAAAATTTGTGGAATAAACAAAACCCAGTTATGTGGGTTGTTATGGGATGTTTAACAATCAAATTTTAGGGTGACCAGGAAGAAGATACCAGAAAAGAATTATGTCATGATTGTTCTTGAGAAACATAAAAGGATAGAACAATATTATTAAGGGTAACAGGAAGAAGTAGATAAGAAAAAATTTTACTAGATAGAGAATGTTTGGGCAGACAAGTAATAAGAAAATATTGAATAGAAAAACCATTACCAGTTAGAAAAATACTAAATAGAGAGATTTAGAGGGATGAACCTAATTTTATGTTGAGAAGATATACCCATATCAGGAAAAATTATTATAGGATTGAGGGTGATATAAATTTACTGATTATAATATTTTTAGGGGAACCAGATTGTCCATAGTAAATGGCCACTCTCATAAACTTAAAATAGAAGGAATCATCCATGGAAAAAGAATTTCATTCCATAAATTTAACCATCACTTATGGTTTTACTAAGAAACCATAAGGAATAATAGATCTATAATTAAAATGGATATTTCATTAGAAATAATAAGTTGATGGAATTAAGAGATAAAAAAAATGTTTGGGGTTAAATACATTCCACAAGAAGAAGAAATTGTCTTCTCTAAAAAAAGTTATCCATTGATAAAACAAATAACAATATGGATAGTTTTTAGTATTATTTTTTTTTCAAAAATACAATTGGAGAATATGGTTGTAAAGAAAAAATTTCTTCAGGGGTATTTAAAGAAATAATTTGACATGGTTCATCCTAAGAGTTATGAAGTTCGTTATACAAAGGATTTGGTTAATAATTTTAAATGGTACCTTTATGGCTTTAATAAATATCAAAGATATAGTAAAATGAATTTCAACACATTCATGTTTGAATAATGTTACATTCAATGTGAGTTTGATAACTATTTTTATAAAAAATGGTACAATGGAAGATATCTCATTCTATTTTTTATGTGGGTTGTATGTTTATTTTTAGTCTATAGTTCCAATTAATTTAATACTGAAAGAGGAGGCTATCAAGAATTTTTTGGATGATGAATCTTGGTTAGGATGAAAAGATCATTGTGATGGTAATTTATAGGGATATTAAAACAAATTCAATGATTTTATCCAAGAAGGAATACATTAAAAAATTCATCAAAATATTAAAAATCACAGTTTGTAAACCTTTATCAACTCCCCTTGTTAGACACTTAAAAGGTAGTAAAACTTTGTCTCCATAAATGTATAGAAGTATTCTTCACATATATAAGGTACATTGTGCTTCATCTATTGTACTTTTGATTAACATAATTTTATGCACTCAACTAGATATTTTTTATTTAGATGGAGTTGTTATCTATTTCATGTCATATCCTGTATGGAAAAATTGGAAATCTATGAAATGGATCATATGAAATATGATAGGGTGAGAAGATTATGATTTATGTTTTTGTGATGGTGACCATTTATGAGTTTTTATAGATATATATTTTAATGGAGACAAATAATAATAGAAAGTAGTATAAATTTTAACTATTTGTGGAACAACAGTTTACTATATCCCATGTTCGAAACTAGTGGTTACTATAACTAAAAAAATACTAAGATTGCGTTGATACTACTAAAGTAGGGATGAATCATATATGGTTGTGGAACACATTTAAGAAGCTATGAAAGAAATAATAATTAGGAATGATATTATGTGATATTTAAATTTCCATTCATCATGATTGAAACTGACGGTATCACCAAAGAATAAAACAAATTGACTAAACATATCAGTTCATATGATGTATATAGAAATATATAGTGTTGAATAATCAAAAGAAGTCTAGGATGAAAAATGATACTGATATTCATACAAATGTGACATTTCAATTATATATTAAGAAAAATTATTCCTTAATGGGACTTGAATTATCAAAAAGATTACATGAAATTTCTTGATTGAAATAGATGAAGAGATAAGGATAATAAAAGAATAAGTTGGATGAAATCTTAAATAAATATCAAAGTGTGAGTTTTTTGGGTTTTTGGATGATTCTTTAGGTTCATAAAATGGAGTTTTAAAGACATATATGAGCACACAAAGATCATCAGATTGATCATATGGATGCTTCCTAATATGATGTTTCAGATATTTTTATTATAATGTTTTTCACCAAATTAAACTATTGTCTAACATGTTTTATCATATAGAGTTGAGTGGACATAGAGCCATAAAACTATGGAATTCTATAGTGAAATATTTATGATTTTATGAAGATAATTGGAAAATAATCTAAAATTTGGTTTTTATATATAGTGGGGACTAATTTCATGTGTTGTTTCTTGATGACTGCATGTTGAAATTTTCAATAAATGAAACCAAAATGTTTTAGAGGTTTCTTATGTTAATAAATGGTCGACAACAAAACTCAATGACTGATGTAAAATGTGGACATGAAAATTAACATAATAAAGTAAAGTGTTGGCCTAGCTATGAATTTATAATAGTATTTAGTAATAGTGAATGTTTATGAAATAATTTTATGAGACCCTAAATTGGATAGTAAGTAAGAATTTTTTTTTATTCTTTTTAGTAACTCCCATAATGAAACTTGTTTTCAGTGTTCTCCCATCGATCTTGGACTTTTCTTAAACTATGTAAAACATGTTGGTCAATTTTCTATATTAGTTTTATGTGATTCCAAATAAAATGAATTTTTTGTAGTGAATATGTTCCTTATAATCCCATTTCATTTTCACTTTATATATAGGAGAAGGATTTTAGAAAAAAATTCCATTCAAGAACATTTTAGTTCTTGGTTGTTGTGTAGGATGGATTGATGAGATGGAAATATATGACTAGTGAGTATTTTCTCTCTATGTATACTTATTACGTTTAATGGGAAGAGATTATCCTATTATAGGTTATACTACATATAACATTGTGCTCAAACCTTGTGTTTTGAGGCTCCTACCAAGGGAGATTTTGTGATTTAAATTATTTGTTGATAGTGTGACCTAAATCGTGGAATAGGGAACTTAATGTGGGATCTAATTGTTGTTTTAGAGAGTCCATATGCTTTTATTTACTCTATATTTACTAATTATCTACTACCCATAACCAGGAAACCTTCTTTTAGTAAGAGATAGACTAATTTCATGTCGGTGGGATGAGTTTCTCCATCATTGTTGAGAAGGTATCTTATTTAGAGAAGGGTGAACTTGTTTGTAGGTGGATATAGATGATTCCCCTTTAGATGGAAAGTATGTCCCTTTGAGTGGAAACATATATTAGCATTCAGTTCTTATATTAATCAAGGAGTATGAGGATATCATCCCTGAGGATGTGTCTGACACACCTCAACATCAAAAAATTGAATTTTTCATAACACCTACACTCAATTGCAACAGAAATATCTATGCCAGTATGTCAGACAAACCCTGCAGATTTGGAAGAGTTGAAAATGAATTTGGAGGGTCTACAAATGAAGGGATTCATTAGACCCAATGTGTTTTCCTAGGTAGCATATTATTTTTATCAATGGAGCTAGATGAGAGCATACATTTATAAAAGGATTATCCTCACTAGAACATGATAACTATCAGATGTATGTATCAACATGTGAGAATATATGAATCCATGAATAATTAATAGGTGCCAAGGTGGTTCAAAAGGGTTGAACATAAGTTGTGTTATCACAATTTCATAGAGTGGATAAATTCACTTCAATTTGGGAAAGACCCCAATGGAGTCCATAGTACTCCTGAACTAGATCTTTCATCCCGTATTAGATCAGTCCAAGATGGTATTAATTGATAAAATCCATGTGTGGTCATCATCCATGGAGGATCATGTGTGATATTTTATCAGGGTTATGCACATATTGTAAGAGATATATATTTATGGGAATATCTATAAGTTTCCATTTTTTATTTTATAGGTCCACTTCATAGGACATATAATATCCAAATAGGGATTAGTAGTGGACCTGGGAAAGGATGATGTATTGCTAGCCTGGGAACCACCAAAGAGTGTGGCTATAGTGTGAGGATTACTTAGGATGGTAGGAAATTTTCTAATATTAATGATTTATTTATATAGTATAAGGGAACCTTTCATTTCTTTGACCTAAAAGGGGAAGTCGTTGATTTGGATAGAGATGTGTCAATAGAATTTTTAGGAGCCACAAAAGAGGATTGAAAGTTCCCACATATAGATATGTCTAGAAGAGGCTATTGAGTTTGCGGTGATCAAAATTTCCTAAAAAGAAGGGATTAGGTTTTTTCTTGATGTGGAGGAATGAAGTGTTGATTACGGGTCCCGAAAACTAATAGACCATGAGAATAATTATGTATCACACAAAATAGTTCTTATAGCAGAATTTACCACCCAAAATTTATCAAAAACTGATGTTATGGGAGATAAATACATAATCCTTTATAACCATAAGTCTCATAGGGAAATATAATCATAAAATATTGATAACATGAGGTAGTGGAAATGGTAACAGTTCTTACAGGTTTATTGAATTAAGATAGTATATACTCCCAAGAAGGGTAATGTGATAGAAAATGCTCACAAAACAAATTTCCATTAATATTTTCCCTATTTTTAGTTTACCCTTGAAGATGATGATGGTGGAACCTACCTATAGTTGATGGGTTTCGTCTCTCTTTTAGATCAACATGTTAGAAAGGTAAAACTTTTGGATATCGATTGAGATATTTTTCAGGACTATTTAACCAATGTACATGCCCCGAATGGGTTTTCTTATGATGTGAAGCATATATTCCTTGTTTGAGGATGAGTGATGATACCAATCTTGATCTGAGATGAGGTGATGAGTGAGTTTCATAGTCCCACCATAGAATTAATGATATAAAATGTGAGGATTTATCAGGATCATTTGGTATCAATTTGGGTGGCAAAGGATCTAATAGAGTGTTATTGAGTTTATCTCTCACCGGGGTGCCAGGATGAAAGTGGAAATGGGATGGTATCATGATGGATTGATATGTGACTTATGAAATTAGAGAGAGTTCATGATTCTATTTGGGTTATCATACAATGAATCAAAAAATCAATCCATATCATATCCATCCAAGAGTAGAGTTCAATGGTGAGTATGGGATGCCTTTTTTTACTTGTGATAGTCCAACAGAATGGAATTTCCGAGATGATCATTTCAATATGTGATAATCCCTCCACATCATGATTGTAGAGAGGATTATGTGGTTATTTGGGAAAAAATTATTATTGATCATTATATACTACCCCCAAAATGGAATCCAAACAGAGCAGACCATTCAAGTGATGGAGGAAATTCTTTAGGTTTGAATGTTGTTTTTTGTCCATAATTGGGAGGATCAACTACCCATTCTAGATTAGTGTGTAAAAATAGTTACAACTCCACCATCTTTGTGAAACTATTGGAGGAATTCTATAGGTTATGCTATGGGTCATTTTTGTATTGGATGGATCCCAGGGGAGAGTGCTTATTGGCCTAGAGTTAGTGTGATCGATCACAAGGAAAATAATTATTGTCAAAGAGAATATGATGACTGAACAAATTTGTAACGACCCAAAGTTTCATTAATGGAAAATCCCTCTTGATCCAGTTAAATGTTTCTTTATGAAAAATGTTTTTTTATAAGATGTCAACTTCTTTAGTTTAACGTTAAGATTTGTGACCGTTACTTTTATAGCCGTTGAACAGTGATCATCTGGGTAGTTTAAATATAAGGCTTTAACGAACCAATTTTCTACTCAGACAAAGGAAGCGATGGCCTCATCCAGTAGAATTGCCCCTTACGAAGCCCATTTATCGGAGCTCGGAAAGGAGGTGGCGTCTTTGGGCTTTTCCCTTGACCAAGCCCAAGCTGAGCTTCATCAAGTCAAGCTCGAACGTGATCGTCTACGGGAAAAATGGAAGTTGATAGAGATTACCACTCGAGCGATGTTATCCGAGCAACCCCAAGAGTCTGTCACCATCGCACACCTTACCCTTAGGTCTTATGCGGCTATTTTAAGGGGTTATGTAACAAATAAGTAGCACCATGTTCATGTACATTATTATTGTATATAATAATGAATATAATTTCTAGTCATTTTTGATGCATTGTAATTAGTTTTTAAAGTACAAATGATGTTTTTCGTTATTATTTAATTAAGAATTATATTTTATTAAATTAAAGGATTTTTTGAATTAAATAATATTTTAATAAAATATTATTATTAATATTAAATTAATTTTTATTAAATATAAATGATCTTATAATTTTATCAATGCAATTAAAATTTTTATTAAGGTTTGAAAGCCATTTCTGTCAAAACCCGTGAATTTTTTATAAATGTCGGTTATTATTTTAAAAGTGAAAATTCACATATTTAGAAAATTATTTAGATAAAATAAATATTATTTTTTGGAATCAGGACGTCGAAATTATCCAACGGTGAATTTTTCATAATTTTATGAGACAGTCAAATTTTTGGGTAAAAATTAAATACCATTTAAATATATAATGTCTTTTATGACATCATAATGACCCAATGGTGATGTAATAAAATACCATAATCCTTATGTTCGGCCAATATGTGTTTTATCATTAAAATAATGAGGTTTTGGGTTTGTTTGACTTACTTTTCAAAGCATTAATGGAGCCCTCAAGACTTATTCAACACTTTGCCTTTTTAAATTAATTTCCATGGGAGTGTGACTCACCTCCACATAAGCAACACTAATTTTTTAATAATTTCGGACCTTGGCCTTGTAAAATATTGTTTTCCTCTTTCCTTTTCCAGAAACCATGGGAAAATACCATGGGATGGTTTGTGGTTTGGATTATTTTAATATAAGGGGTCCCAAACCTAAATAATAAAGAATTCTCTCACCTTTCCTATATAAACCCACCCAAGCTCCCACTTCCTCCTCACTCAAAGCCCTTGAAGTTCGTCCAACCTCTGCCCTAATCTCTCTAGAATCCTCTCAAGGTGCCCCAAGCTCCCAAGAAGCCTCTCACAAGCCTCTCTCTAGCCTTTGGAAGCACACTTCCAAGTAAGGGGTTTTCTTCCTTTCTCATTTTTTTGTCAATTTTCTTTAAGTTGTATTTCCCTTTTTATTTCAATTATGAATGTTGGGGTATGGTTTCTCACCTCCCCCATACTGCCCTCTTATTGTTTGAATTATGGGAGAACCCTTTCTCTCTCATTAAATGCCTCCCATGTACACCCGTTACTATGCCGAAATTCCGAAAGGAACTTCTCTCTCTTCTTTTACATTCAAGCAATACTTTTGTATCATGAATCTAAATTCCTTTTCTATTGTTGGGACATGTATATATATGATCTCCTTACTGTCCATTACATGTAAATATGATGAGGAACCCCTTTCTCTCTCATCAACCTTTTTTATGAATTCTTATGTCACACCGTTACGTTGCTGAAATCGCACCGATTTTCTAAGCCAATGTCTTTGTGTAGTGAATACCATGCCCATTTCTCCATCAAGGGTATTCACCTTTATGCACATTTAAATATTGATTATAAAGTTTCATGTATGAATTCCACTTTCCTTTATCGTGGAAGAAATGATTATGTTTTATGAATCCATGTTTTATGATCCATGTGGCACACTTATGCATGAAATGAAATGTTTAAGAAGGGTGCTCCCTTTATAGCGCTCCAATGCATTGGGTAAAGTATAGTATCATGATATGTGATGTGCAATGAGTTTTGACTCATGCTAATTCAAGTGCAACGAGGGTTTACTCGTGCTTCAAGTGCAATGAGGGTTTACTCATGCTCCATGTGCAATGAGCCTTGGCTCATGCTAATTCAATGTTAAGTGTTGTTGCCACATTTCCATGTTATGAATATCATGCTTTATCATGCCTTTATGTTCATGTCTCTCTTATGCTCTATTGATATGACTATTTCCTAACATGTATTGTACTCCTCATGTTATTCATTGTGTACTCCCTTACTGGGCTTTATAGCTCACCCTTTTCTTATGCATGTCCTCAGGTTATCCCATGCAATGCTAAGTACGAAGGAATGTAGTGGTCATGTAAAGGAAGTTTTCAATAAGGATGTTGTATTTCAAGTTTAAAGTTTTTATTTAATGATCCTAAGCCCCAAAGACACTAAACCTCTCGATCTTCCTTGTTTTATCAAGTGATGTTTTATGTAATAAAGCATGTTTAAGTTGTAATAAAAAGCAGGGTTGTCATAGTTGGTATCAGAGGATAGGTTTAGTTATTTTTGGGATTAGGAAACCTAGTAAAGCCTTAGATACAAGACTAAGAATAATAAAAACATCCCTAAATTTTGGTAAATACTAAGTAAGTGTTTTATCAAACAAATACATCCCTGTATGGATACGAGCAGGTAGAGGCGGCTCTGGCACAGATGTATCCTAGGGGTAAAACCCGAAAACACCGCTTTGAGATAGACTCGAACGAGAACTGGTGCACGACAACGGGCCTTGCTGCACTCTTGGTTACGACACTCCCGGGGGATATGTTATGATAAATTCACAATCTTAGTATGAACTCTTATTAAGGGAAAAATGCCCCTAAGAATATATGTTAGAAGGAATATCATGAAAATCCTGGATTGAATCCTATAGACTCATGAGTTAAAGAGATTAAAGTTTATTTATAAGTCATCAACTTTTGTCTTTGGATTACCCTTTATGTGTTACCCCTAACATTCCTTTTATTCCAGCCAATGGCTGGTAATAGGAGAACTCGGGCTAACAACCGTTGTGAAGATCAGTGTGATGATTGTACTTATGAGATGCCCAATCCAATGGGAGCGGGAATCGCGAACTTTGTCACACTTCTCTCTCAGCTAACTCAAGTTTTGAATAGAAACACTGGTCAAGAGGAACGTTCAACCCCCCCTAAGAAAGAACAAGTTGTTATTGAAAGCTTCATGAGACAAAGGCCTCCTACTTTTAGTGGATCATCCGATCCCACGATTGCTGAACAATGGATCAACTCCATTGAAAAGATATTCTCCATCCTCCAATGCTCTGAAAAAGACAAGGTTCTCTTGGCGGCTTATCGTATGGAGGGTGAAGCTGATCAATGGTGGACGTTGATCAAAAATACGAAGCCTGAGGAGGAGATCGAGGCTTTGGAATGGAAGGTATTCCGGAAGATGTTTTTCGATAAATATTTTCCATACACCCTCCGTCTTAAGATGGAAAGGGACTTCCTTTCCATCAAGCAGAAAGATGAGGAATCTGTGGGAGCGTACGAGGGAAACTTCACAAGGCTTGCACGATACGCTTCCAGCTTTGTCGTTACCCCCGAATGCAAGGTTGACCGCTTCTTTGGTGGGATGAAGCCTAGCTTGCGGAAAGCATTAGCGATCCGTGACTTCGACAGCTATGAGGAAATTGTCCGATGTGCCCTCAAGGTTGAAATGGAGATTGGAGAATCACAGGGGTATCATGGGGACAAGAAGCGGAAGGTGGAATTCAATGCTGGTGGTCCGATGGATAAATCCAATGGCGCTAAGAAATTCCTGCACCACACTTGCCAATAGTGTGGAAAAAAGCACCCTGGAAATTTCCTTAGGGGGACAAGAAAATGCTTCAAGTGTGGAAGAGAAGGGCACCTAGCTGTTAACTGTCAGCAAGAAGGACCCGCGACTGCGACGGAGGGGAGGAACGCTCCATTTGAACCTCAACGCGTTGTTCAATGCTTCAAATCCAAAGAACCGGGTCATTTTGCGAATCAGTGCCCTAATCCAAGGGTTATCGGAGGCAATCAACAACCTCCAAGACAGCAAGGAAGAGCTTTTGCCATCACTTCTGCCGAAGTGAACCCCGACAACGAAGTGGTGACGGGTACGCTAGTTATTCATTCAAGAATAGCGAACGTACTTTTTGATTCAGTTTCTACGCATTCTTTTATAACTCAAAAGTTTAGTAGAACAATCCCTGCACCACCACAAATCATGGAAGTAAAGATGTCGGTGATTACGGCAAATGGGGCAATCATTGCATCCCATGAGTATAAGTCCTCCCCTGTTATAATCTGTGGATTGAATTTCCCGGTGAACCTCGTCATACTCCGTTTGGTGGAATTTGATGCAATTCTTGGCATGGATTGGCTTTCCTTATATAGAGCCAACATAAATTGTCGGGAGAGGGAAATCACACTCCATATGGAGAATCGACCCCCGATTCTTTACAAGTGTCAGGAGGAAGATGAATCTCCTTTAGCTCCATCATCTCAAGCATGGATATTACTGCCTTATGAGCACGCATATCTGGCTCAGATGATTGAGTCCATGGAAGAAACCACCCTTGAAGAAATTCCTATTGTGAGGGAATTCGCTGAAGTATTTCCCGAGGAACTTCCTGGTCTTCCTCCAAGAAGAGATGTTGAGTTCTCAATTGAACTTATACCTGGGGCGCTACCAATATCCAAGACTCCATATAGAATGGTTGTGGTTGATCTTGAAGAACTGAAGAAACAACTACAGGAGAATTTGGATGAAGGGTTTATACGCCCAAGTGCATCACCATGGGGAGCACCAGTCCTCTTCGTCAAGAAGAATGATGGGTCAATGCGGCTTTGCATCGATTATCGCAAGCTTAACAAAATCACGATAAAGAACAAGTATCCCCTCCCAAGAATCGATGACTTGTTTGATCAGCTGTGTGGAGCACAATACTTCTCCAAGGTCGACTTGCGGTTGGGATATTATCAAGTAAGGGTGAAGAAGGAATATATCCCCAAGACTGCTTTTCGTACAAGGTACGGGCACTATGAATTCATAGTAATGCCTTTTGGACTCACCAATTCTCCAGCAATATTCATGGAATTGATGAATAGAGTCTTTAGAGATTACCTAGATAAATTTGTGGTAGTCTTTATAGATGATATTCTAATATACTCCAAAACCAAGGAGGACCATGAGGAGCATTTAAGAACTGTACTGGAGACTTTGCGCAAGGAGAAGCTCTTTGCCAAGTACATCAAGTGTGAGTTCTGGTTGAAGGAGGTCTCATTCTTGGGCCATATCATCACAAGAAATGGGATATCTGTGGACCCCTCCAAAACAGATGCAATTGAGGGATGGACGAGGCCAACATCGGTAACTTATATCCGTAGCTTCTTGGGGTTAGCTGGATATTATCGACGATTTGTGAGAAACTTCTCACGATTGTCCAACCCTCTTACCAAGATAACTCGAAATGGAGTAAAGTTTTCTTGGAGTGATGAATGCGAAGAAAGCTTCAAGGAGTTGAAAAGGAGGCTTATCACTGCACCTGTGCTCACTTTACCCACAAGTGGGGAGCTTTTTGTGGTATTCAGTGATGCTTCGAAGAAGGGCTTAGGATGTGTGCTGATGCAGAATGATAAAGTGATATCCTATGCCTCAAGACAGTTGAAAATCCATGAGCGAAACTATCCAACGCATGATCTGGAGTTGGCGGCGGTAATCTTTGCCTTGAAAATCTGGCGGCATTATCTCTATGGAGAGAAATGTTAGATATATACTGACCACAAGAGTCTTAAATATATATTCACACTGAAAGAGCTTAATATGCGCCAGAGAAGATGGATAGAGCTCATAAAGGATTATGACTGTTCAATACATTACCACCCTGGGAAGGCGAACAAGGTGGCGGATGCCCTAAGTAGAAAGGATCCAACAATTCTATCAATGATGAGAATTGAGAAGGATCCAATCTTCTTAGACTTGATGAAGATGGACGTGTGAATCATAAATAAGGGAACATCATCAATCCTTTCACAAATGATTGCTCAACCATATCTTTTGGAAAGGTTAAAGGATGCTCAAAAGGATGATGCGAGAATCCAAGAAAAAGTGGAAGCTATCAAAAAGGGAAAATCCTCAGAGTTTAATGTTAATGAAGAAGGAATTGTGATGTTTGGGAAAAGACTATGTGTCCCATCAAGTTCGGAGCTGAAGAAGGAACTTTTGGATGATGCACATAGTTAAAATTTCTCTATTCACCCAGGGAGCACAAAGATGTATCGATATCTCCGAGAAAACTTTTCGTGGGATAATATGAAGAAGGAGATCGCCGAATATACATCAAAGTGCCTGGTGTGTCAGCAAGTGAAGGTAGAGAGGCATAAGTCTAAGGGGATGATGCAACCATTGCCCATACCAGAATGGAAATGGGAGAACATCACCATGGACTTCGTCACTGGACTTCCAAGGACATCCAAAAGCAATAATGTAATCTGGGTTATTGTGGATCGTCTTACAAATACTGCACACTTCATTTCTATTCGAGAGGATTTCTCTTTGGATCAACTGGCACTGATATATATCAGGGAAGTGGTACGGTTGCATGGAGTACCACTATCTATTGTGTCTGACCGAGATCCAAGATTTACCTCTAAGTTTTGGAAGAGTCTTCAACATGCTCTGAATACTGAACTGAACTTCAGTACGGCCTATCATCCTCAAACTGATGGCCAATCCGAGCGGACTATCCAAACACTTGAGGATATGTTGAGAGCGTGCTCAATGGACTTTAAAGGAGGATGGGATCAACATCTTCCTCTAGTTGAGTTCTCTTATAATAATAGTTTCCACTCGAGCATCCAAATGGCACCATATGAAGCCCTGTATGGGAAAAGGTGTAGAACACCGGCATGTTGGGATGAGTTCGGTGAACGTAAGCCGCTTGGACCAGAAATGGTCGAAGAAATGGTGGAGAAGGTGAAAACCATTCAGCAGCATATCAAGGCAGCCCAAAGTCGACATAAGAGTTATGCAGATAATTTTCGACGAGACCTTGAGTTTAAAGTCGGAGACATGGTGTTTTTACGCATATCTCCGTGGAAGAAGGTCATGAGGTTTGGAAAGAAAGGGATGTTAAGTCCAAGGTACATCGGCCCCTTCGAGATTCTTGATCGTGTTGGGGCTGTGGCCTATCGACTAGCACTTCCACCTACTATGGCCAAGGTGCATGATGTCTTCCATGTATCCCTCATAAAGAAGTACATACCAGACCCTTCACATGTACTCTCTTCTGAGGTGGTACAATTAGAAGACGATCTTTCTTATGAGGAGCAACCAGTGAAAATCTTGGATCGTAGAGAAAAAGTTCTAAGAAATAAGACAATGCCCCTCGTCAAGGTGTTGTGGAGAAACCACAAGTTTGAAGAAGCAACTTGGGAGTTGGAGGATATGGTGAAGCTAAGTTACCCACATTTGTTTTAGTGTGGGAAAAGGAAAATTTCGAGGGCGAAATTTCTTAAGGGGGGAATGTT
This sequence comes from Viscum album, assembly GCA_963277665.1. Lineage (NCBI taxonomy): Eukaryota > Viridiplantae > Streptophyta > Magnoliopsida > Santalales > Viscaceae > Viscum > Viscum album. The sequence continues at coordinate 181,045,103 of OY728125.1, read as the reverse complement.
GTAACGACCCAAAGTTTCATTAATGGAAAATCCCTCTTGATCCAGTTAAATGTTTCTTTATGAAAAATGTTTTTTTTATAAGATGTCAACTTATTTAGTTTAACGTTATGATTTGTGACCGTTACTTTTATAGCCGTTTAACAGTGATCATCTGGGTAGTTTAAATATAAGGCTTTAACGAACCAATTTTCTACTCAGACAAAGGAAGCGATGGCCTCATCCAGTAGAATTGCCCCTTACGAAGCCCATTTTTCGGAGCTCGGAAAGGAGGTGGCGTCTTTGGGCTTTGCCCTTAACCAAGCCCAAGCTGAGCTTCATCAAGTCAAGCTCGAACGTGATCGTCTACGGGAAAAATGGAAGTTGATAGAGATTACCACTCGAGCGATGTTATCCGAGCAACCCCAAGAGTCTGTCACCATCGCACACCTTACCCTTAGGTCTTATGTGGCTATTTTAAGGGGTTATGTAACAAATAAGTAGCACCATGTTCATGTACATTATTTTTGTATATAATAATGAATATAATTTCTAGTCATTTTTGATGCATTGTAATTAGTTTTTAAAGTACAAATGATATTTTTAGTTATTATTTAATTAAGAATTATATTTTATTAAATTAAAGGATTTTTTGAATTAAATAATATTTTAATAAAATATTATTATTAATATTAAATTAATTTTTATTAAATATAAATGATCTTATAATTTTATGAATGCAATTAAAATTTTTATTAAGGTTTGAAAGCCATTTCTGTCAAAACCCGTGAATTTTTTATAAATGTCGGTTTTTATTTTAAAAGTGAAAATTCACATATTTAGAAAATTATTTAGATAAAATAAATATTATTTTTGGAATCAGGACGTCGAAATTATCCAACGGTGAATTTTTCATAATTTTCTGAGACAATCAAATTTTTGGGTAAAAATTAAATACCATTTAAATATATAATGTGTTTTATGACATCATAATGACCCAATGGTGATGTAATAAAATACCATAATCCTTATGTTCGGCCAATATGTGTTTTATCATTATAATAATGAGGTTTTGGGTTTGTTTGACTTACTTTTCAAAGCATTAATGGAGCCCTCAAGACTTATTCAACACTTTGCCTTTTTAAATTAATTTCCATGGGAGTGTGACTCACCTCCACATAAGCAACCCTAATTTTTTAATAAGTTCGGACCTTGGCCTTGTAAAATATTTTTTTCCTCTTTCTTTTTCCAGAAACCATGGGAAAATACCATGGGATGGTTTGTTGTTTGGATTATTTTAATATAAGGGGTCCCAAACCTAAATAATAAAGAATTCTCTCACCTTTCCTATATAAACCCACCCAAGCTCCCACTTCCTCCTCACTCAAAGCCCTTGAAGTTCGTCCAACCTCTTCCCTACTCTCTCTATAATCCTCTCAAGGTGCCCCAAGCTCCCAAGAAGCCTCTCACAAGCCTCTCTCTAGCCTTTGGAAGCACACTTCCAAGTAAGGGGTTTTCTGCCTTTCTCATTTTTTTGTCAATTTTCTTTAAGTTGTATTTCCATTTTTATTTCAATTATGAATGTTGGGGTATGGTTTCGCACCTCCCCCATACTTCCCTCTTATTGTTTGAATTATGGGATAACCCTTTCTCTCTCATTAAATGCCTCCCATGTACACCTGTTACTATGCCGAAATTCCGAAAGGAACTTCTCTCTCTTCTTTTACATTCAAGCAATACTTTTGTATCATGAATCTAAATTCCTTTTCTATTGTTGGGACATGTATATATATTATCTCCTTACTGTCCATTACATGTAAATATGATGAGGAACCCCTTTCTCTCTCATCAACCTTTTTTATGAATTCTTATGTCACGCCGTTACGTTGCCGAAATCGCACCGATTTTCTAAGCCAATGTCTTTGTGTAGTGAATACCATGCCCATTTCTCCATCAAGGGTATTCACCTTTATACACATTTACATATTTATTATAAAGTTTCATGTATGAATTCCACTTTCCTTTATCGTGGATGAAATGATTATGTTTTATGAATCCATGTTTTATGATCCATGTGGCACACTTATGCATGAAATGAAATGTTTAAGAAGGGTGCGCCCTTTATAGCGCTCCAATGCATTGGGTAAAGTATAGTATCATGATACGTCATGTGAAATGAGTGTTGACTCATGCTAATTCAAGTGCAATGAGGGTTTACTCGTGCTTCAAGTGCAATGAGGGTTTACTCATGCTCCATGTGCAATGAGCCTTGGCTCATGCTAATTCAATGTTAAGTGTTGTTGCCACATTTCCATGTTATGAATATCATGCTTTATCATTCCTTTATGTTCATGTCTCTCTTATGCTCTATTGATATGACTATTTCCTAACATGTATTGTACTCCTCATGTTATTCATTGTGTACTCCCTTACTGGGCTTTATAGCTCACCCTTTTCTTATGCATGTCCTCAGGTTATCCCATGCAATGCTATGTACGAAGGAATGTAGTGGTCATGTAAAGGAAGTTTTCAATAAGGATGTTGTATTTCAAGTTTAATGTTTTTATGTAATGATCCTAAGCCCCAAAGACACTAAACCTCTCGATCTTCCTTGTTGTATCAAGTGAAGTTTTATGTAATAAAGCATGTTTAAGTTGTAATAAAAATCAGGGTTGTCATAAAATTCATTAGAATTAATATGTGTAAATACGATGAAAGACTTTGGAATTATATGAAGGAGACCATTTTATCCTAAATTTAATTCATCATTGAGGACTATTGAGAGTTTTCCAATGCATAAATCTATCTCAAGGATGTGTTGGACCCATCCTGATACTACATAAGGTTAACGATGTGACATAATTATTTTCCTTAACATCACAAATAGATTGGGTACATGATGTATTCAGTGTGTTGCATTAGAGAAGATATGTTCCTGACCAATCTCACAATATCAACCTAGGAAAGATGGAAATTAAGGATAGAGTCACCACTTTGGGGTTCCTAGTGGTGTTCAATGAATTAGAAGGATAATATTTTTCATGTTTGAGAGATCACCTTCATGCATGTACAAAAACACTATAGGAACCTTAGAGAGATCTTGTGAGAGTGGAATAACCAAAGTATGGATCAGTTTCTTCACCTATCTGAGTATGTTTTTTCATTTTTGGGTGATAATCCCTGATAGTGGAAAAATTTTAGCATCTCTATATTTTTTGATTGACATGTTGTAATATTTAAAATATTATTTTTTAGTGATAATAATATTTATCATATAATTTCAAGGCTTGTGGAGCCTTAGTGTTGGTATATTAAAAATATTAAATTTTTTATGTCATAATACCATGATTTTTAAAAAAAATAATGGAATAAAACCTGAATATCATCTCATATTTGAAAAATGAGATTGTCTATAAATCTATAAAACATGTTTTACCCCATGTGTGATATAATATTTGTAAATTTCAGTTGTTTTATTAGAGTGTATTCATGGGATGATTAACGTGAATAAATTAATTGTTTTTTATTAAATGACCATTAAATTTTCCAAAACTATCATATTCTCTATTTAATCCTTCATCAGTTAATTTCTTATGGTTATCCACATATCCCTATAAGGAACTAGGTGATGTATAAAGAGCTACGTCAGAGAGAAAGTTGGTGGGTGATATTGGGATCAACGATGTACAACATGTGAACATATATTTGTATCGAGAAAATGATGATAAAGGTTGATCTCATAAATGGAATTGATTCAGATTCATTATTTTTCAATGATTGATCCCAACATGAGTCATGACATTTGAATTTGTTGGATTATTTTCCTATTCTTATTTTTCCATAATGAAGGAGAAATAATTCATAATAAAATAATTCATTGATTATGTTTATTTATTTTTTTGGGAAACTTTTGTACTTGGAATAAGGATTTTTTTAATTAATTTTCCTATTTAATATTTTGATAATCACCACTTGTTCTTTAGTTTCCATCAATGATGATTGAATCAATAATGAAAAAAAAATTTCTCATATTTTTTTAATGTCACACTTATTATTTGTTCAAGATTGGTATTTCATTGGACTATTGATTATGGATTGTCTAAAAATCTAATTCAATATTTGATTCTCATGATTAGAAGATCATTTTGAGACATCAACAATTTTGAGTTTTGAAATAGAGGATTATCAGTAATGATGGAGAAATATCAGGGTAGATCGATGATTTAAAATATATGGGTTTTAAAATGAGAAATTTTAATTGAAAAAATTAGGATGTGTTTTCCTAGAAAATGGTGGTTAATTTTTTTTACCATCATCATTTTTTTGGTCAACCTAGATTTGGGATTTTGGTCTAAGATGATTTTAGAATATAATGTGGTAGAAGGATGATTGAGATTCATGAAACATGATATAGTTCCGATGAAAACCCTATATTCAGATTGTGTTGTTCATAAGAACACACACCATGTGGACCCCTGTATCTGGAAGCTAGAGTTTACAAGGAGAGTCAAATATCACACGCCATGTAAGGGCTCATAGACCATATTACCCTCAACTAGTCATCTTATCCTGTACATGGAATAAATGCCTATTAATATATGTGACCCAACATGACTTTTGTTATGGGGAACACCAAATTTACTTTATAATTTTCATGGTCATTAGTAGAACACACATGAAAAGTGCTCACCCAAGCTCTTCACATCCGGTTTCATAATAGAAAGTAGTGTATCTTTATAAAGACATGTCATATGAGATGAAACAAGACATGAAATTTCTTGACATAGTGAGTCATGTTTTGTACCTTATTAGGCATTTTATGTACTCCTTATATAGTATGTTATAGAACTTATTCTTCTCAGAATGGCTATGTTATGATCTTGGTTTTATTCCATCGAACTGTGTCAGTGTGGGTGAATTCTCATAGTCTATCCAAAAGTTGGTATAATGTGGTATAATTTCATGATTATAGGATGGGAAACCCCCTAAATTGTTTCATTTTGGATATATGTAAGTATACATCCATGTAGATATATGTGTCATACTATATCATTCTTCCCTTGGATGAGCCATGAATCCTTTTTCTGGCATCCAAAGTGTGTGATCCCCTTCCAAGTGGATTGTACTGGATAAGGGTAGGTATCCCCCATAGACCTCAGACATAGTCCCTTATCTATGTATTTATGCCTATTCTCTTCCAATGATGTGTATTTAGATCTTGAGAGTTCCATGGTTGATCCCTCTCAGTTCAATAATTATTCATCATTGCAAGACATGATGAGTGAGACCTCTTTGAAGAGAGAAATTATCTTAACAAGACCTGATGAGTGAGTTGGATCATATTAATGTTACATTTGAGCCTCTAGTAAAATTTTTGGTAGGCAGTGAGGATGTGACCTCACCTTGAAACTTTTAGTCTCAGTTTTATCTTATCTAGGTAATCCTATTAATTCAATTGGATTTTTCATATAGATATATTCCTCTATTTGATTATTTTTGTTAGGTGATTTCATGGTGTCATACTATGTTTTATTATACTTAATAATTCATGCGTTCTTCCCACATAAGTCATGTATTATGATGTTTATAGGCCTTTTATGGAGTCTTAGGGGAACCAGGAATAGAAGGATCTTAGTTTTGATGAATCTTAGATAGTTTTGGGGGTTTTCAACATGATATAAGTAAACTTTTGATAGCATATTGGACTTTTTTTAGTTCGGGTGGAATTATAGTTGGTTATCTTTTCATTTGATGTACTTCTTGATGTAATATGTTATGTTTTTTTAAGAATTTATTAGAAGTATTATTTTTTATCTATTCCTCTTTATAATGGTGTGTGTATATGTCAACATGTGTAAATGTACATTAGACTATGGCCTCTCATGTGTGTGATATGCCTATATGGAACTATTCTCCTACCCAAGGACCATTGTAGGTAGGCTTGGGGTGTAATTCCTAGATTATTTCCACTGATGTCATAACTGGTGGGATGATGAATTATAGGATCCCTATGAGTTATGTTATAGAGGAAATAGAGTTTCGTTTATCCATAAAATTTAGTTTGAAAAAGGATGTCTACTTAACTTCCCAATAATTATATCTTATATGATTGGCATAATGACCAAACCATGTTTCTATGTAATGAGTGTTCAATTAAATTTGATTCATTAAAAATTGAAATTTAGATATTGTACAAAAAATATATATGATTTAATTTAAAAGTATAATTCATTTTAGTGGGATCATATTTTAAAAAATTACTTATTAAATGAATCTAAAACAATATATTTATCTAATAAAATCATTTATGGTAGACAAAATAACAATCTCATCTAATATGGCTTTGAGTAAATCCTTTATAAGGAAAATCATAATGGATAAAATGTCTTAGGATGGTATAGTAATATAGGACTCATTCCTATGAAAAGAGACATTCTATATTTTGGTTGTTCAATAATGGGATCTAGGTTATTATAAGAATCATATATGGATAAATTTATAGTCAACAAATAATTATATATAAAATTACTTTTGTAACATTTTTCTATACTGATATAATAAATTAGATTTTGCATGTAAATGACTTGGTTGGATTTATGGTTTTATAAATCTAGATGTGGTTGTTAATTTATTATATTTTTATATCCAATAAGGTTATAAAAATATTAATGTCTTCATGAAAATGTTTTACCCTATTCTATAAAGGTGCTATGAATGGTTGAACATAGTATGATATGTTTAAGTATTTTTTGTTTTATTGAGAGTAATAATTGGTAATTTTTAAATAAAAAAGAAGAAAAATTATTTAGAAGTTCTATATATGATTATATGAGTGTCCAATGAATGTTAGGGACACCTAAGGGATGTTTCATGAAGGAGGGAAAATGTTTCAATACGACATAATTGTTTGTGATACTTGAATGGGTTGCAGAAACTCCATTTAGAGTACATGTAAGGTATTTTTGTTATATAATCCAAATATTTTATTTGAAAGACTTCAAGATATAAAATTATTCTCTTAAAAATGTTTTACATATATATATGTTCAATATAAATGTATTAATTAAGAGACATTGTATTTTTTTATACAGTAAACAAATAATTCTGTTATGGAAATTTTGAATATCACATTCTTGGATGGATCTAAAAAAGTATGGGTATTCTTATTTAATTTATCATATATTATAAGATAAGTTATTTGTTAACAAAATGTTTTTATGAATAAAATTTCATGATTTTTAGATGGAGATGTGTTGTGATTGATCAAACTCAATGAAATATTTTGACAATAATACATGGATACAAATATTTAATGTTGATTAAAAGTACTTATATAGGACATCTAAAAAATATATGTAATCAAGATTCAACAAACCATTATATAAATACTATTAAAAAATAATTATTTTATGGTAATGATTCTAAATACAAACAGAACACCATATGAGAATTGGTGGTAAATACATTATTTTTTAAGGCTTCCCACTATACTAAATAATTTTTCATTCATAACATTAAATTGCATTTGTTATATTACTGTGATATTCTAGGGATGATATAGTCTCTAACAGACTGGTGAGAGTCTATTAAGATTTAAATAAGTTAAAAAAAATAAAGGACTACACCGGCTGAAATTCTAAGTGATTATCACATTACATCATAAATTAAGTGTGAGATGTTTTGTGAATGAAAGGAAATTTATAGAGTTATAAATTGAAACCATTGGTAACTCAGAAAGTAATATATAAATTAAAAATGTTTGATATGAGGATGATGATAAAATTAAAAAGAGTTCTATATAAACAATATAAGTTATTAATATATTAAAATTTGATGTTGTGAAGTAAATTAGTTTTATACTATGTTTATATAGTTGAAAAAATGAAAATGATTATTTGGAATAACCATTATTCAAAAAAAATATAAATGTTTCTCATCAAAAGTTTATATGGGGGCCTTTTTATGATTTTCATATGGGGATATGGAAATACTTATATATAGATGTAATGAGTTCAGAAATACACTAAAAGTGTATTTAGAATATGGCCTCTATGATTTTATATCATATGGAATATTAGTATATATGTTCTTAAGTATATTGTTTTGTATTTATAATGTTTTTTATTATATAAATAATGTGATTTTTTATTAAAAGTTTTATTCAGTTCATAATTATTTTGTGTTTACTATACATATTCATGAATTGAAATTATAAATAACCCCCCAATGTTTGAATTTATGTTGTCTGTAACTGATATTATTTATGGATTATTATTGGATGTTCTTAATTGTTAAATTTTAAATTTTTTATAGAGAAAAATAATATTCTCATGAGACTAAAACAGATTTTTTAGTCATGATGACCTACCATGTGTGAAGTGTGTATAAATCTAATATATTTATTTTTTATACTTGGGTAAAAATTTCATATTGAATCTATCTACCTGATTAAGAAATATACCTAGAATGACAAAATTTATACTCTAATACCTTTACTACTCCATATTTTAGTTTTAGATAAAATGGGGGTGGTTGGGAATGTTTTTGATCATGTAATATATTAGGGGTCAACCAAAATTGAATTTTTCCTTTCATATGATAGGTGTGTCATATGGTCACTTAATTTAAATCTAATAACAAAGTGTACGTATATACCTAGATAAGATGATATCTTTATTTATTTTCATATAGGTCATGCAGGGTGCTCATCCATATAGATTAATGACATGTGATGTGTTTATACATATATTTATTCTAAATGCATTCTGTAGTGATCAAAACAGTTCCCTTTTTAGTTTGATTGTTAATAATTATTTTCTAGAGGCCATAATTTTCTTATAGTTAAGAATTATGTATTTATAATTGATTTTAATACTAAAAAGAACAATGGGGTCACACTATCTGGTTGTGTGAATGAGGATTATGTTTTATTGCAAAGTGTTTTTGTAAATAATTGATTTTTTTAAACAATGTTTTGGGAAGATATCGAAATGAAGTCTGGATAGATTTTGAAAAAAAATATTACATATGATATAATATGTCATGAAAACTAATGATATTATTTTTAAAATTTATTTTACATTATATCCAAATTCAATTATAGATATGGTTTCAAAATTTATTACTTATAATGTTTTGTAAGGTAAGAGCGCACTATGTTCTGGACGCATTGGTGAAATGGTGAGATTATAAGAAATCTCTACTAAAGGTACCACCATGGAATAGAATATATAGTGATAAAAAACTGTATGGTTAATAGAACCAATCCTTAGTGTAGTTTATGTCATATTTTGTGATATATGATAATTTATAGTTCAACTATCTTCCCATACACAACGATATCATTGTTAGTTTCATTTTAAAATTTTAAAATATATTAGTGTTTTTGGATCCAAATAATTTTGTTATGTTTGAAAAAATATTATCATAATTTACAGAAAATGGTTCCAAATTTTTTGACTCATAAATCATTTATCATTAAATGGCTAGCCATTTAATTTCCTTAGACTGTCCTCATATTACTAACAAAATGAGGCTCATAATCTTCAATTAATTTCTATAAATTAATAAATTAAATTTTCAAACTAAATCTTTTTTCTGTCCTCTCTTTTTTATCCTTAAACTCCTAAGTATTAAGAAACCCACATAGAAGGAAATATACATCCCATTCATTAGAAGATTCATATAGTCTATGGATACACTATTAAAAAATATCTATTTAGATACTTCTCTGTGATCTCAATCAACATCATATGAATAAGATACAACAATTACTAATGAGAAATGAAAATGGGTTGTTATTTATTTAATTATTTATTCAATCCAATATATGTGGAATGATCTTATAGTTTATATAGGGTTTCATTTTTGTTTCTTCCAATATTGGATGAATATTATTCCAACTAAGGATCTTCACATAAATCCACCTAAAAATAGTTGAACAATAATGTATCAAAATCTAGATAATATTAAAGAAGGTCATTTTTTGGAAATTCACTTTCCTAAAAAATTATTATAGATCTTGGGATATTAGGTTTACCCTTGTAAAATCCATCTAGATTTATTCTCACAAGGATACTTTGTTGTTTTTCATCATGTATTTCCAAACTGGTACTCATCTAGGTTATTGGTTTCCTGTATCTATCATGTCTAAACTGATGATCCTCTAGAAAATGTGAGTACCATATAAATATATCCATATGTAGGGTGGGGAATGATATATATATATATATATATATAATTATAATATAAGGTATATAATAATACCATAATTATGAACATAATATACCAAAAATCAAAATGCTAGGATACCCAAACATCAACCTTGGATATTGCCCATTTATATACTATAACACAACCCAATAACCATTTTCATGATTCATAAAAGAACATAGTATTTATCCACTTGAAGACAAATCTATACCATCCGATAATGAACCATTTCACCCAAACATATATTTTCTCCACTTACAACTCACATAATGTGATCATCCTTCTTCGTTGGGGAATTCTATAAAAAACCTATCAAGTCCCATGAATTCATGTCACATGGAAGGTTTCCCTTCACATGACTCTTTTAAATTTCTATCGAAGTTTATTAGTATAAAATATTGAAATTGAAAATTTGTGATCAATGAATAACATTCTGAAATCCTATTACATTTCTAAGGGGGAATACAGAATACATAAACTCACTTTGAGTTATTTTAGGGTTATTCACACCCATTATTCATTGATGACATATCACACAACATAAACATCATATATAAAAAAATAAAAAAAATTGAATTTTGTTTATACCTTTTCCAATATTGTAGTTATATTTTTCCTCAATCTAAACAATTAAAAACCCTAAAAAATTTCCAAATATAGGAATACAGAATATTCAAGTGAAACAATTTGAAAAAATCTAATGATAAAATATTAAAAGATTTTAATCATATGATGAATGATCTAGCATAACTATAGATGGTTAAATTCTAGTTCAAATTAAAGATATATATCACATAAAAAGAGGGAAGATGAGAGGAAGCACTTTTGGATCGTGTGACTAGAAAAAAAAATAGATTGAAGATAATTTTTAAAATAAAATTTTAACATTAATTTATATTTAAAAAAAATCATCTAAAATGTTTCCATGTAACTATTAGATGCCACTACTCACTTAGTGTTTAATAAAACAACAATTATAAGTCCACCTACCCTATGGTGGCCTAGTTTATTCATCCTTACTCCCTTTGATCGCTTACTATGTACCCAATAAACCCCCTTGGGTACTAGATAGTGTCTTCTTGTTGATTCCAACAACACATTTGCTATGTTCTCCTATAAAACCGAAATACTGTGAAAAACTAAAAACATTAGCACAATTAACTACAATAATTAATAAACACTGAATATTTAATTTTAAATATAAATAAATTTCTTGTGACATTTAAAAAACCCAACCATTTCCCTTCTCATACTTAAGAAGCATCCATGAGTATCCATGAGAAACAGATATGGAAATTAATATCTCATATCAATCTCACACTCCCATGTATCCACCATTTGATAACTTTTAATTAAAGAAATATATTTTGGGAATCGCCTTTTCATAAGGAATCTTCCCTCTTTTGTAACCCTGACACCCTGGTCATTCCTCGAATGGTATACTGACCTCTAAGTGTACATCATCAATATGTACCATGAAATATGGGTCTATCATATATATCTAGAGATGATATACATGGAATACACAATTAATAGTGTATTATTTATGAAGAAGTTCCAATTAATACATGAATGTTCCAATCCTCCCTGTAATCACAAACACAGCCACATAACATGGTGATAATTTCCAATGCCTCGTAAAATATTGGTATTGCAACTAATGTGATAACCTCATGAAAACCCATTCCCCTATCTGAAACACTATATTTTTTTGTTACTATCCTATACGACACTAGTACATATGTAGAGTTATTTCCAACAACATTCTAATCATCTAGATACAGTTAGAAGTCACATGTAATATGCTTGATCCAATCAATGACATTTCCACCACCACCAATCATTAGATATAAGAATAGAATGACCCTCGATGTGGTTCCACAAATAATTTCAAATATATCGATTCCATAAAACTATTTTTATAATTAAATTTCACCAATAAAATACGGTTCTTGTAGTCCACATTGAAAATCAAGATAAATTATTTAATAATGAACTCAAAAACCATAATCATATACGGAGATTATACTCCAGTATGAGGGTGGTATTGATTACTAAAATTAACACAATATCCAAATAAAAAACTTTATCCCTTTTCTAAAAAGTAAATCAATCTCACATTATAATCTAATATAAAATTTAAAGGCACTCCCTAGAGTCATACCATCTCTCATGTATAAAACATACCCATATCATTGAATGATTGAGTATCTATGATTAGAAGAAAGTGTATAGGATTGGTCATAATTTATAAATTGAACCATATTTTTCCCTAACATAGGGAACAAAATAATTTCCTTCAAAAAATCATTGCTGACTTAGTCTCACTACTATTTCATGAATGAGTTGTCATTTCAGAAGTCAAGTTGACTTTTGGTGTACACCCCTCCCTTTCTTATTGGTGAGAAATTATGAAATGTTAAATACCATATGTTTATATATCCATGAATAGTATAATCAACTTCATATATCAAGATATATATTTTTTACAACTGTGTTTAATACAAATATGATGTGTGTAAATCCCACATTATTTCCCCTTCTACGTTTTTTGGGACCACCACCCAAATATTAATTTATAGGATTATTTCATCACCATCATTCCAAAATTCATGTTAATATGAACAAAATATTCTCTTAATCATCACCATGAAGTTCATTTCATACTTATGACTCACCTATATTCTAATTATGTGGTGATTCTTATAGAAGACAGTGAAATAATATACTGGTTCTTTATAATAGTAAAATGTTTCTTTGAAAAGAGACTAATCATCAACCACTCATTGTTGAAGTCATACACCACCTACACATGTTCCATCCTAAAAATAGTTTCATGTACTAAATTAATATATTTATATGTGAATGATATCTCAAAATAAATGGACTATAGGTACTTCATCCAAATCCTCATCAAGATATTTACGTCACACTAATTGAATATATATTTAATTAATCTATGATTTTTATAAACTACACATATCTTATCAATGATATAATAAATCCAATATTTTCATTAATTTATAGAAAATCCATCTTTCTAATCATAGGCTTGACAATTTCTCTCATGTAGTATCAACTACAAATATATAAAAGTGACAAACCCATTATCCTACCTCAAAAATCTACAATGTAAAACTCTTTATGCATCACAATATATATGATACCAATTATATAGATCAAGTACTATCAAGATAAAAAAATATTTGATTTTTTATTCCAAATATTAATAACTCTCCTCACTCTGATCAATTTACTAAAAATTTTCCATTTTCATGATTAGGTTTATTATGGATGTTTCTGGTCAAGAAATGTTTTAAATAAACCATAAATAATTTCTAAATGATAACTATAAAAATTGGATCACTAATATATTCTAGGACCTCTCTAAAAAACAAAGAATAGAAATTATTTGGGAATACTGAAATGATATAATTGATTATAACATGTCCAAAGGATTGTATTTCCCATATCCAAACATATAACTTTGATATCTTTTTAAAAATTTAGTGCCCCTTTACTACACACAACACAATATCTGTGTTCTTTCCATGTTCTTCTTGTTTCCGAAAATATATACGGACATCTATAATGAATACCACCAGGAATGATTTATGATATGGATGGATAATATTCTTTAATAGATATATGTACAAAATAAATACATCTTTTTTAAAAAATTACATCACAAATAACTCATAAAATCTCTTTAGAATCCTAAATATATTCTAGGGAACATAATATTCCCTAACTCTTAGTTGAAAATAACATGAATATAGGTAAATCTTATATACCCATCAATATCCCCTCATCTGATAATAGATGTCCTTGATAAATTAATGTCGGTGTAGATCCACAATCATGACATAGTTCAATATTCTATAATCTATTTATAATTATGGACCACCATATCCATTATTAGTGTATAAAATGAGATCACCCTATGAAAAGTGTTTTGGAAATAAATCTATTCATCTCCACATCCATTATTTAGAAAATAAATTCCATTAGTAAAACTGCTTCCATTTAATATAGGGGGATTAATATAGGCTTTTTTACTCAAAATTAAGTTTATATTAATCCTGAACACTCTCTCTATTGGTAGTATTGAGAAGTCCTTAAAAAAGCGTAGTATCAATTTGTAATATAAGGGAAAATAAATATTCTTATTTCTACCTTAGTTCCCAAAACAACACTCCCATTATACTGCATAATCATGCCGATCTACCGATGAACATGTTTTATGTGACTTACCAACATGTCCCATTCCAAACTAAAGAGAAACATAAGCCCATTAGAATACTTAAATTATCACAACTACAATAAAAAAATATTTTATATTGGTTTTCCATAATAAAATCAGTAAAACATGTCACATCAGTACCATTCATGTATAACATAAGGAAATAACATAGGTTATTTTAGCCACATACCATTTTAACATATCAAAAAATTCTTTTATACCATCTAATGGATTGCCCAAGGGTGCATCGTTGGTCAATATCACTAATAAGTACATCAATACCAACACCAAATCACTAATCAGTTGTATTAAAATAAAAGAGTGTATCATACCTAGATCCAAAAACAATTAAAGGAAAAGGTGATTATACTATAATGAGTCCTAGAAATTTTAGTAGTCCCTCACAATTATTAAATTTTGTTTTACCAGTAGTAAAAACACCTCCTAAATATATGAGTTTTTTTACACTCTAAACATTTAACAACAATTGTGTCCTTACTTACTATTATAGTTATCCCAAATAACATCATCCCCCATTACATCCTTGTCATCTTGAAAACAGATGACTACCACTCTGATGTGATTTATTATACCATACCCATAAATCATGACAGTTTCTTAATCTTTACCTCTTACTAGATTGATGCGAACTCCTAAAAAATTTCAAGAGGTGTCCCACTCACCTATAATAGATATTATTATTCAATAAACTATCTTAATTAGATCATATACATCCTACTTGGTTATATTGGAAGTACATTAAAGGGGTGTTTCTTTAGAGGGAACATATAAACCCCTACCTCATCCACCTTATCTATCACTTCCTTAGAATATATAGTTAGTATTTTAATTTTAGGTACTATAGGGAACTCCCAAACCAATGAAAAGATATTGAATACCATGTTCCTCCATTATAATGATCCAATATTACCTATAAAAAATTTTCCATCATAATATTTTTTTAATAATTACGTATAATGTATAATGTAAATCACATTCACTATATAAAAAACACCGATTCTATATTACTTCATCACTATAAAACATATGGAAAAACATACTCTACACTAAATTGAAAATATTATAATTTAATAATAAAAATGAATAAATAACATTAGTATAATTTCAAAATCCATAGGTTTTTGGTTTTCTATAAATATAAAAGCCATAAAAAAACCTCTATAAATGAAATAAAACATTTTAAATATGATTGATATTTTAAAATGGATGTATAAATCCTATAATGAATTATAAGTGAATGATTAATGAAGGAAATTACAAGTATTTATATGAAATATAAACCCACTATGACAATTGAAATTATAATATTACCAATGTAAGAGTAAAATGATAGGTACATGACAATTATAATGAATAAAATAATGGAATATCAATACAAAAATGATATAAAATGTATAATAAAAATAGGTAACTGAAATAAAAAAAAATATATTTAATATTTTTTGTTTTAGTTTAATTTATAATAAGCTTAATTTTTCTTGGTACATGTAAACATTAAAATTAAATTATGTATAATAATTACTTGGATAAAGTGAATTTTCTTTTTTAGAATCAGAATTTTGAAACTACTGAAGATTTATTTATTTGGTAATATTATTAAAATCTTGAATTTTTGTGTGAATAGTACAAATATAATTTTCAAACAGAAGGAATATTTGATTATATAATATTGATGAAAGAATAAACTAATAAATTCTAGAATAACTATATCAACTCAAAATAATTCTTATAAGATTAATAATGTATTTATATGCAATATATACATTTTACAAAATAAAAAGTAATTTCCAAACTTTAAAAAATAATGTATTCCATTAAACAATATTTTCATATCGTCTCATATTCTATTGAATAAAATAATAAATTTGGTGGTTCAAGGATCATTGTAGATTTAAATTTTAATTAAATGCATTCTATAGTCTCAAATAATTCCATTACTCAATGCATTTTTCAAGGAATAATATTTAGTAAATTATTTTATTGCAAAATAACCCTCCCCTTCAAGTATAAATACCACCCTCACCCCTTTCGGAAATCACTATTGAAACATATTCAATTTCTATATAACTAATCAATTACCTTCCAATAAGCCTCCTTGTATACTAAGAGATTTTATGGTCTCAGGAAACCCAATTTCTTAAAATCTTTAATGGTAATAGATAAGGGGAAACTTCAATGATAAGATAACATTTATTGTTTTTTTATTTTAAATTATCCATATAATTTTTAATGAGTGTATTATTTTGGAATAAATTATTTTATAATGAAATATTGTTTTTAAAGTACTTATAATATTTATATTTTCTCTTTACCTCATTTTAATGTCTCATTAATTGTAATTTTATTGGTATATGAACACATTTTCAATTATTTAATTATGAACACCTTCATTGATGTTCACTATAATGAATTGTGTTATTACATGCTATGAAATTTCAGGGAAATTTGGATTCTCATCCTAAAGATAATCCATTTTAATAATTAGGATTTTAATAGAAATTAAGAGAGTAGTAGAATCTAAAAGTTGTTTTTTTGATTTGGGTTTAGCATCAAGAAGTCTTTCCTGTGCTAAATTGAATCCCATGAAATTCATATTGAAATTTGGAATTTTGAAAAAGGATTTAACCTGTCACATGGTTGCCACATGATTAGAGGAAAACCATTACGAAAACCTAGTGGGTTGGTATTTATTTGTGTATTGGTGTTCCTTTTTCTCATGAATAATTTAATGAACTAACCTAATTCATATCCAAACAGAACACAAATTCCAATCAATGAAAATTCCAAAAAAGAATTCACGATACCCAATTTCTATTTATAGGAACCAATGAATCAATAATAATTCATTGGGAAGGATTTCATCCAATAGTAAAAAAAAGTTAAAAAATGGAAATAAGAAACATCCTTGACCTTATATATATAAATGAAACAATATAAAAATATAACAACTAGAAAGAGAAGATTAGTGGTCGATAAAATTGATATTAAGGATTAATACATAACATCTCACCAATAAATCCATGCGTAAGTGAGGAAATTACACATGCACCTTCACCATAACTGAACCTAGATTAGATATAATACCCACTACATGGAGAAACACGATAAACCTATATGATATATATAGGATTGAGATAAAATCAGAGTAGTTCACCACCCAAAAAACTAAATTATAAAACTTTACAAGAAAATCTATCTCATGATTTTTTTTAAAAAAATATAAAAATATATTATCTAGATTCCTTTATTTCAATCAAGTATTAAACAGTTTCCCTTAAAAACACTTAATTATAAAAAAACCTAGGTTCTTTCAAAATAAAACCACAATTTATGTTCCCTAAAAAACCATTCATTAATATCAATTTAAATATTTTTAATGGAATCCCCAATATAAAATAGAATAAAATTCCATAAATGGGATTGGTAAATATTTACAGGTCACCATCATTAAATTCCAGGTGGTAAGGTAAATAGTCTAGAATAGAGAAAATATGGTCATCAATGAAGAAATGTTTGTTTTTTGAAAAAACAATATAGACCAATTGACCCATACCCAAACACATAGTGTTACCATTCATGGCCTAACCAATAGGTAACATCTAAGAGGATGACCTAATTCCCACCTAGGGCTTCTAACCAGAGAAGAATTCAAATAAAGTGCACATGTGTACCTAGAATTATAACTTTTCCATTCAGATATTCCTAGGAAATGTTAAATTTGAGGTAAGTATTTAAAACTAAAATCATACTATAAAATCATAGGAAGAAGCAACCATTCATTCATTTATCTCACCCACGCCTTTTAACACCCACATAAAAATACCCCCATTATCTGAGATTAAAAATACAATTCATCTTCATTGTAAATGTTAACTAAATCACAATCATACCATAATTTACATAAAAATATAGGGGAATGTCATTTTATCTTTTTACAAAAAAACAATTTATAGTTACAAAAGGGAATTTCCATATTCTTCATGGGATACCTAGTATTTCAAATCCATTATAGTCAATTTATGAAATCAATTATTAATAAATGAAAATAATTAAATACCAATTTTCAAATCATTTTCTAAACAGCGGAAAACCCCATATTTCAGAAACAAAAGTATTCCCAACATTTTAGAAATCAATCTCATAAATTTATTCAAGTAATGATACTGAAATTAAACCTATAATTTCAATTTCCAAAATAAGGTAATATTCCTTTAAAATGGTTTTCACATAAAACCATTCAATAAAACCACTTTTCAAAATTTTATCAATTTATCATTAAATAATTGTTATTTTATATAGATATAATATATAATTATGAAATGGTAATTCTATTTAAATCCCATGATGAAAATCATGTAATGATAGAATCAATATTAACGAGATATGAATAGGAAACCTACCCCCAAACAATGGAAATGTCAACAATTATGAGGGATCTTTACACCAATGTAGAATATCACTCTTGGAATCAAGAGAAGATCCTAAACCATGAATCTAATAACTTCAAATTCATATTTAATGATATAATTTTTAATGGCTATGACAGGGATCCCACTTACCATGAAATATTATTATATGATAACATAAAAATTCGATTCGATGAAAAAGATCCCCTATCTACGAATATTTTAAAATAAATTAAGAGATATATAGACAAATGATTAATATCAATAAATAATGGTGTCATAAATTTTATTTCCATGTTTCAATGACCTTAGCTCCAATGGAGGCGTTCTTAGGAAAGAATATAAAAGAAAAAAACAAAAATGGTTATTATTTATTTTGAGATATCTGATAGTAGAATAAATAATAGAGCCAATAGGATGTTATTCATGTCATTAAAATAATTTTATGAATATATAATTACCGCCACATTTTTGGGAACCATTGTTTATGAAACTATGCACTAATTTTGAACCATGTTCTGGGTTACTAGAGAGGCTAAATTGTTTGGTCTAAAGCTTGATTAATCATATTCCATACATGTGAGACTCAATTTTTTGCATTGTATAAAAATTTCCTGGAGATGTCCACATGATTTGTCTTAATTTTTTTCCAACCATTTTCCACCCTAAAGAACAACAAAACACTACAAACATCAATAAAAATACACCCTAAATGAAAAGGTAAAAATGAATACATCAAAAATACATTATACAATAGTGATATCATAGGTCAGGATGTGACAGTTTTATAAAAGTAATGAAAAAATTTAATTCATGTTTTAGAGGTATATGCACATTTGGTCAACATTTTAAAAAATTTTATGGCCAAAACATGCAAGGAGGTGAATGTTAGGGCAGTTCCAACTACATTGTTTTGTAAACTCTATAACAAGACCATTTGAGGCATGCATCCTAGGACAGTAGAACCTAAATGGTTTGATACCATGTTTGGTAAATCATATGATAACTAGGTGACTACCTGGAATTCATTTTAATGTGTAAAAATACTACCACCCCCTCCCCTTTTGTCTCATTCAATAGACCATAGGTATTTCTAGGGATCCTTTATCCTCCCTCCTACTTAATTATACCCTTTATTCTGTTAAAATTTTACATGAAATTAGTGGTAATTTATTCATTATCCTCCCTCCCAATTTTTCATTCCATGATTCTTATTATTATATATAATATATATTAGGGTTTTGTTAATGATTCCAATTGACCATGGTGAAATTTTCTTGATATAATTGGGATTTCACAATGTGTGACTAGTGGAATACTTGATATGATGAACACATGCCATTTTTAGGGAATTCATGTCTCCATGGAAATTTTTATATGGTTTTTTAGTTAATTAGATGAAAATGGATGTTTAATAAATAATGGATGTTGTGGATTTTGGTGTCTTAGGTATGGTATAATTTTATAAGTGGAATGAAATTTATTTCACATGGTTTCTATTAGATAATGTCTTAGTAAAATTTAAGTAATTTTTTTTATATAATTAAATTCAATAATGTTTTATAATTTTTTTTAATTAACTATAGTTGAAGTGATGGCTTGAGATTATAAATTTGGAGTTTTTAAAAGGTATGAAAAATCATGGGTGAAAGTGTCCATTCTCTTATTAAAGTGAGTGGATTCATATAATTTAGGTTGTCCATATACATTTACATATAGATTATGCAGTTTATTTATGGGGCATGTGATACATGGCATGATGTTCACTTTACCCTTACACATGAATCTAGTTATAAAAACATAATTTTTATATTAAGTCCCTGAAACCAACTAAATATAGTCAAATATAACCATCTATAATTACATTTTCAATAACCATACTTGAGTCACTTACATACTTAATACATTTTAGTTTTACAATTTTAAAGAATTAAGGGAAAATTATGTTAAAAACCCTATTATAGTGAGAATATCCTTTTAAATGTATTACTAAATTATTCTAAGATTAATTATCCATCAATCAAAAAACTAGGGATTGTAATTCCTTTTTTGTTTAGAATGTTAGGTACATAAAATTAAAAAAAACTAGAATAGAAAATATATTTTTTAATCATCCATAATGATATTATAAATCCCTTTTTGCTCATAAATCATCGTTGGATAACATGGGAAATACATAGACAAATGGGATGAGCTAAAAAGACTAATAATGGAATAAACATTGGATTGAATGATGGAATGTGAGTTATAAAAACACACCATGATAACACAAAAGGAATGTATCGTGACAAATATATGGATGAATAACATATAGTAAATTAGATCATATGATTAGGGAAAAATAGGAATGTGGTAGAAACATATATCATGACATAAAAACGAGTGGAATCTTATTAATATGACTATATCACATGGGGGGAAAAGTAACATATTTGATTAGGTTTACTCTCTAATACTATACATGATATCTCATTAGACTAAAACATTACCCAATTAATTGGATCACTATCTAAGAAAAACCATCATAAAATGTTCATGAATATGTATTCCACACAAAAATCAATCACATGGAATAAATATAAAGGTTACCCATGGATATAAAGGGTTTTTATAATTGTTTCATAAGGAATAACCCAATGGTGTGTCAAAATGGTATACATGAAAGAAAAGATTAATGAATTTTTTTAAATAATAAATTAAAAAAATGAATTGATCAAGAATAATTATGTAAAAATATAGTGAATATATGAAAAAATTGTTCTGGAATATTTCTAAATGAGCCACTTCCGTCCTGTTTAAGAAAAAATATAAATAATCATCAAGGAGGAAAATGAAATATTTGTTTGTATAAAACTAGAAATCATCTAAAATGGTATTTTATTATATGAATAGTGATTTTGTAAAAATAATGGTGTCTAAAATTAGTTTATGCGGAGTGCTTGAAAATGGGTAAGAAATAGTGATGTTCTCATTAATCCGGCATTATTTTCAAGAGGAATAGATAAGTGCACCTTTTAAAATATGTATTTCCCCATAAAATAAGGATTAATTGAAATAGGTAAATAATTATGTAACATAAAAAATAAATTTTTTAGATTTATATAAGAATAAATAAGAAATACATTAGGGTAAATGGTGAGAAAGAATAACCCAAAGGAAAAAATAGAAGATCCGAGTGACCGCTACACTTATGTTTGAATGAGTTTTTCACTTGCACTTACTGTCACAGATAATAAAATTACATATGTTAATTAATTAATGGAGAACCTATTATATTTTTTATTATATTTATTTTACTTTTATTATGTTTATTTATATCCATTTTATTAGTTATAAGATTTAATTTTGTTGTTCTGGGAGTGTTTTCTTTTATTTCTTCATGGATGGTTTACTTATGCATAATTATGGAATATATTTTTAAATGGGAATAATTATATAGAAGATAAATTACACTGTAATAATTCAATTTAATATTTTTATATGGCTTCATATATCATTTGGATTCATGGTATTAGGAAGATTGATTGGATAAAAAATTAATGATAATCGTTTGGATTATTTTGGCAGTTTTTGTTTATTATGAACAAGTATTTTTATATTTAATATTATGTCTCTTTAATAGTTCCATAATATGAAAATGTAATATTAAAAATACTAAAATATGTTTTAACTATGATAATGGTTCTATGACCGGCCTTGAAGGCGGTAATAGAAAATGGAAACCTGTCATCAATGAAGGTGTTGAACTGACATATCACAGATGATGTTTTAATTATCATAAAAGGGAGTAGGGGATAGATTTTGTGATGGATATTACATTAAAAAAATAAAATAATAGTATATATAGTAAAATGGAGTTATCATGCCACTTTGGATAGGCGAGGTGAGTAGAGGATATGAAAAGATAAAAAATTAAAAGAGAAGGATTAATGATTTTACCTCTTGAATGTTGTCTCATTGTGAAAGTCCATAATGTACTTGGGGAAGGTATGTTTCTGAGACTACAAGATATTGGACATGGGTATGGGTCTTGGGATATTAATTGGGCATAATATTCACAATATTAATGACTTATAAGGTCTGAGGGTAAGGGGTGGTGATGGGGTATTATTTATAGGGGGAGATGATTTTTTTTATTATGTTCATTACTTAATTATTTTGGATCAAGACTATAAATAGTTTCTATTAATATGAATAAAAATTAAATAGTTTAGGAGATTTTGAAAAAATTATGATTACATCATCCATGACTCAAAATAACATTTACTTTTTAAAAACTGAATTTTATTCCATTTCACTATTCACAAAAATTCAAGTATTTTAGAAATATCCCAAAAAATAACCCTAAGCATCTTATGAAGTCTATATTTCATAAATTCAATAATATTTATGGAAATAGTTTTCAAAATATAATAAACTTAATTTTTATTAAAATCATCATTTATTTGTAAAATACTAATTTTAATATTATAATTGATTTTATAACACTTTAAAAAAATTAATTAACGATAGTCAAAATTATTAAATGATTATAATACTAAGAAATATTAATTTATGAATATATTTTATTAAAATAAATATTATTTTATTAAAATAAATGTTATTTTAAATCATTATATTAATTATAAAATTATAAATAAACATTTATGTATCATAAAAACACCATCACTTAATTTATCATTTTAAAAAATTTAATTTACTTATTCCATTATATAAATATATCATATTTTAATTTATAAGATAAATAAATTTTATTTATACATAAATAGGTTAGTTTACTATTCTAACAACTATATTACTATTCCTAAAGGTCATATTCTTGTTCCAACGGTAAGGTTACTATTCCAATGGAATATGTACTTTAATTTCTATAAATACCTCTTATTCTATTAATTATTACTTCACATATATTTTATCTCAATCTTATTTATTTTTATATTCATAATTGATATTATATTGTTAAAATTATTTTTTATTTATAAAATATTTGTTTAGAGTATAGTTATTCTTGTTGATCAAGTATATCCAAATTTTCTCATTTTTATTATATTATTGTCTATTTATTGTCCCGATATAATATTTAGAATTATTATTGGCTTGTTTTATGAATAGTGTTTTATTATATATTTATGAAAATATGCTTGTTATTGGTTTTCTATGTGATGTATGTGTTTTGTGAAATATAAAATGAAAATTTCATTGATAATTTATTCATCTGTTACATTCTTCCCCCCTTATGAAATTTTTCCTCGGAAATTTTATTTTATATACTAAAGTGTAACCAGGTAATTTTATTTCTCCTTCATTTCTTCCCTAAGATCCCATATCACCTCTTTATACTTATAGATTCTCAATAGTACATTTACTATGTGAGTGGTCTTATGGCATAGAGGATTTTCACTATAGTCCAAAATCATTATTAGTTACTCCACATAAGAGAGACCATCTTTCAGTTGTACCACCACTATGTTCATTACATGTGAGTGAACTTTTATGTACCTCTTCATGAGGGATATTTGAAATAAATAATATATTTGAGACATGGTTCTTGGAATTTCTAGTCTATAGGCCACAACTCTGAAATGATCAAGAATCTCAAAGGGGACGGTTTATATGGGACATATCTTTCCCTTCATCCCAAATCTAATGACCCTCTTCCATAGAGATATGCAGTGGAATACCATGTCACCAGACTAAAATTCTATGTCGTGATGCTGACTAATTGTATAGATCTTCTCTCAACTTTAGGAATCCAAGAAATTTTTTTGGATAGTATTTACATTTTCTTCGATTTTTTCGACCATTTTAGGCCCCAGAAACTTATGTTCACCAACCCCATCCCAACATAAATGTGTTCTATATCTTTTCCCATAAAAGATTTTATATGGCCCATCTGGATTCTTGAGACGAATCTATTGTTATAAGAGATCTAAACTAGTGAAATATGTTTCTCTTATCCTCATTTTAAGTCCATTGATAATCCTCTCAAAATTTCTTCAAGTGTCTATATTGTATTCTAAGACTACCTTTCAATTTGGGGGTGATAAGTCATACAGAAATTCAGTTTAATATTTATATCATTTTGGATTCATTTATAGAACCTTTAAGTAAATCTATCTTCATGATCAGATATATTCGATAATGGTACTCCATGTATCATCAAAACTTCTCTGATGTGTGTGTGTATATATATATATATGTTTTTAGAGTTATACATCCTGTCAAATTGTAAGGAAGTGATTAGTCTTTATAAGATTATACCCAATGACCTATATATAATTTTTTCTTTTGGATGTATTTAGAAGTCTAGTAAGAAAGTCCATGGTGATGTTTTCCCACTTCCTTATAGGTATTGATAATGGTTCTATCACCCCTTCTACTTTTTCCTTTCATTATTCACGTATGTTCATACTCAACACTTCAATGTATATTCATAAATCTCATACTTCATATTGTCCCACTAATAGTTGTTTCAAAAATTTCGATACAACTTGTGCTATGTGGGTGAATAGAGAAGATAAATCTATTTGAATCATCCAGAAGCTCTTTTTTTTCTCAGGATTTTACTGTACACATAATTGTCTCCCAAATTTTACAACACCTCCTTGATTGAATTTGAACTCTGATAATTTCAATTTTTTGATAGCTTCCTCCTTCTTCTGAATATCCACGTAATATCTTCGAGTATCCATTGTCTTCAATAAAAGGGATGGTTGAGAAATAATTTGAGAAAATATTTAGGATGTTTCTTCCATAATGATACCTATTTACATCCATTACAAGTATATGAATATTGGATCCTTCTCAATTCTCATCATCGATTTGGTTTCATGATCCTTTCTACTTAGAGAATCTCCAATATTATTTTCTTTACCAAGATGGTAGTATATTGAGCAATCATAATCCTTGATGTGATCTGACCATCTTCACTAGCACATATTAATGTCCTTGTGTGTGAATATATATTTTAGTCTCTTATGATATTTATATTTCTCATAATTCTATCTATAGAGATAATGTAACCATATTTTCTATATAAAGATCACAATGAGTAACAACATATCATCTGTGGAATTTTTATTCTCATGAAGATTGGAATTACTTGAGGTGTATGATATCAATTTATCATCTTTCATCAGTATAAATCATAATCCCTTATTTTATTCATCTTTGTATACTATAATGTTTTCCCCACTTTTTGGTAGTGTAACTACTAGTGTGTTGCGATTTCTCTGGTGATAGAAAGGCTGAGTTTGATTCTGGCATTGATGATGGCGACGGTAGGCAGGGACATGACTGATGGTGCTTGAAGGTCTACGGGCTGGTTCGTAGTCCGAGATTTTTTTTTAATTTTGAAGTTTGCGATGTTAAAATCCTGCATGCTATTTTGAATTTTGGATTTTATGGGTGTGATTCGTGGGTGGTAATGGGGTTTGCTGCGTTTGTACTGGTTGACTGTGTATTTGGTTCTCACTTACCCATTTAAAAGTGTCATTAGATAATAAAAATATATATATTGGAAGTAGTGATAATACTTTTTCAAATATTTAATTCAGTCTTCGCATTCATTGGTCCAAAAACAATTTAATCTTTTATGACTCACATTGATTAGTGTGTTTTAAAATCATTATTATTTCTTCTTATATAATTAGTAACACCTATCTAGATTGATGAAACTATGTATCTCCAATATATATGTTTGATTTGGAACCTCCACAATTACCTTTATTTTATAAGGGTCCATATATATTCATTTACTAGTGATAACATTCTGCATGAATGATAAATCCTCGTCCCTGAACATTCATTTACAATAATATGTATATAGTTTCTCCCTCTTCAATGCCTTTATCACAATGTTGATATGATCTTCATGTTCCTAATAACTCATAGAATATATCATAATATCATCTAAAAATACTACCAAAAAATGTATAAATCACTGAAGACACAATTCATTAAGTACATGGAAATTAATAGAGCATTGGTGAGTCTGAAATGCATCACTATAAACACATAGTATCCATACAATGTTTGAAAATGATGTTCTGGGGATATCTATCTTCTTGACCTATATTAAGTGATATACCACCTGAAGGTCTAACTTATAGAAATACTTCTCCCCATGTATTTGATCAAACAATTTATCTATCTATGTTAGGGGATACTTTTTCTTTACCATGATTTTCTCAAGATCACAATAATCAGTTAATAGGTACATTGATCCATAGTTCTTCTTGATGAAGATGACAGATGAACCACCATGATGAAGCACTTGAAAATTCAAAACCCTTGTTAAAATTCTCTTGTAATTTGTTATTCATTTCATCCCACTCAATGGTGGCCATCTTGTAAGGAGTGTTTACATGGGTAGTGATCTGGGAAATTTTCTAATTGAGAACACAAACTATTTGTTTGGTGAAGGATCCAAAAATTCTTTAGGGAGCACACCTGTATAGTCCCTCATAATGGTCATGTCTTGAAGGTTCATTCTCTCCTATTTGAATAAATATCTACATGATTATTATATCCAATTTAGATGATGATTCGAGATTCATCATCCTCATAACACTTATAAATAATTGTAGGATTCCTGGAGATGTGAACGGTGTTCTCCCTT
This sequence comes from Viscum album, assembly GCA_963277665.1. NCBI lineage: Eukaryota > Viridiplantae > Streptophyta > Magnoliopsida > Santalales > Viscaceae > Viscum > Viscum album. Next base: position 181,017,625 of record OY728125.1, on the reverse strand, counting down.
TCCTAATTGTTGATTTGTATTTACATTAAGATATCCAATCCATTCCCAATATATCATAAAAACATACCAAGGGAAGTAAGACAATATTTTATGGGAGTTTTATTCCACAAACATTAACTAGGGTGTTTTTATAAACTTTATATGAAATAATTTCTTCATTTGATGTTCTCACAGATAACTCAACCTTTAAATTTTTATGTGGTGTTTGAATAGTTTTATTAAAAATGAATGATATAAAATAATGAATAGAAATAGAATCAAATATTATTTTATCTATTATTGAATGAATAACATGCGTACCTATCACCATATCGATTTCAGGCTCCACATCTATAATAGTGATAGAATATTACCTTCCTTACTTCCTTGGTGGTTGTTGTTGTTGATTTCCTTTGAAAATTATTTGATTTGGGCATTATCGCATATAATACCAATGTTCCTTGTAGTCTAAACACTATGATATAGGATATGTTCTAATCTAAACCATCTTTTCTTCTTCGAAATTTGCGTTATTTTTTAAATTACTTTAGAAAAAACTATTGTAATACCTATATCTTCCACATTTGAAGTATCTCATGGTTCCCTTTAGATAGTTCTTTAGATTTTTCTTCTTAAAATTTTGAAATGTGGGATGTTGGATTTTTTTTCTATATTTTTATTTATCTATTTAACATCCCATATAAAACCTTTTTCCTCTTTTTATTTTTGATCCCTTGAGACCACTAAGAATCACCAATATCTATATTAACCATTAGGGAACATTAGACCATCTTCTCATAGCTATCAATGTCTAAAATTGGAACAGATTTTTGTAGAATCAACTTTAATCCAATAAATAATTGATCCAAATTTCTTATGGTGTTTATTAAAATATCATACTCATATCATGAAAGAATTTTAAATTTTTTATCGTATGCCTGATAGATTCATATTTATTTTTATTCAGTCTCAAGAACACCCTCTCCATCTTAAGAAAGTTAGTTCATGGAAAATATTTATTAAAAATTATTTTATTGAATCCTTCCATCTCTATGAAATCAATTTCATATTGAGAATTGTTTTTTTGGATTATTGTCCAGTATTGATCAGGTTCCCCATTAAAATAATTGACTTAATGAATTACTTTCTATTATTTGAAGCATTGAAGGAGAAATAACATATCCTCAATTTTGTTTCTCCATTGTTCCTTGATGAGGGGATTCTAAGATCCAAAAAAAATATTGGAGGCATTTTACACTTAAATGATTCAAACAAAAAATTATATTTCTTAGGAGAATGAGGGAATAACCAACAATTAATGTAATTATTAATTACCTCATCCATTTTCACCAAAAGTTTCATGATGTTATGGGCTCTTGTTCGCATCATATTTGTCATTTAATTAGTTCAATTGTCACAATTTCTATTTTATTATTAAAAAGGTATATCCTATTTCCCACCATTAAATAAGATAAATAAAATAACCATAATTATGGTTCTTGAATACTTATCTAATAATAATATAAAAATAAAGATTTTAACATATAAATATAAACATGTAAATGATAATTATATTGTATATTGTGATTCCCAATGTTTTAATATAGGATAAATATGGTGATATAGTTTCCCCTATTATTATTACTAGTTTTTTCTCATCCAAATCTCCAAAAATATCAAGATCATTATTTAATGAAAACTATATTAATCCAATCCTTTTACACATATTATTACATGATGTGAAGCATAATTATACATCAAATAAAAACCAAGGTTTGGTAAAGTCTAGTGTATTTGGAATATTAGTTACCTAAAATTTAAAATATATAACTATAAAAAACAAATCATTATTAATACTCCATAATGGGATCATAACATTATTTTGAATCCTATATCAACATATAACAACCTAGGAAATACATAGACAAAATTGATGAGAAAAAAACAATAGCAAGGGAATTAACATAGAAATAAATCATAGCATATGAGTTAGAAAGGAATAACATTATAACATAACCCACAAGGATAATGGGTAAACATATAGATTCATAATATATAGAACATGGAATCAAATTATCATGTACATATTGGAATGTGATAGTAACATATATCATGACATAAACATGGGTCAAAGCTATCTGCTAAGACTATATCACATACTAGACAATGTCCCATATTGTATTAGGTTTACTCCATAATCCCATAAATGAAATCTCATGAGAAACAAATACCCAATTAATTAGAGTGATATCTATTTTCACATATCATAACATGTGCATGCATATGTTTTTCTATTAAATAATTAAACAAAAGTAATTTTCATAAGGGTTATTGTGGGAATTAATTGGGTTTCATAATCATGTTATAATACATGAACAAAGAGTGTATGAAAATGGTATCCATTAAATAAGGGAATAAATAAAATATATACAATAATAAAGTAAAAAAATAACATTTCATGAATAATTATTTCCATCTAATGTGATTACGAGAAAAATAGTGTTCAGGAAACTTCATAAATGAGCCACTTTCATGACGTTTAAGGGGAATAATTTAAGAGTCTCAAAAGAGGAAAATGAAATACTTTTTTTAGAAAAATAGAAATGAACTAAAATAGTTATTCATGATATGAATAGTGATTTTAGAAAAATAATATGTGATTATAATAGTTTATGTATTGTACATGAAAATTGGTAAGAAATGGGGAAGTATCCTATAATTGGGCATGCTTATCGGGTGGAATTGAGAATGTATCCTATTAAAACATCTATTTAACCATATAATTGGGATTAATTTGATAATAGAAATATGAGTGGAATATATAAAAATAACCTATCAGATTTATATAATAAGAAATAATATATACAATTAGGTAAAGAGAGAGAAAGAATGGCCCGAGTAAAAATTAGATGTTCATAGATATACCTTATATTATATATGAATATATCCAGAAATTGCAGTTAATTTCAGGGATAATAAAATTATTGTCATGACCCGTACCCCGGGGCCTGTGTCATGACTACCCAAAGCCCACCTTCCATAGGCCAGGGGTTGGTGACTAGCATCGATAAGGTGTATCCATAAAATGAGAAGGAATTACCTTAAACCCTGTACAAAACCAAAATCAATGAACACAAAAAGATGAAAAAAAGAAATAAAAATTCTGTAGTAAATGTGTGTACTCAATGTAAAGGGGCCGGAATACAAGAAAAACTAAAAATATAAAACTACAACATAAAATAAAAACAACTCATGTGACCATCCACCAAGGTTCTAACCGGATGGGTAGGTAAAAATCATCTACACAACTCCCCATGTCAACCATCCACCTCTAGGTAAAGCCTGATCATGGATCCTATAGTCTCATCCATGCTGATGGTTGTCTTCAAAAGACACAACAAGGTGCGGGTGAAGCCCGTGTAGGGGTGAGTATAAAAATATTCAGTAGGGACCCTGAGACCCTTGAATGTATCTCAGAATTCAAAAAAGGAAAACCAACAATCATTATCTCAATAAAAAATCACAAAGAAAAATACTTATCTCAAATCAGGTATAACATAAGTACAAAAGTACAGATGATTAGTCATAAACCTCTATCATCTTATTCTGTCAAGAGTTTGTCTTCTGAACCACACAAGATCGCTCCATGCTGATCCACACATGATCTATAGGTGACGATCCACATAGGATCTCTAGGTGATGATTCACACAGGATCACTAGGTACTGATCCACCATGGATCACTAGGTTCTGATCCACATTGGATCCTTAGGTGCTATTCCACATAGGATCTGTAGGTGCTGATCCACATAGGATCACTATTCTTTCTTCACGTCTCATCCAGCCAATGGATTCCTGTACATAGTGCGCTTTATTCTGGAATGATCAAATCCTTAATCCATTGGAATTAATTCAATCGACATGAATCCCATCAATATGTAACCTAATGATATATCATGTCATAAGGGTTCAAATGGAATAGACGACGTGTCAATCGGGTGCCCAGTCTGAGAGTAACAAATATTTTAGTGTTGATGGCCAGATTTTATTTGGGTATGATCTAACCCAGCCATACTCCAACATTCTCCAAAACTCTGGTGGATTATCTTAAAAGGATCATATCATCCCAAGGATTTCAACTTCAGAGACGTCTCATCAAATGGACGTCGGGTTTATATGATATGGCCTTTTAAGCGACACTAGGCTATAAAGGGTCCAAGTCTGGTTCGACCTGGTCGGACCGACCCCACCTGACTAGACCTAGTTCGGGGTGACCCGGGTCAAACCCAGCCTGCCCCAAACCGAATGGGCCTACCTAAGTGCGATGGGCCATGACGAGCTCTGCCTTCTAGGCTGCGAACAGGCTCGGCCCACCTCAGCTAGACGCGGTATGCCTGTTAGGGGACCGCGTGGGGGTTGCTCCCCCTTCCCGAACAATAAAGGCTTTCAGGTTGTTTAACCGGCGGTACCACATGGAACCTCCTCAGTAGGTAGTGGGACCCGTAAGGTGTGGTTACCCTTCTTCATGGCTTTGAAACCATGACCACCTCCCATAGTGTGCAACGGTGCGCTGCTCTCTGCCGACGTGGTCATCAAAGGGCCGACCACCCTCTACCGCCACCATGGCTTGATATCGTGGCTCCCCTCGGTGGCTTACAATGGTGTGCCGCATGCTGCTGCTACGACCGACTGCCACCACATAGGTGCCGCACCGGTGTATCTTCTGTGGGAGACCGAGTTTTCTATGGTGGTCCATTTTCCCTTCCAAACGTGCCTACGAGCCTCCCGGGTTTCTATCATGACTGTGTGGCTCCCAGATTCTAATTTCCATCGTGTTGGGAATTAATATATGATGAACGATACAAATAACCAAGCGACGAAGGTTCCAGCCCCTTTTCATTTTTCCTACGCCCTCTACATTATAATTTTGTCCAACGAGAGTAATTAATTCAACATTGATAAATTATATTACATATGTGATTCATCATTATTTTCAAGAATGAGGGAAAGAAAAATTGCACATGAATTTAATATCAAGACCCCTACATCGGAATCGGAGGTGACATCGTGGTTGTGGAAGAAGAATCCACATTTTATGAAGTCAACGGCATTCATCAATCCTGGATTGTTGCCATCCAATCTTCCATCCTTTGATGGTGTAAAATGTCAAGGTACTTTGCCAGAGGTTCCTCATTGTTGTGTTAGTAACCCCAACCCAATCCTTATTTAAATAGAGGTGGGTAGATGACTAACATAATGAGAGATTAATGAGGTTTATTAATGAATGAACCTCTTAATTTCTCAATGGTGTGGTTACAAAAGAAGGTCAATCCATTAAATGGATTGAAAACTCAGCTACCCTGCCACCGCCACTCAACCATTGGTAGAAAATAAAACAACAATTTTATGTTATTTTATTATTCTCTAAAAATTTAAAAAAACTTTTCAATCCACCTATTACGGTCAAAGTTAAGCTTCCCTTAAGATAATCCCAGCACAATAGATTCAACGATATGCTCAGATTTTTAATCTGACCATCAGTTCAAAAGATACAAAATGCTGCTCGCATGTTTAATAAATGTACATTAAGAAAAGTTAAAAAATTTGTTTTGGGCACACAGCGGCTTAGAATCAAGAACCGTCAATTTTCATAGGCTGGAAATAATTCCAAAATAATTTAAAAAATTACATATAATTTCTAGGTCTTTACATTCTCCCCATCTAAGGGTTTTGCATCCCCAAAACCTACAACCAAACTAGGGGAAACAATGGGGGTACTGAGCACATATATGATCTTCCCACTCCCAAGTGCTCTCTTGGAGATTCTCATGCTTCCAACAAGCTCTCACCAAAGGAATCGACCACCTAAGAAAGACACACTCCTGTCCATCCTCTATCTCCATCAGGAACTCTACAAGAGTCACCCCATCATTGATGTACAACTCGCCCTAGTCGATAACATGTGATGGATCATGCACATACCTCCTCAGCTATGACACATAGAAATAATTATGCACCTTGTGCATCTTCATGGGAATATCTAGACGGTACTTCACCTCACATACTCTGTTGAGAATCTGGAATGGTCCAATGAACCTCAGAGATAATATGCTGCCCCAGCCAAACCTCTACAGTCCTCATCGGGGTGAGACCCGTAAGATGACACAGTCTCCCTCCTCAAACTACAAGGCTCTCCATCTTCTGTCGGCATAAGGCTTATGCCCAACTCTATGCAGTCTTCATCCTCTCCTGGATGATCTTCATCTTCTCTATGGTATTCTATACCAAGTATGGACCCATAAGCACTGACTCCTTGGGGTCAGTCCAGTATAGTGGTGACCAGCAAGGTAACCCATACAAGGCCTCAAATAGATCCATGATGATGGCATAGTGATGAATTTTGTTTTAAGAAAACTCAACCAGTGGAAAGTGTTCGTCCAAACTACAGCAAAAATTGAGGACATAAGCAGGAAGCATTTCCTCGAGTGTCTGTATGGTCTGCTCTGTCTGACCATCTTTTTGATGGTTAAAGGCGGTGCTCATGCTATGCTGATTCCCAAATACCTCCTACAACCCCTTACACAAATGAGACATAAAATTTGTTTTGTGATCTGAGATGATTCTCAATGGAACCCCATGAAGCCATACAATATCCTGAACATAAAGATGTCACAATCACTCTACAAATCCCTTCTCAGGGATGGGTAGGAAGTGGGACAACAAGGAGAGTCAGTCAATGATCAACCAGATGGAATCGTGGACCCTGGACGTATGTGGTAGCCCCGTCATGAAGTCTATGAAGATTCCATCCCACTTCCACTTCGGTACCTCAAGTGTCTGAGCTAATCCCATTAGTACCTGATGCTCATCCTTCACTTACTGACAAGTAAGGAATCTTGATACGAACTCTGCCACATCTTTCATCATCCCTAGACACTAGTTGCGATGTCGGAGGTCCAGGTAAATCTTCACCAGTCCACAATGTACTTACAAAGGGGATGTATTGAAATCCCTCAACACCCAATCTCATAGCATCATTGGTACCATAGTGAATCCTATGAAGAGGATGACATGTTCCACACCTTTAGAAAGTCCATCCAGAGACTGTTATGAGGATATCTAAGCACGTCGGGCCTCATAGTCTACATCCCCAAGTTGTGCATCCCTAACTCACTGAAGGAGTGGGTGAGTAACTATCATAGACTGGAGATAATCTAATCCATAACTATCCATGAAGGATATCTACAACATGGCTAGTTTCTTTTTCTTCTCACTCAGTAACTTTAGACCAAACCTCATACTAAGTGTGTATGCCATTACATTCCCCTTCCTAGGAGTATAGAATATCTCAATGTCATAGTACTAGAGGAACTCTAGCCATCATCTCTGCCTCAAGTTCAGGTCCTTCTGTGAGAATATATACCTGATACTCTTTTGATCAATGTAGTCTAGAAAACATCTACCCATCAAGTAGTACCATCACACCTTCATCATAAATTCCATGGCAGCTAACTCCAGGTCATGGGTGGCATAATTCTGCTCAGGCTGTGTCAACTGCCCTGATCCATAGGTGATCAGTGATCGATCATGCATCAAGACACAACCTAGTATGGTCCCTGATGTGTCGCAGTAGACTACATACCCTACTCCATCATCTGGTAGCCTCAAGATGGGGGAACTCGTCATACTCTTCCTTAGATCCTAAAAACTATGCTGGAATCTCACCATCCACACAAAGGGTTGTTCCTTATTTTTCAAAGATGACATGGGTATCAAAACTCTGGAAACGTTGGTTACGAATCTCCATTACTACCCAACCAATCCTAGGAAACTTTTCACCTCAGTCACACTCTCGGGTGGCTCCCAAGAAAGCCCTGACTCTATCTTTTCCAAATCCACTACAACTCCAGCCTCTGAGATAATGTTCCCCATGAAGTGGAATTACCATATCTATAAGTGGAACTTTGAAAGAATTCCATAAATATGGTTCTCTTAGAGTATATCCAAATCTATCTGTAGGTTCATGGCATGCTCCTCCTCCGAAATTGATTATATCAAGATGTTTTCAATGAAGACCACCACGAAGAGATCGATGTAAGGATGGAAGATCCAATTCATGAGCTCCATAAACACTGCTCGAGCCTTGGTTTTGTAGAAGATAATTACAAAGAACTCATAGTGGCCATACCGACATTTGAAGGTCGTATTCAGTACATCCTCATCTCATACCCTGAGTTAATGATAGCCTGATCTGAGGTCTATCTTCGAAAACCCTCAAGCACCATTTAGCTGGTCGAAGAGATCATCAATCCTCGGGAGTTGATACTTGTTCTTCATGATCACATGGTTCAGGTGACGATAGTCCACACAAATCCTTAGACTCCCATCTTTCTTCTTGGTGAAAAAAACTGGGGATGCCCATGGAAAAACATTGGGCCTTATGAACCGCTTCTTCTGTAAGTCCTCCAACTGTACCCGCAACTCACGATGCTCCGTGGGAGGCATACGATATGCTGGTGTAGATATCGATGTCGTCTCATGGTATAGGTCAATTTATAATTCTACCTCTCTATTAGGAGGTAGCCTTGGAACATCATCAAAAAAGACATCAGCATACTGGTCCACCACTATAGGATAACTCGGACTCCTCACATCAATTGCTCTGAGGGTAAGGCTAGCCAACTAATGTCTGATCTGATGTACCCTCCTCTGAGTTAGTCAATCATATATTGAAAAAGTTCCCTTCTCACTAGTAAAGTAAAACCACTTCCGATCCTCACAGAAACACTGTACTTTGTGCCTAAAACTGTATATTTGAGCATGGAGTGTGGATAGCCATTCCATAACCAAATGATGTCATAAGGCCTCGATGCTACTATTAGGAGATCCCAACCAAAGATCTCGCCCCCAATAGTGAGCTCACAGTATCTTCACTAGTTTATAATCCATGTATCTTCTCCTATAGGAGTCTCTAATAGTAAGGATCGATCCAAATGCTCAATCATAATCTCCGAGCTCCGATTCAGTGTTGTGGAAATGAATGAGTGACTAGAACCTATGTCATTAAGTACTATAGCTAGGGTGAAGTATACACAGATTGTACCTAGAATCATCTTTGGAGAACCATGGTCCTAGGTTTCTACAGCCTAAATCTGAGTTCGCCCTTGTCCACCAACTCCATGTGGCAGTGGTGGACCACATAAGGGTGGTGGTGGTAGAACCTCAAACTGTCATCCACCACCTACTGCATGACCTGCTCCTCTGTCGCGTCTGCTACCCATCAAACCCCCTCACTAAAACCTAGACCACTGTCTCGGTCTTCAGATGATAATCTATGTGGGGAGTCGGACAGTCTCAAGCCATGTGTCCCTATCCTATATATGAGTAATGGGCTTTAGTCCTCAGACTAACGCCTCTGCCTCGTGAGGTCCTCACTTCCGAACCTGCGTCATGGGGCATCCACCAAATTGTCTAGCCTGCTTGGACCTCTGCATCATCTGCCTACTGCCGCCTATAGATGAATCACCTACCCATCGTCCGGTGGTGGCTCTCACCATAAGTGCGTGCTCAGCTAAGAAGATCTCCACCAATAATGCTCACTCAAGCACTCCACCCTGCGTCGGAATATTGAGTGATATCATCGATGCTCTGATCTCCCGCCAAAGACCCTGCTAAAAGGTCTATTCCTTGAAGAAAGGGTCTTGTACCATGTCTGTGGAGTAGTGTGAGAGATCAAGGAATCTTTCTAAGTACTCAACCACTGATAGGCTACCCTACTGTAAGTGTAGAATTCCCTAGATATGCACTGAGCATAAAGTTGCTCTTACGAACTCCACCCTAAAGAGGGTCTTGAATTCCCACTAGGAGAGTGTCACCTCCTCATGCGTCTAGGGCATCAGAATCTACCATCCCATACCATTACCTAGAATATGCTAGTATCAAGGATCACCATCTCATCTACTGGTTTCTAAACTAAATGAAAAACATGTGACATAGCCTCTTGCCAGTCCTCAGCTACTTGGGGATCTGTCTCACTATGAATCCTCATAGGCTAGTGTCTCTAGAACTCGTGTAATGTGATCAGTCGGCATTCACAATCTACTAGTGTGGCTAGTGGATATTGCTTCCCTGTGAGTGGTGGTACTACTAGTACACTACCTGAAGGTGCCAACATAGTAAGGGGGATGACAATGAAGCCTCATCGCTTGATGGGCCATCGTCATGTACTCTCTCTGGAATCATGGCTGGTTGTCTACGAAGAACCATCCTGAAAAGAAATAGGTGTACCATGATCAATAAGTTGTACATGGTGTGCTGATTCAAAAGAGATGAAAAGTAAAGCATTTCCAAAACACACACAATCTGTGTTTTCGTGCACCGAGTAGGAAATATGAATTCAGGGTCTTGGTGTATGGATATGTCGACCACCACATCAACATTGGACTCCCCGAACTGAAAACCACACCAAAATATTTTAACATTATTTCTCCATTGGAAAGATCAGAGTCATAGTTCTTCGTTAGAAATGAATCCTTTGGTACCACTTTGTAATGACCAGTCCCTCGGGGCCTCTGCTGTGACTACCCCAACCCCTCCTTACATAGGCAAGGGGTTGGAGACTAGCACCAGAAAGACATATCTCTAAATTTGGAAGGGATTACCTTTAAAACTGTAGAAACACACAATCCAAGAACACAAAAAGATGCAACCACAAAATAAAATGGTAATAGTAAAAGTGTGTATTGAAAGTAAAGGGGTGGGAATACGATCCCAACTAAAAAGATGCAACTACAACAAAAAATAATAAAAAAACCCTGTTACCATCCACCAAGGTTCCTTCCTGAAGGGTAGGTTCAACTCATCTCCACAGCTCTCCACGTCAACTAGTCACCTCTAGGTACTGCCTGGTCCTGGATCCTATACTGTTAGCCAATCTTCTCATCATATGCACAAGAAACAACAAGGTACAGGAAAATCCCGTCCAGGGGTGAGTATAACAATACTCAGTAGGTACCCCAAGACCCCCTAATGTATCTCAAAATTCCACAAAGGAAACCCAAAAAGCATGATCTCAGTCACAAAGTAGAAAGAAAAATACCCAGATCAAACAAGTTATAAATTAAGTTCATAAGTACAAATGATTAGTCATAAAGCTAGATCATCTTATTCTATCAAGGGTTCTACTTCTCATCCACAAAGGACTGTTCGGTAATGATCCACACAAGATCGCTAGGTGATGATCCATAGAGGATCACTAGTTGCTGATCCACACAATATATCTATGTGGATATCCACCCAGGATCGCTAGTTGCTGATCCACATAGGATCTCTAGGTGTTGATCCACATAAGAACGTTATTTATTCTTCACATCTCAGTCAGCCACTAGATTCTCGTACATAGTGCATTTGATTCTGGGAGGATTCTCTCCTCAAGCAATTAGTCATACATCAATCAGAACAAAGTCTCAAAGAGAAGTAACCCAATGATCCATCATGTCATAAGGGTTTCAATACAATAGACAGTGCATCAATCAGATACCTAGTCTGAGAGTTATATGCATTTTAGTGCCAAGGTTCCGGTTGGATTCAGGTACGATCCAACCCCGACGTAATCCAACATTTTTCAAACCATAATTGGATTACCTCAAAATGGCAGTCTCTTCCCAAGGATTCCAATGCCATAGATGAATCGTCAAATGGACATCTTGCTTGTAAGATATGCCCTTTTAGGCGAAACTGGGCCATAAAGGGTACAGGTTCGGTTCGACCCGGTCGGAACCACCCAACCAGTTTCGGGTCCGACCCAGGTCCGACCTGGAAAGGTCCAAATCGGTTGGGCTATGGACCAGCCCGAACTACCTTGGCTAGGCGCGGTCCACCAGCTGGGTGACTGCGCGGGGGTCGCTCCCCCTTCCCGAACAGAAAATCCATTCGGGTTGTGTAACCCATAGCACCGCATGGTGTTGCCTCGGCTGGAAACGAGACCCTCAGGGCACGGGTTCCCTTTTCCATAGCTTTGAAGCTGTGGCCACCTCTTGGGGTGTGCAATGGAGTGCCTCTCTCCACCAATGCAAATGACCAATGGTTGACCACACTCTGAAGCCGCCACGACTTGATGTCACGACTCCCCTTCCAAGCACGCGATGGCGTGCCACCTACTGCCACCGCGACCGACCGGTCACCGACACCGTCGAGCTAGAAGATCTTCTGCTGGCCACCAGGAGAGCTCCGGTGGTCTTTTCCCCTTTTGAATGCACCTTCATGCCTCCCTGGTTACTACCGTCACTACGTGGCTCCCAGATTCAAATTTCCATCATGTTTGAAATTCATCTCTAAAGAACGAGACAAATACCGAAGCGGTGGAGGGTTTAGGACTTGTTCATTTGGCCCGTGATCTCTGTCTTAGTATTTTATCTAATGGGATTAATTAATTCAACATTGATAATCTATATTACTTCCACGATTCATCATTCTTTTCAATAACGAGGGAAAAAAACATTAAACAAGAATTTAATAACAAAACCCCTACCTCAGAATCGGAGTTGATGTCGTGGTTTTGGAAGAATAATCCATGCTTGATGAAGCCTCTGGAGTTTTTCAATCCCGAATCGTTTTCATCCAAGCTTCTGTCCTTCGATGATGAAAGATGTCGTGGAACTTCGCCAGAGGTTCCTCTATGTTTTGTCAATAACACTAACCCAAGCCTCATTTAAATAGATGTGGGAGGATAATTAACGGAAAGATAGATTAATTAGGTTCATTAATAAATGAACCTCATAATTTCTAAATGGTGTCATTACAAAAACAAATAGCCAATATATTAAATGGATTGACAACTCAGCGGTCCCACCACCGCTTCTCAACCATTGGTAGAATATAAAATAACAATTTTATGTAATTTTATTATTCTTTAAAAAGTGTAAAAACTAACTTTTTCACCTGACCTACTATGGTCGAAGTTAATCTTCCCTTAAGCAAATCTCAGCACTGCAGATTCAATGATGCCCTCGTATTTTTTTTCCGAGCACCAGTTCAAAATATAGAAATCTCCCCCCGCACATTTACTGAACATACCTTTAAAAAGTTCAAAAAAAAATTTCGGGCACACCGAGCCTCAGAATCAAGTGCCATAAATTTTGTTAGACTCATAATAATTCCAAATAATTAAAAACAATATGGAATTTCTTGGTATTTACAATTATATCAATCAATTAATTAATGTAGAATCTATTATATATTTACATTAGTCATTAAAATTCTATTAATTTCATTTATGTTAATTTTGATGAGTTATATGGATCAATTTTAACTTTTTGTGATCGTTCATTTTCATGGTGTCTTGGTCAATTTACTTATGTATAATTATGAAAGTCATTTTCAAATAGAAATAATTCTATATAAGGTAAATTATGTGGTATTAATGAGATCATATAAGTCTAAATGTTCTCATATATCATCTGGGTTTCTGTTATGTGAATGATTCATTTGATAAAACATTAACGATAAAAATTTGGTTTATTTTGGCACGTTTTCGAACATAATGAAATAAAATTATTTTATTTAATATTTTGTATTTATATTAGTTACATAACATGAACAATGTTATAATATATTTATTAAAAAAAATTTAAACTCACTAATGGTTTTATGACTAGCCTCAAAGGTGGAAATGGAAAATGAAAACTCTTCATCCACGAAGCTGGTGAACCAAAATATCACAGATGATTTTTTCATTTTTAAAACAAAAGGGGAAGAGAAGTGATTTTATAATGGACATGACAAGAAAAATCAAACATTCCGTTATATATATGATGTTTTAGTTATAATTAATCTTTTTATGGGGTAGTTTAAGAGAGGGTAATTAAACAAAATATAGGAGGATTGAGGATGTTACCTCTTGAATGTTGTCTCCTTGAGAACATCCTTACGGAACTTGGGTTTGGATTATGATAAGACTAGAAGCTCATGGACATAAGAAATAGGGTTAGGAAGGGAATTTTTCATATTATTTACTATCATAAAAGCGTATAATGTTAGAGGATAAGGGGTAGTGAGGGGTGGTATTTATAGGGGAGGAGAGGTGTTTTTTTTGTTATTATATTTATAAGATTATTATTTTGGATTAAGACTATCTATAGTGTAGGTTATTGTGACTAAAAATAATAAATAGTTCATGATATTTGGAAAAAATTGGTTCTTAAAACATCCATAAATCCACCTGATGAAATATTCATGTATTTGTTAAATATAGAAAATTACTATATTTCACTATTCAAAAAATTCTAATGTTTGAGAAAAATCCCAAAAAATCCCCCTAAACATTTTTCAATGTGTAGTTCTCAAAAATGGAATCCATTTTAACAAAAAAATTCCAAAATATGAGAATATTAATTTTTAATTTAAATCAATATTTATTCCAAAAGTATTTATTTTAATACTTTAATAGAATTTATGAAATTTTAAAAAATTAATTAAGAACTCATAAATTATTCAATAATTATAAATAAACTAAATATTCATTCATTAAATAATTGAATGATAATATTTTTTTAAATCATTATATAAATTATATGACTATTAATAAAAATATCTATTTTAAGAAATTACCAACACTTAATTTATCATTCTTAAAATATTTGATTACTTATTCAATGATACAAATATATCATATTTTTATTAATAAGATATCTAAATTTTAATTATAATTTGATAACTGACGTTACTATTCTAATAGTCAGATTACTATTCATAATGAATAGATAACTATTCCAATGGTCCATTTAGTATTCCATTGGTATAGGTTTCTTATTATCTATAAATTCCTCTTATTTCATTCATTCAACATTGTAATTGTTAGACCAACTAGATTAAACCCACATAATGGGGGTGAATTATGATATGGAAGATTAAAACAACTTCCCCTTTATATCTAGTTTCATTATTAAATGAAAAACACTTCTCTCTCTTTCCTGTAGAATTTTATGAAGAGAAATGAAATCATGCATGAGGCACAACAAATTTAATTTGTCCTACCTCATTGGGAAATGTATAAGGAGTATAAAATAACAATGTGATGATGTACCAAATCAACTAATTCCCACTTCCAAATAACAATGTTTAGGCTAGATCACTTCTATGATCTTGCTCACTAACTTTACAATGTTTACCCTCAGGTCACTACTTTCCCAATGGTCACTCCCAAACCCTCTTTTGATGTCTCACTGCTAGTGTAAAGGATCAACTTCTTCTTATTCCTTTCCTCACTAATCTTAGAAGGGATTCACCCAATGTGTATAGGCTTATAGGTGCCTTCATTTTCAATAATTAATGCATCTTCAACTATAGTTAGATTCTATTTTGAATTCCCTATTTTCCCCATATTGTTGGTTTGAAAAACTTTTTTTTGAAAACCGTTTGATCCCCCCCCCCCCCAAATTCCTTGGTTATTTTGCAAACTACCATGATTCATGAACTAGTTTTCACCGTATAGTGAACATTATTTTCATACCACCCCTACTTTGGAGAATGTTGGTGCCTCATAGGACTCTTTTTCTATGCAGTCCCTTTAAATTTTCATGCTAATGATCCCCAAAAATTCCTTTCACAAACTATTCCTGTGGACCCTTTCACCCTTCACAGAATCCTCCCTCGTGAACAGCTCAACCTCACAGAATCCTCCCTCTTTAACTACTTCAGACTTACCCAAATTGTTTATACATTGAAGATGTTCTATAATACCATTATCTCTATTAATGATCTAATTAGGTGTCTTTATAAAGGTAAATTTATCTGAAAAAACCTACTTATCCGAATTACCCAAAACATCAATGTGGTACAACCATCACCGAAAACTATGATATGTGGTCCACATAGAATCTTAATAATTTGTAGTGACCATTTCCTTCCATAAACAAGAACCACTTAAATATCCTTAAATGATTTCACCTCAATTACAAGCTATATTCCTCCCATGAATAGTTATCCTTTCATGAACTACGAACATCCTGTGAATTACGAGATTCATGTGAACAATTTTCTTCTACGAGGTCGATGTTGCATGATTTGTGGTTTCCATAGCACCACTATGCTGAAATATTACTTTTCAAATTTTCATTTTCTTATCTGCGTACTTATTTTATAGTCCATGAAATATTCTTCATGATCCGTGAACTACTATCTATAAACTCCTTTGTAGAAAACCATTCATTTCCCTAAACCAAAATCTCGATTTAAAGGCCCAAAAAACTGGATGACACTAGCAAACTATGCCGCCTTAAATATTTACTTCAGAAACACAAAACCTTATGATTCTTTATCATCTATATTTTTAAACAATAAAAATAACATCAAAAACACATAGATGGAATATTCATAGTTTTTTCCCAATAATCTATCTCTTTGGGTTTCATGAAAACTCTTCTCATTTTTATACCTCGTTGAATATTCTTCCATATTCTACCAACTTTTTTTTATTTCTATTAATATTGTGTTCATGTATTTACTCAACATAATATCTAATCCCACCCAATCCATGCTAATCTTGAATATAAGAGTAGTATGCAGAATTCATCAATGAATCACTACATTCCAAAACCACTTATCTTATTTCATCATGATCCTCATCTACTAGGATATATAACCTTTGATCGATCACCTTTATCCTTTTTTGAATTAAATCCCCCTACTTCACAGCTCCCCCTATCATCTTCTCCCATATCTTGATTAAGACATTTTCTTCCCTTATATATCCAAAATTTCCCCCCTTTTGACAATGAACCTGAATGTTACTTTATTATTGTCTACAATAGGGTAAAGAAAAAATATCTATATATTATGGAAAACACATCATACCATGGGGCGAGGGGTTCCCACATCAACACTTTTTCAAGTATAGGGAGTCGACCAAACACGCCGAGTGAGTTGATACTATTCAATGACTTCTTTGGGTAAGGCCTTTGTCAGAATGTCTTGAACCTATAGTTATGTAGGCACAATATCCAACTTTACAAGCCCTTGATATGACTTCTCCTTAAAATTTAATACTTCATTTCAATGTTCTTTTTCATTTAGTGGTGTATTTTATTTTATCTAAGATTTATTATACTTGAATAATCAAAATGGATTTTTATTTAAGATTACAATTCAACTCCCATATCATCATGTTATTTCTTCATCCATAATAAAAGTAATCATGATTGATTCATTGAAATATATTCAGATTCTACAGTGCTTAATGAAATGAAATCATGTTTCTTTATTAGAAAATAAATACACAATAGGAAATGATAGAATGCACCACCTGATGTTTATTTTCTATCATCTTTTAACCTGGTCCAATCTGTATCTATAAAGCCCAATAACTCTTGGTGAGATTTTTTTTATTATACATCAAACTAAAATCCACGGTTCCCTTGATATACTAAATTATTTTTTCACATAAATAAAGTGGATTTACTTATAATTTATTTGATAAAATTCTTATTGGAATGTGGAAAAAAACTATATCATGTCTTGTTGTTGTAAGGCACAATATACTAGAAATGATTTTCCTATATTCTATGACATTAAGTGTGTTGCCTTCATCATCCTGTGATAGTTTCATCCGAGTATCCACCAGAGTATTCATCTCCTTGGAATTATGCATTCCAAATCTTCTCAAAACATATTTGGAATATTTAGATTCAGAGATTAATGTTCCATTATTTCCTTGTGTCACCATTAAACCATGTAAAAACACCAGTTCTCCAATCATTGACATTTTGAATTCACTTTAAAAATATTATTCGAACTGATTAGACTATGCTTTTTATGATCCACCAAATACCATTTCATCGATGTATACTAGAACCACCATCATTTGATTATTTTCATTGTTGATAGAGATTTTGTAATCAACTCCACCATTCTAAAAATCTAGCTTCTTCAAAAACTAATACAACCTTTAATACCATGATCATGGTGATTTATTCAACCCATATAGTTCCATATTTAGTTGAAAAACTATATTTTTATCTTCCTGAATGAGAAAATAATATATTTTCTCAATATAAACATATTCATCTAGAACCCCATTAAGAAATGTGTACATAACACTTATCTTGAAAACATTGATCTTTCTTTACACTATTATGGCCAAGAATAATCTGATTTTCTATAGCCTTGAAATAGGTGAAATTGGTTCATCAACATGGATAAACTATATTAAGGAGTACCATTTGAACACCAGTCATTCGTTTTTTTAATCACTATACCATCTTCATTCATCGTGTTACAAAAGACTCATTTAGTCCAAGTGACATTCTTTTATTTTGTCCTCGAAACAATATCCCCTATCTGATTCTTCTCAATTTTTCCAATCTCTACATTTATATCCTAGACCCAATATTCATCTCAAGTTTATTTCAAAAAACATGTAGGCTCTATATGTAATAAGAACTATTCTTTTTATAGGGTCTTCATCCTCCTTGTCTATACTGGAACTGTCTGATCACCAAGTATGTTATGTCTATCAGTTTCATCTATTCTCTTCAATCTTTGAGAAGATAATAGTTTGTGATCATCCTTTTCATTCTCTGAATATTCATCTAAATTAATCTTTATAACTGGAACATGCCTTTATCTTCTTATATCATCATAAATATCCTCTATATACTAATCATGTATTTTCTAAAGATTTTGATCCTTCTATACTATAGTTACATCATTTCTTTCAACTATATTTACCTGCTTCTAATTGAATCGTTTATATTCAGTTATTTTCATTGAGTATCTAAGAAATATATCTTCATCACCACAAGATTCAAACTTATTTTGTTTATCCCTATTTAGAATGAAACACTTAATTCTAAATAAACAACATTATTTCGATGTTGGATTATTTCCACACCATAGCTCATGTGTAGTCTTCTCTTCTTTTAAACACAATAACACTCTATTTAATGTGAATATTGATGTAATTATTACTTCTTTCTATAATTTCTTCAGAATAACTTTCTCTAAAAGAATTATTCAAGCCATGTCATTGATAATTAAATTTATTCTCTCAACAAATACTTTTTTATATAGAGTTCTTACCTCCAAAACTTGTTTCCTTATCCCATGATTCTCAACATAATCCTCTACATGGATATCCGATAACATTGTTCCATTATATTTTTTAATATTCTACATTCTTTAACTAGAATCATTTCAAATTCCATTTGATATGTTATTACGAAACTGAACACCTTAGACTTGTAATTGATGACTGAAAACCTATCCATTCTTCTAAAATCATCAATAAAGAAAACATAATATATCCTCCCAATAGTAGTTCATGGGTAAATAGGTCTACACAAATCAATATTCACCATCTAAAGAACCTTTTTTACCTTTTCTCTTTTTCCTAATATGTCTTTTGAAAAATATTCCCATATTCACATGCATCACATGTCTGAGTATGATCACATGATAAACTATGTTGGTATGGATAGGAATCACATTTCCCTATAACATCCAAGGTTGTTTGGTTGAAGTGAACAAGACATTTTTGTCGATACTTGTTGTGTTCTTCCTTGGACAGAAAACCCATATCTTCTTCTCTACTTACAAAGTAGAGATTATATTACATATGTTCTCCGAGAAAAATAACTTCACTTTTTTTTAACGTGATGACATAGAATTTCTTTGAAAATTTAATGGAATGTATTGAATAAAAATATAGTAAATGATCACTGAGACCTTAAAAACCCTGAAATCTGAACATCACATTTCATTTCCCTTAAACGTTTCATTTCATGAGCCAATACATTTTTGGATTTCATAACTACCAAACATCACAATAACTTCTTTTTTGTATCTTATTCATATTACCAGTTTCATATTTTCTATCATATGAGAAGTTAATCCACTATCAATGATCAACATCTCAATGTGATCTGATTATTTGAATGGAATATCTATAACCACTTCCTGTTCAACTATCTTCTTTATGGTCCATTTTTTTGCTTCATACCCAGTATAGATTGATATTCTTTATCTTCATTGATATATGATGGACCAACTTCATATTCTAATTATTCAAACAAAATTTTCATTTTCAGATAATTTGATTATTTATTGATTTACTATTTATGACCAAATTAAATATTCTTTGGAACATTTATCTATGTTGTTAATGACGAGTATCTTAAAATGTGGATGACATCTCTATACCTGAAACAATGACCATCAAATAATGTTATGGAATATTTTGTTCTGTATGGTTTTCTCTGTTTGTCTTGTTCCCTTTGAAATCCTATGGCTATGTAAAATATATCTTTATAGTTTCCCACCATTACACAATAATAACATCTCATTGAGATGAATTTTTCTATGGCAATACAGAACAACTAATTCTCCCTTGGGTTCTCTAAATCTTTTGGTTCTGATTCATGCTCAATTAAATATTCAGCTTCAGAGTGGGAGCTTGTGGTCTAACCTCACCCATTAATGCTTCCCGTTTGAGATCAATCCCCATACAATCTATATCGTTCTGATCAATAATTTTCCTTTCCTGAAACTTGTTTTTATATTTCATCGTAAATATAAATTATTCTTTTACTTTTCTGTTTTCTTTTTATCTATCATTGATGGAATCAAGGGTTTCTCCCAATCTTTGACTTTCCTTCTCATACTGAAAACTTCCTCACCAAGTTATTTGATACATTTGAGTCTAGCCTTTCCAGTAATAGTTAAATTATCAAACATTCATATCCATTATTCAGTTTTGAGTGTGTAGTCAACTTCGGTTTCTGATTTCTTTGGAATTAAAGATTTAATAATTTCAATTTCATCCTATATCTCAAAAATTTCATCTGTATTTTCTTATATATAGAGTTTGGCATCATTAACCACCATATTAGATTTCGTTTTTGTCTCTATAAATGTCTATCTCTTCAAGATAATCTTTTAATATTTTCTACAGGTCAATTATTCCATCAAATTATCCTTTATAATTTAACTTATCTTACCTTATTTGGTAGTTTTTTAAAAATTCCACCATATCACTAGCTTCATGATCCCTATAGTCCTCGAATTATTATACCTCATATTCTCATGAACAGTTATCTTATCTTTGAAAGAATATTATTCTTTTTGAAAAATATTTTCTTGGAACTCAGCCATCCTTTCACATTTACTAAGTACTTACTTTTAGTAATTTCATCATTGTATTCTTAATCATCTTAATACATCATAGAAAAAGTTTCTTCAAAATTTACAATCAATACACATTGGAAACATGAATATAGAAGATTAAATTTGAACTTTCCTCTTTCAATTTGAATATTCATGGAGAAAAATTACATGATATTATCCACATTATCTTCTTATTGAATATTTTCAATAGTGACATTCATCATGACCTTGAATTCAACTTTTTTTGGAATCCCCTTTTCCATAGAATCGTTATCATCATTTCTCATATCTTATGCAATAAGAGTACTACGAAATCTATCCAACATAAACTCCTTCAGATATTTATCTTCTAATAAAGAAAAATTGTAATTAAACCTTGGTGGTAGTTTTCTTAGGATATGATCAACAATATTTACATCTTTAATAATTTCTCCAAGACAACACATGTATTCCACAATAATATTCACCCTGTTAAATAATGCATCAATAGATTTATTATGGTGCCTTCAAATATCCTCATAATTATTCCCCACGAATTTTAGTTTTTCATCAATCACTTTTGAGTCACCCTCATTAATATTTAGCAACTTTTCCTACATAATATGTGATGAAATACATGGAATGATCTTTTTATAGATTGTATTAGATAAGTATCCTCTTATAGAATTTATTCCTCTTGAATCAATATCCAATTATCAATTTTCTACTTCTAATAAAACATTACTATCTATAGACGCATAAATTCCATGAATTACAAATGTAAATACATCCACACCCAATGATCGAAAGTAGTGTTTCATTAGGTCAAAGAATGGAAATGAAAATTAATTCAAAAAATATCAGAATCCCTTTAAGATTAATAGAATTTATTTACTCAATTAAGACAGAACCATTGAATTTAAATTGTTGGATTTGATTCTAATTGTTATCCTAACTAGGTTAAATACTCAGTTAGGGGGTGGTGGTGGAACATGGTAGGAAATATTAAAACAAAATACCCTTCAGATCTTGTTTAATTGTAAAATACATTCTTCTCTCTCATTACCTTAGAAATGTATAAAGACAAATGAAATAATGCATGAGACACATCGATTTTACATGATTCACCCTCACTAGGATGCATCAAAGGATCATACAGTGACAATGTTCCAATGTACAAAATCCACTAAGGCTCTCTGAAAAATTACAATGTTATGGCTTGATCACTTATATGACCAGGCTTACTACCTTTAAAATGTTTAGGCTCATCTAGATTAATTCACAAGGGTCTCTATCTAACTGTCTTTTGATAGACCACTTCCAGTGGCAAATATCACATTCTTTATCTTCCTTTTCTCACTGCTCTTAGAATGGATTCACCCAGAGTTTACGGACATGTAGATACCTTGATTATCTGTGATGAATTTATCCTCAATAGTAGGTAAATTTCCTATCTAAGTCTATATTTTCCTTGAGTTTTGGCATTATAGAAATTTCATTCACAAACAGTTTAAGTCCCTCTAAAAAATTCCTTGATTCTTTCGATAGCTACCATGAATCCTCTACAAAGTAATTTTCACTTTGTGGTGTGATTGAGTCACAGACCACCTATACTTAGACTACAACAATTTCCTCATGAAATGCTTCTTCTACACATTTTATTTTCCTTCCTAAGATATCGATCCCCACAAAACCTTTCATGAAATGTTCCTTCAAACTCCTTCAACCTTCATGGAATTATTCCTTGTAAACTACTTAACATCACAAAATCCTCCATCATGAACAACATATGAATTTACTGGAATCCTATAAAAGAGAAGTTGCTATCAAATAGAATTTTCCCTACTGATTATCTAATCATGGGTCTCCATATTGTAAAATAGATCCAAAAAACCTGCTAATCCAAATTGCCCAAAAATTTGATATAGTAAATCCTTCACTATGAACTATAATATCCTTTATAAATATCACCTTTATTAGATTTGGTGGTCATTGTATTATAAAAATAGAAACACTTTTTGGATATTTAAATCACCGCCTCTCAACCACAAATGACAAGCCTCCTGCAAATGGTTAGCCTCCCATGATCTATGAACCTCCCACAAATTGTGAGCCTCACGTGAACTTATTTTTGCCACAAGGTCCATATAGCGTGATTTTCGGTCCATAATGAACTACTATAGGAAAATATTTCTTTTCTGATTTTCCATAGTTATTCAATGTACCTCCATTGTGGTATATGAACTATGATTCTCAGTTCATGACCAATTGGTTGTGAAATCCTTTTCATAAATACTTCTTTTTATATAAAAGAAACACATAGTTTTGAGGCCCAAAATGGATAATAGAAGGAAACTACACCACCTTAAATATCTACTTTAGAAACACCAATCATACTAATTCACAATCATTTAGGTTTGTAAACAAACAAAATCACCCCAAAAAGATTGAGATGGAACCTTTAGGGATTTTTTTAAATGCATTTCTATTTTATCTCCAGGATATTTACTTCTATATTAAAAATGAATATTATATTGTTAACTTTTGGTTTTATTTCTACTTAATTTTTGGTGAGTGTGGTTATTTTAGTGGATTAAGCATATTCAAAATTTTCCATTCTTATTATCTTATTTTCAATTTATTATCCCACTATAATATGTGGCATTTTTATTGGTTTATTTTTTGACTAATTTTTCATTCTAAATTTATGAGAATAATTTATTTATTGGGTTCTCAATATGATGTATTTATTTTATAATAGGAGAAGAGAAATTATATTAATAAAATTATGGAACATTAAACTGATGTCTTTCCATCCAAATATGAATTTTCACACTATAACAATAAAGTTTTATTTATGAATAAATCTACAAAACCACTCTGAAAATTATACAAACATGACACCCTTATAGAATTTTATTTCATAATTTCATTCTCTATATCAAGGTAAATGGAATCATAATAAAGGTGATAACAAATTCATAGTTAGGTTAATCATGGAAATTATTAATCTAAGCTCGTATGTTAGCATAAGTTGATCATATTGGTATGAGAACATAATCAATGTTAGTAGACATAACATAATATATTAATACATAAAATATCATATATCACAAACCATCAATCCTAGAATAATTTTTTGATATAATATAATAAAACCATCATAAGTGAATCATCAACCATGGGGCAATAGAGAATAAAAAATTAATAAGAATATGGAATAAATAGAATATATATAACCATAATGAATCATTTTTATTGCTTACCCATGAAGTGATTTAATACATAGAAGACTTTAGTTAACCACTCATGTACATTATATGGTATTCGATAATCACTTGTGTACCCTCTTAGGAAAGGGAAAAGTGTTCATATAAATTATTAGGATTTGTATGAATAACCTTGTTCTCTATTGAGTGCATGAGTTATGAAATATTACCTAATTAATTTGAATTATATAGAAAAAACTCCAATCACATGAGATAAAATATTCATATATATTCCATAAAAACAAGAGACCATTCTTCATTCCATCAAAGATTAATTAACCCATAAATGAAAAATATGATAAAAAGTTATTTATATAGAGGAAGAGAGTGAAAAATATTATTATTATAAATCCCTAGTGAATCATAATTATCATGACATGTTGTCAACAGAAGGGGAAAATTGTTATAAATTTATTATAAATACACTTAGAGAAGAAGAATAAATATCATTTTCATAGGGAAATTTTTTATAAAAACTATAAATTACTAGATTAATAAAAATATGATTTTCTATGAACAAAAAACCATATAAATAAAGCTTAATAATGAATAAAGTTTATAATAGTGGGAAAATTTGGTCAATTTGAAATGTAAAATAAACTTTCATTACAAACCATTACAAAGAATATTAAAATACCTCATACTGAAAACACTAAAAATATTATTTTAATAAAATTTTAAATAACATATAAAATAGATTTAAAAACATTACAAAATACGTGAAATATTGAGAATAAAAATTTAAAATAGTATTAAAATATTTATTTTGATGGGAAATATTTGATTAAAATACTATGAAACATTGAAAACAATGGTTTTAAATAAAACACCTAAATTATTTTTAAATTAAAAACCCACTTGAAATAATTTACTTGAGAAAAAACCTAAAAAAATATTATTATAATGTGATACATGATATAAAATTCCAAATAATAAATTTATTCAGAATAAATGAATATAGTTTCATAATTCTAAAAGTGTCTCAAAGAAGAAAATTTGAGATGATAAACACTTTTTATTTTTATAACATTTAAATTGAAACCTATTAAAATAGATAAAAATAGATATATTTTAAATCCATTCAATTTCATATAAGAATTAATTAAATTCATCCCTGAGCATTATATACACCACAATAATTAAAATAGGTGGTCAATCTGAAGCAAATATCAACAGACGCAAATTGAGATGAAAACCCCCATACAAGATCATAAAATTTAATGATTAATGAAGGAATTATTTTAAAAATTGTAAATAATAATAAAAATATAAATACTATATGAAACCTATTGTATAAAAATACACATAATATTTTCAAAACAGTAAATAGAGATGTAATATAACCCTATGAAATGAATTCAAGTTAAAAAAATATCGTTACATTTGACATTTTCTTGGTCAGACATGATCAGAAGTCCTCTATAATAAATATAGATATATTTTAAATCTATATAATAACTGAATTTCTTTTAATATTACAATATGTCATTCAATTATAATTTTTTATTATCAATTTTGTAATAATTCTTTATTAAAATCATTTTGTGGGTTGACAATTCATATTTTCATGAATGTTCAAGTTAGATGGTTTTGGTCTATGAAACATAGTTATGGTTTGATAATATTTATAATTTTTATGAATTTGTATATATTTTTTATGTTTTACTCAAGTTCCATTGTCATTTCATGGAATTTATAGTAAATAATTTTCTGGATTGAAAAACATATAGTTTTTTTAATTTTGATTCTATAAAAGGGATTTATTATATTAGTGTATAAAAATAATTATGAAACCATTAAATAATCAATAAAACTTCATAAAATTATAATTATTACTTAATATTACTACCATATAACCTTCAATTAACATTCATGACATAATAATTATAAAAATATTCATATATGTGGTAAAGTCAACCAAATAAAGAACCCATTAAAATTACTGGATGGTTAAGAAGATGTTATTTTATTATAAAAATATTTATTCTACATAATATTAATACTTACTTATATATCATATATAAATTTATTTAATCCATTTTAAAACCATACATGTAAGATAAAAATGAAAAATTAAATACATCATCTATGGAGGTCGTAGACTTTATGTACACAAGTGTGACATTTTTATTTTTTAATGGATAAGAGGGGAAAAGTAGATATATTTATTTTTTATATAATAATAATTATTACATGTTTCTCATATTAATAATTAATTAAATATGTACATTAATTCATGGTATATATTGATAAAAATCCAAATATTTCAATTATAGAGCCAGTAGTTTATAAATGATGTTTTAATTCTCTATTAAATTGAAATGATGTATATAATAATTTTTCCAATAAAATATACTAATTTTAATAAAAAAGGATACTGATTTTATTATTTTATGTTATTATAGAATATTTGGAGGTGGATGAAGAATAAATAGACTTGAAAGTTCCCAGTTAAGTCGATTACCCCCTCCTTTAGTATCATCCTTTGGATACCCGCTTAAGACTTTTTCATTTGGTATATTGGTGAGTTTAGAAACTCCAAGTCATGGGACATGGTGTTTATAAGTGATTTGGGTAGATATAGGTTGATATAATTTGATCAAAGCGTGTGGTTATGTGAAAAGAGGAGGGTCCCCATTATAAGTGAGGGGAGTTTCACCACTGTAAATATCCTCAATTTTAATATATTATAAAGTCATTTTCAATGGAAAGTGGAAAAAAATCCAATTATTGAAATATATTAAAACATAAAGTCTACATACACCCATATAATTAAATTTAAAAAAATATTATTGATATTTTCGTCTATATCTATTAGTTTAAAAAATTAACACATTAATCCTTAACCGCAGTGACTAAATTTTTTAGAAATGTAAACTAATTTTATGAATAAAAATTAAATGATACCTATTAATAAATTTTAATATAAGTATAGAAAATATGGAGTAAATTTTAAAATAATAAATTTATAATGGTTGAAAAAAATTCTTTTAATATAATTATGCTAAACACAATAAAATAACCGTTTATTGAAAAATATATTTTAAGCATAAAAAGAAATTAAAACCAAAATATTATATAGAATTTATTACCATGGAAATAATTAGGTTATGGGTTAAAAAATAATATATCTATAATATAAATCATATAAAAAATAAATGTATTATTTTGAATGATTAATTAATGTAAAAGGGATAAAATAGGTTTTTATTAGAATAAAATATTACTTTAGTTTCAAAAATCCATTCATAGGGTTCCAAATTCAACATAATAGTCATTAATTATTTATATTTATCCTTACATACATATTTGGTAAAGGAATCGGTTTCATATATTTATAATTCTTTCTTATATCATAAAGAAGTTATAAATTTTATGTTATTTGTTAAAACACTAATTTCCACTATTCACATACAAATCAACCATTTAAAAAAAATTTAAAAATTTCACTCTTTTATACAAAAAATATTTCTATAAAATCATATTTTCCATTTATCTATTATTTATTAATTAAAATTCCTTATATATTCTTAATTATTTCATATATCTTATTAATTTATCAACCATTTAATTTTATGAATACATTTTATTGATATAATAATAATAATACTAAAAATATGTGAAAAAATATAACACATGTTTTTATAATAAATAATTTTATTTTTTTATTTTATTAAGGTTTTATTCCTATTGAAATTTTCTTAATTATATTTCACATTGTATTATTTATGATTAAATTTCATTAGAATAAGTTATATTGAATGTATTTTTAGTTTGGTTTTGTGTGTGATTCAAACAACACAATAATGTATTTATTTTAAGAAAAAACACAATAAGTTCATAGTGTGATATATTATACCCGTAATATAAATTTCATCATCAAAATTTTAATTAACACATCCAAAAGAATATAGATAAGTGTATCCCAAATCTATTGAAGACATATTATTTATTTTATACTAATATATAAAACATATTATATTTAATAATACTAGGAAAATAATATTTTCCCATTATAATCTATGTTTCCTGGCTATTTAGATTCTCCTCAACCATGATAGATAAATATCCCATATGATAAGGAATTAATACATATAATATTGAAGCAATTTTCCTTAATATTTCTCATTTATCCTTGAACTAATACCTGTCATATATTAATTTAGGATATGAAATTTGATTTCTCTACCTAAAAATAGATATGGTATCTATGTAAACATATCAAATCCATTCCCATAATATCATCAAATTTCACTAATATCAGAATAATAATATTTTCTAGTAGTGAATTCCCATAAAATTCTATTAGAAAGGGGTTATAGTCATGTGATGAAATCATCATACCATTAGTTTGTTTAATCAAAAATTTATTATCTAATCATAGGCATCATTACTTGAATCCAATATAAAATACTCTAGAAATAAAGGAGTGGTTATACAATGAATCAAATAGGGAATTTATAGTTCTTAAGTGGATGATGAGTGTACATA
Organism: Viscum album; assembly: GCA_963277665.1. Taxonomy (NCBI): domain Eukaryota; kingdom Viridiplantae; phylum Streptophyta; class Magnoliopsida; order Santalales; family Viscaceae; genus Viscum; species Viscum album. The sequence continues at coordinate 180,988,752 of OY728125.1, read as the reverse complement.
ACAAAACATCATTATCAAGAATAGCTACATTAGTTGTGAATACAAAAACGTTTCTCTTTTTCCAAGGGTTAGGGGTTACTGGAATTGATTATCATCACTAACCCTTAGTTTGGTACACATTCTTATATAATTTATAGAAATGTTATATTTGATGTATTTTAATTTTTTTGATCCATAGGCCACAATGTTCCTCTACCAATTTCATTAGTTTGATTCATTATATATCCACAACATTCTGGTTCTCAATGACATCCTCTTCTACACTTGAATAATTTACTTGTTCCATGGAGGTGGATTCCTCCATTATTCTAAAAATATATTATTTAAGTATAGTATGATAAATTTTATTTCATCCATGGGTTGTATTACCTTAAATTCTGTGAAACATAGGTTCTATCTTATTTGATGTGTTTGTAAGATTTAATATTTTCAACTTTTTAATCATTACTCGAGATAGACTTTTACATAATACAATATTATTTTTTATTCAAGCAATCATTATTTTCCATTTATTATGAGGAATGTAATTACATTATCCATCTTATTTTTCATTAACAGAATTACCTAGGGTTTTATCCATAAACTAAATGAATATTGTTAGCGTGCGTATTAAGAAATAATCAGAGTAAGAAAACATATTATAAGAGAGTGGTTACTAATCCAATAAATTGTGTTTACAAATTTAAAGACTATTTATATTTTTCTAGGCCCACGGTCCTAATATATTCTCATAATTATCTTCCTAATCTATAGATAGAAATTGAAATCACTAAATCTCTATTCCTGGTAATTCATGTGAAAACAAACCAGAATAGCCCTAGCCCTATTTCATTAAATAATAACATAGGATAGTTGGAACAAGGGGATAACCCATTTCCCCTCTATTTCATGAGGGAGAATACTTATTCATATCTAAAATTATGGAAGGATTATCTGAAGGAATTTTTTATAGCCTATTCTCCCACATAACTGACTAAGGATGAGTGTTACAGAATTTCAGGGCAAAAATTTCCTCATCAAATTAATAAACCATGCAATAAGTGGTTAAAATCTTATTGTAAAAACATGTTTTGGATGTTGATCATGACCATTAACCAATTGACTAATACTTGGTTTATTTGAATATTACCACCTCTAAAATTGAAATAGACTCTAGCTCCATCCTTCAATTATATAAGATATGTATCCTAGAAATATAGGTGTTACCCCTCCAGATTGAATATTAATAATGATCGTTGATTGATTTATTTATATTTATCTAGATAATGATATCAAAGTCAATTCCAAAATTTAATGATATCAATATATGGATGCATTATTTTATACATATTTTAATTAATTGAGAATCATAAACAAATGTATCATTTATGCTTCCTTATTCCTGATGATGAATTTGGTTAGTTTTTCTTTGTGGTAGTTAATCTAGTTAGTTACAAATATATCATTGTGTCTAAATTGGGGGATTTTTTATATCATGTATGATTGTTTTGTGTAGTTATTGATAGGGTTCCCACTAATCCCCCTAAATGGGTATTTTCTTGAAAATTAATGAAATGATTTAAAGAGAGAAGAAATACTATTTAGATAGAAAACCTTTTCATTCCATATATATAGGAAATTTTCCTAATATATGAAGAATTTATAATTTCCTAATGTTTATTTTAAATTTATAATAGATTTATCCACACATGATACTAGTTTAGATGTATATTACATAATACAATTCTTAATAACTTTGGGAAATGGAAACATAAGAAGAGTGAACTAAAATTTCAGTAAGTGTTAACATAGGAATTATTAATCAATGATCATGAATGATCAATATATGATTATACGTATTTGAAAATACTATAAAAATTAACTCTTATAACGTATGGTATTTATTCAGGACAAAAAAATGATTAAAACCTTTGAGTCTTGGAATAATTCATTGGCATAACATAAGACACCATTCAGAAGTGAATCATCAACCATGGTCCATAAGAGTCTAACACAAATATAACAATATGAAATAAAAGTGTGTCATATATATTTGAATAATTAATCATATTTCATGGAAACCCACTATTACATTCATCACATAGTAGGCTTTGGTTAACACCCATGTACCTTATTAGGAGGTTAACCACCTATGTACCTATAAAGTATAGACTAACCTCCTGTAGACCTTCTAAGGATTGGTTTAAACCTGAATATCCTCTTAAGATCATTAAATCTAAAAATTTACGTAATTACTTATAGGAATATAACATACCCCCCATCTTATAAATATAAACATTTCATATTTATTCCATAAGAATATAAAAGCATTCATTATTACAAAAAATCTTAGTTAACCCATGGAATGTAAATGGGTTACCTAATTATTTACATAAAAAATCATCATAATCCATCCATAGAATGAAGTTTCATGATATTATTCATTTATATCTCTGGATAATAAAAATTAATATTAAATAACATTGACATAGGTGAATAAAATTTTTATAAAAGTTTTATAAATAATCTATGAAAATAAGAACAAATCTCATTTTGTTTTGGTATATTTTAAAAGATAAAGATTCCCAGAATAATGAAAATATGATTTTATTTAACAATGATGGAATCCTGGAGTGGAATATTCATAGCCAATAATGGTTGTGATAGTGTGAAATGGAGGTAATGTGGTAAATGTAGAAAATACATTCTCTTCACACCATTATAATGAATATAAAAAAACTAGAACTAAAAAACATTAAAAACGTTTTTTAATACCTTTGTAATGACAATATAAAATAGTTGAAAGTGACTCTAAATAATCGATGAAATATTAAGATTAATTTTTTTTAAATAATAAATATGATATGGATATGCAATATAGAGAGGTTAAATGCATAGAAAAATTTAAAGAAATTATTTTAAATATAATAGACTACGACTTTTTGAAATCAAAATCCAATAGAGCATCTTAATGAGGAATTAGAGACTTCAATGAGGTGATTCATAAATATTATAATAGGATATCTTTTAATTATATTATTTTTTACATTTTATATGTGTTTAGAACAATGGGTGACTACTTGGGATGTTTTACTATAAGACCTATTACACTGTTTATAACATGATTTTGTTTATTGGGTGTGTGTATTGTAAATATATTTTTTATTCATGTTTCATAGTTTATCTATGTTTTACTATGATATTAGGTAATATTATACTCATGGAATCACCCTTGAACCTCACCATTGGTCAAGAACCTATGGAATATTGGGAGGCATACCTAAGATGATGCAATTACTCCAATCCCATTATATGTGAGTTGTCCAAGTTAGAGAGAAATTAAAATGGTCACGTTAGAGAATCATTAAAAAAATTTATATTAGTTGGGGAGACTATAGATGAATGATATAAGAATTTTTCATATATTTTGATGGTCCTCAGACTAGTGTGTCATAGAAAAGTTTTTCTATGTGATGTTCAGGATACCAAGAATATGGTATTGTTCCATTTTAGTTAATATATTTATTCAATATGATGTGTTCATTGAGATTATTAATGTTTTTTTCCTTATCCAATAGATAAGGTTCATGAGTACATGAATCCTGGAATATAAGACTCATATGATAATTGTGTGCTTGTGTGTGATTGATATTACCATTGATACAGGGTTTATTTATTTAATGTTTCAACAAAAAATTATATTTATTTTTCTTGAATAACTTTTTTGTGGAATTATACTCAACTAGATCATAATATATTTATTTCTAATGAATTTTCATGTGGCATCTATAGAGGATTCTCAATTGAGATAATTGTGGTGTCCATATATGTAATGGGTATATGGTAACCCTTGATGGGTCAGTAAATGCATTATATTCCTTATTGATCAACTCCCTGGGAGTAATTTTGAAAATAGTTTTGGAAGTAAAATGGGGTATATTATTTAAAATTAAAAGAAGACTATAGTTAATTTACCTTTATACATTATTTGTGGCATACAACATAACTGAACCATATGAAAATGGTATAGTCAAAATAGATTGTTAGGGGAAGATGTTGTTATATGTTTTTTGGAAGATAATGTGCTCCTCGAGGGGGTAATCTTGTATTTAGATGCTGGATAAGGATTTATGCCTTGTAATTGGATGATGAATCTTCTTGTTATTTCTGATATGTAAATGTATGTGAGAACCCTAGAATGGGAGTTTTTACCATGACATGATAATTCACAGCCAATACAGGATAGGAGGTGTTCTCAGGGAGGTATACTTTTTATTTAACATCTCCAGTCTTAATATAAGAATTACTAACTGTTTGGATATAAAAATTAATGAAATATTATAAATAATAATATTAATGAAATGAATGCGAATATTAATGTTATTTTATAAATTAAGCATGTCAATAATAAAAATAAATGAAAATGATTCTCTTAAATGAAACTTTGTTAATAAATAATTATTTTTCTTTAGTTAATGTTATCAAATAATTAATACATGCTATGTTTTAATATAATGAATTGAATTTCATAAATTAAATTATATTATTTTTTAAAATAAATAAATTATCTGAATTAAAATTTAAGTAAAAATTATAATTGTTTAAATTTGGAAAAATTAATTTTATGAAATTAATGTAGTATAATTTATTATTAATTAATGATATTATTAAAATATAATTTATGGTTGAAGAAAATATACAGATTATTTTAACTTTTTAATCATTTTAAACATGAATATTATATATAAAATTTTGGATTATATAAATATTATGAAATTTGAATATTTATTTTAAATATAATGTTTTTGGTTATTATAATATTATGAATACTCTTTTTTTAATAAATTAATAAATAAAATAGTCAAATTTTATATAATTTTATTATATTATAAAATGATAAATATAAAATAATTATTATTAAATTATGGTTATAAAATATGACATATGAAAATCTAAAAAATAAAAATAAAAAGAGAAAATAAGATAATTTTAAAAGAGAGAAAATGAGATATATAAGAAAACCAAAAATAAATAAAAAATGAAATGAATAAAAAACGAAATTTGATAAACATGTGACCAAAATAAGGGGTTATATTTCAAAAAAGAGGTTGTAGAACAATTAGGGCTTCGATAAGATTAATATTAGGAGAGGTTTATTTCTAGTGCGCATTTTGAGCACCAGAGGGAGGGTAACTTAGGTGAGCATCATCTATAATATAGATCATCACCTGGATGAAGCCTGAGCACCAAGAGGAAGGATTGTCCAAATTTTTTTCCTCATTTTGGGAGTCCGAGCAACATGTAAAATGACCACAATGGCTCAAAGTGAGTGATTTTGAACACAAGTCGTCTTGTTCCTCCTGTTCTTCTGATTTGCCGATCAAAGGTAGGTATTTATATTTTCTTTATTCTGAATCATTAACATGATTTATTTTTGGGTTAACAATTTTATTCTTTCTAATTCCAATTTTCTCAATATATCATTGTTGAATATATACTATTCATCACTTATTTGTTTTTCGGTCCATTGTATGTTTATCCTGCATTGATTTTGGTTTTAAATTTGACTACAAACAAAAGTAATTTTTATTCTGGTCAATTGATTTGTTTTTAGAAAATTAAATATATATATATATATATATATATTATCATCTCGATTGTGAAGGAAATTTTGTTTTGGAGTATATTAATATTGGTTTTAATCTTTATATTTTAATATTTTAAATCCCATTGAATTACAAAAATTAGTATATAATTCCAAATTTATGAAATATATATATATAAATATATATTATAAATCATGAATTCTTGACAGGAATTTCACGCAACTAATTATTTGAATAAAAGAATTATTTTCTTCATTAATACCTTAAATACATATCTTTCACTACTGTATCCAAATTGTGATTAATGTGGCTATAAAATCCCTATATGAATGTCAAAAAATTGAAAACCAATCTAGGGATACTGTGATAGAGTCCAAAACATCAGAAGAAGATGGTTTTAAAATTTCTAAAAATCATCTAAGGGAGATATTGTGATTATTTATTTTCAATTTATTATAATTATGGATGTACTAAATTTATGTACAAGTTATTTTAAAAAAATAAATTTATTTATTGTTTTAGGGATTCTAATATAATTTTTTTATTTAGTTATTGGTATATATATATATATATAATAGTTTCATATTCCAAATAATATTATTCAAGTATATATATATATATATATATTTGAAGACTATTTTCCAAATTTTGAGTTTATACATGTATTCGTTAATTTAAAATTTCACATTAATCGAGCATATATACATGTATTATTTTTTGTCTAATAACTAATATTAGAAAAATTATTTATGTATATTTATGTATGTGAAAACATATTTCATAAAAGTTTTATTTTATAACTATTTAGAATACAATATTTTCATGTAATTGTAACATGGAATTTCAAGATAACATTTTATATACATGTCATTTATAATCATTATTATGTCCATATGTTAATGATTATTAATTACATTTCACAAATATAAATATATATAAGAATGTGCATCGAATAAATCATTCTTTTATGGAAATATATTCAAAGTAAAAAAATTTAGCTTATGAAGGGAATTTTAATAAATGGATGTTAATTAACATTCTATGAAATTATGTGATGTCTAATGGTAGTGAGATTTGGTTTCTCCAGTCTAGAAAATGTCCTTCTATGATTGTATTTGTATAAAAATATATAAATATATGCAAATAAATATCCATATTTTTTAATCAAAACTACAATGAAAAATGTATATATATATATATATATGACGAAATATTAACACGTTTTTATAAAAATAGCCACATGAACTTTTTAAAAATGATAGACAAGTAGGGAGTGAACTCATCCCTCATGAATGCAGGTATGCCAAGACAACCATCTAAGGTTCAAGTGGCCCCAGAGTTTTGTTTTCTAAATCATTCATAATGAGTTTTTTGAAAAATAACCAATTTGTTTTAAATACATTTCATGACGTAAGTATTTTCATGTTATTAGATTATTTTTAAAGGTATTTTTAAAAAGGTTTTTTTATAAGGAATTTTAATTTTTTTTTATCAATGTCCTTTTAGAAACCCCTTATTGGGAAGTTTAATTCTCATCCCTTATTTTAAAATTATTTTCACAGGTCAATTATAAGATCTATGATGGGTGAATTCGCTTATAGAGTTAGTGAAAACACTATTTGTTTTATTTATTTTTGAAGAAATATGTATAATTTTATGCTTTTTATAATTCTCTAGAACCTAGACATGAAAATTTACTCAATTTTATAAAGAATAGTGTATTTTTAAATTTAATTTTAAAAAATCAACTAACAACATTTTTTTAACACTGAATCAAGAAGTGTTAGCTTGGAACATTACATTAGTATCAAAGGAACAGTCTAGAAAAATTTAGAGATTAGGTGTTTTCATTTAATGAAAACAAAATATAGGAATATAATTTTCTTTTGAACTTCTATGTAATTAATCTCCCTTACAATTCCTAGTTTTTCTTAATTCCAATGAATATAAATTTATAATTTTTTTAACCCCAACAAACAAATTGTAAGGGGGAAATTATTTTAAGGGAGGAAGAATATAAAATCCAAATTCATAAGATAATAATTACTTAGTATAATGTTTTAAACATTATTTATATACTAGAAATAAAAATATTAATGAAAAAAATTATAAATGAATATTAAATTATAAATTAATTATGTAAATAAATAAATTAAGACATTAAAGTGAGTCCCTTACATTAAACCTTATTAATAAATAATTGTTTTAGCTAATTTTTTAAAATAATTATTACTCAATATGATTTAATATAATGAATTTTTTTTTCCAAAATTAGAATATCTAACTTTTTTTACTAAAAATATTATAGGAATTTCAATTTCAGTAAAATAGAATTGCAAATGTTTAAATTTGGGGAAATTAATTTTTTAAAATTAATGTTATTATAATTTATTTTAAATTAATGAAATTGTAAAAATATAATTAGATGTTTAATAAAAATTAGGTATTATTATTATTTTATAAACATTTTAAACAAGGATATTATATTTTAATTTTTGATTTATATAAATATTATGAAATTTGATATTCATTTTATATATGTTATTTTTGGATCTTATAAAATAATGAATATTAATGTCTTAAAGATGAAATAATCATATTTTATATTACATGTATAAATTTTAAATTTTAAATTAAAAATAATAATTATTAAACTATTTTTACAAAATATGAAATATAGAAATATAAAAAAATAAAATAAAAATATAAAATGTGATTAAAAAATGGAGATAAAATAATAAAAATATAAAAAATCAATGTGAAATAAAATATAAAATAAAGAAATAATGAAATATGAGGGGTATAAAATCAAACTGAGGGGTTCAATTTCAAAAAAGGGGAGGCCAAATGGTTTGGTCATCAAGTATCCAATGCCAAGGAGGGGTTGAGTATTGGTGTCGGTTTTGAGCACCGAAGGTAGGGTATCTTGGCAAGCCATCGTTTGGAATGGATACTAGCCACTAAACAAGGGTTGAGAACTGAGAGGGATAACCACATGAAGACTTAAACACATTTTGGGAGACTGAATGATGTGGAAAATGAGCCCGTTGGGTAGAATCTGAGGAAGTTTGAGTGTGGGATGTCTCATTCCTCATGTTAATCCGATTTTTAGATCATAGGTAGGAGTTTTTTTTATTTTTTCCAAATAATTTCCATAATTTATTTTCAGGTTAACATTATTAGCATTTTTCTTCCTCTTTTATACATTAATCATTTCGATTATCATCTATTCTTCTCTTACTTTTCTTATTTTCCATTGGATGTTTATAATTCTTTGATTTTGGTGGGAAATATAACTATGAATATAAGGAATTTTCATTTTGGTTTTTTGATTGATTTTTGATAGATTAAATATTTATATATTGTCCATCATCTGGGTTACACTAGAAAATTTTGATTTTTGAGTATACTAATATTTATTTCATTCTTTCTTCGAAAATATTTTAATTCCTATTATATTATAACAACGAATATACAATTTCAACTTACTTTAGTATATTTATATATATTATACATCATCCCTTCTTAACAAGAAGTTTTCATGAATCATTATTTGAAAAAAAATTATCTTATTTATTAAGATATTATATACAAGTCTTTCATAAATGTATCCAAACATTGATGGATGTGTCTATGAAAGCCTTATATAAAAGTTTAAATGAAAATTGAAAAATAATATGGAGATAGTGTGATGGATTCTGAAGAAAAATAAGAAGGTAGTTTTTTGATTTCATGCAAATCAAACAAGGGAGACATTTAATTTATTCATTTTCAATTTAGGATAAGTGTGGGTGTATTAAATTTATGTAAATATTTTTTTTAAGTGGATTCATGTTATTCATTTTTAGGGCATCTAATTTAAAAAAATTTAATCATGTAACGGTGTATATATATATATATTCTATTTTCAAATTCCAAGTTTATATTATTAAAATATATGTATTTATATGTGTACAATATTTTCTAAATATCGAGTATATACATGTATTCATTATTTATGAATTTTAACTTATTCAAGAATATATATGTATGTATTCTTTTAAAGTTTAAAACCCTTCTTAAGTGGAATATTTATGGTTATTTATGTAAGTGAAAACCTATATCATCAAAGTATTATTTTATAATGGTTAAGAACACCATAATTTCATGTAATGAAATCATGTCATTTCAAGCTATTGTTTTACATACATTTCATTCATAATCATAATTATGCCCATACTATATTGATTATTTATGAAATTTAATATATATATATATATATATAATAATGTGTATTGAATAAATTAATCTTCTATAAGAACTACTTTCAAAATGGATTTTTTGAGCTCATAAAGAAAATATTAATACATGGATGCCAATTAACATTCCATGAATTTATGAAATGTCTAATGGTGATGATATTTACATTCTCCAAATATAATAGATTTCCTCCAAGAAATGTATTTATATATAAATATATAATTCAATAAAAATATGTTTACATGTTTTCAAAGAGAAATCTCCAGTGAAAAATTAATACATATTTAACTAAAGCTTCAATTTTTTTCATTAAATTATCCATTAAAAATTGTAAACATTATAGGGAATTGGGGAGTGAAGAGGTACCTTAAGAAAGTAGGTATGCCCAAAAAACCATCAATATTTCATGTGGCCCGATGGTTTTGTTTCCAAATACTAGCATAATGTTTTTTAAAAAAAATCACTGGATCATTTTTATAGAATTTTCATGGAATAACTTTTTCAAAATCAATATAGTATTTTTATAGGTATTTTTCAAAATATATTCTTGAATGTTATTTTTAAAAATGTTTTCACCGGCCTTTTAGAAACCCCTCACTAGAAACTTAATTCTCATCCCCTGTTTTAAATTTAATTTCACAGGTCAATTAGAAGTTATAAAATAGGGTACTTCTCAATTGGAGTTAGAGGACATGGATCATTTCAGTTATTTTTTTTATTTTTTATATAAATATAAATAATTGTATTATTTTTTAAAATTTTCTAGAACCTAGATCATAAAGGGTCCTCAATTGTATAAAACAATGTGTAGTTTTCTATTTCCTTTTATAAAAATAATACACAACATGTTTTTATCACTGAATTCAAAAGTGCATGTTCACGACTTTACATTATAATAGTTTTGGTTTATTAGTAACCCCAATTTATTTAATGATAAATTTATATTTAAATAAATTTAATTTCATTGATAAATTTATTTACTTATAACATTGGGTTTAAAAGAACCGCAATATACTATTGAATTATTATGTGAAAATTATCCACTAGATGTTATATTAGTGGTAATTAATAGGATTCACATAATTATTAAAAGGTAATATATATATATATATAATTAATTCATTGATATTCAATTGATAAAATAATCTTAAAGTAAATAAAGAGAGTTTTTTATGAAAGAAAACTATTTTTATGCATACAATGCATTTTTATCTTAATTAATCAAAATAATCAAAATTCATGAATCGTTTTAATGAAATTTATATATTATATAATCAATCAACTATTTTAACAATCATCTAACTATTTTTACAATGTGTGATACAATAATTAATCCATTATTATGCCTAAAATGGAATTGTTCTAAAAATTGTTCTAATTTCATTATTCATGGTTATTTTAAAATAGATTTCTTCCACTTAAAGAAATTAAATAATAAAAAATTTATTCCATATTTAAAATAAAGAGGTTCAATCTGATAAATTTGAAACTTTTATTTTCGATCATTATGAATAGTAACGATGATAAATATTTGATACCTTAGTAAATATAACAACTTATTGTTAATATACAAATACATTACATCAATTTTTGGAATACATAAAACAATAAAAAAATATACATTCAAAGACCATGTTAGTTTAGTGCCTTTGGAAATACAGAAAAAACATCTTCTAACATAGAGAAAGATCCATAATGTTTCCCACAAATATATTCACCCATAGTAATTCTACATAAAAAACATTCATCATAACCTAGGGAAAGGAAACATAAAAAATGGGTGAGTTTGAGTGCCCATTAAGGATAAATAAAGGAAGTATATAAGCATAAGATAAACATAAGGGTTTGAGAACATGATCATAACATTAAAAGATCATACCCTTCATATTAATGATCATAAACATGAATCATGGCATAAATATAGGTAGTTCAAAATACCCAAATTATATGGGAATCGAGAGCTTAAAACATTAAAGCATAACATAGGAATAAGACATGGAATTGTGTAATACACAAAAACATGTAATATTATTCCCTACAAGTCATGACATGTAACAAGAACTTATAAGAGAACTTCATGGGGGCTACACATACTGGGAGGGACAGACTACCATCCCCAGTCAGAGTCCTTTTATGGTAAGGGATTGAGTGTCTCATTCTTCCAATAATGGATTGGGGTCCCATAACATCCCATAATGGATCTGGTTTCCCCATATTCCATCTTCATGGTGACAACACCTACTGCGTGGGGTGCACCACCATCCCTAGTCACAATCCTTTCTTTATTAGGTACTGGGTTTCTCTATCTTCCAGTAGTTGATAAATCTCATTGACTTGACTTCCATCATTATGTAATGAGATATAAATATTTATCCAATACATTAGATCGAGATGTAGGTCCCACCAATTTCATAAAAAAATCATTCATATAAGTTCCACAAGATAATAAATCTTCCATCATATAATGATCCATAATAAATATGGGTTTCATAAACATCCTATAAAAACCCATGAAATGAAATGGGTTTCATATACATGTAATAATATCTTTATATATGAAAAAATATAGTTTTTATATTCATTTCATCACATCATAACCTGTGAGAAGAAGTGGATTTCATAATTATAAAGCCCATATAATAGGAACCAATTTCATAAACATATCACCCTTGAAAGAGAAATGGGTTTCATAGACATTATTCTATTGAAACATAAAACATTCAATAACAAATATTAATGGAGCCTTTTTATCATTTCCCTGAAAGACATGAGTAACACCAATTGATTTCATCTTTTATGGAAAATAATTTGGAATGGTTATTTAAAAACATTTATAGAGTAAAATAACCTTTCTTCTTTAAAAAAATTAAAACATAAAGCCTTTTTGAAAAAAAAATTAAAACAACTTTTAAAAAAAGAAGTCTTTATATAAATTTTATACTTTTTTCCATTGAAAAATTATAAAATAATCTTCAAAACGTTTTGAAATTATTTTTCTATGAAGATAAATTGAAAACATAAAGAAATTAATGAAATCATTTTGTAAAGCCATTCTCTTGAAAACTTATAAATGAATCTTGAAACATTTTGAAATCATTTTTCATTTATAATGATTTGATAAAATACTAAAATAATATTAAAATCATTGAAAACTATTTCTTTTAAAACAACTTTTCGAAAACATATAAAGGGTGTTTTGAAAATAATTTAAAACCCTTTTTAACCATAAAACATTTTTTAAAAACATTATCATTGAAAAATCATTTAAATAATGAATTTATAGAATATTAGGAAAATATTTTCCTTAAAAATTATATTTTTATTATTGTAAAATAAGAATAAATTGAATGACAGCCATGATGGTAGGTAAATCCATATATACCGAACATCCCTTTTGCATCGTAAATTTTTTAGAAAAGTTCAATGACTTGAAAATAATAAGAAGAATCATTTTTAAAATCTATTTTTTTAACAGTTAAAACATGGGTAAAAATTTCTTTTAATAATCATTATATCACAGTATAATATTTCTTCAATCCTTTTATAAAACATAGTTTTGATGGAACACAGAATTCAAACTGAAGAAGTTGTAAAGGCACACTTTATTAAAAAACATTCTTGATCCCATTATATATCAAATAGTGTGATAATGGTACCATTACTTATCTATGATAGTAATAAGAAAATTTTAAGAAAAAAATAGGTATATTGAGAGATTTATCATAATCGTTCAATAATGGGTTCATAATCATAAACAATCTCGATAAATTGTGGGATTGTGGCTATAAACTATTACCAATTTTGTAACATTGAATAATCACACAATGGAAATAATAACATTAAATTAAGATTAAAATAACATTAAATTATGTAGATACATGATATAACATTTCAAAGAAAGCATATACAGCTCATAGAAAAATATAGCTAGATAACCAGGCATCTGTCTCAAACAAGGAATGTTGAGACCAAATTACATTACCAATTTGGTAACTTTTGAAACATAAACCCCATGATAGAGATATCATATAAGGGATATATAAATACCCATATATTTAATTATAATCATAATTAAATACATACATGTGTATTATACAAACCCCACAAAACAAATGAGTGGTGAATAAGGCATGATTCTCACAAAAATCAAAAGTGAGATAAAATTCCCTTACCTTATGTATTGACACTCTTCATACTCATAAATAATTTCTGAATAATAAATAATATTTTATTAAAAATATTTTAAAATAACATATTCTTATATCAAATACCATATATGGTTTTATTATGACTTTATTTTACTTGATTATAAAATATTCCATGTTATGTTATTGACATGGGTAATATCCACTTTGTTTTTCGCATGTGCCTTAATTTGTTATATTTTTTATCCTCATAGTTATATCATTATTTACATAATGTAAACCATGATATAAATAAAATTTATATTCTATAAATATTTATTTATAAAAATTATATAATATATAAATATGAAATACAATACACTATTCAGGGAGACGGTAGGCCATAAGTACACATGAATGTTGTATCTGTTATTTGTTTATAATATTGAAAGAAATAAATTAATTGACATATATATGTATATATATAAAATAATTAAATTACAATTAATGTGTAATATTTATAATATAAGTTAACTAAATCAAATCATAATACATTACATGTAGTGTGTGAATGAATCACATCGCTTTGAGGAGGCAGTAGTCCACACTTCCCTAAACGAAATTATCATATTTACTAAAAAAGGAAAGCATGAAGGTATTTTATATATAAAAATTAAATAAAAATGAAAACATAATATTTCATATATATCATATAACATATATTTTCCATCATAAATACCAACCATTAGAGGTGGTAGAGTAAAAAACGAACAACATTGTTTTATTGGGAGGTAGTTCGACACACACAGTAACGGTAAGTTCGTTACCCATTATATGAATCTGTGTGTTCTTTTTCTTATGAACAATATCATAACAACATATTATTGTATTTATTATATTGTGATTATTATGTATGCATGAAATAAGAATAATTATTGCAATGGAGAAAGAAAATAATGGAAGGAATCTTGGGGATATATGGTATATCTTCTTTGGGTAACTCTTTTTGGTTTGAACCAAATAGATTCATTAGTTCTATTTATTCCAAAAGGGGGGATTAAAGGAGTAAGTTATGGAAGTTGGTAAAGTAATTGGGACTATATTTTCCTAAATTTAGAGGTTTGATAGGATTGAAGAAGGGGGTAAGTGATTCCTTTTATAGGGGGGGTAGGGGATACAAATGGAATTTTTGAAAACAAGTCA
This sequence comes from Viscum album, assembly GCA_963277665.1. Classification (NCBI taxonomy): domain Eukaryota; kingdom Viridiplantae; phylum Streptophyta; class Magnoliopsida; order Santalales; family Viscaceae; genus Viscum; species Viscum album. The sequence goes on along the minus strand of OY728125.1, from coordinate 180,973,601 downwards.
GGTTTACCCAATTTTTCATGTATATAATTCATAACAATCCTAAAAAAATAAATCATGTAGGTTTACAGTCGAAATATTTCCAAAACAAGGGTTTTTACAAGTTTCTAGGTCATTTGGGCCCCGAAGATGAAGGTTATTCCATTGTTAAGCTTAATTTTAGCTTAGTCATTGTATTTATTATTAATGTCCTTCACTAATATTTTTGGTAATAAAATTTAGTTGAAACTATTAGAAAATAAATATTATAATAATAAAAAAAATTATTTTATTTTTTTAATTCAATCCATATAAGAGGATAAACTTAGTTAAATTTTAATCCCATAGACATGGCGACAAATCGAGTTTTTAAAGTGAGAATGTTCAAAAGTTTATTAATCTTTTATATCCATGTTTTACATAAAAATTATTCCAATAACCTAAATTGGATTATTATATGTATTATTGATCTATTATAACTTTAAAAATAATATTAAATATAATTTAACAATATAAATAAATTATAATAAGAAATATATTTGAATTAAAATTCAATATTTTTCACTATTAATCCAAAAATAGAGTTTCTCAAAAAAAAGTACAAAAAATTAACCCTAAGTTAATTTTTAAATAATTAACTAAAAATAAAGTTTATTTTATGAAATCAAATTTATACAATTTTCTAAAATTTATTATATTATTGTTCAACTAATTACATAAAAATAAATTATTCTGAGAAAATAGTCATTATAAACATATAACAATTTACCAAAAATAATATGTTTTATCACTATTTTTTATTTATTAATATAAAACAATTATCAATAAATATTTAAATAGTTTTTAGTAATATTAATATTATTATAGATATGTTATTAGTATCTCATTTAAATAATTATAAAAAATTTATTTTTCATAGAAACTCGGTATTGCGTGTAACGCAAGCCACGTTGGTGTTTCATATAGCACAAAATTATCTTGGGGTATATTATAACAAAATATTTGAATAGTTTGTATTAAAAAGAAATAAAACTTGATGCTTTCATATAACATAATCTATATTCAGTTTTTCATGAAAGGAAAAATATCTAAAAGAGTAAATTAATTAGAAGAAAAATATTTTACAAAAACTCAGGGTGTTACATTAAACCCCCCATAAAATTAATTTCACCATCAAAATTCCTCTGGGTTATCAATGATTTAATATGTTATGTTCCTATAATATTAACTCACTTTGTTAAAATTAACACTAAATTTTCCCCTAAAGTGGGAATGTTGTTACCACAATAGTTACCCAAAGTAACTTATAGATGGGTTTCCATGTAGAAGAATATGGTTGGTAGGTGAAAACATGAACATAGAGGAAAAAAATAAATATTAATAGGGAGTAATTGAGGTTATCAATCCAAAAGTAGTGAATTATAAATAAAAATTTGACTTCCTCAAATTCAAAAATCTATACGGATTTAAAAATCTATCAGTTCAACTAAAATTAATGTATCAGGACAACAATTTTTTCATTTTCCTAACGTTGAGTAATTATTTTATTTACCAATAATATACAGAAATATACTAACTTGATATATTTATATAAAAACAATTTCATTCATTGGTTTTTCTTTGATCAATTTCTAATTCATCCATTACTTCATGAAATGGATATAGATAAATTAACTTTGATGATTGAAGCACTAAAATACAATTTTAACTGATCTTAAGGCCAATAAAAAATGACAAGTTTAACTATTTTTCCATAACTATTTTTCAAAATAAATATGGTTAATATATGAAACTCTAAATATAAAAGGTAACACCACTGGTTCATCATTAATATTTATTTTTCAAATTGTCTAATAAAAAAACACATTAACCTTGATATTACATAAACAAGTTGAAGCTATGAAACCCTTTTCATCATTCAATCATGGGTTCAAGACCTACAGCCTTTCCAGACATGATGAGTTGTCAACCAACATACAAGTTTCCTTTTTCAAAAACCATATTGATATAATTTCGAAAATAAATATGATGCATATCTGTAAAATACAGTTAGTCATTAAATATCCTTTTAACTAAGGTTTTCAATACAACCTCAATACTTTAATACTTCATCTAAAGTTTAATGTAAAATTTTTCATAAATGGTTAACTTTATAACCCTTTTGAAAGATAAAGATTAAAAACTATTGAAATAGTTTCATGGAATTATATTATCATTGATACCTTATATATAGAAAAGTATCTCTTAGTTTTCACATTCCAAATATATGAATACCCCCGTCCTATAATCTCCCAAAACATGGTAATAACCTAAATTACCATAAACAGTTTTTGAAAAACATCATTCCTCCTTATTCCAAAGATTACTGGATATATACTTTAAATCAAGGATGATTTATACTTCAAACTCAGTGACATAGAATACTTTTAAAAAAAATCCTTTATCAATTATGAGGTAATAAATATTGTTTGACTTACTTATTCATATCCAACATATCTTTATCTAAACATCATTATCTCAATATAAAGAATAAATTTGGGTTAACTTCCCTTAATGAAAATATTCCCTTTCATGAAATCATTATTCTAGTCTATAGAAACCATTAAACATATTCTAGTATATCCTTAGTAAAATCATCAACTGAAAAAACATTATATAGTTAACCATTCCTAATTATAGAATCCAAATATAGAAATACTTCAATCCTTCCACCTTAATGATTGGAATTGAATAGAACCTTCATTGGTTTAGATATAAATTATTTGGTTAGGTAATTGAGTTGTGTAATTTCCATGTTCTCTGTAGAAAATAAATTAAACTCCATGACTATTCATCAGTCTATGACAATTTTTCCCACACAGATAACATTTTACTCTCCATTTGAGATATTTTACAAAGTTATTCTTCCCTCTATCTTGGAATGTAGGAAGCCAAATCATATTTCCTCTATCTCCCTTACCTTATGAACATTTAAAAAAGACCTTATTCCTATAACTAAATGTTTTAAGAATTTCACCAAATCATACATTTTTAATCATTTATTGAAATAGATGATTAGGAATTATAAAAATATATTTCTCTCCAATGATCATTCCATTTGATGACTTATAAACAAATTTTCCATCACATTTAATGTTATACCAGTTATTTCTGGTTCTTTCTACTAAGTAGAACCAGAAATTATTGAGTAAGAAACAATTATCATTGTGAGGAGCCAAAAAATGAAATAGAAAAAATATTATGTCTGAATTGTGAAACCTTCCTTAATATATGACACATTATGTTTATCCTAGGTTATTGAAATATAAGTTATTTTTTAATACGTTATGATTTCCCCTTAATATTTTGGGAATTCCTAAAACATATTCCCTAGGAGTCTCAAATTAGGTGCAAAGTATGTCATATTGTTGTGTATCTGGTTATGCTTGAGTCAAACCTAACACGCATTGTTAGAATTGTCACTCCAAGGTTAATTTGTGCCAGAACCACATTCACATGTAGTATCTAGACATGGATGTATTTCTGGGAAACCACCCACTCTATCCTTTATCAAAATTCTAGGACATTTTAATATACTTCTTATCATCCTTAAACTATACTTTTATACATCCCTTGACATATATTTGAAATTTTCCAAGGTCTCTCACAAAATATTCCACATCCTAGTTTCTAAAGGATGACTAAACATTTCCTCGCACATTAGCCCCATCTAAGTTGGTGTAGACTCTCCAAGTGCATCCATGAGACCAAGAATCATATCTGTGAAGAGTCATATTTCTTGGTATTATAGAAGTACTGTAGAAATATTATAGCAGGTACTGTCCAATATTGTAGTCGCTAGAGCTATTTATAAATTTTAGAATTAGGGCCACAAGGTTGTTCTTAGAGTCCTTCAAGCCTTCGAGTTAGTAAATATTTTATATCATATTATGTCCTTCAGGTTACCTCAAGGCCTTTAGGTCACCTCAAGGCCTCTAGAAAACATATTGGGTAGAAGTACTAGACAAAATCCATGAGGATAAGGCTCTGGGTAAGGATTCAGAGAAATCACAGTCACCAAAGAAGAGCTAACAATTTTGGAATAAGGAGGGGGTATGCTATTTTCCCTTGGTACCAGGCTCGTGAATCTCAACACATGATAGTTAACTGAACAACCAGGAAAATGTGGAGATTTTTCATCATTATGTAAATATTGGGGAGGGAATTTTCAAATAGACATATATTGGGATGAATTCCCTTAAGGCCTTCGGGTCATGTAATGTATTGAATCCTACGAGACATCTAAGGGTTCCCTTTTAACCCTTAAAAGGGGGATTATCAAAAATTAATTAAAATATATGGCCTTTGGGCCATTTAGGCTTTCAAGATGACTAAAAATTCACTCTGATCCCAACTATAACAGCCTAGTCTTAACATACATAGTCATTACATCATTTTTTATAAATACATAAAACATTACAAAAACAGATGCCCAAAACCATGTCTATTTATTTCATTTGGAAACTTGGAAAAAAATATCATTACTTAGTAAATAATCATTAATTTTTTCAACAATGATCTTCCCCCAAATTAATCCAACATTAAAACCATTATCCATATTCTAGGGAAACAAAACATAAGAAATGGGTGAACGTGATTTCTTAGTAAAGGTCAATAAAAGAAATACATAATAATATCATTAACATAAGGGTGTCAGGCCATGATTATAAAATTCGATGATCATAACCTACATATAAAAGATCATAAACATGAATCATGGAATAAATATTGGCAGTTCATAAGAAATTAATCATTATGAGAAAATTGTTTATGCCATTAAATCATCACAAAAGAATAATACATTGAATTATGGAATACACATAAAAATTTAATACTATTCCACAAAAGTCATGGCATATAACTAGAATTTATCAGGGCACTTACTAGGGACTAAACCTAATGGGAGGGAAACACCACCATCCCCATTAAGAGTCCTTTACTTTTAAGGGATTTATTTTCCCTATCTTCCCATAGTGGATCAGGTTTTCCCATATTCCCATAGTGGATCATTTTTCCCTATCTTAAATATTCATGGTGACTAATCCTGTTGGGTGGGACAAACCAAAATCCCCAATCTTTATCCTTTACTTGTAAGGTCTTAGGTTTTTCCATCTTACCATACTGTATCAAGACCATATACTTGATTCCCATACTTGTATCATAATATATAAATCAATGGGAGGGAGATACAGGTCCCACCCATCTCATAATAAAATCATTCATACATTTTCCAAAAGATTATAAAACATTCATAATTTCATGACAAATAAAAAGATATCGGTTTTATAAACATCCTATAATGACCCATGACATGAAATAGGTGTCATAAATGTGTAATAATATCTTAAAATGTGTAAAAAAATAGGGTTCATAATATTTTAATCACGACATAACCCATTAAAGGAATCGGGTTTCATAAGAATAAAACTTATGGAAGAGGAATGGGTTTCATAAACATATAACCCATGAAAGAGAAATGGGTTTCATAAACATTATATAGTTGAATAATAAACTATTCAGGTAATGAATATGAATGGAACCTTTTGGTAATTTCCCTAAAAGTAATGAGTAACAAAAATTAATTTCATCTAAGATGGATAACAATTTAAAAATATCATTTTAAAAACATTTCTTGAGAAAAAACCATTCTTCTTAAAGAAATGTTTTTAAAAGATATAGCACTTTGGAAAACCATTTTCCTTCAAAAACACTTTTAAAGCATAGTAAGAAGAATTGAAATCATTTTGAAACTCTTTCGCCTTAAAAATATATAAAATAATCTTCAATACCTTTTTGAAATCATTTTTCATTGAAAATACTGTAAAACAATAGACAGAAGGAATGAAATCATTTTAAAAAACATTTTCATTAAAAAAATATAAAAGAAAAATAAAAATAATTTGAAATCATTTTTTCATGAAAATAATTCAAAAATTTACAAAAAAACATCAAATATCATTGAAATCATTATCTTTAAAAAAATTGAAGACATATAAAAGTTGTTTTGAAAATAATTTAAAACACTTTTGGAAAAGAAAACATTTTTGAATTCCTTTATCATTGAAAAACACATTAAAAAATAACTGAATACAATATTAGGAAAATATGTTTTATAAAACTAACTTTTTAATCATGTAAAAGCAGCATCTCATAAAATAAGGTCATGATGATGGGTAAATCCATACAGGTCGAACATCCCTTTTGTAGTGTGAAATGTTTAGAAAAGTTACTCGATCAAAAAAAAATTAGATTCAATTTTAAAACCCCTTTTTCTATATAAAACATGGGAAAGAATTTATTTTAATGAAAATTATATAATAATAGATTAATTCTTGAAACATTTTAGAAAACACGGTTTAGAAGGAACACAAATTTATGGTCGTAGAGAGAGGTAAAGTCTGACCTTATTGAAAACAATTTGTTGATCAAATTATGTACAAAAGATTGGAATAATGGTACTATTACTTGAATATGACATGTATGAAAAAAAGGTAATAAAACTCGTTATTGTTATTGATATATGCATCATATGATTTTATCAATGGGAGCGTAATCATAAACAATCTCAATAAATGGGGAGATTGTAGCTATAACTATTACAAATTTGGTGAATTTGAATTTTAAAAAATATTGGAAGAATATTATTAAATTAAAATTAAAATATCATTAAAAAATTATATTCATGACATAAAATGTCAAATTCATCATAAACACCTCATGGAAAATATAGTTGCATAACATGGAATGTGTCTCAAATAGGTAAAATTAATACAAAATTACTTTATTTATTTTCTAACTTTTGAAAGCTAAAACCCATGAAATAAAGAAAATAAAATGGATATTTGAATATCTATAAATTTAATTATATTAATGATTTAATAAATCCATGGTCATTATACACAGCAAACAAACGAAATTAGTGTTGAATAAGGCATGAATCTCAAGAAAATAAAAATTTGAGATGAAATCCCCTCACCACATGTCTAAACTCTCTGCGTACTCACACAAAAAACCTGTAATATAAATATATTTTATTTTCAATATTTTATAGAACAATATAATTACATCTAACACCATATATGGTTTTTTATGAAATTATATTAACCTCTTATTAATAATTATATGTTATAGATTCTCTTTGGGTAATATTAGCTTTGATTTCGCATGTGTATTAATTTGTTATATTTTTGTCCTCATATTTATATATGATATCATGAATTTAAAACATCATTTTAATAGAATTTATATTCAATATATATGTATATATAATAATCTATATAATATATAAATATTAAATATAATACACTGTTCATGGGGATGGTAGGTCGTACCTACGCATGAATGCTGTTTTCGTTTTTATCTATAATATTTAAAGAAAGAAAGTAAATGAAATATATGTATACATATATATAACATAAATATAGTAGAATTAATATTTAACATATATCATATAAGTTCACTAAAACCATCCTTAATAAATTCCATGTAGTGGGTGAATGAATCACAATGATTTGAGGATGCGGAAGTCCACAATTACCCAAACGAAATTATAGTATTTACACATTATAGAAAGAATGAATGTATGTCTTATAAAATAATTATAGAAGAATTAATACATAATATATATCACATAACATATATAAATATAGTTTCCATCATAATTACCAACCCTGATAGATGGAAAAGGAAAAAACGAACAACATCGTTTCGTGAGGTGGTAGTTCACCTTACACTAGAACGGTAAGCTCATAACCCATTAAGTCAAAGTGTGTGTAAGTGTTTGTATAAAAATTATAATAAAAAATATAAGTTTATTTAGGATACTTTGTTTATAAAAAATTAATTTTATAATTATTTTTTAGGTAGTCGAGATATAAAATAAATGATCGGAGGTTGAGGAATGATGTTACCTCTATTTTGGGTAACTCCTTTTGGTTTCAACCAAAGGGATTCATTGAATGGATTTCACTGAAAAGGGAGGATTAAAGGGGGAATTTAGGTTTGTTTTAAATTTAATTGGGAATATAATGTCATAATGTATGTTATTTTATAGGTGTGAAGTAGGGGTAGATTTGGTTGCCTTTTATTGGGGTGAGAGGGGGCACACATATAATTTTTTAAAACATGTTATGTGTACTCATGTGTATACATGAAAAAAGTCATTATAAACCCAAAAAGCTCAATAGTGGAAGTTTTATGGTCGAATTAGGTCCATTAATGGGTTTTTACAATGTTATAGGTTATTTGGTCCCTTAAGTTTAATGTTTATTCCACTATTAAGATTAATTTTTCCCTAGTCAATATAATTAATCTTAATCACTCACAATAATTTATTTAGTAAAAAAATAAGTTTATCATATAATATTATAAATGTTTTTATAAATAAAACCTTTTATTTCACTTTTTATAAAATTTAATTCACAAGAGAAATAAAATTATGTTTAATGCTAATCTCACCGATGTGGCGAGAAAGTGGGGTTTTAATGTGAGAATATTCAGAAGTTCATTAAGATATCATATATAAAATCTACATTTATATGATTAAAATTATCTAAATTGGATAAATATATTTATAATTTATCTATTTTCACTTTAAAACCAATTTAGAATATTCTTTAACTAAATTAATAAATTATACAAAATAATAGTCTTATATTAAAATATCGTATTTTTAACTTTTGGCCGAAAAATGTAGTTCTATAGAAAAATCTAAACAAATCACCCTAATCTAAAATTGACTTTATTTATTCAAAAAAAATATTTTATGGAATTCAATTTAAATATCTTTCTCAAAATTATTTTTATCATTTTTCGAAAAAGAATCAAAAATAGGTTTTCTTTTATCATTTCCAATCAAATATATACTTTACCAAATTTAAATATATTTTCTTCATTATGTTTTATTTATATAAAACCATTATAAATAATTTTCAGATTTTTTTATTAATATTCATATTATTATGGATATGTTATAACTGTCTTGTTCAATTAATAATAAATAAGATGTTTGGTAGAAACTTTGTGGTGCGTTTAACGCGAGTCAAGTCGGTGTTGCCATTGCACAGATTAATCTTGGGGTATCAAATAATGAAATATTAAAATTATGTAGCCTAAATGACATTAATAACTTGGTTCTTTCTTATAACATAATCTATATTCAGTGTTCCGTGAAATGAAAAATATCATAAATATTATATTAATTTGAAAACAAATATTTCCAAATAATTAGTGTTCTTATATTAAAGGTAAAACAACTAAAACCTGGTTATAAATATTGTATAAGGCCTATAAATCTTCAAAACACTTTCCATTATTTAATTATATATTTTACGTTCCAATATAATAATATTCCCTTTCATATTTTAGAAATGTCTTTCCACTTTTAATTGACATTAACCCTAATATTATTTTGTAAAGAATAAATACAAAATTTCTATCTATTTATTTTAAAATCTATAATATATTTTATTGGAAAAAATAGTATATGTTCTTTTATTAATGGTTATTTAAAATATAAATTAAGTTTTCTATATTTTCAAATAATTTTAAATTTTTATTGATTGAATTATTACCTTAAATTATTACGCAACACTGGCACAATAATTGTTCATGTAATATAATAATCGAATAAATGATTATAAAAATATTAAATGTAATAAAATTTGGATGAATTGTTATATTTTTTGGATTTTTCCGACATATAAAACATACCAATTATGTGTTAAATGTTTGAATTTGATTCCTATTTCAATCATGTTTTCTTAAAATTCTAACTGTGTGAGCTGTCCTGAAGTGACTTTAATAGTGAATTATGATAAAATAATATTTTATGAAATGAATTAAAATTTGTGAAAATTTTATCACTATCCATGTGGATGGGATATTATCGAGTATATAAACCATCATCGACTTATGGGTTACTTTTACTTTTATAATAACTTTCATTTCTCCTAAAGAGTAAAAAAAATTTGAAATCACCATAATAATAAAATGGTTAATGAATGGTTTAAACAAAGAGATAGGTGTTAAAACATAACCTAAAATTGTGTAAATTTTATTATATGATATTATTTCAACTCAAAATAATCATATATTCTAAATATATAAACTTTGTTCCAATATAGAATGAGAATTATTTTATATTAATTTAATTATTTAGGAAATTCATAGGGTGCACCGGCCTTCACTTATAAAAGGGAACCACCAATTTTTTCATATTGATAATGTTTTATAATTATATATTATCTTATCCCTACCCAAATACCATAATAATTATTTATTCATATCATAGTTCTTCTATTCACTACAAATTACTATCCTTTCAAGGGTTAAGGTGTATGTGAAATGAGGGTTTTCAATGAAGATGTATTACATTTAACTAAGTAATTAAATTTTTATTTATTCCTCTTCCCCCGATAAATAATGGTAACCATTATAAAATACATTATTCATTGATTATATTTAATTATTTTTATGATTATGTAACAATAGTCATCCACCTCCTTTCTGTCTTATGTTAAAATAAAACATCACTCATTTGTAAATGTTTATTACCACCTCTAAGAAGTGTTGTGTATTATTTTTCATCACCCCATAAAAATGATGGTTATAATTATGGATTTAATAAATATATATATTATCGATTATATTAAATTATTCTGAAAATGTGATTTATTATTTACTTTTATTTTTTCCATCCACTAAAAAGTAGAAATACTACTCCTTCATACATAAAAACTATCATCTCAATGAAGTGATGTAATTAATTATTCATAAACACTATATTAGAATAGTAATAAAATTCAATACTAGGATTACATATGATACTCATGTCATTATTGAAATTTTAGTGATGATTGAACCATGTTCAATGTATAAAGGCCAAGAAATCTAAATCAAAACATGCATGTACAACGAAGTAGACATCACCCTGAATGGTGATTTTAATTATGGATATCTAATAAATGGAGGATATTATGTTATATGTAAATATTATATGGTATATAATATATGATTATGTTTTACCAATATATTTATATTCAATATAGACTTATTATACAATACGATGAAATGCGTATAAAAGAATTTGATACTTAATATAAGATTTTATGTCATATTATGATTTCATTTATGAATTTTCAATGATAAATTTATATTGAAAGAAATTTTATAGATTTTATCTTTTAAACACCAGATATTTTCTTATCCTCTTATTTTTCATGGAATTTTAAATTAATAGTAATTTTTTCCTCACTTTGGTGCTTCAAATGACCTAGAATTTTTTTTAATAAAAACAAACATTATTTAAACTTTGGCTAGGAATAATTTTACTCCATGTAAAATTATTTAATAAAATTAATTTAATTATATTTTTATTAATTATAAAATGTGTAAATAATTTTATTTTTACGCATGTTCTATTTTTTTATAAAATGGTTTAAAAAGAATCATCCTCTCATTTTTCAAACATGTTGCTTTTCAAAAAAAGTGTGACTGAAATATTTTTAACAACATATAACTAATGAATGACTTTTCCTACCATCATGAATTCTATTTTATTTGAATCTTTCATTACAATTTTCCATGCTAAGTTTCAATAAAATAATTTAATATTAATTCTTTCTATGTTTTTTAATTTTAAATAAATTATTTCAAAATGGAAATGGTATTTTCCTCATGGAATATTCAAATGATATTTTAAAGGAATTGTTCATATATAATAATATTCATTGATTTTACATACAATTATTTGGGGATGTTATCCAATGATATCATCCAATTAATTTCTCTGGAATTTTTTTAGAAAACCATCTCTTTTCCAATGGTTATACGAGGATGAAATGATGAATGTTTTTCATAATCATGTTTTATATTTATGGTTTAAATTTATGTGATGGGTGGGTCCATGATAACCCTCCATTGCATTGTGTAAATATGGATAAAACATATGATAATTATGTTATGTGTGAACCTGATTTCATGTTCACAACATGATGGGTGGATCTCTTTTCATGTTGAGAAGTTTATGCATGGACCTGGTTTCATGTCTATAAGTTTATTCGATGACAATATTTCATGTCCCTATCTTAATGAGTGAACCTCTTACGGTTTATACATGTTCAAAATGTTATATTCTAATTCATGTTCCATATTCTGATTGTTAAAATATTCCCTCAGGGATCATGTTTTATTATTGATGATTCCACAATCTCATGACTTCTATTAAATTTTTAAGAAAAAGTATTATGCCATTAATGATGATTAATGATATTTAATTGATTGTTTATGACATTATTATGTTATTATCATGTTCTCATACCCATATTCTCACACATGATCATTGATTGATATCTCATACGTCTAACATTAATAAGTATCTAACATCACCTTTATTTATATTTTCATTTCCTATATTTTTATTGAAGGATATATGTATTATATGTCTAGAAGGGTACTATGAAAAAAAATTAGTGTGGCGGATTTTCATGATCCCTTGTGAACTAAGATTTTTGTGTGTATAATCCCCAAATATACTAAACAATTATGGTTATAGGGATATTATAATTGTGCAATGTATTTTTTATTCATAATAATTGATGTAATATTTATGTATGTTAATCTTGGGTCACCTCATTATTGGTACGTGGGTGAGCCTATTGCCTTTGATATGTGTCCTTTGATATTGGTGAGTAAGGTACTACTTTTGAGATTTGTTTTTATATATGATGGTATCCTAAGATAAGAGTTATACTAAATCTGGAACTTCTCTAAAATTAGAGAAACCTCACGGGATTATTCTTATTATGATATTGGATCATGGGAAGTGCTACAAGAAATGTGGTATAACAATAATGATTCCATGAGGTTTCTTAATGAAAACAATTAGGTGATTTGGTATATAGGTCTATTTGTTATGTGAAGGATTGGTAAGCATCTTCAAACTACTGATTTTGAGATTAGTTCTCTATGAGATAGTGTATCATGATCCTATATATTAAAATAGAGTATAGATATATTTTGGGTCAATGGTCCTAGTACTATAATATTTCATGGGATAAATGGTGGCCATACCATATTCCTTAACATAAGTGTAATTCTATTAGATTTTTAAAAAAATAATCAAGATTATTTTGGATAGAGAATATTTAAATATAAGTGGATAATGGTGTGTGGTTAGGATCATGATCCTAGAAATGATGATGTATGAATACTGGAGTGTGGTTCAGGTTTTGTGATCTAGTGGTATAAGAAACTACACCTATTAGGTTAGATGTGATGATGGCTGGATTAACATTGATTATATATTGTATCAATTGATTTATCAATTTTTGAGTATCCACTTGTGGGACAAGGATAGTTGTAATTAATTTAACTTTTAGATTTATAGTTTCCTATGGTTTTTATGAGAGTAACTAATGATATTCCTAAAACTGATGGGGATACTATGGATGGATCTAGTACAATGGTACAACCAACCTAATTTTGTTCTTGACATCGATTGATGAGTTTGTGATCACAGATTAGGAGGAGTAACACATGTGTGATATTAGAATTCATTGAGGTTTTTATTGAGTAGAAATGTAAGGAAATATATATGGTGGATAGTGAACCATTTTTCATGGGGGGAGTAACCTGCTATGCAGATATAAATTTTTTTCTATTCCATAGATGACATTTTTTGTTATCCATGAATTGGTAGCATTTAATGTTTTGGTATAGTGCTTTTATTTTAATAATACAGCCATGTATCATCAATATTTGTGGTAATATATTAATCATGGTTTATAGAGATCATTTTTTTGGTTTATTATATTGAATATAATGATACACATTTTGTGTGGAGTGTTTAATCGGTCATAGATACAAGACCTCTTATATTGGAAGGGTCGTGGGTTTGATGATATCTGTAGATGGATTGTTAATAAGGAACTAAGATACCAGTGAGAATGCATATCCAATTTTATTATATTCCATAATAAAAACCAAATTTTGTATCTAAATGTGTTTTTGGATAGATTTTTGAGTTAGAGTTGGGTGTGGGATGAAATTTTATGATATCCAAGGGTGAGTCAGATTGGTGGTTCACCGATGGTGTGGGTGATAAAATTATGGTGATTTTTTTAATTCAACCAATAATTTAGTTACACTAAATATCAATTTGAGACATCGTATTTTGTGTTTGGATAATCCCATAATCCATTTGTATAATGTTTTTGTTATGGTCGAGTGATGAGATAGGGTGTAGGAAAATTTTTCCAGAATGATCAGCCAAAGGGGTAATGGTCAATATTATTATATATAATTGGGTTCAATGAGGTAGAAACCAAATCTATAATACCTAAGATTATACAATAGTAAATAAACTTTTGATTATAATATTCTTTAATAGAGTATATTTTATCATTTCAACAAAATAGTACAAAATATATTGATACAAATAAAACAATAAGTATTTATGTTTATAAAATATTATAAAAACAATACCATAAAGAATGTAATAATTATTAATTTTTTTAATATACTAATTTATGGGATAATACTTGAAAATGATAACAAGTATAAGAGAAACATTTTTATTAAGAATGAAAAAATAAACATTGATATTTACAAGGTGAAATAAATTTAGAATATCATTATTGGTTTTATACTTTGGCATGTATATATAATGATTAATATAACCATTGTTTATTACATTACATTGGCCAATATAACCATTTTTCATTGTGAACATTGGTCAATATTCCATTTAGGCACCATGATCATGGATGATATAGAGTTGAAGAACTTACCATTAGGATAAGTCTATATTAAGGGAAATGATGAATGTTAATTATCACAGAAGGGTCAAAATATAGAATTAACCTATAGGAACATCCCTTATGAATTTCAGTAATTAAATCATGTGAATTTGGTAGCATTACTATGGTTCACCAATCACCTATCCAAATTTGAACTCCAAAAATTTCTTTTGGAGTGGAATTATCTACGAGAGAAGTTCATGTTAGTGGAGATCTATAGGACCCCGGGACACCCTGAGAGGGGAGGGGTGAATCAGGGTGTCAACTTTTTCTTATTAAAGTTGTGGATCTTGTTCCCAAGTTGGTAGGAACTAGTCAAACATGTATGATGGATATGATCAGCAATGAAACATTCACATGCAAAGAGATGACACATCAATTTTTACTTGGTTCACCATTAAGGGCTACGTCCAAGGAGAATACACCGACAAGTTGTCGGTCATACCCAATTCCACAATACTTCACTAGCTGTGGATTACAAGGTTCAGTTATAGACACTCTATCTGAGGCTCACTTCCTTTACAAAGATTCAAGGAAACCTCACTACTTCCCTTGGGTCACTCCCGTTGACTCCCCCTAGCTCACTGCGCTTGGTGAAGTCACACTTAGTTTACTGACATGATGGTCTCTTCAATAGATTTGCATTGAATTCTTTTTCTTCTGTTTAGCATGAGACAATGCTTGCATCAGAGTACTAAGTTGATGCTCTTTTGTACTCAATCTTCTTATTTAGTGAAATAACTGAATGCACTGTATTTTCTTCTTCTCTTCCTTTACTTCTGAATACCTACACCTATGTTTTTTGAAATAATCCCCTCTTTCTGTAAAGATATATTTTTATTTGCACGAACTGTTATTCTTATCTTCCCAAAGCACAATGAGGGTGTTAAACACCAGTCATGTGTGTGTGGAACCACTTGTCTTCAAAGAACCAAATTGTTCATTGTTCTTCCGTCTTTCTAAATGAATACATCATCTGTAGCACCGAAGGTATCGGGAAATCTTCTGGCTCTCGTGTATCTTCATAAATATGGGCAAGCTCCAACAACACTTGGCGCTCTTCTCAAAGCCTGGAATGCAGGTCCCAATACAACGTGCAAGTCTTTGGCGTGCAAGTCCAAATTGGAACCTAGGTATCACCAAACCACCTGCATGACACAACCTTCTTGAACTTAAAACTTGTGTGACTCACTTCCATTCTCACCCAAACCGCCTTGGGTGCACAAACAACAACTGGCGTGAAACTCCAAATACTAGCATGCAAGTCCACCTACGCGACCACACACTACTTGTGAGACTTCAACACCTGCGTGACGGGAGCTCGGATTTTTCTATGTGTTGACTCCATGAGAAATGATGAGGGGTTAAACTGTATTTATAGGCATTTCGAGACCCTACGTGACAGCACACAAGTCTCCCCTCGGCGCGCAACCCTTCTGTCCTCCTAGACACTTGCACGACCAACTTCCAATCTTGGGAACCCCTATTTACTTTTCCATATTTTGATGATCAAAACACAATGGTCAAACGACGCGCAAATTTCCAAACCACTAAGGTACCAGCGAACAAGTCCTTTCACGGAATGCAATTCACTTGCGCAACCAAACCAATACTTGCGCGACCCTCTTTCCTTTTCCATATTTTGAAATTTTGTTCTTGAAAAACAACTGGCGAACATGTTTCCAATCCTCCTAGGCATCGGTGCACAAGTCTCTTCACGGCGCGCAGGTCACTTGCACAGCTAGCCCAAAACTTGCTCAACCATTATCTCTTTGCCATTTTTCCATGTTACGATCTTGAAAAACATATGGCGTGCAAGTTTCCTATCATTCAAGAACATGGTGCGCAAGTCTCTTTTCCATAACCACTTTTCTCCATTTGTCGATTTTCAGGCCCAAATATTTGTCAAACACTAGAAAATAGTGCCAACTTGTATCAATTCTTTTTGAACCGCCTCCAGATCATCCATTCCATTGTCGAAGTTCTTGAATCAAACATGTATCATTATTCACAACTCTTGAACTCGACATGCCACCATGGAATCTCCTTTGTCAACAAATTTGTGTGTTATTTGTGTGCTTTGTTAACAAGAACAATCACCTCAAAAACACTTCTTTTCAGTGATTTCTATCCTTCAGCAACTCTTCTTCTTTCAACACGAACTCCACTATCACGATATATATCCTTTGATATATCAGTGTTAGCATCATCATATTTTGTGAAGTGCATGGCCATATCAAAATTCCAATCCCTCGTATATTGCCATTGTCTTCTTCTTCAACCGTCATTCTCTACTTCATGCAAAACATACGACTCAATTCTTCAAGAAGTATCTTGCATGGTTCTCATTCAGTCGTGAGGAATGGCATGGTCTTCAACAAATCGCCATGCTTCTTTAATCTTCCCCAGATGGATTATACCTCACCTTCTTCACTGTTGTAAACAATGTGTCACCTTTGACACATGTTCTTTGAACTTATGATCAGTAAAAAAATCACATGAATTTCCATTCCTCTATTCCATTGGAGTTCTTATTCATCTCCTTCTTTTTGATCTTCATTGAAAACTATTGACAAAAAATAAAACCTTATACACAAAGTGGTTCCAACAATCTCCCCCTTTGTATTTTGTTGTCAATACCTTACATATCATTTGAAATGAATTCGTCAATGTCAAATTTCAAAATGAGAGTATTCTCTTCACTCAAATTTCTGTTCAAACTTTCATTTCACTTTCTCTCCCCCTTATTGACAAGAAATACAAAGCTCATGGTAGGGAGGGTATCAATCTATACTTACGAAATGTTTCATTAATCATTTTTCTCTAAGCCTACTTGAGCAATGCTCAATGTAGAAAACAAGAGGATTTGATTTGGACAACAAAGCTGTCAATTTTTCAAACATCATGATACCATTTAAGATGAGAACAAATGTATTTTGTCTTCAAGGGTTTATCACTTTAATTTCAGGATAAATAGATCAAATGTGATAAGGAATAATCAACCCGAAACTCCTCTACTCACATCAAAAAACCAATCAAAAACATTCAAGTGCAATTGGCAGGATAAGTGGCCTTAGGGAACTTCCATTATTCTTATGTGACTGATCAATTCAGTTACTACCCCTCTGTATAATGATCTTTGTTCTGAGTAACCAAGGGATAGATATTAAGAAATGGCATACCTTCTCCAATGACATGTTTCTTCAAGAAATTTACAGAGTGACTGCCTTTGATACCAGCTGGAGTTGATATTGATTGAAACAGTGATCTTGGAAGCTTCATCATTTTTCTCCTCTTTATGTGAAGCGCTTCTCATCATCTTCATCAAGAGTTATCCTTCATCATCTTAATCATTGAATATAAATTGAAGAATCTACCAACGATTGAATCTTCTTCATCTTAGTTATCAAGAGTTGACAACATTCACTACTTCTCAGGTTCTCTCCCTGAGAGTATGCTTCACCATCAATTCCCTACATTATTAGCACAAATACAATACACAAATTATTAAGGGAATAAAGTGGTTCCTCCTTGCTTCATAAACATGATATGCATGGTGGAGGTTCTTTTCTCAACCAAGTCCCTCTGTTCACTCCAGTCTTCATGCCTTCAAATTTGAACATATGTTCTGACATGTGTTGATATAGCATGGCTCTGTTCACATTCTCTTCTACTTTGTGTTAAGAATTGTTCATATTGAAACTAATTTTGAATGATTCATTTTACTTTTTTGAGGACTACTTCTTGCTCTGGTATTATGGTTAGACAACCTTTTGCAATATGACCATATTTTTGGCATCTCTCACAAGAAACTTCTTTGACATGTGTGTTTCTCATGGTTTACAAACTCTCATGCTTTTTGTCTTCATCACTTGAAAATTTTCCTTTTCCTTTATCACCAGCCTTGGCCTTTTCATCATCTTGTTTCCTCATTCTTTTCAAATATTCTATCCAGATGACCAATATGTTATTTGGAACTGTTGGGGCTGGTTTGGATATCCCACAGGGGTTTATCTGAGTTTCATCCCACTTAATTTTTCTTTTTGATGAATGACCCTTCAGTTTCATGGATCTAAAATCCTGGGTCTTCTCGGCATCCCTACTTGAGATCTTCTTGGGGAAATGTGTGTTCATGATATTTTTCAGATTTCTTACCAAGGTACTTGTTTCTTACTTAGACGACATCGGAGGACTTCTTTTCTTATCAACAGTGAAAGCATGTTGAGATGGGCATATACCTACCTTGTGACCACCGTCATTGTATACATCACAGATGTTATCAAGCATTCCAAATCTGTTTGCTGTAAACAGATGCTTCTAGACCTGCAGATGATCCTTCTTCTTCTCTGGATTTCTTCCCTTTGATACATGCTTTCTTTGTGCTTTTCCATTAAAGGGATTGTACCAACAATCCAGTGCAAAATTCCCAAATCTGTTGCAGCACCAACATTGACCCACAAATCTTTTCTTCTTTGTATCTTCTGTATGAGGTTGTTGGGCCTTCATCTTGATTTCTTATGCTTTATTTGAGGAACCATCTTTCTCCTTTTTCTTCCCATCCACCCTAGCCATGGTGGTAGGTTTCTTCTCCCAACCTTTCTTCATCCATACTTGTTTAGAATTTTTCTTCCAGACTACACTGATTGTGGGAACGTATTTAGAAACATGAGTACAAGATTTTTTGGATGGAACATTTACATTCTCAGTTTCTTTTGATAGATCAATGAGTGAAGCCATGATCTTCTTATCACATGTTGGAAATATTTTGGCTTTAGAATCCTCCATTGTACATTGAATGGAAACATATATTGTTTCTTGAGATGGATAATCATGAGTTGTTATAATCTTCTTGTCACATGTTGGAGGTATTTCAGCTTTATAATCCTCTATTGAACTTTGAGTACAAGAGTCACATGTTTAATTCTTTTGTGAAGTCCCAATATGTGTCTTCTCAAGATTTTTCAATTGGGATTCCAATTTTTGACCTTCAATATTGAGGATGATTTCCTGATCTTCAATCATGATCATCTTCTCTTCAAAAGTCTTCTTCAATCTTTCAACCTCATTTCCATGCTTCTTAACTTTGTTTTGTAACAAAGAGTCAAGTTCTTTGAATCTCTTGGATGTTTCTTCCAAACAAAAACTCTTGACTTCAGTTCTCTTCTTCATCTCAGCTTCAAGTGCATGGATATTTTCATTTAGAGTCTTATTGAATCCATATTTTTCTTCAAAGACATTAATCTGTTTGGTGAGCTTTAAGCATTAAATAATATTTCCTTCCAATCACTTTTCCAAATTTTCAGCTTCTCTTTCCAATCGATTGATCTCAGTCTGCATGTATCAAACTATTCTATAAACAAGAACAACTCTTTCTTCAGGAATATCATGCAGATAGCTCATTAATTTATCCTGACCACTTGCGATAGAAGTGTCTTCCTTTGTTATTATAGGAACCCAAGCCACCTTCTCGATACTTTCCAAGCCTGATATTTCTTCATTATTGGAAGGGCATGGAGAACCAGACATTGTATCTTCTTTGGATAAGAAGGACTTTATCAATTACTTCTTCTCTTTCTTTTTCCTATTTTTCATGGTCTTTCTGGATGTAGGCTTCTACTCAGAAATGACTAAGTCACTATCAAGACTGATATTCATTGTTGACATTAGGAAAGAAACTCAAATCCTCTTCTGAATATGATTATTGTATAGTATCCAAAATACGTGAACCTCTCTCTGATACCACTTTTAGGACCCCGAGACACCGTGAGAGGTGAGGGGTGAATCAGGGTGTCAAATTTTTCTTATTAAAGTTGTGGATCTTGTTCCCATGTTGGTAGGAACTATTAAAACCTATATGATGGATATTATCAGCAATGAAACATTCACATGCAAAGAGATGACACAGCAATTTTTACTTGGTTCACCACTAATGGCTACATCCAAGGAGCATACGCCGACAAGTTTCCGGTCGTACCCAATTCCACTATACATCACTAGATGTGGATTACAAGGTTCGGGTACAACCACTATGTCCCAGGCTCACAGCCTTTACAAAGGTTCATGGAAAGCTCGCTGGTTCCCTCAGGTCACTCCTGTTGACTCCCCCTGGCTCACTACCCTTGGTGAAGTCACACTCAGTTTATTGACATGAAGGTCTCTTTAATAGATTTGCATTGAAGTCTTTGTCTCTTATTCAGCATGAGACAATGCTTGCATCAGAGTACTGAGTTGATGCTCTTTTGTACTCAATCTTCTTTTTTTAGTGAAATAACTGAATGCACTGTATTTTTTTCTTGTCTTCTTTTGATTCCCAATACTGACTCCAGTGTGTTTTGAAATAATCCCCTCTTTCTGTACAGGTCTAAGTTTATTTTCACGAACCGTTCTTCTTCTCTTCGCAAAGCACAATGAGGGTGTCAAACACCAGTCATGTGTGTGTGAAACCACTTCTCTTCAATGAACCAAATTGTTCATTGTTCTTCCATCTTTGTTAATGAATGCATCATCTGTTGCACTGAAGGTATCAGGAAATATTCCAGCTCTTGTGCAGCTCCACAAAGACGAGAAAGCTCCAACAACACTTGGCGCTCTTCTCCAATCCTGGCGCACAGGTCCCAATACAGCGCACAAGTCTTCGGCGTGCAAGTCTCCCCTCGGCGCGCAAGTCTCGGCGCGTAACCCTTCTGTCCTCCTTGACATTTTTGCGACCAAATTCCAATCTTGGGAGACCCTATTTACTTTCCCATATTTTGATGATCAAAACATGATGGTCAAATAGCGCACAACATTCCAAACGTCTAAGGTACCGATGCACAAGTACTTTCACGGTGCGCAAGTCACATGCACGAACAAACCAATAATTGCACGACCCTCTTTCATTTTCCATATTTTGAAGTTCTGTTCTTGAAAAAAAACTGGCCTGAAATTTTCCAATCCTCCTAGGCATCGACGCGCAAGTATCTTCACGGCGTCAAGGTCACTTGCGCGACCAGCCCAAAACTTGTACGGCCCTTATCCCTTTTCAATTTTTCCATGTTCTAATCTTGAAAAACATATGGCGTGCAAGTTTCCTCTTCTTCAAGAACATGGTGCGCAATCCTCTTTGCTAAAAACCACTTTTCTCCATTTGTCGATTTTCAGGGCCAAAATTTTGCCAAACACTAGAAAACGGCAGCACCTTGTATCTGTTCTTTTTGAACTGCCTCCAGATCATCCATTCCTTTGTTGAAATTCTTGAATAAAACATGTATCATTTTTCACAACCCTTGAACTCGACATGACACCATGGAATATCCTTTGTCAAAAAAAAAATGTGTGTCATTTGTGTGCTCTGTTAACAAGCATGATCACCTCAAAAACACTTCTTTTCGGCGATTTGTATCCTTCCGCAACTCTTCTTCTTTCAACATGAACTCCACTATCACGATATATATCCTTTGATATATCAGTGTTAGAATTATTATATTTTGTGAAGTGCGTGGCCATATCAGAATTCCAATCCCTCGTACATTGTCATTGTCTTCTTCTTCAACCGTCATTCTCTACTTCATGCAAAACATATGACTCAGTTCTTCAAGAAGTATCTCGCATGGCTCTCATGAAATCATGATTAATGTAATGGTCTTCATCAAATCCCCATTCTTCTTTAGTCAACCCCAGATAGATTATACCCCACCTTCTTCACTGTTGTAATCAATGTGTCTCCTTTGACAGATGTTCTCTGAACTTATGATCAGTACAACAATCACCTGAATTTCTATTCCTCCATTTCATTGGAGTATTTATTGATTTCCTTTATTTTGATCTTCATTGAAATCTATTGACAACAAATACAACCTTATACCCAACGTGGTTCCAATAAGATCATCACCCTATTAATGTTGGTCAGAAACTGCTTTAATGTACCACTATTTTACACCATACTCTTTGGGAATATTCTGGTATTTTTAATGGTTATGTATCTATGGTTGGAGTTGGGTTATAATGTAAATTCATTATGAAATTTAAATGATATTTAGTATTTAAAGATATTTTTATGATAATTTTAACATAACATAAAAGGTAAAATATATGTAAATAGAAAATGAAATGGATATACTTTATTTCATATTTGGAATCATTATTTCTTAAATTATCAATTTTAATTTGTTATTCAAATAGTAAAATACAGTTACAATTATGGAATATCTTAAAATTTTTATATATGACATCTTATTTATGTAAGAATGACACATTAATGAAGAGTAAGCTATATTTAACTTTTTTTGGCACTAAAAACTATTGTGGTTAATTAATGGTGGGAGTGGAGCATAATAGTTATAGTGGGACACTAAAGGAGAATTCAAATAATAAAGTAATTATGAATTTATTTCCTAAAATTTAACTCATCACACCTATAAATACCCACCCCACATAACATTATTATACACAAAATTCATATTTCCCTCCACTTTGATCAATCAATATGATTGTATCCTTGCTATATATCTTTATTCATGATGTAATATTTGGATCTATAGTCAGGATCTAATCTATGAATCCTAATAGTGGAAAGGGTTCTTACTTCTCTCACATCATTTCATAATTGAATTTCATCATTTCTAATCACTTTTATATTTATTATATATATTTAAATGAAATAAAGCTACATTATTATCTCAGTATTGAACTATTTTCCAAAACCATTATTTTATACCATTATTATAACATGTTACAATACTGATGTTTTGGATGGTTTGATCACTATTTACAATTCATATTTACATTAACATTGTCATATCCTTTTCAATAAAATTATTTATCCCATTATCATGTAGATTTTATTTCATGTTCTATTCTTATGAAATGTATGTCATGGTAGAAATCATTTTCACTCACACTAAATAGTGATATATACTTTTAATATATAAATATTATGTCTTATTAGGTGAATATTCATTAAATAACATAATTATAAATGAAATAATATTATTGGTATAGTACCTTATGAAATTTGGATACATGAACAGTTATTTTTCAGATGAAATAAATCATCTCCCATAGTGTTCGTAATAATTAACCCATTTCCTTGATATCTCCAATTTAATACAATTATTAATGACCTGGGGAAAGGAAACAAAATAAAGGGCGAGCTTAGTTTCCATGTAATGGTAATAAAGTGATATATCATTGATATATTAAACATAACAACTGAATAAGGGTATTATGACATGATCATAACATTCATGTAACGCCTTGAACCTAGATTCCCAGATTCGGTGCATTATTTTATTACATTGGCGTGATAACAAGAAATAAAATCTAGAAGGACAGATCAGTTTAGTAGACTCGG
This sequence comes from Viscum album, assembly GCA_963277665.1. Taxonomy (NCBI): domain Eukaryota; kingdom Viridiplantae; phylum Streptophyta; class Magnoliopsida; order Santalales; family Viscaceae; genus Viscum; species Viscum album. Next base: position 180,949,457 of record OY728125.1, on the reverse strand, counting down.
AAAAACTAAATACGAACATATGTTTTAAATTACATTAGGAAATGAAAAAGAAGATAATATCTCCTTTGAAAAAAATCATATTCCATAGACTATCCTAGCAGGTCAGTCATAATATACTACTTCACATCCTATAGTAAAATGAAACATAAGAAATGGGTGATCTTAGATGCTTATTAATGATAAAAAATATTTCATAAGATATCATAAACAAGCATTAACTTATAAGGAAATGTGTAAAACTTAAATACAAGCCTTTTAAACAAAATCTTAAGAATAATATGGAAAGAATGAATCCAATAATCCCATTTAAATATTCACATGGATATTTTACTAGTCCAATAATAACATGTAATATCAATAACTAATCACATAATGAGGAAATTCATAATTTCATACATCATAACCATCTAGTCAAGGCCTTATTCCAAGACCATAAATAACTATACTTTCAAGGCCTCATGACAAGAAACCTTTTTTCTCATGAGACCTACCGATTCATCGAGGGCCTATAGTGGGCCCTACCTACCAGTTACTAATTCCAATGCAGTCCTCTTATGAAAGTGGTAAAACATAACATAAATATTAGTATTAAAACTAGCATATAAAATGTTAATAATTTAAGCATAATCCATTACTGGTATCAAAATAGTACATCCACAATCAATTATATCATAAAGCCTTAAATAAAATATGGAAAATTATATCCTAATAAATAAATATCAACTAAGAATAAAATTCAATAAAGGATGTTTACAAAGATGAAAATAATCTAATAAAATCAATAAAACTCTTTGAGAGAAATACCCATTTTTTACATTGAAATAATTTGAAAGATTTGTAATTATAAAAGAAATAATTTATTTTGAAAATAAACTTATAATATTGTAGGGAAAGCTTCAAAAAGGTACAATTTCATAATAGAAAAAAGTAGCTACTCATGCCGTATAAGTGAAGAAACATTCTTTCCTTAATATTTTGAAAATGTCATAAAGTACCACATTTTGAAAATGATAGAAATATTTATTTCAAAACATTTTATAAAAATTTAAACATGGGTAAAAATGGCTTTAAACAATTTTTGATAGTATTTTAAAATAATTTTCAACAATCATTGACATGGATGATAATGATGTCACAGAAGATACTTATGTATAAACAGCCTCGAATAATAATGAGGTTGTGAAATTAACCATTACCTTATAGTTTCATTTATTCAAAGGTGATTTAACCTCCAGTATAATGGTTAAAACAATTTATTAAATTATACCATAACCATATCCATATTTATGATATCATATATGATCCTATTATATCATTTTTGTTAATAATATTTCAGAATTACCATTGTTTCGACTGTTAACTCCTTTGTTTTCTTATGCATTTTTTGTTGTGTAAGTCATGTTTGTTATGAATAAGATGTATTTTATTCATATATAAAATGATATAAAGTTTATAATAATTATTTTCTCTCATAATATATATTTTATAATCATTATTTAATTGTTAATGTGGAGAATAAATCTCACCGCTTCGTGGAGATGGTAGGCCATACGTACGCACGAGCGACAATATCATTCCCTTGATTGTTAAATGTTATGGAATTGGATGGTATATTAATTATAAATAATCTTTATCAGGTTATATTAATTATTTATATCCATTGTACTCATAATTATACCCATCCAAATAAATTAGTGTTGAATAACAAATTACACCACGACATGGATACGATAAGCCGTATGTACGCATGCACGATGATATTGTTATTCATATGATTAATAAAAAAAGTAATATGGTTGTACCATAATCATAATAACTTATAAGAATGTATATTATACTATATTTATTACTTTAGTATGGAAACAACAATGGATGAGGAAGTAAAAAAATAAAAAAATGAATAGAAAATTGTAAAACAATTACCTATTATTTGAGATTCTTATTTTTATTTGCACAAAAAGAATCCTTAGGGTGGATTTATGAAAACATTATGCACTCTATGATGATTTTAGGGAATTTTTTATGAGAATTGGGTAGGGTATTTCTGAGCCAAATGGATATAGAGGTGTGAATAAAAGATAAGGATATGTGAACTTTTATAAGACAGGGGAGGGGCACTTTTGGTAACTCCAAAACTATTAAATTATTATAAATTTATTTTCAGTTTCAAGTAGATAAAGAGTGATTTATTTTAAGGATAATATGAGGATGGGTTTAAATCCTCTCAGTTAGACAAGTTTAGGTCACAAAATTAACCTTACTATTTTTATTAAACCCTCGGTTTTATAGTTTAACTCTTATCATGTTTACCAATCCTTTTATATAATAGGGTAAATATATTTACTATAAAATTAAAAATGAACCCCAAATGGATAATTTATGAAATATTTAATATTATCCTAGTCAGATAACTGAACCAAAGTTTTTTATCATTTTTATATCATTTAATTAAATATTATTAATTTCAAAGTATCATTTATGTCAATTTTGATACTATTTAATATTTTATTTTAAAACAAATATCAATCCAACAGGATAACTTAGAACCAATACTTCCAATATGTCACTAAAATGTCTATGTTATCTATAAAATTATTCCAATTCTTTAATTAACTCAAATTATATATATTTTAATTTTTTTTATATAATTTAATTGATTTTCTCTTTAATAATTCAATTACTACATCATTACAATGTCACCATTTAATTTGATTATTTATTTAATAAAATTATAAATGAAATACCATTATCTAGATAAACATTTTATCTTTCTAAATAATATTTTTAGTCTACCATATCACTTATACAACCTCATATTAAAAATAATATTTGTTATAATTTTAATTTGACATTTTCAAGTATTCTTTAAATAAAATATAATAAATGTACTAATCATACACAAGTGGCTTAAAAGGTTCATATTTTCCACATGAAGTTTATTTTGGTCCAAAAATATTATTCAATGTAATTAGGACTAGTGGTAGAGTAATATTATATTATTATAATATTCATTTTACCTTTAATTACCATATTTACCATTAACCGTGGTAAATAAAATATAAAAGATACTATTGACCAAAAACTATTTTGATCCTATGAGACCACATTTTTCATAATTATTAAAATAATTTATGTCCATTTTTATAAAGTCAATTCATTGATGTGTTAAAATTACTTTTAATGAAAATATCATAGATGTGGCTAGAAGGCGGGTAAAAGAGACGTTCAAAAGTTAAATAAACTTTTATATCTTGTAATATTATAAAATAATTCCAATGAAATATATTGGATATTTATATTTACTATTTAAAATTGTGATATTAAAATAAACTTACAGTTAAATATTTATTTAACAGAAAAAGTTGGTTTTTAACAACAATGCAGTATTTTTCACTTATCATAAAAATTGAATGTTTTAAAAAATCTAACAAAAATTCACCCTTAGATAATTTTGATGTCACAAATTCAAAAATAAAGTCTATTTTGGAAATAAATTAAAAATTAGCTAACTTTTTTAATACTATTTATAACCACTTTTAAAACATCTAGTTTGATAGGTCATGGTGTGCTCAAACTGGACGTTGCATGCTGTACGAGGTATTTAATTATAAAAAAAATAATTTTGTGGAAGAATAGGGTGTTACGTTCTTACCTACTTCAAATAATTTAATCCTATAAATTTCTAAAATATCAATTCATAAAAATATTTTGGTGGTTCTTCATCATATGTTCCTCAGGTTCCCACGTCGCCACCTCAATTTTATGGTTTCTTTGAAGAACTTTTAACAGGAGAGTCATTCACTTTCTCAACACTAGTTCTCTAGTGTCATGAATCATGACAGGCACTTCATAGTAATATATAATGGGTTCCAGTTCTATTTTTTCATAGGTGACTACATGCTTTGGGTTTGTCATGTATTTACTTAATAGTGATACCTGAAACACATCATGAACTTTGGAGAGACTTGGAGGCATTAAAAAATGGTAAGATGCAACTCATATTAGTTCATGGATTTCAAAATGTTTGTTGTACCTGTGACTTCGTTTAACCTTCTTACCAAATCATTTGACACCCTTCCATGGAGATACCTTCATGAAAACATTATATCTTAGTTGAAATTTTAAATCCTTCGGTTATCAACATTACTCTTTTGCCTATAGATATCCATTTTGATATGGGTGTTGATAGTATTTACCATTTCGGTCATTTCATCAAAAAGTTCTAGACCTATGAGTTTTCGTTCACCAACATCATTCCAATAGTTCAGTTTATGGCATCCCTTTTAATATAATGCTTCATATGGTGCCATTTGAATACTATAATAGAAGATATTATTATAGTAAAATTATACAATAGGTAAATACTGATACCATATACCTTGAAAGTATAGTGAGAAATATCTCAACTTGTCTTATAATATTTGAAAAACCCTTTCTTATTGTCTATTAGTTTGAGGGTGGTAGGTAGTGCTCAAACGAAGCACTGTATTTAGGTCCTTTTATAGAATTCTAAAATATTATGATGTAAAATGGGGACCACAATCAGAAACAATTTTTATGGGAACACCATGAAGTCTTAAAAAATCATTAATATATAGCATTTCTTAAAGTTCAAATGGTAAATTTTCTCCTATGGTAAGAAAATGTTCTGATTTGGTAAGATAATCTAAAATTAAACATATCACATCATTTCTTCATGGATTGTAGGGTATCCCCATGAAAAAGTCCAGCGTAATATCATCCCATTTCCATTAAGGTATATGAAGTGGTTGCAAGACTCCTTTAGGATGTTATATTGTCTCCTTATACTATTGAAACCCAAAAATCTCGATACATTACCAAAAATATCTCTTTTCAGGTTGTCCCACAAAAAATGTTCCTTCAAATATCTATACATCCAAGTGCCAGCAGGGGGTATAGAAAACATTGATTAATGAGAATAATACAATAATTCCTTCTTTAGATTAGGTATAGCTAGAACACAAAGCCTCTTCCCAAATTTCAAAATACCAACTTCAAATACAAAGTCAATCAGTGTCCCATCATTCACATCTTTAATTATCTTTGGAAACTCCTCATCATTATATTGAGACCTTTCTATCATTTCCAGTAAATATGGTTTGGAAACCATATGAAAAATGTAGTGATGTTTCACCTTGAATGATAATCCTCATATCAATATTTACTAGGTTCATGAACATAGGATCCCTTTCAACTCACATTTTGTTTTGAACTATATGTTCCTTTATAATCAAAGAATCTTCCACATTATTTTCATTCCCTGGGTGGTAGTGTATTATGAAATCATAATCCTTGATTATTTCAAGCCATATTCTTTGTCTCAAGTTGAGTTATTTCTATGAAAAAAATATATTTCAAACACTTTTGATCAGTATATGTCTCACATTATTCACCATAGAGATAGTATCTCCATATCTTTATAGAAAATTTTACAACTGATAACTCAAGATCATGATTTGGATAATTTTTTTCATTAAATTTAATTTTCCTGATGTATAATAAATAACCCTATCATTATACATAAGGACACAGCCATGAACTTTCCTTTATACATCACTATTAATCACAAACCCATCATTCCTAGATAGTTATTTTAGGATATGATATTTCACTAATATTGGATTTAATTCTTCAAAACATTATTTACACTATTTTTTCCCTAAGAATTTATCCCCTTTATGTGTGAGTTTGGTTAATGCGTTTTCTAATTGGGAAACATTATAGATTAAACATCGATAGTATCATGCTAAACCAATAAAACTATATACCTCAGTTATACTTATTGGTGCTATACATTCTGGTATTGCCTTTTTTTAATATCAATAGAGATTCCATCTTTTGAGAAAATATGGCCAAGAAAATAAATTTCCCCAAGCAATAACTCCTAGTTTCTAGACATCCCATATAATTTGTTTCTTCTAATATTCTTTATAAAATTCTGTAAGTGGTTCTCATGTTCTTCATCGCTTTTATACTATACCAAGATATCATTAATAAATATGATGAAAAAATAATCAAGGTATTCCTTGAACACTTTGTTCATTATAACCATGAAAACATAGGTTTCATTAGTCAATCCAAATGGAATTACTCTAAATTTGTAATGACCATACAACTTTCAGAATGATATCTTTGAAATATCATCCTTTATTTAAACACAATTGATGATATCCAGAATGAAGGTCAACCATTAAAAAATACTGATCTCCATGATGTTGATCAAAAAAATCATCAGATTGAGGAATACGAAACTATTTCTTTATTATAATAACATTCATTTCTCTATAGTACATTCACATTTTAATTGATCCATATTTCTTATGAACAAAAATGATTGGGGATCTCTAAGGATAAACACTAGGGTGAATAAATTATTTATTATTCAAATACTCATGTTGTTTCTTCAAATCTACTAATTCCATATTGGCCATTCTATAGGGAGTTTTTGATATTTTCCTTTCATTAGGGATTAAATCAGTAGTTTACTCAACTTCCTGCATTTTAACCCATCCAATTATCGATCAATCATACTTATTGGGTTAGAAATGTAATATACAGGATTACTTGGTGACCATGTGATTATTGATTCATACTTTGCAACATTCTCATCGTCCTTTTTCCTCAGACATAGAAATTTCATCTCCATATTAGCTGTTAGATCATGAGGAAAGTATTTTTCTAGGAATAGTTCTTTAAATTCACATCATTCCATATTTTCTACCTCTTCACCATCCTCTATATTTTTAATTGATGACCACCAATGATCTTCATCTCCTGATAGATGATATATTTTCATAACAAATTTTCCCCTTTTATTAGTCCCCAAAGAAAGAAACATTTTATATAAGGAACTTATCCATTTATCAGCTAAAAATGGTTTTTTTGTATAATTTAATTTTGGAGTCTAGTGTCTCATGAAGCCGTATAACATTGATCCTCTGCAGCATGGATCAGTCTACTCCATTCGAGTAAGGATTTTATTCATAACCTGATCCATTTTTCCTAGTACGGTTATAATATGTTAAACAGTAGTTGTTTCACCAGCTCCACTATCACTATCTTGCATAGGATGGAAATCCAAACTTGGATTATGTGTGTTGAAAAGTTTCCATTCCTTCAAAAATTCGTTATTTTGAAATATTAGAATATACTAGATTTGGTTATAAAACATAATATATAATTCAAAACCTGTAAAATACCTACATAAATTGAATCTTTTATGCATATCTAAGCTATAATCATGAAACAGGTTTCTTTTACTTTTAAATCATTTATAATGGTTTGCAAGGAAAAGTTGAATTATCCTATGAATATCCCCCAGAGTGTCAAACTAGGTGCTTAGTAAGACTTGTTTTCATATACCATGTTATCCCGAGTCAGGTTAAGAACACCATATTAGAGTAATTATTCCTAGGTACATCTATTCCAAAACCAATTCAACATGTAGCTTCAATATAGGGATGTAGTTTCTTGGAATACCCAAATAATCTATACATTACAAAAAATTTAAGATGTTCTTATATACTTATACTCAAAGTCTATCTTAGGGTAGTTCCCCCTAATTAAAGACTTTTTAAAATCATGTTTCCAAGTTTTGTACAAAAATTCCTATGATACCAACTGTAATGCCCTGACCCCAGTTTCTTAGATTCAATGGATTATTTTTTATATTGGAATGATCACATGAAATCAAATCCCAAATGTTAGATCAGTTTAGTATCCTTGAAAAAACTAGATAGAAACATAATTTTTCCATTACATCATGAAATGATAAAGAACATAGTATCAACCTTGAAAACACCCATATTTCTTAGAATATTCTTGAAGTTCATTCATAATATTTTTATTTACATCTTGGTGAATAATGAAACAAAAGAAAGGGGTGTGCTAAGATGCTTAGTAAGGATAAAAAATATATAGAAATCCATCATGAATAAGAATAAACATTAAAGGCAATGTCATAAAACAGAAAAAAAAAATCATTTTAAACATAGTCTTCTGTATAATATGGCAATAATAAATAAATTAATTCCATTTAATCATTCACACATAAATTATACTAGTTGAATATTCAATTTCAATATCAATAATTAACCATATAATGAGAAAATTCATAATGGTGGACATCATAACCATACAGTCAAGGCCTCATGCCAAGACCATAAATAAGCATAATGTCAAGACCTCAATCCAAGACACTAGTTTGTATCATGAGACCTAACAATGCATCGAGGGGCTATAGATACCCAACCCATAACATACTAAGTCCATGAATTCCTCTTATGAAAGCGGTAAATCCTAACTTAAACATTCATATTAAAACTAGAATATGAAATATTAATAACTTTACCACAAACCATGACTGTTTTCAAATTAGAACATCCAAAATCAAATATATCAAAAACCATTCAATAAAATATGTAATATTTTATAATAATAAATCAATATCAATTAAACATATAATCCAATAATGGATGTTGACATAGTTGAAAATAATCTAATAAAATCATTAAAACTCTTTGAGCTAAATATCCCTTTTTACATTGAAATTATTTAAAAGATACATCATTATAAAAGAAACAATTTTTTTGTAATAAAAATGTAATACTATAAGGAAAACATAAATATTTTAAGGCACTATAATGGTAAAAAGTTTCTTCTTGTGTCATATAAGTTAAAAAACATTCTTTCCTTAATTTTTTGAAACGGTCATAAAGTACCTTAGTTGAAAAATTATGAAAATATTCCTTTAAAAACATTTTATAAAAAGTTAAAAATGGTTTAAAATGTCGATAAAAAATTTTCAATAATATTTTGAAATACATTTTATGAAACATGGACATGGATGATACATATTTCCAAGTAGATAATTACATATAAACAACCTCGGATAGTAATGAGGTTGTGAAATTAACCCTTTCCTTATACTTTCCATTAGTCGAGGGTTTATTAACCTTATTTATAATGGTTAAAACATGTTATTAAATTATAAAATAAAAGTATCTATAATTATGATATCCTATATGATCCTCTTATATCATTTTGTTAATAATATTTTAATATTACCATTGTTTTGGGTGCTAACTGCTTCATTTTCCAATGCATGTTTGGTTTTGTAAGTCATGTTTGTTATTAATATGATTTATTTTATTCTTATCCATAATGATATAAAGGTCATAATAATTATTTTTACTCATACTATAAATTTTATAATCATTCCAAAATTATTAACGTGTCAAATGGATCTAATCGCGTCATGGAGACGGTAAGTCGTACGTACGCACGAGCGAAAGTATCATTTCATTGATGGTTAAATGTTAGAGAATTTGATGGTATATTAATTATACAGAATTATTAACATGATATAGTTATTATTTATGGCCATTATAATCATCATTACAACTGTCCAGATAAATTAGTGTTGATAAAAAATCACACCGTGGTGTGGAGACCGTAAGTCGTATGTACGCACGCATGGTGAAATTTTTATTCATAGGATGAATAAAATGGTGAATATGTATTTCATATTATACTAATAAATTTTAAGAATTTATTTTATAATATATTTATTAATTTATTATGCAAACAACAAAGGATGAGGAATTAGAAGAAGAAAATAAATTGAATGGAAATGGTTAAATAATTACCTCTTCTTTGAGCATCTCCTTCCGATTTTCACAAAATGACTCCATAGGATGGATTAATGCCCAAATGATGGAATCTAAAATGAATTTATGGAGGTTTGGAAAATAATTGGGACGGTTTTGGATGATAAATAGGACTTTAGAGGTGTAAATAAAATAGAAGGATAGGTGCTCTTTTATAAGAGAGGGGATGGGAACTTTTGGAAAATCCAAATCTATTAAATTATTATTAATAAATTGTAGGATATAAATAGCTCAATAGTGATTTATTTAAAGTATAAGATGACAGTGGGTATAAATTATCTCACCCAATGATTTTCAGAAAATTTTAGGTCACAAAATTAAACTTATCTTTTGGATTTTAGCCTTAGTTAATCAATTTAACTCTTATCGTGTTTACATGTCTTTTTACAATATAGGGTTCATAATTTCTATAAAATTACAAAAGAAACACTATTGGATAATTTATGAAATATTTACCATTAATCCTAGTTAGTTATATGAACCTGGTATTATTATCAATATTATTACATTTAATTAAGTATTATTTGTTTTAAATTATCATTTATATCAATTTTTATACTAATCAATATTTACATTATTACAAAATATCAAACCAACATGATAAATTTGAACTAATACGGTTAATATGGAACTAAAATGTATATGTTATCTATTAAATTCATTGATTTAATTAATTAATTGAAATTATATTTATTTTAATATTTTTAATATCATTTAGTTGATTCTTCCTTTAATCATTCAATGAATGAATCATTATTGTGTCACCATGTCATTTAATTATTTATTGAATAAAAAAAATAATAAATTAAAAATTGTGTATATAAACATTTTATCTTTCTAAATAATTTTTATAGTTGACCATATAACTTATATATCCTCACATTAAAAATGATATAGTTATAAAAATTTGAATATGGCATTTTTAACTCTTCTTTAAATAAAATATATTAAATACCCTAATCTAACAAAAGTTTCTTAAAAAGGATCATATTTCCTACCGAAGGTTTATATTTGGTTAAAAAACACTAATCCAATAAAATTAAGACAATTATTAGGGTAATATTATATTATTATAATATTATTTTTAACTTTAATTACCCTATTTACCTTTAACTATGGTAAATAAAACCCAAAAGTTATAATTCACCAAAAAATATTTTATCATATTAGACCATATTTTTTATATTTATCAAATCCATGTATGTCCATTTTCAGAATTTCAATTCACTGAAGATGTAAAATTATATTTAATGAAAATCATGGAGACGTGGCTAGAAGGCAGGAAAAAGAGACATTCAAAAGTTCAATAAATTTTTAGATATAATTATTTTAAAAAATTATTCCAATGAACTATATTGGTTTAATATATTTATTATTTATCTATTGCGACTTTAGAAATAAATTACAGTAAAAAACTATTTAAATGAAAATATTAGTTTTTAACAATAATAGAGTATAGTTCACTATTAATCAAAATTTGAAACTTTTGAGAAAAATAAAAAAATACACTAACCTAATTTATATTTTCAGAATTCAAAAATAAAGTCTATATTGAAAAAAAAATTAAATATCACAATTTGTTTAATACTACCCATATCCTCTTTTTAAATGGTTACTCTGATAGGTCTTGGTGTGCTTGAACTCAGTGTTCCATGTAGCGTATGCTATTGAATTATTTAAAAAGAAGTGTACTGTTGAAGATAGGGGTGTTAAAATTTGAAAACCATATCATGAAAATCATAGATCACAACATTATTTCAAGGAATAAATATTTACTGTTCATAAGACAATAATGAAAAAAGTAATAAAAGAACATAATCCATTAGAGCATAAAATTTTAGCACTGCATTAATTTATGTAATTCACATAAGAGTATAAATTTAGTTTCTTATTAGTCAAGTATAATTTCAAATAATATCATGGTTTATTATTTTCACACCCCATTCAATTGTATATGTCATGGTTCCTTCCAAGACTTTCATAGTGGATAATGTTCCTTACTTAAATAGATTAACTCCTCAATACAATTATGCTTATATAATTCGATTTCCCAATTTATGCAATTTATTATAGAGATATATAATTCTAGACCCACCTATGATAGATTGAAAATAAAACCTATGTGTTCAAGGGGTCGTAAAACATTCATCATATCATAATACGTGAAAAAGAAATAGGTTTCAAAAACATTTAGTAATGGCAGAAACATTGGAAAAGGAATATGTTTCCTAAATGTATTAGAACCATAATCATAAACCATTTATAGAAATAACAAGAATGGTATCATTGGATAACATCCACAAAAATTATTAGTCATCATCGGATGATGTCATCTTAGATGAAAAATTCCTTTAAAATATCAGTGGAACATTTCTTGAGAAAAATAAACTTCACACTTTGAAATCACCATTAAAATATAAATATTTACCAAATATTAAGAAATAACATTATTAAAATATATCCTTGGAGACATATAGAGGAATATTTATATCATTTATCATTTATTAGGATAGGAATTTTTTAGGCATTGTATGTTAAGCAAGTGATTATATTCACATTTTCGGTAAATAAATCAAGAAGTAGATTATTTTTAAACCAATTTTATAAAATTAAAACATGGTAAACCTAAATTTAAACAATAATAGTGGACTATTAAAATAATTCATGAAAACATTTTTAGAAAACATATACATGGAAGAGAAGGGATTTCCGACCGAAGAGAGAAGTAATGTAGATTTTCGGTAAACAAAATCTTTTTGTATCATAATTTATTACAGAGAGTAAAATGAAAGGAATACCATTATTCTATATTAATAACCATAATAGAAGAAAATTGATTTTATTTTTTTTATTTATATCATGAAATTCATCATTAGAAACTATGTCATAAACACTCATGATAGAAAATGATATTGTAACATAATACCCATACCTAAAGTTCCGCTTACTTTCATAGTTCTATAACATGCTACATAATTAATTTCAATTTATTATAATTTTATACTAGAATCATATACATAATTTCAATATCATATATAATCAACTTATAATATTTTATACCCATTTATTAATAATCCCTTATTAAAACCATCGTTTTTAGGTGTTAACTATTACCTTTTTCATGGAAACTTTTGTTCGGTGGTTATGATACATGTACATTGATCATGGTTCCATCATATTTATAATTTCATTAATTATATTAATATAAAAGATAATAATTATATATATATATATATATTCATCCATGAAATTCATATATAGAAAAATGAGTATATCATTCATGGGGATGGTAGGTCATACATAAGCATGAATGCTATTTTTACTTTCTGAAAGGTGGATCCCAAGAAAGGTAAATTTAAATTCACAATTAAATAATCAATATTATGTCTTATATATATATATAATATTATTTAAATATATCCTTATTAAAAGCAATGAAAATGAAAAATGAAAAATGAATCACATCGCTTCTTGGAGGTGGTGGTCCACACATATGCATGAGTGACATTATCATTTTCCAGAAGATTGGAAGGAAAGTATTTATGTAAAATATTATAATTTTAGAAGCATAATTTTTTTATAAATATAATATATAAACATTAATATCCTTATAATAATCATCCATAATTTATGTTTGTTAAAAATGAATTGCATCACTTTGTAGAGATGGTAAACTATATGTACGCATGGGCGATACTATAACATCCAATTTGATGGTAAATAAGGTTGATAAAGATAATTTATAAATAATTATAACATTTAATTATATTTAATATATTTAATTTGTTATTTAATTATAAATTCCATATATTTAGATGTGGTAGAAGAAGTAAAAAAAGAATGTGATTGGTTGAAGCGATTATATCTTCTTTGAAGGAACTACTTTAGATATCCTCTGAAGGAATATAAGTTTGGTCATTATAGAAGAAAAAACATATTTAATTTTATATAAATAGGTTTGAAATTTATTTTAAAAATTGTTTTCCGAAATATAATTCTCAAAGTGGTGTAAAGAAGATAAATGAGTGGTGCTATCTTATAAGTGAGGGGAGGGAAACTCTTGGAATTTCTTAAAATATTAGAATATAAAAAGGTCATTTTATATAAAAATTATTCCAATAGAACATAGATTAATATAGAAGATAGTATATTTTTTAAATGAAATAAATAAATAAATTTAGATAGATTTTTTTTAAGATTGTCTTCTAGTTTATCCATTTTATTATCATATTTTAACTTGAATCATGGTAATAAACGTTTCAATATTAAATAATTAAGAATGATATCATAAATGTAAAAGTGAATCGTAAATGGACCATAGTTGATATTTTAATCCATTTTCCATTCACTCATACTAATATGATATTTCTATATATTTTAAATTAGTTAGCTAATTATTATTTATTATATAATATCAATAATGTCAAATTTTGAACTATTCATTTAACATTACCTTAAAGAAAATTATAAAATTTTGGAATTTAAATATAATACATTATCATGAATCAAATATTTTATATTCACCTATAAAATTCCTTAACATTATTAACCATTCAAATTATATATCTTTTAATATTTTTAAAATCATTTATTTTATTTTTCTATTAATTAAAGAAATATTGTGTTTGTGTTGCATAATCATTTAAGGTAATTATATAATCACTTGAAATTACAATTAAATTTCAATAATAAAACTCCATTAATTTTACTAATAATAATTATTAATATTAACTTCATTTTTCCCAATTTCAACATACAAGTTATATTTAAAAGGGACTAAGATTATTTTTATTTTTCTTCACTTTATATATTTTATAGGTAATTTTCGGGGAAATGTTTCCCTTAAAAATTTAGTTTTTTAGTTCAATTTGAAAATGGATAAATAAAAGTATTCCAACAAGAACTGAAATGAAAAATTCTGACCTTAACATTTATTTTTAACTTAAGTTATCACAATTTTCCCTTAATGAGGTGACAAATTTTACTACTATTACTATTCAGAATAACTAAAAATAAAATGGGGAGTATATAAGAGAATTATACCCCATAATTACAAATATATAATACATGTTTCAGAAAAAAATCAATTACTATTATAAATTCAATTTAATGAATGTTCAAAAAACATGATTAAAACCATTTTTTTAGAAAAAATAAATTTTAAGCATAAAACTATTTTTGTTACTACCTCGTGCCAAGAAATAAACAATAGGTTAATTTTAAAAAAATTTATTGAATATATAATATAAAAATAACATTGAAATAATTCAATAATTGTGATTATTATTATTTAATAAGTTAAAAATAGAATGCATAAATATTGTTTTTCATAAAAACAACTCCCTTATTTTCAAATGATTTTTATTTTCATTTCAAATTAAATTATAGACAATGACTTTTTTTTATAAAACATGAAACCAAAAAGATTTCATAATATAGTTATTCTTATTAATACGCACCAATTCAATGCTTTGGTGATAATTACGACATTAAATAACAATATTTTAATAGTATATCACACCTTATTTTGACTCGAAGTTACGTGTAAACAAATCTATCAAAGATATAATTTTATATATAAAGAGAAATATATAATAAAATATGGGGTTGTTACATTATACCTCCATTAAAATTAATGCCTCCATTGATTTACTATCACTTTTATGAAACAAAATTAGGATAAAAATGTTTCGTTATATCCTCAGGTTCCCAAGTACCTTCTTAGAATTTTTTATTCCTATCGATAACATTATTTAAGCGAGTAGTCTTGTTCTACAACACATTGTCTTTTTAAATTCATGATTTTAATTTTTTTTTCATATAAAACATCAGGATCTAGTGGTATGACCTCTTCTTTAATTTTATATAATAGATTATCTATGTAATTCCTCATGATAGATATATGAAACACATCATGAACTTATAAGATGTTTTGGGGAAGTACCTTGTGATAAGCTACCATTAATACTAGATCAAGAATCTATATTTGGTCAATATACCTACCACTAAGATTTCCATTATTTATGAATATCATAACTTTATTCTATGGATTAATTCTCCAAAAAACCTTATCATAAACATTAATATGTAGATATCATTGAATATTATCATTATAACTTTTCTATCAACTTAGAGATGGCCAGATTTCTAATGAATAGATTCAAATTTCCCTATAATTTATTCATATATCCTAGGTTCCAATATGTTTCTTTCTGCATCTTCATCCAATCATGTTGGACTTCAATACTTCATTCATAATAGGTTTTTATAATGTTCTATAATTGTTGAGTGATAACAATTATTAGAAAATACTCTATTGAAGGAACGCATTGTGTTAACCAACTATGAACGAAAAATAAGAATATCAAAATATATACACTATGTTTTTAATGTTTCTCTTAGACTAACCAACTATCTGAGGATTTTATGCAATATATAAACACAACTCTAAATCAAGATATAGATGATTAATCTTCCAAAAAATTGAGGTAAACCACAAATTCGGATCAGATACAATAGAATGTGGTACCCCATTAAACCTTACCACTTCCCTAATATAAATTATGGCCTGGTAATCAAGAGATAAATATTATTTTATATTAATAAAGTGTGTTGAATTTATAAGTCATTCGATTATGAACCAAATTTAATTATGTCCCTTATACTTTTAGGGGATTTTGATAAAAAAACCATAGTGTTTTTTCCCATTTCCAATTGGGTATGGGTAATGGTTATAATATCCCACTAGTCTTTTACCTCTTTGACTTAACATACTGAATTACTAAGCACTGAGATACAAACTCACCAATATATATCTTTATTCTATCCCACTAGAAATAATCTTTCAGATATCTATAAATATCTATACTGATATCATGAATAGAGAATTATGAACAATGATCTTCATCCAATAGATCATTATTTAAATTTGGAATACACAATTGTCATACCCAGTTCATGAACCACATCATTCAATAAAAATCAAAGATTAAATCAGGAACATTTATAACCAATTTCTACAGTTCCATAACTTTCTTCTATACCTCCATAATCGCTATATGGATAAATAGTTGAAGACATATTTGTGAATGATAATATTTCTCCCAATCCATCAAGATTTTGAGATATATCCTTTTAAAATATAGAAATTTTAGATCATTTTTATCCTCATTATAAATAAGTTAGAATGATCTGTTTAACATTGAGTATCTTATACCTTTCTCACTTTTCCATGCAAGTACCGTGTTGAGTAGTCATAATCTTTGTTCTACTCCAATCATCTTTTTTTGTGCATATTTTCCACTTTTTGAGTGTGTATATATAAAAATTATGATCAGTATATAAATCTCAAATTTATTAATAAATAATATCCCTCCATATATTATATACAAATATTACTATAGATAAATATAACTCATGAGTTTTGGTAATTTTTTTATCATGAACTATGAATAGTCATGAGGAAAAATAAATCAACTTATCATTCTTTATGAGAATGTATCCCAGTCCTTTATTTAATGAAACATTATATCCTACAAAACCAAATTTATTTTAGGGTAATGTAATAACATGAGTTTTAAATATCCCTATAATCAATTTCTTGAGTGTTTATTTATAATCATTAATCCAATCAAAATCGGCTCCCATTTGGGATAGCTTAGTGCGTAGATTATACACTCATGAGAAATTCTCTACAAAACGTCAATTATATCAAGCCAACCCAAGAAATCTAAAGATATTATCTGTCATGGTAGGTATGGTCTATCATTAAATAACATCCATATTTCATGGATCTAGAGATATGCCTTCTCTTGAGATTATATTTCCCAAAAATTAAAAAAAAATATCCAAAATTTAAAAATTATAGTTTTTTCATATATATTCTCCTTCCATAGGTTCTCTAGTACATTACTTTAGGGATCTTAGAAAAACCATACTTTTCTTACATTACTTTTATATCATCTTAAAGATAAGAAACATAAAAACATTACACAATGAGTGTAAAAAGGTTTAGTGTCTTGGGAAAACTAATACCATACAAAACATTTACAATATAAACATAAATATTTATTTAATTCCTCCTTCTTTAGATACTTATTGGCACTTGAGTTCTCCTTAGTACACATATTCACATGAGGATATAAATCAAAAATGGGGGAGATAAAATCCTTATAATAGGATAGATACAAACATGAATCAAAATAAAATGGGGCCAGAAGAATCGTTACCATCATAACATAGGCATTGGTTAATAATCATGAGAGGAATCATTAAGAGAACAATTGTAATGTGGCTATGCATTAAAATGAAACATCATGTCTTAGTGGTCAACTACCACACATAGTTGTGAACAAATATAGCATCATGTTCATGCATATTTAACATTACTCATGAGGTTATTCACATTACCCAATGCATTAATTCTCTGTATACTTTTGGGCACACCCATCACATCATAACATCAACATTATGCTATATAATTACGGGCGCACCCCTCGCATCATAATGTTAACATTATCATGCATGACACATTCAACATATATAAATATTTTTCATAAATAACCCTTGTAAAGGAATGGGTTTCATTTCATAAATCATACATTCACAAACTTTTGGTTTGAAAATTAAATAGGGAATAACATACTTGATATAAGAATCATCAACCCCTAATGAGATGTAAAAGGTGTGTTTTTTAATGAAGTGTTATTTTGGAAAACACTGTTTTTGACATAAACTCCAGTGTAAAGAATTTATATCCAATAAATGGTAAGATAATTATGAATAAATTTTTTTTAAAGAATGAAGTAATAAAAATTTAGTGAAATATGGAAAACCTGCAGAAAGAAAGTTGGGTTTGAGAATTCCCCTTACCTTGTGTTTGATCCCTTTCTTTGATTTAATATCCAATTTAATGTCATTATATTCTTTAATAAACAATTATAGACCCTTTTATACGTGAATATGGTCTATTATGGTGTCATTAATTCCATTAATGGGCCTTTGGATGAGTTATAGAGTTTAAATTCATTGTATGGGAGTGTTATTTTTCTTAGTTTTCAGGAATGATTCACTTCTACACATGAATGAAAGTTCATGTAGAACATGGATAAAAATCTAGAACAGATATGGCATGTTATTAATTACCTTTAAGGAGTTTAAATCATATTTTAATGTATTTGGTTATTTACCATAAGTATTAATCATTAGATAAAATTTAATTATAATCGTTTTAGTTTAATTTGGGTGGTTTTTGGATCACAACAAAAATGTTTTGTTTTATCATTTAGTATTATGTATAAAAGTTTTTTCTAGAAAATAAAAGGGGTAAACAGTACATATAAAATTCTTTTTTAATATATTTAATGGTTTAATTTACTACCTTGAAGGATTTTAAGGAGAATGGAAGTGCATCACCTACGATGTGGGTAAATTAACACATCACAGGAAACGATTTCATTTTTATAAATAGAGAGGGTGGGGGATTATATTGAATAATATCCCATTAACATGATATCATACCATAATATGAATCATAGTAGATTTATCATTGCATTTTTATTAGATAAGTTGACGATAAAAGAATAAATGAAATGAAATTTGAAAGTAAATTGAAAGAAGAGAGAGCGGGAATTGCCTATTGAATCTATCTATTGAGATCCTCATCAAGGCACCTAGGATTGGACTTTTGATGATACCAAGAGATCCAACATGTGAGGAGGCTATAGGGAAGAGGTTTGTGAAGAATTTGGACAATGATTGAATCTTAAGAGGTGCGAGGAAATGAGGTTGTGATGGGTAGTATTTATAGTGGAGGGGAGGGGTGTTTTCTCAATAAGTAATTAATTAGTTTATTAATTTCTGTCAATGTAATTAACAGAGATTATTCCATAAATAAATATAGTAAATAAAGAATGTGAGCTCTAACCAATGGCCACATACATCATCCGTGACTCCAGCATGTTACAGAAATTGATTTATTTAGCATATTTTGTAAATTATCTAATTTCAATATTCACCAAAAATTAATGTATTTTGAAAGAATCTCAAAAACTCACCCAAACTATTATTAAAGGATTAGAATTCAAAAATAATCTCCATTATATTAAAATGACTTTATAAATATGATTCATAAATTTTTTAATTAAAATCACAATGTACTTGAAAAATATAGATTTTAAAATTATAACTACTTTTCTAACACATTGAAAAATTAATTAAGGTCTCATAAAATTATAATATTATCATAAGACATAAAAATAAATGTTTATAAATACATTTTAAGAAAAATAAATTTATTTTTAATGAATTAAAAAAATACAACACTATAATATAATTATATCATATTGTCACTTATAGGATGGATATATTTTATTTATATTATCATTTATATGGTTCATATTCACTTGACCGATTTACTATTAAAAAGGCTCATATTTCAATTCATATGGGTAACATTACTATTCATAAGGATATGTTAATGTTCACCAAAAATTATGTTTTTTCTATCAGACTCCAAAAAACATATTTATCACAACTGTGTATGTTAGATTTTTGAAATTAAAATCATAGAAGTGGAAAAATTATGTTTAATGGCCACATAGAATTTAGTAGTTCATTTAAGACTAATGTAAAATTTTGTTTCCTAATTTCATTTAATGTTATATAATTATAAGAAGGTATTTTCTATTGAGAAAACATTGGGTTATTACATTCTTCCCCCATTATAAAACATCACCCTCGAAATATCGTTTTACAAAAACATGTTATGGTACTCTTCCTTCATTGAATTGTCGGGTTCCCATGTTGCTTCTTCATACTTATTGTTCCTCCACAACACTTTGAGAAGGTTAGTTATATTACTGTGTAGAACCTTATATCTCTGGTCTTGAATCTTTACTAGCTTCTCCTCAAAAGATAGACCATCTTCCAGTTGTACCACCTCTGAGTTCAGTACATGTGAGGGATCTGGAATGTACATCCTCAAGAGTGATACATCAAACACATAATAACCATGATTCATATTAGGGGGAGTGTAATCTGATAGGACATAGATCCTATACAGTCAAGGAACTCAAAGGGGCCACTATAACATGGGATTAAATTCCCTTTATTTCCAAAACAGATGAATCTCTTCCATAAAGATATCCAAAGGAAGATTTTATCTCCAACGTCAAACTCTAAGTCCCTTTAATGGTTGTCAACATAACTATTTTTCCAAATCTGAGCATCTTTGATATGTTTTTGGATTACTCGAACCTTCTCTATCATCTCTAAAGAAAGATCATGTCCATTTAGAGTTCATTCTCCATGTTTATCCAAACAGGTTGGAGTTCTACATCTCTTTCCATGAAGATCTTCTTATGGATCCATATGAATACTCAAGTGGAAGACATTGTTTTGTGAGAACTCAACCAATGGGGGATGTTTATCCCATCAACCTTTGAATTCTAGTCAGCAATCTCTTAGCATATATTTGATCATATGAATATTCCATTCAGATTGGCTATCAGTTTGGGGGTGATAGGTCGTGCTAAAATTCAATTCCGCACTCAAGGCATAGTGAAGACTCCTCCAGAGTTTAGATGTGAACCATGGATCATGATCAAAGAAAATTGAGAGTTGAACCCCATGCAGTCTCACCACTTCCTTAACAAGTATTTTTTATATTTTTCAAGAGATAGATATTCTTTAATTTTGATGAATTTGGAATTCTTAGTGAGCCTTTCCACCATAACCCATATCGCATTATTTATTTTTGATGTCTTCGGGAGACCCGTGGAAAAGTCCATTGTGACATTCTCCCATTTCCACTTAGGTATAGGCAATGGTTGCATCATCCCTTTGTAATTTTTTTAATCTACTTTCACTTGATGACATATCAAGAACCATGATATATATTCTATAATCTCCTTTTTCATGTTGTACCAAAATAAGTGTTCTCATAGATATTAGTGCATATTGGTGCTACCAGGATGGATAGAGAATGTTGAGCTATGTTCATTGTCTAAGAGCTCATTCTTTATCCCGAGTGACGCGGGACCAGAAATCCACATTCCAAACCGAATCACACCATCACCATCAATATAGAATATGTACAAATTCCATTCCTTTATTTTATTCTTCTTCTTTTGTAACTCTAGATCGTCCTTTTGTGCCTATTTAACATTTTCTTGGATAGATGGTGGGTAATCATTTTTCCAAAGTAATATTTTTCCCTACAGTTATGATTTCCAAATCTATCATTTATGTATCCATGATGATAGGGTCTTTCTCAATCTGCATCATGGATAGAGTTGCAGGTTCTTTTATTCTTAGAGAATTAGTTACCTTATTCTCCTTGTCACGATGATAGTGAATAGAGAAATCGTAGTCTTTGATTATCCCTAACCATCTCCTTTGAAACATATCGAGATCTTTTTGTATGAATATATACTTTAAGCTCTTGTGATTGGTATATATGTCACACTTATGTCCATAGAGTTAGTGCCACAATATTTTCAAGGAAAAACCACAGCTTCTAGCTTCAAATCATGCATCAGGTAGATCTACTCATGGATCTTGAACTCCCATGAGGAATATGCTATCACATTATCATTTAGCATGAGTACAAAACCCCAAAAATTCTTAAAAGCATCACTATATATCAAATAACTTTTTCCACTTTTCAAAAATGTGAGTACACGTGCAATGATCAGACTTCTCTTTAGCTCCTTGAACCATTCCCCACATTCTTTTGTCCATACATACTTTTCTCATTTCCTTGATAGCATAGTTAGCAGTCTTGACAATCCCGAGAATATTTCTAAAAAACATAGGTAGTACCCTACTAATCCAATAAAACTTTTGATTTATATGATACTAGAGGGTCTAGACCATTCCTTAATCACCTTTATTTCTAAAGGGTCCGTAGAAATTCTTTCACTTGTGATCACATGTCCCAAGAGAAAGACTTTCTTCCTCTAAAAGTCACACTTGCGTAACTTTTCATACAACTTATTCTTTTCTCAATGTCACCAAAACATGTCTTAGATGTTCTTTATGTTCCTTTTTTCTCATAGTGTAGATGAGAATATAATCAATAAGAACTACCACAAATTTATTAAGGAAATATCTGAAGACCATATTCATCAAATCCATGAAGATTTCTGGGGAATTACTAAGTCCAAAGGGCATCACCAAAAACTTATAGTGCATATACCTTGTACGAAATGTATTCTTCAAAATTAGTTCCTTGGTAAACTTTATCTGATGATATCCAGAATAAAGATCCACCATTGAGAAGTACTGATCTCCTCTTAATTGATCAAACAAGTCGTTAATACTTGGAATATGATACTTTTTCTTTATGGTGATCTTGTTGAGTTCCCAATAACTGATTTAAAGACGCATTTTCCATCATTATTCTTCACAAAGATCATTGGAGAACCCCAAGGTGATGCACTGGGGTATATGAACCCATTGTCCAATTTCTCTTGCAGCTACTTCTTTAACTCCTTCAGTTCAATAGGATCCATCCTATAGGGACAATTTGAGAAAGAAATAGCTTTAGGTATGAGTTATATAGAGAAATCTACCTCAAAATCATGGGCAAGTAAGGGTAACTATTCAGGAAATACATCATTGTGTTCCCCCATGATGGTTATTTTCTCCATGTTGACACTTTTCTTTGACTCAACCATTTACGTGAGGTATGCCTCTTCACAGGGAATCAACACCTAAACCGTTGAAGGGTTTTTCAAAGCATATTCATGATCTTCCTAGAATTTATAGAGGAGAATGGGATAGTTTGGATAATGAAAATATATTTCATTTTCCTAACAGTTTATGTGTGTTTTCTATAACGAGATCCAATCTGTCCCTATTATATCGTTGAATTACACTAAGGGAAGTGTCGCGATATTCACTTGAAGAATATTCCCACATATGCCAATAGGAGAAGAGTCCAACACCTGGGTTGCAATGATGCACCATTTGGTGTTTTTATAGATATATCTTCTTCATGGTTTTGCAGATTCGATTCTATATTTCTAGAAAACTTGAGAGATATAATGGAATTCTTAGAACTAGAATCAAATAATACATTTTCCATTATTATGTGAATCAGAAGTGTACCTTGGACTACATATTTTTCATGCTCTACTTCTGCAGTAGTGATGGAATAATACTTAACTTGTTCTTTTAGATTTTGTGTTAATTCACAATAATTACCCTTGAGGACTCAAGGTTTAGTGAACTACCTTTGATAGTTCCTTTTCTCCCCATAATTGTAGTATTCCACCATGGGTGGTTCTCTCCTTTTCTCCAATACATTCTCATGACTTATAATGTATTTTCAACACTCTTGAGCTTGGTGGAATTCTCTCCCACACTAGAAGCATTTTCCTATCTCTTTGAGGAAATTTCTATGATAAATCTTCCCAAATTTTTGACATGTGGGTTATTTTTTTTTCATTCAACCCTTCTCATTATATCCTCTATCATGAAACTCCATCCTTAATTACTTATCATCATAGCCTTGGAACCATTATCCAACCCCCATCTAAATTTTGAGAGAACATATAACAAATTATTCATAGCTCCCCAAGTCTCTAATTTCAAGTTATTTCTAAAGGTGATGTTTTAATCCACCAAATAATCTATCAATTTTCTATAATTGTTGATAAAAAATCCTGAAACGTACCTTTCAATCCCTGTGAAATTCACTTCGTAGATCATTATATATTATCCATCATTTCAATTAATCTCTATGAATTTTCTATCCAACTTTGTATGAATATTTTGTGGGGAATACTTGTTAGGAAACCTTATCTTAAAGACTTCACACTCCATCTCTTCAATTTCATCCCTATACATGGTGTTCTTAATCAAATCCCACCATTAGTCAACCGATCCATTGAGATGATAAATGGATAGAGTCACCATCTACATTTAAGAATAGAGATGTACAGAAAATATATTCTATGTCGAGTTGACCCACTATTTTTCAACTAGTGGATCAGAAGATTCACTAAATGTCAGTGGTTTTTTCCGCATAAAACAGTCGATAGCTAGTTTCTCCCTCTTAGGTGAAGGAGGGCATTCCACATTATGTGATTTATTGTTTATAACCTGAGATAACTATGTAAGAATCACCATGGATTATTTAAATCCACCTCCCAAAGCACTGGGGATGTCATTCAGGCAATCACTGCATTGTCCCTCACATGTGTTTTTGGCCTGGTGTCTCCAGGTTCCCAACATATTCTAAAATACAAAATGTTAGAACAAACATAAATCAACATGTCATGAATAAATATTTTATTCTTTTGTGAAATTAACACTAACTAAATATCTTATGGGAACCCTATATTCAAAAAAACTTATTATGTACTTACATATACTAAGTCTCATACTTGGGTTTTAACTAGGTTTATCTAATCCTAATTACCAAATTATCTAAATTGTGCCTTTTGTACCAAATATAGCGACCCTTATTTTCATACATTACATTTAAATCATATTAAATATTTTTGACGCTCCTTTTTCATCACATTTTCTAGTGGAATGGAAAGGGAATTGACTTTACCCAAAGTAATTCATCCTTCGAAGAAAACATCAAAAATAGACAAAGGAATGAAAAAGGAGTCAAAGGACTTATGGTCGTGCAAGATCCATTACTATCGCACAAGTATACTTGCGCGTCGCCTAAGTGTCGCGCAAGTGACTTGCGCGCCCTAAGTGATAACCCCCCAGGGTCTTCAGAAGCCTATAAATAGACCCTGTGGGCCCCCCATTTTGAGAGGGAATTTTTCCATATTTTAGATACAGAGCTCTGAATGCCCAAGTCTCTTCTTCAGGTCTTCCAAACACTTCTAAGGTAATTCTTTACCTAGAATGGAAGGTCTAAACAAGAGGAATAAGGTCTAAGTGTTATAATTCACTAACACTTGCACGCCTAAGTGTTTTACCCTTAAGGGAAATGAACACACTTGCGTTCCAGCTTCTGGAAAGCCTCTAGGCATAATTCTAATGGGTTTTATCAAGGATCTCCCAAGTATCACCTTACTGGTTATCAATCGCGCAAGTACCCATGTGTCGTACAGGTATACCTGCATGACCAGGAATTGCGCGCCCATATGGTACCTGCGCGCTTGCCAGGACTTGCGTTCCCTTCTTTCTTTTGGGTGCCTTTCATGCCCATTTCACCTTTCATATGACATTCCACCTTTCCTATTCAAGATTCAGTCTTCAAGACACTCTTTAAGGCCATTTATGGCATGTTTTTCTTGATTGACTTCCTTATCCGAAAGGAATTCTGTGGAGCATCTCTCAAAACATAGTGATTTACACATCTTTACATCACTAAAATTAGAGATTTCATTCATTCAACCTCATAATTTAAGATGAGATAACCTTAATATGGGCCTCCATTTCAAGATTAAGTCCCAAGTTCTCATTAATTTTGGGAATCCTCTTTAGGAGTAAGCCCCAAGTTCCTTAACCTGGGCCTCCTTTTCAAGAGTAAGCCCTAGTCATAATTTTCCTTTAACTTGGGAGTCCTTTTAAAGAATAAGTCCCAAGACCTCATTAATTCTGGGCATCCTCTTTAGGATTAAGCCCCATGTTCCTTAACCCGGGCATCCTTTTTAGGAGTATGCCCCTATCATAAGTTTCCTTAACCTGGGCCTCCTTTTCAGGAGTAATCCCTAGTCATAATTTTCCTTTAACTTGGGCTTCCTTTTCAGGAGTAATCCCCACTATCAATGTTCCCAAATATGGGTATCCTTCTCAATAGTAAGCCCCAAGTCCTCACTTAATCAGGGCATCCTTCATAAGAGTAAGCCCCAAGTCCCTTAATTTTCAAAATCCCTTTAACCTGGTCCACCTTTTCAGGAGTAAGCCCCATACTTAATTTCTCTTAACCAGTCATAATTCCTTTTGATCTGGGCTTCCTTCTCAGGAGTAAAACCCAATCATAAGTCCTATCCTAATTTGGGCCTCCTCTTTAGGAGTAATCCCTAAGTCAGAGTATCGAAATATACATGAAGTACATATACCTTTATGGACCATGTTCTTGGATTTCTTCCCTGAAGTAAATCTTAAATCCTCATCTATTTTGGGTAGTCATACATACATAAGCCCCAAATTATTGCATCTTTCATGGAACAATTGTCTGGTTTCACCAATACCTCTTGTTCCTCACACCGATCATGACTCACATGAGATTAGAGTGTAAAAGTAATCATGACATCTTTCTTTGATCCATCAATCATGCAAACATCATACTCCTTTATTCAAACTATGTGGGTTCTGATTCCTTTTCTAAATAAAGGATACGTAGGTTGCCCATATGTAGGTACGATCCCAACTCTGAAATATTCCATGTCCTTCTAAATGACAATAAACTTCAAGTTCCCCACTGAGTGGTTTTAATACCTGTATGGTCATCATAATGACCAAGAGACTTTTATGTACTAAAGGATACCATTGACTAAGAATCTCTGACAAATACTGAAGACTCTCTATTGATGAAGAACCTCGAATAGATATAAAAGATTCTCTAAATTTCATACATGTTAATCATTGATTTTATGATCTAAAGGAATTCTCATTTTCATACTTGGTAATATAATAAGGACTCACTAACATAACTTAAATCTATAAAGAGAGTCACAGAATAGAACATAATTCCCCTCAAAAAGGTGTGATGAGTCTGAACTCTCATCCTATCGATCAATGCAAATTCCTAAGCCTCATTAGTCTACAATGAATGAGCGTCTGCCTTTGGAAAGTAGGTCTAACTTGATTCTGGTTCTATGAACAAACCTGTTAGAAACTGCTTGGAATGTTTGAACCTTTAATCAATGAGGTCAACCCCAATTACAGAGGAAAAAATATGGTGAACTCGATGTGAATCCTTAACCAAGTTAAAATGATGTTTTATTTATTTGTTAGGCCCCTATTTAAACTCAATGAGAGGGAAAACAAAAACAATCAATAACATATGTGCTCATCCAAAAGATGTAGTGGCGAAATTTATCTTGATTACATTTTTTATATCAAATAGGCATTCTTTTCCAAGATTTTCTGCATTTTAAGAAATGGCTGCTCTCAAGTTCACACCTGTGAATACCACTACTGTGAATATTGCTGCTGTAAATGCCATTGCTGCTACTCCTACTGGATCGTCATCTTCTCTGAGGACGACATCACCTACTCAGCATCTTCAACGATGGGTATCAAACACACAGGTTAAGGAGTACTATCAAAATGGTACCATTCCAACTCTGGAGGCTACCCGACAAGCCCTCCAAGTGAACAACTCACACCGGTCGTCCGGACAACGACGACTAGTGATTAGGAAGCAGGTGGTGCCAACCACCGTTTTCAACCGTTTCAGATCGTTATCCCTGGAACGCAATCACCACTCACTCCTATATTCTGGGGAGGTGAATGGGAAGGCCCTTCAGGTCCTTAATTCAAGGAGACAGGAGTTCTTCCCAAGGGATCCTATCAACAATCACCACCAGACTCATGCGGCAGTGCGCCCTCAACATGATGAGTGCATCGCCTCCAGGCGTTCGGCTCAGG
Source organism: Viscum album (assembly GCA_963277665.1). Lineage (NCBI taxonomy): Eukaryota > Viridiplantae > Streptophyta > Magnoliopsida > Santalales > Viscaceae > Viscum > Viscum album. The sequence continues at coordinate 180,921,198 of OY728125.1, read as the reverse complement.
TTCTTCGAACCCGAGTAGGCAAGACGAATCGCCAGTGTTGAAATCCAGTCAATAGTGAGTAGTTTCTCATCTCTTCCATTTACAGTGAAGTCCACCAACCTAACATGGTGGTAAGCAACGAGCAGGCACACACACCTGCCCATTTTAATTCCATTGTCCGGCAGACTCGTCTAGAAGAATCACGCCAGTCCCGCTAGGCAATTCCAGCGGAGTACTATAGACAGGAACATACACCTGTTTATACATCATCAGTTAGTCAGTAGGCTCGTCTGACTACATATGATAGATCTCGTAAACCATGTTCGGTGAAGTTTAATCAGTAGGCACAAACACCTGCTAGTATTGATCAAGCCTACCAATAGTCTCGTTTGGTAGCACCAGGAGAGGTCAGTCAGAAAGCTTCGGTGACCCACAAGAGGTAGACTCAACTTTTTTCCCCCACACTTGAGTACTGTCAGGATTCAATCACAAGAAAAGGAGGATAGGAGAAGTCACATACACCTAATCCAAGCACGAAATGGATGTATATCCCCATTGTGGAAGCTGAAGTCACCAAGCATATCCTATCAATGGTGAAAGTGAAGAAGCAAATCCTTGCACATATTCTAGATGCTTTCCAAGATATTATAACAGCTTTAGCAGCATATTAGGGAAAGACACATAAATCTATCCCTACCAGTGGAGTGACACATCAACAGTTCACTATGGAATAGACACACACATCTGTTCCAGTCCAAGAGGGTTGTGGGGCATACTCCCCCATATCATACGGACAACCAAGTCAGGCACATACACCTGATTTGATTAGAGATCATCAACCTAACTTGGCCATATCTCATGATAAGGAACATACACCTGCTCAGAGCAGCCACTTAATCAACAAGTGGTTTCCAAGGAGAGTAAGAAGACGTCTAAGAAGAAGTCCCACCCATCACAATCAAGAGATCAAAAGTCAATCTGTAACAAGGCCTTGATCAATACTGGAGTTCTTGAAGCCCTCAGAAAGTTATTTGTTGGAGTTCAAGATTCTACTCCCTCATTTCCCAATAGTGGGAACATTAATTTTGAAGGTCTTCAACAAACACTTCCCCATGAAGGCTTGCTTCATGACAGTTCGGTCGATATTGAAGTTTTATCTTCAGATGAGACCCACAAGAACCCTCTATGTGGTTAGAAGACCAAGGAGCAAGAGATATCATCTTTTGTTGCAACCCACCATGGTGGTTCTCCCCATGATGATGAAATTCACTGCGAAAGTATTCTCCACATTAGGGATACACATTTCCTGGAAAATGCTCCAGTGGACAATGTAGTGCCGAGATTTCCCTCTTATCTTGAGGCACTTGCAAATGCGAAAACAGTCATGTATGATGCTTCATCGCTAGTAGATGAAACACTTTCTCAATTATAAGATAGCCCAGGGTGTAGGTCATTCTCTGAACCTCCCCTAAGTCACGCAACTTCAAGTTTGAGGAGTAATTTTTCTACCAATCTTGTTGAATCCGATGAAGCAACAAGGAAGCACCAGCTCTGGCCAAATCAGGTAGAAGAATCTTCATTAAATGATAAAGAGGAAATTCTCAACATGGGAAAACAACTGGAAAAAGGTGAAGTGCCATTCATGTTTTGGCCTTTGGCTGACTCTCAGTATAACATTCCAGAGATGTTGACGGAAGATGGAATTTGTGATATTAGTCTCAACATATGAAAAACTATTTGTCAGTTGAAAAAGAAAGTATTATCTTATGATGAATATGAAAATCATGTTAAGATAATAGAAGGGTTAAAATGTCAGATTGATTTGGCATCTCTATCAGTCTCTCGATATCTGATGGTTGCAAAGAAGCAGAAATCCCTTTAGCGTTCATGCCTTGGTGCACTGAGAAGATTGCGCTAGTTAATTTCCAATACCTCATCTTGTATTCATGTCAGAGGATGAGCTGTTCATAGAGCACTACATCTCACTATGCTCTCTAGTCAGTAAAGCCCGCCGAAATTGGTCTCATGCAATGTTATTGCCTATGGCCAGCCATGATCAATGGGTTTTTTTGTAATCAAAAGCTTTCCCAAGATCAGGCCTCAACTAGTTCTTCTCAAAATCAAGAATACATAGAACAAGTTATTGAATTACTCCTAAATCAAGAAATTGAGAATATTGAAAAGGCCTCTCGTATGGACCAAGCACATCATCAAGTGATAGAAGTGTCAGAAATCATCCAACGGTCTTTTGAGCTGGGTGATAAAAGTGGATACAGGTTGTTGCATCCAACTAATTTTCAGACTAAGGTTCGCAAGATCAGGAGAGCTTTTAAGAAATTCTCAAACATAGCATGTCAAGAGCCACCCCAGCTTGCTTGAATGGGGACTATTTTAAACCACCCCTCGGAATCAACAAATAGAATTCGAGGAGTTGAGCGGGAATAGCAGGAACAACCCCATTCCACCAGACTGGGGACTTTTTAAAATACTCAATCCCTCCCTCAAGGAATGTCGTTCTTCTCTCAGTTAGGGAAGAAGCCCCAAGAGGAACAAAGATCCAAATTATCAGAAGATTCCCTCCAAATTATGGTTCGTCAAGAAGTTCCTAGGGGACTGAATCAACAAAAGGCAATGTCTCATAAAATACATGGAAGAAGAAAATATCACAGAAATGCTGATAGATGGGATGTGATGCGTTATGCATTAATCAATGTCATCGATGTCGTTGTTGCTGATCCACCAGATGAGTCTCACCCAGGGGAATCAGATGAATAGGTTCCTACTCAATAATATATATGCACAAACACAAATGAAGAAGGTGGGTGTACAGGAAATCAAAGTCTTACCCAAAATCTGGGTGTTCTTACAAATAACCCACTTCCCCCTCTTCAAGAAAGATCAAACAAGGGGAAGGGAAAGAATCAAGTTATGTATCCCTCCTCTAGAGAAGGCCAAACACTCTCACTAGAGAAAAGATTTGTGCAACAAGAGGAATAAATGAAGGAATTGAGGAGGTTGAATGCAGAACTACTTCAAGGTAGTCTTCCTCCTTAGCGTGCTGGAGTCAGTTAGCCAAAGGATTTTGTTGCAGTTACTGAGATGGATCAAGAATATCCTCCTTTATCAGTACACCCTAACAGGTCTAATTCTACGAGTCAAGTGAAACAACAATTGGTAGTGCTGCCATCAGTTGTAGTACTAGCTTCCATACCTGTCCAAGCTCCAGTCAGTGCACCTGTTCAAGTTCAAGCTCAACCAGATGTTTATCAAAAGTTAATAACTACTATTGAGCCATTAACAGCTCGGTTGGAAGCTATAGAGGGAAAGCGTCCGCAGGTTCAACCGGAAAAGAAAGCTTACCCTGAATGGGTAGATTCAATCTCTACCCCATCAAGTTTTGGGAACCCTGTATTCCCTATTCTTAATAGATCAGCCGACCTTGAAAAGCATTTGACGCATTACGTGTCTTGTTGCGATCCTATGATGGGATATCTAGAGTAGAAAGAAGCAGCGAAACTTAGATGCTTCGTGCGAACCTTTCAAGGACCAGCCTTTGTCTGGTACACAAGATTGCAATCCTGGTCAATTACCGAATGGGAGGACCTTCACCAAAGATTCCATCTCCAATTCAGCTCAACGTTGCCAAAAATGATAGTTTTTGATCATACAAACTGTAAGAAAAGGGAGAATGAAATATTCTGCGATTTCATTTCTTGCTGGAAGGGATTAACATATTCCCTGAGCTTAGCACTCCCTCAAGAGGAACTATTGCCAATCTATGTGGAAAATATGTATGACAAATTATGCACGCCATTGATCACTGTGAAATACACAGGAGGGTTTTGATACATTAACTAAATTTCTCAACAAATTGAACATTATCTTATACAGACTAAGGCTAAATCTCGTGTAATTCCATCAGTTCTAGGAAGGAGAATGGGTAAAGTAGAAACTGCTACAGTTATGCTTAAACAAGTGCTTGTACCTGCTTCTACTTCAAAACCTTAATCTTCTAGAAGGGCTCCACCTATTGAGTGCCAAAAACAGAGGCCGTTTCGTCAATATGATCAAAGAGATCAAATACAAAAACAATTTGAGGATTTGAAGAGAAAATTTTATTCTTTCCGAAATGAACAAGTTCGTGGTTATCTTATTTTGGCTCTAGAAAATAATTTGGTTCAATTACCAAGGCCCAAGAGGACAAACAAGGAAGGAGATGAAGACCATCCAAACTATTGCCCATTTCATCAAATGTTGGGGCATCCCATTTAGGAGTGTTTTGTCTTCAAGGACCTCTTGTAAAAAATGGTTGATTTAGGACAAGTTAAATTGAAAGGTTCTTCAGCTCAGGTAGCATGTGTTACTGCTACAGTTCCAGAGGAGAAAGGTGACTGGAAAGAAGTCAAGAGCGAAAATGCGCAGAAATATGATGATTGGATGGTCCGAAAGATGATTAACCGAACTCAGGCTATTTTTTGAACAAAATTAAAGAAACCAATTGTGCCATCTTCTATAAATGTCGCAGCAAAACCCTCTTCATCATAGTGAAAATCCTCAAATAAATGGCATAATTCAAAAGAAGAAGAAGAATAAGAAGAATATGAGTATGTGTCAAAGCCTAGGTTGTCTTTGACTCTGGAAGACTTCATGCCATCTACTTCAAATCCATGGGCACCGACCCACCAAACGGTACAGCCTAAATTCTCTAGTTAGGCAGATTCTTCATCGGATGAAGAGTTAATCTTTGGTTCTGTTAATATGATTCACTTAACAGATCCTTATACCAACTTCAGTTTCAATTTCGACGATCCTAAATTATCTATGTCAAACAGAGGAATTAGAGGAAGTTCCAGGGGTCTTAGATACAATGGAAGACATGGATATCCCAGCAGCCATTATTCTAATTCTACCCCTGCTAGAACTGTGTATGCAGCAGAAACTCGTGGTAGAGCCCTTCAGCAAGCTCAGCAAGAACAAGCATGTTCTTCCACCAATAGCAAATTCAGTCCTGGTACAGTTATTCTGGAGGATTGGTTGGGGGTTCCTGCTAAACCACATGTTCTTATTGGGAAACACACACCCCTGGATCAAAAGTATGATTTATTGAAACACCTGGCCGAAGTATCGGCCATGTTATCAATTCTGGATGCATTGAATCTGTCAAAGGATCTTCGAGAGGCACTCATCGAGGCTTTGTCGAGTCCTCAAGAGTTTGAAACTGAAATTGAAACAGTTGAAGTCTATCATATAAAGAATATTCTTATGGAATGTCATGCAGTGATATCTCTCACAAATGAAGATGAAGATGACGCCGTGCATGAACATATTAGACCTTTGTATTTATTTGGAAAGGTCAATGGTGTAGACATCCAAAGAGCTTTCATTGATAATGGTTCGAGAGTCAACCCCATGCCCATTCGTACACTACATCGATTAGGATTTACGGAATCTGATTTATCTCCTTCAACTATGATGTTACAAGGATTTGATAAAAATGAACAAGAACCACTGGGCAATGTTACACTCATAACTTAGTTTAGAGATCTTGTGTCTAATTCAGATTTCATGGTTGTTGATAAAGACCCAGCCTTCAACAACTTTCCTGGAAGACCCGGACTACATCAACATGCGGTTATCCCTTCATCATACCATCAATGTCTCAAGTATTGTTTCGATGGTCAAGGCGGGACATTGAATGGTGATAAGGATTTGTTCAAGACATGTGAGTCTCAATACATTGAGGTGGAATTCTATCACATGAAGGGAAGGGATAAATCCACAACAAAGAAAATTACAAAAGTTAATGATCCCTATGGTCTGGACAAGATTCTAGTAAATCCATTTCACATGTGAGTAGAGATTATGTGTTTCTTATCAGTCAAATTGACAGGATATACCCAAATAAAAATACTCTTATGGAAAGATCCATAATGTCAATCACGAAATTTGAGCCAGACAACATGGGAGAAATTTTTAATCCACTAGGAAATGATGAAACCTCAAATGGAGATGTCTTCATTTCATCTGCTAAAATCCAGAAAGTCTATACTTCACCAATTAGATTAGAAGAAGTTATAGAAATGTTATAGGTAAATGATGATGTAGATTCTAAATCCATCAACTCCTCTATCTTACCCCAGGAAGACCCTTCATTGTAAATCAGGTCAGAAATGGAAGCTTCTTCTTCAAGATGCTCAAATTTTAACATATCTTCTGATCAAGGAAATTCTGCTTCATCATCTACTATGAAAGTAGAAACATAAGAAGTAACACATGTTGAATAAGAAGAGGAAAATCTCAGAGATGCTCCTCCAACATTTGAAGAGGGTATCTCTACCACTGTGGATGAAATCATAGAAATAAATCTATGTAAAAAAGAAGATCAACACTCCAGATTAATCAGTGTGGCCATGACTCTTGAAGAACATGAGATATATTTTCCATTTTTAAGGAAAATCGAGACATATTTTCTTGGAAATATATAGATATGCCAGGGCTTGATCTTGAGGTTTCCACCCATTATTTGGGTTTTCCAGAAGAATATCGAGGATTCAGGCAAGCTGTTAGAAGAACACACCCAACCTATGCTTCCATAATTGAAGCTGAAGTGGATAATCTCATCAAAGATAACTTTGAAAGAAAAGTTCAATATCCCAAGTGGTTGGCGAATATTGTCCCAGTTAAAAAGAAGAATGGTCAAATTAGAGTTTGCATTGATTTCAGAGATCTTAAACGGAATTGTCCTAAGTTTGATTTTCCAGTTTCAATTACAGAACTCTTGATTGATGCGACAGTTGGCTATGAAGCACTTTCCTTCATGGATGGATATTCTGGATATAATCAAATCTGGATGGCATCAGAAGATGAAGAATCTACAGCTTTCAGAGCCCCTCAGGGTCTATTTTTCTATCGTGTAATGCTCTTTGGCCTAAAGAATACAGGCGCAACAAATCAGTGTGCCATGCATCGTATCTTCAAACCCTTTATAGGGAAGTTTGTGGAATGTTATGTGGATGATTTGGTGGTCAAATCCAGGCAACGTCCTAATCACTTGGATGATTTGGAAGTCATATTCCACAAACCTCGGAAACATAATTTGAAGATGAACCCCTCAAAATGTGCTTTTGGGGTAACCTCAGGAAAATTTATCAGCTTTATTGTACACCATCATGGTATTAAAGTCGATCCTGAGAAGACCAAGTCAATCCTTGGTATGTTACCTCCTCAAAATTTGAAATAATTAAGAGGACTTCAAGGACACTTAGCCTATATTCTGCGTTTCATCGCCAATTTGGTAGGTAAAAGTTTACCCTTCAGCAAATTGATGAAAAAGGGAGTCACTTACCAGTAGACTAAAAAATGTCAAGATGCATTCAATATTCTCAAGAAATACCTCTTGATTCCACCGGTACTCATGCCACCTATTGAAGGAAGACCACTTATCCTCTATGTGGTAGCTTCAGAGTGATCATTGGGTGCCTTTCTTTCTCAGAATAATGATGCTGGGAATGAAAACACCCTCTACTATCTCAGTCAGACTATGCTTGAAGTAGAAACCCGGTATTCAAGTAATGAAAAGTGCTTCCTAGAATTAATCTTTTCAGTTCAGAAGTTGAGACACTACCTGCAACATCATGAGGTCCAATTGGTATCTCGCAATAACCCACTCAAATTCATCCTTAGTCACCCAATGCATACAGGATGTCTGGAAAGGTGGGCAGTTATTTTGCAACAATTTGACATTTAGTATGTGTCTCCAAAGGCAATAAAGGGCCAAGCTCTGGCTGATTTTCAGGATGAACACCCTTCAGTGGAAGACACATCTTCAAATATTAAACTACCTGATGATGAAGTCTTCTCTATTCAAGAAAGTCCTCACGCATGGGAAATGTATTTTGATGGTGCTTCCAGAAGTCCAACAGGGAGGAAAACAGAAAATCCAAAATTCAACAAAGTTGGATTAGGAATTGTGCTCATTTCTCCAAAAAAGGTAGAGTTACATTATTCCTTCTTATTGTGGGAAGGTCGTACCGATAATGAAGCAGAATACCAAGCTCTAATCACATGCTTGGAATTGGTGCTTCAAGCACAAGTGAATCACTTAATGGTGAAAGGCGATTCAGACCTAGTAATCAAACAAATCAATGGGGATTATGCCATCAGAAAAGATGAACTAATCCCATTCTATGATTATTTCAGAGAGTTAATGGCTAAATTCTCTTCAGAACTGACATTTTCTTATGTCCCAAGATCAAAAAATGCACAAGCTGATGCACTGGATAATATAGCCATAACTCTGGCAGATCCAAATTGGGATGAGACAACCATCGGTATTGCCCACCCGTCATGAAATTTCACCTTATGTTTGAATAAGAATAGAGGAAATAAATGAAATTAGTCCCATTCCTTGATCGTATGGTCATACTATAGGATGGATGTCACCTATCAAGGAATATATTCAAAATGGAACACTTCCACCTGATAGAGCTGGGAAAGATCAAATTTGGGGTTGTGTGGTCAATTTTACTCTTTATGATAGCCCAGATCACCTAGAAAAAATTCTCTACAAATATGGTTTGGATGGTGTTATCTTCAGATGCATTGATGGTGAAGAGACAATGGCTGTGATGAAAGAAGTGCATGCAGGAGTTTGTGGTGCCCACCAGTCTGGATATAGACTGTCTGTTCAGATTCGAAGACTTGGATACTTTTGGCCTTCAATGATACAAGATTGTGTTGATTTCATGAAGAAGTGTCATTCATGCCAAGTACATGCCAACTTCATTCATCAACCTCTAGAGTTGCTTCATACAGCTAAATACTCATGGTCATTTGCCACATGGGGAATGGATGTGGTGGGACCTTACCCTTTAGCTACGACCAAGCAGTTTAAGTATATTCTTACTACTACTGATTTCTTTTTCAAATGGCAGAGGAAATACCTCTTAAGGTAGTCAATTCTAAATGAATTATTAGCTTCATCGAGTCTAACATCATTACCATATTTGGTGTCCCTCATACCATATTGACGGACAATGGCACCAACTTCTGCTCATCCGAGGTGAGAAGTTGTATCAAGAATAAAACATCAAATCCAACCATTCATCCCAATATCATGCAGCGGCCAATGGCCAGATAGAATACTTCAATAAGAATCATTAAAATATACTGCAAAATATGGTGGATAAAGATAATAAATCATGGCCTGATAAAATCTTTCATACTTTATGGGTTTATCGAACTACCACCCACACTACAACTCGGTCAACTCCATAATCACTGGTATATGGAAAGGAAGCAGTCTTGCCCATTGAAGTTCAGTTGCCTTTTTAAGAGTAGCCTTTTTTGATCAGTCATCTATAGATGAGAAATCCAAAAAATGATTGAATGAATTGGAATGGTTAGATGAGAAAAATTGTGTACTTTGTTCCACTTGGAAGTCTATCAGAATCGAATAGCACGAGCTTTCAACAAAAATGTTCATCTTCGTTAATTCACTCAGGGAGAATTGGTATTAGTTCTTAGAACTCCAATGATACCAGGAAATAAACCTCCAAAGACTGAGCCAAAATGGGAAGGACCTTATTCAATACATAGGGTATACTCTAATGGAGCTTAATCATTAATCTCTATGGATGGAGAACTCATCACTACTCCAACCAATGCCAGATTTTTGAAGAAGTATTTTGTATAGACACAAAATATATCATGCACTCATCCAACATGATGTTAAACTGTGTCCCCTTCTCTTCCATGCTATATGAAGTTAAATTGCACAAGAAATGGTCCATACATATGACCATAAACTGTTTGTACTTTCGTCCAACATGACGCTAAACTGTATAAAAGTCCTTTACGTCCGGAAATATGTTAAATTACATAACTAATGGTCCATGCATATGACATTAAACTAATGGCACTTATTTCAAACATGATGATAAACTGTATCGTCACTTTCGTCCAATATGACGTTAAACTTTGAAAAAGTCCCTAATACATCCAACATGACGTTAAATGGTGTACTCTTTTGTCCTTACTACATGACATAAAACTGCACAGTCCTCTTTTTTTCCAACGTGACATTAAATTGTGTTGTCCCCATCATCCTAAATACATGATGTTAAACTATATTGAAAGTCCTTTAGCACATCGTACATGACATTAAACTGTACTTTGTCCCTACTATATGACACTAAAATGTGCAGCACTTATTGTCCTAACTGCAAGACTTTAAACTACATAGTCCCTTTATATGTCTTACATGACATTAAACTGTGCATCGTTAAGGTTGTTTTTACCTATTGTTTATCACACCAAGTATGATTCACGTGAGCTTAGAGAAAACTTCAACCATAAAACCCTCTTTGGGGCACTAACCACGCATAAGTCCCAACACTATTATTTCGATTGTTGTCCCCAAGAATAACTTGATCACTAATTCATTCTTTAATTGAACTACATAGACTTTGATCCTTGGCTTCCAGGCTGGGTACGTAGGAAACCTCCCAAGGTTCAAGCCCAAAAACAATCTGTTCACATCAGTTCACCTCCATCTCAAATGATGTTGACTCGTGAAACCTCCCCCAGAATCAATATCTTTACATTGGTTCGCCTTTGTCCTTGCAATATGATGTTAAACTGTACATCACTTTTTGTCCTATACGACAATAAACTACAATATTCTTCGATACCCTCACCTGATAGGGAATCATTATTTACATTGATTTTCAATCATGTTTCATTCCAAATACTATGTGCATACATGGTAATGCCCGAACCATTTATCATGGGTCAAACCATCACTGCACTAAAGTCCCCCTTTAACCCTTCAAATAAAGGAACCAAATCTATACAGAAGGTATTTCTATAACTACGTTAAGCCTTATTCATATCTTTATGGGATATATAGGAACGTTCCAGAATCCCTCGAATCCAGCCCCAATTCTTTGGGTCTAACCCCAAATTCCACTTTCAGTCCCTTGGCTGAAAATTCCCCATGAAAACACACACTGTGTATTAATTATTATGGTCCGAGCTATATGACCCTAAACTATGATCTCCCTTCCATTTGTCCCACACGACGTTAAACTGTAGTTCAAGAACTACGTATGGCTTCATGTCCATCCTTATGGGATACGTAGTGATGTCCAAAATTTCCATTCAGGACCCAGCCACAACATGATTATGGTTAGCATTAATCGGTGTATCTCTGCATACATTGAACAATACCCATATTTATGTGTCATAATCCTAACCTTAATTTTTTTTCAGATCTTTATAACCCTTTTCTTGACTTCTAATCACAAAAAGGCCTGAAATTCTCTGAGTTCTTTTTCCTGACCATGCAGCACGTGCCCTTAGACGGCCTTGCATAAATAGTCTACATAACAGACGTGTCAGCCAAAACATACTATTATTGGACTATGCAGGCAATTCCCTTAGGCGGCCCTAAATAATTCAACCCCCTAACGGGTTTTTCAGATAATGGTAACTTCATTCTTGGGTTAAAACCTCTTTTGTCCTTATTTTTCTTAAATAAAAGTATATAGGGATCTACAAAAATAGCCATCCTTAACATACTTGGCCCATATCATTTTTCATGATTTGAAAGTATTCAAGTCTATGGTTTATATTCTCCTTCCCTATATTTGGGTCATACCTTCATAGGAGTGATATCCATCCAATTCATAGATAATCTTGTTTAGAAATATATTCTCCATATTCAAGTACCTATTTCCATACAGAAAACTCTATACTTTGGAAAATTTGAATCTCTAAAAAATTTCACTGGCTTCGTAGCACTAGGAATGTAAATTTCTTAGAGTTCTTTTTCCTGTCTATGCAGCACGTGCCCTTAGGCGGTCTTGCATAAACAATCTACATAATCGACTTTTCAGCCAAAAGATGCTATTTATTTGACTATTTAGCCAATGCCCTTAGGTGGCCTGGCATAATTCAACCCCCTAACAGGTTTGTTAAATAATGGTAACTTTATTCTTGGAAACTACTTCTTCTAATTCCTTTTATCTCTCTTTCATATCATTTCTCATATTCAAATATTCTTAAGTCATAGTTTACATATTTTCCCACATACTTGAGTATAGTAATGTGTTTTTAGATAAAGTTTCATGGAATTGAGCCAATTGTAAACCATTTCAGTCAATGCTATTTCGACCTTAAACATTATCCTTTTTATGTCCTACGTGCATGACTTTAAACTACCCACAAAATACAAAGAAAATATGAATAAAAGTCAAGTTCCATATCACTAAACAGACATTTTCTATGATTTAGATAATATTGAGCAATTAAAAGATTCAAAGTTTGTAGGGTTATTTACATTAATCCTAGTAAAAATCAAACTATGCTTACTAGGCCCATTGGCTTAGGTAAAATTTAAAGCAGATAGCAATGGAAAATATGTGCACAAGTGATTAAAGATGAAATTAGTCTTTCCATTTGATTCACAAGAGTTAGAAGGACATCCACAAACGGAGTCTCTACTCTTTTTCAGAAATTATAAAAGACTTTCAAAATAAGTCTTTAATTGATGAACCACATCCCGAGATTTATCACTAGTTATTTGAAGCTCATGCACTCGACCAGCTTCACTCTTTTCATCCTGATGGAGTACTTTATTGGAATCCTCAATGGATTTTATACCATTCATTTGAGCTCCCTACAGTTAATTATTGAGTTGGTAAAGTTCCTTAGTAATAAAATTTAACTTTTGTTGAAGGTGCATCTTCTGAACGACTTTATCTTTGATCTTATGCTTCAGCTCCTTCATCTTGGCAGCATAGTCAGCTTAAGCTTGGGATAGTACAGCCTCAAATTCACTAATATTGACTAATAGCTTTACCCTGGTCAGATCCTCACGACACTTTTGCTCCTGCTCCCTTCTGAAGATGACTTGTTTCACCGTAGTATGGATCTCTTGGTATCCAAAACCGCCAAGTCCTAGCATGAAGAACTGGGATGACAACCAGGAAATATTTGATGATAGCTCTTCTAAAGGAACCTCCAATATGATTTTCCATATGTTTTTCCATGCCTTACGTCCTGAAAATCTGAGCGCCTTAAGCATCTCTGGGTCTGATTCAACATCATCATCACAGGGGGGCATGTAATCGGGGATTAATGCACTTAGGGAAGTGTCCTTTTCATCACCTTCCCCCCTGACCCTGGTAGCTTCACCTTCTACTACTATTTGGGCGGAGTTTAATACTTCACCTCCCATTTTAGCCATTGAAATTGATAGCCGTGTTTGATCAATTAAAATTATGGTTAGTTTCATAGAATAATGGAAGTTGGTTGTCTATCTTGAAAACTCAGTACAATCATTACCTAATAGTAGATCAGCAGCTTGATAAGATTCCTCCCCATCTTTCCCAGTATCAATAGTATCTTTAGGATGGGTCTCAGGAGGGTTTATTGGGTTTAGCTCCACATGAGCTAATGTTTCTGCAATGGTAGGGTTGACATCGAAGTCCACACCCTCTTCAGGCATTGGTAGTTCAGCAGCTTCTTGGGATAGAACTGCATATTATTTTCGATCATGATTAGAAGTGTAAATTATAAGAAAATTTACTGGGCGAAGGATAACACTCACACCCAAGGTCTTCCAATTCACATGATAACATAGCATGATCATGATATTCTTTTAATGACACACCACGATTCATCATTTCATCCAATGATATTTCAAAATCCTGGTTAGTCTCACCAGTGGGAACATTTTATATGTCTTCTTGGTGATCCTCATTCTGTGGCCCCTGATCCTAGACAACTTCTTTAGAAAGGATGATAGATTCAGTTGCTGTGGCTGCCAATAATTCACTTGGAGCTTCTTCTCTAATTTTAGCAATAGCAGGAGCAGTACTGGGAATAGATGTTGGCTCTTTTGCAGAAGCAGCCAAGTCAGCCTGATTTTGCGTTAGTTCAAAAGCACGCCCGTGGTCCTTAAGGGAAGATCAGTTCTTAGACTTAGAGGGGAAATTGAAAAATCCCTGGAAATTCCAAGGAAAAAAAGAGCAATATTTTTCAGGGTTAAAATTTCATGATTATCCGAAGGACTTACCCCTACTGATAAAGAGTTTAGCAGTGGACTCCCTCCTTCCTCACCTTTATCATTCTGGATTTTTAGGAGTATCAGCAATCTACCTTATTGTAACTTGAACTGGTGAATGGAAGGCCATGTCCAACTCCTCATTCATGGCCTGCTGGACTGGAGATATCTCACCCGGTTCGTGGGGAGATTCAACAGTATCCCTGATGGCAGTACCACCAGGGCTATACTGAGGCAAAGGAACCTCAGTAGTTTTGGCAAGCTGCAAGATGAAGAATATAATTTCCTTGAGTAACAAAGCTTCAATTGAATCAAGTTGCGAAGAAAATAAGGAAAGAAAATTTACATCTTTAGGAGCCACATAATCATGCCACTCCTCATCAGTCCCCATAGCGGTGCCAAAATCTATCAATTACTTCACCCATTTGGTGATAGGAATGGACTCATCAGTTGTATAAATGAGAATTTCCAACTCTCTGATATGAATCCTCACTTCATCGGGGTTATTCTCAAAACTGATGTCCATAGAAGCCAGAAGATTCCCTATTCTAGGGAGGTGTAACCCCTCGCATAAATCTAGCTAGGCAGTTTCAACACCGCAGTATAAACTCTGCCATGTTTAGACAGCCTCTAGTCTTAGATATGAAGGCTGCGAGGAAGGCCCTATTGTAACACCCCAGGTAAATAAAGAATATGACATTTTCATATTTATCCATATTTGTGAATAAAATATTAATATGACTTTAAAGGGGACGCTATGCTCGATAGCGTACCCAACACGCAACAACGAGTTTCTTGGGAATCTTACGTTGCACTCTAATAATAAAATAATATTATTTTAAATGGTAGTTAACATGTAGCCGTTGTATTGGCGAGAATGGATAGAAATAACTAAAATATGATTATATATGTTTTTTAAATGTTTTTACATTTATCCAATAAAAGATAAAGGCTTAAAATACGAAAAGAATTCAATTTTAGGCTTTTATACCCTAATTTTCACTAAAGGTTCACTTATCGCCTTTTGATGGAGAACTATCATTAAATATAGTTTTGATCACTCTTATAAATTTTTTTGGACCAAATAAAACTCTTCTTTAGAATCGGGACATCAAATTTTACTTTGTGTAATTTTTTGGTATTTTTCCGATAAAGTTCATTTTTCAATGAATAGTGTAAAATGTTGTGTTTTAATTGAAAACCTCTTTTTAATCTAATGTATTTATATGATTATATAATCTTTTGAATTGGTTTTAAAGTGAAATTAGAAAATATTTTTACCATTAAATCCAATAGTGGTCTTTGTAATTAATTTCACTTTTAAATCGGACTTAAACTAGTATCAATCTTTTGATACTTATTGTTTCTTAAAAACACACTATTTGTTTTGACAGCGGGAGTTAATTATTAAATTAATTAATTCTACTTATATTATTTTAATTAGGTAATATAAACATCATTTTGGAATTAGGAATATCAAATATATCTTAGGGTGAATTTTTGGTAATTTTCTGAAAAACTCCAATTTTTGATGAATAGTGAAACCACTAAGTGGTAATCAAGCAAACTGATTTTTCAGTTAAAAGAAAGTTTACCACTAATGTGTATTGAATTTTGAAAATACAACATACATGGTTGTAATTAGTATGTAAAATTTGGTTCAATGGGATGAAAATAATTTTTTGGTGAATAGTAACTTTTTTTTTCAGTAATCGCGATTAGAGGTAATTAGTGTAATTTAAGGTAAAAATGATATTATAAAAATATGAAAACACCATGAAACTTGTTCTACTCATATTGTATGAGTCATGGCCGACCAAGACAACCCATGGGTCAACTTGGGGACCCCATGGAGCCACTTTGGTTGGAAAATGACATTAATATATATTTATTTAATGTTAAAATTAAATTGACACAAACATGAGTTGTTTTACTAAAACAGTTTTTAAGTGGGGTTACACAAGTCCGAATTTTGACTATAAATATTCATTAGAAATATAAAACGATTACCTACATCATAGTATTTTGTTTATAATTTTTATATATTAAATAAATTAATTTAATTACGACATCATGATGATGCAACGATGACATCATTATTTAACGATTTAAATAAAATGGAAAGATAATGTAATATCTAAAACCTACACTTGTCCAAAAACTATTGGATGGGAATATTTCTAAGCCTTATCATCTTATCTTAGAAATATATCAATGTGGGACCTTATAAATTCGAAACACTATTGAAAATAAAATAATAGTTTCATGATTTCCAAAAGTGCCCCTCCTCTTCTCTTATAAAAGGCCCCCACCTCTACCTCATTTCACACACTCCTGAAGCCTTTGGCTCGGCAATACCCTACCGATTTACTCTCTCCACATCACTATCCTCATCCTAGATGATTCCCTTTTGGCAGAATCCTTTCAAAAGAATACTTTGGAATCAAATCAAAAGGAGTTACACTTTTAAAGGTAATTCATTCTCTCATGTTCATTTGTTTTATTTTGCTTCTCCAACCCCCTAAACTCTTTTTATTTACTTCTTTTGTAACAACACCAGTATCTTCAATATACTAGGATGTTGTTATAAAATTTATTCGAGCTACACTCTCACACAACTACATCAAATGGTTAAAGAACATACGGTTTCCGTGGATGGAGAAATTCTGCCTCCCGAAACGATGATTGTTCAATACTCATTTAACACCTTCAAAGGTGGCCATTATGATGTCACTGTTTTTATATATGATATATAATATGTCTATTCTTTCCTTAAGCTTCTGTATTTTTCATTTATGGAATACCATTATTGTTTCCATTATGTGTAAACACGATATCTTCATTTTAGGAAGTGCGGACTACCGCCCCCTGAAAGTGATTTGATTCGTTAATACCATATGTTGGATGTTTAAAGGATAAAGTTAATGATATTATATATGTTATTATACTGGAATTATAATAAACTATTATATAATTATGATTCCATTCCAGAAATACGAAATATAAATGAAAGTAGCGTTCATGCGTACGTACGGCTTACCGTCTCCATGAATGGTGCATTTCATTTCTTATCCCCAAATGTAATGTACTATTATAAGAACATGTATATAATGAATATATATGATTAATGATACATATAAATTATGAATATAATTATGGAATTAAAATATACATTCCTCTCATTTAGTTTTAATCCCATTAATATGACATAGAAATGAAAGTAGTGTTCATGCGTACGTATGTCTTACCGTCTCCATGAACGGTGCATTTCATTTCTTACCTCTAAATTATTATGTAAATACATGTATATTCTGGATATATATGATATATATGATATAAAAATCATGAATATAATTCTGGATATAATGAACATTTGACCACACGAACAACATGTAATTGTAAGAAGTCCACTTGCGACTTAAGAACCAAATATCGACAAAACAAACATTATCAACTTAAATGATTACATAATGTTTATAACATGAAAATAAGTGATCTAAAAGGAATAATAAACTAGAAAAAGGTTCTTAATAAAGTGGAAATTAACTCAAGTTTATTATTCAGGATGTTAAAGAATGATCGAGTCAAGTCGGACCTGAGGTAAGGGATCCTACACCTCTCTTTCTTTTAAAGTACACTCTTTTATGTCATTCGTTTTAAGCTCATATTTCTTATGATTGGGATGTTATTTTATATTACTCCTACTGTAATTATTATTATCATATGATGAGAGACCCTATTTCCTCTCATCAATCCATTTTGGAAGTTTTAAGTGGCACTGTTAGGCTGCTGAGTTTTCGTAAGGGATTTTTCATCTCACTTTTATTCCTGTGAGATTTATGCTACATTTGCCGCAATTTCATTTGAGTGGTTTATGTACTGCCCATTATTACACTCCTTTTTTAATATAATTCCATTTATGGGTATTTACATATTCATTTTATGACACTTCTTCAATGGGGTGTACTTTTCGAAAGTTACCCAAGTCGGTAATGGAACCTTTCACCCTCCTCATTTTAAAAGACTTCGTTTGTTATGTCTTTTAATTCACATACTATTATGTTGGGATATGTTATTCTATATCCTTATTGATGTAAATTTTATTTCCAAGTGATGATATTCCCTTTTTATCTCTCATCAACTCATTTTCTGAATTTTTAAAGTGACGCCATTAGGCTGTCGAATTTTACCAAGGGAACGTTTTAACCCAATTTCGATTTCTTTGGGTTCAACATGTAGTTATTGAATATGTCATCCTTTGAATATGTGTGAATGAACTTTTATTGTTTTACACTTAATATCCAATTATATTGGGTGTATTTATATTTGTCACACATAATTTTGATATTGATTTATCCTTAATTTAAGGATACCTTCCTTATAAGGGATTTCATCACATTTTACATCCCTATTGAGACTTCATTGTTGTTATGCACCAATTCACTCTTATATGGTGTATATACTGTCCTTTGGAATATTATATCATGAATCCATTTATTATCATGATATTATAAAGTTATGATTAAATGTTATTCTTCAATTATTGTATTCAAGTGTCTCTAATTTTGTTAAAAATCCTTTGGCCAAAATATCGCTTTAAATGTTTTAAAGACTTTTTCTTATTAATATCCATGTTTTCAAAATGATTTTAAGGAATTATTTATATGGATATTAATGGTTTAAAATGTAAAAAGATTCAAGGTGGTATGGGACACTTTGATTCAAAATTCTCCTTATTAAATTCTTTAAATGGTTTTGGAAATGGTTTCTTTTTGTATGGATTCATTATTTCAAAATACTAAAATGTAATATTGTGATTGAAATGTGGAAATGATTTGTTTCCTTTATGCATTTTTTATGTGATATGTTTATGTTATGGTTCTTGGGCATTGTTATGAAAATGGGTGGTTCCGTGATAAACTAAGGGCGGGTGAGCCCGATATAGCTCTCCAATGCATTGGGTAATGCGAAGGAGTGAAACGTTAAGGTTTCTCCGAAGAGATTTAGGTAATATACTGTGATGGGTATTCCAAACGTAACCAAGAGGGTTACTCCCTACGTAAGAATGTTATGAATGCCTCAAGTTACCTTTATGTCTTATGATTTATGTGATTTATTCATTGTTTAATGAGGTATGTTAAAGTGCCTTTGTTTTATGGGTAAAGTATGATTTCATTTTTATGTATATATGAACTCATGTTTCCTTTCCATATTTTTTTATAACCCTTACTGAGCTTTTTATGATCATCCCATGTTTTTGAAATGTTTTTCACAGGTTAAGGGAAAGGTACATGATGTGATGATAGTGTCAAGGATGTGTCAAGAAAGAATCAATGTTTTATTTTCAATATGTTTCCGTTGATGGGAAGAATGAATACTATCTTTTATGTAACCACTTTGTTTAAATGTGGAATGTAATGCAAGTTTCGTGATCTAATTCTCTAAAACTCTAAACCTGAAAAGATCCTCAAAGTTTAATCTTGTGATAACTCAAGATTATGTATGGTTTAAGGCTGGGGCCTTATAGTTGGTATCAAAGGTCGGTTTAGATAACTTTAGAGGTTAGGGTATTTTCTAAGCACAAGTGACATTACCATAATGGTTAGGATTTCAGAAAGAGTCCTAGTTTTAGATAAAGTGAATGAGTAAGTGTATCTTAGTGTTTACCTTCCTCATTAGTACATGATGGTTTTGTTGATATACTCACATTGACATTTCTGTTTTTAGTGAATGGATGGATCTAGCAGGCACCAAAGAGACAACAGGTTTGAAGGAAATTGTGGTGGTTCTGTGATTAAGATACTAGATAAAATGGGGGATTCAATGAGGAAACTTGTGGTTGTTCTAAACCAACTATCAAGGAGTCATGATCAACCACTTGAACCTTGGTATAATCTTTAATGCATCATGTACGAGATGACCAATCAATGTGGAAGTTCAGGTAATAATTATAAAGGTAACCATTAGAGTTTATATGATCCTTACTTTTGAGGTAATTATGTGTTATTATATGATATGCTGTAAAATGAAAGGCATGAGATAAACTTGAGGTTAAAATATGTAATGATCATTTTTGATGATTTTATCCCTTTTTGGGGAATGATTTGAGAATTATATAGTCTTGTAAAAAGGACAACACGCAGACCGTGTGACTACCCATCGCGTCGGACAAAGCTGCGGGAATCGAACCCACAACCAAAGTGCGACTGGTATTTATCACCTACCATTGGACTACGTGGAGTCCCTGTTTAGTTTGACAGATTCTTTCTAGTTATATGATTTTATGAATTAAGAGTAAGTTGATTTTGGGTTATTTATGAAAATGATTAACCTATCATGGAGGATATGTGATTAGGTTAATTACTTTTCAATACGAGACTTTAGGAGCAACTGATGTTGTTTGGAGATAAATGTTACAATTCAACTTGGAAGTCTATGTGACTAAATCCTTCAAATATTTGGGTTTCAATCTTATATTGGTTTACTTTGAATAATTCTATGGACAAATTGTTTATCGGATGATCCTTTTTGAACTTTGGGTTTTGTTTGACAAATTTTGGAGATTAAGAATAGATTTTCTTTTTATAAAGGGTTATCCTTTTCTGGATTATCTGACCTTGTACTAACCTTTTTGGTTTTGGTTATGGTTAAGGTGTAAATATATGGGAAGTATATAGTTCTCTTTTTTGGATTAGGTGATTCTCTAGAAGTTTATTATAGTACTCTTAATGCGAACAAGTCTCCCTAAATACTTGCCTTTTGGAAAAAAATATGAGTTTGACTAAGGAATCTAATAAAAGAAGAAAGTCAACATGATAAGTGATTATTTTTCCTTATGAATAAATTCCTCAACAAAAAGTAACTTAAAACAAAAAAAAATTCTATTAACGTTTCCTACTGGGGAATCGAATACTGTTTAACCCATCACAAGTTTGTGATTTTCTTATTGTTAACTTTCTACTAAACATGTCTTCTATCACTCTCCATCAGAACATGACCCTATGTTTTCTCCTCCATGTCCATGTTTTCCTACATGGAATCCTAGTATGGGTTAACTCGGGTGACCTCTATACTTATCTTTCTTTATTTTAAAGTGATTTTTTTACCGACTCTTGTTCCGATGTGGGACTTTCAAGGATGTTTCCAAGCCCAATTTTAAAATTGTGAGGACGCAATTCCCAAAAGGGGAGAAGGATGTAACACCCCAGGTAAATAAAGAATATGAAATTTTCATATTTATCCATATTTGTGAATAAAATATTAATATGACTTTAAAGGGGACTCTATGCTCGATGGCGTACCCAACACGCAACAACGAGTTTCTTGGGAATCTTACGTTGCACTCTAATAATAAAATAATATTATTTTAAATGGTAGTTAACATGTAGCCGTTGTATTGGCGGTAATGGATAGAAATAACTAAAATATGATTATATATGTTTTTTAAATGTTTTTACATTTATCCAATAAAAGATAAAGGCTTAAAATACGGAAAGAATTCAATTTTAGGCTTTTATACCCTAATTTTCACTAAAGGTTCACTTATCGCATTTTCATGGAGAACTGTCATTAAATATAGTTATGATCAATCTTATACATTCTTTTGGACCAAATAAAACTCTTCTTTAGAATCGGGACATCAAATTTTACTTTTTGTAATTTTTTGGTATTTTTCCGATAAAGTTCATTTTTTAATGAATAGTGTAAAATGATGTGTTTTAATTCAAAACCTCTTTTTAATCTAATTTATTTATATGATTAGATAATCTTTTGAATTGGTTTTAAAGTGAAATTAGAAAATATTTTTACCATTAAATCCAATAGTGGTCTTTGGAATTAATTTCACTTTTAAATCGGACTTAAACTAGTATCAATCTTTTGATACTTATTGTTTCTTAAAACACGTTATTTGTTTTGACAGCGGGAGTTAATTATTAAACTAATTAATTCTACTTATATTCTTTGAATTAGGTAATATAAACATCATTTTTGAATTCGGAATATCAAATATAGCTTAGGGTGAATTTTTGGTAATTTTCTGAAAAACTCCAATTTTTGATGAATAGTGAAACCACTAAGTGGTAATCAAGCAAACTGATTTTTCAGTTAAATGAAATTTTACCACTAATGTGTATTTAATTTTGAAAATCCAACATACATGGTTGTCATTAGTATGTAAAATATGGTTCAATGGGATGAAAATAATTTTTTGGTGAATAGTAAATTTTTTTCATTAATCGCGATTAGAGGTAATTAGTGTAATTTAAGGTAAAAATGATATTATAAAAATAAGAAAACACCATGACACTTGTCCTACACCTATTGGATGAGTCATGGAAAACCAAGACAACCCATGGGTAAACTTGGGGACCCCATGGAGCCACTTTGGTTGGAAAATGACATTAATATATATTTATTTAATGTTAAAAATAAATTGACACAGACATGAGTTGTTTTACTAAAACAGTTTTTAAGTGGGGTTACACAAGTCCATATTTTGACTATAAATATTAATTAGAAAGCTAAAACGATTTCCTACATCATAGTATTTTTTTATAATTTTTAGATATTAAATAAATTAATTTAATTATGACATCATGATGATGCAACGATGACCTCATTATTTAACGATTTAAATAAAATGGAAAGATAATGTAATATCTAAAACCTACACTTGTCCAAAAACTATTGTATGGGAATATTTCGAAGCCTTATCACCTTATCTTAGAAATATATCAATTTGGGACCTTAGAAATTCTAAACACTTTTTAAAATAAAATAATAGTTTCATGATTTCCAAAAGTGCCCCTCCTCTCCTCTTATAAAAGGCCCCCACCTCTACCTCATTTCACACACTCCTCAAGCCTTTGGCTCGGCCATACCCAGACCATTTACTCTCTCCACATCCCTCTCCTCATACTAGAGGATTCCCTTTGGGCAGAATGTTTTCAAAGTAAGCCTTTAGGCTCAAATCAAAAGGAGTTACACTTTGAAAGGTAATTCATTCTCTCATGTTCATTTGTTTTATTTTGCTTCTCCAACCCCCTAAACTCTTTTTATTTACTTCTTTTGTAACAACACCATTATATTAAATATACTAGGATGTTGTTATAAGATTTATTCGAGCTACACTCTCACACAACTACATCAAATGGTTAAAGAACATACGGTTTCCGTGGATGGAGAAATTATGCTTCCCGAAACGATGATTGTTCAATACTCATTTAACACCTTCAAAGGTGACCATTATGATGTAACTGTTTTTATATATGATATATAATATGTTTAGTCTTTCCTTAAGATTCTGTATTTTTCATTTATGGAATACCATTATTGTTTCCATTATGGGTAAACACGATATCTTCATTTTAGGAAGTTCGGACTACCGCCCCCTGAAAGTGATTTGATTCGTTAATACCATATGTGGGATGTGTAAGGGATAAAGTTAATGATATTATATATGTTATTATACTGGAATTATAATATATTATTATATCATTACGATTCCATTCCAGAAATAAGAAATAGAAATGAAAGTAGCGTTCATGCGTACGTACGGCTTACCGTCTCCATGAACGGTGCATTTCATTTCTTATCCCCAAATGTAATGTACTATTATAAGAACGTGTATATAATGAATATATATGATTAATGATATATATAAATGATGAATATAATTCTGGAATTAAAATATACATACCTCTCATTTAGTTTTAATCTGATTAATATGACATAGAAATGAAAGTAGCATTCATGCGTACGTACGGCTTACCGTCTCCATGAACGGTGAATTTCATTTCTTACCTCTAAATGATTATGTAAATACATGTATATTCTGGATATATATGATATATATGATATCAAAATCATGAATATAATTATGGATATAATGAACATTTGACCACACGAACAACATGTAATTGTAAGAAGTCCACTTTCGACTTAAGAACCAAATATCGACAAAACAATCATTATCAACTTAAATGATTACATAATGTTTATAACATGACAATAAGTGATCTAAAAGGAATAATTAACTAGAAAAAGGTTATTAATAAAGTGGAAATTAACTCACGTTTATTATTCAGGACGTTAAAGAACGATCGAGTCAAGTCGGACCCGAGGTAAGGGATCCTACACCTCTCTTTCTTTTTAAGTACACTCTTTTATGTTATTCCTTTTAAGATCATATTTCTTATGATTGGGATGTTATTTTATATTACTCCCACTGTACTTATTATGTTAATATGATGAGAGACCCTATTTCCTCTCATCAATCCATTTCGGAAGTTTTAAGTGGCACTGTTAGGCTGCCGAGTTTTCGTAAGGGATTTTTCATCTCACTTTTATTCCTGTGAGATTTATGCTACATTTGCCGCAATTTCATTTGAGTGGTTTATGTACTGCCAATTATTGCACTTCTTTTGTAATATAATTCCATTTATGGGTATTTACATATTCATTTTATGACACTTCTTCAATGGGGTGTACTTTTCGAAAGTTACCCAAGTCGGTAATGGAACGTTTCACCCTCCTCATTTTAAACGACTTCGTTTGTTATGTCTTTTAATTCACATACTATTATGTTGGGATATGTTCTTCTATATCCTGATTGATGTAAATTTTATGTCCAAGTTATGAGATTCCCTTTTTATCTCTCATCAACTCATTTTCTGAATTTTTGAAGTGACGCCGTTAGGGTGTCGAATTTTACCAAGGGAACATTTTAACCCAATTTTGATTTCTTTGGGTTCAACATGTAGTTATTGAATATGTCATCCTTTGAATATGTGTGAATGACATTTTATTGTTTTACACTTAATATCCAATTATATTGGGTGTATTTATATTTGTCACACGTAATTTTGATATTGATTTATCCTTAATTTAAGGATACCTTCCTTATAAGGGATTTCATCACATTTTACATCCCTATTGAGACTTCATTGTGGTTATGAACCAATTCACTATTATATGGTGTATATACTATCCTTTGGAATATTATATCATGAATCCATTTATTCTCATGATATTATAAAGTTCGTATTAAATGTTATTCCTCAATTATTGTATTCAAGTGTCTCTAATTTTGGTAAAAACCCTTTGACCAAAATATCGCTTTAAATGTTTTAATGACTTATTCTTATTAATATCCATGTTTTAAAAATGGTTTTAAGGATTTATTTATATGGATATTAATGGTTTAAAATGTTAAAAGCTTCAAGGTGGTATGGGACACTTTGACTCAAAATTCTCCTTATTAAATGTTTTAAATGGTTTTGGAAATGGTTTCTTTTTGTATGGATTCATTATTTAAAAATACTAAAATGTAATATTGTGATTGAAATGTGGAAATGTTTTGTTTCCTTTATGTATGTTTTATGTGATACGTTTATGTTATGGTTCTTGGGAATTGTTATGAAAATGGGTGGTTCCGTGATAAACTAAGGGCGGGTGAGCCCGATATAGCTCTCCAATGCATTGGGTAACGCGAAGGAGTGAAACATTATGGTTTCTCCGAAGAGATTTAGGGAATATACTGTGATGGGTAATCCAAACGTAACCAAGAGGGTTACTCCCTACGTAAAAATGTTATGAATTCCTCAAGTTACCTTTATGTCTTATGATTTCAATGATTTATTCATGGTTTGATGAGGTATGTTAAAGTGACTTTGTTTTATGGGTAAAGTATGATTTCATTCTTATGTCTATATGAACTCATGTTTCCTTTCCATATTTTTTTATAACCCTTATTGAGCTTTTTATGCTCATACCAAGTTTTTGAAATGTTTTTCACAGGTCAAGGGAAAGGTACATGATGTGATGATAGTGTCAAGGATGTGTCAAGAAAGAATCCATGTTTTATTTTCAATATGTTTCTGTGGATGGGAAGAATGAATACTGTCTTTTATGTAACCACTTTGTTTTAATATGGAATGTAATGCATGTTTCATGATCTAATTATCTAAAACTCTAAACCTGAAAAGATCCTCAACGTGTAATCTTGTGATAACTCAAGATTATGTAAGGTTTAAGGCTGGGGCCTTATACCTATAATCTTTGATTTCAGTTTCTTCCCAAATCCTACAACTATAGATTGAGAATAATAAATTAAGACTTATTTCTTTATAATGTAGTAGTGCTCAAAGTACCCCCAATGAAGTAACTCACCATGAGTTGATATAGTGGGTCTTTTGATTCTGACTGGAGGATTATGTCAGGCATGAGACCACTTTACCACTTTTTGTGCCTCATCATCCCCATCATGGGAATCTGGTGAATCAGTCCTAGAAGAGGAATCTGGCGAATCAGCTTCAGGTGGGGAAGCATCACCTTCATGAGGACGGGTTCCTTTCTCTACAGTCCTTTCCTTTTCCCCACCTGATAAACTGGGTGATTCAGCACCCCTTTGGGGTATGATGCTACCCGGTGCTCGGCATACCATGTGGTCAAGTTATGTGCCACTTTTCCAATTGGTAGATCAAATACTGCCTAGTCTTCTCCCTTGACGTCAGCAGCCACAGTTGTTGAGAAACCATTGGATTTTGCTCTAACCAGACATGTACTGGGGGAGATACAACAATCTGTTGTAGACACCTAAATTGACGTGCAAATCTATATGGAGCATAAGCCTCACATATAATTTCTCCGTCAATCCTAGCAACAAGCACACCATCCCTGCAAGCTAGCATGTATGCCCTCAAATCCAAGGGGGTTGTTCCATCATCAACAAACCACCCGATTGGTGGATTTCCATAGGGAAGGAAGTTGAATTACTTAAACTTGCTCAACCTCACATTCATGTCATAGGCATTAATATCTAATGGAGAAACTCTAGATAATTATTGCACTGAAGGCCTGAAAGAACATCCCGGAATTTGCAATCCATTCTGTACATTGTAAGTCCTGAAGTGAGTGGTGATCCATCCCCATAAAACTTGGAATGGTCCCACTATTCTTAAAGGATATTTACCCATAAAGACATGAAGTAAAATCCTGTGAATATTTTCTAAAATGGGGGTAGCCAACCCAACCATTTTTCCCTCAGCCAACTATGCCACAATAACAATGGTCCCTGGCCTGACGCCTCCCTTCGAATCCCTGATTGGCAAAAGATAAGCACTGAGCCACAAAACCAAGAAGCCTGCCAGAGGAGTCTTCTTTGGGATGCTTTGATTCACCTCATATCCCCACTTCTCGAACTCACATACTTCTAGAGTTGGCCAGAATGTTCCAGGAGCACCCCTCTTCTCGGGTTTTAGGCAGGTAGTAGGTCGGGTAGGCCTCTTATCCTTGGATTTCTTTTTCTTGGATCCTTTTTCCTTCGGCTCCTTCTCCTTTAACTTATTTTATTTCTTCTCAATAAGAAATATATTCTTCCACTCCTCTGAATGAATATCCTTTCTAAAATGAGTTAGGGAGGTCTTTGAACTCTTGAGACTGTGGAAGATTTTAAATAATTCCCGATCCAAAGAAGGAGTCTTCTATGAATCATTCCAAGTCACCTTGGGAGGAATGAATTCATCATACATATCACCCAAAATTGGATCCCCTGAGATCCTGTGGACATCCTACAGACTGATGCCTACTTCTCAATGAGTCAGATGGAATGAATTGGTTTCTAGGCTCCAGTGGCTGAGTATCTCTGGCACGAAGTTATCATGTCTATAAAGGTATGTCTGCCCAACCCAGAAAGCTTCGTATATCGCAACTCCTTTCAGATCTTCGACAAACACTGCACAGGTTTGTCATACCCAGTATGCCCACATCCAACCGGGCTTCACACCTCCCCCAGGACAGAAGTACCAACTTTTCTTCCAGCCTTTGGATTGATCCATCTGATCATTTCGGAATATTGAAGGATGACAATGTGGTTGCAACTTAGGCTTATGAGGTTTTAGATCTGGCATACAAGGGCTATGATGCATCATGTGGGCCTTATCCACTGTTCTAACATTTATAAATCCTCCTCCACATGAGATATTTACTGAATCAAAGTTTTTATAACTTTGAAACCACGAAAATGGGAGATATTTTTTTGCTTCTGAAGTAGTGACTTCTCGCTGATGACCATAACTGTAAAAATGCAGATAAGTGCTTTGTGGGAAATCAAAGTGACATTTATTCTAATACATATCCAAATCTAGTAGAGTGCTACCACATATGGTATAATAATCATGGGCAATGATATCCATCATTTCATAAATTCTTTTTCTTGCCAGTTGATCAGCCGTTCCAATTCTTGGAGCCATTAAATATGCACAAAATTTGAATAAATTAACTATTAAATGGGTTTTTTTTTCATTAAATTTGTGAAGGAATTCAAAAAAATGGAAACGGAATTAAGGAAGCCAAGTCTAAAACTGTCGCACAATTATGGATATGTCGCGCAAGTTTTGGGCACACAAGTATAACTGTGCAAGCCCAAATACCTTGACAGCAGCGCGACATCAAAAGAAATAGCAGATAAAATGAGCAACTTGCACGACAAAGGTAACCTCTGCAGCGAGAGCTTGAGAATCTAGAAATCAGTGCTCTACATGGAAAATGGTCACATATTTATAGTCGAGGAGGCCCACCTATGCGCCTATATCCAGTGTGCTCTAGCCTTGCGCGCCTCGCACCTGCGCGATGAAAGTTGTGTGGTGATCACCTATGTGGCCCTTTCCCTTTGGTTTTCTTCCTTTCCTCAGAGTCACATCCTTATTCTTTCAGATCCAACTCCGAGGGGGGGGGGAATTTGTTGACGCTCCTTTTTCATCACATTTTCTAGAGGAATGGAAGGGGAAATGACTTCACCCAAAGTAATTCATCCTTTAAAGAAAACATAAAAAATCGACAAAATAATTAAAAAGGATTCAAAGGACTTATGGTCGTGCAAGTTCCATTACTATCGCGCAATTATACTTGCGTGACGCCTATGTGTCGCCCAAGTGACTTGCACGCCCAAAGTAATAACTGCCCAGGGTCTTCAGAAGCCTATAAATAGACCCTGTGGGCCCCCCATTTCGAGAGGGAATTTTTCCTGATTTCAGATACAGAGATCTGAACGCAGAAGTCTATTCTTCGGGTCTTCTGAACACTTCTAAGGTAATTATTTACCTAGAATGGAAGGTCTAAACAAGAGGAATAAGGTCTAAGTGTTAGAATTCACTAAAACATTTGTGGCTAAGTGTTTTACCCTTAAGGGAAATGAACACACTTGCGCGCCTCCTTACTTCTTCACTATAACATGCACGACATCTTCTGGAAAGCCTCTAGGCATAATTCTAATGGCTTTGGTCAAGGATCGCCCAAGAATCACCTTACTGGTTATTAATTGCGCAAGTACCCATGTGTCGCGTAGGTATACCTACACGTCCAGGACTTGCGTGCCCACATGGTACCTACACGCCTGCCAGGACTTGCATGCCCTTCTTTCTTTTGGGGGCCTTTCATACCCATTCCACCCCATTCCACCTCTCCTATTCATGATTCAGTCTTCAAGACACTCTTTAAAGCCATTTCTGGCATGTTTTTATTGATTTAATTCCTTATCCAAAAGGAATTCTCTGGAGCATCTCTCAAAACATAGTGATTTACACATCTTAACATCACATAAATTAGAGATTTCATTCATTCAACCTCATCCTTTAAGATGAGATAACCTTAATATGGGCCACCTTTTCAGGAGTAAGTCCAAAGTTCTCATTAATTTTGGGAATCCTCTTTAGGAGTAAGCTCCATGTTCCTAAACTTGGGCCCCCTTTTCAGGAGTGAGCCCCAGTCATAAATTTCCTTAACCTGGGCCTCCTTTTCAGTAGTAAGCCCTAGTCATAAGTTCCTTAACCATGGTCTCCTTTTCAAGAGTAATCCCCAATCATAATTTTCCTTTAACTTGGGCCTCCTTTTCTGGAGTAAGTACCAAGTTCTCATTAATTTTGGGCATCCTATTTAAAAGTAAGCCCCAAGTTCCTTGACCTGGGCATCATTTTCAGGAGTAAGCCCCAGTCATAATTTTCCTTAACCTGAGCCTCCTTTTCATGAGTAAGCCCCAGTCATAATTTTCCTTTAACTTGGGATTCCTTTTTAGGAGTAAGCCTCAGTATCAAAGTTCCAAAATATGGGAATCCTTCTTAGGAGTAGGTCCCAAGTCCTCACTTAATCTTGGAATCCTCCATAGGAGTAATCCCCAAGTCCCTTAATTTTCAAAATCCCTTTAACCTGGGTCTCCTTTTCAAGAGTAAGCCCCAGACTTAATTACTCTTAACCAGTTATAATTCCTTTTGATCTGGGCTTCCTTCTCAAGAGTAAAACTCAATCATAAGTCCTCTCCTTATTTGGGCCTCCTCTTTAGGAGTAAGCCCCATGATAGAGTATCCAAATCTCCATGAAGCACATATACCTTTATAGACCCTGTTCTTGGATTTCATCCCTGATGTAAATCTTAAATCCTCATCTATTTTGGGAAGTAATGCATACATAAGCCCCACATAATTTCATCTTGCATGGCACAATTGTCTGGTTTCTCCAATACCTCTTGTTTCTCACAACGAGCATGACTCACATGAGCTTAGAGCGTAAATGTAATCATGACATCTTTCTTTGAGCCATCAATTATGCAAACATCATACTCTTTTATTCAAACTACGTGGGTTAGGATTCCTTTTCTAAACAAAAGATACGTAGGTAGCTCATATGTGGGTACAATCCCAACTTTGAAATAATCCATGTCCTTATGAATGAAAATAAACTTCAAGTGTCCCACTGAGTGGCTTTAAAACCTGTATGGTCATCATAATGACCAAGAGACTTTTATGTGCTGAAAGATACCATTGACTAAAAATCTCTAACAAATAAAGATGACTCTCTATCAATGAAGAACCTTGAATACATATAAAAGATTCTCTAAATTTCATACATGTTAATCATTGATTGTCAGATCTAAAGGAAATCTCATTTTCATACTTGGTAATGTAATAAGGATTCATGAACATAACTTAAATCTATAAAGAGAGTCCCGGAATAGACAATAATTCACCTCAAAAAGGTGTGATGAGTCTGACCTCCCATCCTCTCGACCAATGCAAATTCCTAAGCCTCATCAGTCCACAACTAATGGGCACCTTCCTTTGGAAAGTAGGTCCAACCGGATGTGGAATAATTTGATGTTTTCGGTTCTATGAACAGACCCATTAGGAACCACTTGGAATGTTTGAACCTTCAATCAACGAGGTCACCCCCAATTTCAGAGGGAAACAAAGATATAAACCATAAAAATTTACTCAATTAGGGTGAAAAGGTTTAGTGTCTTGGGAAAACTATGACCATACATAACTTTTACAACAAAACCATAAATCATTATTTAATTCCTTGTTCTCTAGCTTCTCATTGGCCCTTGATTTCTCCTTAGTACGTGTAATCACCTAGGTATATACATAAAAAAGGAGTGATCTAAAATCATAGTAAGAGGATATATACTAACATGAAAAAAAATAACATAGGGTGAGAATAATCGTTATCATTATAACATAGGCATAGGTTCATAATCAAGAGAGGAAGTACTAAGTGAGGACTTGGAATGTGGCAATACATAAAAATGAAACAACATGTCTTAGTGGTCAAATACCAAACA
Source organism: Viscum album (assembly GCA_963277665.1). Classification (NCBI taxonomy): domain Eukaryota; kingdom Viridiplantae; phylum Streptophyta; class Magnoliopsida; order Santalales; family Viscaceae; genus Viscum; species Viscum album. The sequence goes on along the minus strand of OY728125.1, from coordinate 180,889,537 downwards.
TAGTTGTGAAAAAAGATAAAATTATGTTCATTCATATTTAACTTTACTCGTGAGGTTATTTATGTTACAAGATGAATTGAATCTCTTTATAATTCTGGGTGAACCCATCACATCATAACATCAACACTGCGCTAATATAATTCCCAGTGCACTTGTCACATCAGAACGTTAACATTATAATGCATGCCACATAGAATGTATATAAATATTGGTAATAAATAACCCATGGAAAGGAATTAATTTCATCTCATATATCATACATTAATAAACAATGGATTCTTAATTGAAAGATGGATTAAAATACTTGATACAAAAACCATCAACCTTGAGTGAGAAGTAAAAGGTATGTTTTTTAAAGAAGATTTATTTTGGAAAACAATTTGTTTGACATAAACTCCAGTGGAAAAAATTTATGTCCTGTAAAGGTAATATAATTATGAATAAATTAATTTAAAGGAATTAAATACTAAAAATGGAGTGAAAGAGGGAAAACATGAAGAATGAAAGTTCGGTTCGAGAATTCCCCCATACCAAGTGTCTAAATACTTTCTCCATTTTAATGTCAAATATAATGAACATATATTCATTAATTAACAATTCTAGAACCTTTAATACATGAATATGGTTCATTATGGTTTCATTAATTTTTTTTATGGTAATTTCGATGAGTTATATGGTTTAAATTCATTGTCTGGGAGTGTTCTTTTTCATAGTTTTCATGAATGATTCACTTGTACACATGAATGGGTGTTCGTGTAGAGCATGTATGACCTTACAGAATTGATATCAGTTGTTTTTTATGATCTTCTAGGCGTTAAAATGTTATTTTAATTAATCTGTCTTTTTACCATTAGGACTAATCAGTAGATAAAATTTAATGAAAATCATTTTAGGTTAATTTGGGTGGTTTTTGGATCACAGTGAACATGTTTTGTTTTGTTATTTAGTATTATGTATAAAAGTTGTTTCAAAATAATAAAAAGGGTTGAAAAATAAATATTGAAATCATTTTTCCAAAATTTAGTGTTTTAATTTACAGATGTAAAGTATTTTAAAAAAAATGGATGTGCATCGCCCATGATGTGGGTAAATTAACACCCCATGGGCAACGATTTCATTTTCATAAACGAGAGAGGGGGGATGCGTATAAGGAATAATATTACATTAACATAATATAATACCATTATATCAATCATAATAGAGTTATCATGACATTAGATTAGAGAATTTGAGGATAAGAGATGAGATAAAATGAAATTTGAAAGGAAATTCAATGAAAAGAGAGAGAGGAATTACCTCTTGAATCCTCCTCTTGGGATCCACCTCAAGGAACCTAGGATTTGTCTTTTTATGAGCCCAAGAGCTACTGGATGTGGGTAGGGGATAGGGAAGTGTTTTGAGTAGTATTTGGAAACGTATTGAAGACTGATATGTGTGAGGATATGAGGTTGTGAGGGGTGGTATTTATAGTGGAGGGGAGGGGTGGTTTCTCAATATTTAATTCATTTGTTTATTAATTTCCCTGAAGACAAGAAATAGTTTTTATTAAAAGAATAAATATAGTCAATAGGGCATGTGATAAAAAACTAATGTCCATTTATCTCATCGATGACTCAAGAATGATGCAGAAATTCATTTATTTTTCATATTTTGTCAATTATCGGATTTAACTATTCACCAAAAATTAAAGTATTTCTGAAAAATCTCAAACAAATCACCCTAAAAATTTTTGAATGTGTAAAATTAAAAAATGAACTCCATTTTATAAATATAAATTTCTAAATATGAGTAATTTAATTTTTAATTAAAATAACAATTTACTTGAAAAATACACATTTTAACATTAAAACTACTTTTATAACACTTTGAAAAATTAATTAAGGTCTCATAAATTTATTATATAATCAAAAGACATAAAAATAAAATTTTATGAATATATTTTAAGAAAATAATTTTTCTTTTAAATTATTAAATTAATAATTAAATATTAATTATTTACAAAAAAACCAACACTTTAATATAATTATATCATATTGTACCTTATAGGACTGATATATTTTATTTATGCTATCATTGAAAATGTTACTATTCAATTGGACTATTTTCTATTCATATGTTCATATTACTATTCATAAGGGTAAATTTACTATTCATACAGGTATGTTACTATTCATCAAAAATTAAAATTTTCCTATCAGGCTCTAAAAATCTTACTAATCACAGCCGTGTATGTCAATCTTTTGAAATTCAAATCATGAAAGTGGAAGAATTATGTTTAAAGGTCACATAGAATTTAGTATTTCATATATGCATGATGTGGCCTTGTGTATCCTAATGTGATTTTTTGTGACATAATTATAGGAAGGGAATTTATATTGATAAAACAATAGGTTGTTATAGATCATCATGATCTTACATTCTATTTTAATATATAGGAATATCATCTATAAATACTACCAAAAAAATTATTAAGATAATCTTTGAAACTATATTCATTCAATCTATGTTGATAGAATAAAATTTAGTAATAAAAAAATAAATCACTATAAATTCATAGTGTTCTTACCCTGTAAAAAATGTTGTTTTGGGTATATAATCTATATTAACCCTCAACTGATGATATCTAGAATGATGATCAATCATGTAAAATAATTTGACACAACAAAATTGATAAAAACTAGTCATCAATATGAAGAAAATGATAATTTTTTTATTTTGATGTTGTTATGTTCCTGGTAATTAATTCATATTCCAACTGATCCATCTTTCTTATTGACAAAATGAGCAAGTTCACTACAAGGTCACACACTTGACTGAATGAATCTCTTATCATTATCATAATTAACTTTCTTTTGTAATTCATATTTCTCAATAAATCCCATTCTATATGGATAATTTAAATTATGATTATCCCCAGGTATGTATTTTATTGAGAAATCAACATCATGATTCAATAGAAGTGTGTGAAACTTTTTTGGAAAGAATTCAACAAAATATAGAATAATATTATTATCATTGATGATGATTTTCTCCTAAATCATCTTGGATAACCATACCTTTTGAATAGGAATCAAAACTTATATAATAGATGTGATTTGCATTAAAGTTATTATTTAATTTCCTACAAATACACAATAAATGGTTGGTTTAGAATATCAAACAAGACTACCATTCCTCAATAATTTATGTATAATTTATATAGAAAAAATATCCATGCCCAAGATAATATCAAATTGAAGGATAATAACAAGATTTTAAAGAATCTCATTCCCAAAAAATTCAACCAGAGAAGCATTATCTACTTGAGATGTGATCATAATACCATTAAGAGTTTTTTTGGCTAATTTAACATCTAATAATTGGGTTGGCATTATAATAGTAGTGTCTATGGGTTGGGTCAGGTCGGGTTTGGGGGGTTTTTGGACTCGACCCAACCAAAATAGGCTGGGTCGGGTCGGGTCGGGTGACATGTGTTTTTTGCTTCGGACCCGACCCGACCCAACCTCTCTCACATCGAGTTGGGTCGATCGGGTTGATCAGGTCTATCAGTTTTTGTAAAAAAAAGTCCACCCCTGATTCATTTCCTGCAAACCACCCGCATAACCTCACGGAGACGTCTCCTTCACTTTGTAGTCTCTTCCTTCGCATTCTCCTTGTAGCGGGTATGGAAGATCTTGGTTTTTTGGATTCATATACCTCAAAGAGAAGTAGTCTTCTTCGATAGCTTGTAGAGGCATGGATCAAACATGGGGTACATCTCCTGTTCTTTATTAGTGATGGTTGTTCGGCTGGCCTGTTTCATTGAGGTGGAGGCACGTATTGAAGAAATTGGGCAGAGGTGAAGTGGATTAGGTATAACTTGAGGCACTCAATTTTATCCTTCGGTGAGCTCAGGAAAACACCGACATTCTATTTGAGATTTAAAAACCAATGTCACAGGGATACAGTGGTTGGTTTGTTTTAGGGTTCAACACTTCATCTTCCTCACCACACCAGGAAGACCTCGACGACAAATCAACCCCAAAACGCAGTGGTCTGTAGCATGATAAGTCTTGGGATTCCCATTTATATCATCTGTATGTATTCTATGTTAGATCTGGGTTCATAGTAATAGCGGTGGAGATGGCAGTAGAGCAAAAATAGAGGGGTCATCTTCGGTGGATCTAATTCAAGGTTTACAGTGGTTTCATCGCGGTGGAGATGGAGGCAGAGTCGAAATGAGGAGTCGAACGCGAAGGGGCTGACATTGGCGGATATGGTGTATTGGGGTCGCTCGCGGTGGAGACAGCCAAGGTAGAGGTGGCGTACGGATCTGTGGGAAGGTGTAGGGGTAGTATCGGGCTGTTCAGGTCGGGTTGGGTCATTTTTTCCCAAACCTGTGACCTGACCCAACCCGACCATAGGTCAATCCCAAATGACCTGACCCAGGCATATAAAATCTTGAACCTGACGCCACCCGACCCAACCCGATCGGGTCAAGTCGGGTTAGTGGGGTCGGGTCGGGTTTGGACACCCCAACATTATAACACCATTAAAAATTTATTTATAAATACAATAGTGGGTTTATCCAATGTAAATCAGACATTAGTAGTTATAGAGTGGATATTAAGTATACCATTCACCACATTGTTATTGTAACCTTCACTAAAAATAAAAACTGTATGAGATTTTCCTTTTAATCTAGGATTAAGAGGCTTATAATTTCAATAATCATTATTAGCCTTCATATTTGTGAAGTGGTGTGCATAATTCCCATATTCCATTCATTTGAAATATTTTTGTTTGGGTGGAACATTGTATAGAGATTTATCACTATTCACATCATTAAATATATTCTTCACATGGCTTTGCCATTCTATTTCTTGATTACATAAAACATTTATCAATCCTTATAAGATAGTTTCCTATATTTATTCTTCAATAAATTAGTCATAAACCATAGCTCATATTCTTTTATCCTTGGGATTTATAATTTTTTTTTAATTCCATATTTATTTTCTTAGCTAAACCATGAGATTGATACATAACTCTAATATCTATTTCCACCTCAATAGCACATCAAATGATTTCTTCATAATTGCTGATGTTCCTTGTGGATAACTTTATTTAGATACATAGTCTTATGGAACTGATTAATCAATCACCATTATTAAAGGTTGTATGATAATAAAAAAATCATACCCCATAAGTCCTTAAAATATTTCTTCCGAGGTACTAATAGAGTCAACCTCCTTCTACATTATCCTAGGTAATTCCTTCCCAATTTTCATATGAAACATTTAAAGAATGCACTTATTTAAACATTATCTCGTAAATAGATACCACTCTATAGATTAAATTTCATCATGTTTCCTTATGTTCTTTATAATATTCCACTGTTGATCTGCAACGCCTTCCAATCAATTGAAATAAAAAAATTATTCTTATTTCTCTATGCACTAGATAGTGAAAAATATGTTATAAATAGAACTAATCCTTTTCTCCAAAACAAGAGGATCAATGGACCCAAAAAAATAATGTTTAAGAATATTTATGAAGGACTCAATAGAATTTTGTTCCCTCTGTTTATTATTTTGAAGTACAACATGATTCATTGATTGAAAAATATGCACAATCATACTAAAAATATTTTTCATTATAACTCCCATAAATTTTGGTTTCTTAGGAGGAATATTATTTAAATTTACATTTAATTCATTGTTAACATGGTTCCTTAAGGTTTGAGAAATTTACTGATATCAAAAACCATAGCATGACAAATAATAATCAGAGTGGTAATAAACATAACCATGAAAAATGATTTATAGGATTTCAAAATCATGGAACAATATTTTCAATCAATGAAACCTTAGGTGTAACCTAGGTCATCCAAGATATTCATCTAATCAACCCCTCCATAATGGTTTATAAATAAAATGTTAATTAACATAAGAATTTCCCCATTGAGGTTCAATCTATGTTCATGGTAAGGGAACAATAACTATGTACAAGAATAATTCTCGAGATATAATCATCCTACACTTTTTTTAGTTATACCCATAGATGAATTTGTCAAAAAACCATTTCCACTTGTATTTTATTTTTTTCTAGGAAAATCACATCCTTTATTTACCATAAAATAGGATAGTATCTTATATACACAGGATTAACCTAAGGATTCTTGATAATGCCTTCTCATTCTAGATTCATAATGTAACTAAAACCTTTTTCTAATACCAACTTAAATGACCTATTATTTTAATTAATACATATTTCATATTATTTTATGAATATTAATTACATAATATAATGGTATATGGTAGAATCGTATATTAATAATATCATTGGAAAATTGGGTATATAAAAATTTAGATCATAAGGGAACTACATCATCTTCCACTATGTTTTTTATAACTAGAACCATTCTTATACATACCATAATCAATACCTATCTACATAACCTAGTGGAAAGGAAATATAATAATGTGTGAGATCAAATGCAATATAATGGTAAAAAAGGAGATATAAATGATCACATAAACATAACATGAGCATAAGGGAATGCGAAAACAAGCATAGAATTTGAAAACTGTACCCAACATGTCATATATCATAATATACATTCCTGGCCTAAATCTTGGTGGTTCATAAGACATGAATCATAATGCAATCAAAGAACATAATCCATGGGCTTAAAAGATTGTCATAATACATATTTTTTTGGTATACACATATGTATAGAAATCCATTTCCTTAGTAGTCACAGATGTCTTCTATAACTATCATCTTAGATTGGGTTCACTCCCTATTCAATTATATTAGTCTCGGTTCATTCCCAAGAATATCGTTGTGGATATAGTTACTTACCAAACTAGGTTTAGTCACCATTCAATTCCTATTTATCTCATGAGATATCTATCTTTACCCAATGAATCAAAGGGCAATGGGCCCATTAAGCTCTGCATAGGAATGCTATATGACAAGCTATGTAAAGTAGGAGAGCTAACATCACAACATTTTTTAGGGAGGGGCAGTTCCAAGATGTCTTGTTTTGGTTTATTTCCTAACACCTACGGGTTATGTAATCTCAATTAAGCCTTAAGGACTTATAATGGATCCCCCTCATCCCTTGAAATGGGGATTATCAAAAATTAATAAAATTTTAAAGCCTTTGGAAAATTATAAAAAATGTAAATATTAAGAAATACTAAAGGATGTCATATTTGATAAAAAATTTATTTAAATTGTCCCTAGAACATTCAATGAAGAGAATAACCTTTTCAATTTGAAAACACAATAAAAAATATAAAAAAATCCCAGTTATTAAGGAAAAAATTTTATTTAAAAATAACCTTGAGAAAATGTAATGAAATATTCAAAGAATTTATAATTCATATTAGTAATAAATTATGTACATGCCATGTATGATCAAATAAAGATTCAATTCACATTTTTAGTAAAAAGTCCAATGTTCCACATTTGGAAAATGAAAATATGATTCTATCTAAACCATGTTTGAAAAAAATTGATATTAACAATTAATTATTAATTTATAGTATAATTGTAAAATAAAATCATTAAAATTATATTAGAAAAATTTGGCATAATAGAGAAATTATTTTCAACCTAAGAGAGAAATAATAACGATTTTCCCTAAAAACATTTTTTTGGTATTATAATTTCTTAAATATTTAAACTAGATAGAAAATATTTTATCATATATAAATAACTACAAGACAATAAAATTAATTATATTATTGAGTTCTAGATCATGAAATTCATCATTCAAATATTACTCCTAAACCGTCTTAATAAATAATGATATTGTAACATAAAACCCTTACCTCAGGATAAACTTGCTTCAAAATAACTATAAACTATTAATTAATAAATTTAAATTTATTCTAATCAAATGAAATACTAATTTAAAAACTTATAATATCATATATGATCCACTTATAACATTATAACACCCATTTAGTAAACATTCCTTATTAAAATCCTTGTTTCTGAGTGTTAATTGTTTCATTTTTCTTGATAACGTTGGTATGGTATTTCTTGACATTGTACTTTAATCATGTTTCAATAATATATACAACGTTAATATGATATAAATATCAAATGTATTTATTATAAATATATATATATATATATATTCATCTATAAAAGGCATAGATAATAAAAAATCAATTACAATATTCATGGGGACGGTATAACATACTTATGCAAGAACGATGTTTCCACTTTTCGATGAATAGAATGAAAGAATGGTAAATAGTAATTAACAATTAAAAAATAACTATTATATCATACATTTGTTATATATTTATTAAACCATTCATTATTACCATCCATTTAAATTGGAAATGAAAATAAAATCACATCATTTCATAGAGGTGGTAGTCGACACATACGTACGAGTGATGTTCTATTTTTCCAAAAGATTGTAATGTAAGAGTAAGATAAGATATTTCCATTATGGAAGAATAATTACTCCAAAAATATCATATATATACATATATACATTAAATCAATCTTAATAACAATCCATAAAATATAGCAATGAGAAATTAATTCTATCACAAAGTGGAGATAGTAAGCCAAATGCATGCATGAGCAATATTTACACTTTTTAATTATTTTGAAAGAGTTTAGAATAGTTTGGTTTCAAAATGATAATAAAATTTAAGTATCTTTAGTCTTATATTTATATGATTTTATTATAAATAACAAATATATATATATATATATATGAATTTAAATAAGAAGAAATAAAATAAAGTAATTTGTTAAGGTGATTACCTCTTCGTTGAAAGAATATCTTTATATCTCTTTTTAAGGATCCTCCAGTTGGTAATTTAAGAAAACAAGAACCTATAGATTGTGGATGAATATTTTTATAAGATAATTTGAATGTTTTTGTTCAATATAAAAGGCTAAATGTGGTGTAAATAATAGAAAGTATGGTTTCCCTTTTATAATTGAGGGGAGGGAACTCTTGGAATTTTTAGAAAGATTAAAGTATAAAAAGGTAATTCTATATAAAAATTATTAAGAATGATATATATTTGAAAATAAATTATTATGTTTATTAAATACCCTTAAAGAGTTAAATTTGGACTGTTTTATGTAGTTTATTAAACCATATCATTTTGTTTAACCCATTTTTTAACCTTAACCACCTTAAAAATAATTTCAATATTAAATGGTTATAAATGTTTTCATGAATAGAAAAGTGACTCATAAATGGACCATGAATGATATGTTAAACTAAATTATATTAAATTTTCTAAACAAATTATTATGGATTTAAATCATTTAATAAAATATATTTTATTATAAAATATCATTAATGTCAAATTTAGAAATTTTTATTTAATTTGACATTATTAACACCAATACATGGATATAATTAAAATATGAATGTTTAGAATAACACTAATATATTATATTTATCTATATATTTTGTGCAACACTACAAATATCTCAAATTATATTACATTAATATTATTAAAAGAATTTATTTATTTTACTACTAATTGGAAAATACAATGTTAGGGTTATGTAAAAATTTAAGGTAATTGTATCATCTCTAATATTTATAAATAAATTTCCATAAAAATAAAAATTTCATTTTTCCCATAATAAATATTAATATTCATTCATAATATTAAATTTTTCCCCTATTTGAATTTATGAGAGATATTTAAAAGTAAAATAGTAACATTTTGTATTTTTATTTTCATGAAAGGTTATAAGTCACTTTCATAGACATGTCTACCTTAAGAAATTATATTTTTAGAGAAAGATGATAAGGGTTGAATAATATTTATCCAACAAGAATTAATATTAAAAATCGTTACCTTAATACTTAGTTTTAAACTAGGTCAACCAGATTTCCCTTTATCGAAGGAGTAAATATTTCTAGAATTACTATTCAAAATACTGAAAATAAAAGGGCCATTTTTACCAATTCTAGATCTCATTTTTCCCAATGTATATTTAATTTTTCATAATTAAATTTCTATATGTGGTAGAAATTTGTTTCAAAATAATTGTGCAAAATGTGACAGAAACCATTTTTACAGAAATTTATTTTTAAGCATAAAAATGGATTTATTCATGTCCCATACCTAGAAAAAATATTATATGAATATTAAAAAAACTAAATTTCATTAAACTCATTCAAAAATAGTGATCAATTTAATTTATTAAGATTAAAACACTTTTCTCTCATAAAAATAGTTTTTATTTAAAACTCCTTTATTTTCAAATGATTTTTGTTATAAATTATTATTAATTAATAACCAACAAATTAATTCTATATATATGTAAACCAAGTTTTTTTATAATTTAGTTTGTTTTATTTATACCCACGAATCCATCTTCTAGGAAATAACATTCAAAATAAATACTAATATTTTAATAGTAAATCATGGGTTTTTTAAACTCAATTTTATATTTAATAAAAGATATCAAATAAGTCAATTTATATATATATATAAGATAACTATATCATACAATATTATGGTGTTACACATCATGCCCAATTCACAATCCATTGTTATTCATAAACATCCTCATAACTATAGAAATCCAATACATTGGTTATGTAAAGTGTGTGAGATTTTCCAAGAAAATAAAACTGTATTTGAATAAAATTGGATGCGTTTTTGGATTAGATACATCTTGGGGTAATAACCCTAAAAAGACTTAGTAAGTTATATATTATTCATTATCTATTTTAATGGAGAGTTTTCCTTTACTGAGCACTCGGTTCAACACTCCCGGGGGATATGCTATGGATAATTATCATAAACTTTATTAACAAAAGCACAGAATTTATATGGTGGTGTATAATTTTTTGTAATTATTTAGTCCCCTACCATTGTAAATACAATTTTTTAATCAAGATGAAAATCCTTAATCTTGATAAGTACCTGTTAGCTATAAATTTCAATAAATCACTTGTTGTGGGTAATTTTGAAAATTGTAAATCCATAATTATTCATTTTATGTGTCGAGGGAATTTGCATGGAAATTATTATTAGTTTAATTTTTGGGGAAATTCATTTTTAATCTATATAATTTATCATTCCATATGAGAAATACTAAATATGAAATGTTCCTTTGGGATAATGTTCCATGTATTTCGAAGTTCTTCATCATCGAACATAATTCCATGTAAAACCTATTATCATTTTTAATGTGATGGAATGAATTGTACTTTTATGTGAGTGGTGGGGATCATAATTATATATCCCCTTAGTGCACTAGCAAGTATCATGAGACAATAGAGATAGGGTAATGGTAGAATACATACCCATTATTTTAAATTCTGTTAGACAATGAATTGATGATATATTTAAAATGATCCATATTTTGTAATTCCATCTTTCATTTTATTTTTTGATCCATGTGATAATGAATTTATCAATCTTTGATGGGTTATAATTATGTATTCATTTTCATTGATTTAATTGTACCCATGGGTTTTCATATTCTATATTTAACCAATATTATCTTTCTTTGTATATTATTTTATTATAGATAATTTAAACTCACCCCTTTTAATTGTTAACCCATTTCCCCATGCAATGAAGAGGAATACCACGATTGAACAAGGATAACATTTTGGAATAAATATTTGTACTTTTATGTTATAATGATTCAATGAAAGTTATACATTATCTCTTGGACTAGTAAATATTGGTACTTGGAATGTAATAAATTGAAATATATTTTATATTTATTTAATAAGAGTTATACTCTAATAAACTAGGGTGGTATGAGGAAAAGGATTAGTAGAAACCAAAGGAACTAGTATTAGGAATAAATATGCAGAGAACAAAAATTGTACCAACATAAAAATTGTAGAGATTATTATGGAATTGTTTTTTATACATCATGTTAGATTTTTTCAAATTAATCAATAACACTTTTATTGGAAATGGAACCTTCAAGGAGAATAAAAAACCAAGAAAAAATCCATTAATAATGCATTGAATGTATGAATAGACAATATAATGGAGGTATTTTTTCCTGAAAGAATTTTTTTTACTATTCTAGGTATATTGACTTTGGTTATAAAAAACTAACCATTCTCATATAGATTAACTAGTCACACCTCCACTGGGATAAACTATATTGGATTTTTTCTTGAGTAAATAATCTCCACTATTTAGTGGAAAGACTAATCCCATTAATGAGGAAGAAAGTATCATGTCTCTTGAGAAATTATTTTAGAATTTAGTATACTATAAGAGGGAAAACATTATTATGGTTGTGTATAATCTAGGAGTTGATACTAACTAATGGTGGAACTTAACTCAAAATAAAATGGATTAATAATATAATGAGAAAATTGAATGAAATTAATTCCAAGTGATTTTTTAAAAAAAATATTTCCCTCAAGAGGAACATGAAGAGATGGAAAGTAAATTTGTGAAATTATTAAAAAATGAAGAAGATATTGTGGTTGATTATGGGTCCAATTTTACAAGGTATTAAAGTATGATTTGGATTATATGTGAAATGTCAAATGGAATATTGATCGCTTCATTAATTGGTCAAAACCAAGTTATCTGTGATCCTTGGTATCTCAATATTTCCCAACATATGAGGAGAGTGTGAAAAAAGGCTATCAATAATAGTTACAAATCTAGAATTAATATGGAAACATATAAATAATTGTATGGAATGTTATGTTTAACTCAGAGATCCTGGAATGATGTTAGGGAAAGGATTATTTTGGTTCCATAACACGTGAAAGATACAACCGAGAAGGTGATATCCATCCAAAACCTTGTCAATTCATCCAAAATTAAATAGATAATTTATTCTAACAATATAAAAAAGGATCTTTAATTCCATTTTTTAAACCATGTATTCATTAAATTAAAACAATTTAAAGAGGTTGTATGATTTGGAAAGAAAGGTAAACTGATTTAATGATGAATTGGTATGTTTGAAAATGTTTATTCAATAGGAGCAATGAATTATCATTTTTCCATGGAAGCAGACCTATCTCATTTTCATGACGAATAACATATATCACTTCTAACGAAGTATATTCTATACCCTACCCATTTTCTAAATTTTGATCATGTTCAGGTGGATCAAGATTTATCATATGAGGAAGACCCACCTCATATTCTATATATAAGATAACAAGTGCTATGAAATCAAAATATATTGATGGTGAATGTTCATTAGAGTAATAAGATTATGGGAGAGTAAAATTGGAAGGAATAAGATGTCCTAATAATGTCCAATCAATATATGTTTTAATTTTGATTTAAAATTTTGAGGATAAATTTTTTTAAGGGGGGGGGGGAATTTAAACACGTGACTATGTAACATTAAATACACTAATAATCACAATATTTTTCACAATGCACACTTTCTTATTTGATTATAATAGTGAAACACATATTGATTTGAAAAAAACATTGAGTAACAAAATTTATATCAAAAGATAAAATGATTATCATGATGTATGTAAAAATGTACAACAACATTGTAATCTGGTACTCTAATGTATGACACTTGAAAAGAATGACAATTATATGAGATATATTTCCATTAAGAAGAAACCAATGTGAATTGAAAATAATGTGGTGTAATAACATAGATAATTATATAAAGGAATTTATATATTAGTGAGTATATATAAGGATTAATATTAATATTGTAGATTATGGACCATTGTTCAATATAACCGTTGTTTAATATGACCATTCAGAATTATGAACATTGGAGGTATATATATAAATAATAAAACATTACTATTAGTCTATATTAGTGGTAATGATGAATGTAAATTATCCTAGAAGGGAGGAAACACAGATTCGACCAGTAAAAACATCCCTTATAATATTTATTTATCAGAGCATATAAGGGGGTAACATCACTAGGGTCCACCCTTGACCATGACCAATAATGACTAATAAAAGTGAATTCATTGAAGAACCATATGTGATATATGTTCATGCCAATAGACATTACCACATGATTAATAATGGAATAACCACACGTTAAAGAACCACTATTTCACACCTTACCCTTACGATATTTTTTCTAAATGAAAACATGTTGCATGTTTTGTTTGATGGTATGATTTCAAGGGGTTTTCTTGGTCGCATAATCATTCTTGAAAATATTACTATTTAAGAATGGCCTCTAATGGGTTTCTTTCATTGAGCTAGAAACACCCAATAATTTTAATATTCGAGATATTTAACGAACCAAGTTTCCAAAGACAGATGTTCATTGGGGAATAGATCCAATGACACTTAGGGAAAAACATTGGTTAAGAGAATGGTAGGTCAGGCTCATCATGACCTTTTGGTTGGAATTATAGCCTACTACAGGACCCACCTAATTATTTAATACATTTTCATGAATCCTTCATAAATTCAGCAGTATTATATGGGTCCTTCTTGAATTAGAAATATGTTATTATCATTCATAGATTTAGAATAAGATATATGTTTATATGGTTATCCATTAATAGATACATTTATATGTATCGAAGGATCTTTATAAATGGTATCCTTTTTCATATTAGTCAGATTTCCTTGGGTCATTAATTGTTACGATGTTAGTTTTAATGCCCATAGTTTTTCACTCTTGAGTTTATAATCATCCATGGTGACATGAGTTGTTTTGATGTCCAGATAGGGCCCATGATATTCCCTTCCTATGTATCCACATGAACGGAATTAGAACTGAAGTGGTTCAATTCCAAAAAAATTACACACATCATGCCTTTTATGGTCATGTGATAAGGACCAAATAGTGTAGTTCAAAGTCATGCAATAAGGAATCTTAGGTGAGAAGTTCCTTGCCAAAGTTTGCTGTGGGAATTATGGAAATGAGGAAAAAGGGTACTAAAGGGGATGCGGGATTCCATGTCAGAGATGAAACTAATTTCAATTCATCCTATATATAATTATTAGTTTTTGGGGTGTTGGGTTTGAACCTCATGGAGGTTTCCTATGTATATCATTCAGATATGAATCAAAGTGCACGTAGCTGAATTATGAGGACCCATGCCAATGGAGACCCTATAAAGGCTTGTCTTGTAAGGAATGTGTCCCTTTGGAAGGAATAAGGAATTTTTTTTTGGATTATCGAATTTAGGAGGAGTCCCTATAGTTTGGATACATGAATTTGAGGTCCCATGCTTATAGAGGCCCTCATAAAGAAGGGAGAATGAGATATGAAATAAGATTATATTCCAACACATGCAGATAAATACTAATTTAATGATTTTAAATAACCTCTAAGACCATGTGATTCATGATTGAATGTGAGAAATAAGTAGAATTACACGATATGGGAAACAACACAATCACCTTCGTCTACTGGTAGATGAGGATGGGGTGATGGGTGAAGAAGAAATGGAATTGATGTGATCATCTCATATCCTAATTCGCATCTAGGATAGTAATATTAGATTAATTTCCTTGCTAAAGACCATAAGAAAAGGATTAAGGATTAACTTTTTGGGTATTACCTATTCCAATTTCTAGACAAGAGAGGAGGATAAGACATAATCCTCAAAGGGAACATCAAGTGTGATCCTCTCCCTACCCATTTGATACCTGGGTCCCTCATATTTGAGATGATGAGGTAAATAAATGGTTCAAGACCTCATATCTGAGACTAGGAGTTCCCTATAACTTCCTCTAGGGTTTGAGACCATGTGACCAAGGGATTATTAATAACATGCACATTGAGGACCCTGCCTATCAGGTGAGATAAGGCCATGACACCTCTTACTGAATTAATCCATAACTTATTGGGATACACACTGGTCTGTCTCTCTCCATGGTCATGAAATTATTAATTATTTATTGTTTTCTTAAATCCCCCTAGATTAATTATCCAAAGGAGGAGGATAAAATCCATCGGTGGCTTCAAATAAGGCATAGAAAATTCTCACACTAGTGAAGTCTTGGAGAGAAGAATCTTCTTTGTGAAGGGTAGAACTTGGGGGGACTGGATGTGTTTCATATAGGTTATGACTCCATGAGCTATAGACACATTGGGTGACAAACAACATGGAAAAAATTCTTGTGTTTGGAATTTCTCTTGGAAACATGGACTTCCTCAGGTGTCCCTCGAAAGGTCTCACATCGATCCCTGATCATGGTAGGGACATTTAGGCTTGTGTTAGTAAACTAAGTGGGGATGGTCCTCCTTAATGTGTCTTGTGTTATGGACCCTATGAAGGCTTTGATCCCAATATCCCCCTTAATTACCTATCCTATTGGGTTTTGGAGTGCTACCGAAAAGTCTTTTTAGGGCCTAGGTGAAGGAGTTGTGCAACCGGATCTCTTATGCTTGTTCCATTTTCCTAGTCCTTCAAATGAGGATACCTAGGTTCCTATTTATATGAAAACATGATACCCTAGATGAAGTAGGTCACCCATGTAGGTACCCAATTTAGGCACCTCATTCAGGGGTGTTTTATCCTTTAGAGTTGTGTAGGGAGGACTGAAAATGCCTTATGGAATGTAGGAAGGGTATGTGTAGGATGACCTAGGTGAGGTCCCTTGATCATTATTTGGGAGATCATCCTCTATAATAGTTGATGTGTTTTATGTTACATAGTTTCTTAACTTTTAAAAAACAATGTTTCAACAAAATCCCCTCAACCCCCTCAAGATTAGATCTAATCAGAAGAAGTGGGTTTAGTCCTGAGTTAGGCGGACGAAAGGATTCTTAATTTCATGTGGGTAGTTTGTGCTGGTCACCTGCACATGTATGACACGAAAGTCTAGAGTTTAGATCTAGTGCACATGCCAATAAAGTAGGACAGCTGTATCTATGAATAACATTGACCATCCATAAAATTATTCTATTTTCTTTGGTGTTCTTCTATTCTCGTCACATAGGTATTTCGTGCAGTCTTTATGTTCTTGTCATTCACGCAAGTCTTCTAAAGTATATCCTTATTGAAAGTTCTTAGTGTGGCCTATTCAATTCAACATAATTCATTGGGAGAGGGACCTATGTGTGGTAATAAGGATGAGGGACATATTTGAGGTCACTTTTAGGAGTTCTTTTAATGCGTAACCTATTTGATGTCCAATCCTTTTCCAAAATTTTGGAATTTTATAAAACCATGATTTTGGATTTAACAAAAATCTCAATGTTTCCTTGTATATATAAAAAGGTTGTTCAAATAGACTCCCATGAAAAAATTATTACATGTTTATTATAGATTCATGATGATGTTTGGCTAGAAAACTATAACATGTGTGAATTCACTCTCCCAATCTTTGTGGATCACATAGCAGAGTACCAATGCGAGTACCAGCAAAGTCAGTATCAACCTATGTATGATCATGGACTTCATAGAGATTCACTCATCTTGAATGTGAAAATCTACTTTATTATGTCCAAGTTCATGTAACAAACTAATTTTCCTACTACCAATGAGTCCTCCGGGTTCATATTCATCAAAAAAGGAATAGTTCCTACTACCTGTCACATGCACCACATCCATTGTACACTGGATATAAAGCTTCACATCCAAGAGTCAAAACCTTACTGATATAATTCATCCTTCCATGCTTCCAATATAGTCCCATCACATATTTTTAAGGAGGGTTTGGAATTACATTTTAGTGGGGGAGTTGGGCCTAAATGGTCATTGGTGTACAAGGTGTGCCAAACTTGCAGAGAATTAAAGACTGCTCTTCAATACTTTAGCATTTATGAGGATATTTGTGTGGGGGAAACATATATTTACAAGAACCCAGACATAATCCTAGATCTCCTGAGTCTATAGACACCTCATGAAAATTATTTTCATTTGATGCTTTGAAAAGTCAACATTATCCAATGTGATTTCTACAAGATCCTTGTAGCTCATATCCTCGGGGATATGTATGATGAGTTAATCAAACCTAAGGATTTATGGGATAACACTGAAAGGATACTAGTATTGTCTTGTGAACTAATAATGTTTTACAATAATATTAGGAATATGGACCCTCAAAAAAGGGGTATATTCATCCTATAACATGGATGAAGGCCTCCCTCATTCCTAACGGATAAGGTCTCACTTTTCATCTCCAAATGGGATTCCCCACTTTAGAAAATCAAATAACTCCTTGAAAATTAGGTCCTCCATTGGTGTAAGGCCTATATACATAGTGGGGTTATGAGGTCATGTATTAGGTTTCTCAGAGGATCCATTTGTTCATATCCCTAAAAATATATCTAAATATCTACGTTCTTCTAGTCCATGAATACAATAATGACATGAGTCAAAGGACATTTATTATTACATCCGAACCTATATGTGAGTGACACATATGTTTAGATTCCCCTGTCTTGGTGAGTATCTATCAGTGTCTACTATAGTGGAAAACCAAGAAAGGGATACTATTATTTCATGTCCACTTCAAGTATTTTGGGGGTAGAATTCAACACACTTCACTTCATACACTTCTCTATATGGATTTCAATTCCATGGAGGTTTTTTTTTCCCATTCATTTAGGATATTTCTGGTATCAATCCATTATCATTGAAGAATAATGAATTATAGAGGATGAGGAATATATGATGATATTTCAAATTATTTCCATATGGTCATCCACCTACTTGTATGTTCAATGAAAATGGAAAGGATGATGACTATATGAATCCATATATGATTGTATTTGGAGACAGTGTATTGGAAGCCCATATTGACAGAGAAATCATATGTTAGTCAAATGATCCATATCAATTTACCTACCAATTAATGTGTTTATAGTATCCATGTTTATCCAACCTACACAAATTTGTCTTGAGAAACATCTAATACTTGCTCGATAATTCTGGATCATTATATCCTTAATATATCTCAAATTTCAATCAAGGTTCCTCTATAGGGTGCATCGATGAGGTATGAATCTTGGTATTTGAATTCTTGTATTTCTTCATACTCTCAAAAAAATAACATGAATAATTCCTTTAGTCACAGGTATGAAAAATTCTAGCCATGTCAAGATTTATAGTAAGTTTCAACCTAAAGGTGACAGTGTTGAAGCTCTAAAGACTTCAAAGAGATTTTAGGCAAGGTCCATGGAGAAGGAAGGGGTTGATAAAACCATATGTTGTAGGCCAAGGTGGTCCAGCCGTTACCACCAGGAGGAAACTCAAGATCTAGTCTCCCAGTATCCCGTGATATAAGAGAGACTTGAAAATGATTCATTATAAAATGTTGTCTGGTTTTCTTTACATCAAGTTATCATAGAATCATATTATGTATTACCCATGGCAATCCATGCATATAGTGGTGTAACTTCTGACCTTAGAGACATGTGGATATTTCTCTAAGATGGAGTATGCATCCCCAAGATGGGGGATATCTTATCACCCTCCAATATTCGCCCTAAAATTAATTTTACCAAGAGGGGGATATATTTGGGAACTGGAAATGTTGATATATGCCAATTATGATCAGATCCTAACCACAAAGTTAGTATCTGACATACTGAATAAAGTTGATATTGAGGGGATATTTGGTTGACCTGAAGATGAATGGGATGAAAATTTCAATGAAAATGAGTTATATATCTATTTTCCCTTAATATTTACCTCTGTTATCTATAATAATTTATTTTTAGTGGATATATATGATATTTTGGAGTAGTATAAGAATAATCAAGAAAAATGGAGCCCAATTCGATGTAATATAGGCCTATAGTCACCCGTATTATAGTAGTGGATGTTCCTCCCGAATCCTTGAAACGTTCTCTTTGTTAAAGGATAATGGTGGAGGGAATGGTGGGAATTTATTATCTATTACCACCTTAAGTATTTTTGAAAAAGAGGACTAACATGGGTCCCTCACCAAATCATGAATATAAAAGAAATAGGGTGGACAATTTTTTCCGATGGATGCACCATAATAAGTGTTTTTTGTTTTCATTTACTCCTATTAATTTCCTAACATGCCTCTTTTACTATGATTTCCTTTTGTAGGATCTACTTAACTCTCCTTCCTTAAGGGGTTTTGAACTGATCTTCAGATGATTGAGTTGGATATCCCAAATGGGGCACATACTCATATAGATGAATCCATCCCTTTGATATATAATGTCCCATTAGATGTAGGTCTATTTTCCTCTATTAATATAGAGATGGGAGTGGGTCATGGTAATTCTTGATGAATATCATAAGGTTTCATGTTTTAGTCACTAATATTATTCCTCTTGATATTTCAGATATACCACATACACTATGGTACCATTAAAAAACAACCACTATCACTATATATACTCCATAAAAAGTTGTCAAGAATCCTAGTTGATATGATGAAGGTTTCAGTGTTGATCCTGATCCAACAGGGTTTGAAGATGTTGTGACTTCCATGATGTGGGTATAGAGCATTGATGGAAAATACAAAATAGGTCATGTGCCAGGCATTTCGGATACCCCAACTGGTGAGGATTATGTGAGAATGAAATTAATGTATAATTAAATACCCAAACATGAGGATAAGTTAAAAATATTAATCTTCTTGGATATTTTGATATGTTCAGAGACATTAATACGGATTTTTAAAAATTTGAGTTTTCTTGAATTTTCAAATACATTTTTCGGCTTTTCATTTGATGTCTTACACAAAATCTCAACTTGTATAAATTTTTTAGTAGATAACATTTCCAAACCAATTCTTGACCAAGGCATCCAATCCCATCTTACTCCCTTTACTGAGGGAGTAATAGGTGAGAACCTTAAAGTGAGAGATTCAGGAGATCCCCTGATTCTATTTTCTAAAAACGCTCAAGGGTATATCCCTCCTTAGTAGGTTCTTTCTCAAAGTACTCAGGTTTAGAGTATTAGGGAGGCATTAGTCATAATAATTGATCCAATAAAACATTATTATTAAAAAATGTTTTTATTTCTTCACTGCCTTTGATGTAGTTTACCCTACTGATATTTATGAGGAGTTTTATTTTCTATAAAGTTCCATCATCTTTGGATTTCGAGCCTGAGAGGGGGGGGGGGTTTTCCAATTCATCTAATACTAGTTAAAAGAACTAATACTATTTTATATGGAGTTAAGAAAGGTTAATAGTTAAGTTATCTAATCCTAGACTACATATCTCTCTTTTAGAGAGGCTCTATGTTATACATGGAGACATATAACACCTTTTGCCCCACGTGCCATATGATCTGGTGAGACATCAGGAATACAGTCTCAGAGGAACCTCTTAAAAAAATTACATTGAAACTCTTCTAGATTCCAACCATATTTTCCATTTTAGGGTATGAGGGGTTTTATTATCATATAATCTAGCATGTTGTGAATTCAGTCATCTAACATCTAGAGAAAGAGAAAATATCACAGTAGGATTAGTCAAAACTAGCAGGTCGGTTTCAAGATCCTGAATCTACTATAACTAAATGTAGCTTAATAATTCCATGTAGGTGGTGTAATATTAGCATCATAATGATGATATATCTATATAAATGATTAATATTTAAGAATAATTGGATGTTATTAAGGAAGAGGCATATGTAGATTACAACTTGTAAAATTTAGTAGAAAGGCTCCAACATGTGAATGTTCCTTCTCATTTTAGAACATGAATAATTTTTTTCCAATCACCTGTACCTAAATTTCTATATTCATCATAATAATCATATAAAACTATAAATAATACCTTTGATTGAATTTATTTTCATTAAAATCAATATGATATGGGTTATGAAGTGATGTAATTTTTTTCTAGGTCTATATACCCAGTTAGCGTAGTTTGATAGTTCCTAGGGTTATATGGAGAATCCTAAAAACAAATTGTCTCTGGTGTTATCACCCTAATATTTTCCAAAGTCTGATATGAGGAAGAAATTGTGGGCGAGACGGGGCTTTTTAGTAGGCCGTACTTAGTGAGTTTCCCTCCTGACAACTTCTATGACTCTTACCATTTCAATGCTCTATTCATGACTAACCCATATAGAGCATAAGACTACCATTCTAAAAATAAAATTGTACCCTGGGTTCCCTTTTCATGTTTTTGACCTGGTGAGTATGATGTCTCTTTTTTTTTAATTTTACAATATTCCAAGATGGACTAATGTGACTAGATTTTTTCGTCCAAAATCTTTGAAAATTTGTTTTGGAATGATGACCCAAAATAGGATTTTTCTCCAAAAATGATATGAAATTATTTAGTTGCTAGTGGGGGAATTTTGAATCATGATTTTTTTATTTCCATATCTAAAAAAGGATTTTAGAAAAATATAAAAGTATGTGATGTAGACCTTATTTGAAAAAAGGTTTCTGGTACGATGTCGTCATTAGGGATTACAGAGATCGAAGTGGTATGTCTTGTGGATGAATGTACATATATTTTGAAGGCCCCATTGGTGGTTTACTTCTATAAAGAAATATAAGGAGTATTACTACATAATAGATTAGTGTAATCCTTTTGAGGATAGTCCCTTTTGGTGGGTGAATTATGCAATCCCAACTAGGGCATATTACCAAATTTATAGATGAAGGCATCCACAGGATTCTGAAACTATGTCACTAATTTCACGGTAGTTAGTGAAGATATGGATTTCTCAAGACCACATAGGGTTGTTGGAAAAGGGAAGGTGTCTAAGAATGAATAAATCATCCCTATTGGAATTGGATATTAATGGTATTCCTCTCTAACACAAATGTTTTCCATGTAAAGGAGCGTACATTCTATTATATGACCGACATTAGGGGGATTTCTCCTACATAAAAATGGTTGAATAATTATGTAGTTTAATGTTTTATGACCAGTACATGGTTTGTGAATATTAATGACTTATTGAGAGGATTTTGGGGAAATATTTTAGGGTCTATTATGTTTGAAGCAAATATTATCAAATTCACCCATTCATGGTAATATTTCCAATCATTTTCACCCATTTTCAGGTATGAAGGTTATAACTGTAAGTAATGATATTAGGGTTTCCATATATGATGAGTGATATTGGAAGAAAAAAATTTGGTCTTATAGATAGAGAACATGACTCTCCTGGTGATGATTGTACCTCTGGTTGAAAGGCCCATTTATTGGCAACATACACATATCCAAATATGGTGTAGTACTATATAGTCAAATATTCAAATCCTCTAGATGATAGCCCCTCTAGTTTGGTAACTTATGTAAATCCAACTGGAGTGTATTACTACATTTTTAGAAAACGGTTTCCTCAAGAATATGATATTCCACTACTGATGGCTGGGGAAATCTTATGTATATTCAGATTGTCCCAAACACAACATTTGGTTTGTGGTAGGAAAATATATAAATATAGGAGGGTCACTTCATATCCAAATTATTAAGAATGTGGATAAATGAATTCCCAACATAGGTTTACCCATTTTTGATAAAATAATATTTTTTTATTTTGCAGTTGGACCTAGTGTTAGGCATTAGTCATCACTATGTATCTCGTTAGGGTGGGAATCAATCTATACAATTTTATAGAGTAAACTCACCATATTAATAAAATTATTATCTGGGGAAGGTGATTTTTTGAATACGAGATTGGTAATAAACTGATAGCCTATATCAAAAAGTCTTATGTGGATCTGAATCATAAATAGGGTAATGGGGTAATATTCCATATTGTGACAAGACTTGGACTTAGGATTTTTGAGTCACTATGTATCTCATGGGAATGAGAATCAAGGAATTCATAGTTCTTAAGGAACCATGCATTTTAATGTCATGTGAAAAGTATATTGTTCCCTAACATGAAAAGTAAATATTATGGTTTAAACCATATTAGAGACAAGCATGTCACTATATATCCTTCAATTTATAGAATCATTTGACACATAGTACATGAATTTGCACCAACCATCCAGTTTAATACCTTGAGGTAAGGGCATATGATGTTCCTTTTATGGCCTTTTGGCCAAGACCTTAGTAACAATGAGGTAAATTTATATTCTTTGATCATGTAGAATATAATTTACCAAGCCTCTTAATCCCACACGATTTATGCTCAATTTGAGAAACAATGAGCGGAAAAGGTATCATTTACCACAAAATGATGATAAATATAAAATATTGGTGAATTGTGATTTTTTATTGGCCATATAAGGATTTTTGATTTGTGCATCACTGTGTATATCTTTAATGGAGGAATCAATATATATGTAGTTCCTGAAAACCATGTAATTTATTGTCATGCAGGGAGGATATTGCCCAATAATTTTAGTGTCATGTAGTGGGGACATCTAGAGTATTGTAATTTTTAGACATACGATAAGGATAATTTTTCAAACAATTGAAGAGTGATCTCAGGCTTAGCCAACTAAGTATTCTCCATAATGTTTTGGAATTGAATGAGGAAAACATAAAAATGATCTTAGGTGTTATCATATATGAATAATGACATGTGGTGAAAATATCATTGGGTATTACAGAGATAGAATATGTACCTCTTATGGGTAAATTTACTCATGGTTGACATGCACTTTTTGTGGGAAACATAATAAAAGACAACTTTGGAATATTACTGCATATTAAAATAGTGTAATCCTCTAGATCACATGCCCTTTTGGTGGGAAACTTAGGCAGAGCCAACTGGGGTGCATTACCACATATTCAGAAAAAAGGCATCTTCAGGAACCTGATATTCTATAACTGATTTACATGGAAATCTTATCACGAACCGAAATTTCCAAGTACCAGGAGTATAATGTGTGGAAGGTATATGACTGAGAAAAAAAAGAATCATTTTTACCATCATTTCCCTAGTGTGTGATGTCCCTAATATAGATCATTATTGTTTACAAGCATTAAATGAATATTTTTTCGCAATGATGGTCTATTGACTAAGGGAACATAGGTTAGGGGGTTCATACATAGATCTCTGTTTTTATATAGGAGGGGTGGATTTTTTTTCTTCATCTCTTGTCCTAGTACATAGGTTCTAGGTACCACTATATATATCATGAGAATGATAATCAAGCCACATGTAGTTCTGGTAAGGTTCCATGTGCAGGCCTGACCCATACAGAAGAAGGCGAGTATTTTTATGGTCTTTTTGGACCAAGGATTTGATATCCAGGTTTCACTACATATCATGTGATGGAGGGAATCAAGCCACTCATAGTTCTTGAAAAATGGTGCTTTTGAAGACCATCACCAAATATTATGATCCTCTTGATCATTAATTGAAATGATATACATATTTACATACTAGAATATGGAAATGAACCATGCTTTTTTACATCATGTGGAAAGGATGTTGACGTATAGTTTAGCGACTTGTGATTAGGATTCTAGGCTATGTGGTTTAGTTTTATATAGGTCGATATATGATGTATTATTGTTTTGGTACATTCAACTAGGATCATATGGTGAGTCTTTTAAGGTCGTTCATACTGGATCGTGATGATATTTGGTATAATGTTATAAAAAATGATGTTGGTGTCATGATGTTTATCATCTTGTGATATGGATGGAATATCACACTTTTTAAGGCCATGAAAAAAATATCGAGTATGATTTTTTTATGCTTTATCCGGGGTGGGCCCACCTCCACATGTTGTTTCATGCTGATGAATTGCATTTTTAACACCATTTTATCACTTTATAAAGGTGGAATACATTCATAAATTCTTCAGTGATGTATGCTCTTTGATCTAAATGGGATGATGGGATGTCAATCTCTCCTTCCATGGATTCCTCCTGAGAATTTGTTTCTTAGTCCGGGTATCACTTATAGATTAATAAATTGTTCATGAAACTCATTCTTAGTGCCACCTATTTAGGTAAAATGATTAATTTTCCTACTTATTCTTTGAAATTACAAGGGGTTCAATTAGGGATGGAACCATCAGACAAGGACATAGTTATTTTTGGCATCAGTGGCATATCCGGACATCGGAACATTGGTCACTTGTATTCATCCTCATTAGAGGGATTCTCAAGGACACAGAAACCTGAGGTATCTAACCTCAATTGCAGGGAATATTATGCAAGAGGCATGTCTTAAATGGTTTTCCTCAAGCATCCCAAGATTAACATATTTTAGGTCATCAGTTTAAATTATAGCGGAGATGGGATGAGGTTGATCAAATCATCCAATTGAGGTGGATCAGAGAGTTGTATACCTTGGCGGGAGAAACTGGAAGGTTTACTAGAAGGATGGATCAGAATGACATATAAGATTTGACCAAAGATGGTGCATCTCATAAAGGGAATATGTCACACTATGAAGGGAAAAATATCTATGATAGAGGCACCAAGGTTTACTATTGGATGGGTGGGATTTCTTCTGACGTAGAACTTGAGTGATGTTTTTGGTAAAGGGATAGTATCACATCATGAAGGATGGTTTGGAAACCACTAAAGGAAGATCAGGGAGGTGAAACCCATTGTGGGGGACACCATGGTCTATCATTTTATGGGATTAAACCTCAAATATGCTTCCAACATACACTGTTTCAAATACATGGATCAAAACCCCCATATATTGAAGGGGTGGTTTGGGGATTATACAAGGATGTATTACCCTCATAAGAGAAGAAATGTTGGTTGGATAAATATGGATTGTGTGGAGAATATGCATGGATAGCTACATGTTAGTTTCTAGGAGTAGGGATGGTGTGGATAGAATGATCTCACTGAGATGTTGGAGCTCGAGTAATAATCGGGATGTGTATGGTGGAAGTATTGATAGAATGGATGAATTAAAATGGGTGATGGTTTTTTGGGATTGAACCTCTAGTAGGATTCAGACCACATTTTCATGACACGTCAAATTGATAGTGATTTAAACAAGATTTTTTAGTCTAGGGTAGACCCTAGGTCATCTCTCAAGGAGTGTTCATGGGTTTAGAGTGTCCATTTTTAATAAGAAGTACTAAAAGAGAGGTGGTTTCAAAACAGTTTAAAGAAAATGACTTGATTTAAAGAGTTTAATTGTTGATAAATAAAAGTGGTGTTTTATAATTATGAAATAAAGAGATAATTTCATGTTCACTACAAGTCTTGGTGACTTTTTCATTCTAAAAAACACACATGGTTTAATGGAATCATTTGGTTGAGGGTTGTCATAATCTTAACTTCCCTCTTGCCTTTTAAACGAAGCTCAAAGAACCACCCCTTGACACAAAAATCATGTTTTCAAGGTTTGGGTATAAATCATAAAGAATAAAGGCTACCAAATAATACTGAAATCTTATGTATGTGTGATATAAATAGGACTCTTGTCTTGTCCAATCAGAACAACCCCAGATTCCTACGTGAAATCTCAACCCAATCAGTGTTGAAAATAATAAGTGTTTTACTTAATTTTAATATTAGAAATTAAATCAGAGGAGAATCACGTCAAGATAAGAAATAAATGAAATATTTAGCACAAAAATTACACAAAACTAGTATAATAACAAGTGATAGAACTCCCTCCCAAGTGTGTGTATCTCCCTTGAAATGATCGTCCACCGTTTAGCTCGACATCAGGAGGATGAGGATGCTCGGGTGGAACTTCACCTTCATCCTTGATCCCCCTATGAGGATATGGGCCTCCATAAATCCTTGAATAATGAAAAGACTCCTTTGGGTCTCCAATATACTAGAGCTTTTACTCCTGGCCGAACTCCCCAAATGAGGTACCGATGGTGCTATTTTATAGGAAAAATGGGAAGTGGTTTTGGGCACACTGGTTGTGTTAAACCACTTGTCACATTGTTTTCCGCCACCAGAAAGTCTTCAAAAACTTTTGAAAAAACTAGAAATTTATTTCCCGATATCTTGGATATCTCCTCCAATTGGATTTTTTGGACACGTAAAACTCCACATATAGACAGTATACAACACACAACATTTGACTCCATGTAGATTCGTTGGCCTGGACAGATCACTTTGGTTGGGTCTGTTAATTACTGAATGGCGCTTGGTTGTCTTTATAAGACTTGTAGAAAATGTAAATTTGGACCAGCCCACAAAATCGCAACCCTTTTAAATTCATAGAGTTTACATACTCTACCCAACACTTGATAGGTGTTCAGGGAACCCATGCAGTTTTGGGCCATTTCCATTTGGGATCATCTCTGGGGCCACCATATCACCTCCTCCTGCAATAGAACCATCAAAATAAGTAACATTGACCTTTTCAACAGTGATAAACACAAAATAAATGAATCAAACATTGACTGAAATTTGTTATTATTTTTATAATTTTCAATATAAAACAAGTTTATCATAGTGGTGTAAGGGTGAAAATGAAACAGTGAATTGTGGTGCGATCACACGCCCACAACTAAACATTTTCACTCCTGGGAAAAGTAACATATCCAAAAAAAATGAAGCAAGTATATATTCCCAACACCTTGATGATTTAACATTTGAGGAAATTTTAGTTCATTAAAGTAGTGTGATTAATTCACGAACCATACCAAGGAGTTATTTCTGGTGAAAATGTAAAAATGTCTCAAAAATAATATCACAATGAAATTCAAAGAAATTAATGACACCAAATTGAGCAAGTAATTCAAAAATCAAACATTCCACTGACTCTCCATGTGTGTCTGTGAAAACAATTCCATGCTATTCTTTCTTCATTCTATCCAATAAATATAGGTTATTTAAACATTATTCAACTTTAAATGCTTTTTTTTCAATGAACCTTCCCTACATCCTATGAAATAATTTTTCAAGACCCACTCACTTATGCATTCCCAAAAGTCAAACCATAAGCTATTGACCTAGATATCCCCATGTGTTGAACATTTCATCACTCCCCTCATTTATTATTTTTGTTTTTTTAGAAGTGTCATTTGGAAAAAATATCACACTCAACTCCCAACCATTGTTTGATCTCCTCACGATAACAATTGAAATAGTTATTACAAGATCAAAAGTTGTGGAGGAGTGGTTTTTGACCTACCTAAGACACATCCCAATTTTTTTTTGATTGCGTACAATAATCAGACATTAGGTACACATTTATAAGTCAATATACTACAGTAATGAAACAGATCGGATAAGAAACAAACATATGGAAATATCATTTAATGCTAAAAAATATTATCCTAACATATATTTACCCTATATTAAGTAAGAAATATTAAAAAAATTTGCTTTGGTGCAAACATGTGTTGAGATATTATTGACACAGTGTTCCCAGAAACTACTCTCAAAAGGGGAATCAATCATCTCAAATGTTTCATAGTGATACAACCATTTATATCATTGAAAAAAACAAATTCACAAAAATAACTCCCTGATGTTAAATTCATACAAACATTCATTCACAAACAGAGCCCGGATTTTTTATCAAATGTTAAATCAACATGGAATCAAAAATTTCAACATGCATTTTCAGTAAGTTCAATGATCTGGTGACCATAAGGGGGGAGTAAAAATACCATAACGTAGGTGAAAATGAGAATAAAGAAGGATGAAAATGAAAATCCTAATGAACCCAAAAAGATGGGGAAAAGTGAGAATATAATAAAGAAGGTGAAAAAGAGAATAAAGAAAAAATACGATGAAAATTTCTAACTAACCTAGGAATGTACCCATCGCCCCATACCTAGAATGTGCAGTGTCTACACTATAATAATTGATAATATGAGAAGGAAGGATAAAACTTGGTGTTTTCACTGGTATGTTGCTTCTTGAACATGGAGTTTCTCCCTCAGGAAATCCGAAAGGGCTTCATGGATGTGCTTCAGCCACTGCCCATTGACAGTGAAGGTTTGATTGGTTTCTTTATTTTGAATTTGGATACAACTTATGCCTTGAATTATAAAGGAGGACCTTCTACCCAATTTGGAACTAAATATGAAGTATAATACGGTTGTGCGTAGCCTTGGTTTTCTTCTTATATATCCTGAAGATTTCATATGCATCTCTTCTCATTTCCTCAAAATCCTGAATCTAAAATATCCTTTGAGAACCTGCACCATAAATATTAGAACTGCATTGTTTGATGTCCTGGTAGGCCCGATGCTCAATCTCAATAGGTAGGTGACAACTCCTTCCAAACACAAGACGATAGTGTAACATTCCAATGAGAGTTTTAAAAGAAGTACGGTAGGCCCATAATGAATCATCAAGTCGAAGACTCCAATATTTTCTATAAGGTTAAACCATTTTTTCATGAATCTGTTTTACCTCTTTATTTGACACCTTGGCTTGACCATTGGTATTCGGGTGATATGCAATAGACACTCTATGACTGACCTCATACCGATGCAAAAGTTATTGCAATGTTCAGTTGCAGAAATGATAACTCTGGTCACTAATGATGAACCTAGGTAATCTAAACCTACAAAATATCTATGTTCTCAAAAATTCCACAACAGTTTTGGAATCATGTGTCCTTGTGGCTCAGGCCTCTAATCATTTTCACACATAATCCACCGCCATAAGAAATTAAATGTTTCCAAAGGAATTGGGAAATGGACCCCGAAATTCAATGCCCCAAACATAAAAAATGTCATGAAATAGCAACAATAGTTCTTGCATTTAATTTCTTTTAGATACATTAACCATTATTTGAAAAAAAAAGGACAAGATTTTGAAAAATCATGGGCATCCCGAAAAAGTGTTGGCCAAAAGAGACTAGAATCAAGGACCTTGCAAGTAGTCCATTGGGGACCAAAGTGGCCCACACAAGCAAGAGTGTGACAGAATCTAAGGACAGACTGAAACTCACTATCGGGGACACAACGCCAATGTAATTGATCACTACATATGTGACATAGGTAGGGGTCATACGAATTGTACCAACGAGACTCATGTTTTATACGACTAGCTTGGTTTTTATTGAAATCAGTAGGACAACAAGAAGCAACCAAATAATTTAAAATTTTAGCATACCAAGGAAAAACATCTTTCACTTTGTTTAATTTCTCATCAGGAAACATTTCATTAATGGGAATATAGGGGGATGAGTCAATTTTTGAGGATGGGAGGATCCTAATGATGTGGTCATCCACCACATTCCATTATCCTTTTTTATCTCAAATTTCTAGATTAAATTCCGGAAGGAGGAGCATGCACCGAATGAGATGTGGTTTGGATGTTGGTTTCTTAAGGAGATACCAGAGAGTTGCAGGGTTAGAGAATACAATGACTTTGGACCCTAAAAGATATAACCTAAAATTTTCCAAGGCCAACACTATGGTAAGAAATTATTTTTAAGTTGTGGTGTAGTTTTCTTATGATGGGTCCAATGTACGTGAGGCATAGGCTTTGTCATGTAGATCTCAGTCGACCCTTTGTGACTAGACTTCCCCAACTGCATAGTTAGAGGCATCACACATGAGCTCAAACAGAAAATCCTAATGAGGTGGTTGGATTACCAGGGGGATGTGAGACTCCATTATAACTTATTAAATGTTTCCTCACATTATTTATCAAAAAAAAAATCTTTTTCTTTTTGGAGTAATCAGGAGAGGGGTTGTGCAATTTTACTAATTTCATGAATGAAATGATGGTAAAATATTGAATGACCTAGGAAAGACCGCACATCCGGTAAATTTTTGGGGAACGGTAGGGAATAAATGAAACCCACATATGATTTTTCTACTTGGATACCATCCCTTGAAATGACATGTACCAAAACTATACCTTGTCTCACCATGAAATGACATTTCTCATAATTTAATACAAGATTAATTTCAATGCAACGACGTAGGACTGAACCAAGACTACTCAAATATTAACCAAAAGAAGAGCCATAAACAGTGAGATCAACCATGATTATTTCCATGCAATTCTCTAGGTAATCAGAAAAAATTCTAACCATGTATCATTAGAAAGTACCCAGAGCATTGGATAGACCAAATGGCATCCTTCTATAGGAAAATGTGCCAAAGGGGAAATTCAAGGTTTCCTCTACCAGATTATTGGGGAAAATATGGATATGAAATTCTCTAGAATACCAATCAAGGAAGTAGTATTGGAACTTCCCTAATAGCCTCTCTAGGATTTGGTTACTAAATGAAAAGGGAAATAGTCCTTCCTATTGTGTTGGTTTAGTCAGCTAAAGTCTATACAGACTCACCTACTATACTTCAAATGAGTTGGAACCAATTCATTGTTTTCATTTTTGATTACTGCAAGGCTAGTTGTTTTAGGAACTACTTGAATGGGACTGACACATTGGCTGTTAGAGATGGGGTAAATGATTCCAGCTGCCAATAATTTTGTTACCTCATTTTTTAAACTTTAAAGAGGTTTGGGTTTAGTCGACGTTGTGGATACCTCACTGGTTTAGCCTCATCATTTAATAAAAATGATGTTTAATAATTTATGGGCTAATACCAGGAATGTCAGGATGTTTCCATCCCAATTCTTGTTTATACTCCCTGAAAAGTTCAAGCAGTCGCAAGTCATGCTTAGGAGGGGGTGAACTAGCAATGATGACGAGATATTTGTTTCCATTCTCAAGATATGAATATTTTAAATCATGAGGTTTTTGTTTTAGTTACAATTTAGGTGGATTTTGGATTTATGGGAGTGTGTGTGAAATTGAGAGGTCACTGATCTCATCTAACTTCTCAATGGTATCATCCTCAGATAAAGAATGAGCTTTTACAAGCATAGAAGTATCATCGATGGTCATTGGATCATCAGTGTTCTAGAAATCATCAATCAATGAACATGCATGGAACTTTTATAGACCAACAATAAAATTGCATGAATCATTTCCTAGAATTTAAATAAATGAAGAAAACTCAGAAAGGTGATTTGGGGAATGAAATAATTTTTTTAAGGGAAGGGAGTATATCTATAGAATTAACAGAGAGAGTGTAATGTTCTTCTGAGGGTTGCTCCATGGCATCAAGGATATTGAAGTGGACAATGTCACCACCAAAATCAATAGATGATGTACCATTTTGGACATTAATTATCGTTTTGGCGGTTTTCAAGAAAGGTCTCCCCAATATAATCGGGGCATGTCCATTCATCCAATCATCTTCCATTTTAAGCACAAAAACTTCAGTAAGAAAAAATTGAATTTTAAACCCTCACAAGAACATCCTCTAACACTCAAGATGGGTGTGCGATACTCCGATTAGCCAGTTGAACAATAATTCTTATGGACTTCAGTTCCCCAACCTACAATGTTGAGTAACTAGAGTATTGTATTACATTTATAGAAGAACATAAATCAAGTATAGAATTAGAAAAAGAATACTCCCCTATGGTGTACGAAATTGAGAATGTTCCAGTATCATTTCACTTGGTGGGAAGTGATGGATATATCAATTCTGAAACATTCCTCCCTAGGCTAACTTTATCATCACCTTGAAGTCACCTTCGGTGTGTACACATCTCATTTAGAAACTTGGCATACCGTGGAATTTTCATCACAGCATCAATCAATGGGATTTTAACCTGTAATTTCATGAAAATTTCTAGTATTTCCTCATCAAGTTCAGTTTCCTTTTGTTTTCTTTGATGTGTGTCCCTTTGAATAAATAGAAGAGGAATGGTTGGGCTAGGTGACTCATCAATATACAGACTCTTTCCTTTGGAAGGGATTCTCTCAGGACATTGTTCTTCAATATTTGGAACATTATTAATGGTTTGGATGGAGGTTTCCTCACGAGGGGATGACTCTAATAGAGTATTTATTTTACTTTCTAGTTGTTTTCCACTCCTAAGGGTAATGGAACTAACATTTCCTTTATCCCTAGGTTAAACTACTGGTTGAGAGGGAATTTTACCTGACCCATGACTTGGAATTTCACCCACTGGGTTAGCTAGTTGTCCTAATTGGGTTTTTAGGTATTGTATGGATTCCTGAGTGGTTTGATGGAATTTGATTTTGTTGGAAGACATTTTCTTCATCATATCTCCTAGGCTAGGCTCTGGTTTTGTAGAGGTTTTTTGGAAAGGCCTTTGGGGTGGTTTAGGATTTCTAGG
This sequence comes from Viscum album, assembly GCA_963277665.1. NCBI lineage: Eukaryota > Viridiplantae > Streptophyta > Magnoliopsida > Santalales > Viscaceae > Viscum > Viscum album. The sequence goes on along the minus strand of OY728125.1, from coordinate 180,855,658 downwards.
TGGTGGTGGTGGATGACTACTCTGCCCCGGTTGATTCCATTGTTGTTGAGGTTGGTTTGAATACCCCCTTTGCCTATATTCTTGGTCTCCTTCCACCCATTGTAGGATGAATATAAGGTTCTTTCCTAAAGAGTTGGTTATAGTGGTGGCCTGGAAATATTGCCTCACAACTCTCAGATGTTTCTCTCAATTGAGGACGTTGGTCAGAGTAGTGGGTGTCAGAAGAACATATACCATAATTTATGGGAGGAGGAGATTGGGATTTCCCTTGGGAAAGTGAAAGTTGTTGAAGAAGGGTACTTATATCTTGGATATTTGTGTCCACCTTCTTCTCAAATTCAGTACTTTGTACCTCATGGACACCTTGAATCGGTACATTAGACGTTGAACCAAATTGTTGTGTGTTTTGTTCCATGTTCTAAATCAGGTTTCTTGTAGAAATTGGGTTCTTATCAACTAGTGCACCACCTACTACAACATCGATCATATTTCGATAAATAGGGATTAAAAATCCATAAAAATGTTGAATTAAAAGTTGATCACTTATTTGGTGGTGTGGGAAACTTAAACATAACCTTCTAAAGAATTCCCAATATTCATGTAATGTTTCCCCTTGAGATTGTCTTATCCTGCAAATTTATTTCCTTATTGTTGTAGTTTGAGAGGCTGGGAAATATATTTCAAGAAAAAGGCATTTCATGTCCGCCCAACCTCTTATTGGGGAATTAAAATAATATAACCAATCTTTTTATGTATATTTTAAATAAAAGTGGAATTCTTTATGATTTAATTGTTATTGATCCACATATTTAGGTTCTAATGTAGAACATAGTGTATGAAATTCTTTTAAATGCTTCTGTGGATCCTCTCCAGGAAGTCCATGGAATCTTGGTAATATATGAATTAAACCAGATTTTAGTTCAAAATAGGGTGTCTCGCCTTGTAATTGAATATAGGTGGGTCAGATATCAACATCAGGTGAGGTTAGTTCTTTTCAGGTTCGACATTTTTTAGCAATTTTAAAAAAGTTTATTTCAGTTTTGATGTCATTTCAAGAAGAAGATGAAGGGTGAATAAGAGTTTTAATGTGTGGTTTCTCCTCCTTAAAAGTGTTGTCTTGTGTGTCTCAGTGTCGTTGAATTCGGGTCCTCTACGGTTCGGGTTCAAAAGGTGCTAAATCTACCTGAGTAGAATGTGTTTTACACTAAAACTACAAAACAATAGATCATAACAAAAAGGGATTGAAAAGGTAGAAGAGAAGACAAATAAATATTCACAAAAATTACAAGAACCTTATAAAAAACACGCACTAAAAACCAAAGCACTCCGCGAGAAAGGCACCAAAATTTGACCTAATTGCCATGACACGTCAAATTGATAGTGATTTAAAGAAGATTTTTTAGTCTATTCCGTAACCTAGTTTGTCTCTCAAGGAGTGTTCGTGGGTTTTGTGTGTGAGTTTTTAATAATAAGTAGTAAAATAAAGGTGGTTTCAAAACAGTTTAAAGAAAATGACTTGATTTAAAGAGTTTAATAGTTGATAAATAAAAGTGGTGTTTTAATATTATGAGATAAGGATATAATTTCAAGTTCACTACACATCTTGGTGAGTTAATAATTTTGAAAAATACCCATGGTTTAATGTAATTCTTAATTAGAGGGTTGTCAAGATATTAACTTCTCCCTTGCCTTTTAAAAGATGCTCAAAAAACAACCCCTTGACAAAACAAATTGTGGTGTCAAGTTTTGGGTATCAAACATAGAGAAGAACGGATACCAATGAATACTGAAATATTATGTATGTGTGAGATAAATAGGACTCTTGTCTTGTACAATCATAACAACCCAAGATTCCCACTTGAATTCTCAACCCAATCGGTGTTGAAAATAAAAAGTGTTTCACTTAATTTTAATAATAAATATGAAATCACAGAATAATAATTTCAAGATAATAAATAAGTGAAATATTTATCAAAAAATCACACAAAAATAGTAGAAGAAAAGGTGTTGTAACTCCATCCCAAGTGTGTGTAGCTCCCTTGAAATGACCGTCCACCATTTAGCTCGACATAGAGAGGATGAGGATGTTCGGGTGGAACTTCATATTCATCATTGATCCCCCTATGAGGATAGGGGCCTCCAAAACTCATTTAATGATGAGAGGATTCATTTGGGACTCCAAAATACGTGATATTTGCCTCCTGGTCTAACTCCCCAAATGAGGTACCCAATGTGCTCTTTTATAGAAAAAATGGGAAGTGGTTTTGGGCACTCAGATTGTGTAAAACAACTTGTGTAATTGTTTTTGGCCTCCAGATAGTCTTAAATAACTTTTTATAAAATTAGAAAGTTGTTTCCCCACATCTTGTATATCTCCACTGAATTTTTGGCTTCCTTTGGACATGTAAAACTCTAGATATGGATAGCACACAACACACAATTTTTGACTCCGTGCAGATTCGGTGGCCTGGACATATCACTTCGGTTTGGACCCTTAATGGACTAATGGGGCTTGTTTGTATTCATATTAGTTGTATACAATTGAATTTTGGACCAGTACATAGAATCTCAGCAAATTTGAATGCACTTAGTTTTTATACTCTACCCAACAGTGGACAACCCATGTAGTTTTGGCCCATTTTCCTTTTGGATCATCTCCGGGACCTCCAAATCACCTCCTCCTACAATGGAATAATAAAAAAAGTGACATTGACCTTTTCAAAATTGATAAACAAAAAATAAATGATTCAAATAAGGAATAAAATTTGTTATTATTTTTATAATTTTCAATATAAAACAAGTTTAGCATAGTGGTGTAAGGGTTAAAATGAAATAGTGAATCGTGGTGTGATCACACCCACACACCTAAACGTTTTCACTCCTGGGAAATGTCAAATATACAAAAAAATGATGTATCTATATATTCCCAACATCATTAAGATTTAACATTTCAGGAAATTTTAATTCATTAATGTAATGTGATCAATGTAAGAACCACACCAAGGAGTCCATCCTGGTGAAAATGGAAAAATATGACTTATAAATCATATCACAATGAAATCCAAAGAAATTCATGACACCAAATTAAGAAAGGAATTAAATACTCAACCATTCCACTAACTCTCCATGTGTGTGTGTGAAAACCATTCCATGCTATTTCATCCATTTTCTATCCAATACATATAGGTTATTTTAACATTATTTAGCTTTAAATGAATTTTTTTCACCGAACCTACCCTACATCCTTTGAAATAATAATTCAAGACCCACTCACTTAAGCATTCCCATATTTCAAATCATAAGCTCCCGACCTAGATATCCCCATATGTTTCACATTTCAACACTCCCCTCATTTATTATTTTTGTTTCTTAGAAGTTTCATTGGGAAAAAATCTCACACTCATATCTAAACCCTTGTTTTATCTCCTCACAAAAATAATTAAAATAGTTATAATAAGAACAAATGTTGAGGATGAGTGGTTTTTGACCCGCCCAAGCCATAACCCAATTTTTTTGAGGGCGTACAATAGCCGGACATTAGGTACACACGCATAGTTCAATCTGGTACAGTAATGAAATAGTTTGGATAAGGATTGAACATATGTAAATATAATTTAAAGTGTAAAAATATTAACCAAACATATATTTAACTTATATTAAGTAATAAATATTTACACTTTGTGTTTTGATGCAAAAATGTGTGGAGATATTAGTGACACAGTTTTCCCAAAAACTACTCACACAAGAGGAATAAATAATCTAAAATGTTTCATAGTGATACAACCATTTATATCATTAAAAGATAAACAATTTACTAAAAATCACTTCTGGATGTTAAATTCATATAAACATTCATTTGAAAACAGAGCCATGTTTTTTTATCAAATGTTAAATCAATATGGAATAAAAAATTTCAACATGAATTTTCAATAATTTCTATGATGTGGTTACCATAAGGGGGGGAGTAAAAATACCATAAATAAGGAGAAAAAGAGAAGAAATAAGAAAAAAAATGAAAGTTGTAATAAACCCTGAAAGATGGGGAAAAGTTAAAATACCATAAAGAAGGAAAAAAGAGAAGAATAAAAAAGAAGACGAAAATTCCTAAGTAACCCAGGAATGTACCCATCCCCCCACACCTATAATGTGTAGTGTCATCACTGTAATAATTGATAATGTGAGAAGGAAGGATAAAACCTGGTGTGTTTCACTGGTATGTTGCTTCTTGAACATGGAGTTCCTCCATCAGGAAGTCCGGATGGTCTTTGTGGAAGTGCTTCAGCTGCTGCCCATTCACAGTGAAGGTTTGGTTTGTTTCTTCATTTTGAAACTGGATTCAACTTAAGCCTTGCATTATAAAGTATTACCTTCTACCCAATGTGTAATTTATGATGAAGTATAAGACGGTCGTGGGATGCCATGGTTCACTCCTTATAAAACCTGTAGTTTTCATATATATCTCTTCTCATTTCCTCCAACTCCTGAATCTGCAACTTCCTTTGAGAACCTGCACCAGAAATATTAGAACTACATTTTTGGATGGACCAATTGTCCTGATGATCAATCTCAATTGTTAGGTGACAACTCTTTCAAAAACATGACAATAGGGTGACATTCCAATGGGATCTTTGAAAGCGGTACGGTTTCCCCATAATGAATCATCAAGTCGAAGACTCCAATATTTTCTATTGGGTTGAACCATTTTTTAATTTATATGTTTAACTTCTCTATTTGACACCTTAGCTTGACCATTGGTCTATGAGTGATATGAAGTAGACACTCTATGAATGAACCCATACTGATGAAAAAGTGATTGCATTGTTCAATTACAGAAATGAGAACCCTGGTAACTAATGAAGAACCTAGGTAATCCAAGCATAAAAAATATTTGTGTTCTCCAAAATTACACAACAGTTTTGGAATCATCTATCCTTATGGCTCAGGCCTCTACCAATTTTGACACATTATCCACCGCCAGAAGAACGAACAATTTTCCAAAGGAATTGGGAAATGGACCTATAAATTCAATGCCTTAAATATCAAAAATGTCATGAAAGAGAAATAGTTGTTGTGGAATTTCATTTATTTTTAATACATTCCCCATTCTTTGACAACAAGGAAATGATTAGAAAAAACCATGTTAATCCTAAAAAAGTGTTGTCTAAAAGAGACCAGAATCAAGGACCTTGCGAGCAGTTCATTGGGGACCAAAGTGGATCCCATAAGAAAGAGTTTGACAGAATATAAGGATAAACTGGAACTCACTATCAGGGACACAACGCCTAAGGACTTGTTCACTACATGTGTGTCAGAGGTAGGGTTCATCCCAAATGTACCAACTATACTCATTTTTTAGATGATTGGATTGGTTTTTATTGAAATCAATAGGAATCAAAGATTCTAACAAATAATTTTAAATTTCATCAAACCAAGGAAAAACATCTTGCACTCGTTATAATTGCTCATCGGGAAACATTTCATTAATGGGAATACAGGGGGATGAGTAAATTTTTGAGGATGGGAGGATCCTAAAAATATGGTCATCCACCACATTATCTTCTCCTTTTTTATCTCTAATTTCTATATTAAATCCCTGAAGGGGGAGCATCTAATGAATGAGACGTGGTTTGGCTTCCGGTTTCTTAAGGAGATACTAGAGAGCTGTATGGTTGGAGAATACAATGACTTTGGATCCTAATAGATATGACCTAAATTTATCCAAGGAAAACACTATGGAAAGAATTCTTTTTCAGTTGTAGTATAGTTTTCTTGGGTATGGTCCAATGTGCATGAGGCATAGGCTATGACATGTGGAGCTCGATCGACCCTTTGTGAAAATACTGCCCACACTGCATAATTAGAGGCATCACACATGAGCTCAAACGGTAAATCTCATCAAGGTTTTTGGATTACCTGGGGTGATGTGAGACTCCACTTTAACTAATTGAAGTCATCATCACATTATTTATCAAAAAAAATTCTTTTTATTTTTGGAGTAATTGGGATAGGGGGTGTAATTTTACTAAAGTCATGAAAGAAATGACGGTAAAATCCAGCATGACTTAGGAAAGACTACACATCCCATTCATTTTTGGGGAATGGTTGGTTAGAAATGAAATCCACTTCTGATTTATCTACTTGGATACCATCCAAATAAATGTCATGTCCCAAAAATTTACCTTGTCACTCCATGAAATGGAATTTCTCATAATTTAATACAAGATTCTTTTCATTGTAGCAATGTAGGACTGAACCAAGACTACTCAAACATTCATCAAAAGAAGATCCATAAACATTGAAATCATCCATGAATACTTCCGTCAAATTCTCTAGGTAATCTGAAAAAATACTAACCTTGCATCTTTGGAAAGTAACCGGAGCATTTCAAAGACCAAATTGAATCCTTATATAGGAAAATGTGCCAAATAGAAAAGTGAAGGTTTTCTTTTCTTGATCCTTGGGGGAAATATGGGTCTGAAAGTATCCAAAATACCCATCAAGAAAATAGTAGTGGGACTTACCTGCTATCCTCTATAGCATTTGGTTATTTAATGGTTAAGGGAAATGGTCCTTCCTAGTGCGTTGGTTTATTCAGTGATAGTCTATACAGACTCACCAACTATTCTACAGGCAATTTGGAACCAATTCATTGTTTTCATCTTTGATTATTATAAGGACATTAGTTTTAGGAACTACATGAACAGGACTGACCCATTGGCTGTCAGAGATGGGGTAAATGATTACAACAACCAGTAATTTTGTTACCTCATTTTTTCACAACTTCTAGGAGGTTTGGGTTCAGTCGACATTATGGCTGCCTCACTGGTTTAGCCTCATCATTTAATAAAATATGATGTGTACAAATTGATGGGATAATACCATAAATGTCATAATGTGTCCATCCCAAATCTTGTCTACACACCCTCAAAAGTTCAAGCAGTCACAATTCATTATCAAGAGGGAGTGAACTAGAAATGATGATGGGAAACATTTTTCCATTCTCAAGATATGAATATTTTAAATCTTGAGGTAGTTGTTTCAGTTCCAATTTAGGTGGATTTTTGATTGATGGGAGTGTGTATGAAAGGGAGAGGTCACTGATCTCATCTAACTACTCAATGGTATCATCCTCAGATGAGGAATGAGCTTTTTACAATCTTAGCAGTATCATCGATGGTCATTGGATCCTCAATGTTCAAGAAATCATCAATCAAGGAACATTCATGAAACCTTTCTAGACCACTACAACAATTAATTCCTGAACCATTTACCAGCATTTATATCAATGAAGAAAACTCATAAAGGGGATCAAGTGAATGAAATAATGTTTTTCTAAGGGAAGGGAGTACATCTATAGAATTAACAGAGAGAGAGGAATGTTCTTCTAAGGGGTTCTTCATGGAATCAAGGATATTAATGTGGAAAATGTCACCACCAAACTCCATAGATAATGTACTATTCTGTACATTAATTATAGTTTTGGCGGTTTTCAAGAAAGTTCTACCCAATAAAATCGGTGCATGTCCATTCATCCTATCATCATCCATTTTAAGCACATAAAAGTCAAAAGAAAAATTTAAATTTTGAACCCTCACAAGAACATCATCTAACAAACCAGATGGGTGTGTGGTACTCCAGTTATCTAGTTGAACAATAATTCCAGTGGTCTTCAATTCCATGACCTGCAATGTAGAGTAAATATAGTGAGGTATCACATTTATAGAAGCACCTACATCAAACATAGCATTAGAAAAAGAATACTCCCCAATAGTGCACGAAATTGAGAATCTTCTAGGATCATTGAACTTGGTGGGAAGTGATGGCTCTATCTATACATAAATTTTCTTCCCCAATCTCACTTTATCGTCACCTTGAATTTTCCTTTGGCGTGTACACACATCCTTTAGAAACTTGGCTTATTGTGGAATTTTATTCACAACATAAATCAGTGGGATGTTAACCTGCACTTTCTTGAAAATTTACAATATTTCATTATCAAGTTTAGTTTACTTTTTTTTATTGGTTGGGTGTCCCTTTGAGGAAATGGAAGAGAAATTTTGGTCTAGGTGGCTCATCAATATACACACTCTTTCCTTTGGATGGGATTCTATCCAAACAAGGTTATTCATCATTTGGAACATTTTTAATGGTTGGGATGGAGGTTTCCTTAGGAGGGGATGACTTGAATGGAGGACTAATTTTACTTTCTAGTTGTTCTCCAATCCTAAATGATGATGGAAGTAACATTTTATTTTATCCCTAGGGTTAACTACTGGTTGAGAGGGAAGTTTACCTAGCCCATAACTTTTAATTTCACACACTGAGTTAGCTAGTTGGCCTAATTGTTTTTTGAGGTATTTTATGGATGCTTTAGTGGTTTTTTAGAATTGGATATGGTTGCTAGAATTTTTTTTCAACATATCTTCTAGGATAGGCTTGGGTTTTGGAGGGGTCTATTGGAAAGGACTTTGGCGTGGTTAAGGATTTATGGGTGGTGGTGGTGGATAACTACTCTACCCCGGTTGGTTCCATTGTTGTTGAGGTTGGTTTGAATGCCACCTTTACTATTGTCTTGGTTCCCTTTCCACCTAGGGTTGGATGAATAGTATGGTTCTTTCCTAAACGGTTGTTTATAGGGGCGACTTGGAAATATTATCTCACAACTCACAGATGTTTCCCTTAATTGAGGACATTGGTTAGAGTAGTGGGTGTCAGAAGAATATATACCACAAATGATGGGAGGAGGAGATTGGGATTTCCCTTGGTAAAGTGTATGTTTTCGAAGAAGCATACTTACCTCTTTAAACATTGTGTACACATTCTTCCCGAATTCAATACTTTTCACCTCATGGACATCTTGAATCGTTACATTAGACCTTAAACGAAATTTTTGTGTGTTTTTTTCGATCAATAGGGATTAAACATTTATAAAAATATTGAAACTAAATATGATCACATATTTGGTGGTGTGGGAAACTTGAACATACCTTTTAAAGAATTCCCAATATTCTTGTAATGTTTCCCCTTGATATTTTCTTATCCCACAAATTTCATTCCTTATTGTTTCAGTTCGAGAGGATGGGAAATATTTTTTAATAAAAAGGAATTTCATGTCCACCCAACCTCTTATTGTGGAATTAACATAATATAACCAATATTTTCTTGTATCCTCTAAATAAAAGGGAAATTATATATGCTTTACTTATTATTCATCCACATTTGTAGGTTTTAATGCAGAAAACATATTATGAAATTATTTTAAATGCTTGTGTGGATCCTCTCTAGAAAGTACATAGAATCATGATAATAGATGAATTAAACCAAATTTTAGTTCAAAATTGGGTGCCTTGCCTTGTAATTGAATATAGGTGGGTTGGATATCAACATTAGGTGAGGTTTGTTATTTTTGTGTTCTACTATTTTCATCCATTTTATACAAGTTTATTTCAGTTCTCGTGTCACTTACAAAAGAAGATGAAGGGTGAAGAAGAGTATCAATGTGTGGTGTGTCCTCCTTCAAAGTGTTTTCTTGTGTGTCTCAGTGTTGTTGACATAGAGTCCTCTCCGGTTTGGGTTCAAAATGTGCTAATTCTCCCAGAGTAGAACAGGACATGCACCAAACCTATAAAACAAATAGATCAGAACAATAATGGATTGAAAATGTAGAAGAGAAAACAAATAAATATTTACAAAAATTACAAAAACCTTATAAAAAACAGGCACTAAAAACCAAAGCACTCCCCGGAAACGGCGCCAAAATTTGATCGTGTTTCCATGAAATGTCAAATTGATAGTGATTTAAAGAAGATTTTGTAGTCCAGGGCAGACCCTAGGTCGTCTCTCAATGAGGTTTTGTGGGTTTAGAGTCTCCATTTTTAATAAGAAGTACAAAAAGAGAGGTGGTTTCAAAACAATTTAATGAAAATTAATTGATTTAAATAGTTTAATAGTTTATAAACAAAAGTGGAGTTTTAGAATTATGAGACAAGAAGATCATTTTATGCTCACTACACATCTTGGTGAGTTCATAATTATGAAAAATTCACATGGTTTAAGGGAATCATTTGGTTTAGGGTTGTAAAGTCTAAACTTCCCTCTTTACTTTTAAACGATGCTCAAAGAACCACCCCTTGAAAAAAGAGACATGTTGTTAGGGTTTGGGTATCAATCATAGAGAATAAATGATTCCAAATTATACTGAAATATTAGGTATGTGTTAGATAAATAGGAATCTTGTGTTGTCCAATCAAAACCACCCAAGATTCCCACTTGAAATCTCAACCCAATCTGTGTTGAAAAAAAATGTGTTTCACTTAATTTTGACAATAAAAATGAAATCATAGGAGTATCTTATAAAGATACGAAATAATTGAAATATTTAGCAAAAAAATTACACAAAACTAGTAGAAGAATAATTGATGGAACTCCTTCCCAAGTGTGTGTAGCTCCTTTGAAATGATCGTCCACCATTTAGCTCGACATTAGGAGGAGGAGGAATCTCGGGTGGAACTTCACCTTCATCCTTGACCCCCTATGAGGATAGCAGCCTCTAGAACTCCTTTAAAGATGAGAAGAATCCATTGGGTCTCCAAAATACCATAGATTTGCCTCCTGGCCGAATTCCCCAAATTAGGTACCCATGATGCTCTTTTCTAGCGAAAATATGAAGTGGTTTTGGGCACATAGATTGTGTAAAACCAATTGTCAAATTGTTTTTGGCCTCCATAAATCTTCAATATCTTTTGAAAAAACTAGAAATTTTTTTTCAACAAGCCTTTTATATCTTCACAGAAATTTTTTCATCCTTTGGACACGTGAAAATCTAGATATGGATAGAACACAGCACACAACTAATGACTCCATGCAGATTCGCTGTCCTGGACAGATCACTTCGTTTGGGCCCATTAATGGCCGAATGGGGCTTGGTTGTCTGCACAATATTTTTAGAAAATTGAACTTTTGACCATACCACAAAATATCAGCTCATTTTGATGTACAAAATTTTCATCTTCATCCCAAAAGTGGACAGGTGTTTATAGAACCCATGCAGTTTTGACCCATTTTCCTTCTGGATCATTTTTGGGGCCTCCAAATCACCTCCTCCTGCAATGGGATCATCAAAACAAGTAACATTGACCTTTTAAATAGTGATAAATAAAAAATAAATTATTAAAATGTGGAATTTAATTTTTATTATTTTTATAATTTTCAATATAAAACATGTTTAGCATAGTTGTATAAGGGTGAAAATGAAACAGTGAATAACAATACGATCAGATTCCTACATATCCTTGTGTTCAGGAATCAAATTCCATATAGTTCCGAATGGGATGATGAGATGCCTATGGAGGATACTCTTGAGAATGGGACCCATGGATTGGGACCCGAAGGAAGAGTAACCACCCAGCTAGGGAGTGATCCTCTCGATACATAATGACTTACGGTAAGGACCTGGATGGGAATGGATGATGGGGATTAAACCTCTAGAAGGATTCCTACATACCCTATTTTGGATAAAAGGATCAAAGTCCATGAATTTCTAGTATTTAATGTAGTTTAACTTCATATGGTAAGGGTGAAAATGAACTGATGTGAATATGGAGATTCTGGGCATGAACCTCAGGGTGGTTTCCTACGTAACTAGTGAAGAAGACTGGGATCAAAACTCATGTATTTCGAAATTATAGAGATTAAAAATGGTCAGTTGACAATGGAGGTGGAATTTGGGGCTCACACCTTGATGGATTCTTGAAAGACTGGGTGACATGTTCATTAAAAAATTATAATCCCACATGAATCATGCTCAATGTGAGAAATAAGAGGATTTAATAGACAGGATGGTTGCATCACAGAATATGTGTTGGTGAAGGATGGAGTGGGATTACATGTGGGGTAAGATCATGGATCCTAAGATGAAATTCATAGGGATGGGGTGTTGAGAGTCCGCGACGATCATCCCACCTTTGGTATTTTCATTTGGAGGATGCAAGAAATAGAAAGTGTTCTACTTATTGTAAAAATGCCTTGTGGATTGAACCAAGATCAATTCCTTCCCCATGGGAAGGAAGTCATTCCATGAAAGGATTATCTGATTCCATTTGAGGAAGATATCACTCTAGATAGATGATTGGGCATGGAAAATGATCGATGTAGGGTAACCAGTGTTCATTTCATGGGGTGAGGCTATAGTTTAACTTCATGTACTTAGGATGATAACACATAGCAGTTTAATGTCTTGCATCACGAATAGAGAAGAATCATTATTCACATCTTGGACATAGAAGACTAATACACACCCACACATGGGGAACAGAAGACATTAGTAATCCCTGATTAGAATAAGGTGGTGGAGTGGTCAATCGTGGGGTCCAAGTAATCATGGATATGCTAAAAATAAATATCCATAAGCCCAACTATGATAAAAAGAAATAGGTAGGGAATCAAAAAATGTGATATGCCACAAGGGACCAAGAAATCACTTCGTACAAGCCTGGAGGGATGCATAGGAGAGGTGCACACAATACACAATATTCATACATAAGAGGTGCTGAATCATGGTGCATTAGAGTAAAAGAATCTCATAGACCCCTAAGGGTGAGTTATGCACAATATTGGGGTCTTGTGTGCAAAAAGAAAGGGACTGAGTGAAATATAGATGTGCACATGAGATTGTGGTGTGTGCGAGAAGAATATTTTTTCCCCAACTTCTTGAGGTAATTGATATAGGTAAGGAGAGTCTTTTGTGAGCACCTACCTTAGGAAAAAATGAAATTGTTGAGGGTCAACAGATTGTGGGCCCACCTGAAGTAAAACCCATAGGTGACCTGTCATACAAAATCCTATACCATGAATCAATAATTTTTGAACAGTCTTGGAAGTGGTCATCTTGGGTGAATGAGAGAAACAGTTCAACTTCTGGATCATTACCCTGATGAGGGTGTGGTAATATTCTATATATAGGTGAAATTCTTGGTGGTACTATGTGAAAATTGTGGCACAGATGATAACTTTTGATGTAAAATTTAGAATATAAGATCCTTACATGTGGTTCACTCTTACGTTCCAACCTATAAACTTTTTCACATCTACCTTATCCATTTTCATAGGTTTATGGTGGAAGATATCTAATGACATCACATTGGGAACGTAAGAACCTTACCTGTAGTTTTATATCTTCTGTGCACTTCTCAAAACTTACGCGCACCACTCTTGGACCTCTTGGAATGTATTTTTGAGATAAATGGTTACATTATTGTTCTCAAATATGATCAGTTGTTTCCTCAAGATGAATTCAGGGGGGAAAAACCCCCCTTTAATCTGAGCTGAAAGGGGACCATACGGTCATGTTCTGGGGAAAATTATGAAAAGGATAACAGATTCTTCGAGGTGTAGAAAAATAAGATTGTTGGTGTGTAAGAAACCATGAATGCATGTGAAGGACTTGTTATGTGCCTATAAATATATTGGGGCCCTATCCATAGAAATTGGACTTTTCATATGAAAGGAAACTTTTCTCACGTTCGAGTATGTTTCTAAAACCTGTGCAGAAAACACAAACCTCAGTCGATGATTTTACGGCCAACCATTAAATATTTTTCTCTCCAGACTTAGCCAGATTTCAGAATCTGTCATCCACTCTTATGTGAAACCACTCATTTTTTTCCTACAACCCTTTATAGTTTCATGAGTCATCATTACTATCATTGAAATTCTTTTAAGATGGTTTACTAACAAACTGATGTTGAGAGAGAAGCCACCAATGCCATGCAAAGGGAATAAATGATTGGGAATACCCAAATTCTTCATGCCAGAATCGTACTTTCGGATAATCAGATTCTATTAGGCATACTAACATAGTCCCACAATCATTATATCTTAAGAAATAGTCTCCCAGTATGGAATTATGGGATATTGGGTGATGTATCCATCTTGGGATTTTATTCTGACTCACCATGATCGTGGGTCACTCATGAATATAACCTTCAGTAGTACGACATCACAAACAATAAACATCATGATACGAAGACTCAAGAGATGGATATCTACATATTAAATCATAAATCCATGATATTAATGGGGAATAAACCAATGGATGAAGAATTACCTGCCCACTATGTAATCACCTTTTGAAATAGCATAATGGATGAACATGTGGACCAACTACAAGATGGGGACTTGAGGTTCGGGGAAAATTTTTCAAGTGAATGGGAATGTGAATTTGGGGTGTTCCATATATGTGAACAATTTGGAGAAGAGATGCAAAAAAACATTATTTTTGAAGTTTTATGGATGTCATAATATAACTTATCCTACCAATAGGAACTAGTGCCAGAGTTGTTCAGTCAGTGGTCCCCTAACAAAAACACATTCTACCTTCAGAATTGGGAGGTCAGTATCAGTCTCTGAGATATCCAATTCATTGGGGGAATTTTTTTTAGATGGACTTCAATATTTGATTTCCTACTGACATAGAATATCTGGGAAAATAGAACATAAACCCCCATTTTCGCATGGCATATGTTGGACTTGGTGTAGGAGATAACGAGGATCAAGTACATTCTAAAGAATATCCCATATCTATTATGGGTCATTTTATTCATTAAGAGGGATGAGAATTTGAAGATGATATGTAGATTGAGGCATTTCCCGACTCACCACAAAGGGGAATGGCCGAATCATTTTTTGTGATCCAGGATGTAGGAGAATATTAGTCACGGGGCTTCAATGAGAATGAGATCTGGGACACGTGGGTGTGATATGTTATTTTCCATTCAACATTATTGAGTGGATGGTAGTTTCTAGTGGGGGACACAAGGATGGGGGTCTATCTAGGAGTTCCGTTAATGGATTGTATCAGGGAAGACCAAAACAAGGTTAATCTCACAGTTTCTATATTGGCAAGGTTGTACAATATTCTTGGGAGTATATCAAGGGGATGCATTCCTAATAGAATATGTAGACCATTATATATCCAACATGGTTTGATCATATCTCATTTTAGTGGATATTACTTCCCAAATTCCGTTCTTCCTCTAGGAAACAACCAATTTCAATCTTTGTTGAAACTTTTTGAGGTCTGTCCGTTGTTTCTCAATGAGGAAGGAATCATGTTCTGGATAAAAATTCATAAAAATTTCAATTTATACTGCTTCTACACCCCATTTGACCATGTGGCTCAGGAACTAGAAGTTCTAGTGGAGTAGAGGTAATATATGAAGAGAATCAGGGGAATCATTCTAGTATCCTAGATTGATGGAAAGATATTTTTCAAGCCATTCGTGTTATCATGATTTTCTTGACATTTTGGATTCCTACATAAAATTCTAAAGAAAGTGTACATGGGGTTTTTGGATGAGAATCACCCGTGTATCCTCCATTAGTTGTGGTTCATGTTTACAACTCTCAAATTCGGTGAAATAATAAAACTACCCCCACTGATGTTGATTTTGGACTGTCATTAGAATATATTTATAACTGGGTGGTGGAATATCCAAAATAAATTCTGTGAAAGCACATTCGTTATATCAAAGAGGAAAGTGTGGAGTCTTGGTCATGAGAAAGAAGGTGAGCTGGGATAGCACGAGCTATAACATCAGTGGTAAGAACATCTCAAGGTGCAGCTGCACCTACACCATTAAAAGATGGGTGGTCACAAAGGAAGCCTCATTGACTAGCTAGAGAATCCCCAATGAAACAAATAAGTTATCTCCTACATCTGACTGGAAATTCCATTTTCCCAACCCTATGGTCTACATGGAGGATAGTGTGAAAATCATTCTCAACTAAGTACCTGAGGTGAATATTAATGCACACTGGGCTAGATCTTCTAGAAGTAGGGCACATTCAGGTGGCGGATAGGGTGAACTTTCATCAACGACATTCATACCTAATGACCATGGATTACTATTCATTCCAACATGGGAAATATATAGAATCTCATCTCCTTGTAAATGTTATTCTTGGTCAAGAGCATGATCTAAAAGAAATTACACCAGGGGATGATGGTGACAATGAAGAAGAAGAAGAGGAGGAGAAGGCTAGAGAAGAGGAGGATGTGGAAGAAGAAGAGGATGAGGCTGAGGATGAAGATCCTGGTAGTAAGGTATCCCAGGGGACAATGATTCATCCATGGATCCATCATGAGTGTGGTTATATTACTAGATCCGAAAAGGGAATTGTTGATCAAATCGATGTAATCCGTAATATACACCCTTCCAAACCCTTCTATTTTCATAACTCATATCCACTTACCGAATGTTTTCTTATGCAAGATAGTGTTGATGTTGACCAAGGATCCCCCAACACAGGTGTAACACCCCAAGATTTCATATTACGTTATTTCTTCAAAGTAATTCAATAACATTCACTATAGGAAACACCGAGTTCAAGCACACCACGACATACCAAACCAGCTGTTCAAAAGCAGTTTTTAATAGTATTGAATGAATTTTGAATTTTATATAATCCTTATAATTTTATAATCCATAATATGAGTTTATTAAACATTATATAAGAAAAAAAATCATTTTTTCAGATAAACGAAGTATTTTTCAAAAAAATGCAATTTCACCGCCTTTTAATGGCGAACCCTTTCTAAATGAAATATTTGAAACTTTTATATATTAAATTTGACAAAATAAAAATATTATTTTTAATCAGGGCATAAAAATTTAGTTTCGATAAATTTGTGGTATTTTTCTGATAACTTTCATATTTTTATGAATAGTGAAAAATACGAAATTTTAAATAAAAATAAATTTTTCTAATATAAATAAATTATTGTGTTAAATTATACATTTTAGTGGTTTAAATATTTCATTAGATTATATTTTTATCAATTAATATAATTTAGTTCATTGGCTGAAATTTCACATTTAAACTGGACATAAACAAGTTTCAATCTTTTGATAGTTATTATTTCTTAAAAAACACATTTTTTGTTTTGACATCGAGAATTAATTTTAAATTAATTTCTGCCACTTATGTATTTTGAATTTGTAAAAATGTATTCCATATTTGGAATAAGGAGGACCAAATTTTCTAAATAGGAAACTTTTATTTTTAGACATTATAAATTATTACTTCGGTAAATATTTTTTTTTACCATGATTAAAGGGTAAATCCAGTAAATAAGGGTAAACAAATAATATTATACTAATACTAAATAACCCTAACATGTATCCTATTCCTATTGGATGATACATGTCCGACCATGTACAGATTTGGGTTGATTTTGGGACCCCATGGAACCATTTGGGAGTGATAATGACATTTATTTTAAATAATCTAATATAAAGACAAAAATAACAAAAGAAAATATCTTTTAGTAAAATAATTTTTATGTGAGGTTATATAATTGATATATTCAACTATAAATATTAATTATAAATATATAAATATTTCCTAAATCATGATAGTTTATTTATAATTTTTATACATAAAATAAATATAATTATATATGACCCAATAATGATAAAATATTTTTCTTATTAATGAAAGAATCAAATAAATGATATTATAAATATTAAAATAAATATAATTTGAAAGTTTTGATGCCATACAAACATTTTACAGGTTACCATTATATGTTATTATTGATTCAGTTAATTTATTTATAAGTAATAATGTTGTTATGCCTTTAACAAAAATAAATTACCTAATAGTGTCAAAATTGACATAAAAGAGTTTTAAAAACAAATATTATATTATTAATTGATATTATATTCATAAAAATCTAAGGTACGGCCAAATGACTTAGATAAGGTTATATATATCAATAATTAACCACTTGGGGATATATTATAAGGTTATAGTACGTTTATTAACCATATAAAATAAAAATACAAAGAGACATGGTAAATGTCAAACTAATTAACTAAGATTTAAATCTAAAATATAAGGTTAATATGGTGACCTAAACCTGTATAAAACCTATTGGTTGAGATTATTTAGACCCATAACCACATAAGGCTCTAAATTAATTCATTTGGAGCCATTATAAACTGAATATTATTGTATAAAAAATTAATACTTTAATCTTTTTCTAAAGTGACCTTTGCCTCTCTTATAAAAGGTAACTTCCCCTTCTCTCAAATTTACACCTCCAAAGCCATTTGGATGGGCCAAAACCTACCCAATACTCCTCAAAAATTCGCTAAATTAAATCTATAGGCCTTGAATTGAGCATAAATCAAACCTAAAAATCCCTTTTGTTCAAATCCAAAGGAATAACCTGAAGAAGAGGTAAATATTTAATCACCTCTTTCAAGTTATTTTCTTCTTCCAATTCCCATTTATTTGTTGTTTCTATTATAAATTAATAAATAAAGTATATTACATATAATATGATGTTATTATAAATATTTAATGAGCATATTCATTATTATATCCATCCTATGAATGATAATTTCACCATGCGTGCGTAAGTACAACATACTGTCTCCACGTTATGGTGTAATTTGTTATTCATCCCTATGTTATTTGGATGGATATAAGGATAAGTAATATGTATAACATTCCAATGTCTATATAAAATTAATATAACATCCAATTCCACACCTTTTAATCATTAAGGAAATGATATTGTTTCTCGTGCATACGTAGGGATTACCGTCTCCACGACGCGATGAGATTCATTTCCACATTCACCATTCAACGATGATTATAAAAATATATATTATTAATAAGTATATAATATATGAAATATAAATTCTACTGGATATATATATATATATATATATATGTATGTAATTACATATATCTTTTTCACTTACTTTCATTCAATACGATATAAAAATAGAAACAACGTTTATACGTACGTACAGCCAACCGTCTCCATAAACGGTGCCTTCCATTTCATATATCTATCTATTATAAAGTTTTATATTCTAAATATATATGATACATAAATCAAGTTTTATATTATTTATGTATTTAAATCTTTATCTAAATGATACGACTAAAGAACAACAAGTTAAAACACATACGATAAAAAAAGCGATTATTACACAAAATGTTAATTTAACATGGAAATCATTATTAAATGGGTAGTATAAAGTCATAATTTAATCATGTATGATATAATAAATATGAATATGGTTCTGTTATAATTTAATAACATACTATGGTCATTATACAAGAGGTAAAAAATACCCTTGACCAAAGTAAAGTGCAAGGTAATGGTTATTTCCTCAATCTCATTATTACCCGAGATTGTTTATGTGTATGTATTTTTTGGGACATACTTATCATCGATAACCATATTTCATAAAAATGTTTTCAAAAGGAATATTTTAACGTTTTATGTGAGGGTCTATTTAACTAGATCCTCATTTTAAATGGTTTAAATATTTATCTTTCTAAACCCTTATAATTAATGGCCATGATTTCAAAATGATTTTAAGGATTTATTTATATGGACATGAATGTTTTGAAATAATAATTCTTTTCAAAATTTTCAAAGTGGTATGGGAAAATTTGATTCAAAAATATCTATTAAATGAATTCCATTATAAATAGTGAGACTTTTAAATGATTTCATGAAGAGTGGTATTTCTCTCAAAGCAGTTTACTAAAAATTTTCATCTATGTCAACATCATTTTATGGATTTTACACTTGTTTGAAATTGATGAATTATGATAAAAATCTTCCATAGTTTATTGAAGGTTTTTTGATATTTTTGAAAATAGATGTGTTATTTTTATACCATTCGTGGTTTATAGTTAATGAATTAACATTTCGTATGCTATTTTTAATACGAATGTTTATATTATGTTTCAACTTTTTCATATGAGGAATGAATTGGACTTAATAAGTGACTTGTGGAGCCTGCTATAACTCCTCGATGAATCAGTAGGTATTCTGATAAAAACTAGTTTCTTGGAACAAGGCCTTTAAAAATCTTATTTGTAGTCTTGGAACAAGTCCTTGACTATGTGGTTATGAAGTCGGGCATTATGTGTTCCATCATTATGAAGTTGGCTATTGATATTGCATGTGATTATTCGACTTGTTGAATATCCAAGTGAATAATTAAATGGAATTATTTGATCTACCATTTTCATATTATGCTGAAGTTTATTTTTAAAAGGTTCATGTTTTAGTTTTATACATGGCATTAAATTATTATGCTTATTTGTGAATGTTTTTTCTATATTTTTATCCTTATTGAGCTTTTGAGCTCACCACTTTCTTATGTTTTATTTTCCCAGGATTCCAAGAAGTGTATTATGATTGATATGTAGGGTTAATCTAGGGTATTAATGGCATTCTCAAAGAATCATTTATGTTGTGTTTTATAATGGGTAATGTAACATTCATGAATGTAATCTATTTTCTAAGACTTCTTAACTAATTGGTCTTTCGGGACATGATTCCTTGTAATCATGCCAATGTATTAAAATAATGCACCGACTCTGGGATTATGGGGTTGGGGTGTTACAGTTGGTATCAGAGGAAGTTTAGTAACAAACTTGGAAATAGATTTAGATAAAATATAATTAGAGAACGTTACCCTATGATAGACTTTGATGACTAATATAGAAGAACTTCCTAGAATTATGGTAATGTAGAGATTTTGTGTATTTTCCAAGAAATACATCCCTATCTAGATACGATCAGGTAGAGGCGGCTCTGACATATATGTACCTAGGAGTGAAAAATCTGACAAGGAGTTTTGAGCTTGATCTAGGGTATCTTGGTACACAACAACGGGCCATGATGCACTCTTGGTTATGACACTCCTAGGGGATATGCTTATGGTAATTCACATTTTCATTACAATCCATTATGAAGGATTTAGGAGTAAACACCTCCTCAAAGAAAATATTTTATGAATATAGATTATATGAATAATATTTTCAATTTATGTTAGGTATTTTACATGTTTGGAATTATGATTTGTGATTCATAAACTAACCTAGTGTATGCCATTGTTTAAAAATGACGCCTAGTAGAAGGAATGATAATTCCAGCAATGCACATGATATAAAGATTAAGAAGGATCATATCATTCATTGTATTAATCCAACATTTAATAGGGAAATAGTCTCCCATATATTATCATCATATGAATATAGGGTATTTTATGTTAATAAGATAAGTAAATAATTATCTGAGTCCTATGGCTTTAAAGGGAATCAAGAGAAGAAAAGGATGGAAGAGAGATAGATAGATAAAGGGAAAAGGGGAAAGAAGGATTTTCCCATATGTGATAACTGTGGAAAGAATCACCTTGGTAAATGATTGAAGGGAATGAGAGTTTGTTATAAATGTGGATAAAAAGGACACCAAGTATGTGATTTCAAGGGTAAGAAAAATGTATCAAATGTACAATGCTTCATCTGCAAGGAGTTGGGACACTACGTGAATCAATGTCCAATTCATCAGAGTATTCTTAAATGATGTTATTGGATAATAATCAAGTTATGATACTACTGCAGATGAAGGGAAATGATTATATTTCATATGTTGTTATTAAATTATTGTGTCATTTGAGAATTGTATTAATGATGTACATTTTATAAGAATTATAGTGTATATAAGGATTGTACTGCAGTACTATTTCATTAAGGACTTGAGATTGTGTGGAACCAAGAAAAGTGACTAAATAACAGGTTAATTTTTTTGAAAAATATATGGTTGAGAGAAATATAAACCATAATATGGTTCTAATACCGAGGTAGTTATTTTTGAATAAGACATGGTTTATTTGGATAAAATATATTGGATATTATTGACTATGTTGGGTCTGGTTAATGGTTTGTTTATTTTATCATTGTTGGTGTATTCAAAGTTTTTGGATATAAGGAATATATTTAGTATTATATAAGGAATAAGGGAGTAGGAATTTAATCAATAAGATTTTATGGTAATTCAGGGTGTTACTATGCTTTAAAAGAATACATGATGAATGTATTCACATGGTATTACATGGAAAAAAATTTCATTGTGTTTACATTCATTATAACTTTTTGACTGTGAGTTTGGATAGAAGTATTTTGTATAAGTATAAAGGTTGAAATGGATTAATATTGACATTGGATACTATTCATAATATTAAATAATTTATTAATATTATTTTTGGATTGTTATAAAAAGGACAACCTGGAGGTCGGGTGACAACCCGTCGCGTCCGACAAGGCCGCGAGACTTGGACATGCAACTGAAGGGTGATAAGGGTGCATCACCTTCCACATTCCTATGTGATGTCATATTTTGTATAAAAATAGTATGACAAATTAATTATACATTCATTATTTTTTTAACCCTATACGATTAGGATAAATAGAATATTTTTTAATTCTGTTGTCTTTTGAAGTGAAAGGTGAGTTTGTGATATGAATTAGTTGAAGGATGAAACTCTACATGTCATGTATATATTTTTTATCTTATTATATGAATAAATTAATTCTTATCATTTAGTTAATGGATCTTAAAACCAAAAAAGTGTTTTCCTAATACCTTATTTTTTGTTAAACCGATGATATTTTAAATCATCATAGATTGATGGCTTTGAGACACTCAATTTTACACTTGTTTGTGATTAATGACTTCAATCACTCCCAAAAAATATTTAAGTTTTACTCCAATTATATGTCTATAATTCCCACCAATGTTCTCCTAATTGAGATAATAATTTGGTGGTGACTTTTTCATTTCCCTTTCCCTCTTATCAAGACTAACTTTTATTAACCCAATTTTTGATGTGGGTTTTCCACAAAGTTATTTTTCTATTATTAACCTTTTATTTTTGAAGATCAATGTAAAATTATGAGGATTAATTTTATTGAATTTGGGTAGAATCTAACACCCTATGATTTTATAGTACGTTATTTCTTCAAAGTAATTCAATAACTTGCACTACAGACAATGCCGAGTTCAAGTGCACCATGACTTACCAAACTAGTTGTTCAAAAGCGGTTACAAATAGTATTAACTGAATATTTAATTTAATATAATCCTTATAATTTTATAATATATATTATGAGTTTCTTAGACATAATATAAGAACAAAATCATTTTTTTAGATAAAAGAAGTATTTTCAAAAAAATGCAATTTTACCGCCTTTTAATGGTGAACCCTTATAAAATCCAATATCTGAAACTTTAGTATAGTAAATTTGACTAAATAACCATATTATTTATAATAAGGATATAAAAATTTAGTTTTGATAAATATTTGGTATTTTTCTGATAACTTTTATTTTTTGATAAATAGTGAAAAATATGAAATTTTAATTAAAAAATAATTTCTTTAATAGAAATAATGTATAGTGTTAAATTATACATTTAAGTATTTTTAAAATGTCATTAGATTATATTTTTACCATTTTATATAATTTAGGTCATTATCTGTAATTTTACATTTAAACTGGACATAAACAAGTTTCCGTCTTTTGATAGTTATTATTTCTTAGAAAACACGCTTTTTGTTTTGACAACGGGAATTAATTTTAAATTAATTTCTCCCACTTCTGTGTTTTAAATTTGGAAAAATGGATTCCATATTTTGAATTATGAGTTCCAAATTGTGTAAATAGATAACTTTTATGTTTATACATTATGAATAATTACTTCGGTAAATATTTTATTTACCATGGTTAAATGGTAAATCTGGTAAATAATGGTAAAAATAATATTATAATAATAATGAATTACTCTAAAATGTTTAATATTTCTATTTTTTGATACATTTCCAACCATGGGAATATTTGGTTTGATTTTGGGACCTCATGGAACCACTTGGGAGTGATAATGATATTTATTTTAAATAATCTAAAGTAAAGACAAAAATAACAAAAGTAAATATCTTTTAGTAAAACTATTTTTATATGATGTTATATAATTGATTTATTATAATATAAATATTAATTATAAATATAAATACATTTCCTAAATCATGATATTTTATTAATAATTTTTAGACCTAAAATAAATATATTTATATATGACACAATAATGATGCAGTATTTTCCTTATTAATGAATGACTCAAATAAATGATATTATAAATATTAAAATAAATATAATAAAAACGTTTTGATGCCATAAACTAAATTTATAGGTTAATATTACATGTTATTATTGATTCAATGAATTTAGTTCGAAGTAATCATGCTGTTATGAATTTAACAAAAACAAAATACCAAATAGTGTCAAAATTGACATAAAAGAGTTTTTAAAACAAATAGTATATTATTAAATGATATGTTATTTTTAAAAATCTAAGGTTCGGACAAATTACTTATATAAGGTTATATATATCAATAATTAACCACTTTGTGAAATGTTGGAAGTTTATATTATGTTTATTAACAATATAATATAAAAATACAAAGAGAAATGGTAAAGGTTAAACTAATTAACTAACAGTTAAATCTACAAGACAAGGTTATCATGATGACCTAATCCTATCTAAAAAATATTGGTTGATCGTATTTCTACCCATAACCACCTATGTCTCTAAATTAATTCATTTATAGCCATTATAAACCGAATATGATTGTATAATAAATTAATACTTTATTCTTATCCTAAAGTGACATTCACCTCTCTTATAAAAGGGAACTTCCCCTTCTCTCAAATTCACACCTCCAAAGCCATTTGGATCGTCCCAAACCTGCCCAAATATCCTACCAACATCACTAAATTCAACCTAGAAGAATTATATTGAGAATAAAAACATCCTAGAGATCCATTTTGTTCAAATCCTATGGAATAACCTGAAGAAGAGGTAAATATTTCATCACCTCTTTCAAGTTCTTTTCTTCTTCCACTTCCACTTTATTTGTTTTTTAAATTATAAATTAATAAATAAATTATATTCTATATTCTTTGATGTTATTATAAATGTTTCATGACCATATTCTTTATTCTATCCATCCTATGAATGATAATGTAACCATGTGTGCGTACATACGGCTTACCGTCTCCACGCTATGGTGTAATTTTTTATTCGACACTCTGTTATTTGAATGGATATAATGATTATTAATATATATAACATGATAATGTCTCTATAAAATTAATATAATATCCAATTACACACCTTTTAGTCATTAACAGAATGATATTGTCGCTCGTGCGTACGTACAGATTACCATCTCCACGACGCGATGAGATTCATTTCCATGTTCATCATTCAACGATAATTATAAAAATATATATTATTAATATGTATGTAATATATGACATAAAAATGCTACTGGATATATATATATATGTACTTACATATATCTTATTCACTTACTTCCGTTCAAAATGATATGAAAACGAAAACAATGTTTATGCATACATACGACCTACTGTCTCCATAAACGGTGCCTTCCATTTCATATATCTATATATTATTAAAATTTATATTATAAATATACATGATATATAAATTATGGTTTATATTCTTGAAGTATTTAAATCATGATCTAAATGATATGATCAAAGAACAACAAGTTAAATAACGTACGATAAATAAAGTTATTATTACCCGAAATGTTAATTTACCATGGAGATCATTATTAAATGGGTAGTATAAAGTCATAAATTAATAATGTATGATATAATGAATATTAATATGGTTCTGGTATAATTTAATAACATACTATGGTCATTATACATGTGGTTAAATGTACCCTCGACCAAAGGAATGTGCAAAGTAATGGTTATTTCCTTAATCTCATTATTATCCGAGATTGTTTATATGTAAGTATTTTCCGGGAAATACTTATCATCGATACCCATGTTTCATAAATTCGTTTCAAAAGGAATATTTTAAGGTTTTATGGTAAGGTCTATTTAACTAGATCATCATTTTAAATGTTTAAAATATTTATCTTTCTAAACCCTTTTAATTAATTTCCATGATTTCAAAATGATTTGATGGATTTATTTATACGGACATGTGTGTTTTGAAATGATAATTCTTTTCAAAAGTTTCAAAGTGGTATGGGACACTCAAATTCAAAAATATCTTTTAAATGACTTTCTTTTAAAATTGTGAGACTTTAAAAAGATTTCATAAAAAGGGGTATTTCTCTCAAAACATTTTACTGATCATTTTCATCTATGTCAACATCCTTTGATGGATTTTACACTTGTTTGAAATTGATTCATTATGATACAAATATTCCATATTGTATTTAAGGTTTTCTGATATGTTTGACATTGGATGTGTTATTTTTATACCATTCATGTTTTATGGATAACGTAATAACATTTTGTATGCTAGTTTTAATACAAATTTTTATGTTATGTTTCAACCTTTTCATTTGAGGAATGCATTGGACTTAGTAAGTGACAGGTGGAGCCCGCTATAGCTCCTCGATGCATAGGTTAGTCTAATGATAAAAACTAGTGCTTTCCACAAGGCCTTGAAAAATCTTATTTGTTTTTATGGCACAAGGCATTGACTATGTGGTTATGAAGTCTGGAATTATGCATTCCATCATTGTGATGTTGGATATTTATATTTCATGTGATTATTCGACTAGTAGAATATACATGTGAATAAGTAAATTTTTTTATTTGATCTATCATTGAAATATTATGATGAAGTTTATTTTTAAAAGGCTCATGTTTTAGTTTTATACATTTCTTTAAATTTTTATACTTATTTTTGATAGTTTAGGCTATATTGTTATCCTTACTGAGCGTTTGAGATCACCCCTTTCTTATATTTTATTTTCCCAGGATTTCATGAAGTGTATTATGATTGATATGAAGTGTTAATCTAGGGGATTAATGGAGTTCTAAGATTATCATTTATGTTGTGTTTTATAATTTTTTATGTAACATTCAGGTATGTAATCTATTTTCCAATACTGCTAAACTGATCGGTCTTTCGGGACTTAATTACTTGTAATCCTACCAATGTATTAAAATAATGTATCGACTCTGGGCTTATGCGGTCGGGGCATTACAAAAGGGGGTGATAATTTTATGATGTGTGTTGAGAGACATGCCTCAAGGCATACATCCAAGGATGGGCCAGACAATGTGACAGTTAAATCTGAGACAGCCAGAGGTGGGCCAACTGAGGGGGGTGAATACATAACTTAAGAAGCACATTCCATTCCAACTATCCATAATAAGATTGTTCCAATCATTAATTTAACAAGAGTGGATGGGTATCCCATGGTGGAAGTTATTGCGGTTATTTTGTAACTTGATATGGTTTCACTTAGATCTCCTGGATTTTACCTTTATAGACCCATATATGTTATCTGGGGATCCAACTGACTAAAGTACCTTATTCTATGCAGTGATAGTAAGACAAAAAGACTAGAAAACATATTATTTTGGGAAATCTACAGGGGATATTATGATGACTATACCTACTCGTGAGGAGTCGGTCACCCATGTTGATCCAGCCAAAGCACCCAGTGGGCAGGAGGCTGCGGCTCCAAGTGATGCCACTGCTAGGGAAAAAATTGAATCTGGTGAGGGAGAGGTTGTTGTGGAGGAAATGAGAGATTGGGGTTACCCATATTACCTAGATCCAAGTACCTCAAAGTGGATACTGGAGGAAAATCCTTCCACTGATATTTTGGCTATCTTTCTTGAATACAAACCCACATACCCTAAAGAGATGGATTATTATAATTTGAACACAACTTAGGAGAGCCCCATTAATTGGAAAAGGTAATTGAATTGCATTAAGAGATTCCTTGATTCCCCATAGGTGAAATGGATATTCCAAATTGTGTGCCTCTACACCTATTCATGTTGACTCTATTCCAGATGTGTGGATGCTTGCAACCTCTATGTGATGATTTGTGACTACCTTGCTGAGAAGATGTTGTAAATAAATCTGTACTTACACACCGCCTTGTTCCTAAAGAAAATTGATAGTATCTGGATCATCTATAATAACGAACAAGAAATTTCGAACCTATAAGAAGAGACAAATGAGAATTACGCCTTTACGACCAATCAATAAGATCTTGTCACATGACTTCAGGTCCAGCTGGCATAGGCCTAAGAGTAGCTGAAGTAGGCGAGTCATCAAGTATATGACCTTTGAGAAGAGCGAGACTGGATGTAGATCAGCGTTGATAAGCTCCATAACAAGGTTATTAATGAGTAGAGGTTTCTTAAAAAGTGTCATGAGACTCTGGAAGCCACACACCATAGAGTGGTGATGTTGAAGAGTGCTGTTGAAGGGGAAAATCCATAAGGGTCATGTTTTGGCCAAAAATATGAAACATACTTTCCCACTTTTTTCTAGTTTTGAACTACATGTATGGACATATTTCATTCTCGTTTAAATTACTACACCACAATAATATCTATGAATAAACTTATGATCAATCCCTAAGCTCACGTGGCTCATGCATGGTGTGAGAAATAATGGGAGAATACATAATTTTTCACTTTTTCTGAGAGTACCAGCTATTCTATGAATACTCAGGGTCTGCCATTGTTGATTGACCACCCCGAGCATTTGGGTGGAGAAAATGCAGCTAGGTAATAGAGACCTCATAATAGTCAACTTGTCTTTCCCAATGTGCTCTAGTGGATGAGTGGGATAATTTCAGGGGCATTAGAATCAATTGGAACAAAGGAGAAATAGGAAGTTTGAATCACGATGCCCAAAATTTAGAACACAATGAGGATGGAATAATGATATAGGGAAAATACTAACTATATTCAAAATATTGTATATACATTTCTTAGCCTAGTATGGGGAAATATAAACAAGGTTCGACAGCTAACCATGTTCGAAACATGGGAACTGTTTCAAAATGTCAACCAAATAAGTCTGAGTCATTGTCCCAAGCTGGTAGCTGAGCTAATACGGAATATCCAGGATATTAGGGGGTCCCTTCAGACCTGAAAGAGGATGATGGTCCAAGTATAGGGCATGCGAAGTGTGGGGTGGAGTGATGGAATGATCGAAAGGATTCCAAGCCTCTCGAAATTACGCCACATTGACCAAATCACATTAGTGTAGGAGTGTTGGGATGAACAAAGATCAAACCAATATTCTTGAAAGGACCTATCTATAGAGGGCCTAAATTGAATTGTAGTTTTACGTCTTGAGAAATAAGGAAAATTCATAGTAGATTTTAATTTCATGTGACCAGGATGCATCTCACAGGTTAACATTGTTAGACTAGAAAGTTAGAAATAGTTTAAGGTCATACTTCCTAGACCCTAGCCAACAGTTTAGAGTCATGTTGAATGGAATATGGAAGTGTGTGTTCCTAGAATATTTTTTTTGGAATGAAGGAAATAAATCTCTTGTTAATTAGACTATGGAGGTCTAAATTCACATAAGTATCAAGTTAAAAATGGGAAGGAATCACATGTGGTACGGTGAGGGGATAAATCAAAACAATTCTATTAGTTTAAGGTCATAATGTTTGGACCTTAAATGAGACCAAAGGGCCCAAAAAAGAAATTATACCTATGTTTGGACTTGATAAAAATGTCTGGGAATCACTACGTATCCCATGAGGATGAGAATAATATTGTACATAGTTTGTGAACACATTATAGTTGGAGAAAAAAAATTTGGGGAAGCCCTCTCTAGTGAGGAAGAGGAAACATTTCAAAATTATCATGGGGCATCCTGAACTCAATCAGGGTATGTTTTTATTTTAATATCATCCATCGAGGATGATGAATTATTAGTTTAATTTCATATATTTCAAACCATGATTGGTGGAATTCCAAATGTGTATGTGTGGTATGGTATTATGATAATCCCGATATGAATGAGGCCATAGAGGCCCAACTCCACAAAACAGATCATGTAAGAGAATAAAGTTCCTCAACTCTGTGTTTAAGGAAGTAGAGTTTTTAATTTAAGAGGGGGATCTCTAAGAGGGATATGCGTAGTGTGGTGGAATAAAAAACCCAACATGACTGGGGGCCAAGGGACCTATACACACCACATATGAATTCCTTAGGAATCATACATGCAGTTTAATGTCGGACATCTTATTCTAGAGATTTTGTGGCTGGGACTAAAGAAAAAGTGTATTGGTGGAACTATATATCCTATAAATATGGAAATCAAGATGCACATAGTTCTAGAATCCCTTGAAATTTAATAACATTTGGTGATATAGAGAATGATTTGACATGGAAAGGGACATTAATGTTATTTTTGGACCTGAGATCAATGATATGTTGATCACTAAGAATCCTATAAGGGAATCAAGACACACGTAGTTCATGATAGGTGTCATGGTGGATGACCTATACGACGGGTGATTTTTTCATGAAGATGTGACCCATACAAAGAGAGAAGAGGAATTAGATATTTATTGTTTTTTATTTTTTTTCTTTTTTAGTGGCCAAACCTAGATGGAATGTCTATGTCACACCAAATGAGTCAAACTATGTGTAGGTCTTAACAAGTGGCATGATGGATGACCAGTTCCAAGGATGATGCCCTCCAAAGAGAAAACACCACAATGTTGTGTCGTTTTTCATTGTGTGGGCAGGAAGATTATGTCTCAGTTTAAGGTCATATGATAAGATAGACTCATGCATTTTAACATCATGTGGTAAGGATGCTGGAGGATGTGTTCCAAGAGGAATGTTCATGGAATGGTTGTTAGAAAACTTGATGTGAGTAGGGACTGAAGAAGTCCACATTGAAACACATAATGCTTAGAAGCCCATTAAGGTTTTCTTAGATTAATGTCATAAAGTTTAGACCATAGGACTCCTAGCTTAACGTCGTAAATTTTGGACCATAGGGTTTCATATTTTTTCCATGTGGGTACAAACCCTACCAACACTCCTAAGCCCATGTGATCTATGCTTGGTGTGGGAAACAAGGAGTGATTCTAGGATTTCCCTATCACATCATGAAGTGTAATATTCCAAATCTTCTTAATAAACATGTGAAGATTCAATGAGGCGCAACACTAAGGGTGTTAGAGTTCAAATATAATTTAGTAAGGGGTATATAAATGTAGAATTGACTATTGAACCTATTCACAATACAGGATCAAAAAACATCACCAGTCAATAGTGAGGTGTATAATCATAGGATTTTTTATTAACCAAATTTTAAACATAGCATTTGATTTTCATTGCTGGAAATCAACAAGGGCATTGTCCCAAGATGGGAGGTGAGCCAAACTAGTATGAGACCATCAGCATTAGGGGGTCCTTTTCACTGATAAAGATGGTGGAAATATGAAACTCTAAAACTCAAAGTGAGGATATGGGTCGGAATGATATCTACATAGAACTCGACAATTTTTTTCTCATGCCCCAGCACAATGGGGCATGTTAGTGGTAGGAATAACTGAAACAAGGATAAGAAATAGTTTAAGGTCATATTTCTTAGACCATTGATGTCCATCTTAATGTTTTTTTCATGGGATATTTCATTTTATTTTAACATCATGTGGTAAGTATTAAAATTCTACAAATATTACCATTTTTGACTTGGACATTACGGGAAAAGAGGC
The DNA here is from genome assembly GCA_963277665.1 of Viscum album. NCBI lineage: Eukaryota > Viridiplantae > Streptophyta > Magnoliopsida > Santalales > Viscaceae > Viscum > Viscum album. The sequence goes on along the minus strand of OY728125.1, from coordinate 180,824,228 downwards.
ATCCCAAAGAGGAAGTTTGTGGTACGAAAAAATAATACCAACATGAATAAGGCCAAAGATCCCCATACAATGCCATGTATTCCCAAGAGAATCATGAAGAGGATCTTAATTTATGGTCATAGATTTTAGACTTGAGGGTCATGTGGCTACTCCATATGGGTAGAAACCATACCAAGACTCCTAATCCCAAGCGAGGCATGATCAGTGTGGGAAATAAAGTGTGAGGTTTGGCTTCCCCCATCACATGTAGAAGTGTACAATTATTGGAATAAAATGTATGGTGGGAAAGACCTGACAACACTAAAATTATCACTCAATGTTTGTGGATGTATGGAGGGAAACCACCATGGGTGTTGGGGATCCACCATAACCTATGGAGGTGGAAAATGTGAATCACAATGCCCGATATATATAACATAATGATAGTGTTATGATGATGAAGGATAATTTTTTGACCTTGTTCAAAACACAACATCCATATCGTGTTACTATACTTGGGGACATACAATTGAGGGTTCACCTCTGACCATGTTTGAAACAGATGACTTGTCTCAAAAAAATATCCAATGTATTTTAGGGTGTTGGCCCAAAATTGTAGGTTATCCTATGAAGAATATCTAGGACATTAGGGGAATACATTTATACATGGAAAAGGATGGGGAACCAAATGAATAGACACAAGAATTGTGGAAATGGATTGGTAGAATGTCCCTATGGAATCCAGAACTCTAAGCCTCATACCATTACACATTCCAGCATACTGGTGTGGAACATCTGTATGTAGAATCAGATCTGCCTTCAAGGGATGAGTTACCAAGTGTGGTATTGAAAAAATTATAAGGTCATGTTTCTCATATTATAATATCTTAGTTTATGGTCATATAGTGTATACCATAGGTTCCCATTTTAATATTGTGTGTGGGTGATGTATCCATTCATTATAACAACACGCAGTAAGGAAGAAGATGTGAAACAGTTTATCGTCATGTGACTAGGAAAATTTTTATTCTATAGCTAGGCCCCAGAATAAGATGTCTTAGAATTTTTATGAATCCTATAAAGATGGGAATTTATACATACATAGTTCTATAGATATATGCAGTTTAATGTCATGTGATAAGGATAAAGATGGGAGATCTTCTTCAAAAGGAACATGTGTGGTGCAACCACTATAACAAGGCATGAATAAGGAAAAAAGAGACCCACACCAAACCACACATTCCTTTAGAGGAAACCTTGTCCATGAAGGTTCAAAACTATTTATGATTTTGTAGTTGAGATAGAGTAAAAAATTCATAATCATCGCTACATATCCCATAAGGATGGGAATAAATCCACACATAGTCCTGGAAGATGGCCAATGCCAACACGGGGTGATAATCTCTCAAATGAAAATATTGTGGTTGTTATGGAGTTATTTATTATGTGATTAGGACCCTTTAAATACTAGTTTATGATCATATAATTTATAACAATTAAATTAGAAATGTATATTGAGGAACCATGAGAAAACCTAACATAAATGGGGACTAAAGAGGCATGCAGGTCACACCACACATTCCTAAATGATACTCTGGGAAAGGGGCCAATGGGGCGAGTTTGTGACTCTATGGATGAGAGCAGGGACAAGATGTCTTTGTGTCACTAGATATCACATAAGGATGTTAATCAAGACATACATAGTTCTGGAATATGGAATGGAAGATGGTCAATACAAAGGGGTAATGTCTTCTCAGGTTAAGACATCGTAGCACCGTATAGTTTATTTTCAGGAATCTAGGAAACATAATACATTGGTTAAAAATATACAGCAAGGACCATGGCTCTTATGTAGTTTATCATAGTTCAAAAAGGACACTAGTGGTCTTCCTTTATTATCATATAGCTTAGAAAATAATATGAGGATTCTAAAGAAAAAAAATTCAGTGTGGTTCCATAACGAAACCTGACTCGAATGAGGAAAAAGGGGTCCAAACAACACCACACGACCCTAAAAATAACTCACATACATATTGATGTCATAGGGGATGAAGAAAAAGGTTTGGGGGAGTTTTTGGTTGGGCCCAAAGATGATTTTTCTTGGAGTCACTACATATCCCATAAGTATGGGAATCAATCCATTCATAGTTGTACAATTCCATATAGTTTATTTCATGTGGAAAGGATGGAGGGTATAGTTTAATGTCATGTAGGATAGATCATTTTAGCATCATATAGGATAAGGGGAACAATCCATTTTTAAGGTCATGTAGAAATGACCATCAATGTTGTGCATTTTAACATCTTATAGATGGGATACAGTAGTTTAATGTCATGTATGACACTCTCACGCATAGATTAAGGTCATGCTTCCTGGACCATGCAGTAGTTTAACATCATGTAGGATGATAGAGATCTTAGTTTAAGGTCATAGAGAATGGGCCTATAGGAGAATTGTTCAGTTTTTCATCATGAAACAAAGATGTTGATTTTTTTGTGCAGTTTAACAGCATGAAACGAGGAAAAATTGAAGTTTAGCATCATGTGGGATGGGAATCATAGTTTAACATAATGTTTATTTGAAAAAAGATATCTTAGTTTAAAGTACTAGGGATTGGACCAATCTTTATTTTTTAGTTTATTGTCATGTAGGATGAGAGACCCCATTCATGCAAAGTACAATTTTAGGGACTTGGCATTGGTGGGAGGATTAAATCTCTCACCATCCATGGTGACCAAAGAGTATGCACCATTAGGATAGATTTTGTGAGTGGCATGCGGTCTTTCCGATTTGGGGTCAAACTTCTGTGGATTCCTACAAGGTATCATCGATGATCGGAGATCCAACACTATTTCACCATAAAGTAAGGAGTAGAGATGAACCCAATTGTTTAAAGCTCAAGAAATCTTGTTATATTTCCTCTATATATTATACAAGTCTCAAACCCTATTCTAGTCAAGAGGTTCCATGGTATCTAGACAGACTTCTTCTACTCTATCTAATGTCTTCTGATCATACATTATTGTACGATGTGATGGAAAATAAATATATATGGGGAGGAAATCCTTTTTTCCATACAACATTGAATATGGAGTCACATAGGTGTAGTTATGATTAATCCCCTAATAATTCCATAATGTATTGGGGAGCTTTTCCAGCCAACTATTCTTATTATGGAACACTATATTCTTCAAAATGTTGGAGAGTGTTTTTTTGAACACCTAGATATTTCCATTTTCTTTTGAATGGTAGCGAGAAGTGTGGTTGGACAAGATATTTTACTGGTCGTCCAACTTCTTCAACTCAGATGCCTAGAATTTGGCACTGTTATCTGTAAGAACAACATGATGAATGTTGAATCGATTGATGATATCGAAGTTCATGAACGCAACGCTAGACTAGGAATTGACTTCCATGGGAGGAATTGTTTCTACCCACATGGAAAAGAAATATTTCATGGTTATAATGAACTTACACTGGAGAAATTTTGCTGGTGGGTATGGTCCCATGACGTCAAGTCCCCAGACCACACAAATCCAAGAATAATTTTTAGTGTGGAGGTGCTCTGGCAATTGATGCACAATGTTATCATGGATCTAACATGCATAGAACCTATTGGAAAAACTTATATAGTCTTGTACTGTGGTGGTCCAAAAGTATCCCAACCATATAATCTAGTGGGAGAGAATCATTCCTTCCTGATGAGCACCACAAGACCCGATAGGAACTGCTTGTATAACCAATGGAATCTCATCTCCTTGAATCCAGTGGAGGAGAATTACATAAAAAACACATCTGTAGAGGGTCTCATCCAAGATAATACCACTATATAGGGTGAATTTAATTGAATGGTGACAGATTCACTCACATTCAACTCTATATTATGGGATATTTCCTTCATAAAGATACTCAATGAAAGGAGTTTTCCAATCTGAGGCTTCATCCACTGTAGATGGATCTGGAGGACCTGTTGTGGAAGTATCAATAGTTATATGGTATATCGTATGGTTATATTCATTGTTCAAATTGATATGGGAGATGACTCTTTGATGTGCCACATGAATGAACAGATCCTTCTGGTTAGGTTCGGTTAGAGAATCAGCTAGATTGTCCAGGGCATCTCAACCATTCCATGGATAGGGAATGTGAGTCACCTCTGACTAAGAAGGGAACAGGTTCATCTGATGGAGAGAATGCCTAATCAATGGCACGAACTTGGGATCCCTAACGATATAATCACTATTAATTTTTTTGATGACTAGCTCAGAGACTCCTTCACCTGTAGGTAGAGAACATCAATCTGGATAGCCAGATTTAGATCATTGATGGGATCATGATAATCAACCTCTTTGTTAGTATAGTCTTATGATAACAATAATGAATAGGGAAATCCAACCTATGTAGGTGTGATTAATACAATTCCCAAGCCTACTCTGTTGATCCTAGGATCATTGATCCTTCTTCTAGTGCGACTTTAGGAAGCACCATCAATATAAATTTTCCAACATGGAACATCCTAATCCACTAAGAGGATAACATTATTTTGAATGCTAAGATCCAAATACTACTCTCTAGGGGTCATATGAGCGGCCAAAAAACATACCAACTCTTGACCCTTGGCAGACTTCATTGGAATGAATATAGTGTTTAACTAATGATGACTCACCGCCCAGTGAGCTAGTAAGACTATCAACATGAGGTGGATTAGAATGTACTTTAGTGGATCCATGTGGTAAACCATATTTTTTGTGTTATGCTATAGGTAGTGTCAAGACTTTTACACTACAAAACCTAGTACAATGAATCTATTCTCTATAGAATAATATAAAGACGATGTGTAAAGGAAAATGTGATAGATATAGTATGAACTATTCTGTATCCCTTCATTGTTCTTCTTGGTGAGAAGAGAATAAAGGGATCATTCCAGGGAGGTCACATAAAGGACCAGTGGCTTCTCAGATATAGGTGGCATTAGAACTGGAGGCTGTAGTAGATCCCACTTAATCTCCTCAATAGTGGTATATCACTCTTCATCCCATTGGTAGAATACATCTTTCTTCATGATCCTAGAAAAGTTTATACAATTTCCTACTATATTCTGGATGGAATGATTTATGCAGGCTAAGTAGACATGAAACAATCAGAGCTCTTGAAGGTTTCTCGAAGGTGGAATATTAACAATAACCTTGATCTTCTTTGGGTTGATCTAGATTCCTCATTATCTAACAATGAAAATAATGAATTTTACATAGGTCCTCTCAAAATCAAATTTCAAGGGATTCATCTTCAGGGCTGGAGTGTAGGACACTGGGCATGGTCACGAGATCTCTAATATAGTCCTAAAACTGGCGGTATTTGACCACCAATCCATCCATGTTTCATTAAACTAGCATCTAGAGGATTAGTTTGAAGATGTAGTGCATATCAGGCTTATAGGTGGCTCTTGAATTATTCAGAATGAAAGGCATTACTTGATATTTGAAGGTGCCTTATAGGATTCTAAAGAAGGAAAATTCCTCATCTTTTTAATCCATCTAGATCTGATAATATTCAAAATACCCATTCATAATGGACAATAACTAGAATCTAGTGGTGGCATCAATCAACAGTTCCTTCACTATAAGGGGAAATTCATCCTTCACATAGTACTAGTTGAGATCCCAGAAGTCGATATAGACTCTGATTTGTCTATTTTCCTTCCTAATGAGAATGATATTTTCCAACCATATGGGGTATGAAATTCCTTGAAGATTTTGTCCTTTATGATATTATTAACATTGACCTAAACCATATCACTGCGAGATGGGTGAATCTTCCTTTGAGGATACATTATCCTATAATGAATCACTATAAGACTAAGATGGTGAATGGATACATGAGGGTCTAGCCCTAGAATCTTGTCATAACTTCAAAAAAATACATCAAAATGTTACTTTTGTAATTCCACATACTACTGTTGTTCCACTATTGGTATGGATTCATTGATCATCATTGGCTTTAGATATTTCCTTTTGTCAAGATTGACCTCTAGCAACTCATCGGCGGTGGTGGAGACACCCTCTTAAAATGTGGGAGGATAATCTTCCAAATTCATTCATTTTCTATGAAAATAGGATCATCAAGAGTAGGAAATTATTCTGGGTTATCTGACTCAAGAGGATCACTGGTTCTAGCTTGAGTGGTGGTGGAATATCTATCAGGAGACTCCTACACTATTGAAACCATGGAAACAAAGTTTTTTGAAAAAATTTCATCAATCCTTCAACCAAGGTACCCACACATTATTATTTCAAAGCATTGGTAGGGGGTAGGTATGTGTCAACGTATCTCATCTTAGTGAAACCATATGGTATATCATACAACAGTAGCCATGGGCCAAACATCTCGATGCATCATAGGTGTAAGAGGTGCTGATATCACTTTAGACTAACTTTTTTTAGGAGTATGTGGTAATCTTTCGACATTCCGTATATATAGGAATGTTCCATCCCCTCATCTCATAGATGATGAATCTGTGTCCCAAGTATGGGTTTGTGGCCTCCAACTAATGAATTAGGAGAATGAAATCAATGTCCAATTCTATCCAGGGGTGGGACACATTGATAGTGTACTCTAACTCATTGGTATGATGATGATTTTCCTTACTCTAGTAGTAATTTGAATCCATATAGTGAGATTAAAAATAGGAAAAGGGAGTGATATCACCCTGGATAATGCCTAATCAACCATTGAGTGAGTACTTTTGGAAGTTGTGATGTGAGGATGGAACTACTTCTTGTAGACGGATCTAGGGTATACCCCTTAGTGAATCATAGTCATTTTCATGTGAGATGAACATTACATTAGTGCTTGCAATTAGGCCAATGAATTGGGTCTTTAGGTGGATTTACCCAAATAATCATTGCTATGTCTAGTCATAACCTTGAATTTTCATGTCATTGGGACTTATATATTCTTTAGTTAAACCAAGATTGGGAAGCATACAGGTCGGGATGATATTGATCTTAGAACCTGTGTTGATGACACATCGATGAAATTAGACACCATTAAACTAACATGTGATGTAAATCTGGTAGGTGTTACCCTTTACAAGTAAACTCTCATATTATTGAAATAAAGAGATAACATCATGACATTCTGACTACTTGACATATACTTCATATAATGTCTCAGTTTCTACAACCTCTATCTCAAACAAGAGGGGGTGTGCTTCAAGGATTTTTTAAAGGACTATCACAAATAACCTAATAGAAAGAGATCCTTGAGAACTGAGAACTTTGCTAGAATGTTGGGACGTTTCTTAATAACATCATACTTTCATTATAGGCATGCATTTCTGTTGGAAAGAGGTTTCTCTTTGGCAGCAGGTATGACAAGAATTATCTATCAAACCAGTGGATTCATTCAAGTTCTATGAATACCATATTTCACACTAGTTAAACCCCAAAAAATTACTAAAAGATGACTGTAAAATGACTAAGGCATAGCCATAGTGGATTGTGGTTGGTCATGATGTGGTCGTGGTGGATCTTCCTGATCAAGTAACATGAATGGTGGTGGAGGTGAATATAACAAGACTGGATGAGAGGTCTGTGCCTATTGAAATCTACTCTAATCCAACTATATGGTCTTGGAAGCATGCATAGCTTTTCATGAAGCACTATAATAGGTTTTTTTATTGATTCACATAGCCACCATCTCATCAACGATTTCTTTGACCTAGAACATTTGGAGGACTTTTTTGATACTACTCCTCATTGAGAATCATTTAGGAATTCACCAAATCAATAGTATTCAGGGATGTATAGACCTTATCACCATCCAAGGAATCTTCCATTATTTTTCAGACTCTGAGTTTGATTCCCATACCTTGGGGCATGAAACCACTGAAGGTACGATATGGATTCAGTACTAGATGGGGGATTTTCATTCACTGGCAGTGCTAGTATCTGCTCTTCTGGGAGGTAGGAGGTTGAGATTTGGATGTGAATAAGTAGGTGTAGGAGGTGTAAAATATTCATGAAGCTCAGGACAATTCAAATGGGTATGGATGACAAAGTGGTCATGAGCGCCTACCTTGTGAGTCAGCCAATCATCATACTTCTTAGGCCTATAGCTAGAGACCTGTTGTCATTAACCTTTTTTGTTGCTATCATGAATCGTGAAAATACATGCCACTTATTCTGGGGAATGATCCAATCTAGATACATTGTTATACACCTAGTACTAGATCCATTCTTTGAACACATAGTATTTCTTGATGGTGTGTTTAAGGAATCTGTGATAACGGTAGTAGTCAAGGTGATTAGTGAGATAATCCTCCTTGGGTTTCTAGCATTCTTCCTGCTTTAGAATAACTTGATTGTGGGAACTGTAGAAATAATCAGTAATATGAGCCTCGTTAAATTAGTAGTCACAATTTCTATTATCCATAAAGGTAATTATAGTCTCCAGACCTTGATGATGTCCAAGAACATGTTGAGGGGTTGGATCCTAATTATCTCACTGGAGTGGTGGAGGTGTATTTCATGGTTGTGCGTACTGATTCTACATCGGGTGATGCTAAGCCTAAGGCTAGACATAAGGATATTGTCCTCAATGAGTTTTTGGTAGAGGATTCTTCCGTATTAATTATAGATTAATGTGTCCCCTATTTGTACAATGATGACAGACTCTGCCTTGGCATCTTATCTTCTTAGAGATTGGAGTAATGGTAATACCTACATGGCCCACCGCAATTCCACCTCTAAGCATTGAGCCATATCATAAAAATCCTAGAATCCACCTAGGAAATTATATGTTATGTGGGATGGAACCAATTCAGTATTGGCATTCCCCGTTCACAACTTCAGCAGCTGATCTTGAGTTAGCGGCATAACGTGTGAATATGTGAAGCCCTTCCATCTAGTTAAAAAGCTTGTGAAACCCTCATTTGTTCTTCTATTTCACATTAAGATTTCAAAAATATTGGTCTAATGAGTGTTAAAGAAGAACTTATAAAACAAATTCCTACAAAGATATTACCATCAAATGATTGACCTAATAGGTAACTATCTATACCAAAAAAATGCAAGCCCTTCCAATGTATGTACAAAACATAATAGCATTGATTCATCCTCATGTGATGGTGTCCCCAACATGGGTCCATAGCTTGATATGATGTTTTCATGAATCTATAGAATTTCTACCATCCCATTTAATGGTGAGAAAGTAGGATTATAGAAATAAAATGAATCCTACATGTTATCCACCCATGAAAAATATTGCTTACTATAAGGTGGGACTGCAACCTGTCATGTCTCATGGTCCTCAAAGAGGTGATGAGAGTGGGAATTTGATTTTTCGGGTGAGGGTAACAATTTTTATGGGGGTCCCTAGCCACTTGTTCATTCTCCAGCTCCTTAAGATATTTGGTGGGATTAGTGGGCCATGGAGTTACTAGAGCATCCTATAGAGCTACTAGAGGAATAACTTATGGAGATGATGGAGGAATGTCCTATAGAGATACCATAGGAGAAACCTGGATTGTGTCTTGATGAGGGTTATCACGCATCCTAGGTGAATTCAGTGAAAAAAATAACTTTCATTTTCCATTGTCTCTAGTATCTATCCTATCAGGGTGAAAATTGTAATCATGGTTGACGGGAGCAAACCAGCCAAGGAGAAACTGTAGCTTCCCTTACTTCCCCATTAGAGGAGGGACAAGATCATACCAAGGATCATAGTAGTTTAGATGGTGCTCTATAATATTCTCTATATGGATCTTTTCAATGAACTTATTATTTGCAATATGTTGGTGAAAAGAATCCATAGTGGGATTAACGTTTGTATTTTTCATTGATTTATAATGTTCAGAAGGTTTAGAGGACTAGGTCGGTCATTTTCCCTTGTTGGGGTCTCGAACCATGTGCAATGACATAGAGGGCTCTGCAAGGCCAAGTATATATTATTGTTGTCCTGTGATGATACCCGTATTAGTGTCTTCATGGTTTTGTGCTACCATGAGGGGAGATTCCTCTTTGTCAATCCCTACCTGGGTATCCTTATCCTTTAGTTGATTAAGGTCATCCATATTCAGCAGGACTACACAGGCATCAGGTCCTCAATATCACCCAACAAGTCGGGTTGGCATAGGATGAGAATGAAGTGAAGAGTGGAATACATCCCCCACCCATTAATATAAACATGTGCGTTTTCCACTTCAATAATTCTGTGGAGCACGGTGAAGCTCTTAATGCACCAATGATGAAGGATCTAGTGATATCTAGGTGATGGAGGGTGCGAAGCCATGGTAAGCGTTGGTAGATCAACCATGTGACACTACTGGCCAATGTCATCACATTGCTACTAGATCTTTGGATAATCCAACTAATAGTTGGGAAGGTGGAAATAAATTTCCCAAATGTTCGAGTAGAAACACAAGACCACATTTTGGGTGAGATCCTTTAATATTTCAATATTTGGATTAGAAATCAACCAGAACATCTCAGAAAATTGATATGTTACAAGAGTTTCCCATAAGATTATATATTCAAAAGCGGGATCCAAATATTCATTGCCCCATTATTCAATATGAACCAACTGAAGAACTAAAAGTGGTACAGATACAGACCATTTCAATGGTGGACTGTCTGGTGGAGAAAATGTTTGCACAAGATAATAGACCGCTACTCACTTGGTCATCCCTCAGAGGTAGTAGTCACCACATCATCATGTCCACGTAAGATTGGGTGTTTACCATTACTTAATTTGAGAAGGCGGTGGATATTGGTGGAAGATTTTGAGGGTGCTCGTCGTCCACCAATCCACAGAACAACCCTTCATTATCTCGTGTTGAGGAAGAGAATTAAATTGTCAATGATTTTGGTGGCATTGATAGAGCCTCATGGGAGCCCTTCATGATGACTTTAATGTAGTTTTCATGGTCAGGATGACTCAAATATCTCTTACCTCACTGGCATAGGGGAGTGAGTCACATGATTGATCTAGAGAGAGGATCCCAAAGTATTTAAACGTGAGAGTGGGGAATATATCTCTTTTCATGGCCCTTGGGAGTGGTGGTGACAATAAGGCTCAAAATCCACTAGGTCCTGGAGGGAAATTCCCCTCATTCGAATGACCACCTCATACTCATATGGATGAAGATGGGTGTCTATCACCCTCCGTTGCAAAATCTCTGAGGGAGAGATGTGGCGTGGGTGCCGGTTATCCATGGTTGTGGATGATTTCATGGTGGAGGTGGAGTCATGCGAGATTGACACATTGTTATTTATTATACCCCTATGTTTTAGGTGGGGGAGATTGGCTTCCTATTTTTGGGGTCCTGTAAAGTAGGAAGATTAATCCATCTATATATATAATGGTAAAACAATTCCAAAATGCCTAAGAATCATCGAGTATACCATAGTTGGAGGGAGATATCCACACTGACGATGATACACATTTGAATTCCCAATGATTAACTGCCCCAATCTCTGGCGAGTCTCTCACTAGGGCCACTATTTTCCTGGTAGGACCTGGCACTAGATACCTAGATCAAGTGTCACACTCATATACTAGGGTCTCCAACACCACAAATACTATGTTAAGGAGAAGAGTTCATTTCGGGTTTACTATTTCTCTTTATGGTGCTTTCATATTGGCGCACCAGCCTCCATGTGTTTTCTCATGATAATGCCTCACATTTATTACCCCGCTTTCTCACTTTTCAAAGGTGAAAAGAATTAATCACTTCTTGAGTGATGTGTTATCCATGATCAAAATAGGATGATGGTATGTTGGTCTCTCTATTAATGGATTCCTCCTTAGAATTTGTCACCAAGTCCAGTATCCCTTATAGATTACTAAATTGTTCCTAAAAATCATTCACAGTGCCATATTTTCAAGTACGCTGGTTAATTACCTTGCTTCTATCTCAACATTACATGGGGTTTAGTCAGGTCAGCAACCTACGGTCAAGAAAGTAGTCTCATTTGGAATAAGTGTTATGTATGGATTTTAGAGAATTGGTCCCATTTATTCTTCCTCATAAGAGGGATTCCCAAGGGTTAGGAAACCTGAGTCATCCCATGTCGATCGTAGGGTATATTATTCCAGAGGAATGTCTTGTGACATTTTCCTCATGTATCCATGTTTAACATGGGGTAGTCCATGAGTATAATGTATATCATAGACTATATTATGTCAATTATAATGTCCTAAGGAGATGGATCATATAGGTGGATACCTAAGAGGGATCACCTGGAAGGTTTACCGAATGGATGGATCAAAACACCCAATTTGAGAGGACCTCAGTGGTTTGTCCCATAAAGGGAAGATGTCACACTTGAAGGTGTACGTCCCTAGGATAGAGGCAATGAGATTTTCCATTGGATGTGTGGGACCACCTATGATGAAAAACTCAAGTGATGTGTCCCATAAAGGGAGGATGTCACATCATGAAGGATAATATGGAAGCCACTAAGGTTAGATTAGAAAGGTGGGTCCTATGGAGGGGGACACCAAGGATTACCATTAGTTTCTATTGAAACCTAGGGAGGCTTCCTACAGATCAAATCCCACATAGTTCGAAGGGGTGGTTTGGTGAATACACACGGATATCTTCCCTTCACAAGAGGAGAACTCCTAACTATATGAATAAGGATTGTGTGATTCTTATTCATGGTTACCATACCAGGTGATGCTAGTAGTAGAGATGGTGTGGATTTCATGATTTCACTGAGATTTGGAAGCTTTAATAAGAATCGGGATAGATATGGAGGAACTTCTATTGGAATTTTTGAAATTTAGAGGATGATGGTTTGGTGGGTTTGAACAATATGGAGGTATCTTACGTATCCCAATGGTTAAGAATCAAATTTCATATAGTTTAGAATGGCGCGTTAGGTCACCTAAGGAGGTGACTCATGATAATGAAATGTATGGATAGAAACCTGAAGTATGTGTGTCCTCTAGGTTGGGGTGTGATCCTCTAGAGGAATAATGAATTAAGGGGAGGACCCTGATGGGAATTTATAATGGGGATTGAACCTTGGGGAGGTATCTTACATACCCTGTTTAAGAGACATGGATCTAATTCCATGCAGTTCTGGTATCCAATGTAGTTTAGCATCATATGGTAAGGAAAAAAATTAAAAGATATGAATATGATGGTGTCAGGATGGAGCCTTAGGGGGGGTCCTATATACCCTATATAAATTATAGGGATAAAAAGCCACATTGTTTTAATGTATGAGTCTTACTCATGGTTATTGGGCTTTATAGGTGGAAGCTAGGGATTACTCTAGGATGGATTCCAAGAAGACTTGGTTTCAACTTCACTACTAACCTATAAACCCACATGAGTCATGCTCAGATTTGGAAAAAAGAGGAATAAGTGGACCAGATGGTCATGTAATGAATGGTATGTCACTGGGGGATGGTGTGGGGCCTGTTAATAGAGTATTCCCATTGCAACAAATCCCAAATGGAATGGGATGGAGTGTTAGGATTCCCCAAAGATCATCCCACCTATGGTCTTTTCATCTGGAGGAGGATAGAAGGATAAAGAGTGATACCTCCTTAAATAAAGGCTTCGGGATTGCACAAGAATAGTTTCCCTTCCCCACAGTGTAGATATCTTTCTATGCTAGGAGGATCTCAGTCCATGTGAGGAAGAGCACACTCCCGTAGATATGAGTAGGCATGGAAAAATATTGAGGCGGGGTACGCCATTTCCATTGCATGGGGTGAAGATAAATTTTAACATCATGGTATGAGGAAGATTTTTCTTGGTAGTTAAACGTCCTACATCACAAATGGGGAGGACGCATTCCTCATCCCTTAGAATTGCATGACTAATACCCACCCACAAATGGAAAAGGAATGGCATCAGCAATGCCCGATAAGAATTAGGTAGAGGAGTGGTAAAAATTGGGGTTCATATATGTGTGGATATTTCAAAAAGTAAGATCCATTAGTGTACCTATGGAAAAAAGAAATAGGTTGGAAATCACAATAAGGCATATACCATGAGTGAATATAAAATCACTTCATACAAACCTATAGGATCACATGGGAAAGGTGCGCACAAGAAATGGGATGTGTGTGTAATAGTTTATCAAGCATGTTTCTTTAGAGTAGAAGAAATCAATAGTATACTAAGAGGGAGGTACACACAATATTGGGGGATTGCACATAAAAATAAGGGGACTGAGTGAAAGATAGATATGCATAAGTGTATGTTGTGCATGAAAGAAGGGTCTTTTGTGTGCACATTCTTGAGGGGATTTGTGAATGCAATGGGTGTCTTTTGTGTGCACTTTTGTGAGGTGATTGATGCGTTTAAGTAGATTATTTCCCACACACCTACCGTAGGGAAAAAAGTAAATGGATGAGGGATAATCCCTTCTGGGCCTAGGTGATGGGAAACACGTTGGGGACATGTTGTGAAAGATCTTATACCTTGAAGCCATGACTTTTGTGTGGTTGTGGAAGGGGTCATCTTGAGTGCACGAGAGTGATAGTTTGACTTCCAAATAATTACACCAAAAAGGTCGCATTTGAAATCTATTTATAAGAGAAATTTTTGGAGGTAGCATGGGAAGAATGGTGTCACAGAAGTTGGTGTTTGATGCTTCATTGATCCCATAATATCCTTATGTATCGGTCACCCTCAAACACCTTCCTTTACACTTATGAGTATCTGTCATAGCCATTTTCATACTGTCGGGGAGGAAGATATCCATTGATGTCGCATTGGGCATGCAGTAATCTTACACCTGAGATTCCATCTTGTGTGAACTTCTCTAAAATTATGTGTTCCCCTATTGTAATTCCCAGAATGGTCCATTGAGTCAAATCATGCCTTTAGTTTTCTCAAAGATGATCATTTACGGCCTCAAGTGGAATTTAGTACCAACAATACTATTTAACATCATACAGTTAAGATAATGGTGTTAATATCACACATATTATTTCTTTATAAATCATATATTGGTAGGATTCAAAATTATCTCTCCATACATCGACGTCTTGGAATATGCTCCCTTATAGTGGAATTTAAGTGTGAAATATGGTCCCTCCCATTTTGGATCTAGTTTTGGAGGCTACTTCCAAGGTATCATCAGAGTCCTAAGGACCAGTACTAGTTCTCCATGGAAGAATGAATGGATGAATATTATCTTTTTAAAATCCTCTTATATCCTATTTTGATGTCCCACAAGTGATGGAAGGTTTGTAATCTATTCTCATTGAGTCACTCCAATTCATCCATTCTTTTCATGTATTGATCATATATGGATAAAGGATAATATATTTAAATGATTAGTGAGTGGAATTGGACCTCAATGGGTAGGACTACTTCTCTTATGTATTCAAGTGAATAAGAGGTTCTCAGTGTGTTGCTACGGGTTGTGATTCAGAAGTCCCGTAAGGTATGCACAATCTTGTCAGGACAAGACTTTTTATCATTATCCACCATCTTCTTGAGTATGTTCAATAAGTTCTTATTAAATGAATATATATGTCCATTATCCATTGAGTGATAGTGGTAATAATGGTTGAATTTTATATTATACCTCTGATATAGATTCTCAAACTCAACAGAGTAGAAGTTTGTGTCGTTTCCATTAGTATTGTATGACCAACCCCAAAAATGGAAATGATGTTGTATTTCATGAAGTTGATGATGCTTTTATCCCCTACTTCTTTGAGAGGTATTGCCTCTTCCAATTTAGTGGAGAAGTGGGTATTAGTTCGGAACTATTTGAAAAGTTTTTCCATAACTGGAGGATACATTCCTACACCATCCGTCCCCCATACAAAAAATGGAAAATAATATTTGGTTGGGTTTGGGAACTCCAAGGATTGAGAAATGAACATGGAATGCACATCAAAATAATGACATTTCATGGTGAAATCTGTGAAATATTGTGTTATTGAAGGCCATAATTATCTATGTCTTTATATTTGATGGGAAATATTGAACGCTAATTATTGGTAACCATAGGATCTAGTATGCACTTTTCTCATGATAGTAAATGTCTCATATTTGTCGATGCATCTGAGAAGGACTCCAATAAATCCTCATTTATTTTGTACATTCTAGTGATTTGGGCCATCATAAAGAGTAATGTTGGTCAATCATCATTATAAAATCTCTTTTTATTCTTCCTCTGATGAGAACAATACATTTTATAATTTTTCTTCAATGGGTATCTTCAAAACAGTCAGGAGACCATCTAGTTTTTGAACAAGCCTTACCTCATTGACATCTTCCATGATGACATGAGAAAAAGGTGAGACCATGTGGAGATGGAAAATGTTTATTAATGTTTCATCTCTATCATGATATTCTAGGTAGGTATTTGTATTCTTCAATGTATCAGCCTTGGAATTCTAGTATTGTAAAACATGATTCAAAGTTGGATCCAAGGGAACCCCCTCCAATAGTCATGGGATATAGTCGAGAAAGGGATTAGTTCTTATTTTATAATAGAACAATCCCCATTTATCTCTTTAATTACCAACTCTGAATTTACTTTCACTACTAGGTAGCTGTAGGGTCCAAAAAATTTAACAAAGGGAAGGTAAATACTCCCAAAAGTTTGGTAAAGAAGATGGATGCGTGTTTGATTGCATGTTTGAGAAGAAAATTGAAGATTTAAAATTTCGCAAAGGTGTTTGGCCCAAATTTGTACCGATTACTGGGAAAGGTTCGTGGAAGGAATAAGATGTGAACCATTAGTATGCGGATGGAATAAGATGCACTGGCATGCGAGGTGTTAGCCAGCGAATGAAGTTGTTCATAGTGAATTTCCACACGTGAACTGAAGTCGTTCCAAACAATTTTCACTGGAAAAAATCCAATGGAAGTGTGCCCTGTGTACCATCCCCATGAACAATGTGATTTTTGGATGATTATAATCCAACGACATACCACACCTCCGCAAACCCCGGTTGACCAGGTCTTCTACAGATCAAGATATTGCTTCATTGGATTCCGGAGAAGGTGTCGTGCATACCACATATACAGATTCCCCAGAACTCTATAAAATCACCACCAGGTGAGTCAAAAGAGTGGTGGAAGAGTATAGGGAAGAGAGCTATGAGACAAGAGAAACGTTGTTGAAGAATTTAGAGGGTACGGGAGGAATTTCTCCTGCACTAGAAGCAGTTCACGGGACATCGTCCCGCATTCAAAAAAGTTCATGGATTCCATACCACAAACTATATGTAGAAATCAGTTCATAGAAGTCCTCCTCACGAACCATATTTGGAATACCCTCCACATTCATCAAACAAAAATATAAAAAATATAATAAAACTGGTTTGTGGACGCCCATATGAAAAAGACGGTTCACAGATGCCCATATGTGGAAGACGGTTCATGGATTCCCATATGTGGAAGACGGTTCACGGATTCCTATATGCGGAAGATAGTATGCAGACCCACTATGTGTAAGAAACTTATCAAAAAGCTCCTCTGCATATAATCAAACGCAGCCAACTCCTCTAAGTACCATCCTAAGTGAGAATCTCATTCGCATACCATCATACGTAGCCAACTACTCTGTGTACCATCCTAAGAAACAAACTCATACTTGACCAAATCTTACATGGATTCCCTATACAGAAAACCGTTCATGCCCAACAATCCATACCATGGGGGTTGCGCCCCCCCCCCCCACACCTACATGGGATCAGTGTTGGGTTGTAGTCCCTTCCCTCTAGGCCGGTCCCTTCTCTACCGTTATTGACCCCCATGAAATATGGACTGTCGCACCACAAACTTTTCGGGTTAGGTCGGTGACATTTTCCATTGCGTCCTTATGTCGTCCATACATCTATCCCTTCAATACCATGAGAAGATACATTCCTCATGCACCTCCCAAAAACCATATCACCTACCTCCTATTTCATTTTGACCCAACACTCCATCGATAATCATAGCCTGAATGTTTCTTAAATTCCCAGACACATCCTTTCCATCCATCAAACTTTGTGTCCCTCGTGATTCCAGATCCTTATATACCACCATGGCCATCAGAAGCGGAAGGCTAGTGCCCTGCAAACACCTTTGTTTTACTATGAACATCATTCCCCAGTGGCTCTACATATAAATCCTACAAGACGACCATCAATCCAAGGAAAATTCCTCTTCAGGAGAGTCCTCTCCTACCTCTGTACGCCTCAATGGATTCCATGCCCCATATCATATCTCCTGATCTGAGAATCCCTAAAGTCACATTTTACACTTTCCTTTAGTCTCATGTTTGATTCATGTTAGAACATCACATCCCAATTATTCTCTATATAATCATAGCTCCTTCCCTACATAGTCCAAACTCCATGAATAAAAAATGTGAGTTATCATACTAACAACACGATGTTAAACTATATGATAATAGTCCAATACACAAGACATTAAACTGTGATTCCATTGTCCATGCTATATGCCATTAAACTATAGTATACTGGGTAACATTGGATCTTCATAAACATCCCCGGCCATCAGAGATGGAAGGACAGTGTCCTGAGGAAACCTCTATTTGACTATAAAAATCATGCCCTGGTGGCTATGCATATTTTTCCCACATAAATGGCATGTCAACAAGAGACAAATTCATCCATAGGATATCCCTTTCTTACCACTATATTACTTAATGTCATTCATGCCCTATATCATTTCTCCTAATCTGATATCCTCTAGAATCATGTTTTACACTCCGTACCTTTCATGATTGAGGCACATCGGAACATCCAAACATGATTTTCCTACAGTTAATCATGGTTTCTATAACAAGTGGTTCTCATCGCATGACCCTAAACTGCAAGACACCAAATAGTCATATACACATGACACTAAACTATGATTTCACCATCCATGCTATATGACTATAAACTATAGTACACCGCACATGACATCTCTAGGGACCTCCCACTGAGGTAAGTCCCCAATCTCTCGAGTAAGGGAAGTGTGACCTTCAATGTCATCTCACATTGAAAGGGCCATTGCTCCATGCCCTCACCCACGGTCGCCCCGACTTCTTCAGCCACGGGCTCTCCCTCCCCCACCAACAGAGGAGGAGGCATGTGCATTGTTGAATCTTTCAAATCCTATTTTTTCTCACACTGATCATGGACCATGTTGTCTTAGAGATTTGTGAGGATTACAACATCAACAAGCATTATGAACTATCAGAACCATGATCTTGGTCAAATGAGGATACTTAGGATACCTCCCAGAAGGCTCGATCTCAAAATGGTTCCCATCCATAAAGGGTCCACCCAATCATGTCTATCAAATTGGAGGATCCCATGTGTAATCCACATATATTCTTAACTACGAGGACTATCATTCTTGATTAAATAAGGTTTCCTTGGATTCCTACCATAAGGCCTGAGTATAAAAAGGGTGCCCATCCAAAATGGTCCATCCAATCACGTTTATCAAATGGGTAGCTCCCATTCATAAGCCCCACACATTCTGAACTATGTGGGTTCTTATTCCCCTCTCGAGTATACGTAGGAAGCCCTCCTTGTGGACCTAATCCCAACATCAATTTACCCTCTATCCCCCTAGATGACGATAAACTCCAGAGCGACTTATAATATGGATAAGTTAGCATCGCCTCCGTAGCATCAAATATATGCATGCTTACAACAATTATGAAAACCAAGGGTAGCCCATGGAAACAGTCTTCAGGAAGGAACCAAGGATTCATGAACATATGAACAAGACTTAAATCTATAATAGAATTCAGCAACAGGAAATAGTACTCCCTTGAAAGGGTGCGGTGATCCTGACCTCTCGTCCTCTCGACCAATGGATTCCATAAGTGTCACTGGACAAATTATCCGCCAACGAGCAGCTACCTTTGGAAATCATGTCCCTGAATCATGGATACCATGGCCATTGGGCGTTATTGGATCCACGAATAAACCCGATGGAGTCCATTCAAGGAATTTATATCTGATAAGGACCAATTTCATGAGTGACTGACCCCCCCACAATCACCCTCTCAGAACAATAGTTCCCACATGGTTTATTCAACCTTCATTAAAGGATAATGATGTTTAACTGGTCAAAACAATGGAATGGTAAATTAGACGAGGGACCCTCTCTATATAAAAAGGGACGGGTGATGATCCTTTTCATTCCATTTGCACATCCCCTGTAAACGCGCCACCTCGGAGTCCGAATAGTATCCCACTAGTATTTGATATTACAATTATAGTCTTTAAATGAGGGATTGATATTCTTCTTAGTTATCTATATAGAATTCTAAAAATAGTATGGAGTAAGTCATTAATTCCAGTATTTTAGAGATTAAAAAGACTCACAAACATTCTTTGTTGAGCTTGGGTTCTTCCACTATATTCTATATTGGTATTCTAGATTTACTTTCAAAATACATTCCCATATATGGGGGCCTTCATGAATAGAAAAGATATCCTTATATTTAAATTTAGTATTTAATGATTTTTTTAATGAAGATAGTTGTTCTATGATAAAATATTCCATATCATGGCCTTTCACCGCTTTCTAAGGCATGAACTATATATAAAATGGATATAGGATAACTTCCCACCATTTAAAATTTTCGATCAATATATGATGTTAGATGATAAATTTGACTTGTTTTTTACAAGAGAGAAAATGGTCCTCATGGAGTTGTAGGTTTTTCCTCAGTTTCAAAACTGAAAATATTAACACCAGGTAGCTCTACTCGATATATGAATAATTTGTCCTCATGTTAAGGATAGTTCTATTGTGATAATAAAATATTTTTTCATTCCCAACGTTATTATTTTTTGTAAAGAAATCACCCAATGACCATTCCAAGGTTATCACATATAGAATGAAAATCATCCCCTCAACATGCGGTATGAAAAATAATTGGATCTATAGACATTTATATTCACCATAAAATTCTTCCCATTAGACAGTGGCCCACTGATACATAACCCCCTTCATCGTCAAATTAGTGATGGGGAAACACTTTCATGTGAGGTTTCCTATAAATCATTGAATATAGGAAAGGTGTCCCTACAAACCCCTCAAATTTATTAGGTTCCTTAGTGGTGACATATTGATTATGAAATGTCTCTTATCGGGTAATAATACTATTCCATGCTGACTTATGTATAAGATAATAAATTTCATTGATGTTACACAGAAATTACATTTCAATGGGCTTGCCTTCAAGATATGTTGTCGCGGTTTATTGAAGACCATATGAAGAATATATAGGTGATTAAAATACTAAAGATACTTAATTACTAGTTCATCTACATATCATTTAAAAAAATCTTGAGTGAGGGTTTGAAAATATGATACATGATATATTAGTATGTAGTGATGATATTATTCAAGTCAAAGGACATTACCTAATAGTAGAATAATACATGGGGTTCCTTAATGGTAGAATATTTTTCATCTTCCTGGGATAATAACATTTTATTATAGATCTAATTTCTAATCATGAAGGAGAGGTCTTGATGTCTTGTTGTTGCATAAATTTCTAGTTATTTTATCGGGAAAAGGGAATCATATTTTGGGATGTTCCAGTTGAGATATTTGAAGTCAATATAGGCCTTGATTTTCCTATTCTTATTATTTATAAGGACTATATTTCCTATCCATATTGGATAATTTACTTACAAAATGAATTTTTCTTTTATAATACTGTAAAATTCAGAATCAATTTTGGAGTTTTGAGTTAGTTGTGTCATTCTGGATGTTAATTTATTTCCCCAATGCTTTTTTTGGAAAGCCCTGGTGGAGAGTGGTCACCTCTAGATCGAGGCCTAATTTTTTTTATAATTCAAGGAAAACATTTACAATTATTATTATGAAAGGAGTTTTATAGAATTTTGTTTTTGGAACAGATGGATATGTTGATCAAGGTGGGACATGGGTCTTACTCTATAACCAGATCTACTTGCATGAGTTCATCTATGGTGGTAGAGACACCTACCTCAAACACTGGTGGGGAATACCTAAGGCCTTACTCCTCTTCCTCTACCCAATTACCTTCAACTTACACTTATTCCATGTTCCCAGGGGAAGTATGTGTTGAAGAAAATTTCTCATAGTTAGGGGTAGAGTCAATATTTAGACCATAAGATGGAGAAGCAGCTAATTATGACTAGACTGGTGATGTGGGGACTTTATGAGGATATAAAGGGGAGAAGACAGAAAAATAACGAGATTCTTCATTTTATCTCACTGGTTTGAAAATATCTTCTGACCTAGTTCATGAGTCAAGGACCAATTGAATCTCTAGTGATGGTATATGATAATTTTCACTGAAGCTTCTGTCACTTTTTAGAGAGTTGATAGCTTCTCTATTGCTATGTTTTTTAGTTTTCATGGATGATAAAATGGAATTCATGGAATATATTCTTAAATATTAACCAATGCCTCTGATTTGATGGATACGAAACGCATATTATTCAATAATTTTTTTAAGTGATTTTTTGGGGTCATTTCAAGAGAATTCAGGGCCATGACCCGAGCAACACCATTAGTAATGGGTGGCTTCCCTTCCCTATGGTAGAACCCTACATCGATGTACTAAGTTTTAAATGATTTGAATGGGTATTTATCAAAATAAAAGTTCATAATTTTTCTACTAATGAAGTATTTTAGGCATTGGTTGTATGATGAGGGAATTATCACGAACTAATACAACCATAGTCTTCCAAGTAGAACATTGAAAGTCGTATTTTTCTATAAAATACACAATCTAATTGGGAAATAATTTCCCCAAATTGGGAAATGAGATTGAATCTACTAAATTGATTTTGATTGATCTTTTTATAAACCTATAGTATTTGAGTATAAGGGAACAATTGAGCCTCGCTATAACCTAGTAGAGGAAGTGTTGAGACTAGAATGAGGTTGACTTGGGAGTTGTTTTCAATGAAATATTGTCAAATATCAATGTAATTTATCCTTCCTAATACATACAATGGTATGGTATTTCCTTGTATAATGGTATCTTTGGTCTATGCCTGGAAAGATATGACTGTGTTGAATTATTATTGATCTATCTCTATATGATATAATTCAATAACAAAATCTTCAACCTCAAATTATTAAGGGATTTACAAATCTTCTAGAAGCACTTCTCAGAGGTCTTTTGATAGACATAATGCATCTAAGATCGATAACATTTCCAGAACTAGGGATAGTTGCCTTAAAATTTCATACTTCTAGGATAATGTTCTATGATTCTCTGAATGACGATTATTTTTTATTGGTTCATTAGTACCCAAAAAAATTAATATAGGTAGATCAACCCTTGGAACAGGAGTTGAAGGCACTTATGTCCTTGGCGGGTATGGTCGAATAGGTCTTCTTGTTTGTGGGGGATGATTTGGTGAAATCATCCACTTTATTAAATATTCCAAGATGATTGATTCTTTTAAAACCATTGAATGTTTTGGAGGAACTTCCAGGATTTTTCTGATATCACTTGAGATATCTCTCACATGTTTGGCCACATTGATGATTTGAGTAGAGATATGTCTAGAGTATTGATTTTTGTCATGTTTGTGTATTCACCTTCCCTATATCCTTGACCCATGTATCCTCAAACCATAATTACTTAATTATATGTAGATAATTCAGGTTCAGAGTCCCTATCATCATCTGATAAGGGATTCATTAATTGAATAACATTAATAACACCTAAGATCACCTCCGCATCTAATGAGGACTCGGTCTAGAGGATCATATATTGTTATACCATTTGATAGGGTGGTTCCTGATCTTCTTGAACTGAAGGAGTTAAGATCGATAAATTCATATCCAAAATCTTCCACCGAACAATTCCATATTCCAACGTCTACATTATACTTTTATCGCTATTCTATTTAATGGAATACTACATTTTGTATGATTGTGGCACCTATGGAGTTGACCTTTTAATATAATAAGTGGTTGAACGAATGGTCCTCTATTTCAAATATGATCATAGGATAGAATGATTCTAATTGATCAACTTTATTATCATCCAATCAATGAACTTATTTATACACTTTAGTAACTTCTTTTATTCACCATATCTCTCTAGAATGGCTGTAGAAATACATGCTACATGTGCTAGTGGCATTCCCAACATTACTAATCCAGAGTACACAATTTTTTAAGGATTAAATTGAAAAAAGAATAATTCATAAGTAGTGTTCCACAATGATTAGTGAAATTCTGATATCTTGGGAGATATTTGAGACCAACATTATCAGGCCTCTTGGGATTAGAAAATTTAATAAGGTGTTTTCCAAAGTCATGATGAAGTAACCACAGACATGGTCTTCTCAAAATTAATCAACCTTGGTCATTAACACATCAAACTAGTTTTTCCTCTGATACTTTCAATCATACCTATGAGTAGAATGATATTCACAATACTCAAGATAAGGGGATACAAGATATAGTGAGGATTTCAAAGCTAGATCTATTGTCGGGAATGGAATAATCATAATAGTGACAACCTCTACTTTCCCAAGTCTCCACCTTTAATCTCCCAAAATTAATCTGGGCATATACTTGGTTAAAAAGTTGGAATCTTACATTTTTTCACTATATAAAGATCCCTAAACTGCACTATGTATTTTATAGGGATGAGTGGTGTACGTAACTCATCATGAAGGTTCTCTATACATATAGACAACAAATCTTCCTAGAAAAGCTGTAGTTTCAAGGAGTAGGTCATCCCTTGCAATTGAGGAATGAAATCTAAGGCCCTCTTGTTCTCCCACAGTTTATATTTTTAGAGGTTAAGGATTTTGGTCTAATGTTGTGTTTAGACAAATTTAAAGAGAAAATATTAATAGAGATATTCCCATCCTTCTATTGATTGAGCTATAAAACCGGTGTACCATATGTATGTTCTTCTTTGTAGTGTTTTTAAGAAGAATATGAGTTTTGTTGCTTCTTTTTTGTATAGGGGTCACATTATAGGATCGAATCTATACACAAAATACATCAATTTTTTATCCATATACTCTGATCCATTAAAAATTGGAAATATAGGGTTCCCAAAATTTGGTGTGGGAGGGTCCAGATCCACCCATCCTCTGATATGAATACTGGATAGGGAATCTACCATCAACTGAAACAATTCATTTAACTTTTCAAGATATTCATACTGAACGAATCCCTTTTATTTTCCCAACTTCTGATTTTATGCATCCAGTAGATCTGTCATGTCAATTTGAAAGTGTATACATTCTATTAACATGATGTGTCTTAGATATGCATCATAAAGTAATAAATTATCTATTAAGAAAAGAATATTTTTCCATATATTGAGGAATATTTCATGCACACAATCTTAAAAAATGCCTCTGGAATGTTGTATTGGGTAGTGAATAAAGGCCAAAACATGACCTGTATGTCATCATTAGCCAATTCTATACTCATGTTCAACATATATTCTTCATTTTTCACTAAATTTACCTCAACCTAGTCTGAAAAAATTGGATGTTTCAGAACTATCTTATTATAAATAGAGAAAATGGTAGGGACTTCCTCTATCCCATTAGTAGATAAGAGATCCAAGGGTTTTTGGAGAATTTCCATCACCTTAGGATGTCTTTCAGATGATAAAGGATGTCAATATTCAATGTATAGGAATAAATAATGACTGCCTCATTTTCCTAAGTGCCTCACTATAGGAGGGATTTCTCATCATTCAATATCTAAGGAGAGGACCTCCTTAACAAAGTGAGATGCCTTTATGGGGAATACTACCATCACAGATTGAAATCTAATTGTGAGGAGAGTTCCTTGAATATAAACCATAGGGAAGACATTCAGGGTGGATGATATCCTAGGGAGAAACATCTTTTTGTTTGATCTTTTATCCATGTAGTGGGATATTGTGGATCTCATTAGGAGATGAGATATCTAGATTGATCAGATTCTCAATATGAAGAAATACTTCTTGGTGAGGTGTCCAAGAAGGAAATATGGAACAAATGCTACTGGTCCTATGATTTATAAATGGGAGAGTAGTATCTTGAGCTTCCAAAAATATGTTCATGTGGTCTAGAAGGACTCTCATAGTAATAAGAACAAGATCATATATTTTATCTTCATTTTCTAGTTGTCTTGGTAAAGGCTTCAGTTAGGATACATTCTTATGAGATACTAAGGCCCATTTTCAGATAAAGAGGGTTTTAATATATAGAATCTTGTTTGAATTCATCTCGTGTTTCTTTTGAATCATGCTGAAATGTTTTTGGAATTTTTTTGGGGTTCTTACCTCCCTCGAAGTGGCCATCGGAATAGTTTTATTACCTCCAATTATAATGGGGGTATGAAATTGATATAGTAGTCTTTATATCATGGGGGAGTTTTTACCATAACCATCATGAATGGGAGAGTAGGTTTGTATTTGATCTAGAGTTACATGTTAATGAATCAACATAAATTTTGGGATGGAGTTGTGAGTCTACCCTAGAGTGACATGTTGATGAGTCACACTAATTAAGAGGATTGGGTTGGGTGTCTATTAATTTGTCACATAAGATATCTTTATTATATCATGGATGGTTTTTAGGATATGGTAAATAATTTGAGTTCACCCTTTTACTATTTTATGATTTTTTTGTAGCACTGAGGGCTATAATGTTGATGTATGCTAATTTCATGGAAAAAGAGAGTGTGTCTTCCTTATCATGTCCTCCATTTCATTATAGGGGATACTGAAAGTAGTCAAGTTTGGGGATAGAGTTGTGGGTCTTCCCAATATTATTTTCAAAACATACTGACTGGTTTCTCCAAATACTACCAGACGAGGATACTAGTAGGCTTGATAGATGTAGGGAGGTCTATTCACCTTGTCATGATGTGCTGATAAATTTAACTGACAGACTTGATTCATGTTGGTTTGTGTTTTTATATACTCATACTTTACTATATAATTTACTTGGGGGAATTATGGGTGTGGGAATGTGTTTGTTCTTCCTCACTTTTAGCCACTGTATTTTTTTCAGGGATTCTCTATAGGGGAGAGAGGTGTATTAATATTTCCTTTTGAATGATAATTTCCCTCGGCAATCTGTCTTGTGTTCGCAAGTCTAGATGTCTTATGCTGGAAATTCAGGGATTGCACACTCATCATGCTGAGAGTTCATTGTTGTATGGTGTTAGTGGTGATGAATTATGGAAAGATCCCTTTGAAGGACCCTTGTTTCTTCTGGTGGAGAATGTTTTTGGACTCTTCATAGACCTCCATAAGATAAGGTAGTTGATTATTATTGTGTTCTAGGTATAATTTCTCAAAATAATTGGGGATGATGATTAGTGTCACCTTATTCTAGACCACAATCCATCATTGAGTAGGTGACTAGTTGGGATATATGGGGATGAAGACCTATACAGATGCATGTAGGTTTAGTATGGAACTATTTTGGTTCTATTCTTGGACGAATTAATTTGAGACTGAATTTTGAAGTTGATGGGTTGGAGATAGTTTCCCCTACATAGAAAAGGAAAAATCATGAAATATAGTTTAGGCCTATATATTCGAGGACAGGTATGAAATGATTTTTATCAAAGGGAGTTCTTGATGAAGGTACCTAAAATACTGGTGAAAAACATAAAAAACCCCATAAAAGCATCATCTCAATAAAAAATAAAAGAATTATTTTTTATTGTTTTTTCCTCTTTCATTTCATGAGAGAAAGGTCTCTAAATTGTGGGTGACAATGTGGTCATGGTTAATAATTCACATCAACATCCACATTTTTTGTTTCAAATGAAATTCTTTTCACATGATTTGATCGATAGTATAATTTTAGGGGTTTTAATGGTCACACAATAATTCATTCTAGGTTCACTATTTTCAATTTTCCTCTAATGTGTTTTGTTCATGGAGCCAGAAACACCAAAAAGTACCCTTATTTGTGATGTTCTATGATCCTACCTTCTTAATTTAGCTGGTTATTTGGAAATAGCTCTGATGAAACTTTGGGAATAATATTGGTTGATTGGATGTGGGGTTAGTATCTTCATAACCATTTAGGGGGAATTATTTTCTACTTAGAGACTCTTAAAAAAAATTTATATATTTATTAATCTTTAATTAATTCCCAAGTTTGACATGGGTTCCACTCAAGTAATAAGCAATTATTTTCATGCATGGACTTAGAATAATTTGTATATATATGAGGTTTTACAACAATAGAGACATTTATATATATTTGAGGTTCTTGATCAATGATAAACTTGTTAATATTGGTGAGATATCCATTATTCATTTATTATTACTATTCATATTTTATGTCACACAATGGGGTGATATGAAGTTTATCATAATCTAGGGAGACAACAGTTTTTTTGATGTTAGGATTGGGCTCATGAGATTGGATTCCTACATTTCCCATGAAGGTAATTATTACCCATGATGATCGGTGCTATATAATGAGATAAATAATACCTTTTAGTGTCACTTTACAAGACCAAACCATATAGTTTAATATCATGCAGCAAGGGGATCTATGAGAAATAGTCCTAGCCGAGTTTTGGCATGGGACTTATGCTGAGGCAGACCAAGGGACTTGAAGGGGATTTGATATCCTAGGATACACATGAACCTTTTTAGAATGTATCCTAAAAATATTTAGGGTTAATTTGGGGTGTTGGTTTTATACCTCAAGGAGGATTCCTATGTATCCTATTTAGATGGGAATTAAATCCCATATAGTTTGGTTAGTGGACCCATTCCTATTAAGTCCCAATAATGGTTTGTATCATAAGGAAAGTGGACCTTGGATAGGATAATGGAATTTTCTTTATTTCTTACATAGTTTAAGATGATTCCCTATAGGTTGGATATACAACTTTGAGGACTCACTCCTATTGAGGCACTATGAAGGAATACAAGAGGAAGATTTAGAAAAAATATTATCTATTGAGACATTTATATGACAATACAGATTTCTTGATTATAACTAAAGATTAATCCTATTTTATTATTCATGAATGTGAAAAACAATATGAAGTATAATATATGGAAAACATAAATGTCTCATTCATCCGCTGGTGAATGAGGTCAAGGTGATGGGAGAAGATGAAAGGTCTTTGATATGTTCATCTTCTCTCCATATTTTTATTCGAGATATTCACATCGAACTATCTACCTAGTTACATCCCATAATAAAATTCTAGGGTATTACTCTAAGAGGGATTCCCTAGTATTGGTTCTAAGGAAGAGAGGAATATAGGACAAAAACCCTCAAAGGGAAAAGAAAATGTGATCCTATCCTTCCCCACCTAGAACCAGGAGTGCCTGGTCTTAGTGAAAACGATGGAATGAAATGGTTTGAGCCATCATATATTAGTCTGGGAGGTCCCTTAAAATTCTCCCATATCTTGAGTCCTCGTTACTAAGGGGATATGTAAATACATGAACTTGAGGAATCTACCTATTAAATAGGACAAGTGTGGTACACCTCTGATTGAAGGAATTCATAAGTGAATGCAAGACACATTGGTGTGTCTCTTTCTATAGTTTTGAAAGTTTGAAAACTCTGATGGGGCCTTAAATTTGATCCCCCTCATATTAGGGATTAAAAGGATGAGGATCTCGGCCTACGGTGTCATGAAAGAGGAATTTGAAGGTATGTTTCATAGTTCCTTGAACATTTGTTCTAATTACAAATCAATACTTCTAGGAGATTTCCATTGGATTTATTTATGGAACCGGAAACATACACCAGTTCTTTATCAAAAAGGTACCTTCTTTCAAAAGGCAAGAGTTCATTGAGTTTGAACTTACAATACTTAAAAACATGCAATGTATGAGAGGATGGGAGGTCAAACTCATCGCACACCTTTGGGGGGAATTATTGTCTACTCTAGGAATCTCTTATAGATTTGAGATATTTTCATGAATCCTTATTAATTTAGAAAGTATACATAGGTTTCCTTTTGAATTTTCAATCAATTATTAGCTTGTGTGAAATTTTGAATCATCCATACGTATTCAAGGTTATTCATTAATGGAGTCATCTGTAAGTATTTGAGGTTCTAAATCAATGGTATCCTCTCCTATATTATTTAGATATTCTTTTAACAATCATTATGATGATATTAGTTTTTAATCCACTTAATGGGGAACTCTGGAATTTATTGTCATCCAGTGAGATGAAGATTTATTTTGATATTGGGATTATACCCATAAATGGGCTACCTACATATCCTTGGGAAAGTAAACAGAACCCTCATAGTTTGGTGCCGCTTAATAGGATATATCATACCTTTTAATGTCATGTGATAAGGACCTTGCAGTACCATTTAATGTCATGTTGTAAGGAAATCTAAGAGAATTGTTCTTAGTCAATGTTTGGTGTGGGACATATTCCTATGCATCCCAAGAAACTTTTAAAGGATATGAGTTTCTAAGTTGGGTTAGGGCCGGTTGTGAATATGGACCATAATGAACCGGGATGATTTGAAGTGTTCGGTTCGAACCTCAGAGATACTTTCTATATATACCATTTGGATTGGAATAAAAGCCCAAATAGTTTTATTGGTTATCACAAGAGAGTATAGTCCTTTGAGAGAAATGAGTTTGGGATTACTTCTTAAAATGGATTCCTTGGTGATTTGGGGGTTTAAGTAGGGACTTATTCCTAAGGTGGATGCCCAGATTAAGGGAATTAAGGTTGGATTCCTAAAGAGGATATCCAATGAGTTCCGGCCTTAATATGGATTATTGTGTATCCAAATTATCAGGGGCATCTATTTTCTCGAAGTTCATTAACCATGGATTTTTTAAAAATGTTGTGATCATTAAGAATCTCTAAGCCCATGTGAGTCATGCTTGGTGTGAGAAACAATAGGATGGGTAAGATCCAACAAACACATACACACTTTTACTCCTCCGTTGGTGGAAGATGATGCGCCTACGGTGGCGAGGTTGGGTGAGGCCGAGGTGACTGGGGAAGTGGGTGAGGTGACGAGCCTTCCCCTTATTTTTTTACATTGGACAAGGGTCCAATTAATGGAAAGAGTGAAGGTGAAATAAGTAGAGATGAGAAATAATTCATCTCTCTACATGAAAGGGTAGTGGATTACACCAGTATAGCTACCATAATGTATCTTCGGAGGTGAGGGAGCCTTTAAATTTTCTTGTAGGAAAAATCAAGTGTGAACCATACCTTCCCTACCAGAGACCTGAGTTTCCGGTTTTTAGAGAAGAAAAGGGGAGGACATAACCTTATTCATGCTCAAATTTAACCAAAAGAAGAAGTTAGGATGGTCCTTTTAGTCTAGCATGGGTTGTCGATTCCTCAGAGACCTAAGAAGTAACCTATAGACACGTACATTATATGGACTATTTTTGGCTATGAAGTGGCCAACATGGGTTGATTTTATATGGGTTTAAAGGATAAATAACATATTTATGTGAATTCAATTTAATAGAATGAGTTGATCCTAGGTTATCGCTCGGGGTGGATTGGACATATTTTCTTTTTCAATGATTTCAATTTCTTATATTTGAGATGGGTTTATTTAAGGAGATAAAACAACATCATCACTTACTGGTTTAAGTCCTAAACCCTTTAATACTAATCACCTATACACTTGAAGGATCAATGTTTTGATCACTTCAAGGTAAAGGTTCGTATTA
Source organism: Viscum album (assembly GCA_963277665.1). Taxonomy (NCBI): domain Eukaryota; kingdom Viridiplantae; phylum Streptophyta; class Magnoliopsida; order Santalales; family Viscaceae; genus Viscum; species Viscum album. The sequence continues at coordinate 180,792,611 of OY728125.1, read as the reverse complement.
GCACTTGAAATGTGTGGCCTTAAATTCAACAAGGATGATGGAGTTTAAAAATCATCAAATAAAAATCTCAGTTAAAGGAATTATTATACATTAATGGGGTGATAAATAACATCCAATACAGTGCCTTGATACTCCCTTGGATCAACCCATAAGTGGGTTAGCCCTCCATTGATCCCATGGTTTCAATGGAAGCGGAAAGTAGACTCATGAGGGAGGAAATGGAGAAGTAAAGAAAACAACAAAAATAAAATGATCACTCCACCGTTGTGTGAATAATTTCACAAGATTTTGTGTGAATAAATTCAAACCTTGAGGAAATAGTATCAAAGTAAGATGAATAACAATATAATAATAAGATAAGAATAACTTTTATTGAGAAACAATGATGAATTAAAACAACATACATGTAGAATACAAATTTGAGACAACAAAACCGCAACATAACATTACAATGAAAGAAAGCTCAAAGATTATAAAATACTCCACCACCACTTCCTTAAATAGGAATTTTTGAATACTTGGGTCAAGCCTTCAATATTCAAAGTCTCTTCAATTAATTTTGGTAAGCCATAGGTGGGTGGAAATTTGAGGGAGAGTTGATTTTTCCACCCTTGACCCGAGGTGGCATCCAGCTTTCTTCCACTAAACAGATGAGCCTGTAAGACCTTCTATATGGCCGCATTATATTGGGACATAGATGATGAAAATGGATACCCTGGTGTCTCCTAACCATCTGTAAAATTTGGGTCTATTTTTATTTTTAGATTCAGAGATATGATTAGATTAGTGGGCTGTTTTTCCAGGCCACAGAATCTGGCCCAAATTTTTATATCTAAATTGGCCGCCGCAATGACCACCATTGAAGCTGAATAAGCATTGTATCATGAATAGATTTGTGTTTCCATAAATGTCCTATAGATTCCCAAGAAATTTTAGATTCATTGGGCTTTTATGGTGGTCCCCACAGTCAAATAAGTGTGATGGTGTCCAATCTGACTTCTCCAGAATTGTTTCCTTTCTTCACAAAATATCCCCATATTCTTCCATGAATTCTCCATTGATACCTAAATGAAACATGTTCATATTGAATTTTAGATAAATTTCCCAAAATATTAAATTGAAAAATGGATAAGTAAATTCCTTAAAATTAGATGAATCATTGGGTACTTTAAATGATGGTCAAACATTTACCACATAGTAGTGTATTTTAAGTAAGAATTGCAATCATAATATGAAATGATGTTCAAAGTGTAAAATTCACTAAAATGATGATTATAAATAATAAATCACATGAATATTATATACATTAACAATGAATATTAGCCTCATTTAGTGGCTAATCACACCCCCAACTTGAGTTTTTCTAGTCCCGAGAAAAATATATCTCAACAATATGAAATTTGAATTCCCTTTTCCAAAAACATTTTAATACACACTGATCACCAAAAACCGTTATACCAAACAGTCATGAAACCCATCAAAATATTATAATACATGATAGTTTCACAAGCATATCTCAATCCAATGCCCATTCCTTTGTTCAAATTCATTGACATATTTCATCCAATATCAATTAAGTATGAGGGTGGGTTGTGCATCACAATAGACATGGGGGGTTTATCTTTATTCAAGGGGGAAATGACGGAAGCGCTAGGTGGAATCACATTTTAATATTAAGATGAGTATTCATTTTTTTCTATCATATATATATTTTTTTGTTTTTTGTTTTTTTTTTTGCAATTTTTCCATGGTAATTGATATTGCACTCAAAAGAGTCAACCCCTATAGCGAGACTTTTCCGATGACTCCTAGGATCAAGGACCTTAGGGAACCAAGTGAAGCTTACATAATCGGGCGTCATCTCAAGTTAAATTAGTCAAAAACAAAGTCAAATTATCAAAAATAGAGATAAAATTACTAACTCTGGGCCAGACAACTATAAAGTTACGATCCCCAAGTGTCGAAAGCCACACATTAGGTCATTTCATTGCTCTACGAGCAAATTTATTGTTTTTTTTAATTTTTTTCATTAAATACTCATATCAAAACTAAAATGATCACCAAACCTATGCTATTTATATGGGGGATCCCATGAACTCAAACTAATACCCCACGATCCAATGGGCGTGCATTGTTTTCTTTTTTTTTATTTGGATGAAAATATAAACAATGAAATATCACATTGGACAGCCACACTTTCCAAAATCTATGCTCATGAAATTATACGATGATTAAAATCAGAATCAGGACATGCTAGATTATTTGATATTCAGTTTCAAATTGTGTAATGTGTATTACTGTGTTCAAAGTTAAAGGAATTTTTCTTTCCATTTACACAATTTATTTTTCAAAACATTCATTTTTTTCACAAAAACAATTTTTTTATTTCACATCCCCCACAAACTTAAAACAACACTATCCATAGTGTTTAAAGAAATGAAAATTTATAAGGGGGAAGAGGTAGAGAATGAATTTTCAAAAAGTAAATTGAAAATGAAGATCATGGAATGAAGTCACCTGGTGGTTGAAGTTCAATTTCTTGATGCTCCTTTTTAATCCTTTGATATCCATGTCACTAGTAGAGTTCCCTAGTAGATAAAGGAAAACAAACAAACAAACAAAACAAAACAATATATATATATATAATAAAGAAAGTAAAATATAAGTATATATACAAAAATTATAGAATAAGGAATCACAAAAAGCCATAGGTCAGTGGTAAGTGCGCCCCCCTGTCTCCCTTTGGTCCCGGCTTCGAATCCCCGCGGCTTCACTGGTTGTGACGGGGTTTTCCCCATGACCCACGACATGTCCCCTATTACTATTATTATAATATATTTTTTTATTTTTTTATTTTTATTTTAATACTACAAACACATTAAAATAAAACAAACTGATGATACATTGTCTTCTTTTTAAATTTATGGGTAAGGCATTAATCAAGGATTACACCACGTGAGACGGATGAATATGGTGCTCCCCTTTCATACCCATACATACTCATAATAGAAGAACATGTCAACAGTCTATTTTTATAAATATAAAAATGATTAATTAATCCTATTTAAAATATAAAGTTGATTAAAATAGCAAAATGATATGAAACTTTAAAACCATGGGTTGCCACCCATTCAGTGATTTTTTTAACGTCATTAGTTCGACTTGAACCCCCCAAATTATCCAATACCAACTTTCAACATTTTTAGGACCACATGTTTCACCAATTATACTAGGTTGAAATTTATTCTATGTTTAGAATTTGTTTCACGCACAATCCTCTATTCTAAAATGAGTGGGTAAATCCAAGAAATATCAAAAATGATGGATTCAATTTCTTTTGTAGTATTATCTAAGAAATTAAGAATCATTACCTCATTATTGGTTTCAATATAATAAATGGTGACAATGAGAAGTTTTTGGCTATCCCCAATGAATGGAAACTTAAGTGTGGATGGAAAGTCCTTTTGTTCAAGTTCAGGTAGGCTAAAACATTCAAACATAGGTTGGTAATTTGAATTGAACTCATTTTCATTATCAAAATTGCTCAACAGAATTGGTTCCTTTTGAATAGAATATTCAACCACCAAAATTGAACGATCGGTTTCAGGAATGAGTATGGACTCAAAGTTTGTGATTTCTCTTAATGGATCAGTGATTTCTGTTTTTGAAAATTTATCAATGGATTTATACATTGGAGACTCAATCCATGATGTAAAATTCTTTTCTTTTGAATCCAAAAAGTCTATTTCCTCCTAATTTAAATACCCTTCAACAATTAATTCATGCTCTTCAGGTATCCTATGTTCAAAATAAATTTCATTAGCATTTTCATAAGATGTTTTTGTGTAACAATAATCCTCTATGAATGATGAGGAATAGACAACCTGACTGGGAATGGGTTCCATAACTGTTTCAATGCTTTATAGTTCTACTCTCAAGGATAAAACTTCAGAAGTAATTATATCCATTTGTCGACATAATTTCTCAATTAATGGATGTGGATCAAGATGGTCAAGGTGTTGGGACAGATGGTCTATTCCCAAAGGATAATTAAGTTTTTGAAATTCCACAGGAGGATATTCTGATTGGCCTTTTTGGGATTAGAACTCATAATAGGTTTGAATGTATTGTGGATCATATGAATAAAAATATTTTGGATTAGTAGGCTGTTGATGATCCCACAAGTAGGAATTATGATGGTCATTGTACATTATACATGGGGTTGGGTGATCAAAGTAGGGATAAGTTTCCCATGATTGGACTTGTTCAAAATTGACTTCCATAGGAGTGAGGGTTGAGAAAAGAGAAGTAGGATGAAAAAAAAGAATTACAGTGTATAATATAACATTCTTAGGTCCCCGACGACGGTGCCAAAATTTGATTCACGCTGAAATTTACCCAAAAGAAGAAGGTAGTACGGTCCTTGTAGTCTAGCTTGGGTTGTCGATTCCTCAAAGACCGAAGAACTAACCTATAGACACGTAAATTATGTGGAATGTTTTTGGATATGAAGTGGCCAAATTGGGTTGATTTTATATGGGTTTAAAGGATAACTAAAAGATTTAAGTGAACTCAATTTAAAATAATGAGTTGATCCTAGGTTATCGCTCGGGGTGGATTGGACGTATTTCCTTTTCAATGATTTCAATTTCTTATATTTGAGATAGGTTCATTTAAGGAGATAAAAAAACATCATCACTTACTAGTTTAATTCCTACACGCTTTTATACTAATCACCTATACACTTTAAGGAACAATGTTTTGAGCACTTCAAGGTAATGGTTTGTATTAGCACTTGAAGTGTGTGGCCATAAATTCAACAAGGATGATGGAGTTTAAAAATCATCAAATAAATATCTCAGTTAAAGAAGTGATTATTCATTAATGGGGTGATAAATAACATCCAATCCAACCCCTTTATACATCCTTGGATCAACCCATAAGTGGGTTATCCCTCCATTTATCCCATGGTTTCAATGGAAGCGGAAAGTAAACTCATGGGGGAGGAAATGGAGAAGTAAAGAAAAAAACAAAAAAAATTGATCACTCCACCGTTGTGTGAATAATTTCACAATATTTGGTGTGAATAAATTCACACCTTGAAGAAACAGTATCAAAGTGAGATGGATAACAGTAGAATAATAATATAAGAAGAACATTTATTAAGAAACAATGATGAATTAAAACAACTTACACACAGAAGGAAAATTTGAGTCAACAAAACCGAAACATAACATTGCAATGAAAGAAAGCTCAAAAATTATCATTTACTCCACCACCACTACCTTAAATAGGAGTTTTTGAAGCCTTGGGTTGGGCCTCTAATATTCCAAGTCTCCTAAATTAATTTTTGAATCCAAAGGTGTGTGGAAAGTTGAGGGAGAGTTGATTTTTCCACCCTTGACCCGAGGTGGCATCCATCTTTCTTCCACTAAACAGATGCACCTGGAAGTCCTTATAGATGGACGAATTATAGTGGGCCATAGATAACGAAAATGGATAATGAGATGTCTCCTAAACTTCTGTAACATTTGGTCCCATTTGGAATTTTTTATTCGGATATATTATTATATTTGTGGGCTGTTTGTCTGGGCCGCAGAATCTGGCCCAGAATATTATCTCTAACTTGGCCGCATAAATTACCACTATGGAAGCCGAATTAGAATTGGCTCCTCAATAGTGTTTTGTTACTAGACATGTCCTATATATTCCAACTAAATTTGAAATTCATTGGGCTTTTATGGTGGTCCCCACATTCAAATCAGTGGGTGGTGTCTAATTTTACTTCTCTAGAATTGTTTCCTTTCATCACAAAATATCTCCATCTGCTTCCATGAATTCTCCATTGATTCCTAAATGAAACATGTTCATATTGAAGTGTAGATCAATTTCCAAAAATATGAAATTGAAAAATGGATAATTAAATTCATTAAAATCAAATTAATCATTGGGTACTTTAAATGATGTTCAAAAATGTACCACATAATAGTGCATTTTAAGTAAGAATTAAAATCATAATGTGAAATGATGTTCAAAGTGTAAAATGCACTAAAATGATGATTATGAATAATAAATCAAATGAATATTATATAAATTAACAATGAATATTATACTCATTTAGTGTCTAATCATAACCCAAACCATAATCATCCGAACTAGGAACTTCCCAACATTGTTCCTGAGAGAAAGGTATAGGTGAATGTGGATATACAAACCCACAAGCACTCCATGAATCATAACCCAAATGTGAAAAAAATGTGGAAAACCTCTAACTATAGATATAAAAACCCAAATAAGAGACATATTGATGTTCCTTTCCCAAAGGTTTGATAAGTCATGAGGTTTTGGAGGAGGATTCAACATAATCCATTTAGAAAAGGGAGTCAATGAAGAAGAAGTCTTATAATGAATGGATTTAAAGAAGGATTGATGGTTAGTAGACTGAATGGAGTAGCTGAATCAAAGAAGAGAACCCAAGTGAGTATTTGGAACACAAGTATGGGAATCCAAGTAGGCTTGGTCGACTTGGTGTTCACTTAAGTGAAGAACAACCTAGATGTTAATAATTGTGCAAGACTTGACAGAAGATATCAAAAATATTCATAGATATTTCCAGAAGTGGGGTGCTCATCTTCCTTTGAGAGGAATGGGTGGCGCGTAAGCATTTCTTATTCAAGGAGGTTTTGTGCTTTATACGTGCAAGTGTTATGGATTTAAAACACTATAAGGACATAATTACTATGACCCTCTTTCAATTCCTCTACTCTATGTATTAGAGAACTACCTTGAATGTTTCAGAAGACTTGGATGAAGCAATAGGATGACCAGAGCAGCAATTAGGCTTCAGAGAATTTTTAACATACAAATGAAGGCCTCAAGGGTCTATTTATTGGAAAATAAGTGACCTTAGGATAAATTTCCCTAGGTTTCACAAGTGGGTTCTGCTCTATAATTGGGCACAGAAGTACCTTGCATGCAACTGGATCAATGTCTTGACTAAGGAGGTCCAATTTTCAAGACCTTTCAAATCTTGATTTTCATCATGTGTTTTCTCCTCTATTTTTAAAGGCATTTACCTTTCTCAATTTTTTGACTCTGTGACATAACAGAGTTCCAAACCCCCCCTCATAAATCTGATCCAAAATTAATAGAGGATCCTATACTAAGGTAAAGTTATGAAAAAGAAAAATAGGAGGTGGTTGTGGCGTGCAAGTTTCAGGGTGCAAGGTAAATGTGTGCACAAGGTTATGGCACACAGAGTAATTTTCATTGCTTATATATAATGGCTTCACTTCCATGAAAATTACAAAGACATATAGAAATCCAGCTCTTAGCTTGAATGTATTTTTTCTCGGTCACTTTTTTCAATTTCGCTTCTTATGTATGTTTTTCATTTCCACACCATAACTAGGGTTCCACACTTTTTCACTGGTTTTATACATGTGTTCCATGTTCACACTTGTGCGCATTATTTCCTTTGTCAATTTTTCTTAATTATTTTGTCAAAACATCGAAAATTAACTTACTTTACAGATTATTTTTTATATCTATTGCAGGTTCAATGGATCCTAAAAGAATCGGAACCGCCGATGAATTGTCCAATAAGAGAATTGATGATATGATGAAGATTGTAGATCAGGATTACTTTGAAATTTGTGACACCACAGTTCCAGACTTGGAAAAGTATCTATAGAAACATCACTTCAATTTTACCCGGACTACTTATTTTCCTTTTTATAGTAATGTACATCTTTAGGGTGTCAATATACAAGACCTGAAGAACTATATTCCACTTTCTTGGTTTCAAGACTGTACCAATTTTTAGTCTTCCAATATTTCTATTTTGGGAACATATATCAATGATGGGATATAAGATAAGGCTCATTTAATGCATCAAAGCCTGTGTGGTCTAGATTTTAAAACACATACAATCGAGCTATAGCCACACTGCTATTCTTCTATCTTTTGATATTCTCACATGGATCAATCAAAAGGCAGGAATAAATGTTTGGATTTGAGTCCAAGAGGAGGTGTTAAACATGCATTGAAGTGGGCATATTGGGTGTGCATGACATGTGTGGAATTTATGGATAACTTAAAATGTGTTGGTATTTATGAGGCTGTAAGGGTTGGGCAAACCTATGTATATAGGAATCATTATTTTGTGCTAGAGTTACTAAGCTAATAGATCCTAGAAACTAAATCCTTAAATTTTACATATGGAGAAGTAGGCATTAGTTTGTAGGATGTATACAATATCTATGGATCTCCAATCCTTGGATATATGTCTGATTAGTTTATTCCTCCCTAGGTGACATAGAATGACTTAGAAAATACACTTGCCTTGGTTTGTGAGTTGATGAAGATATTTCATAAACAGAAGAATACGAACACAATGAAGTCCCACACAAGAAGGGATATTCATCCGGAGGAGTGGACAGAAATATTCCTGGTAAAGAAGAAGGACAAGGGTCCCACTTTCTCTCATCTAACCAACTTTCCAAAGGCAGAAAAGAGAGGTACACTTGACAATTTCTGGCCTACTTTAGATAAAGTAGAGTTTAACATGTGTGGGTATGAAGTATACTCCAAAATTCATATGAATACATGCCTTGTAGGTTTCCTGGACATATGGATCAGCATGTATTTATTACCAGTTTGAGATTATAAGGGAGGCGTAAGGCCATAGACTTTTTTTATCATGGACAAGATAGTTGAGAATATGATGGTAGGGTTTTCCACCCCTATTTTTTCAAATATTCAAAGGATATTACAACATATTTACAGAGGGAAGACTCCTTTCAAAATAGAGGTACCATTCTAGGTGTGTGGGGGTGGATTTCCTCTCATTTTAGATTTTATAGTTTACAAATGGGGTACAGGTCTTTGGTAGTTCTTTCCGAACACCTGTTCATGATTTCTTTGATATTTCACCTTTTTTATAGAATGCTTATGATAATAAGGCCAGGATGAGTATGTACAAGTAATTTCATATTTTTCCTTATAGGAATCCGCCTAAAGGGTGATTTTTTGATGATCGTATGTCCAACTTATAGCTAAGGGCGTATATGTTAGCTTGAAGGGATGGCATATTAAACACCATGATTGATGGGGAAAACACATGTGAATCATATTATAATTTTATATTCATGAATAATTTCAAATGTATGAAATAAATTACTATATCTCATCATGTTCATGTCAGATTAGGGCAACATATAATGGTATCCTGACCACTATGGATGCTGACAACTAGGGAGAAAACTGGGGAAATATTTCATTTACCTGTCGTCGAGGCAATAAGAATATTAACTATCTAGTACACTGAGAAATTTCTTGCATATTACCCTTAAGGGGTATTAAAATATATTTCCCTGAAGTGGGTATAAAGAGAGGTGGTTGGAATGAAACCTTTCATTTAGAAGGTAATTCTTCATCTTCTGGGGATGACTCATTGGAGTGAGAGGGTAGAGGTGATGAGGCTTCAAGATCACTGAAGTGACTTCTTGGAAATATAACCCACCAATCAGACTTAAGAGAGCCACACCATCAATCTATAATGAAACTATACTAAGGAGGTCTAGTCTCCATCATTAAGAAGAGCAATGAGTCCTATTTTACCATCCCCCATCTGTGACTGTAGGAATTGGGAAGAACTCAAATACAAAGCTACAGGATCCTCTTCACAACCCTCTAGAATTTACTCTGAATATATACGACCATAGGTTGTTCAAACATGGAAATTTTTCATTGTGATTCTGAAAGAAAATGGTTTGATTTATGTAAATGGGGGCATATTCCATGAATAGGGGATCTATGAGACTCTTCAGATATTCTCTTTAAGAATAATCTTGATGAAGTGATAACTTATTTCTAAGAATAGGAAACTCTCATATACACCACTAGTGAATTAATTCCCACCACGAAGAAGGTGAAATAAATGTTATATCGTGGTACCACTTAAGGGATTGACCTTTCATTAGATGAAGAATGGTATGATTTTTTGTATTATGAAGAATTAAGTTTATTTTTTTCTCACATTCTTTTCAGATTTATAATTTGAATTTAGTCAAAGCATTGTTACTCAGGATAAATATAAATTTAACTTACATATGGCTAAAATAAAATAAATTAATGTTCCATCTCCATGATATAGCCATTTTGTTACTAATCTTGGAGCTATTGTATCACCCTGTGAATTAGGAGAGATATGTCCAGGCCAACAGGACATGTAGGATGAGATAGAATGGGGCTTGGAGTCTCCAATAACTGTTTTAGAGATGATGTCACAAGTCCTCCCATGAAGGCAAAGAAAAAAATCATATAAGAAATAAAACCACACTCATTAGTGTAAAGAATTCCTAACAACATAAATTTTAGCTGTAACGCCCCGACCCCAGCTACCCAGAGTCGTTGCATTACTTCGTAACATTGTCATGATTACAAAAGATCAAGTCTCGAAATACCGATTAGTTTAGTAGCCTTGGAAACACTAGATACATTCATAAGTCTTACATTACATCATAAAGTGAAAAACTACAATAACAAAGTCTTCATAGTCCACACTCATATCCTCTTATGACTATCCCTGCAGGTCATTCATAAAATACTTCTTCACATCCTGGAAAATATTAAAACATTGAAAGGGGTGAGCTCAGATGCTCAGTAAGGATAACAATATTGCGGAAGCTTTCATAAATAAACATTAACATTTAAGGAAATGTATAACTAAAACAAAATCATTTTAAACTTGAACATCAACATAATATGGAAAAAGTAAAATGAGATAATGCCATTCACTTCTTCACATGGATATTCTACTGGTCGAATAATCACATGCAATATCAATAACCACTTTCATAATGATGGAATGCATAATGCCAGACTATCATAACCACGTAGCCAAGGCCTCATGCCAAGACCACAAATAAGATTTTGTCAAGGCCTCGTGCCAAGACACTAGTTTGTCTCATGAGACCTGCCGATGCATCGAGGAGCTATAGCGGGCTCCACCCGTCACTTATTAAGTCCAATGCATTCCTCATATGAATAGGTTTAACATATCATAAACCATAACATAATCGTATCACATAAAACATGCAAAAAGGAAACATAACCTTTGCACATTTCAATCACAAGATATCAATACAACACATTGATATAATAAAAACACATTCAAAACCATTTTCAATACCAAAATGAAAGAAAATTAAAACTTTGTATTTACTTTTCATTTAAAAAAAAGTTATGGCTTTTAGAGGAAGCTGAAATTCAAATAATGGTCACGGCGGCGGAGAAGTCATTTTCGCCGCATAAGTACAGAAAGAAAAACATTACCTTTTTGTCGTTTAGTAAAACGCTTCGTATAAAAAAGATTCATATTGAATAAATGTAAAAGTCAAAGGGGTTTATACACCGTATAAAAGAAATTTGTGTATAAAACAAAATATGCCTCAATGAATGGAGATTGAGACGAGGTCCTTTACAAAGATAATTTTTTAAATAAAATAGATCTATTATGTGTATTCACAATAATTACACATAAATAAAGTATAAATACAAGATATGACATAATAATATCATGACATAATTTTAAAGTAGGAGATTAACCCAAAGAATGGAAATTGGGTTAAGAAATTCCCTTACCTCGTGTCTGACTTGACTCAACCGTTCTTTAACCTCCTGAATAATAAACTAGAGTTAATATATACCTTATTAAGAACCATTTTAAATTTCATTATCCTTTTTATATCACTTATTACAATGATATGAACATTATGTAATTATTTAAGTTAATAACGGTCGTTTTGTCGATCTTTGGTACTTGAGTCAACAATAAACTTCTTATAATTACAAGTTGTTTATGTGGTAAAATATGAATTATCTCCAGAATTATATTCATGATTTAGATGTCATATATATCATATATATCCAGTATATACATTCATTTATAATATTACGTAACATTTAGAGGTAAGAAATGAAATGCACCGTTCATAGAGACCGTAAGCCGTACGTACGCATGAACGCTACTTTCATTTATATTTAGTATTTAATGGAATGAAATCATAATGATATTACAGTATAATATAGTGTATAATACCATTTAATCCATCCTTTATACATCCCACATATGGCATTAACGATTCAAATCACTTTGAGGGGGCGGTAGTCTGCACTTCCTAAAATGAAATTATCGCGTTTTACCCATAATGGAAATCATAAAGTATTCCATAAATGAGAAATACAGAATCATAAGTAAAAAATAAACATATTTTATATCATATATAAATATAGTGACATCTTAATGGCCACCTTTGAAGGTGTTATATGAGTGTTGAACAATCATCGTTTCGTGAGGTAGAAATTCGCCATCCACAGAAACCGTATGTTCTTTAACCATTAGATGTAGGTGTGTGTAAGTGTAGCTCGAATACTTCCTATAACAACATACTAGTATATTGAGGATACTGGTGTTGTTACAAAAAAATGAATAAAAAGATTTTAGGGGGTTGGGGTAGAAAAATAAACCAAAACAACATTAGAGAAGACATTACCTAAAAATCGGGTAACTCTTTTTGATTTGAGACAAAGGCTTCCTTGGGGAGAGTTCTGCCCAAAGTGAGGCTTCTAGGAGTAAGATGGGGAAGTTGGGAGAGTATTTGGGCAGAGGTTGTCCGAGCCAAATGGCTTGAGAGTGTGAATGAGGTGGTAGAGGTGGGGGCATTTTATAAGTGGAGAGGAGGGGCACTCTTGGAAAGTAAAGAAAAGTCACATTATTATAAAATGAGTTTCGGATTTTAGAGGTCCCACACTTATATAATTTGAGTCTAAGGTGATAAGGGTTCTAAATATAATCATCCAATAGGTTTTTGACAAGTGTAAGCCTTGGATTTTACATTATCTTTTTATTTTATTTTAATCGTTAAATAATGAGGTCATCGCTGCATCATCATGATGTTATAAATAATTTAATTTATTTAATGTATAAAAATTATAAAACAAATACTATGATGTAGTAAATCTTTTTATCTTTCTAATGAATATTTTTAGTCAAAATTTGGACTTGTGTAACCCCACTTAAAAACTGTTTTAGTAAAACAACTCATGTTTGTGTCAATTTAATTTTAACATTAAATAAATATATATTAATGTCATTTTCCAACTAAAGTGGCTCCATGGGGTCCCCAAGTATACCCATGGGTTGTCTTGGTCGGCCATGACTCATCCAATAGGAGTAGGACAAGTGTCAAGCTCATCTCATATTATTAAAACATTATTTTTACCTCAAACTACACTAATTACCTCTAATCGCGATTAAGAACTTAAAAGATACTATTCACCAAAAAATTATTTTAATCTCATTGAACCACATTTTGCTTCTTAATGACAACCATGTATGTCGGTTTTTTGAAAATCAAATCACAGAAGTGGTAATATTTCATTTTAACGAAAAATCAGTTTTTAACAACCACTTAGTGGTTTCACTATTCATCAAAAATTGAAGTTTCTCAGAATAAGGCCAAACTTTCACCCTAAGCTATAATTGATATTCCGAATTCAAAAATGATGTCTATTTTACAAAATTCCAAACATATAAGTTGCATTAATTAATTTTATAATTAATTCCTGCTGTTACAACAAGTAGCGTGTTTTTAAGAAACAATTTATATCAAAAGATTGGCAATTGTTTATGTCAAATTTCAATGTTAAATTATTTCTAATGACCACCATTGGATAAAATGGTAAAACTATATTCTAATTATACTTTAAAGCCACTAAATAGTATAATTTATCACTATAACTAATTTTTATTAAAAAAGTTTTTTTTAAGTATTTTTCACTATTCATAAAAAATAGAAGTTCTCAGAAAAATACCAAAAATTCAACATAGGATAATTTCGATATTCCGATTCCAAAAATGAAGTCCATTTTGATAAATAAAATTTATAAAATTTAAAAAAGTAGGTATTACTATTCACAACGGCTAGTTTAATTCGTTGTGGTGTGTGTTAGAGCTCGAGGTTGCGTACAACACACGCTATTGCATTATTCGAAGTGAAACGTACCGTTGAAGCTTGGGGTGTTACATTATCCCCTCCTTCAATAAATTGCGTCCTCGCAATTTGAAATTTTTCTTTGAAAATAAAAGGTTGAAAAGAGAAAATACCTTTGAGGAATACCCACATCGGAAATAAGGTTAATAAATATATAACATTAAAATAAAGCAAGATAAGTACAAAGGTCACCCGATATAGCCCATTCTAGGATTCTATAAAAATATGGATATGGAGGAGAAACAAACCATCATGGTCTGATGGAGAGTTATAGAAAACAGGATTAGGAGAAAGTTTAACTACAAGAAAATCACAAACTTGTGACTGGTTAAACGGTCATTGAATCCCCAGTTGGAAAAGTTAACCGACAACATTTTTGTTTTAAGTTACCTTTTATAATGTTGAGGAATTTATTTAGGAGATTTACTAAGAACGTAAGGGAATATACATACTTGTTATGTATACTTTCATTCGTTAATAAATTTTTACCATAAACCCATCTTTTACTCCAAATGGTAACGGAACTCAAAAATATTCTTTTTATCCTAATTGTATAAGGTTCCAAATATTAACACATGCCATTTAGATTAGTAAAACTATTTTGTAATAACCAGGGACTTCCTGTAGGCTAGTGGTAGGAAATAAAGGCTTGTCGCACTATGGTTGTGGGTTCGATTCCTACAGCTTTGTCTGACGCGACGGGTTATTCCTCACCCTGCAGGTTGTCCTTTTCCTAAAACTATAGTATTATAATATTCCAAAAATAATCTTCATAATTTTTTTTATCCTTGAACAATACTATCCAAAGATCAACTTAATCCACTCCAACCTTTATAGTTATCCAAAATACCTCTGTCCCTACTTTCTCTAAAAGGTCTCTTAATTCCAAAATCAATTTATCATATTCCCCAAACAAAGTAAAGTTTCTCTTATTGTCACATACTAAAAATATAATTACCTTCATCATATTAAAACCTTAATGAAATCAAAAAGTACTGCAGTACCATCCTTATATATATATCACATTATTCTAATAACCAGAATATAATCCTTGAGTCCAAAAGCACCAATACATTAATTATTCCGCTTCAACTGTAGTCACAGCATAAGATTGGCCTTGATCCCTTGTCCTTTTCTGAGGTAATTTCCTTGACGCTTAGGACATTCATTTTTATAATGCCCCATTTCCCTACAATTGTAGCATTCAACTTTGACAGCCTCTTTCTTTCCCTTGCAATCACGAGCCTGGTGACCCTTTTCTCCACATTTATAACAAACTCCCATTCCTTTTAGGCACGTACCAGGTTGATTCTTCCCACAATCATCACATAATGGAAAATACTTATTTCCCTTTTTCCCTTTATCTGTCTCTTGTTCCACCGTTCTCTTCTTCTCTTGCTTTACTTTGTTGTCATAAGACTTAGAGAATTCCTTTTCTGTCTTGATAGCACACGAGACAATATCTTCGTATGATGAGAAGGAATGTGATACTAAAGCTCAACTGAGAAATGGTTTTAACCCATCAAATAAACGATCAATCTTACTCCTTGGGTTACGTATATAATCGGCAGCATGCCTCGCTAACCTTGTAAAGTTAGCCTCATACTTTGCGACATTCTCATCCTCCTTATGCCTCAAACTCAGAAATTGTCTTTCCATATCTGCTCGATGGTCACGAGGAAAGTATTTTTCTAAGAAAATCTCTTTGAACTCACTCCATTCCATATTTGATACGTCATCATCTTCCTTTGTGTTTTGAATCAGCGACCACCACTGATCGGCATCTCCAATGAGGCGGTAAACTGCCATGACAACCTTCTCCCTTTCGCTACTCCCCAAGGCATGGAATATTTTCTCTAAGGAGTTTATCCATTGCTCAGCTACTAATGGATTTTTACCCCCATTTAAGGTTGGGGGTTGTTTCCTCATGAAACGGTCTAGCATTGATCCTCCACGTTGCGGATCAGGGTGCTCCATACGAGTAAGGTTATTATTCATAACCCAAGTAAGTTGTCCCAGTATGGTGATTAGCTGATCGGCACCAGTTGCATCACCAGCCCCACTATAATTATCTTGAGCAGGAGGGCAATCCCTACATGGAGTGCGTGCATTGATACAGTTTCCATTTCTTCCACTAGGCGCTATTTCTAAACAATTTCATAAACTAGATCAGTTTATGAATCAAAATACATAATCCCATACTTATAAAACACTTAACATAAATTGAACTATTTATGGATATAATCCATAATCATAAAAATGTTTCCTTTGAGGAAGTATATACTCATAAACCCTTCATAATGATTTGTAAAGAAAATGAGAGTTATCCTAAGCATATCCCCCGGGAGTGTCGTAACCAAGAGTGCAGCAAGGCCCGTTTTCGTGCACCAGTTCCCATTCGAGTCTAGCTCAAAGCGGTGCTTTCGCGTTTTACCCCTAGGTACATCTGTGCCAGAGCCTCCTCTACGTGCTCGTATCCAGACAGGGATGTATTGCTCGTAAAACTCACAAAATCTCTACAATAACAAAATTCTAGGAAGTTCTTATTTACTAATCCTCAAAGTCTATCTTTGGGCTATGTGCTCTGATTAGAGTTTATCTAAATCTAGCTTCCAAGGTCAGTACTAAACTGCCTCTGATACCAACTGTAATGCCCCAACCCCAGCTACCCAGAGTCGGTGCATTACTTCGTAACATTTGCATGATCACAAAAGATCAAGTCTCGAAAGACTGATTAGTTTAGTAGCCTTGGAAACACTAGATACATTCATAAGTCTTACATTACATCATAAAGTGAAAAAATACAATAACAAAGTCTTCATAGTCCACACTCATATCCTCTTCTGACTATCCCTGCAGGTCATTCATAAAATACTTCTTCACATCCTGGAAAATATTAAAACATTGAAAGGGGTGAGCTCAGATGATCAGTAAGGATAACAATATTGCGGAAGATTTCATAAATAAACATTAACATTTAAGGAAATGTATAACTAAAACAAAAGCCTTTTAAACTTGAACATCAACATAATATGGCAAAAGTAAAATGAGATAATGCCATTCACTTCTTCACATGGATATTCTACTGGTCGAATAATCTCATGCAATATCAATAACCACTTTCATAATGATGGAATGCATAATGCCAGACTATCATAACCACGTAGCCAAGGCCTCGTGCCAAGACCACAAATAAGATTTTGTCAAGGCCTCGTGCCAAGACACTAGTTTGTCTCATGATACATGCCGATGCATCGAGGAGCTATAGCGGGCTCCACCCGTCACTTATTAAGTCCAATGCATTCCTCATATGAATAGGTTTAACATATCATAAACCATAACATAATCGTATCATATAAAACATGCATAAAGGAAACATAACCTTTGCACATTTCAATCACAAGATGTCAATAAAACACATTGATATAATAAAAACACTTTCAAAACCATTTTCAATACCAAAATGAAAGAAAATTAAAACATTGTATTTACTTTTCATTTAAAAAAAGTTATGGCTTTTAGAGGAAGCCGAAATTCAAATAATGGTCACGGTGGCGGAGAAGTCGTTTTCGCCGCATAAGTACGGAAAGAAAAACATTACCTTCTTGTCGTTTAGTAAAACGCTTCGTATAAAAAAGATTCCTTTTGAATAAATGTAAAAGTCAAAGGGGTTTATACACCGTATAAAAGAAATTTGTGTATAAAACAAAATATGCCTCAATGAATGGAGATTGAGACGAGGTCCTTTACAAATATCATTTTTTAAATAAAATAGATCTATTATGTGTATTCACAATAAGTACACATAAATAAAGTATAAATACAAGATATAACATAATAATATCATGACATAATTTTAATGTAGGAGATTAACCCAAAGAATGGAAATTGGGTTAAGAAATTCCCTTACCTCATGTCTGACTTGACTCAACCCTTCTATAACCACCTGAATAATAAACTAGAGTTAATATATACCTTATTAAGAACCATTTTAAATTTCATTATCCTTTTTATATCACTTATTACAATGATATGAACATTATGTAATTATTTAAGTTAATAATGGTCGTTTTGTCGATCTTTGGTACTTGAGTCAACAATAAACTTCTTATAATTACAAGTTGTTTATGTGGTAGAATATCCATTATCTCTAGAATTATATTCATGATTTAGATGTCATATATATCATATATATCCATTATATACATTCATTTATAATATTACGTAACATTTAGAGGTAAGAAATGAAATGCACCGTTCATAGAGACGGTAAGCCGTACGTACGCATGAACGCTACTTTCATTTATATTTCGTATTTAATGGAATGAAATCATAATGATATTACAGTATAATATAGTGTATAATACCATTTAATCCATCCTTTATACATCCCACATATGGCATTAACGATTCAAATCACTTTGAGGGGGCGGTAGTCCGCACTTCCTAAAATGAAATTATCGCGTTTTACCCATAATGGAAATCATAAAGTATGCCATAAATGAGAAATACAGAAGCATAAGTAAAACATAAACATATTTTATATCATATATAAATATAGTGACATCTTAATGGCCACCTTTGAAGGTGTTATATGAGTGTTGAACAATCATCGTTTCGTGAGGCAGAAATTCGCCATCCACAGAAACTGTATGTTCTTTAACCATTAGATGTAGGTGTGTGTAAGTGTAGCGCGAATCCTTCTTATAAAAACATCCTAGTATATTGAGGATACTGGTGTTGTTACAAAAGAAATGAATAAAAAGATTTTATGGGGTTGGAGTAGAAAAATAAAACAAAACAACATTAGAGAAGACATTACCTCAAAATCGGGTAACTCTTTTTGATTTGAGCCAAAGGCTTCCTTGGGAAGAGTTCTTCCCAAAGTGAGGCTTCTAGGAGTAATATGGGGAAGTTGGTAGAGTATTTGGGCAGAGGTTGGCCGAGCCAAATGGCTTGAGAGTGTGAATGAGGTGGTAGAGGTGGGGGCCTTTTATAAGTGGAGAGGAGGGGCACTCTTGGAAAGTAAAGAAAAGTCACATTATTATAAAATGAGTTTCGGATTTTAGAGGTCCCACACTTATATAATTCGAGTCTAAGGTGGTAAGGGTTCTATATATACTCATCCAATAGGTTTTTGACAAGTTTAAGCCTTGTATTATACATTATATTGTTATTTTATTTAAATCGTTAAATAATGAGGACATCGCTACATCATCATGATGTTATAAATAATTTCATTTATTTAATGTCTAAAAATTATAAAACCAATACTATGATATTGGAAATCTTTTTATCTTTCTAATGAATATTTATAGTCAAAATTTGGACTTGTGTAACCCCACTTAAAAAATGTTTTAGTAAAACAACTCATGTTTGTGTCAATTTAATTTTAACATTAAATAAATATATATTAATGTCATTTTCTAACTAAAGTGGCTCCATTGGGTCCCCAAGTTGACCCATGGGTTGTCTCGGTCGGCCATGACTCATCCAATTGGAGTAGGACAAGTTTCAAGCTCATATCATATTATTAAAACATTATTTTTACCTTAAACTACACTAATTACCTCTAATCGCGATTAAGAACTTAAAAGTTACTATTCACCAAAAAATTATTTTAATCTCATTGAACCACATTTTGCTTCTTAATGACAACCATGTATGTCTTATTTTCGAAAATCAAATCATAGAAGTGGTAATATTTCATTTTAACGAAAAATCAGTTTTTAACAACCACTTAGTTGTTTAACTATTCATCAAAAATTGAAGTTTTTCAGAATAAGGCCAAAATTTCACCCTGAGCTATAATTGATATTCCGAATTTAAAAATGATGTCTATTTTACAAAATTCCAAACATATAAGTTGCATTAATTAATTTTATAATTAATTCCCGCTGTTACAACAAATAGCGTGTTTTTAAGAAACAATTTATATCAAAAGATTGGGAATTGTTTATGTCCAATTTCAATGTTAAATTAATTCTAATGACCACCATTGGATAAAATGGTAAAAATATATTCTAATTATACTTTAAAACCACTAAATAGTATAATTTATCACTATAAATTATTTTGATTAAAAAAGTTGTTTTTAAGTATTTTTCACTATTCATAAAAAATAGATGTTCTCAAAAAAATACCAAAAATTCAACATAGGCTAATTTCGATATTCCGATTCCAAAAATGAAGTCCATTTTGATAAATAAAATTTATAAAATTTCAAAAAGTAGGTATTACTATTCACAACGGCTAGTTTAATTCGTTGTGGTGTGTGTTAGAGCTCGAGGTTGCGTACAACACACGCTATTGCATTATTCGAAGTGAAACATACCGTGGAAGCTTGGGGTGTTACATTAGCCTTATTCCTAGAAAGTGTTTGAAATTATTGGAATTTTAAGATATTTTTCTATTTATTCTCTTAGATAAATCACAGATAATCTTTGAGAAAACATGGAGCGTGCTTCTGAACATGCACAAATTACTACTAACTTGGTGGTTCATGAAGAGGCATTTAGGCCAAAGGAACCAACATTTGTTTCTATAAATGCTTCTATTCCTGTTATGAGAAGATATGAGACCTTTGGTAAATCATAAATTATTCATGAGAAAGTAATTGTAACAATAACTGACTTCCATCCTATGATGATTTAGGTTCATCACATGCACCATAAAATCATGTGACAATTGATACTGACCCCAAAACTGTTGCTGAGGAAATTGTTGAAGGTCAATGGTTTTTAGAGGAAGGTTTCAAAATAACCACTCCACATTCTCCCATAGGCAAAACTAATGTGAGATCTATGATATCATTTGATGCTATTATGATACTTGGAATGTCTTTTGAAGAAGTATTAGAACATGTTAATATACCAAATGTTGTAAAAGATTTTGAAGTTCCTTTTATAGAAATAAATGAATGTGAGTTTTCATTTTTTGTCCTATTAATATTCTTATGATTAATTTTCTAACCATGATTTTGAAATATGAAGTTCCGTATAAAGAAACTACTACAATGAAAATTCCTAAAGGAAGCATCGACATTACTGTCAATACTACTATTACAGAGATACTGGCTCAAGTCAATATTGAGACATAAATTCTTCATGAGATTAATTCATAGGATCTTGGGAAAGTTAAAGAAAGTATTCCCCCCAAGATACATCAACCAAAACTTTTGAAATTAAGAATATTGTGGAGGATTCATCTCAAGATACCTATCTATTATTAGGTATGGGATACTGATATTGTGATTATGCTCACTCTTTTAATCCTTTGAAACTAACTATAACTATAATTCTTAATTAACAACATTAGGTTATCAACTTCAATGTCTAGATCCAAAGGTGAGGTTTCTGTATCAGATCAAATAGTATTAAGAAGTGAAGAAACCATTATCACAGAAGGAGAAGAAAATTGAACTTCTTTAGGTTCATTAATCCCAGAATATGTTCCTCCTTTGGACAGTGATTTTGAATTAGACCTAGAACTACAAAAGGCACTTTGTCTTAAACATCGAAAGGCATGGAAAAATATGTGGAAGATAATATCTGAAATGCCCCTTAAGGAAATACCCTCATGAATTCCATGACTTTCATCTCTGTTCATTATGCTGGGATTTGGTGGTTTTGAATACCGTGAAATTCATACTGCAATGAAACATATTTTCTGAAAAAGAGAGCATGATTAGAGGCTTCAACATGATCTGATAAAAACTAGAATGTTGATTAACACTAAAAAATTAAAAGCCTCACTATCCAAAGCTGAGGCCAATCATACTGCAAAGTTGAATGAACCAAGACATAAAATTAATGAAAATATTGTTTAAAAGCTCCATCTTCAAGAAGATATAGGCATTATCATAGGGGTTCTTGGCCAGCTTCATGAATCGATAGGAGAAGTCCAAAATGATGGTGAAAAATCAATTGCATATGCTAAAGAATCACTTCATCATGTTGAAGAGAATGAAACTATTCTTCTAACCGAACATCAATTGGAAGCTGATAGGGCTCAAGAGGCCATTAACCAAATGAGAAGTTTCGTATAAAACCTATTGTGATTTATGACAGAGAGACTCCAGTTTGTGGATTCTCCTATGTGAAATTTTTTTTCTCACAAATGAAAAGAATTTTGTCTTTAATCATATGCATTTTCATTCCTGCTAGACTAATTTTTTTTTCCTAATCCATTGGGCTGAGTAAGAATAGATTTATTTTTACTAGGGTTATAGTGATAAACCAAACAAAATTTTTATCTATTGGATATTTGTTTCCTAATATTTCCTAAAACATATAAAACATTTAAGTCTAGAGAACTGAGACTCGACTTTTATCCAGAGTTCCCATTTTGGGTTTTTAATCTGGTGAGTACTATGCCTCTTGTTATTTGGATGTTTAGATTCATTCATGTAAAACTAATAATGTTAATGTTTAAGGTCGAATAGATTTGAAAATAAATTTTGAAATTAGATCCCAAACAAGGCTTAGTGTCTATAAATTGTTCTAATTTTCTTTAAATCCTTCCAAGGGGAATATCAAGTCATGATTTTAATGGTCACCAAATCTAAAACATGTATAAAACATAAAGAGGTACCTTTCTAGGAATGAGGCTACCTATATTTGATGTAACCTTTGTGGGAATTTTATTATATAGGTCCAACTGGGCCATGTTCTGTATAGCCAATAGTGGCACCTTTTGTCTAACACGCCAGTTATATAAGAAAATTTTATACAAGGCCTCTAGGGGTATGTACTGTGTAGTCAAGAAAAAAAGATCTTAGAAATTTAAGATTTTATTGTTTATAGGCAAGGTAAAATAATATTTGGGTGACTCAAGACCAAAATGGGTGGTTTTTCTGAAGAAATGGATTTTAGGAATAAAGGTTATCTATGCTGACATATGTCATGAATAGTAAAACCACTTCCACCCAAACTTGGTGTATGAAGAATGGATTAAAATTTTTCAGAAAGGGGGTTTCTTATATCATGCTATGAATTTTTATGTCATGCAGTGAGGACATTGTGTTGTGAAGTTTTATGTCATGTTGTGAGAATATTACACTGTGCCATTTTAAGTTATGCAGAGAGGACATTATACTGTTCTCTTTTAAGTCATGCAGTGAGGACATTGGGTGGATTTAATTTAATGCCTTTAGATTTGACCAAAGGTTTGAGAATCTCAATTTTCTTGATAATTTGTTTGGAATCATATTACAATGTTCAAGTATGGAAAGTAAGAATTGTAAACTGGGACTTGGATATTTTTACATCCAAATAATTATATGAGAAAAGGGCTAAAATGCATTAGGGTAAGTCTTTCCAAAGAACAAAGTTACCATTATTTGACAAACCCTTTATGGGGATTGTATTATGATGGGCCAGCTAGGGAATATGCTACATAACCAAATAGTTGAATATTTTGATTGACATGAATGTTATATTTGAAAATTTTATGCAATGACACCTTGGGGCATGTACTTCATAGTCAGGAAAAAGAGTTCTAAAAAATTTCACATTTTATTTTTAAAAGCATAAAAAGTTTATAGAGATTTAGATTTTTCATAGCACAGATTTCAGTTAATAGGGAAATGTACCTGAATATGTAAAGAGTATTTCCAATCATGACATACAAAGGATCGAAGGAATAATATTTCTATGAAGGTATGACCCAAACATATGAAATATGGTGTCTATAGTTTTAGGTCATACAACTATGACCAAAATGGATATAGTAAATAATATGTGGTCAAATGATCCAAGGTTATTTCATATTTCTTTGAACACATGGGGAGGGAAATGTGTAAACCATGGTCCTGAAGACATTTGGATCAAGAGAAGTGTAATGGGAAAGATATAAATGTATGAAAACCTTAAAATAAATATTCTTTTATATTTTCATAAAATATTTAAGGTAAAAAAATACACTTTAACCAAGAAAAATGATACCATTATTTGGAAAACACATTATGGGGGTTATATTATGTAGGGCCAACTGGTGCATATGCTGCATAGCCAAATAGTGGAATCTTTTTAAAAATAGGGCTATTATGTAGGAAACTTATAAAAGGCCACATAGGTGAACTTACTACATAGTCAAGAAAAATAGTTCTCAGATATCAGAAACTTTGAAATAAAAAAAAACATAAGATAGATTATGAAAATCTGAAAATATTCAAGATTAAGAGTGTGAAACACAAAAGGTGGTAATTCTCAATGCATGGGAGACATATTTGAATCAATATTTTCCATGAGTTTGGAGTCCTTTACATATATCTAACTCATATATAAAATAGGTAATTTTTTGTTTCATTGGTGGGATCTCTAAGGAGATAACCCAAAATGAATACTCCCATATAGATTGATGATTAGATGTGGAAGAGAAATAAAAAATTGATCTCGTTGTTGGTATTAGGATTTAAGGCCTGGTTTTCAATACATATCTCAATGGGATGAGAATCAAGATAGACATCGTTCTTTGAACATTCCTTATGCATGTTTGATTCATACATAGGGAATGAAGGGGGTTTTTTATTATAGCTGGGCCCAAAATTGGATATCTAGGCATCTTTATGTATCTCATATGGATGAGAATCAAGACAAATGTAGTTTATGAAACAATAATTTCCCTCACCAATTCAGTTTGATGTGGGAGATAGGGGATTTTAACACACTCTAGAAGAATGATTAAACTTAAGGCACAAAATTGTATGAAGGTCAAACAATGTATCTTGATCAAATAGCACTATGTATAGATCTGATTCATATAGTGGAATAGAAAAGGGAAATAAATTTATTTTTTGTTGTGTCTGGGCCCAAGATTAGAGATCTATGCATTTCTACATATCTCATATGGATGAGAATCATGCCACACGTAGTTCTTGAAATGAGGTCCCTATGGAGATCTAATTCAGACGTAGGGAGAAATAGAATTCATGTACCACTAAGGTGTATCAATGATGTCAATGGTTATTGAATATATAAGTTCTTAACATCAAATAGATAAGATGTTAAATGTACTGTTTAATTTCATGTAATGAGGAAATATAATTCTATGCATTTTATCATCATGCTGATTGGGCACTTATAGTTGTTATGAAGTTTAATGTCTTGTAACTAGGACTTTGTGCTTTGCAGATTAGAATAATGCAGTGAAGAAATTATATAATGTGCAATAAACAAATTAATTCTTCAAAAATATAACATTGGTTCAAGTTGTAATAAGAACTCCATCCATTTAAATTAGAGAATAAGTTCCATTTGAGTAGACCTTATTTATGGAATAAGGTCCCCTCACTTTAGCTCAAGCTTTGGAGGCTTATTTCTTAGTATCATTGGAGTCCTGAGGACCAATACCAATTCTCCTTGAAGAAATGAGTGGAGACGAACTTTTTTGTTAAAATCTCATTCTATTGTGGGATAATATAATTTTAAATGATGCAATGTATGAAATCTATTTTCATCTAATCATTATATCTCATCAAATCATTTCTATGACTTTTTATCTATAGATAACTAAACACAGATTGCAACTCAAAGTGACAGAAATTGAATTTCAATTAGCAAAACTACTTCTTTTCCATACAATAATGAGTATGGAGTTACTTGAGTGGAAATATGGATAGTAGTCTGATAATATCATAAAGAATTCCAAACATTTATCGGGCCAATATTTCTTATCTTTATCCATCGTCTTATGGAGTATATTTGGTAGAGTTTTATTGAAATCCTTAGTTTTTCCATTGGCTGCAGCATGATAGAGAGATGAATGGTGGGATTTGATATAGTGCTCCTGGTATAACTTCTTTACATCAATAAAAAATAAATTGGTGTCATTTTCTGTTAATATAGTATGAGGGACACAAAATCTATTGATTATATTAGCCATAACAAAGCTAACAATGCTTTTTGATCTGACTTCATTGAGAGGTATTGCCTTAGCCCCATTTGGAGAAGAAATTAGTAGTAGTAATAATATACATGAACTACTTATCCATATCTAGAGGATAAGGTCCTACTACATCCATACCCATGTGGAAAATGTAAAGGCGTATTTATTTGTATATTGAAACTCTGAGGGTTGATGAATGAAGTTGGCATGAACATGGCAGGGATGACATCTCTTGGTGAAATCTATGTAATCATGCATAATTGAAGGACAGAAGTATCCAAACCTTTGTATTTGATAAGAAATCCTTTTCCCAAACTGGTGATCACGACAAGCTCCTACATGTACTTCAATAATGATAACTGAAGTTTCTTCTCCGTCAATACACCTAAAAAGTTTTTCATCAAAGCCTCATTGGTAGAGGATCTTTTTGTGATCTGGACAATCATAAAGAGTTAAATTGGAAACTCATCATCAGATCTATACTTTTTCAGATTTATCTAGTGGAAGTACTCCATTTTTATTATATTCTATGATGGGATTCATCCATCCCATATTATGATCATACATCTCAGAAATAGGTTTGATTTCAATAATTTTGATCCATTCTAGTTTGAACGAAAGGTAAACCCACATGACGATGGGAAATATTGATGATTGTCTCATCCCAATTTGGATCTTCTAGGGTTGTGGATACATTATCCAGTGCATCATCTTTGTCATTTTGTGATTGTAGGACATAAGACAATGTTGTTTCGGAGAGGAATTCATCCATTAACCTTATAACAAAATCACACAATGGGATTAACTCTTCTTTTTTGATATCATAATCCCCGTTGATATTTTTTATTACCAACTCTGAATCACCATTCACTTTTAGGTGGTTCACTCATACATGGAGTTCCAATTATAGGCCTAAAATGAGAGCCTGATATTATGCCTCATTTTTGGTACCTTCTTCTGATAACATAAAGGAATATGGCATCACTACCTTTTTTGGGGAGATAAGTACAATTCATAATCCAATTTTGTTGAGTTTATGGTTTTCCATTTTCATCCATGTTATAATTTTGGAAGCACCATCAAAATACATTTCCCGAGTTTGGGGATTATCTTGAATAGAGAATATTTATTCCTGTGAATGTTCAGTATTCATAGAGATATTTTCACCATATGGGTGCTCAGCAAGGAAATATTTCCAAGATTGCCCTTTTATATCTTTCTGAGTCACAAACAGAATATCAAACTGTTGAAAAATAACTTCCCACCATTCCAAATATCCTGTAATCATAAGATGACGAAGGATAATTTCTAGCGGGTTATTTCAAGATACCAATTGGACTTCGTGATATTACAGGTAGTTCCTCAACTTCTGAACTGCAAATATTAATTCCAGGTAGCACTACTTGATACTTGAATATCAATTCTCTGTGTCAATCATTGTTTGGATGAGATATTAATGGCTATTTTCATTCCCAGTATCATTCTTTTGGGTAAGTAAGTCTCCTAGTGATCGCTCTAAAGGTGTCACATAGAGAATAAGTGGCTACCCTTCAACATGTGTAATTAACACCAGTGGATTGAAAAGATATTTTTTTGTGGGTAACAAATGAATCTTGGCAGTCTTCATTCCATTGATATGTGACTCCCATCTTCATAAATATGGTGTAGGGTAAACACTTACCTATCAAATATTTCATAAATTGCTGAATATAGTCTAAGTTTCCTTGAATTCCTCTTAATTATTTAAAATTTTGAGGAGGTTACATTCCAAGTATTTCTTTTGTCTTCTCAGGATCAACTTTGATGTCATGATAGCATACAACGAAGCCAAGAAATTTTCCCAAGGCAACCCAAAAAGATTATTTCAAGGTATTCATCTTCAAATTTTGTTGCCAAAGTTTACTGAATATTGTCTAAAGATCAGCCATGTGATCATAACATTGTCTGGATTTAACTACCAGATCATCCACATAACATTCAAATTTTTTTCCTAATATTGGTATGAAGATATATTGCATTGCACATTGATTCATTACACCTTCATTCTATAAGACAAAGGGAATTACTTGATAGAAAAAACACCTTGAGGGGCTCTGAAGGCTATATACTCCTCATCCTTTGGGGCCTATCAAATTTGATTGTACCTAGAATATCCATCCACAAAAGAGAGAGATTCATAGCTGGTTATTTCATCAATTAAAATTTTCTTGATTGGAAATAGAAAGTCATCTTTTTGAAAATTCCAATTAAGTTCTATGAAATCAATGAAAACTATGATTTTACCATTATTCTTTTTTACAGGGACAATATTGTCCATTCATTTGGGATATTTAACCTCCCAAAATAAGTTATCCTTAATAAAATTGTTAAATTCAGCTTCAATTTAGAGGCATGAGTTGGGTGTGCTCTTCTTGCTGCCTGTTTGAACCCTCAATGCTCATTTGGAAAACCGAAGTTATGAGAGGTCACATCATGATTATGGACTAGCTTATCTGTATAGTTCCAAGAAAATATATCTTGGTGTTTCTTTAGAAATGAATTACACATCTATTTCTATTCATAGGTCATGGATTTAGGGCATGTATCTTCTTCTGTACCTATATTTATTTCTCTGATCTCATCCACAATTGTGGAGATGCCTTCCTGAAATACTTGAGGAGAATCTTTGAGATATTCTTCTTCCTCTTCTGTATGTTCCACTTATTCTGTTTCTTCTTACAGAGTAGGTGATGAAGAAAAAATTTCAAAACTAGGGGAGGAGTCAGTATTTGAACATCCTTAGGAAGAGACAGCCATTTCTTACCCTCCTAATGATAAAGGGTCTTCCGGAAGCATTGAATTGGATATGGTGGATTGAGCCTCAACATCCTTGTCTTCCTTCATTGTTGTGACAAATTCTTCTAGCCTAATTGATAAAGCAATGAATTGATGATGTTTAATAAATGAAATGAATAAATATTCATTCAAGCATTTATAAATTCTTGGTAAATTTACAATTTATCCCATGCTATCAGGTTCGATTTCCATAATTGACATTATGGAAGTCACTGGATAAGTGTTTGGATTTGGGTCTATCCATTAAATTGGATTGAGAGGAAACAAATAAGCTATACTCAAATGTTGGAATGGGTTATCTGGGATCTTTTACAGACAATTTAGAGCATTGATTCACATTACCTATTTATTCATGAACATCATTTCATTCATATGGTAGAATTAAACCTCAATATACTAAGATTTACACATTTTGAATGGATCCTTGTCACCATAAAATGTCCCAATTATTATATTGAAGTAATACATGAGACATTTGTGATATGATGAAGGTATGGCCACATGTTGATGTAGCCAAGGCCTTCCAAGTAGAATGCTGAATATTGTATCCTGACAGACAACAATAAAATCTAAATTAGACACAAGATCTCCAAACTGAGTTCTGAGGGTAATCTCACATAGAGGTTTTTTTCATTCTTATAATAACCTTGAAATATTAAAGGGGAATGAGATATGTCAGATTCAGTATGGCCTAATCAAGGAAGTGTATAGATGGGAATGAGTTTTACACTGAAGCCACTATCAATGAAGGCTCATCAGATCTCTATATCATTAACCCTTCCAGATAGATACAAGCGCCTGATATGTCAATGTAAAAAATCATATTCATCTTCATCTATAAAGGATAGGACAACATGACATTATTCAGGATCATTATCTATACAGTAAACTTCGGCAGTAATAACATCAGTATCAAACTCTTGAGGACTTGACAAATCCTCAATAAGTGATTCTTGAAGATATTCTGACATATTCAAGGCATCCAAGATAGAAAACTCATCCGAAACATGGGATAACTATTTAAAAAATCATA
The DNA here is from genome assembly GCA_963277665.1 of Viscum album. Classification (NCBI taxonomy): domain Eukaryota; kingdom Viridiplantae; phylum Streptophyta; class Magnoliopsida; order Santalales; family Viscaceae; genus Viscum; species Viscum album. Next base: position 180,762,800 of record OY728125.1, on the reverse strand, counting down.
CTTTTGGTCCAGAGGTATTCTTTTTCTATAATGGAGATGTTGTTTTGTAGGTGCTTTGGAAATTTATTCTCTTGAGGTAGAAGTACCCTGTATCGGGGTAGAATCTGGAAATAATTCTGTTTTTTAATAGATTAGTCTGACTCGGTATATCTACTTTCTAAGGGAATGATGGTGTAATCTTGAATTGATCCTCTAAGATAATCATGTTAGAAATGATCCTATCATATGTGGGAGAATGTCCATGTTCTTTTGATCCTATAAAAGGGACATCCCTTGAGTTTCTTCTTCATATCCAGTTTGATTAGGGATAGAGTTAAAACAGTGTTTTTTTGCATACCCATGTCTTCACCTGTATCCTCGACCATGGAATCCTTCTATAGTTCTCCAATTAGTTATAGGGAATTTAGGATCATCATAACTAGAATTATTATTTTCATAGGGGTCCGTTAAGTGGATAACAATAATAGAACCGAAGATAAACTCTTCATCAAATGAAGACTCATCTTGACATTTTGGTTCTAGTTGTGTCATTTGGTAGGGAAGTGCCTATTCAGTTGAAATAGATGGCATGAAATTTTCCAAATTCAAGTACAACTTTGGATTTTACATGAGATCACCCTCTTCTAACTGTTATTTATCTTTCAAATCACGTCACTTCTTTGAGTATTCACCTTTAGAGGATTGATTTTTTGATGAAGATGGATTTTCTTTGGTGGAAGTAGTAGAAGACACAATTGTTTGTTTCAAAATTGTTTCTATAATTTCATGAGTTAAATTGGTCGTTTTTCTGATCATCTAATCATCATACTTCTGCACATTTTTTATTTTTACTTCTTTTCACTCATCTTCTTTCCCTGGATAGGGAGCAGTAACACATGCTACTTGGGATGATTAGATTTTTAGTTTAACTTGTCTTGAGTCTACCAGTTTTTTCATGAGGTCATTAAAAACAAAATACCCTTGAATGGTATTTCCCAAAATTTGGTGAAAGGGACAATAATTTGGAAGATATTCATCTCCTTCTTTGTTTGGTTTCTTCAGCCTTGTTAACTAAACCAACTTATTTTCCAAAGCAGAAATGATGTAACTGGGAACCTGTTCATTACAAAAAGAATAATCTTTTTTCTTTAACTCCTCAAACTTTATTTTCCTTTGATATTTTTGATCATATTGACGTGGAGGTCATTACTGTTTATGCCCAAGAGGTGGAGCCCTTTGGTAAGATGAAGGTTTTTAGGGGGAAGCAGGTACAAGTTCTTGTTTGAGTGTGACTATTGTGGCCTCTACATTCTATGTCCCCCTTCATAGTGCAGATTGAATTACATGAGACTTAACTTTAGTTTATCTAATGGAATCCTCCACTTTTTTGGCGATTTAATAAATGTCTTGAAACCCTCCTTTGTATTTCACAGGGATTAGTGGTGTGTATAACCCATCACGCAGATTTTCCACAGAAATTAGAAGCAACTCTTCCTGAGGGAGTTTTAGATTTTAAGTAATATGTTAATCCTTTCTATTGAGCAATGAAATATGAAACTCTTCCATTCTCACTTTTCTTCAATTTTTAAGATAGAAAACTGTTGTCTTTGGAAGCATTGAGATGAATAAGAGAAGGAATTTTTGACGGAGATCTTTCCATCTTGTAATTGATCATGACTACAAACTTTTATACCAAAAACAAGCTAATCCATGTTATGATTTCACAAATCATCTATACATTAGAACTTCTTCTTGTTGAGGAGTCCCCATCATGGGATCTCAATGCGAAACAAAATGCATTAAGTGTTTCTTCAAATCTCCCAAACCATTAAAGATTGGTAATATAGTATTCACAAGGTTTGGTGGGGGAGGGGTCGGATCCACCCATCTGGGGTAATCTCTCTTTTTTAGTTATAATTGTGCACGAAGTTCTTATATAGCTTCCGATAAAGTTTTTAATGCCTTAATTGTGTTCATAAGAATTTGGGTAATATCTAGATGATCCAAGATCTATATAGGGACAATAGTTGAATCTTGAACTTGTGCAATGACCGTAAAAACCACGGATGGTGGTGATGCTGGTATTTATCTTTGATAACCCATGGGGACAGACCTATAAGGATGTGTTTTCTCCTTCCCTAGCTATGTAACTAATGAAGGTAATTCATTATTTGTATATGTAGTTTCAACAAACCCTCCTTAATGAGTAGTTTCTACAGGATTTTCAATTTGAGGATCTTCTTAGGGAGCATGTCTAACAGTAATGTTGTTTCAAAGTAACTATGTATTGAGCCTTTTTTACTCCCTCATCTCCTCTTCTTGCTGAGAAAATATTTCTTCATGTGAAATAGATTGACCTTAGCTAGTGGAAAAGTGAGATGTGATCTGAACTTTATCTTTACCATTATTAGATGACTTACGAAGGGTGGGAGTTGGTTACATGAGGGTATACCTAAATTCTAGGTAATCATTTGATTTTGGGTATGACCACCTCCTTCATTTGCTTCAGTGTTGTTGAAGCTTCCTTCCATTATAGAGATTAATTGAATGAAAAGGGAAATACCTTGAACCCAAAGTGATTCATCCTTTGAAGAAACATAAAAAAATTGACAAAGGCATGAAAAAGATTCATTTGCACTTGGGTCGCGCAAGTTCCACCAATGTCACGCAAGTATACTTGCGCGCCGCCAAATAGTCATGCAGGTGACTTGCGTGCCATCTTTGATTTTTCGCCCAGGGTCTTCCCCAGCCTATAAATACCCCTGGTGGGCCCCCCATTTTGATAGGAAAATTTCCAGAAACTCATATTTGAGCTCCCGATGCCCAAGTCTCTTCTTGAAGGTTCTGAACACTTCTAAGGTAATTTCTTACCTAGAACAGATGATCTAAAGAGAGGGAGGAAGGCCTAAGTAATGCAACTCATCAACACTTGAATGCCTAAGTGGCAAGCCCTTAAGGGAAATGGCTACACTTTCGTGCCACCTTACTCCTTCAACAAAACATTTGTTCCACCTTTCTGAAAGCCCCTAGGGATAATACTAAGGGCTTGATCCAAGTCTTTCCCAAGTCTTTCCTTAAGGAGTGACCGTCATGCAAGTACCCCATGTGTTGCACAAGTATACTTGCGCGCCACCTTCGTTTTGGGTGACCCTTCTACCTATTTCAACTCTCTTATTCCTATCCACCTATCCTATTCAAGATTAAGCCTTCATAAATCTGTCCAAGGCCATTCATGGCATGATTTCCTTGTTGTATTCCTTATCTGATAGAAATTCTGTGGAACATCTCTCAAGACCTAGTGAGACATATCTTTATATCACTAAGGTTAGAGATTCCATTTCATTAAATCTCAACCTTTAAAGATGAGAGATTCCTTTAACCTGTGCCTCCTTCTTAAGAGTAATCCCCAGTCATAATTTCTCTAAATTTGGGCCTCCTCCTCAAGAGTAAGTCTCAATCTCAAAATTCCAAATATGGGCATCCTCCTTAGGAGTAAGCCCCAAGTCCCCTAACCGGGGCATCCTCCTTAGGTATAAGCCCCAGTCTCAGAGTTCCCAAAATCTAGAGATCCTCCTCAAGAGTATGTCCCAACCATGGTTCTCTTAACCTGGGCTTCCTTTTCAAGAGTAAGCCCCAGTTATCAAAACCTCTTAACCTGGGCATCCTTCTCAAGAATAAGCCCCATTCATAATTTATCTTAACTATTATTAATTTACTTTTGATTTGGGATTTTATCTTAGGAATGAAACCCAATCATAAGTTGTTTCCTAATTTTGGCATCTTCCATAGGAGTAAGCCCCAAGTTAGAGTATCCAAATCTCCATAAAGCACATATACCTTTATGGAACTTGTTCCCAGGTTTCTTCCCTGAAAGAAATCCTAATCTCTATCTATTTGGGTAGTCATACATACATAATCCCCACATCATTGCATCTTTCATGGCACAAATTTTTGGTTTTACCAGTACCTCTTGTTTCTCACACCGAGCATGACTCACGTGAGCTTAGAGTGTAAAAGTAATTATGACATCTTTCTTTGAGCCATCAATCATGAATAAATATCATACTCCCTTACTCGAACTACATGGGTTCTGATTCCTTTTTTTAAAAAAAGGATACGTAGGTAGCCCATTTGTTGGTATGATCCCAACTTTGAAATAATCCATGTCCTTCTGAATGAAAAGCAACTTCAAGTTCCCCACTTAATGGCTTTAAAACCAGTATAGTCATCATAATGACCAAGAGACTATTATATAATTGATGAATACCATTGACTAAGAATCTCTAACATATATAGATGATTCTCTATTGATGAAGAACCTCGAATACATATAAAAGATTCTCTAAATTTCTAACAGATCAATCATTGATTATCAGATCTAAAGGAAAGCTCATTTTCATACTTGGTAGTGTAATAAGGATTCACGAACATAACAAAAATCTATAAAGAGAGTCTTGGAGTAGATAATAATTCCCCACAAAAAGGTGTGATGAGTCTGACCTCCCATCCTCTCGACCAATGAAAATTCATAAGCCTCATCGGTCTATAAATAATGAGAACCTACCATTGGAAAGTAGGTCCAAATGGATATAGAATCATTGGATGTTTTCGGTTCTACGAACAAACCCATTAGAAACCGATTGGAATGTTTGAACCTTAAATTAAAGAGGTTATCCCCAATTCCAGAGGAAACAAAAAACGGTGAACCTGACATGAATCCTTAACCAAGTTGAAATGATATTTTACTTATTTGTTAGGCCCCTACTTTAAACTCAATAATAGGTCCAAAAACAATCAATAAATATATGCTTATCCAGAAGATGTAGTGCCTGGAATTATCTTGATTAAGTTTGTTATATCAAATAGGCACTCTTTCCAAGATCTTCTGTATTACAAAAATGGATTATCTTAAGTTCATATCCGTGAATAATTCTGTTGTGAAGGCTTCTGCTGCTACTCTTGCTAGATCGTCGTCCGCTCTGAGAATGACATCACCTACTCAGTATCTTCAACGCTAGCTATCAAATGAGTTGGTTAAGGAGTACCGTCTAAACGGTACTATTCCGACTTTGGAGGCTGTTCGACAAGCCCTCCAAGTCAATAATTCACCCTGGTTATCCGGACAACTATGAACATTGATCAAGAAGCAGGCAGTGCTAACCATCATCTCCAACTGTTTCAGGTCATTATCCCTGGAACGCAATTACCATTCACTCCCATATTCTGAGGAGGTGAATGAGCAGGTCCCTCGGGGCCTTAATTCAAGGAGATAAGAGTTCTTTTCTAGGGCTCCCACCAACAATCGCCGCTAGACTCATGCGGTTGTGCACCCTCCACATGATGAGGGTATCGCCTCCAAGCATTTGGCTCAGGTTCCTCGAACCCGAGCAGGCAAGACGAACCGCCAGAGGTGAAATCCGGTCAACAGTGAACAGGTTCTCCTCTCTTCCATCTACGGAGATGTCCACCAACCTAACTTGGTGGCAAGCAACGAGCGGGCACACACAACCGTCCTTTTTAATTCCATTGTCCAGCAGACTCGTCTGGAAGCAACACACTAATCCCGCCAGGAAATTCCGGTGGAGTACTATAGATAGGAACATACACCTGTTTATAAATCATACGCTAGTCATCAGGCTCGTCTGACTACATGCGATGGAGCCGGCCAACCCAATGTGTTGACAACTGGTAAACAGGAACATACACCGTCTTACATTCATAAATCCTGCCAGCATCCTCATCTGTCAGTATTGAAGGAATTTCATCAACCACATTTGGTGTAGTGCAATCAGAAGGCACATACACCTGCTAGTATTGATCATGTCTACCAACAGTCTTGTTTGGTAGTAGTTGGAGAAGTTAGTCGAAATGCTCCGGCGGCAAGCATGAGGCAGACTCAACTCTCTACCCCCATACATGAGTACTGTCAGAATTCACTAACAGGAAAAGGAGGAAAGGAGCAGGAAAACACACCTAATCCATGCACGGAATGGACATATATTCCTGTTCCGGTAGCTGAAGTCACCAAGCACATTCTGTCAATGGAGAAAGGGGAAAAGAAAATCCCTACTCATATTCCGGATGCCTGTCTGGATATAATAACAACTTCAGTAGCATCTCAGGGAAATACACATCAATATATCTATACAAGTGGAGTGACACATCAAAAGTTCACTCTGGAATAGACACACACATCTGTTCTAGTCCAAGAGGGTTGTGGGGTGTACTCCACCATATCATACGGACAACCAAGTCAGGAACTTACACCTGATTTGAGAGGAGATAATCTGCCTAAGCTGATCATTTCTCCTGAGCAGGCACATACACCTGCCCATAATGACCACTTTTGTCAACAAGTGGTTCCTAAAGTGAGTAAGAAGGCATCTATGAAGAAGACCCGCCCAGCACAGTCAAGAAATCAAGGTCCAATCTATAACAAGGCCTTACTCGATGCTGGAGTTCTTGAAGCCCTCAGACAATTAACTATTGTAATTCAAGATTCTACTATCTCAGTTCCCAATAGTGGGAACATTAATTCCAATGGTCTACATCAGACACTTCCTCATGAAGGCTTGCTTCATGATAGTTCAGTCGATCTTGAAGTAACATCTTTAGATGAGAGCCACAAGAATCCTCTGTGTGGCCAGAAGACCAAGGAGAAAAATATTTCATCTTTTGTTGTAACCCACCATGGTGGTCCTCCCCATGATGATGAATTTAGCTGTGAAAGTAATCTCACTAGTAGTGATTCACATTGCCTGGAAAATGCTCCAATGGACAATGTAGTAACGAGAAATCCCTATTTTCTTGAGGCCCTTGCAAGTGGGAAGCCAGTCATTTCTGATGCTTTACCATTAGCAAGTGAAATACTTTCTCAATCAGAATATAGTCCATGGTGTAGGTCATTCTCCGAACCACCCCTAAGTCATGCATCATCTAGTTTGATGGGTGAATTCTCTACCAATGTTGTTGAATATAATAAAGAAAAAAAGAAGCACCAACTCTAGTCTAATCAGGTAGAAGAATCATCAAATTACAAAGAGGAAGTGTTGAACATGAGAAAACAACTAGAGAAAGGTGAAGTTCCAGTCATGTTTTGGCCTTAGGCTGATTCTCAGTATGACATTCCAAAAATGTTGATGAAAGATTGTATTCAATATATTCGTCTCAACATATGGAAAACTCTTTGTCAGCTGAAAAATAAAATATTATCTTATGATGATTTTGAAAATAATATCAAGATAATAGAAGGGTTACAATGCCAAATTGACTTGGAATCTGTATCAGTTTCTCGATATCCGAAGGCTGAAAAGAAATAGAGATCCCTTTAGCGTTCATGCCTTGGCACACTAAGAATATTGTTCCAGTTAATTTCCAATGCCCCATCTGGTAATCATATCAGGGGATGGGGTGTTCATGGAGCACTACATTTCACTGTACTCTCTAGTTATCAAAGCCCGCCGAAAATGGTCTCATGCAAAGTTATTGCCCATGGTCGGCCACAACCAATCAGATTTGTTTGTAATCAAAGGCTCACTCAAGAACATGCCTCAACTAGTTCCTCTCAAAATCAAGAATACAGAGAACAAGTTTTTGAATTACTTCTACATCAAGTAAACGAGAATATTGAATAGGCCTCTCATTTGGAGCAAGCACACCATTAAGTGACAGAAGTGTCAAAAATCATCCCACGGTCTTTTGATCCGGGTGATAAAAGTGGATGCAGGTTGATGCATCCAGCCAACTTCCAAACTAAAGTCCGCAAGATCAGGAGATCTTTCAAGAAGGTCTCAGATATAGCATGTCAAGAACCACCCCATCTTGCCAGACTAGGGACTCTTTTAATCCAACCCTTAGAATCAAAAAATAGGATTCAAGGAGTTGAGCAGCGACAGTAGGAACATCCCCAGTCCACAGGACCAGGGTCTTTTTCAAATCCTTAATTTCTCCCTCAGAGAAAGTCAGTCTTCTCTCGATTAAGGAAGAAGCCGCAAGAGGAACTAAGAGCCAAATTATATGGATATTCCCTCCAAATTATAGTTCATTAAGAAGTTACTGAGGGATCAAATCAACAAAAGGTAATGTCTCATCAGGGAGATGGAAGAAGAAAATATCACAGAGATTCCGATAGAAAGGATGCAATGCATTATGCATCAATTAATGTCATCAATGTCATTGTCCCTGATCCACCAGATGAGGCCCACTCAGAGGGATTAGATGAAGAGATTCCTGCTCAAGAAGTTTTACTCATAGAAACAAATGAAGAAGGTGTGCATACACCAAATCAAAGGCTTACCCAGAATTTGGGTGTTCTTTCAAATAACCCACATCCCCCTCTCCGAAAGGGGTCCAACAAGGTGAATGGAAAGAATCAGGTTACATACCTTTCCTATGGAAAAGGAAAATTGCTCTCATTAGAGTAATGATTCACAGAAAAAGAGGAAGAAATGAAGGAATTGAGGAGGTTGAAAGCAGAATTACTTCAGGGTAGTCTTCCTCCTAAGCGTGCTAGAGTCAGTAAGACAAGGGAATTTGTTGTGGCTACTAAGATGGATCAATAATATCCTCATCTATTATTACCCCCTCACAAGTCTAATCCTACAGGTCAAATGAAACAACAATTGGCGGTGCTACCATCAGTTGCAGTACCATCCACCACATCTGTCAAAGCTCCGGTCATTGCACATGTTCAGGTCCAAGCTCAACTGGATGTTTCTCAAAAGTTAACAACTACTATTGAGTCATTTAATGCTCAGTAGGAAGCTATGGAAGGGAAACGTGCATTGGTTAAACTGGAGAAGAAAGATTACCCTGAATGGGTTGATGCAATTCCTCCAGCATCAAAATTTTTCAAGTACCACATTCCCAATCATTAATGGTTCAGGGGACCCAGAGCAACACATAACACATTTTGTTTCTTGTTGTGATCCTATGATGGGAATCCCTCAGCAACAAGAAGCAGTTAAGCTCAGGTGTTTTGTACAGTCATTACAAGGGCCTTCCTTTTTCTAGTACACAAGCTTGTAATCCAGGTTAATTACCGTATGGGAGGATCTACACCAAAGATTCCTTCTTCAATTCAGCTCAATGATGCCAAAGACAATAGTACTTTGTCTTAAAAACTGTAAGCAAAGGGAGAAGGAAAGGGTTTCATATATCATTTCTCGCTGGAAGGGATTAACATATTCCCTGAGCATAGATTTCCCTCAAGAATAATTGTTGCCAATCTTTGTGGAAAATTTGTGTGATGAGTTGTGCACACCGTTGATCCCTATGAAATACGTAGGAGGGTTTCGAGACCTTACATAAATTTCTCATCAGATTGAAGATTCTCTTATGAAGACTATGGATAAAGCTCATGTAATTCCATCAGCTCTAGGAAGGAGAATAGGTAAATTTGAGACAGCTACAGTTATGCTTAAACAAGCACATGTACCTACTTCTACTTCAAAACCTTCATCTTCCTGATGGGCTTCGCCTCCTTAGCATCAAAAAAATAGTCTATTTCATCATGATGATCAAGGAGATCAAAGATCAAAAAAATTTGAGTATTTGAAGAGAAAAGTTTACTCTTTTCAAAATGAACAGGTTCCTGGTTACTTCATTTTGGCTATGGAAAATAATATGGTTCAATTTCCAAGGCCCAAAAGGCCAAATAATTAAGGAGATGAAGACCACCCCAACTATTTCCCATTTCATCAGATATTAGGGCATCCCATTTAGGAGTGTTTTTTCTTCAAGAACCTCCTGCCAAAAATGGTTGACTCGTGGAAAGTCAAATTGATGGGTTCTTCATCTCATGTAGCATGTTTTACTGCTACAAATCCAAAGGAAGAGGGCGAGGGGCAAGAAGTCCAGAAACAAATGTGCAAAAATATGATGATTGGATGGTCAGAAAAACAATCAACCTAACTCATGCTATTTTGAGAACACAATTGAGGAAACCAATTGTGTCTTTTGTCATGAATGGCACAACAAAACCCTCTTCATCAGGGGAAAAATCCTCAAAGAAATGGCATAATTCAAAGAAAGTAGAAGAATCAAAAGGAGATGAGTATGTGTCAAAGAACAAGTTATCTTTGACTCTAGCAGATTTTATGCTATCTACTTCGGGACAACGGGCACCGCCCCATCAAGCGGCACAGTCTAAATTGGATAGTCAGATAGAGTCTTTGTCAGATGTAGAGTTAATCATTGGTTCTGTTAATATGATTCATTTAATAGATCCTTATTCCAGTCACACTTTCAATTTTGATGAGCCTGATTTCCCTGTATCAAACAGAGGAATCAGAGGGAGTTCCAGAGGCTCAGGGTAAAGGGGAAGACATGGATCTTTTAGAGGCCACTATTCCAATTCTACCCCTGCTAGAACTGTGTATACAACAGAAACTCATGGAAGAGCCCTTCAATAGGCTCAAAAAGAACAAGCAGATTCTTCCACCAATAATAGACTCCATCCTAGCACAATTATTCTAGATGATCGGTAGGAGGTCCCGTCTTCTTCCTCTCATTAAGTAAATAGACCTAATTGGTCTAATATTTCAAATCCAGGAGTATTTTCAATTCCTACCCCGGTACAAGATACATCTACATCCAAAGCATCAACTTCTAAGGCACCTGCAAAACCACATGTTCCAGTTGGGAAGCACAGGCCTTTGGATCCAATGTATGATGTATTAAAACACATGGCCCAAGTACCGGCCAAGTTATCAGTTTTTGATTCCTTGAATTTATCAAAGGATCTTAGAGAGTCACTCATCGAGGCTTTGTCAAGTCCTCAAGAATTTGAAACTGAAATTCATGCAGCTTAAGTCTACTATGTTAAGAATGGTCCGGCAGAATGCCATGCGGTAATATCATTCACAGATGAGGATGAAGATGATGTCATACATTGACATATTAGACCTTTGTACTTATATGGAAAGTGGTGTAGACGTTCGAAGAGCTTTCATTGATAATGGTTCAGGATTCAACATGATCCCCATTTGTACACTTCGTCAATTGGGCCTCACAGAATCTGATTTATCTCCTTCTACTCTGTTGCAAGGATATGATAAAAATGAACAAGAACCGCTGGGTGAGATTACACTCAGAACTCAGTTTAGAGATCTTGTATCCAATTCAGATTGCATGGTTGTTGATCACGATACATCATTCAATGTTTTTTTTGGGAGATCTTGGCTACATCAACATGCAGCTAACCCTTCATCATACCATCAATATCTAAAATATTGTTTCAATGGTCAAATTGGGACATTGTATGATGATAAATCCTCCTTCAAAACATGTGAATATCAATACATTGAGGCGGAATTCTACCAAATTAAGTGTAAGGAGAAATCCACAGCAAGGGAGGTTACCAAGGTTAATGCTCCATTTGGTTTGGAAAAGATTTCAGTAAATCCATTTACACATGTGAGTACAGATTATGTGTTGTATATCAGTCAAATTGACAGGATAGACCCAAATCAAAATACTCTTATGGAAATGTCCATAATGTTAATTACGGAAATCAAGACAGACAGAATGGGATAAATCGGTGATTCACCAATCAATGATGAAAGCTCAAATGGGGATGTCTTCATTTCCTCTACTGAAATCCAATAAGTCTATACTTCTCCAAACAGTCCAGAAGAAGTTATAGCAATATCAGAGGTGAATGATGATGTCGATTCTCAATCCATCATCTCTTCTTTACTACCCAAGGAAGACCAATCATCATCAATAGGGTCAGAAATGGAAGTCTCTTCTTCATGATGTTCAAATTTTGACATCTCTTATGATCATGGAAATTCTACTTCCTCATCTACTATGCAAGTAGAAACAGAAGAAATAACACATGTTGAAGAAGAAGAGGAAGATCTCAGGGATGCTTCTCCAACATTTGAAGAGGGTATCTATACCACTGTGGGTGAACTTAGAGAAATAAATCTGGGTACAAAAGAAGATCCACGCCCCACTTTAATTAGTGCGGACATGACTCTTGAAGAGCAAGAGATGTATATTTCATTTTTAAAACAAATTCGAGATATATTTTCTTAGAATTATACAGAGATTTCAGTGCTTGATCCTGATGTTGCAACTCATCATTTGGGTTTACCAGAAGAACATCGAGGATTCAAACAAGCTGCTAGAAGAACACACCCAACCTATGCTTCCAAAATTGAAGTTGAAGTGGATAATCTTATCAAAGATAACTTCATCAGAGAAGTTCAATATCCCAAATGTTTGGATAATATTGTCCCATTAAAAGAGAATAATGGGAAAATTAGAGTTTGTATTGATTTCAGAGATCTTAATCGGCATTGTCTTAAGGATGATTTTCCAGTTCCGATTACAGAACTTTTAATTGATGCAACAGCTGGCTATGAAGCACTTTCCTTTATGGATGGATATTCTGGATATAATCAAATCTGAATGGCTCTAGAAGACGAGGAGTATACAGCTTTCAGAGCCCCTCAGGGTGTGTTTTGCTATCGGGTAATGCCCTTTGGCTTGAAGAATGTAGGCGCAACATATCAGCGTGCCATGCATCGTATCTTCAAACCATTTTTAGGGAATTTTTTTGAATGTTATGTGGACGATTTGGTGGTTAAATCCAAACAACATTAAAATCACTTGGCTGATTTGGAATTTATATTCAACAAACTTCGGCAACATAATTTGAAGATGAACCCCTTAAAATGTGCTTTTGGGGTAACCTCTAGGAAAATTTCTCATCTTTTTTGTGCGCCACCGTGGTATTGAAGTTGATCCTGAGAATACAAAGTCAATCCATGGTATGCCAACTCCTTGGAATTTGAGGGAATTGAGAGGAATTCAAGGACACTTATCTTATATTCATCTTTTCATCTCCAATTTGGTAGGAAAAAGTTTACCCTTCACCAAATTGATGAAGAAGGGAGTTACTTAACCGTGGACTGAAGAATGCAGGGAAGCATTCGATATTCTCAAGAAATATCTCTTGAGTCCACTGGTGTTAATGCCACATGATGAAGTAAGACCACTTATCCTCTATGTGACAGCTTTAAAGCGATCATTGGGTGCCTTTCTTGCTCAGAAGAATGATGCTGGGAATGAAAACAGCCTTTACTATATCAGTCAGACTATGCTTGAAGTAGAAACCTGATACTCAAATATTGAGAAGTGCGGCCTAGCATTAATCTTTGAAGTTCATAAGTGTAGACACTTCCTATAACATCACGAGGTCCAATTGGTATCTCACAATAACCCACTCAAAATCATCCTTAGTCGTTCAATGCTTACAGGACGTCTGGCAAGGTGGGCAGTTATTTTTCAGTAATTTGATATTTAGTATGTGTCTCAAAAGGAAATAAAGGGCCAATATCTTGCTGATTTCCTTGCTGAAAATTCTTTAGTAGAAGACACATCTTTAGATATTTAACTTCATGATGAAGAAGTCTTCTCTATTCAAGAAATTTTTCAAGCATGATAAATGTATTTTGATGGTGGTTCCAGAAGTCCAACAGGGGAAAAATCGAAGATCCTAAATTCAAAAAAATTGGGTTAGGAATTGTTCTCATTTATCCAAAAAAGGCAGTGCTTCCTTATTCCTTCTCAATGATGGGTGGTGGTACAAATAATGAAGTAGAATACCATGCTCTCATTGTAGGATTGGAATTGGCGCTTCAAGCACAATTGAATCACTTAAAGGTGAAAGGTGATTCAGACCTGGTAAACAAACAAGTCAATGGGGATTATGCAATCAGAAAAGAAGAACTAATCCCTTTGTATGATTACGTCAGAGAGTTAATGTCATAATTTACTTCAGAAATGACATTTTCTTATGTACCGAGATCACAAAATGCCCGAGCTGATGCATTGGCTAATATAGCTACAACTCTGGGAGATACAAATCGGGATGACAGAAGCATCAGTATTGCCCACAATTGTACAATTTCACCTTATGTTCAAACTAGAATAGAGGAAATCAATGAAGTTAGTCCCATATCTAAACCATACGGTCATACTACAGGATGTATGACTCCTATCAGGGAACACATTCAAAATGGAACACATCCACCTGATAGAGATGAGAAAGAAAAAATCTGGCGACGTGTGGTCAATTTCACTCATTATGATAGCCCAGACCACCTAGAGAAAATTATTTAAAAGCGTGGTTTTGATGGGGTTCTCTTCAGATGCATTGATGGTGAAGAGACAATTGATGTCATGAAATAAGGGCATGCAGGACTCTATGGTGCCCACCAGTCAATACATAGACTATTTGATTAATTTCGATGGCTTGGATACTTTTGGCCATCAATGATACAAGATTGAATTGATTTCACAGTGAAGTGTTATTCTTGCCAAGTACATTCCAACTTCATTCATCAACCCCCAGAGTTTCTTCACATAGATAAATACTCATGGCCATTTTCCACATGGGGAATGGATGTAGTAGGACCTTATCCTTCATCTACATCCAAGTAGTTTAAGTACAATCTTGCTACTATTGACTTCTTTTCCAAATGGGTAGAGGGAATACCCCTCAAAGAATTCAGTTCTAAAAGCATTGTTAGCTTAATCAAGTTTAACATCCTTACCAGATTTGGTGTCCCTCATACCATATTGATGGACAATAGCACCAATTTATGTTCATCCGAGGTAAGGATGTTGTATATAGAATACACCATCAAATCCAACCATTCCTCTCAATACCATGCAGCGGCCAATGGACAAATTAAATCCTTCAACTACACTCTTTCAAACATACTGCAAAAGATAGTGTATAAAGATAATAAATCATAGCCTGATAAACTCTTTCATGCTTTATGGGCTTATCGGACCACCACCTGCACTGCAACGCAGTCAACTACATATTCATTGGTATATGGAACAGAAGCAGTCTTTCCCATTGACGTTCAGTTACCCTCACTCAGAGTAGCCATTTTTGATCAGTCATTTACAGATGAGCAATCTCAAAAGTGATTAGATGGATTGGAAGGGTTATATGAGAAACGATTGTGCACCTTGCACCACTTGGAAGTCTATCAGAATCGAATAGCACAAGCTTTTACCAAAAAGGTTCATCTTTGTTCATTAATTCAAGGAGAATTAGTATTGGTTCTTAGGAATCCAATGATACCAGTAAAGAAACCTCCCAGGATGGATCAAAAATTGGAAGGACCTTATTCAATACATAAGGTCTACTCCAATGGTGCTTATTATTTAATCTAAATGGATGGAGAACTTATCACTACTCCAACCAATGCTAGATTTTTGAAGAAGTATTTTGTGTAAAAAAATACTAACGTCCAACATGACGTTAAACTGGGTTCCCATTGTCCTCACTGTAAGACATTAAACTGCATAGCCTCTCATCCAGAAAGACGTTAAAATGTAGCATCAACAGTCCAAGCATATGACCTTAAACTATTTGCATCCCTATTGTCCAACATGATTTTAAACTTTGAAGAAGTCCCTAATACATCCAACGTGATGTTAAAATGTATCCTCTTTTGTCCGTACTGCATGAAATTAAAACTGCAAAGTCCCCATTTCATCCAACATGACGTTAAACTGTATTCCCCCCATAGTCTTAGCTACAGGATGCTAAATTGTACAACACACTTATTGTCCAACATGATGCAAAACTATGTTCACGTCCAACATGACGTTAAACTATATACCTATATTTGTCCTACATGATGTTAAACTGTACAAAGTCCCTTAATATGTCCTACATGACATTAAACTGTGTATCGTTATGGTTGTTGCTACCTCTTGTTTCTCACACTGAGTATGACTCAAGTGATCTTAGAGTGAACTTCAACGATAACACCCTATTCGGTCTATTAACCATGTTTAAGTCCCAATACCATTTTTTAGATCATTGTCCTCAAAAACAACTTGATCACCAATTCATTATTTAATCAAACTAAATGGACTTTGATCCTTGCCTTTTAGGCTGGGTACATAGGAAACCTCCTAAGGTTCAAGCCCAAAACCAATCTCTTCACATTTGTTCACCATATACCTTGTTATATGATGTTAAACTGTTCACACTTTTGTCATGTAAAAAAATAAACTACAACATTCTTTGATACCCTCACTTGAGAGGGAATCATTATTTACATTTATTTCCAATCATGTTATATTCTAAAGACTACGTGCATACATGGAAATGCCTGAACCTTTTATCTTTAGTCGAACCATCATTGCACTAAAGTCCCCCTTCACCATTCACTTGTACAAACAAAATCTGTATAGAGGGTATTTCTAGAACTACGTGCAACTTGATTCCCATCCTTATGGGATATGTAGGAATGTTTGGGCATCCCTCGAATCCAGCCCCAAGTCTTTGGGCCTAACCCCAAATTTTACTTTCAGTCCCCTGGCTGAAAAGTCCTTATGAAAACACACACTGTGTATTCATTATTATGGTCTGAGCTCTATGACCCTAAACTAAGATTTCCTATACTCTCATCCCACATGACGTTAAACTATATTTCAAATACTACGTTTGGCTTGATTCTTATCCTTATGGGATACGTAGTGAAGTCCAACATTTTAATTCAGGACCCAGCCACAACATGATTATTGTTAGCATTGGTCTGTGTATCTCTACATGAATTGAACAATGCCCATTTTTATGTGTCATACTCCTAACCTTAAATACTTTCAGATCTCCATAACCTTTTTTTGACTTCTTCTCACAAAATTTTTGATATCTGAGAGTTCTTTTTCCTGACTATACAGCACGTGGCCTTAGGCAGCCTTGCATAAACAGTCTACATAATGGACCTGTCAGCCAAAAGATGATATTATTTGACTATTCATCCAATTCCCTTAGGTGGCCCTACATAATTCAACCCCCTAACGGGTTTGTTAAATAATGGTAACTTCATTCTTGGGAAGAAAACCTATTTTTTACTTAGTTGGTCTTAATGACAATATGTAGGGATCTGCAAAAAAATAGCCATCCTTAACATATTTGTCCCATACACTTTTTCATGAACTGAAAATATTCAAGTCTATGGTTTATAATTTCCCTTCCCTACATTTGGGTCAGACCTTCATAGGAGTGACATTCATCTAGTTCTTAGAAAATCTTGTTTAGAAATATCTTCTTCATATTCTAGTACCTCTCTCCATTCAAAAAACTCTATGCTTTAGAAAATTTGAATCCCCATTAACATCTGCTTGCTTTTTAGTAGTAGAAAAGTAAATTTATGAGAGTTCTTTTTCCTGACTATGCAACATGTGCCCATAGGCGGCCTTTCATAAGTAGTCTACAAAACAGACCTATCAGCCAAAAGATACTATTATTTGACTATGCATCCAATTCCCTTAGGCGGCCCTTCATAATTCAACCTACTAAGGAGTTTTTTAAATAGTGGTAACTTCATTCTTGGGAACTACTTCTTCTAATTCCTTTTAGCCATTTTTCAAATCATTCCTCAGATTCAAAATTTCTTAATTCATCATTTACATATTTTCCCTCAAACATGAACATGGTAATATGTTTTCAGATAAAAAGGAATTGATTAAATGTTAATCCATTTGTTCATTGGTATTTCAACCTTAAACATTAGCCTTTTTTATGTCTGACGTGCATGAATTTATACTGCCCACCAAAAGACAAGGGAACTATGAATAAAAGTCATATCCCAGCTTACTAAACATACATTTTTGTATGATTTTAGGTAATATTGAGCGATATAAAATATTTTATGTTTATAGGGTTATTTATAATAATCCTAGAAAAAATAAAATTCTACTTACTAGGACCATTGACTTAGGTAAAATCTAAAGAATGTAGCAAAAGAAGTCATGCACAAATGATTGACGATGAAAGTATTTTTCATTTGATGCAAAAGAGTTAGAAGGACCTCCACATACTTGATTCTCTTCTCTTTTCCAAGAATTATAAAAGGTTGTCAACATAAGTCTTCATCTGATTTACAGCATCCTGAGCTTCATCAGCAGCCACTTGAAGCTCATGCACTCGACCAGCTTCACTCCTATTCATCTTTATGGGGTGCTTTCTTAGAATATGCAATGGCTTTTATACCAATCATTTGAACTCCTTCCAATGAATTGTTAAACTGGTCAAGCTCCCCAGTAACAACATCTAACTATTATTGAAGATGCATCTGCTGGATGACTTTCTCATTGATCTTATGCTTTAGTTCCTTCAACTTGGCAGCATGATCAGCCTCAGCACGGGACACCGCGGCCTCAAATTCATTGATATTGACTGACAGCCTCACCCAGGTCAAATCTTGACGGTACTTTTTCTCCTTCTCCCGCCTTAAGATGACTTGCTTCACCACGACATGGATCTTTTGAAATCCAAAAACGCCAAGTCCCAACATGACAAACAGTGATGACAATCAGGGAATATTTGATGATAGCTCTTTTAAAGGCACTTCAGATATGATTTTCTATATGTTCTGTCATGCCTTGCATCGTGAAAATTGGAGCACCTTCTGTATTTTTGGGTCTGACTCAGCATCACTGTCACTTGGGGGAATATAATCCGAGATTAATGCACTTAGGGAAGTGCCTTTTTCTACTCCTTCCCCCCTGACCAATGTTTCTTCACTTTCTATTCCCATTGGGGAAGAGGCTGAGGCTTCACCTCCATATCTAGCCACTGAAATTGATTGCCCTGCATAATCAATTGAAAGCATTGGTTAGTTTCAAAGGATAACAAAAGTTGATTGGCTGCCTTGTCATTAAAGTACAGTTGAAAAGATTGTTATCTCTTACCCAATGGTATATCAGTAACTTGAGAAGGATCCTCCCCATATTTCCTAGTTTAAATAGGATCTTCAGGATGAGTTTGAGGAAGCTCTACTGGGTTCAACTCCACATGATCTAATGTTTCTACAATAGTAGGGTTTTCTATATCCCCTGCAGGCATTAGCAGTTTAGCACCTTGCTCAGATAGAACTGCATATTTGAACCGATAATGATTATAGATGTAATAAGAAGTTGTTTTTAACAGGACGAAGGATAACACTCACGTCCATAATCTTCTAAATTACAGGGTAATTTAACATGATCTAAAAAATCTTCAAAAGATGCGACAAGTTCCATCATTTCATCCAATGTAATCTCAGAATCATGGTTAATCTCACTAGTGGGAGAATTTGATGTGTCTTCTTGATGGCTTTCTTGTTGTGGCCTTTGATCCTGGATAGTGACTTCAGATAAAATTGCAGCGTCAGTTGCAATGGCTGCCAAAACCTGAAGTGCAAGGGTTGAACCTACAATGTCACAGAATGTAAGTCAGCTTATGTTTCATTCAACATTTTAGGAATCATTCTTAACTTACCAGAAGTAGGTTCTTCTCTTCTTGCAGTAGTAGTAGGAGTGGTACTGGGAACAGATGTTGGTTCCTTTTCAGGAGCCGCCAAGCCAGCATGAGCTTGGGATTGTTCACCAGAACCCTCTATTGTTCTTATAGGATGGTCAATCCTCTCCCTCAAAAGGGAAATTGAAGAATCCCATGCAATCCAAAGAAGTATAAGAAACCTTTTCATGGGTTAAGACTCATGATTATCCAAAGGACTTACCACTACAGATGAAGCACTTAGCTGTAGACTTATTCCTTCGATGCCTTTGTCTCTTTGGATTTTTGGTAGTGTCGGTAGTCTCCATTATAAATACATGAATTGGAGAATGGAAATCCATATCCAAATCCTCATCCAGGGCTTGCTGTCCTGGATATATCTCACCCAACTCGTGAGGCGATTCAGCAGTATCCCCGATGGCAGTACCACCAGGGCTATACTGTGTTGAAGGAACCTCAGCGGTTCCTTTCTTTGCAAGCTTCAGGATGAAGAGAATAATTTCCTTGAGTAACAAAGATTTTATTGGAATAAAGTTATAAAGAAATTAAGGAATGAAACTTACGTCTTCAGGAGCCATGTAATCATGCCACTCCTCATCTCTGGAACCACCAGTCCCCTCAGTGGAGCCCCGATCTATCATTTCCTTCACCTGATTGGTGACATGAATGGAATCATCACTGGAATATATGAGCATTTCTAGCTCTCTGATGTAAACCCACACTTCATCGGGGTTATCCTTGTAACATATATTTTTAGAAGCCAAAAGATTCCATATTCCAGGGAGTTGTAGCCCCTCGCACAAATCCAGCTAGGCAGTTTCAGTATTGCAGTATAAACTCTGCCATGTATGGACAACCTCTGGTCATATATATTCAGTATGTGTACCATAAGGCTATGAGGAAGGTCCTACAATCTTGGATTTCAGCTTCTTCCCAGCTCCTGCAGCTACAGATAAAGGATAAAAGGATAAGACTATTGCTCTATAAAGTAATGATGATTAAATTGACCCAATGGAATAACTAACTAGGAATCGATGGAGTTGGTCTCTTGATTCTGAAAGGGGGATTATATTTGACATGAGGCTGCTTTGCCACATTTAGTGCCTCATCATCCCCATATTGGGAATACAACGAGTCGGCCTTAGGTGAAGAACCCAGTGAATCAACTCCGGGTGGTATAGAAGAATCACTTTCCAGATGAAGGGTTTCTTTCTCTACAGTTCTGTTTCTTTTCCCCACCTGGTAAACAGGGTGATTCAGCACCCCTCCAGGGTATGATGTTATCCAGTTCTTTTCATACCATGTAGTTAATTTATTAGCCACTTTATTAACTGGTAGATCAAATACTACCCCGGTCTTCTCCCTAAATGTCAGCAACCACAGTTGTCGGGAAACCATTGGATGTTGCTCTGACCTAACATGCACACGGGGAGATACAACAGTCTACTGCAAACACCTGAATTTTCGTGAAAATCTGTATAGAGAATAGGCCTTGCATATAATCTCTCTATAAATCTTGGTGGCTAGTACACCATATCTGCAGGCCAGCATGTATGCCCTCAACACCAGGCTGGCTGTTCCATCATCAACAAACTGCCTGGTTGGCGGATTTCCATAGGGAAAGAAATTGAATTCTTTATACATGCTCAGCCTCGATTTCATGTCATAGGGATTGAGAGCTAGTGGAGCAATTCTAGAGAATGCCTGCACTGATGGCCTGAAAGAACTTACAGGAATCTATATTCTGTTATTTACATTATGCATCCTGAAGTGAGTTGCGATCCATCCCCATAAAACTTGGAATAGTCCCACTATTTTCAAAGGAGACTTGCCAATGAAGACATGGAGTAAGCTCCTATGAATCTCTGCTAAAATGGGGGTATCCAACCCAACCAATTTCCCATCAGCCAACTTGGATGTGATAATGAAGGTCCCAGGCCAAATGCCTCCCTTCAAGTCCCTGACTGGCAAATGATAAACACTGAGTCACAAGGCCAAAACTCCTGCTAAACGAGTCTTCCTTGGGATTCTCTGATTTACTTCATATCCCCGCTTATCAAATTCTCTTGCTTCCAGAGTCAGCCAGAATGTTCCCGGAGAACCCTTCTTCTCTGTTTTGGGGCAGGTGGTAGGATGAGTGGGCCCCTTCCCCTTGTTCCCCTTCCCCTTGGGTCCCTTCCCCTTTGATTCCTTCTCCTTGGACTCCTTCTCCTGATTCTTGGTAAGAAACAAATTCATCCACTCCTCTGGATGAATATCCTTTCCAAAATGAGTTAAGGAGGTCTCTGAACTCTTGATCTTGTGAATGATTTTCAATAATTCCCTATCCAAAGCAGGTGTATTCTCCGAATCATTCCAAGTCACATTGGGGGATGAACTCATCATACATATCACCCAAAATTGGAGCCCCTGAGATCTTGTGAACATCCCATAGACTGATACCTACTTCTTCTTGAGTCAGATGGAAAGAATTGGTTTCTGGGATCCAATGACTGAGTATCTCTGGCACAAAGTCATCATTCATGAATACATATGTTTTCCCATCCTAGACGGCTTCATATATTGCAGATATTTTCAAAACCTTGAAAAAATCTTCATAGGTTTGTCACACCCAGTATTCCCACATCCAAGTTGGCTTCACACCTCCTCCAGGACAAATTTCCAAACTCTTCTTCCAGCCTTTGGATTGATCCATCTGAGAGTTTCAGAAAATTGAGGGATATCAATGTGGTTGCAGCTCAGGCTTGTGAGATTTTAGATCTTAGGTACAAGGGCTATGATGCATTATGTAGGCCTTCTCCACTATACCGGTTTTTATAAATTCTCCTCCACTGGATATATTTTCTGAGGCAAAGTTGGTGTAATTTTGAAACCAAGAATGCGGGAGATAGTTCTTTGTCTCTGGAATGGTGACCTCTCACAGATGACCATAAACATACAGAGGTAAATAAATGCTTTGTGGGAAGCCAAGATGATACTTCTTCATATACTTAGCCAAATATGGAAGACTGCTGTCGCAGACAGTATAATAATCATGCCCAATGATGTTCATCATGTCATCAATTTGTTTGCTAGCCAGTTCTTCAGCTGTTCTGATTCTCTTGTGAGCCATTTAATCTGCACGAAAGATGAGTAATTAACTTTTATGTAAGTTTCTTTTCATTAATTTTGTGAATAAAAGTGAAAAAAATGGCTAAACATTAAGGCGCGCAAGTCATAAAAGTGGCGTGCAAGTGTTAGTGTGTCACGGAAGTTTTGGCACGCAGGTATCACCGCACAAGTCCAAATACCTCTACAGCATCGCGACAATAAAGAAACAGCGAAAAACAGATCAACTTGTGTAGAAAAATCAACTTGCATGGAGAGAGCTCGAAAGTCTGAAATTCGGTGCTTTGCGTGAGGAATGACTGTGTATTTATAGGCCAGGCCCCACCCTTGCGCACTGACGCCTGCGCGGCCCGCACCTGCGCGCCGCCATCTGCACGCTCAACACTTGCGCTCCGGATTGTTCCTTGGTTTTCTTCTTTTCCTCAGAGTCACATCATTATTTCTTTTCAGATCCAAATCTAAGGGGGGACTTTTGTTGTTGCTCATTTCCATCACAGAGCATAATGGAATGAAAAGGGAAATACCTTGAACCAAAAGTGATTCATCCTTAGAAGAAACCTCAAAACATTGACATATGCATAAAAAAGATTCATTTTCACTTTGGTTGCGCAAGTTCCACCAAGGTCGCGTAAGTATACATGCACGACGCCAAATAGTCGTGCATGTGACTTGTGCACAATCTTTGATTTTTCGTCCAGGGTCTTCCCCAGCCTATAAATACCCATGGTGGGCCCCCCAATTAGAGAGGAAAAATTCCAGAAACTCATATTTGAGCTCCCGGCACCCTAGTCTCATCTCAAAGATTCCGAACACTTCTAAGGTAATATCTTAACTAGAACGGAAGATCTAAAGAGAGGGAGGAAAACCTTAGTGTTGAAACTCATCAACACTTGCACACCTAAGTGGCCAGCCCTTAAGGGAAAGGGATACACTTGCGCGCTGCCTTACTCCTTCAACAAAACTTGTGCACCACCTTTAGGGGATCCCCTAGGGATAATACTAATGGCTTGAGCCAAGTCTCACCCAAGTATTTTCTTAAGGAGTGACTGTCGTGCATGTACCCCATGTGTCGCGTAAGTATACTTGTGTGACCATGACTTGTGCGCCCACGCAGGACTTGCGTGCCACCTCTTTTTTGGGTACCCCTCCGGCCTATTTTACCTCCCTTATGCCTATTCACCTATCCTATTCAAGATTAAGCCTTCAGAACTCTCTCTAAGGCCATTCATGGCATGATTTCCTTATTGGCTTCCTTATATGAAAGGAATTCTGTGGAACATCTCTCAAAACCTAGTGAGACATATCTTTATATCACTAAGGTTGAGGATTCCATTTCACTCAACCTAATCCTTTAAAGATGAGAGATTCTTTTTACCTAGGCATACTTTTTAGGAGTTATCCCCATTCATAATTTCTCACAATTTGGGCCTCTTCCTTAGGATTAAGTCCCGATCTCAAAATTCCAAATCTGGGAATCCTCCTTAGGAGTAAACCCCAAGTCCCTTAACCTGGGCATCCTCCTTAGGAGTATGCCCCTATCTCAAAGTTCCCAAAATCTGGGAATCCTCCTCAGGAGTAAGCCCCAACCATGGTTCTCTTAACCTGGGCTTCCTTTTCAGATGTTAGCCCTAGTTCTCAAAACCTCTTAACATGGGCCTCCTTCTCAGGAATAATCCCCAGTCATAATTTCTCTTAACTAGTCTTAATTTACTTTTGATTTGGGCTCCCTTCTCAGGAATAAAACCCAATCATAAGTCCTTTCCTAATTTTGGAATCTTCTTTAGGATTAAGCCCCATGTTAGAGTATCCAAATCTCCATAAAGCACATATACCTTTATAGACCTGGTTCCCAGGTTTCTTCCCTTAAAGAAATCATAATATTCATCTATTTGGGAAGTCATACATACATAAGCCCCACATCATCGCATCTTTCATGGCACAAATTTTTTGGTTTTACCAATACCTATTGTTTATCACACCGAGCATGACTCGCGTGAGCTTAGTGTATAAAAGTAATTATGAAATATTTCTTTGAGCCATCAATCATGCATAAAAATCATACTCCCTTACTCAAACTATGTGGGTTCTGATTACTTTTTATAAAACAAAGGATATTTAGGTAGCCCATTTGTGGGTACGATCCCAACTCTGAAATAATCCATGTCCTTCTGAATGACAATAAACTTCAAGTGCCCCACTGAGTGGCTTTAAAACTAGTGTGGTCATCATAATGACCAAGAGACTTTTATATAATTGAAGAATACCATTGACTAAGAATCTCTAACAAATACAGATAATTCTCTATTGATGAAGAGCCTCAAATACATATAAAAGATTCTACAAATTTCCTACACATCAATCATTTATTGTTAGATATAAAGGAAAGATCATTTTCATACTTGGTTGTGTAATAAGGATTCATGAACATAACTTAAATCTATAAAGAGAGTCCCGGAGTAGACAATAATTCCCCTCAAAAAGGTGTGATAAGTATGACCTCCCATCCTCTCTACCAATGAAAATTCTTAAGCCTCATCGGTCCATAAATAATGAGCACCTACCTTTGGAATGTAGGTCCAAATGGATATAGAATCATTGGATGTATCCGGTTCTACAAACAAACCCGTTATAAACTGATTAGAGTTTTTGAACCTTAAATCATTGAGGTCATCCCCAATTCCAGAGGAAACAAGTGTGTACCATATTATGGATAAGAACATCATCTTCTATCTCCCCTGAACTTGAATCATTCTCTCATGTATATTCTACAATGGTATTAATGACATTCACTAACACATAATTCTTTTATGTAATTCTATCATTATATTTGTAAAATCATATCTATCTGTATCTTCCATGAGTCTATGTTCTCCTATATGCTGAATTCCAAAGAATTTTTTGACGAATAGTAACAAGAAGGGAATATTTGGATAGTCCATTTGTGCGTTCACTTTGTGACTTCGTCCATAATCAGGAGAAAACTGACTTTTGTTGAGGAGGATATTATATATGTGAAAAAACCAAGAGTCTTATAGGATAGGGCTGTTTCTATTCTTTTTACTCAAACCATCAAAAAGGTTTTATTGAATTCAAATGTTTAATTAAACAAGCCCCCATCCATACAGGCTGGGGTGGATCTTGAACTGCTATAGCAGATATTTACACATCTTATCTTCTGATTTTGGGAATTTTTGTCCGAACATTGGCTAGATGCATTATCCGACAACCATTTAAATCACATGTTTCAGAATAACGATGTGTTTTTTCATATATTTTTGTCCATATGACAGTTTTCATCTTCTAAGTAGGATTCAAGCTTAAGATTCTTAGATTCTTGACGTACTAGTTTCTCAATATCTTATTCTCATTGTTCTTGACTCTGATAAGAGATATTTGAGTCATGTTCTTGAGCAAATATTTTATTACACACAAAATATGTTGATTGTAGTCGGTCGTGGTAAATAAAATTTCATGATACCACTTTTGGAAGGATTTGCTAATTTTAGAGTGAAGTGAAATGAAATTCTTTTTGTGAACCCCATCCTATGATATGAACACCAGATGGGGTATCATTAATTAATTGGTATAGCCTATTTAGTGCATAGAGGCATGCACACTGAAGGGTTCTCTACTACTTTTAAACCTTTCGATGCTAGGAAACCGAGAGAGATGTAAATTCGATTTGGCATTGCAACCCTTTTATTAACTCTATATGAGATTGATATTCATCATTTGGTAATAATTTGGCTTTAAAATGATGATGATTTTTTCATAAGTTGATGTGGATATCATGAATGCAATATTATTCCATCAATTTTGGAATGTTGTATTGAGATTTTTCCAAAAATCAGAACATGACCGGTACATAACCTATTACTAATTGTTTTCACATGTTCAACATATCTTCATCATCTTTTTGTAGAGATCTCTCTACTTGGTCCAATCAGAGTGGATGATTATCAATAGTTTTATTACGAACAATGCAATCAATCTCTTTTTCCCCAGCCATATTAGAATGCAAATGACTCAAGGGAGGTTTGAAGAATCTCCATCACTATAGGATGTCTTCTATTTGAGAAAGTATTTCACATTTTAGTGACAAGGTATCATACATGACTGGCCTTATGTTGGAAAGTGCCTCGAGGTAAGAGGTATTTCTTAGTACTACATTGTTGATTAAAGAATTACCTTGAAAATGTGAAATAGTATTGTGGAGAGAACTTTTACAGTGAATACCATCATGGGGAGGACCACCCTAGTGGATTAAAGTAAGGGATAAATCCTATTTTCCTTCATGTTCTGGACACATGGATGGATTATGTGGCTCTCATATGGAGATAGGCTCTCAAGATTGACTGAATTTTCATGAATCAAGTCTTTATGATGAAGTGTCTGATGGGAAACTTCATAATTACTGCTACTACTCCTATAATTTGGTAATGAGAGTGTAGTCTTTTGAGATAAAATAGATTAATGTATGAGGGCTTCAAGAACTCTAGCATTAAGAGGATCCAGATTTCATATTGGTTCTGAATTTTCCAACTGTGTTTGGAGATACTTCTTCTTGGATGTTATCTTACACTTAGTTGGGGTAACTTTCTTGGGTGTGTGGATATCATGGGAAGGTGTATATTCCTACCTTGGAGTGGTCATCAAAATAGGCCAATTACCTCTAATTGGAAAGACTGTATGTTCCAGATCATGTTGTTTGTATCATATGGGTGAGTATGCACCATAACCCTTTTAGATTGGAACAAAGGTGTGTATTTTCTCTAGTATGGAATATTGATGTGTTATCCCAGGTGTGGGGATAGAATTATGAGTTTTTCCCCTAGTACTTCTAATGTTTCTACTATGATATTCTGACATGATTCCAGAATATTGGGAGGAATTTCTGTATGCCCTTTCACAACTGTTAAAATGTGTTTAGTGACTTCAGTGGATGGAACAGGATTATATGTCCATTCTGTATTTGGAGTAGGTTTATGTTTGTTCTCTTGTTATTAATTTCCTACCAGTAGGTACTAAAAATACTCATGTATGGGGGTAGAGATTTGAGCCTACCCCAAATATTTCATTGGAGAACTCCAACCGACTTCTCTAGGTGCAGCAAAACGAGACCATTGGTAGGTTTTATAAATGCTGGTAGGTGTATGTGCCTACTGGATTTTTTTCTCCAAGCACAATTGATACGATTTGTTCAATATAGATAGATGAGACTACTAACAGAAAAGGTGATTGTAAGCAGGTGTCTTTTCATGTTTACCAGTTTCCATGACATTTGATTGGTGGGTTTCCTTGAATGTAGTCATATGAGCCTTCCTGTGGGATTATTATTTGTAAACAAGTTTATGTGCATGTTTAAGGTACTCCACTAGATTTAACTGGTGGGATTTGTGGGTCGCATCTAGATGAGTCTGCTGGGTAACAGAATTAAGACGGATGAGTGTATGTGAATATTAATTGTTTTCCATAAATTTAGGTTGATTGACTTCTTCAGAGGGGGAAAAGGTAAGAATATTCTCCCTTTTAGTCAGATGTTGTCCCTGGTTGTTCATATTGCATTCCCAGGTTTGAGCAACCTGGGATGAAAAACTATAGGAAACACCCCCATCATTTTTGTGGTTAACTCTCATGTGATTCTACTGATTGAGATTGTTGGTTGGAGTCCTCAGGAGGGATCCTTGTATCATTGAGTTGAGGCCATGAGTGACCTCTTGATTCACCTCCATATAGTATGGGATGGACCGATTGTTTTTTGTGAGGATAAGGACCCAAAACGGTTGAAGATGGTGGTTGGAACTATCTTATTCTTAAGTATCATTCGTCTTAGACCGAATGATCGATGTTTGTTGTTAAATTGGAGATCCTATCGGGTAGCCTCCAAGGTTGGGATAGACCCATGTTGATGGTATTCCCATACCAGTACATTTGAGACCCAAATTTGAAGATGCTAAGTTGGTGATGAAATCCTTCTAGTTGATGAGTATCCAGTTTGGGTAGAATTCAGGGAATTCATAGGTGAAAAATTGAAGGAATAAATTTGGAGTTAAAATAGTTCTGGGAAAACATGAAAAAACAATGAAATTATTTAAAGAAACGTATTTTTGATGGATACATGTGTGATTGATTCCTTTTTATCACCTTCATTTATCAATTGATAGGGGCTTGACATATGGATACCACTATTAACTTTGTTAAGAATTCACATTTGATTCACCATTTTTGTTTTGTAGTTTCTTAAAACATGTGCTCTAGTTAGGAATCACTTCTTCCAAGAATTTTCCATTGGATTTATTTATGGAACTACAAACATCCAATAGTTATTTATCCAAAAGGGACCTTCTTTACAAAGTCATTCATTTGTTGAGTTTTAATGTACGATACTTAAGAATATGAATTGGTTGAGAGGATGGGAGGTTAGACTCATTACACCCTTCTTGGGGGAATTATTGTCTACTCCATGATTCCCTTATATATTTGAGATATTTTCACGAATCCTTATTAATTTACCAACTATGACATATGTTTCTGTTAGATTTTACAATCAATTATTATCATTTGTGAAATTTATAATCATCTATATGTATTCGAGGTTCTTTGTTAATGGAGACATTCATATTTATTAGAGGTTATACTTCAATGTTATCCTCTAATGAAAGTTTGTTTTGGTGTGGGGATCATACCCTTAATTTGGATACCTATGTATCCTTATGAAAGGAATCAGAACCCTTGTAATTTAGTTCCACTTAATGGGACATATCATACATTTTTAGGTCATGTAATAAGGACCTAGTCGTACAGTTTAGTGTCATGTGGTAGAGACATCTAAGCAGAAGGTTCTTAGTCAAGGATTGGGGTGGGACTTATGCCAAAGTAGCCCAAGGAACTTGGAAAGAATATGAGTTTCCAAATTGGGTTAGGCCATGTTGGGAATATGTTCAAGAAAGAATAGGTTTGATTTGAAGTGTTGGGTTTGAACCTACAAGAGGCTTCCTACATATGCCATTTAGATGGTAATAAAATCCAATGTAGTTCAATTGGGTCTCATATGAGAGTATAGTCCTTTGAGAGAAATGAGTTAGGTCTTACTTTCTGAAAAGGATACCTTGGTGATTCGATGGATTAATTTGGGGCTTATTCTTATAGAGGATGCCCGGATGAAGGGAATTGAGGTTGGATTACTGAAGAGGATATCCAATGAGCTCATGCCTTAAGAAGGATTCTTATATATTCCAATAATGGTGGGTATCAGAGTTCTCATATTTCATTCAACATGGGTGTTTGTAAAATGTTTTTGATCATTACAAATCGTTATGCCCACGTGAGTCATGTTCAGTTTGAGAAACAAGAGAATGTGAAAGATTCGACAAATTCACCAACATTTTTCCTCCTCTACTGGTGGAAGAGGACGTGACTATGGTGGAGAGGGTGGACGAGGCTGAGGTTACTGGGGAAGAGGGAGAGGTGATGAGTCTTCCCTCTATTATATTTACATTGGAAAAGGGTCCAATGAAAGTAAGGAGTGAAGGTGAAGGAAGTATAGAGGAGCAAGACTGCAACCTCATACTTGAAAGGTTAGGGGATTACACTAGGATAGCTTGCCTAATGGATCTAAGGGATAGAGGGAGACATCTCATATTGTTATATGAAAAATAAAGTGTGAACCGAACTTTTCCTACCAGAGACCTGAGGTTCTGGGTTTTAGAGATGAAAAGTAGAGGACAGAACCCAGACCCTAATCTTTCGAACTAGGAACATCCCAAAACAATTCCTTAGTGAAAGGTCCATGTGACTACGGATATAGAAACCCACAAACACTCCTGAATCCTAACCCCATTATGAAACAAATGTGGGAAAACTATGACTACGGATATACAAACCCAAATAAGGGATAAACTGATGTTCCTTTCCCAAAGGATTGATAATTCAGGAGGTTTTGGTGGAGGTTTGAATATAATCTATTTCAGAAAAGGGATCCAATGAAGAAGAATCCTTTCCATAAATTTCCATGAAGTAGACCTGATAGATTTTAGACTAAAGGGATTAGGTGAACCAAATAAGGGTGCCTAAGTAAGTATCTGGCATGCAAGTATGGGCACACAAGTTGGCTTGGGATACCTAATGCTCACTTATGTGACACAAAATCTAGATGTTAATACATGGGTGAGAATTGACTCAAACATTCAATGATATTCATAGGTATTCCCAGAAGTGGGGTGCTCATGTTCCTTTGAGAGGAATGGGTGGCATGCAAGTGTTTATGATTCAGGGAGTTGGCCACTTTAGGTACGCAAGTGTTATGTATTTCAAAAACTAAAATGACTTAAGTCCTATAATACTCCTTCATTTCGTCTTCCCTATGTGTTAAAGAACTACCATGAATGTTTCAGATGACTTGAGTGAAGCACTAGTGCGACCAGAGAAACAATTAGGATTCAAGGAAATTAGTATGTACAAATGTGGTCCCCAAGTTTCTATTTATATGAAAATATGTGACCTTGTGCGAAATGGTAGTGGGGTGTGGATTTACATTGCACACCGATGGATCCTTGGCTCGAATAAGGAAATCCAATTTCAAGCATTTCGAAATCATGATGTTCTTTATTATTTTCTCCTATTTTTTAAAAGGAATTACCCTTTTCCACTTTTTAGACTCTTATATGGAATGGAGTGTCAACAAGGTGTCTTGCGCTGGTCCATGCTTAGCAAGAAGAGGGTTCTTCTTGTAGGGTAGACCTTGGAGGAAATTTTAATTCTTCATGCATGGTATACATGTTCGATATGGATATTCCTTGGTGATGGAAATCCTAGGTAACAACATATGGGAGAGGCCTTTATCTAGGAACCAAGTACTTCCTCAAGTGTCCCTGGAAGGGTCTCACAAAAGTCCTAGGTGTTGGGAGGGACCTTTTCACTAGTGCTTGTCAACTAGGTGGAGGGGCCCTCACATCACTTTCCTGTGTTTTAGACCCTAGATATAATTTGATCCAACTATCCCCTTTAATTCCCTCTTCTCTTGGGTTTTTATGGGTTTCATGAAATACTTTTGGGGGATTTGGTTAAGGGGATGTATGACTAGAGCTCTAAAGATACTTCAATTTTTTCAGTCATTTAAATGAGGATCTCCATTGTCATATTTATAGGAAAACATTGTACCTTAGTTAAAGGATGTTTCTTTTTTAGGAACTAAACTCAAGTGACCCATCTTGGTCCTCATGTAGGGGTGGATGATCCATCAAATCCCCATAGGGGGGCCTTCACGAGACTTTTAATGAGAAGGTTGAGTGAACAGAGACTGACCTAGTAATGTTCCCATGTTCCTTCTTGGGGATCTTCACCTCTATAATACTTTAGGTATTTTCCATCACATCATTTCATCCATTTTTAGGATATTCAATTTCAACAGGCATATACTGGTGTGATTATACTATATGTATCTAGGTGTTTAGTTGTGTAATATAGAAAACTTTTTATGAAATTTAAAGGACATTTACTCTTATAATTTATTTTGATGATGTATTAAGATAACATAAAATATAAAATACAGATAAAATGGGAATAAATTTTAGAAAATGTATTTCATATTTGGAATTAGGTTGTCTAAATTATCTAAGAGTTGATATTTTTAATTAATTATTAAGATAATAAAATTAGTTAAAATGGTGGAATATAGGAAAATACAGTAAATATGGTATACTTGAAATCATAATTTTTTCATCAAGATTCATATACACAAGGAAGTAATATTCTAATATTTTTGGAACTAAAACCTATTTTGGGGAATTAAGAGTGGTAGTGGATCACAATGGTTATAGTGGGTCACTAAATGAATGTGAAAGAAAAAAATAATTAATAAATAATTCCAAGAAATTTCACCCACCATACCTATAAATTCCCACACATTTCTCTCATTATTACATACCAAATTCAAATTTTCCACTCTATTTAACACTCATGGAGTCCCTCCCATTTCTCTCTATTTATTCATAAAGAGTTTGGAAACATCTATGGTATGGTTAAAATCTATGAGTCTCTATAGAGGTAAGGGTTCATACTTATCTATATTCATTTATTATTTGATTTCCATTATCTATAATCGCATTTAAAATTTTCATTTCATTTAATTCCATGAAATATATCCACATTGTTAACTCCCCATTTAATTACTATCATGGAAAAATTACAAAAATCTCTTAAATTATAACCATTTTACACTATTACAATGTTGATGTAAAGGATGGTTTTATCTCTATTAATAATTATTATTGACAAAACCATTGTCATATCCTTTTTATAAAAAAAATATTATCTCGTTATCATGTTTGTGCAATTTTGTGTTACATTATTGGGATTTCAATCCCACAAAATCATTATTTTAACTAAAAATATGTCCAATTCAAAATCTATTACCATGACTAAACCTCCTCATGAATATCAATATCCTATACATAGGTTAAGTAATAAGTTTTTGATTTTATAAGAAAATACATCAATGTTTCATACTAAATGTGGATGTTGTTTGGGAATATATGCATATATGGGTAATAACCCCAATAAATGTTGGTCGAGAATATCCTGGGAATCGTCCTGAGCATGGTGAGTGGGCCCTTACTACTCACCTGGTTTAACAATCCTAGGGAATTTCTTTGGGATGATAATCATACACATTATAAAAACATAGAATTTATATTATAGTGTATAATATATATTTTTTTGTATCCTACTATTGAAAATACAATTTCCAAAATGCATATAAAATCCTTAATCATCTAAAGTACACATTAACTACATTTTTTTAAAAATAAATTGTTGTGAGAATTTTCTAAAAATTGTGAAACCTTAGTTATTCCTTACTTGCATTAAGGTAATTCATATATATCATGTTATTAATTTATTGATTTGGAAATATATTAATGACCCATAAAATTTATTATTTTATATAGGATGATCATGTATGATAAGTTCCATTGGGCTAATGTTCTATATATGTATAACTTTTTATCCTTGAAAATTATTACATGTACAACCTATAATAATTTGGAATTTTATGGAATGGATTGAAAATTATGTTATGGGTGGGTCTTGGGATTATTTATCCCTATACCACATTAGTAGTTCCCATTGACAACTAAGATAGGGTAAGTAGAGTGTCCTTACCCTTTGCGTATATTTTATTTGAGAAAGTCATTGATGATATATTTATGATTTCTAGAATTATAAAAATATATATTTTGGATGATTTTTGAAACATTTTCTTTTTAATTTATATTTCATCCATGTATTAAACTTTTTTATTCATTGTTATGGATTTAACTATATTGATAAAATTTCATATACTATTTTTAACACTTATTAGCTTTTACTATACATTTTTTCATTATTGATAATATATAACCACCACATTTACTTTGTTTCCCCATTTATATGAGTAATTATTTGGAAAACTATTATTTAACAATGATATCATTGTGGAATAATAATTTTAAATTTTTAGTTGTAAAGTTGTAATGAAATAAAAATAGTCTCTTTAGTATTAATAAACCTTGATCCTTGGAATTTAATTTCTTATATAAAATTTTCAATAAAATATTTAACAATGAAGCTCTAGAAAAATGGTATTGAGTGCATCAAAACATCAATTATATCATTGGAAAATTGGTAATGCACCTTAATGGGTGGTTTTGATGGTAGAAAGCTCCATAGATTAGAACCACTCTTCGTAAACTGAGTCGTAAAATGGGGAGCACCATAATATTGTATATGAATAAGTTGATGAAAGAATCATTTCATGGGATATATAGACATAATGGAGAACCATCTTAGTGATCTCATGATGGTGATGGGTGGTGGCTTGGTTTTTGATGAATAATAGGTCTTGTGTGTGATGTTGTGTAATGGAATCTCATTCAATGTTCTAGGGAAGAATGTGATGAAGTAGTGGTGAATTAACATATATGGTAGGTATATGTTAGTTTTATAAGGACTATAAATCTATCCCATGGATAATAAGTGTTATGGTTGGGAGTTTTTAATAAATCATTTCATTATAGGTTATGAAATTTAGAGGAAATTTGAATTTTGGTTACGCAGAAGGGGTTGTTTTGTGAATCTCGATTTGAGTAGGAATATTGAGAGTTATATAATATCATAGATATGTTTTTGCATTAAAATTAAGTACTGCTAGGTATTTTTGGTTATTGGGGGAATCATAAGGGTTTAATATTAATGATTTTAATTTTACAAATGGCTTTACCCTATCGAACAGTTGTCACACTATTACAGGGAACCATTTTAGTAAACCATGTGGGTTTTTTTATTAGGTATTTAGTGAAACAAATTGAATAGTTATATGGGAAAAATAAATAAATTTAAATTAATTTTTTATAGGTATATTAATGGTTGGTGCACAATATGGAAAATATTTTGGGAAAACCTTATAAGGGGGTATAGTTTATGGTGGTTCAAACTATATGGTTATAACATAGTTTAGTGATTAATGATTACAAAGCATGTGAGGAATAAAATATGAGATGATGGAGGATTGATGGTTGGGTTATACTTTGGTA
Organism: Viscum album; assembly: GCA_963277665.1. Classification (NCBI taxonomy): domain Eukaryota; kingdom Viridiplantae; phylum Streptophyta; class Magnoliopsida; order Santalales; family Viscaceae; genus Viscum; species Viscum album. The sequence goes on along the minus strand of OY728125.1, from coordinate 180,727,820 downwards.
ATGTATGATGTAACCATATGACTTCTTAGAATTTTCTAAAAAATACTATTTTCACTTCTGGGAATTTAGGCTTCAATGATGAATTAGTTAGATCATGATTTGGTGGTGATTGGAGGGGAGGTATTTATCTTCATTCATCCCTCCTTCTTCTTCAATTATCACTTTTAAATTTTGATAATTTTTCTTATAATTTTTGAAATGATTCCACTTGAGCATGGTTGAATAAACTCGATATAATGATGTTTTTTATTACTTTGTCCAGAGGACATCCTAAAATTATTAACACATGATATTTTGATGAAGGTATAATATTATAAATATTTTTATAAGGTTTTAAATTTAATTCTGGTTTTGGGAATTGTTTTCCTTAGGTTTGAGTGTGTGTTATGATTTGAAAAACCGCATTGATCAAGGATTTGGTAGGTACATGGCTTAAGATTATTTTATGAAATTATACTTATTTAATTAAATTAACTAATTAATATAAATATTCATAATTCGTTTCAATGGATGTGATTACAAGAGATAAGTGTTCATTATTTGGTACAAGTTGTGGATTTACTTGGGTTAGAGTCACCGATCTTTTATGGAAGGGATATATTTATACATGTTAGTTAGTAACAATTACTTTCCCTATGGTTTATATAGTTTACATATATGTGTTGTGACATGTGATCTTGCTAATTTTTAGTGATTTAAATTTTTTTCTAAATTGATCAATTATATTTAAATTCAATGAAATTGTCGATGTGTAAATGCATATGATGTGCCCATGAACTCCAGAAATTCAATAATAGATGATAGTAGAGGGATTGTACATGAGAGAGTGTTATGGGACATATGGACCCTATAATATTATAAATGAAATGGAATGAATGAGAGCTAGAGAACATGGTGATATGTTACCTTAGTGACCTCCATGTAGAGACATGTGATTGGTTGGAAATGGTTGTCCTAAGGAGTAGACATAATGAACCTTGGGGTTCCTTATATTCTTCAGTATCATTTTATAGATGGAGTATAGTGTGTTTTTCCCACTAGTGTGTGAGTACCTCAGTGGGTATACAATAGTTATATATATAATAGGTTGGTGAGTGGGTTAATAAAGTATGGATTAAGAGAAGTGATCAACATTATTAAATGTTTTCAATATGAAATTTCCTATGAGGTAAATGGGGACATGTTGTAATTATGAAAATTTCATGGTAAACTATGACCTCTGAGTGATTGGATTGTCCTAGGAGTTTAGGTTTAAATTGAGAATCCCATGTATGATGTCTGATTAATAATTTTTCTTATGGGATCTCAATGGGAACCACAACATTGTATTTACACAAGAGAGGAGTGGTGTCGGTGAGCATGAATTTTTTATTTCAAATAGAACCATAAAACTTGGGAATTTAGAGTGATGGTATATGATATATTTTGAAGAGACCATCCAAAGATATGTGTGACACAAATGACATATAGTTGTCCAATGAGATGTTAGTATCAAGAGATATTATTGAGTGGATACTTCCCCCAAGAATATTATATAATATTCTTAGGATATTCTAAGGATTTGATAGTTATTTTTAATATTTCACTAGATTATCAGGATTCCAAGAATTTGATAGATATGCTTGATATTTTACAAGATAACTAGAACCCCTATGATCTAATGGGATTTTTATGATATTTTCTAAGATTCCTAGGATAATGAAATATTCCTTCTAATATTTTGTGATACTTATTGGATTCTTAGTATCCAGTGGGATTCCTGATGATATTTTATGATATGGATAGGATGCTTAAAAATTGGTGGGATTCCTCATAATATTACATGAGATACCTAGGATGCCAAGGATCTTGTTCTTTCACCTAATGACATATGATATTCCAAATATTTTTTTTCTAAACATGATGAAAGATGAGATTATTTGTATTGTTCCAAGGATCTAGTGATTAAATATAAAAGTAAATTAATGAATTAAATAAGATGAATGCTTGGGACTTACTGCCCCCATTGATTGGTATATATGAAATGATAGGGGTGTAAAACACTTCTCAAAGAGTGGTAGTTTATACTTTTGATGGTATGATGGGTGGGAATTTTCCTGGCCCTCAGCATGGTATTATATATATTTAAAAATATTTTTAATTTTTCAATGTAGGTATGGTTGATCCTAGGTCTAACTATAGAACCTAACAATCGATTATACTTTTATTTAGGTTTTATTACTTCCTATTTTATAATCATATAACATTTGTGTAAACTAATTTATAAAATCTGACTAGAACCCCATTGGTATTTTTATACAATGTTTTAATGACACCATACTCAGATGTCCATGAAAAATTGGTAATATAGGATATATTATAGCTCATTGGTTTAGGTAGGGAAGGCGACCAATATTTCATAATTTAGTTGTAGAAATTCAAGGAATACCTAGTTTCTAGGATGAGATGGGGTTTAAAGATGGTCATATGAGCTCTTTTCATTTTTATTCTTTTGTTTACATTGTATATAGGGTCATCGAATGGACTACCTGTTCTGATGTTTGAATATATGCCTCATTACATTTGTTATAGAATGATTGTGTTTATTGATTATGAATAATCTGATTATCTTGTTATTGATGTTTCGTAGTTATTTTCCACTATTTTATTACCCTTATATGAGGGAATAGTCTCCCCATTGTAACACAATATATTATTACTTTTAGTCAACTACCTATGGCCTATAGGGAGGTATGTTTGAGTCCACATAACATCTCCGGTGCAAACATTGGTGAGTGATTTGTGGAATATGATCATTATAATTACTATAGAAAATATATAATAAGTTCTCTTGTAATATTATATATTTTTATTCTTTTTTACTTTTATTATAAAAGTATGGGGAGATCCCTTTTTTTATAAAAATAGAAAAAGAAAATTCTAAAAGGAAATGCATGATGTTATACAAGCATTAGTTCCCTCATTCCAAGAGAGACCAAAGAAGGTCAAATATCATAATCAAATTTACAGGAAGTTTCATAATCACCATATGATTCAGACTCAAATTCTAAGGGATTATTAGACCTGATTACTATAGTTGGATTTAGATATGAATAGTCCTTTCTAAGTCTCAATTTCTTGGGAGGAAAAAATCAAAAACATTCACCATCCACAAAAATAACTTTTTTTGGAAAGAATGACTATAGGATGGTTTTTTGGAGAATCATACTTGATATCATCAAACATTACCTGGATTCCATAGGATTAACTTAATTTATTGATTCCCTCTTAAATCATGGAAATATTCCCATCATCACCTAGATTTACTCCCTTATTAGATCATTTTATTTTAAACAACTTATTGAAAAATAAATTCAAATGATTATAATTGATAATGAATAAGATTAATAAATATGATATAATTATGTATTAATGTTTTAATAAACATAATTCACTTATACACGAGTTATAAATGTTATGAAAAAAAAATTATACCTAAGGTAAGTGGACTCTCAAACCCAATCCTATTTGTTTTGGTTTATCCTCTCATTCTCTAACATGTCGAACTTGATTATTATAAATACATACAAAGACCACTAGAAACTTATTTTTTTTATTTTTACTATTCTTTATTCTTGGGAAAGTAATTACATTACTTTATTATGATGTATTCTATGTTACCTTTATTGATCATGATAATGTAATAACATTCAAACACTATAATCTATTTTTATTAAGTTTATTCTCCCTTATTCATGAACAATGTTCTTTTATATTTTAATTATAATCTTGAATGTAATTTTTTTCCATTAATATTTTTTGAATATACATGTTTATTTATCATTATAGGACTTAGGAAATTTTTATATAACTTATTGTTTTCTTATATTTTTTTAGAATTTTTGTGCTTAATGCACATTTCCGTTCAATGTATAATTTATGATTATGAGAATATTATAATGTAAAGGTTGGTACATTAATAATATGTCCCTCTAATTCATTGGCTAAAAGACAATATCTTATCATAATATTATGTTTAGATGTGTTGAAATTATATTTTTTTATAATATATTGTATGGACATGATGTAAGTTAATTATTCAGTGATGTTATAATACCTTGTATTTAAGCCTTGACATATGTTCTTGATGTTTAATTATTTTGAATGTGAAATATTTTTTTCCTTCTTCAAATATTTATTGTGAATATGATCATATTCTAATGATATGATAATTATAAATATTCTCAACCATATAATAATGATTATTTATATATCTTGTTTTTTCATATCTTTTCTCACTTTAGAATTCTGTTAAGATCACCCTTTCATTGATGTATTTACCTATTAAATCACATGTCTTATTGATATTATAAACTCTTAATGTTGGGTTATGTATGAAGATTTAAATAATTTTTAATTTTTAATGATTATTATTGTTGTATAATCCAGTTTGTTTGAAGACATTAAAGATTTTTCTTTTGGGAGTCATAATAGTATCTATATTTTTCATGCAAATTATGAAATAATAATTTATATATGGTATGTGTTATTATATTTGGTGTCATATTATGGTTCAATATCCTCTATATAAATTTTTTATAATAATAAAAACATAAAAGGTAGATTGAAGTAAGATAGGGAAGATGAACCATGCATTGTCATATAACATATACATTATCATGAACTGCACCATGGCATGGTGATATTGACCACTCCATATGATATCATATTATAGATAATAAGAATAATTAATACACCATGCTATAGTGGTGTGTTATGTTCTAATTACAACACTATGGGGCCAAAAAATCTGTGGAAATCTCACCATTACTCATCTGTTCAATCTTGGGGAAAAATAACCCCAATACATTTCACATTAGATGATATAGGTGAGGTCTCTTAAAAAGGTGTCTCGTTCAGAACATACTGACACAATTTGATATTATATGTGATTATTATTTCTTTAATATCATTTTGTGCATACACCACATCCATATTTTATTTTATTTTAGGCCTTTTTAGTGGTGTCTTTTTGAGTATTTTTACCGACCCTGCATGGAAACCTCTATAATTTCCAGAGAAATGACATCAAATCCTTGCCCAAATCAATATTTACTATGAATCTAAGGGTATTTCATGATCCCTGAGGGATGTTGACTAAAAATACGAGTATGAATTTAACTTTTAAGGAATAATTTGATCTATTTAATTAATATAATCATTTATAACTATATTCCATTGGGAAACCAGTATGACTCATCCAATTATTAGATTTTTCAATTACAACATAACAAGATTCCTATAAAAATGAATTAAAAATAATAATGTACTAATGAAATATTTATAAAAAATAGATTATAAAAACTAAATATTCAAGAATCAAACACAATAATAATGTCACAAAAAATAGGGATACAAAACAAAATTAAGTAATATTGGTAATATTCCCACACTACTCCTACTAACTACTAAATCCTACCTTAATATCTTATTGAGACTAGATACATTGACTCATACTAACCCATATCTAGTAATATATACATCTAATATCAACCTATGTACCTATCATATATAAAATTTCGAAATTGAGTTGCACAACCACTCATGTGTCTATTTAGGGTGTCATCACAAATACTCAGTAAGGAACCATAAATAGTGTCTCTATATAATAGTGAATATGTATGTGTATAAATGATCATTCTTATAGATTTAAATATTTATATAGAATAAATTGTTTAAGAAGTTAACAATCAAGGAAAGACAAAAATTTACCATAAATTGTTAAATCAACTAATAATAAATTATAAACGTTTACTCCATATATCATGATTGTTAATAGCTATAGTACCTTCTTCAGGTCTAGCCTAGAATCTATGATCATTCAGTAGTTCCCTCCTTCATAAGAGGAAATGCAGATATTTGTATATATTACACATAAGCATATATATATAACATGATAAATGTGTGTGTGTGTGTGTGTTTCCAATATGTTAGGGACATATAAATCCATCTCATTAATGGAAATGTAATTTTATATACCATAGTAAGAGATATATTATAACCCATACCTTTGAGGTTAAGGGAAATTATATACAGTAGTAAGTGTATTACCCCCATCCCATTCTTCTATGTATTTAATTGACTGATAATCCTTCTAATTATGTCTATAAGAAGAATATACCGCCCAAATTAAAAAAATGACATGATTCATATCAAGGTGAGGTGTGTGTTCTATACTAACTAAATATCCATGCCCTATAAAGAAATCTTTGAAATACTCTATAATGAATCAGAGCATACTCTATATTTTAAAGTGAATTAACATGTTCTATAAGAAATAATATTGAACATGATCAATATAACCTATTACAATTCCAAACAAGAAGGATAATGATAAATGGAATTTATAATCATGAAAAACTAGTAGATTATTAATGTATAACATACAGTATGAGAATAAAATGGCACACCTATATTAAGTCAGAAAATATATAATTCATGGAATAAAAACTACATAAAGGTATTTGGTAATAATTCATAGTAATTTTTAAGAAAGCACAATAATAAGCATTGAAGAATTAATATTAAGAGCTAAATTTGTCACTAAAAGAGTTAATTATTCTTATACATCCATGATTGTAGAAAAATGTGAATAATCAAGGTCAGAATAATCTATAATTAATATATATTCACTATATCTCTAAAAATAAAGAAATAATGGTTATTAAAATGTTTTAAATACAAAATTATAGTAGTAAGAGTTCATATGAGAACTCTTTTATATTAAAACTATAACACATGATGATCAATTATAGTAAGATTTTATATATAGAGAATCAATAGAATAATAAACCTAGTTTAATAAAAAAATTATTTCAATAAATTAATTTATTTTTTGATATTATCATATCAAAATTAACATATAGTGAATTGTTTTTATTTTTCTGAAATGATTGACTTTTCACTGAATAGTAAAAACCTGCTTTTTCAAATACCTTCTTTTCATTTAATTATATAATCTAATTTAAATATCTCAATATAGTTTTTATTTTCTTATTTAAGTGATATATGATCCATTTTATTTATAATAATATAATTTATTCCATTTAAATCATAAATTTTCTTGATTTTGATATTTATGCTAAAAAATTATTTTTTGAAAAAATGATTTTCATTAAGTTTTAAAAAATTATTTAAATTGTAATTTCTTCCATTACATAAAAATAATATTTATAAATTTCTATTTATTTGGAATTATGAGGTTATTATTTAGTAAATATGCCTCTTTTTTTTTTGTTATGAATTGTAACCATGGTTACTATTTGTCACCATAGTAAGGGTAAAATCTGTAAAATATTGTTAAAATAAAGAGTTAAGGTCACACAATAAACCAAAAATTTACCTTAATTTAATTTTATGGGATATATTCGAAAATATAAATCCCAAATTTTAATTTATAATTTTTTTCCAATTTCCTCTAATAATGACAATTATATTATTTTTTGAAAAGAAAATTCCAAAATATCACTCACTTGACATTAGTGTCTCTATATTTTTTTACATGTGGAAAAAAATTATAAGTATGGTTCAATTTTTTTTTGAAATATTAAATATTTTTTATCAAATTAATTTTTTTTTAAATATTAGTGATAAAATAATTAAATTAACTTATCACAGAACATTGACACGACACTTGTTCAAGCCGTAGAAAAATCATGTAAATTATTTTAATATCTATAAATTTTATTTTTTGTGATTTAATATTCCATATGAATTTAATTGATTAGTATAACATAATAAGACTGTTTTATGTGATTATATTAGAGTTAAAATTCTACTTTTATGTCATTAAAGTCAAATTAAATGAATAGTTTCCAAAATTAAATTTATGATATTTTATGAAAAATAATATTTTATTAAATTAGTTAAAAATAATAAAAATATATAAATATAAGAAATGGGATTATAAATTTTTAAATATTTCATCTCGTATCTATTTATGAGAAAATTGTTTTCTTATATGTAAAATTATAACCCTTCAAGATTGAAAATGTTGTTACCACATTTATAGTTAAAATATATTAACAAACACTATTGGAAAATGACCATATACCCATGATTTTGGAAAATAATGTGGGTATAGTTCAACCTTATACCAATAGATTTCAAAAAACCATGGGTATAGGGATTTTATGGGAACATATAACCATGGTTTTTCTAAAACCATGGGTATAGTATTTTCTTCAAGACCTATACCCATGGGTTTTTTCCAAAACCATGGGTATAGGGTTTTGTTAAAAATGTATACATATAGTTCCAAAAAACCCTTTGGTATTTTTCATGTATATACCCATGTATTTGTATAACCGTTGGTATATATTTACTATATTAATATGAGAAAAAATTACACATGATAGATAAATCCAATAAAACACCTTTTTTCAAGGTTTTCCACCTATAACCATGATTTATATAAATATATATAAGTGAATATATTTTAATATAGATATAACCCAATGTTTTGTAGTATTTTGGTGCATGAATTGTATTCTGGGGGTTTAGGTATCAAAAACTATAGTGGAAAACATTTTAAATCCTATAGCCATAGTTTCAAAGTCATGGGTATAGGGTTATTCACACAGTGACATACACTTATTCCCACAATTCATAAGCATTTCTCAAGATATGGGTATAGCTCAGAGCTATATTGTATCATTAATAGCACATGGTTTTAAAAACCATGGGTATAGCCTACACCTGCGGGTTTAGGGTCTATACCCACAAATTTAAATTGTTAGTATAAGTGTCTCTTTTAGTAGTGAAAGTGATTAATCCAAATGATAAGAGTTAAATTGACCTGAAACCTATATTTAACCTCATTTGTTCATTTTATTTTTATCTTACAATTATCACCTTGGAAGTTGACTTATTTTGGATAAATCATTCCAAGAAGTTGACTTAATAATATTTTAAAACATTGAAAATTTACAAGTCTTCAAGTCACTTCAATTATAAAAGGTCACCTTCTCCCTTCACCCCTTCACACATATTGATACATATATATATCCACCAAAAAATATCCAAAAAATATTTAAATATATTATATAGGTTTTTTGGTTCCTAAAATACCAACTCCATGGTCTATAATAAGGGATCTAAAATAATTCCATCGATGAAGAGGTATGCATTCATACCAACCCTTTCGAGCTTATTTCCTCTTCTACATCCAAAAAATAAATTATAATCATCCATAAAAAATAAAATCGTGTCAAAAAAATATATAAATTTTTTTTATTATATAAAAATCAATTTCAACCACTTTTATATCATATGGAAAATGAAAACATAGATCATGTGTACATACGTCTTATCGTCTCCACATAACGGTGTGATTTTCATTTCAACAACTTTTTATTTAGATGGTTATACAGATATAAAAATAGAAATATATGAAATTTATGAAATAAATTTTATTTTTTATTTATAATATAGTGTCTACCTTCATACCTTCCAATCCATTGGAAATTACAACATCACTCATGTGTGTGTGAACTACCACATCTACAATTCTTTATGATTAATATTTTGTTTCCAAGTTATATGAATAGTAATAAGGATATATTTAATGAAATTATATGATAAATATTATTTATATTATATATATATATATGTGATATTATAATTATTCTTAAGAAGTTAATTTTTATTTACGTTTTTATCATCCCATTCATCTAAAAGTTAAATCACTATTCATGTGTATGTACGACCTAGTGTATCCATGAATAGTGTAATTAATTTTTCTATCTATAATAATTAATGAATATTAAAAATACATATATAATGAATATATATAATATTTATGTCATAACCTTCCTATGGACAATGGAACCTTGAGCAATATGTGGGGACTGAAACTACCAAACTGAAACAAACATGAAAAACGAGATACATAACACTCATAAATGATGATTTGAATAAAAAATTGTAAATAAATTGGTATTGAAATGTTATAAGTGGGTAACATAGGATATCATTTGTTTTGATATGGATGTTATATAAATATAATAAATTTTATTTTATTATAAATTAATTTACATACAGAGCATGTTGGACTATAGGTATGATTTTATTTCACAATCTCATCCTTACTTGATATTCTTTTTGATTAAGTTATTTTAGACGAAATATATGATATTAATATAAAAAATAAAATAAATTTTATTCTAATATGGTCATGTATGGAAATTTTATATTCTCCATTCATTTTTCTCTATGTATGTACTCGAGATACTAAAAAAAAAGTTTTTATGGAAAACCAAATTATTTTCTATTCATTACAAAGTGTTTTTCTTCCATGAATATATTTTCACTAAAAATTTCCCAAGATGGTTTTTAATATTGTAATATCACTATTTAATTTTATTATTACTAGTTTTTGAATTTCTATAAAAAAATTCAAATCAATATTCATATAATTTTTCAAACGTGGTACTTTGACTTTAAAAAAAGTGAAAGGAATCATTTTTTTAAATAAATGGAAAAATTATAATTTAATACTACAGTGACCACTCAATTATTTCAATCTCCCTTAACTTGTTTTGAATACTCTTTGGAGTGAAAATTTACCCCATTATATTCTATAAATTATTTGATTTTAATACAAGTGATTTCCATATTAAGTGACTATTTTCCTCAAAAAATATTACACTAAAAATTTTAAAGTATATTTATCAATGTCAATATTTTTTTGGTGATTATTATACATAATTGGGATATAATATTTTTATATCATTCAATATGTTACTCTGGGTGGGTTATAATTTTGTTATGTTTATTTATTTTGGAAAATATTGATGTTTTTTATTATAGTTTTCCTATAAGAATGATTATGTTGATTGTGCTTCATACCTTTCAAATAATAAATTACTTGGAGTTTTTTAGTGATGGGATATAGCCATTTAATCCCCTTGACACATCAATGGGTATCATGAGACATGATAGATTCGGTATTCGGCATATTCCAGTCCTATATTTTTATATTGTCTAAGCATAAGGCGTTGATGGTAAGATTTTTATGTCTGGTATTATGCATTATATCATTAGAAATATAGTTTTTATTGTTTTTGTAATTATGTTTTATGCCATACTTGGATTTATTCCACTCTGTAGTATTTTTTATATGAAATATTTGATTATTATATTTCTTGGTAATATTATTTATATTTCATTATTATATTATAGCTTATTCTTTAAACATTACCTTAATGATAATCTGATCTCACTTGTTTATTATGATTCCTTTACCAACAATTTTAGTGTTCTATGAATGATATATAAGGAAATATTAGAGTTAATAATGACATTCCTAATGAAATTACTATTTTTTTATTTTTCTGTATCAAATTTAGTGTGAGATTCATTTCTGTATCTATTCTCCCATAAATACTATAATATCAAGTCCTTTAGGATCTGATCACTTATATCATGTATCAATATAGTAAAAAACTATTGGATCTAGGTTATTACAGTTGGGGTGTTATATATGGTATCAAATAATTTAAAATAGACTCAATGGGAAAAATATTTAGAAAATTATTGATTATAAAACATAACACCTTAACTGATCTTGTTGATATTTCTAATAATTGGGTAATATCATAATTTTTTAGTAAGGTAATGACTATATAGTTTTCATAGATATTCATTCCTATCAGAATACTATCCATGGATGATTTTTCATAGATAAATCTAGGATTAATGACAGCAAAAGAGTTTTTCATTTATATCTTGGCCCTCATTTGGTTAAATGGTGAGTGTTCCCTTACTATGCACCATGTTTTCCACTCCAGAGAGAGATGGATTGTTTAATTCACATTTAATTAACAAACCCTTACAATATATTTGAAAAATATTTTTATGATTTTAAAAAATTCACAATGATATTAATATTATGGTTATATTATTAACTATGAATAAAATTTTAATTTATTTAAATTATTTAAACAGTTTCGGAATTATAAATTATTATTCATTATGTTACAATCTAATATAGTTTCTTCCATTATTTATAAATAAAACATCTAATAAGGAATAAAAACCATATCAATTCATGTAATCTATGTAATGATTTCCTTTCTTTTAAATAAGTGCAACTGAGGATGGAATTGGATCTAGATATAGAGTTGAAGAAAATATAACTATATTGGGGAATCCAAATTTGTTTATGACCAATAACCATTCTCATATAGATCATCCTATTGACCCATAATATGACACAAAAATATTATACTACTTTATGTGTCGACAACCTCCATCATTAAATACAAAAACATAACCTATTTGTATCTAAGTAATGGATAAGTTTGTTAGAAATTATATTTCTTATATTTGGATGTAATGAAATGGAATAGGTTTTCATAGAAGTTTATCATCTTTCTAGGGATGCACATCAATGGTGGAAATCGATTCGAAACACTATGGATGAGTATTATATAAAAAACGTGTTGTGTAAGGATTTAAAGGAACTTTACCTACAAAAATATTTTCCACATCAGCAAAGAGAAGTTATGAAGATACAATTCCTAAGTATAATAAAAAAGGAAGATTAAAATGTTATTATGTTTTAAGCCAGGTTTACATGGTTATCTATGAATATTAACGACTATTCATATAATATAACATGTAATTTTCTTAATTATTAAATTAGATAAATCGAATCCTTCAATGGGAACGAGTCTATCAAAAATTCTCCCCATACGAGCACATAGTATCATGTTCTATCAAGATAGATTAATAGTTATTCAATACTTATTAATTCAAAATAAAGAAAGATAAGAAGAGGTATGATGAGGGCTCTTGAAAATAAAATATAGAAAATTGGTAAAGGGAAGGGTGGAATTTAAAACTTGTAATAAATTTGGAAAGTAACACCATGGAAGATTCTTGCTGGGAATGGGAGTTTGCGTCAAGTGTAAAGATAATTTCCACTATTATTATGATTCAAAGGGAATTTAATAAGTTTAAAATTTTAAATATTTCAACTATAATGAGATATGGGGCTATTCAAATCAATTTTGGAAGAGTTTGTGGATTTTTTCTCTGAAATTCAAAGGGAGAAAATCCATGATTATGCAATCACTACAGCTTGGTTTCAGTGTTAATAAATATATAGTGCAAGTTAAATTTATCATTGATTCAAATTTAGGTAACACTTTATTTAATTATAGATCACCACATTTTTTTAACTTTCATTTTTTCCATGTAAGTTATCTTTTTCCCTAGCACCATAAAAATGATTTTTACAATCAATACTCCAAGTGGAAATCTTACTACAATAAGGATATTATTGTCAGGTCCAATTATAACACATATACTTACCCTATTTTCAAATTTTATAATTATACCAATGGTAAAATTTGATACAATCCATGGTATGGATTTAATTTATTATTATAATGAAAAAATTAACTCCCAAGAGAAGGATATTAAAATTTATAATGAAGTTATGGAATCCATCATATATAGATGGGGGACTACATAATATGAATAATATTAATTTCCAACTCAAAAATATCTCCTTCATGAAATTTTATACAATGAGAGAACACACAACCAATGGAAGAGATATTTTACCCTAGGATAGAGTATGTCCTTATTTTGAAATAATATGTTGATGTGTGTCCTGAAGAACTACTTGGACATCCACCTGAGAGTAAATTTGAGTTTTTAATTGAACTCATCTATGGTGGATAACCTATGTCTAAGAATCCATACATGATGGATACTATGGAGAAATTTGAGTTAATTGAATAACTACATGAGTTCTTTGATAATATATTCATATAACCAAGTGATTTTCCTTCAGGATCTCTTCTTTTTTTTTAAAAAAAAGATAATACCAGAGGTTATGCTTTTATTAAAGGGATATCAATGGAATTACTATGTAGAAATAATATCACATACCTCATACTGATTATTTATTTGATCAACTGTATGTGGCACAATATTTACGAATGATTATCCTTTCCTTAGGGTATCATCATTTTCTAGTATGAAATTAAAATATTCTGAAGACCATATTTCGTATGATGTAGGACATTATGAGAATATAGTAATTAACTTTTCATTAAATAATTCACCCAATGTTTTTATGTATCTGATAAATATAGTGGTAATGAAATTTTGTGAAAATTACATTATTATATTTATTGATGATAACATAGTATTCTCTAAATGATATGAATATATAAAGTTTTATTTATGAATCATTATTTAGAATCATATAGAAATAAAGTTATTTGGGAAATTCAAAATGTGATATTCTCTACACTAAGAAGTTCATTTTCTTGGAAATATTGTTTCTATGGGTGGAATATCAATTGATCCATCAAAGAAAATGGAATCCACATAATTTCCTATATTGATAAAAATGTTGAGGAATAATATTTCCGTGTATTAGAAGGTTATAATCAACACTTTCTTCTAAATACTGCATGATTTAAATATTTTGAGAACCAAGAAGATGTAATTGGGTTATGTTCCTACAAATAGAGGAATAGAATGAAATTTTTTGAATAATTAAATAGTAAATTGATCAATGCACCAATTTTGACATTGCCATCAAGAAGTGATAGATTTTTCATATATAGTGATTCATTAATGAAAGGGATTAGAAGTGTCCTTATACAGAATAAAAATGTTATTACCTATGAAAAAGGGAAGTTAAAGATACGTGAACAAAAATATTGAACACAAGATATTAAATTTGAAGATGTAATATTTTATTTGGATATATAGAGAGATCATATATATGAAAAAAAATGTGGAATATACACAGATTAAATGAGTCTGAAATACATATTTTCATAGAAAGAGGTCCACATGGGGTAAAAGAGAAGAGTGTAACTATTGATGTAGTATTATTTAACAATACACTACAACCTTGGAAATTTTAATAAGGTGGTTGAGGAATTAAGTAGTAAATATCATGGAGTTTTGGTTTTGTTTAGGATTGAAAATGATTGTCTATTTTAGGACATTGTAATGTTGGAAATTGTAATTATTAGGGAAGTTGAAGTATCTCTAATTTGTTAAATAATTAACAAAACATATTTAATAGGAAATATAAATTGTTCTTAGATTAATTATGATAATTTTTAAAATAATATTAATGCTATGAATAATGGTATATTCAAATAATTCATTTCTGAAGATAGTGTTCTTAAATTTAAAATGAGAATATATGTTCCATCTTTACCCGAGATAAAGAGGGAATTATTAGTTGATGTTCTGAACATGAATATATCTATAAATATTGGTTATAACAAGATTTATAATTATTTTAAGTAACATTTTTAGATTTATAATATGAAATTGGAAATGGATTATTAGATATAATGATACTTATTTTGTAAAAATGTGAATTTTGTGAGAAAATATACTATAAAATTCATGAAACCTCTACAATTCCTATTTTGAAATGGGAGGAAATTAATATTAAAATATTCACTCTATTATGAAATTCACCAAGAAGAAATTATATCGTATGGGTTCTTATTGATAGTCTCTCATAATATACAAATTTCTTCAAGATAAAAAATATTTACCTATTGATCATATTCCATAAACTATATATTAATGATGTTTGATGAAATCATGGTGTACCTCTTTCAATTGTGTCTAACTTTGATCCATGATTCACTTAAATTGTTTTAAAATTACTTCTTAAATATCTTGATACTAAGATTCATTTTAGTGTCTCCAATCATCCTTAGATTTATGGGAAGTCCGAGAGGGATATTCAAACTTTAGAAAAAAATTATTATTCCATATTCAATTCACCTTAAAGATTTGTAGGAAAAGTATTTACCATTGGCAGAGTTTCTCTATAATAATATACTTAATAAAGTATTTAAATGGAGCCATGTGAATCATAATATGTTCAGAGATTTCATATTCCAATAGGTTGGGATGTAGTTGGTCAAAGGAAGCTTATAGGCCGTGAATTTATGGAGGAGAAAATGATGATATTAAAGACTATTTAGACCCACATTAAAGTGTATCAAATTAGGAAAAAAATATATGTTGATAAATAAAGGAATGATTTGAAATTTCAAGTGGGAGATAATAATTTCATGAATATATCTTTTTGAATGGGTGTTAAATGGTTTTGTAAGAAAATGAAATTATACCTCGAGTATATTACGCCTTTTAAAATTCTAGAAACACTTGAATGTATGGCTTACCATTTGAAAATAATAGTTGGACAATATAAATAATATGATGTGTTTCATATATATTTATGAATAATGTACATGAAATATCCAAAACATGTACTCATCTATGAGGAAATAGAATTGGAACCTCATTTATCTTATTGTGAAGATCCCATCTAAATTCTATTAATTCATTAACAAATGTTAAGGAATCTGAAAACTCATCTAGTAAAGGTAAATTAGACAAATTATAAGATTAAAGAGGTCCAAATTCAATTTTAAGAATCAATTATGAATAACTATCCACATATATATGTGAATATACATTCTAGAAATTTTGTGGATGAAGTGTTTTGGATGGAAGAATGTAACATCTATACTATAGTTATAATAATATTTTCTTTCTATAAAACAATAGAAAAATTAATATAATTTTTTTAAAAAAATCTAAAAAAATTAAATATAATTTTGATAAATAAATCTATTTATTTAAATCACTATATTAAAGCTAACACTGTTGTAAAATTTTGGAAATTTTATAAAATGACAGTTTTTTAGTAAAAAGTGAACAAATACAGATTTTTCAAATACTATCATGTGTTCTCATTAAATTATATCATTTAAAATTAAAACTATATTTTTAATTTGTTCTTAAAGTTACATTTTATCTATTTTATTTATAATAATATAATTAATTCCATGTGAATTAGTAATTTTCTTGTTTTTTATTTTAATGAATGGGAATTCATTTTTCTAAAAAATGTTTTTAATTGTGTTTTACCCACTTATATTTAATTTATTTTATTCTAGATCTAGAAATATATTCTTGAAAAATAGATAATACATTTATAATTATAAGGTTATCATTTGTTAAATATTGACCTTTTTTTGTTTTTATGAATAGTAACGATGGTAAATATTTGTCACCTTAGTAATGGTAAAATCAAAACAGCATTGTTAAAACCATGAGATGAGGTGTCAAAATAAACCAAAATCCTTCTTCTATGAGTCGATTCTAGATAAAAAAGAGAGAAATAAAGTATTATTCTTATGTGACCTATCTGAAAGAGGGTGATTGGAATACAACCTCCTTCTAGCCATTCATTAGGGAGAAAAAAATATCCAATGAACTAAATATCCTTCAAGAGGATGGATCCTTGACCAATGTTCCAAAAGTGGTGAATGAATGTATACTTATCACTTTTTTTAACTTATGGATATTAACCCAATATTTTAGGATGAGTAACCAATGGTTTAGGAAAACATTTTTATTCCATTAAACATGTAGTTACTCCTAATGTAAACCATTTATTCAAAACCTTTAAGAGGGAGGAGGATATTTAGGGAGCCGTTATTGCCCATAACCATAGTAGTCCCCCTTTTCATGATTGTTTCCAAGATAATTTTATATATAATCTTGGGAAATCATAATGAATGATCTGGTGGAACTCACACAAGAAAATTTCATTAGTAGGTAGCCTTCCCATAGTTGCATGTGCCACCACTTTGATCCTCATTTATAATGTCAAAAACCCTTCTTATATCAAACAATACATGCCAATAAGTATGTTCAAATTCTCATATAATTTCCTTATTATTTTTATCACTAGAATCATTTATTTCCACCTTTATAAGTAGATCTCCAGGGAGAAGTAGGATTGTTTCCCTGGAATTTCCACTCAAACAATCATTGGCTTATCAACATAAATTTTTAATAATATTAATAAAAAGGTTATCAAATCTAACATTTCCATTAAACACGGTATGAAACAATAATATGAGAGGATGGAATATAGAATCATCATAAAATTCATAAGGTGTATTGTATTCTCCAAGATTAGGGTTGATCTCTACTTTAGGTGCATTTTTTATCCTTAGTTTTCAGTCACATTCAAGGGGAAATGTTATGGTTTCTTCATGTCTATTCGAGGGATATAAAAAGGATACCCACTATCCCTTAGTAAATTCATTATGGTTCAAGACACTTTCAAAAGGTTTATTAATAAAATTAGAATGAGGGGGATATTTTTCCATTATGGTTTTATCTGAACATCATCAGGGTTTCACATCTCTTCATTGTATATGATCTATATTTTTAACCTAAGATATCTACTATTCCACCAAGTAACTCAATCATATCATTGGCATATAATGGATAAAAACATGGCGGACTATTAATAGGGGTAAGAGTAGTTTTCTATCTTGATATTCTTCTTGAAAATTAGGGACAAGAGGATTGAAGATAATGTGGGAGTGCATCAATGGAAATTCTCCACGGAGAATCTTGGTTCTTATCTCTCCACGAGGAGAATCCGCATTCATTATTTTGATGTCCTGGTTGATAAAATTTATAATCATATTCTCAACTGGAAAAATAATTTTCTCTCTTTTAGGTGACGTATCACCCTTGTGAAAAGAAAAATCACTTTGATACCCATGAATTTTTTTAATTTATTAATTCTCCTAACGATGTTCTACCGAATATAGAGAACATCATGTCTGCCTTAATATGGGACACACAAGTTGATTTCATGTATCATTGGGAATCTTGGAATATGATGTCTATGGAGTTTAATTGTGGGGGAATCAAGATAATAATCTTTATAGAAACCATGCATTACCTCTCTAATTAGATATCATGGGATTTCATGGATGAAATATCATTGTGGTAATGGTTCATTGAAAAAAATGGGACATTTCGAGATAGATTAGGAGAAATTGGCTCTGAGTTATGGGATCCAATAAATTGCCACATAACTATTATGCATATCCACTCATGATGGATTGTGGGAAATAGTACAATAAAGTTTTTTGTATGGGAATTATGTGGGGAGTGTAATGGGTTTTTCGAGATGTTCATCACATAATATTTCCTTCCATCGAGCTATAGTGCTCCCCTAATTCATCAGCACCACTCTAAACCCCCAACATCATGAGGTAATAAAAGGAATTTTTTCAGATATTAAACTGATCTACATTTATACGAAATCTCCTTATCTAACATTTTATTGACAAATGTGTATAATCGAGTCATTCAAGAGAACTCCAAACTCAATTCATGGGGAGCTTCTATCTGGTGCAATTAACTTTCTAATAATGTCAATTTTTTGGTGTGGTTAATATACAACTCTGCACTTTATACTGATGAGGGGGTGTAACATAAGGGGAAATACATAATTTCTCTATTCCCATGCCAAAGTAATATTGAAATATTATTTTTCTTACATGGATATTATTTAATTTTAAAGATAAAAAACATAGTATTTATACATTCAAGGATTGAATGATATAGTATTATGGGATACCTAAGACCATAATACACTTATAAAAGATAAAACAAAAACATTTAATTAAATTATTTCTTATTTTACTTTTGAAAAAAGATGTTATCCTTCTTACATGTAGTCACATGAAGATATACTTCAAAGAAAGTGGGGAGCTAGAATCCCAATTAGAGGATGAATAAAGAACATGTATCATTACAACATCGGTGATAATCATCATAATAATCATATAATAATCATTATATCATCATAGAAATCATGATGGAAACATTTGATATAGTCATGTATTGTGTAAATGCTTAAAAATTAAACTTCATGTCATAGTGGTCCGAAAATACACATAGTTATAAACAAAGTTGGCATCATGTTCCTGATTAACATATGTGTATAATCATAAAATCAACATTGTGAATAATAGTTAAATCACATTCATTTATAACACATTTTATCTCATGAGATACATAACATTATCTAATGAATATAAGGATATATAATTCCAGGCCCACCCATCATGTCATAATATTAACATAATCATGCATGCCACATAGAACATGTAACAATAGTAGTGATGAAATTAACCATGAAAATGAAATTTTTTTATAAATATATTAAAAATAATAAATTCATAAATAATATTGGGTCTTCAAAAATGAGAAGTTAGAATCATAATTTTGAATAACAAATTATTTTTCTTAGGATTAGAAACAAAACAAGATGAGTTGATGATTTGTTTTGGAAGGAAAATTCCCTTTGGAAAACCAGTGTATTCATCATAAAAATCATGGTAGGAACATGTATATTTTTGAATGAAAAGGGAAGATTAATTAAATTGTATTTAATTACCATTAAAGGAATATCTATACTGAAATTTATGTGAAAGTGGGAAACCCCAATGAAAGGGAGTTGCATTTTAGAATCCCCTTACTGTAATTCATGATTTATTTCATCACTTTTCCACCACATGAATAATAATAAAATGATTGTTAAATTTTTTTTCTAAAATATAATTATTTTAATTTTTTACATTATTTATCCATAATAATTATTGTATTCAATTTTATGACATTATTTGTTAAACATGAATTGTTTTAACCTCATGTGTCAATTAAATTTTCCCATTTTGTTTTAATTTATCTATGTTTCTTCAACATCATTATACATGAGTATAATTAATTACAGAAGATTATAATATATGTAATTACTTATTCATATATGATATATTATTAATAATATCCATCTATTAATATGGTTATAAGTGTTTACATGGAAATGTCTCCGTAAGTGGTTAACCAAGCTTAATAAGATATCGTCGGGAAAGTTGGAAAGGGACGTTTAAAATTTATAAATATCGTCAATATTATATTTATAGTATGTTAAAGTCTTTAATATAAATTTAACCTAATTAATAATTAAAATTATAAGTTTTGGTTTTGAATGGGGTTGAACAAAGAAATAAAATAATAAAAAGAGATAGAACTTAATAGAAACCTATGTAATCCTCAGTGTAGCGTCTCTTGTATGGAACAAAAAATTCCTTGAAGATGGGTGTTAGATTACTCAAAAACATCTGTAGGTATTCAATTTATCTTGAGAGTGAGGATTTTGGAGTGGCTTTTTCTTTAGAAAGGGTGGGAGGACTTTTTTTCCAAGGGGAGTGAGAGGGGTTATTTATACTTAAGGGGAGGAGTATTTTTAGAATAAAATTGGAAATAAAATTATATATCAAAGGTAAAACATGTCATAGTAAATTTTTAACAAATAAATAATATATAAATATCATATCATATTATACTACTTTAAATCTATTTAAAATTCTAATTTATTAGGTTTTATAAAAGGGAGTTGGGAAAAAGATAAAAATGTTATTTTATGGTTATAATTTTAACTTTAAGTCATGGAAAATGATTTCTCAATTTGGAAAATATTATTATTGTTTTTTAATAAATTATTCTTGAAATTAGTTATATTTTCACCAAATATAATTTTCTATAAATTATTATATCATTACTACATCATAAATTATTAAATTTAAGATACACATGTTATAAGGGAAAAACTATATTTTTACTATTCACATGAAGAGTGATGTATTTTAGAGAATTACCAAAAAACATCCCTTATACAATTTTGAAATTTTTATATCCATGATTATTTTAATTTTTCAAAAATAAATTTATAAAATAGATAACAAAAATTTCTAATATGATAGTTATTATTTTTATGGAATACTTTAAAATATATTTTATTAAAAATGTGCTTATATTTTTATTGATCTTATTTATTAAAGATATACATTTTTTAGAATTAAAATAGTTACATTTACTAAATTACTCATGAAAAATATGATCTGTATTGATATTTATTCTTTTGAGGTTAAATTACTATTCTATCGATTAGGTTACAAATCCTAATGGGCATGTTACTATTAAGAATGGCCACCTTACTATTTCAATAGTCACATTACATTTGATAAAATCCACTTAATTAATTTACACATACTTCACTAAAATTACTCACAAAGGTATATATATTCATTTTCTAAGATGTAAATTTCATTAATAATATTTTATTTTATTTTTGTAGTGTTGGCCTTGGGGGTTATGATTCTATCATATTAGAGTGATCCATATTTTTTCATTTTATATTTTATATTTTATATTTTTCATACAATTAAAATTTTTGGAATTTTCTTTTATTTGATAGATGACTAGTTTAATAATATTTTTAATGAGGTAAGTTATTGTTTGTTTCTCTAAATTTTGTTCATGTATAATATTATATAATATAATACAACATGTGTTTATCCAAGGAAAAATATTACTAATAAACACTAGGTAATTTCATACTTCTCCCATTTTGAAAATTCATCCCCAAAACATCAACTCATGTTCTTGGTTGACAATAGATGAGTATACTCCTGTTTTATTTTTCTAATGCTTCCCACATCACCTCTTTGTAGTTATGATTCCAGCAACGAACTTTTACATGGTGAAATGTATTTTTTTCGTAGAACATTGTCTCTATAGTCCATGATCTTCAGCAGATTCTCCTTATAATGGAGGTCCTTCTCATGTTATACCACCTCTGGATTCAGTACATGTGAGGGGTCAGGTATGTTCTTTATTATGATAGATATGTAGAATATATCATGAACATGAGACATATTTTGTGGAAGTGATAACAGATAGCCCACTGGTCTTATATGATCAAAGATCTCAAATGGGCCAATGTACCAAGGGTTAAGCTTCCCCTTCTTTCAAGTATGCTTGAATATCTTATATGATGATATTCAAAGGATTGTTTTATATCAAACTTCAAACTCAAATTCTATTTGATGGATGTCTTCATAGTTCTTTTACTGACTCTAATAAGATTTTATATGTTGTTGGATGGATTGAACCTTCTCTATCATCTATTTCATAAGATCATATCTATGTATCTTTTAATCACCAAATTAATCCCAAGATGTTTGAGTTCTAAATCACTTAACTTATAGACCATCATATTAATACATTTGAATAAATTAGTGTATGTTTTTTTGATAAATAAACTAAATGGATATGTTTATCCCATTCAACTTTTGATTCCAATGAGTAGGCTCTCAGCATGTCATTGAGTATCTAAATTGTCCATTTAGATGAGACATAAGTTTGTGGGTGATATGCCATATTTAAATTCAATTTATTATTCAATGAATAATGAAGACTTCTCCAGAATAGAAATGCGCACCTAGGATCATGATTAGAACTGATTAAAATTGGAACCCCATACATCCTCACCAGTTACATTACACACATCATAGAATGTTATTCAAGTGATAAATCTTCAATATTATCAATAATGTTTCTATTATAGGTGATTCTATCCACCATAAACCGTATCTCATTATTTACTTTGGTTATATTCGGAAGACGAATGATGAATTCCATAGTGACACTCTCCAATTTCCATGTATATATAGGAAATGGTGGAACCACCCCTATATGATTTTTTACTCTTCTTTAACATGGTGAAATACCAAGAACCTTGAGATATACTCTGAAATATCATTCATCAGGTTTCCCCACCATAAGTAATCTCAGAGATCATGGTATATCAGGGTACTTTCATGATGGAGAGTGAAATGTGATAAATGTTCATTATTTAATAGATCATTCTTTATATTAGGTGATTAAAGAAAACAAATACAAGTTCCAAAAAAAATAAAACCATAATCTCCAATGAGGATATCACATATATTCTCTTTATTTAATTCATTCAACATACATTTTAGATCTAGGTCATCCATTTATGTCTCTTTAATATTCTCTTGGATGGATGGTTGGGAAATAATTTGGATATGGATGGATGTACTTACTGTTGTTATGATTTCTAAATCCACGATTGTTTTATCCATGAAGATAAGACTATTATCAATCCACATCATGGATATATTACCTTGTTCTTTTCCGCTAAGACCATCAAATATCCTATAAATCATTCGTGGATGGTAGTGAAATGAGAAATAATTTTCTTTGATTATCTCTAACCATATTATTTGATGAAATGTTTAGTCCCTTCTATGTGAAAATATTATTTAGACTATTTTGATTTTTATATATGAAACACCTCTCACCAAATTGTAGTGCCGCAATATTTTCAAGGAGAAGATCACAACTGCTAACTCCAGAGTATGCATCAGTTATTTTTTATTATGGATCTTTAATTTTCATGAGTCATAGGCTATCACTTAGTCATTATGCATGAGTACACAACCAAATACATTCTAAAAAAATTTATATCATATGACCTTCCTCACTTATTAGTACTATGCATACCTGTAGAGTGGTTAGATTCTCATTAGATATTCAAATATTTCCTCAAATTCTTTTACACATACATAATTTAACCGTTTCTATTTTAAATTAATTAGCAGTCTAGAAAATGTAGGGAAATTTCTCAAAAAACATTGGTAGTACCTTGTTAATCAAAAAAACTATAGATTTCCAGGACACTAGTGGTACTAGGACATTCCAAAATTAGTTTTTTCTTTGATGGGGCCATATTGATTCCATCACTTTGGATGACATTTCCAAATAATTTGACCTTGTTTTGTCTAAAAGCTACACTTGTTGAAAATAAAGTACATTTTCTCCTTCCTAAATGTTTTTAGAATAATCATTAAATTATATTCTTTTTCTTCATTTCTCTTGGATTAAATGAGTATATCATCAATAAACATTACCATAATTTTTTTGAGGTTATCTCTAAAGACTATTTTCATAAAATCCATGAAAATATTAGTGAAATTAGTTAGCATAAAGGGATTCACTATGAAATCATAGTTTTCATACCATGTATGAAAAGAAGTCCTCTAAAAATCATCCTTCTTCACCTTCAGGTGATGATATTCATAATGAAGATCTACCTTTGAGAGGTAATGACTTCCTCATCATTGATCGAACAAGTCATCAATCCTTGAAATATGATACTTTTTCTTTATAGTGATCTTGTTAATCTCCTAGTAATCGATACAAAACCACCTTGATCATTAATTACTCTTAAAAAAGATCACCAGTGTATCCCAAGGTGATCCACTAGGTTGTATAATCCCTTTACCTAACTGCTCTTATAGATACTTCTTTAACTCCGCTAGTTAGATATGGGCTACCTTGTAGAGTAATTTGTATATGGAGAGACACTAGGTATGAGCTATATTGGGAACGCATCCTCATAATTTAGGGTAATTATAGGAAAGTCTTTAGGAAATGCATCAGTGTATTCCCCCACAATGTAAATTTCCATCAAGTTGATACATTTGATTCACTCAATCATTTGTGGGAGTTTTTCTTCTTCACATTGTATCAATACCCTAATCATTGAGGGATTTTCCAAACAAGTTTCATGATATTTTTTGTATTTATATATGATAATGTTATGTTTCAGAATATTAAAAGATATATTCTTTTCCCAATAGTTGATGTCTTCCCCATATAATTAAATATAATACATTCCATGTATAGATACATGTTTCATTAAAATATTACAATATTCACTAGAAGAATATTCCTACATACGCTAACATGAAAAGATTCCAACACTTGGGTTGAAATGATCACACCACTATGTGATCTTACATATATCATTATATCAAGGAATCAGGGATTTTACTCAGAAGTTCTATAAAAAATATAGGATATAAATGAATGTGTAGAACCTGCATCAAATTAATCCTTTTCTATTCTTAAGTGAATATTTTTTTTAACTTTTATGAATTTATTTTCATGATCAACTTTAGAAATAAATCTATATTAAGTTTACATTTATTTTTTGAATTTTAGTGGCCACTAAAACTGATTAAACTTAATGAATTTTTTTTACTTCCCTAGAATTCACAGTTCCCTTGCACCCTATAGTTAAAACATTAAACCATGGGAGGTTCTTTCCATTACTCAGCCAAGTTAGCCATATTCTTTATGTCTCTTCAACATTCATGGGCTTGATGACCCTCTCTCCCACACATGAAGCATTTCTAAGTCCCTTTTATGTAGTTCCCATGATGCTTCTTCCCATATTTTTTACACGTGGGTGGTTAGATGGAGTATCTCGCATGCCTTATAAATTTTTCTTTGTAATCCATAAAATATTCACTTTCCTTTTTCTTCATCTCTGTGAATTTTGTCACTATTTTTTTCTAGGAGTTCGAGGGAAAAACATGTTAGGATATAATTTCTTAAAGACACCCCACTCCATTTATTAGATATCATACATTTTCTGGGTGTTCTTTATCAAATCCCACCATTAATCAGACTCTCTATCTAAAATATAAATGAAAATAATCAACTTCCTCTTTTAAGAATTGTGAATTATAGAATAGATATTCTCCATTTAATTAACATACTATTCCATAGAAATTTGACTAGAAGATCAACGAAACATCTGTGGTAATTTCCATATAAAAGACTCAATAGCTAGTTTTTTCTTCTTTGGGGAAGGCTTCCATTCCTTATGGTCTAGGTTATTTTTGATTTCCTAAGACTACTGAGTAATCATTACTATAAAAATTTGAACACTAACTCTCGTGGTAATGGGGATGTCATTTGAGAAATAGTTTCATTGTCCCTCACATGGTTTACCGGCCAGGTTTCTCATGATTCCAACCATTTGTTCAAAATAGGAATGTTTTGAACAATACATTAGTCAAAAAAATTGGAATCACTTATTATATTTTAACATTAAATATAATGGAATATCTTATGGGATCCCTATGTTTATCATTTTTCTATAACAAATCATCTTTTATGTTTAAGTATACATAGACTTACTCTAAGGGTTTTTTATAATGTTTCCTTGTGACCAATTTAACTAAACCATACCTTTGATACCACATATACTGGCCTTACATTTTCCTACATGACTATTTAAAATTTTAAACATAAAAAACATAATAGTTTTATATTCAAGGATCTAACGGTTTAGTATCTTGGAAAAATATTACCATAAAACACTTACACATAATAAAAGGTAGACAATTATTTAAAATCTTTTTATTTTCCGTCTAAATGATAATTTTCTCCATAGTACATGTAGTCAAATTATGAAATGTATCAATAAAAGGGGTGATCTGGAAGTCCATTAAGAGTATGAATCAAGGACATTAATTATTAAAACATGAGTGAGAATAATAATCATAATTATATCAATATATTTGTAACATAATCAACACCAAGAGGGAAACATTTGATAAATGCATGGAATACAGAAATTCATAAAAATGAAAAATAATTCTATGGTGTTTAAATAAATCACATAGTTGTGAACAAAGCTATCATCATGTTCACACATATCATATTTGAATAATTATAATATCAATATTGTAAAAACAACTTTCATCATGTTAATGCATAATACACATTATTTCATTATATACATCACATTACCCAATGAATTGGAGGGATATATAATTTCTACCCCACCCATCACATCATAATATTTATATAATCATCCATGACACATAGAATTTATAAAAATTTTAACCATAAAATAACACATGGAGAGGAGTGAGTTTCATAAATATTTTAAATAATATACATTCATGAATAAAAATTTGGGTTCCAAAATGAAAATTTTAGATCATATTTTGGAATAAAAGATCATTTTTTATTAGATAAGAAAAAAAACATAGGGATTTGAATATTTGTTTTGGAAAGAAAAGTATTGTTGAAAAATATTGTATTTGGATTAAAAATAAGGGTTTAAACATGTATATATATGAATGAATACAAAATAATAATGAAATTGTATTTAAAAAACCTTAAAGGAATATCTATACATAAATTGATATGAAAGAGGGAAAACCTAAAGAAATGGATTTGGGTTATATAATCACATAACCATAATTCAAACATTATTTTTTTCATTTCTACCTCATGAATAATAAACATGGTATTATTAAAAACAATAGTTCCAAAAGTGAATTATGTTCATTATTTAAACTATTTATCATTTATATTTACGGTATAATATTTTATAACATTTTATTTTGGAACATGAATTTTTGTATTCCGTGTTTTAATTAAGTTTTCATGTTTTGTTTTGATTTTTATTATTTTGTTCAAAGTAGTTATAGATGATTATAATTAATTCAATAATATTATAATATATGTAATTAAATGTTTATATATTATATAATATTCATAATATCAATACATGGTGATGGTTATAAGTGTTTATATAGAAATTTCTCTATACATGGTTAAACCAACCTTTGACAGGGCTTTAACTCCGAATCAATTTATTTTTTATTTTTTTAAAGCCAAGTTATTTTTATGTGGTAACCATAAATTCTAATGATACATCCCAAAATAACAACATATCTAAAATATGAAATTCAAAAGTGGATACAAAAAGATTCCAAATCATGAATTTCATAAAAATCCATGCATCGGCCATATCACCACTAAACGTCCTGGTTAAAGATAACTTGAGAAGTGGGAATCCCCTAGCTGAACCCCCTAAAAGTCAATATAATCTTTATTGTATCCAATAACAAAATGATCCCATCGTACATCATCCAACCACATAATTAAAACAGTATCATAAAAGACACCTTCATCCTTTCAATTGACATTTCACCTTCAGAGTGAACCACAATCAAAACAAAAACCTTATTTCAGAATCAACACCATACAAAAAAATCACCTTGAACATAACTAATAAAAACTATAACTGTTGTTGATTTTCTAAACATTTATCACAATACCTCGCATCATATTCAACATTTCCAGCATGAATAAAGAGATGGTGCTTCACCCTTGAAAACCAGAACCAAACAACATACAACAAAAAAACAGAACATCTAAAAAAATACCCTCTAAAAAACAAAAAAATTTATAATAAAAAAGCAAAATGAAAATAAGAATGCATTCTCAAAAAAAATATCCAAATCAGTTCAAGAAGAATAGGATCCAAACATTAAAAAATCAACTTTGGATAATAAAAGGAATAGAGACCGCTGTCATCCCCCCTCCAACTCCATCAAAAGTTCTCCTAAAACCCTCATCAAGCACCACCAAGATGGGGTCGAGCCCAATGTGTGGGAAAAAAGGAATTAAAGAAGAAGAAATGTGAAAAACACCAAACTCACTGACCCAAACCAGTTAGATCACCCACACATGGACCCAAAATGGATTTCTGATTCACAAGGTAATGTAGTAAGAGGGGCGGCGAGAGGCATACACTATCCTACTAGTTAACATTACCGAAAAATAATGGGAAGGATAACTTTAGAAAGGGACGAGAACACAAAGAGAAGAGAATCAAGGAGAGCCTTCACCACGGAATAGAACTGAAAAAATACTGGGAGGAACGGGAAAAGAGGGGGCTACAAGAGCATTAGGAATGCTATGAGGATATAGAGACATGGATACTAACATTATCCACTTTTATGGGACATTTTTGGGAGATAAGAAAAGTGAAGACTGAAATATATATGTTTTTATATACATATCATAAATATGATGCCTATAGTAGGTTAAAATAATAAATATAATATTAAATTACTTTATAATTAATATTATAATGTTTTTTAAAGGGGTTGAGAAAAAATAATAAGGAAAAAATAAAGAAAAATTAATCAGAACATAAATAATACTCTATGTATATTATTTTGTACGATACTAATGATCTATTGATTATTCAATTTGGATTGATCTTAAACATCCCTAGGTATTCTAAGAGGATTTAAAGATAGAATTGGGATAGGTTTTGTCCATTGTAAAGGGTTGGAGGAGTTTTTTTAAGGGGAGGGATAGGGGTTATTTATACATCAGGAGTGGTGTATTTGTATAATAAAATTTTAAATAAAAATTATATCAATAGTAAAACTTGTAATAGTGATTTTTAATGTATAAATCAATATAATGTAACGATTTTAAACAGTTTAAACCCCATTATATATGAAATTATATATTTTATTAAAAATCATACTTTGAAAAAAGGGGAAAAATTATTTCAAGGTGACACTTTTGACTTTAGGTTTTGGAAAATGCATTGTTTAGTTTTGGAAACTGTGTTTATTTTATTTTATTAAATCCTTTATGAAATTAAATATTTTTTTGTGTATGAAATTATTGAAATTATTAGTTAATTACTAAATCATCAATGATGTAATTTAAGATACACAATTTCTGTCAAAATCCTATTTTTTTCTATTTACCTAAAAATTTAAGCATTTTAAAAAACTACCAAAAAACTTACCATTGAAAATATCGACGTGGTGATTTTAACAAAAATATTCATTTCATAAAAATAAATATCTAACGTACATAATTTTAATTTTTAATATACTAATTAGGTTTTTATTTAATACTTATAATACAATTCATCAAAAATGTGTTTATATTTTTTTTGAGTTTTTTTTATCATCATAATTATTTGTTTGGACATATAATATATTTATTTATTTAACTTACTTAGTTTTTTATATCACAATTTATTATTTTGAAGTTAAATTAATTTTCTAATGGTCATATTACTCTTCCCAAAAGTCTTGTTACTATTCCCAATAGTCATGTTACTATTCCAATAGTAACATTTACTTGTATAAATACCACTTCATTCATTCACACAATACTCATTGCAATTCCTCCTAAGGTTATATATTGTAATTTTATAATATGTGTATTGTATTACAAATATTTATTTTTCATTTCAATATTATTGTCCTGGGGGTGATGGTTCTAACATATTAGGGTGATTTATATATTCCCATTTTAATTTTTTTATTGTATACTATTTATCCAATTGTAATGTGTAGTTTTTTAATTGGTTTTGAAGATGACTTATATAATAATATTTATTAATGAGATAATTTTTTATTGGTTTCTAAATATTTTTTACGTGTAAATAATTGTATAATATAATGAAAAATAAATTTATTTAGGAAATAAATATTACTAATAATCATTAGGCCATTACATGTAACCCAATGAAGAGATAAACACCCACTTGTTCTTTGAAGTGAAGTTGTATTCCTTTATTTTTAATGGATTTAGCACTCTCATTAAACCAGATGGTTAGGGGATCACTAACACTAACTTCCTCCACAAATGGTTTAATAATATTGATGAAAACATCTAGGAATTAAAGGAGAGAACACTATTTATGGTGAATCGCTATTGGATCTTCTGGAATGCATAAAATAAGGAATTCCATGAGGGTTTAATTAGTTCATTAATGTAACTGATGGTCAGATCTAGATCAATGGTGGTAAATTTGGTTCATCTTCTAAATTAGTGGGATATCTCCCCATTTGTGTGGTTCCTCATGGTGGGTAGGAGTTCTGTACCCATATATCAAAGAATGACATTGTAAGGGAAATGGAAATGCTGTATTACTACTTAATGTGTACTAAAATTGAATTTTATAGATAATGAAAAAATAGTCAAATGTGAGGTGGAGGATTTTTTCAGGATCATACCTTTTCTACTAGTATTTATTTCAGAATTTTATATGGGTAGGGGGACTCTCTCAACGTTGATGCTTCATCCATGATCATGGGTTTAGAGCTCTGTAACTCTCAAAATATTCTTCTAGATTGGGTGAAGACTGAAACATCTATTACATATAAGACTATCTACGAGTATATCATCATTCCATGGGATATCACCTATTTAGCTTGCAGATTTAGAAACCTTCTCAATTCCACATGATTCTTATCCACACATGGAGCTATGGAAATAAGGTATAAAAAATCTTGGCTTATTGGAACACTATTTAATGTTAAACTATAATAATTAATATACCTAGAATCCTTCCCACCATGTATGTTAGTATTTTAAGATCTAATGTGTCAGGGCTCCATTATTTTTAGGCTTATTAACTTACATGGGCCTCAACCTCTATTTTTAATAAAATTTTATACCATTGAATGGATGGTTGTTTTTGTAATTTTGAAAATTTCTATTAAAGTATTTTTTATAAAAAATCGATCACATTATCTTTTTGGAGAAATTCCATCAGATAAACATTTATAATTTGATTCATTAGATGTACATTTGTATGGAAGTCCATCAAATGGAATTTTCTATGAATATGGTTTATAATGATTGATTTGATGTAAATAAAATAAAAAGGATAAATTTAGATCAGTTACAATGAAATATCCTTGGATGAATATCAGTTGAAGAGAAGCTAGAGAAAATGGTTAGATAAATAACTATAGGACAAAGAATTTGTAATGAACTTATATGAAAATCTCTTCACCAGATAGAGTCCTTCTAAAAAACATTACAAAATATTATGAATTCCTTAATCATGATGCAGTTGTGTAGTTAATCAAATGGTTTTTTATATCGAAAAAATCATTGAAATTTTATGTGTTCCTCAACATTTGAGGTCAAGTAAATTTGTTGAATGTTGGAAAAATATGTGAAATCATGAACATTCCCATAGATTAAAGAATATTTGAGAATTATCCAAGTGAAATTGAAGTGTAGGTAAATGATTAGATTTTGTATCAATTTGATTGAGAAAATAGAAATAAGTTACCACATTTTCTACAAATATGTAACCAAAATAATGGATTTAAAATTACAATGTACATAACACTATTCATATGCACAAAAAAATAAATCGATTTACAAATTTGATTAGTATTAAGTTCCAACTAATTATCATATTTAGTTTAAAGAAAACTTTAGGAACTGAATATTTCAATTATAATCTTAAAAAAGAGTTTTATTTAAAAAAACAAATAGAGAGGAACATATTATGTTTCTTATATGATTTTTTATGTGTATGGATGTTTTTCAATAGATAGAGAAATGATTATAAAATATTTATAGTTTTCAGTTAAGATAACTAGATAGAGATTTATGGGTCATAAAATGTGTACATTATATAGAAACTTCCATAAATATGAAACTGAATATACCTTATATAAGAACCATTTGGATTTTCTGTTACAAAGTATCATACTTTGTTTGGCTCATGTTTTGTAAGAAAAAAATTTTAAACTAATAGTATTGTGTATACTCATACTTATTTGGAGATATAAGTAGTCTAACCATAGTCGGGTTTGTGATATATTCACTTCTTTACAATGGTTAATTTTTATAGACCCACGAGAGTGGCCGGGGTATGGATGTGGGTTTTAACACTGATTCTGAGCATTATAAATCTTGTGTGCATTTTTTACTTCATTTTCCTATCATGTTTGTGATATTTTTACAATATTTCATATGGAAAATTCCTAAACAATATGTAGGAGATAAATTTCATAAATATTAAAATATCTAGAAACACAAAAACTAACTAAAACCCCCCTTCTTAATGGTTCAATGATCTTAAGGAAATTCAAATGGTTTTAGAGGGAAGGTTCCCCCATTTAATCATTATCATTGAAATTTAAAATCTGTTAACAACATAGTTATTTCATGATTTCAATGAAAACTTTTTCATGGTTATAAAAATATAATAATACCCTATATTATATAACTTTTTTGGGAGGTTATTGATGTGGAAACTATTGTTTTTCCTCCCATTGAGATAAATTTTCCTATGATTTTTTTTGGAAATAAAAATATTGAGGATAATAGGAAAGATAGAATTATTATTGTTATGGTTTTTTAGAAACTGCTTTCATGAAGGTTATGGGTGTCAAAATAGATTAGGAAAATAGATCTAAATTGGTAATTACCATCGATGGAAACCCCAAAGTGAAATAGGAAAAGATATAAATCTATAAAAAATGTTATAAGTTATCATCATTACAGATGATGAAATCATTGATGAAAAATTCAATAGAGTTAATGAAGTTTTTTATGAAATCTATGGATTTGGAGATATCTTAGAATAATAAAAAATTATTGATACATCCATGAGAAACATCCCTGATATGTTTGACACTAAAATAACTTCCATAAAATTTAATATAATTTATCTCTTAAAGAATTGATTAACATTCTTTTTTCTTATGTGAAGAGGATATATAAAACCTTCAAGAATAAAATCAATTATTAAATGTAGTT
The DNA here is from genome assembly GCA_963277665.1 of Viscum album. NCBI lineage: Eukaryota > Viridiplantae > Streptophyta > Magnoliopsida > Santalales > Viscaceae > Viscum > Viscum album. The sequence continues at coordinate 180,693,833 of OY728125.1, read as the reverse complement.
TGAATTTATGAGAAATCGAAAAATAAAAGATAATGAGAATATTGAACATTGTGTTTTATAAAATTAGGAAGATAAAATGAATGATAAGATTGTGTCTCTTATCTCTAAAAAATATCGAAGATGTAGATGAATGATGTAGGAAAACTTAAACTAAAATGGTTTTGGTGTGAAGGAATTAGGTATTTTAATATAAATTTCACTAAGATGAAATTTCTAGAATAAAAATATCATTATGAAGGAATATCTTAATGTAATAAGTTTAAATTTCTTTAAGGACTATAATAAATCTACTTGTGGTAAGAAAATGTTTACTATAAACATAAGAAGTATAATGAGTAAGAATGTTGAAAATGGATGTATATATAAAAGATCATTAGATATTTAATTATGTGAAAATATTATAAATTTATTTTCAACTTTTGAGATGAAATAAATTCTTCAAATAGTGAAGAAGAAAAAGTTGAATAATCTTAGAGGTAATATCAACTCATTTATAAATTTTCATTATATCTTGAGAAAAAAATAAAGAATTAAATCAAAATAATGAAAAAATATTATAGAATGTATATTAAAGTAAATATGTCCTTAAACATTATTTTGAGTATATTTAGAGGTCGTAAACCTTAAAATGGAAGTTTCTGTGCAAGGAATGATGGTGCAAGATCTTGGAATGAAAAAAGATTCCACAGAAGATGAGGTTTGTAAAACTCAATAAAACATTAATTGGGTTGAATGTACCTTTTTAATTATGAATGAAAATTTCGATAAATATTCATAGGTAAAATCTATAACATATCACAATGATGAGAAATATCATTCCATGTGTTAGGTGAAATTTTTACCCACAATATGTAAAAGATCATTTAATTTTAATAACCATGTTGGTTATAAGAATAATAATGAGAAAGATTGTTTTCTGAAGGGATGTAAAAACATATCACATTAATAAAAAATTATGAACATACTCTGTAATAATGTTTCCCTTGCCAGGAGGAATCTAATGAAGAAGGATACTAAGAACCTTGGAAAACTAATTACAAAGAATGATTATATATCTACAGAAGACAAAAATTTGGTCGTATTATCAATGATGCTGTATTTTTTGACAATATTTATTATAATTTTTTTGAAAGCATGTATCTTCCCAAGAGTAGGTATGAATTTAGGGTGAGAAAAAATTGAGGAAAATAATGAAAATATCCTAATTCGAATGATGTTTTAAAAGACAAATATAAACAAATTATTAAAATTACAACTTAAAAAAATTTCTTTCTAGTAAGATGTCTATAGATGATGTGAACAAGAAGGAAACAATGATGAAGAATATAGAATAACTCTTCCAGGATAATTTTCATATATTTGTAAAGTAAAATATTCTGTAAATAATATTGTTTATAAAAGATCATTTCTTATTAAGATTGAACTTAAAAAAATAAAAACGAACAAACCATGGATTCTTAATAGTGGTTGTTCCATACATATGAAAGGTGATTTAAAAATAATAAATGATTTTTGAAATCAATTATTATATATTTTTACATTTTTAAATTATTGTTCCATAAAAATCATAGGAATATAAACTAATGAGATTAAAGATCATAAAATGAAGTAAAAATTTAATGTTGTATGTTAATGGTTCTAAACTCAACATAATAAGTGTCTGAAAAATTTGTGTTTATAGTGAGGATGTGATATTATGGAATAATATGTGTAATATCATAAGAGTGTAAAATTAAAAATTTGTTACTTGGGGAGAAATAACTAGGAGAAATAATTTTCTATAAGAGAACATTGATACGCTTATAATCTCAATGATAAAGAAGAAGGTAAGTTGTGTCATCATAGGTTGGGGTATCCTGGAAAGAAAAGTATGAATAAAAATTTCAATTTAGATGATGTTAGAAAAATGAAATCACTAAAAAATTAGTTGTTTTATTTACAATGTTTTAGGAATTTAAGATGATTGGAAAAAAGTTATAATAAAGTTGAAATGCAATATAACATTACTATTGAGAACTGATAATGGAAATAAGTAAACATGAAATTCTTTTTAATACTACCTAAAGAAACATGGAAATAAAAATCAATATAATGATTCATATACCCATCGAAAAATGGAGTGGTGTAAACGAATAAAAATTTGGTAGATATGGGTATAATTATTCTAGCATAGTTTCAACATTCTATGTTTTTCTATAGAGAATCTATTTTTATTATTTTTAATGTACATAATAGATTTTTACTAGGGAGAAATTCAAAATTACTTCTAATGATATTTTTTATATAAAAAATCTTTAAATATTTCATTTTTTTGGATGCCTCTATTTTTAAATGATAAAAATCTAGATATTTGATTTTTTTTTAAATAAAAGGATTGAATATTTTTGTTATATTAACCCAATGGAAGAAGCTAATAATTATAGAATAAACTCTTATGAAAAATTATATATTCTAATGATGTGAAATCTATTGAAAACCCAAATTCTTTAATAGATCATAATATGTTTATATCTTCCGTGAATATATATTGATGTTTTGGATAAAAGTACAGCTGAAAATTTTGAAGGTGAATAATTCTACACCATTCATGATTCTTTTTTATAATTAATTATCCATTGATATTTTTAAAAAAAATGTACAATATTAATGACTGAAGAAAATTGATATTTGGCATCACATCATAAAATTGGTAGTTTTTGGTAGAGATTTTCTACTAGAGAATATTTCTAAAAAATTTCAAATTACTAAATTGATAATAAAATCAATTCAAAAATATAGTTTTTTGATTTATGGATGCAACTTCATGTTTAGACACCACCAAAGGCTAAATAAAGTCTATAATAAAAAAACCCACTATTGTTTTTTTTATGAAAGGTGTATAAAATGTAAAAATTTATAAGATGTTTTTCCAAATCGTTCAGTAATGAATATTATGTTTTAGTTATCATAAAATGGTGGAGAGTGAAAATTTGATAGTTAAAATTTTTAAAACAGATGTAAAGTAGATAGACATGTGGGTATGGGTGTTTATCTTAATTGGGAAAAAATATCTTCCCACTTATTGATGAAATTCAATTGGAAACATTACAATATCTGATAGTTTGGTGTCATGATCTTCTATATGAGAAAGGTTGTTATTAGATATGTATTAAAAAAATTAGATTTGAAAATGTTTGAGTGGTAAAACATTATTATTTTAAAAAAAATTAATGAATTTTGAAAATAAATAAAAATGGGGGGACTTAATATTATTTATGATTTTTTTCTATCAGATAATTTTAATTTTTTACAACTAACTTTTTTAAGAATATTTTTTTAATAAGTGAGGGAAATTCATGAATATTGTTAATAAATTTTGTTATGAAATTTTATAGAGAATGTTTTGTTATATAGATTCTAGAGGGATTGAGGAAGTGAGAAAGTTTCTTTAACAATTTTAATAAACATTAAATGAAATATAAAATGATGTTATAATTAACCCAAAATTTCCTAACAATGTGGAAAAAATCATGATATACGATTTTAATGAAAGACATATTTTATGTTCCAGATAAAAATCATTGTGAAAATTTTTAGTTTTAGAGTTCCTGATAGAATTATATGGATGAACCATTATATAAAAACACTTTTAAAGAGTATATAAGGGGATAAAATAAAGAATTCTCCAAATGGGTATTACTAAAACATTGTTACCACAATCTGACTCACCAAATAAAAATTCTAGATAATTTTTCATTATGAAAATATCATGTTTCATGTTAATGAGTATCTAAAAATGTAATTTTATACAATATTAGTATAAAAAACATTTTTCACAAATAAAGTGGATATGTTTGTACAAGGGGAAGTTTGAATGATGTTTCTACTAGATGAACCAAATTAAAATCATCAGGTAAACATGATTTGATAGTGGGTTATAATTCCTTTCTATTTTTATGTAGTTTTGTAATGTGGGAATGAAATAAAAAAGGGGATAATTCTAAGAAATGATATGTATGATTTTGATTTTTGTTTGTGTTTGTGTTAATTAAAATTGATAAATTAATCTGAACATTTTGAGTAGTGAATCAAATGAAGAATGGTTCATGGGTAAAAATAAATTTTATGTTGAAACAATTTAGCGACCCATTATCAATGGGTCCAAAGAAATAGATAAAGGTAGATGAAATTTATTTTCAATAGGGTCAAAAGAAACATATAGAGGAAGATGAAGTCTCCAAAAAAACAGTTTTTATGATATTTGAATAGATGAATTCTTATTTTGGGATGAGTAATATATAAAATTGTAATGTTATAAAGAGTCATTATAATTCATTAGTCAAATATTAATTGGAAATATAAAAATCATAACAACATTCACAATGTCACCAGATGAATGTTTCAAAGATGGGTTTGTTTGTAAATTTATGTTATTAGAAATAATGAATGGATAAAAAATTCAATATACAAATTCTTCCAAAAAGAGAAAAATTAGAGAAGTGATATTTTTATAATGTGATAAAATCATATTAAAGGATTCATTTAATGAACATACATCAGATGAAATTTTCTAAGAAATTCCATTAGATAATGACTTATAATCAGGTCCATCAAACATGAATTAATAAGTAATACTATCATATTTATGTTTCTTAAAAAATTTTGTTTAATGTTAGAGACGAGGTATAGAGACTATATGAAAAAAAAACTAATTATTCAGATAGAATATTATATATAAGAATATTAGTTAAAGAGTAGATAAGGAAGAATTATTAGATAATTAATGTCCATATGAATAATTTTTAATAAATTCATTAGATAATCTTTTCATTAGATAATGTTCTTCTAAGAAACTTTACAAAACATTGTAATGTCCCAAATAGTGATTTTGTTTTACAGTTTTTAATTGGTTTGTTATCTTGAAAATATAAAGGAATATTGAATAGTTTTATAACATCTATTTTTAATAAAATTTGTGGAAATATATAAATAAATCAGGATTTATCCATGTTCATAAATTTTCTAGAAAAGTTGACATGTATCAAATTGAATTTGATTTAATTAGTAATTATTAATTTTAGGATCATTTAGATTGGGAAAATGAAAATTATTTACCATATTGTCTACTTAAAGAGAGCCTATATAAATGGTCGAAATGTAAAATTAACATAATATAGTTCATATACACAAAAAAATGAATCACTATAGAAGTTGTGTTAGTGGGGTTTTCCAACATAAGATCATTTTCAGGATAAATAAACGTTTTGGAAGAGAATGTTTCAATTAGAAGAATCACACAAAAAATTAATGTTGATAAACTATATATATTGGACAAGACAAAGTTTCCAAGAAGAGGTTTTATGCATAGTGGTTTATTTATTGGATTGAATTATGATTATAAAAATAGTTGATTTTTCATTAAGGGGTTTTAGAGAGTTTTGTACCAGAAATTGAATGTGAACACTAGATATAAATTACTAGATAGAATAAAATGAATAAAATATCATATATAACCTTTGGTATATTAATTTTTGAAGTATCATCCTTTTTGGATCATGTTTTGTAAGAAAAAATCTATAAATTGATGTGAGCCATTATAATCATACCTATCAGGAAATATAAGGAGTCTAGTTGGAGTTAGCTCAAAGTTGTATGCACTTATTTTTAATTTTTAATTTTCTTGAAACCATGAGAGTGGTCATGTAAAGGGTGTAGGTTATCACAATAATTTTGAAAATTATAATTATTCTATTCCATTTTTAATTTATTATATTTGCATTCTTGTGTGATTTTTATAAAAGTTGTTAAGGAAAAAATCTCTAAGAAAAAATAAAGGTTAAATTTTATAAAAAATGAAATTTGGAAAAAGACATCCATTGATTCAACCCTCCCCTTCTCAAAGGTTCAATGATCATATGTAAATTTAAGAATAATAATTTTAACCCATTTACAACCCATGGAAGGAAAAAACAACACTCATGTGTACGTACAACTTACCGTCTCCATATATAAGTGTAATTCCTTTTTCATCAGTATTTTACATGGATTTTTATATATATGGAACTAATGGGTACATATGATATTTTTGAAATAATTATTATTCTGGATTTACAAAAACAAATATATATTTTTTCTTTCCAATCTGTTGGAATGTGATAATATAAGGCCCCGACCTTAAACATTACTTATTATTGAATTAAATGAATAATTCACATTGAGGATCCTTTCATGTTTAGAGTTTTAGAGAATTAGGACATAACTATTACATCTCAAAGATTACAGATTATACACTTCTATGAAGTTTCCATAAAATAAAAACTCTTAAAAAGAAATATGTCTAGTTCCATGTTTTAGATATCATGTCTTTCCTTGATCCAATCCTTGACCCTATTCATCATTAATTCATGTGGAAAAAATTTCAAAAACTTGGGATGAGCATAAAAATCCCATTAAAGGATACACAAAGAGTGAAAACTGTTAGTTTTTTAAAACAACAAGTAAACCAAGAATACTTTATCAAAGTAATACTTTTCACCTTTATGAAGTAGTAAAAAAACTTTTCACTGAATAAAATATCATTACTTACCCCTTTTGTAACCAAACGATTACCATAAAAACCTATATAAAGAAACACATAACATATAAAGGTAACATGGGACATAAACATACTTAAATAGAATAACCATACGGTCGACTTCCACACATATCACTTAATGGAATAGCCATACGGCCAACTTCCATACCCAATGCATTGGAGGTTATAACGTAACCACTCGTCTTGGTATTTACAGCACAACCCGTCATATGGTTTATCATGTAACCACCCATAAAATGTCCAAGTACCATCATTACACATAAAATATTTAAAATATAAATATTTCAATAATAACATTTTATTTTCAATCACAATAATTAATTCTAAGATTTTGAATTAATCATTCTATTTTCAAGAATCATTTAAAAGAGATTTTTGAATCAAAGTTCCCCATACCACTTTGAAGATTTTAATTGAATTATCATTTTAAAACATTAATGTCCATATAAATAAATACTGAAAACCATTTTGAAAACATGGACATTAAAGATAAAGATTTAGAATAATGAATCTTTAAAAAATTTAAAACGATATTTTTGTTAAAGAGTTTTTAACAAAATGAGAGACTCTTGAATACAAATAATTGTGGAATAAAATTAAATACGAAATTTATAATATCATGAGAATAAAGGGATTCATGATATAATATTCCAAAGGGCAGTATACACACCATATAAGAGTGAATTGGTACATAACAATAATGCAGTCTCAATGGAAATGTAAATTGAGATGAAATCCATTATAAAGATGGTATCCTTAAATTAAGGATAAATCTATCACATAATTATGTGTGAGAAATATAAATACACCCAATATCAGTGGATATTACGTTTGAAACAATCATAGGTCATTCACACATAATCTTGGAAAAACCAAACCAATGACATAGATATTTAACTCAATGAAATGAGATTGAGTTATGATTTCCCATACAAGTTCGTAAGAATTTATCAATGAGATGATTATGTGTAGAAATAGTATATACACACAACGGTTTTTGGAAATTACAAAATATATATTCCACAAATAATCTTGGCATAATAAAATCAAGAAGTAGAGGTTTAACCCAAAGAATTGAAAGTGGCTTAAGAAGTTCTCTTACAGAAATCCGACAGCCTAACGGCGTCACTATAAAATTCAGAAAATGAGTTGATGAGAGAGAAAATGGTATCTCATCACTTGGACATAAAATTTACATAAATATGGATATATAAGAACATATCCCAACATAATAGTATGTGAATTAAAATACACAACAAAAGATGTCTTTTAAAAAGCGGAGGGTGAAAGGTCTCCTTACCGAGTTGGGTAACTTTCAAAACATACACCCTGTGGAAGAAGGTTCATACAATGAAGATGTAAATACCCATAAATGAAATTATACAAAAAAAAATCGTATAATAATGGGCATTACATACACCACTCAAATGAAATAGTGGCAAACATAGCATAAATGTCATGGGAATAAAAGTGAGATGAAAAATCACTTACGAAAACTTGGCAGCTGAACAGCACCACTTAGAACTTCCAAAAATGGATTTATGAGTTCAAATAGGGTATCTAATAATATTAACATATAAATTATTGTATGAGGAATACAAAATAACATCCCCAAACATAAGAAATATGATCTTAAAAGAAATGACATAAAAGAGAGTAATTAAAAAGAAAGAGAGAGGTTGGATCCCTTACCTCGTGTCCGACATGACTTGATCGTTCTTTAATCTCTTGAATAATAAAATTTGGTCAATTTATAATTTCTTAAAGAACTCATTTTTGTATTATTATTCATTTCATCTCACATATTATAATTTTATAATAATTGGTTAATAAAGTGAGTTCATATCAGACGTTTTTGTCGATGTTCGGTACATGAGTAAAAATTGAACTTGTTGGAAAAGAATTTTCCATGTAGTTATAGGTACATCAACTCTAGAATAGTATTAATGTTTTAAATATCATATATATCCAGTATATATTCACTTTTTACTATTCCATAACATTTGGAGACAAAAAAATTAAAAGCACCATTCATGGAGACGGTAGGCCGTACGTACGCATGAACGCTACTTTCATTTTTTTTGTCATATTAATGGAATTAAAGTTAAAATAGAGAGATATATATTATAATTCAAGAATTATATCCATAATTTAGATGTAATATATGACATATATATCCATTATATATATGTACTTATAATAGTACATAACATTTGGAGATAAGAAATGAAATGTATCGTTCATGGAGACGGTAAGCCTTAAGTACGCATGAACGCTTCTTTCATTTCTTTGGCACATTAATGGAATTAAAACTAGATGAGAGATATATATATTATAATTATAGTATAATATATATGTTATATATATCACATAAGTTCATCAATTTCATTCTTTATACATTCCATGTATTGCATGAACGAGTCACATCACTTGAGGGGGCGGTAATCCACACTTCCTCAAATGAAATTATCGCATTTGCACAACCTGAAAAGCATAAAGGTATGTATTAAATATAAAATAAAGAATAATATAGAGGAAATAAATGTAATATATATAATAAATAAATATATTTCTATCATGAAGTCCACCATGAGAGGTGGTATGAGAAGATAAAAGAATCATCATTTCGTGAGGCAGTAATTCGCCATCCACAGAAACAGTATGTATTTTAACCATTAGACGGAGGTGTGTGTTAGTGTAGCTCGAATACTCCTCATAAAAACATCCTAGTATATCTAAGTTACTGGTTTTGTTACAAAATAAATAAATAAAATGATTTTAGGGGGTTTGAGAAGCAAAATAAAACAAAAGAACACTAGGGAAGACATTACCTTTTAAATGGGTAACTCTTTTTGATTTGAGCTCAAAAGATTCCTTGGGAAGACTTCTGCCAAAATTGAGGCTTCTAGGAGGAATATAGGGATGTGTAGAGAAAAAATGGTCATGGGTTTTCCGAGCCAAAGGCTTGAGAGGTGTGGGTAAGGTGGTAGAGGTGGGGGCCTTTTATAAGAGGAGAGGAGGGGCACTCTTGTAAAGTTATAAAAGGTTACTTTATTATAAAATTATTTTTTGTTTTTAAAGGTCCCAAAATTATATATTTCAAGGATAAGGTGATAAGAGTTCGAAATACACCCATACAATAGGTTTTTTACATGTGTAGGTCTTAGATTTTAAAATATCTTTTCATTTTATTTAAATCGTTAAATAATGAAGTAATCGCTGCATCATCTTGGTTTCATAAATAATTTAATTTATTTAATGTCTAAAAATTATAAAAAAAAAATCATGATGTAGGAAATCTTTTTAGATTTCTAATTAATATTTATAGTCAAAAATATGACTTGTATAACCCCATTTAAAAATTGTTTTTGTAAAACAACTCATGTTTGTGACATTTTTATTTTAACATTAAATAAAAAGTTATTTATATCATTTTCCTACCAAAGAGGCTCCATGGGGTCCCCAAGTTGACCCATGGATTTGTTGAGTTATCCATGACACATCCAATGAGGGTAGGACATGTGTCTAGGTCATTTCATATTATTAAAACATTATTTTTAACTTAAATTACACTAATTACATTTAATCGTGATTAGTAAAACATAAAAGTTACTATTCAAAAAATAATATTTTGATCTCATTGAACCACATTTTACTTCTTGATGACAACAACGTATGTTATATTTTTGAAAATCAAATCACAGAAGTGGAAATGTTTCATTTAAATGAAATATCAGTTTCTTTAACTACCACTTAGTGGTTTCACTATTCATCAAAAATTGATGTTTTTCAGAAAAATACAAAAAATTCACCCGAAGCTATATTTGATATTCTGAATTCAAAAATGACATCTATTTTAAAAAATTCAAAAAAATAAGTTGAATTAATTAATTTAATAATTAATTCCCACTGTCAAAACAAATAGCGTGTTTTTATGAAACAATATCTATTAAAATATTGACACTAGTTTAAGTCCAATTTCAAAGTGAAATTAATTACAATGACCACCATTGGATTAAATGGTAAAAATATATTCTAAATACAATTTAATCTCAATTAAAAATATAATATATCCATATAAATAAATCAGATTAAAAAAAGGTTTGGAATTAAAATGCAACATTTTCAATAAAAATGATCTTTATCGGAAAAATAACAAAAATTTACACAAAGTAAATTTTGATGTCCAGATTCTAAAGAAGAATTTTATTTTGTCAAATACAGTATACTAAATTGTCTAAAGTATATTTAAAAATGGTTCTCCATCAAAAGGTGGTTAATAGACCTTTTAAAGAATATTAGAAGATTTATGCTTAAAATTGGATTCATATGCATTTTAAGCCTATAACATTTATTAGATAAAATTAAAAATATTTGAAAAACAGATATAATCATTTTCTAGTTATTTCCTTTCATTCCCCCCTTACAACGGCTAGGAGTTAACTACCATTTAAAATAATATTATTTTATTATTAGAGTGCAATGTAAGATTTCAAAGAAACTCATTGTTGCGTATTGGGTACGCCATCGAGCATTGCATTCCCTTTAAAGTAATATTAATATTTTATTCATAAATATGGATAAATATGAAAATTTCATATTCTTTATTTACCTGGGGTGTTACATCCTTCCCCCCTTTTGGGAATTGCGTCCTCGCAATTTTAAAATTATGCTCAGAAACATCATTGAGAGTCCCACATCGGAATAAGAGTCGGTAAAACAATCACATTAAAAGAAAGAAAGAGAAGTACAGAGGTCACCTGCGTTAACCCACACTAGTATTCCATGTAGGAAAATATGGATATGGAAGAAAAAGTAAAGGGTCATTTTCTGAGGGAGAGTGATAGAAAACATGTTTAGAAAAAAGCTAACCACATGAAAATCACAAAATTGTGGTGGGTTAAATGGCATTCAATTCCCCAGTAGGAAAAGTTAAAAGACAACATTTTTGTTTTAAGTTACTTTTCATTGAGGAATTTATTTTTTATCTTAAGAAAACATACTTACTTGTTATGTTGAATTTCAACTTTTACTAGATTTCTTACACAAACTCATACTTTCCCTAAATGATGAGTATTTAGGAAGACTTGTTCACATTAAGAGTACTATAATCAACTTCTTGAGAATCACCTAATCCACAAAAGAGAACTATATATTTCCCATGTCTTTAGACCCTTACCAAAACCAAAATTGATAGAACAAGAGCAGATAATCTATAAAAGGATAACCCTTTACGAAAAGAAAATCTATTCTTAATCTCCAAAATTTGTCCAACAAAACAAAAAGTTCAATGAGGACCATTCGATAAAAAATTCTTCCACAAAATTCATAAAATTAAACCAAAATAAGATTGAAACCCAAATAGTTGAAAGATTTAGTCACATAGTCTTCCAAGGTACAAATTATCACTTATCTCCAAATAACATCAGTTGCTCTAAAAGTCTCATATTGAAAATTAATTAACCTAATCACATGTCCTCCATGATAGGTTAATAATTTCCATAGATAACCCAAAATCAACTTACTCTTAATTCATAAAATCATCTAACTAAAATGAATAAGTCATAATAACCAGGGACTTCACGTAGTCCAGTGGTATGTGATAAATAACAGTCGCACTTTTGTTGTGGGTTCGATTCCCGCAGCTTTGTCCGATGTGACGGGTTGTCACACGATCTATGTGTTGTCCTTTTTCCAAAACTATATAATTCATATAACATTCCCCAAAAAGTGATAAAATCTTGAAAAATAACCATAACATAATTTAACCTTGAGTTTATCTCATGTCGTTCATAACATATAGTAACCCATAATTACCTCCAAAGTAAGGATCATATAAACCCTAATGGTTACCATTATAATTATTACCTGAACATCCATGTCGAGTTGGTTATCTCATACATGATACATTAGAGAACTCACCATGTTTCAAGTGGTTGATCATGACTCCTGATAGTTGGTTTTGAATAAAAACAAGATTTCTCATTGAATCCCCCATTTCATCTAGTCTCATAATCAGAGAACCACCATAGTTTCCTTCAAACCCATTGAAACTTTGGTGCCTTCTAGATCCATCCATTTACAAAAACCAGAAATGTCAGTGTGAGTATATCAAAAAAATCATTATGTACTAATGAGGAAGATAAACACTAAGATATACTTACTCATTCACTTTATCTAAAAACTATGACTCTTTCTGAAATCCTAACCATTATGGTAATGTCACTTATGCTTAAAGAATACCCTAACCTATAAAGTTATCTAAACCGACCTCTGATACGAACTATAAGGCCCCAACCTTAAACATTACTTATTATTGAATTAAACGAATAATTAACATTGAAGATATTTTGATGTTTAGAGTTTTAGAGAATTAGGGAATAACTATTACATATCAAAGATTACAGAGTATACACTTCTACTAAGTTTCCATAAAATAAAAACTCTTAAAAAGAAACATGTCTAGTTCCATGTTTTAGATAACATGTCTTTCCTTGATCCCATCCTTGACCCTATTCATCATTATGTTTTGTGGAAAACATTTCAAAATTTTAGGATGAGCATAAAAAGCCCTGTAAAGGATACACAAAGAAGGAAAACTGTTAGTTTTTCAAAACAACAAGTAAAACAAGAATACTTTATCAAAGTAATACTTTTCACCTTTATGAATTAGTAAAAAAACTCTTCACTGAATAAAAGATCATTAATTACCCGTTTTGTAACCAAAAGATTACCATAGAAAACCCATATAAAGAAACACATAACATATAAAGGTAACTTGGGACATAAACATACATAAATGGAATAACCATACGGTCGACTTCCACAAATATCACTTAATGGAATAGTCATACGTCCGACCTCTATACCCAATGCATTGGAGGTTATAACGTAACCACACGTCCTGGTATTCACGGCACCACCCGTCATATGGTTTATCACGTAACCACCCCTAAAATGTCCAAGTACCATCATTACACATAAAATATTGAAAACATAAACATTTCAATAACAACATTTGATTTGAAAAAACAATAAGTAATTCCAAGATATTTAATTAATCTATCAATTTTTAAGAATCATTTAAAAGAGATTTTTGAATCAAAGTGTCCCATGCCACTTTAAATATTTTAATGGAATTATAATTTTAAAACATTAATGTCCATATAAATAAATATTGAAAAACATTTTGAAAACATGGAAATTAAATATAGAGATTTAGAATAATAAATCTTTAAAACATTTAAAATGATATTTTTGTTAAAGAGTTTTTAACAAAATGAGAGACTCTCGAATACAAATAATTACAGAATAAAATTTAATCCGAACTTTATAATATCATGAGAATAGAGGGATTCATGATATAATATGCCAAAGGATAGTATACACACCATATAAGAGTGAATTGGTTCATAAAAATAATGAAGTCTCAGTGGAAATATAAATTGAGATGAAATCCATTATAAAGATGGTATCCTTAAATTAAGGATAAATATATCACATAATTATGTGTGAGAAATATAAATACACACAATATAAGTAGATATTATGTGTGAAACAATCATAGGTCATTCACACATAATCTTTCATAAACAAAACCAATGACATAGATATTTGACTCAATGAAATGAGATTGAGTTATGATTTCCCATACAAGTTCGTAAGAATTTATCAATGAGATGATTATGTGTAGAAATAGTATATCCACAAAAAGGGTTGTCGAAATTACAACATAGAGATTCCACACATAATCTTGGCATAATAAAATCAATAAGTAGAGGTTTAACCCAAATAATTGAAAGTGGGTTAAGAAGTTCCCTTACAGAAATCCGACAGCCTAACAGTGTCACTTTAAAATTTAGAAAATGAGTTGATGAGAGAGAAAATGGTATCTCATCACTTGGACAAAAAATTTACATAAATAATGATATATAAAACATATACCAACATAATTGTATGTGAATTAAAGGACATAACAAAATAAGTCTTTTAAAAAGAGGAGGGTGAAAGGTCCCCTTATCAAGTTGGGTAACTTTCGAAACGTACACCCCATGGAATAAGGTTCATACAATGAAGATGTAAATACCCATACATTAAATTATACTACACAAAGTGTATAACAATGGTTAGTACAAACACCACTCAAAGGAAATAGTTGCAAACATAGCAAAAATGTCACAGGAATAAAAGTGAGATGAAAAATACCTTACGAAAACTCGACAACCTAACGACGCCACTTAAAACATCCAAAAATGGATTTATGAGATCAAATGGGGTCTCTCATAATATGAACATATAAAGTACAGTATTAGGAATATAAAATAACATCCTTAAACATAAGAAATATGAGCTTAAAAGAAATGACATAAAAGAGAGTACTTAAAAAGAAAGAGAGAGGTTGGATCCCTTACCTCGTGTCTGACATGACTCGATCAATCTTTAATCTCCTGAATAATAATATTTGGTCAATATATAATTGCTTAAAGACCTAATTTAAATATTATTATTCATTTCATCTCACATATTATAATTTTATAATAATTCGTTAATAAATTGAGTTCATATCAGACATTTTTGTCGATGTTCGGTATATGAGTAAAAATTGAACTTTTTGGAAAAGTATTTTCCATGTAGTTATAGGTACATATCTCCAGAATAGTATTAATGTTTTAAATATCATATATATCCATTATATATACACTTTTTACTATTCCATAACATTTGGAGATAGAAAAAGTTAAAATCACCGTTCATGGAGACGGTAGGCCGTACGTACGCATGAACGCTACTTTCATTTTTTGTCATATTAATGGAATTAAAGTTAAAAGAGATATATATATTATAATTCCAGAATTATATCCATCATTTAGATGTATTATATGACATATATATCCATTATATATATGTACTTATAATAGTACATTACATTCGGATATAAGAAATGAAATGTACCGTTCATGGAGACGGTAAGCCGTACGTACACATGAACACTACTTTCATTTCTTTCGCACATTAATGGAATTAAAAATAGATGAGAGAGATATATATATATATTATAATTCCTGTATAATATATATGTTATGTATATCACATAAGATCATCAATTTCATTCTTTATACATTCCATGTATTGTATGAACGAGTCACATCACTTGAGGGGTCGGTAGTCCACACTTCCTCAAATGAAATTATCGCATTTGCACAACATGAAAAGCATAAATTTATGTATTAAATATAAAATACAGAAGAATATAGAGGAAATAAATATAATATATATCATAAATAAAAGCAGTTCCATCATAATGGCCACCATGAGAGGAGGTATGAGAAGATAAAACAATCATCGTTTCGTGAGGCAGTAATTCACCATCCACAGAAACAGTATGTTCTTTAACCATTAGACTGAGGTGTGTGTTAGTGTAGCTCGAATAATCCTCATTAAAACATCCTAGTATATTTAAGATACTTGTGTTGTTACAAAAGAAATAAATAAAAAGATTTTAGGGGGTTGGAGAAGCAAAATAAAACAAAAGAACACTAGAGAAGACATTACCTTTAAAACGGATAAATCTTTTTGATTTGAGCTCAAAGGCTTCCTTGAGAAAACTTCTACCCAAAGTGAGGCTTCTAGGAGTAAGAGAGGGATGTGGAGATACGAAATGGGTAGGGGTTGGCCGATCCAAAGGCTTGAGAGGTGTGGGTAAGGTGGTAGAGTTGGGGTCCATTTATAAGAGGAGAGGAGGGGAACTCTTGGAATGTTATAAAAGGTTACTTTATTATAAAATTCTTTTCGGTTTTTAAAGGTCCCAAAATTATATATTTCGAGGATAAGGTGATAAAAGTTTGAAATCCACTCATACAATAGGTTTTTGACATATTTAGGTCCTATATTTTACATTATCTTTTCATTTTATTTAAATCGTTAAATAATGATGTAATCGTTGCATCATCATGGTGTCATAAATAATTTAATTTATTTAATGTCTAAAAATTATAAAAAAAATATCATGATGTAGGAAATATTTTTATATTTCTAATGAATATTTATAGACAAAAATATGACTTGTATAACCCCATTTAAAATTTTTTTTAGTAAAACAACTCATGTTTGTGACATTTTTATTTTAACTTTAAATAAATAGTTATTTATGTCATTTTCCTACCAAAGTGGCTCCATTGGGTCCCCATGTTGACCCATGGATTGTCTTGGTCGGAAATGAAACTTCCAATGAGGGTAGGACATGTTTATAGGTCATTTAATATTATTAAAACATTATTTTTACCTTAAATTACACTAATTACCTTTAATCAAGATTAATAAAACTTAAAAGTTACTATTCACCAAAAATTATTTTGATCGCATTGAGCCACATTTTACTTTATAATGACAACCATGTATGTCGGATTTTTTTAAAATCAGATCACAGAAGTGGAAAAGTTTCATTTAAATGAAAAATCGGTTTCTTTAAATACCACTTAGTGGTTTCACTATTCATCAAAAATTGATGTTTTTCAGAAAAATACCAAAAATTCACCCTAAGGTATATTTTATATTCCGAATTCAAAAATACCGTCTATTTTAAAAAATTAAAAACATATAAGTTGCAATAATTAATTTAATAATTAATTCCTGCTGTCAAAACAAATAGCGTGTTTTTAAGAAACAATATCTATTAAAAGATTGACACTAGTTTAAGTCCAATTTCAAAGTGAAATTAATTACAATGACCACCATTGGATTAAATGGTAAAAATATATTCTAAATACACTTTAATATCAATTAAAAATATAATCTGTCCATATAAATAAATCAGATTAAAAGAAGATTTTGAATTAAAATGCAACATTTTCAATAAAAATGATCCTTATCCGAAAAATAAAAAACATTTACACAATGTAAATTTTGATTTCTAGATTATAAAGAAGGATTTTATTTTTTAAAATACATCATATAAAATTTTCAAAAGTATATTTGTAAAGGGTTCTCCATCAAAAGGCGGTTAATCGACCTTTTAACTAATATTAGAAGATTTATGCTTAAAATTGGATTCATTTGCATTTTAAGCCTCTAATATTTATTGGATAAAAGTAAAAATATTCGAAAAACATTTATAATCATTTTGTATTTAGTTACATTCATTCCCACCATTACAACTACTAGGCGTTAACTACCATTTAAAATAATATTATTTTATTATTAGAGTGCAACGTAAGATTTCAAAGAAACTCGTTGTTGCGTATTGGGTACGCCATCGAGCATAGCATTCCCTTTAAAGTAATATTAATATTTTATTCACAAATATGGATAAATATGAAATTTTAATATTCTTTATTTACCTGGGGTGTTACAGATAACATCATTCGTGAGTACATATGGACTACCACCTATATAAAGTGATGTAATTCATTTTTAATCTCGTATTTTCATGAATGGTATTAAGGATAAATTTAATGAATATATATGATGCATACGATGTAATAATTATTCTCTAAAAATAAATTATTATTTACCTATCTTTTATTACACCTATTGTATAGTGAATAAATTGTTCATTCTTACATAAGACTTACAATCCCCATGAACAATGTAATTCATTTGTCTATATACACCTTTAATGGATGATTCCAAATATTCATATAATGAATATATATGATATTTATATCATTATTAACATCCTAGAGATGATGTAATCATGGGAAATATATGGGGACTGAAACTATGAAACCAAAAAACATGAAAAATGAAACAGTTCACACTCAGAAATGATGACTTTAATAAATAATTATAAATAAAAAGTTATTTAAATTTACTTAGTGTGTAAAATATGATAATAAAATTTTATATTTGGTTATTTTATATATTTTTAATGAAGTCAAATTTGTTATACATGAGTTTAAAATTACATACACAACATATCAGAGTAGAAGTAAGGGTTTATTTCTAAATTTCATCCTTATTTAAGATTTTTCTTGATTAAGTGTCTATTATAATAATTTTATGATATTTATCTCTTAAATACCTTAAATTTTATTTGTTACAATTTTTTTCTTGAAATTATATATTTTAATTTCATTTTTCTTTCATTTTATACTCAATATATTGTTATAACTTATTTAAGGAAATACAACTTGGTTTTCTATTTAGATGGGAATATTCATTTTAAATGTCCATAATTTCATTAAAATGTTTTCAAGATTTTTCTTATTATAAAAATATTATTTTTAAATTCATTTTAACCCTTCTTTGAAATACTATATAACTATTTTGATGGAATCTTCTTGTTTACCTCATAATGAGGTCATTTTTACGTTCTTATCAAAAATGAGAATGAAGTCATTGTTTTTACATACATGACTTCAATTGGATTTCCTTCACTATGATAGCACATTTCATTGATGTATCATTTCAATATTTTCAAAAATATTTACAAACAATTTTTTTCTTCGTAGTTTGGAAATTTTTAGATTTCAGTATAAGTGGTTTGAAAATTAAAAGGGTAATTTTCTCAAGAAATATTTATGTTATATTTTTAAACTATTTTCATTATATCAACATTATTTAGTGAATATTATAATTTACTGGGGATATAATCTATTTATACAATTTTCAATATTACTCTAGATGACTTTTGATAATGTTATATTTATTGATTTGGAAAAATATTTTCATTTCACATGTTATTTATTCAATATGAGTATTTATTTTTATTTTTCTTCACCCCTTTCATATGATAAATGCTTTTTCTTTAGTATTTAATTGGAGGGGACCGTTATTTTCACATGATTCATCGATAGGTCCCATGATTAAAACTAGTTTGGGTCTTTAGCCCATGTCTTACCGATTTATATATATCGTATTTTACAAATGCCTTAATGGTAAGATTATGATCTCCTTCGTGATACATTCAATAATTATCAAACTAGTTATTATTATCCACATGATTATTTATACTGTTATGTTATCAAGGAATTTCCTTCCCACTAATTGTATTAGTTATATCCAATATCTCTTTATTTGTTATCTTAGCCACATTATTAATATTTTATTTATTATATGATAGCTTCCACTGTATGTATTCCATTAACATGCATCTAATCTCACCCCATTCCCATGTTTCTTTTCCGAAAGTTTTTAGGAAGTATGTTATGAATGATATGAAAGGACATTCAATAGGGAATAATGATGTTCCAAAAAAGAAAATATTTTTTATTTTATGTTTCCAAATGTAATGTGAGATTCATGTAATTATCTTGTCCTCCAAGAATTCTAAAATATTCATTTATTTCAGATTTAGTTTCCTATATCTATGTAAAGTATAGTAAAATGTCCATCAGATCCTGGATATTAGCTTTAGGGTATTTCGATAAAATATTTTATGAATGATTATATATTTACTTGAATGTTTAAGTTATAATAAGTATATAAATATCTAATATGTAAAAACGTTTTAATATTTTTTTTCTAAATATTTAAAATATATTAGTGATTAAATTCAAACTAATATATAAATCAAATCATTTAATTCACGTTTAACTAAACCATCCAATATCTATGAATCAATGAAAATTATTAACATGGGTTAATTGTGAATTTCTCTCTTATAATTAATTTTGGTTATGTTGTAGGGAAGTGATACACATAGTATGAAATAATTGAGGTCAAATTATTTTTCCTTAGGAATCATAGGTTAACTACCCAATATTTAGTTTAAAAGATTATTTTTTATGTTTTTAAAGAATAATAAAATTGTCCCTTAAATATTTTAAAACCATACAATGTTAATATTTTTTCAAAAATGAAACTATATAAATTAAACAATGTAAATAAGATCATGAAATGAGGCCATTACCAAAATTTATAAAACATAATGTGTTAAATTAATAATACATTCTTAAATAGACTTATAAAAGTTACTAATAAAAAATTTATGATTAATAAGTAAATATTAGATGATAAAAATTTTACCATATACTAAGATATACATAAAAACATATAAATATTTGTTATAAAATAATCATAAGAAAACTATTTATTAATTTTTGTATAAATTTGTCTATATTGTGCATTCACACAAAAAATAAATAAATAAAACCCCATTATGTTGTTTATGAATGTTTTCGGAGGGGGTGATAGACATCCAAATGTAAAAAAATACACCAGTAAAACCCCTAACCAATCAGGATCTATCTATAAATTTGGAATGAATGATAAAATGAAGAAGAATGAAATACCATACAATTATCAATCCATGAGTCAAACATGTGTTTGAAAATGTCCATTTAGGGGTATTCATGAGTTCCCCATCCTAAGGAATCTATAAATCATATGAGTATCCTAACACCAATAGGGGATATCCATTAAATAAATGGGTTTATAGAAATTATTTTTAAAGGATATAGGTAAACACATCATTAATATTCATCCCTGTTTGTAGATTTTATCTTACTATCTCAACACCACAGAATGAACACTCAAAAATGAGGATCAGATCACCATTATATATGCATCAATGAGCATCAAATGGTCAACCATATTTATATTAGATTTCATAAATAAATAAAACAATTTCAACTCTATGAAAAATTTAAATAAATCATCATAATGAATTTTTTAATGTGTAAAAATATCATGTATAGCATTCCAACTATGCAATATTATCTCATCATCAAAAACCAAGTATGATAGCATGGTGTAAAAGATCATGGATGAGCTGCATGTAATAAAATGATTTGATAATTCTCATGCACAATGCCATGAAAAAATAACCTTTACTATGTCATGTTTCTTACTAGACTAGACCATAAAAAGGTATAAAACACTACTTCTCAATGATGGTTTAAGTTAATAATTACAATTATATCCCATCTCTTATAAAATCCTCATATAGTAGGTTTAATTTAATAATTTGTTACATAATGAAAATCAACATGTGTAACTATATCCAAACCCCATTTTGGATATATTCAAAAGACTATTTTAGAATTATTGTAATAGATTTATACTATACTATATATGTAATGTAGAAACCTGTGAAAAATATACTGATATTCTTTAAGGTATCCTCCAAAATAATTTTTGTGTAGCTCACAATGTTTTTTAAACTTTATCCTCATTCATGCCACTAAAATGTGTAACCCTATAGGCCTTTTTACCATAGTCAAAAATTAAAATAAATAATAAATCTAAATATTTAATTAAATATTAAAATCTGGAAATGTATCAATGAAACTCAAGGTATAAAAGGATTTGGCATGGTCAATATCAAACACATATATCTCCAAACATATTTCCATGAACTGTATCATATACAAATATACATATATATATATATATATTCCATTTTTATAAGACTTTGAGTGGCCATGGGACAGAGATCCTTTCAATCCATTATATAATACACATATAATCTGAATTTACCTTATATGAACTTCCTAGGATGGTAAGTATACCCCATGTCATTCATCTATGTCGATGAGAAGATCACATTCTCCTCATACAAGTATATAAGATCATCACAAGCTCATTATCAATGTACAGACATAAATTTGTTCATTATATATCAATAAATGGCCTATATGGAATAATCTTAAAATGAGAGGAAACATCCCATCTTTGTTAAGAAACAACTGATTAAATGATTAAAAAATACCCAACCATACCCTGATTAGGTAAGACTCATGTCTGCTGTAAGAATGGTATCAAACTATGATGGATTTCATGGTTATTACCTTTATACCCTAATATATGGGGATTCTATTTGAAAATATCAAGATTATAATACCAAATTCTTAATTCATTACACTATGTGGTATACATGGTTGTTCATCCACTACAAAAAAATCATTTTGTGCCTATTGATAATATTCTTTACATTATAAAGAAATCCTTCCAATGATAACATCACAACCTATAATATTACATGATGAAAATCAGTATGGTATGACTGAATCTAATAAGTAATTTGGCCAATTAACTTATAAAATCATAAAATATATGTATCTAACTTGAATGAATGGTAAAATCGTGACTTGATTTTTTAAAAAATGATATATTTTATATTCTTAAATTATTTTAAGACAAATTAAAGAACCATATATAAGCACACATCTAATTGTATTTCATAGGATGGACCTCAAAAACTACATTATGATTTCTTAACATTTAAGTATTTATTTAACTCATTGCATATCTATATAATTCATTCCATATAACTATGATATAATTTGAGAAAACCTCTAACTAAAACATTTTAGTAACTTTGAAGATTTTTTTGTAATAATGGGGAGGAATTAATAATCATATTAATATTTATTTAAAACTGTGAACATAGTATCCAAAATCCATTGATTCAGAAAATTGAATTTTTTTATCACAAAAACTTCTTTGATCTATATATGACACATTCAATGTTCATTATCATCATCATTCTAGTAGTTTTTCTATCAAAAATTTCATTTAAGATGATTTAGTAAAAAATTAAAACAAATTACATTAATATCATTCATTAATAACATGGTCGAATCACTTTTAAGATAATGTGACATGCAATTCATTACGATAACTAAATATAAGTCTTTACATTTATATTTACTAAAATTACCTAACCACTATTAGGGTATTAAGTGACATTCCATTTGGAAGTTTAATATTATAATATTTTATTTTTTGTATTTGAACTTCTATGGGTCTAATAATACTCTCATAATCCTTATAAAAAATATATTCTCTTCAAAATATCTTGCTATGATGCATAAACTGCCAGTTTAGATATTATGATAGAAAATGGTATAGAGGGGGGTGAATATAATATCTTAATTTTATTAAAGTTATTGATCAACTATATAAATTAATTATTGATGTTAATTTACATATTTAATTATAATTTCAATAAAATACAAGAAAAAACGCATTGATTTTTACAGTAGTTATATCAAAAGAGGACCTTGTCTACTCTTATACCTTTATACAAGGTGAGAGATTCATTATTCACTATAATAATTTTAAGGGGAATCATTACCATATTACAACATATTTTTTTCTAGAATATGTATAACAAAGAAACATGAATTTTTCATGGGGAGTCACAATATAATTACAACACTGACTTTTAAAATTGGGAAGAACAACTCGAACGTCCTAAACATGTAATCTCATAGTTATAACTAGAAGAAATAAAATGATTTTTTATGTGTAAGAATAAGAATAAAGTGAAATGAATTGGGAGAGATAAATATAATTATTACTAACACAAGACATCAGGATGAAATAGATAAATAAACAATAGAAACATATACTAGATCAAGTGTATTAGATCAAATTTTCTGTTCAAGGAAGTTAAATTTAGTGATTCTTAGATACATTCATTTATAGATTTTCAGAAATATAAGACAATTATTTTAACAATATCAAAAAAATCATTATAGTTTCACATCACAACACTTTGATTCAATGCATCACTTGAAAATAAGAAAACTACTTTCAAAGAATAATTATTCTAGTATTAATTTTTCTTATTGTCGCCAATGAAGAAAAGATATAACTCCTTAAATAAAATAGAAAATTAACACATTCGATCCAAAGGTAAATAAAGTGATGTTCAAAAACATAGTTATAGAATTATTAGAGAGATAGATAGAAAGATATTATAATTGTTAAATTATCTCTTGAATAACTTCAAATTTCCAAAACCATAAATAATAACTCAATGTAATTTAAAATCACAAATACTAAAGCAGTTTAAGAAATAATAGGTTAATTAAAATAAAATGATAATTTCAAAACTATAGTATTTAAAATTAAAAATATAAAAACATACAGAGTATGTTCTTATTGATATGTGGAATTTAAAAAATTAGTAACAGAACATTAAATAATAAAAAAAATATTTTGAATAAGTTTAATATCATCTAATATTAATATATAAAGATTATAAATTAGAGAAAATATCCAAATAATAAAATTGAATTTTTGAGTACCAAACTATATGTTCATTTATGAATTGAATAACAGCTTTGATCATCATGTAAATATGTTTCAAAAAATGTAATAACAGTTCAATTATATTCTCAATATTTAATATTAATTTATTGATGAATAAATATTTTTATGCACTTATTATGAACATGAAATAATTCAATATATCAAGAAAAACGTGAAACATAGTAGTATAGAAAACCTGGTTTTCATAAAATTATTTTTCATATAAAATTCATACTACGTAATGGTAGAAATAATTTTCTACAACCTACATAAAGTTAAGGTACAATTCATGTAGCATGTGTAAGGTTAAAAAAATCATAAGCATAAACATGATTTGTGTACAATGCATAATGAAAGCTAAAAAATAGTGTAAGGGTTAAAGAAACATTCATAAGGGTAACATGAAATTTTTGTAAATGAATAAATGTGTTTGCATACCTTGTGAATGGGATATTAATCACTACATACGGGTACAAAAAAACATTTTGTAAAGGTCAATTATATTTTATATATACTTTGTAAAGGTAAGTTATAACTCTATGTAAATAAAAAACAAATGTTATATAGATCATGTAATGGTAGAAACAAGGTGTGTATGTGTAATTAAAAATAAAAATAATGTTAAAATAAAGGATATATGAGTCTATAATAACATTTCCAAATCATTCATAAATGTTACTAAGGATTTACAAATCATGAATACCGGAACGTTATATTTGTGAAAGGGTAAATAATTACACCCAATAACTATGTAAGGGTAAAAAATGACTTTGAAAAACTCAATTAAGGGTATATAAAGAACATAAATAAAATTATAAAAATTTAAAATAAAGTTTACTAAAAAATAAACTCATTATGAAATAATGAAATAAAAAAAAATATAATATAAAAATATTAAAAGACACAAAATAATTTCTTTTTTAAAAAATATAAATAAATAAATTTATAGGAACTAATAAAATTCCAAAAATATAATTATAAATTCTCAAAACTTATAAAAATAAACTCATAACTCTTAAAATACCACAGTTTTTTGGAAATTAGTATACTAAAAAATATTTTATTAAAACTTTCCCCCATTTTGAAATTAATCAGAAAGAAATATAGAAATGAATTAAATTATAATTTTAATCTATCCAATAATAAAATTAAAAAAATCAAATTTTCATATTAAATTTTTGCCATTCCAATTACAAATTTAATTTTCTAAAATATAGAAAAATACAATGGTTTTGTAAAAACATCTAAGAGTTTATCTTCAAATAGAACATATTCAAAAAAATTATATCATTTATTAACATAATTTCATATAAAATTAAATATCATTTTAATATTATTAGTTCAAGAATGATGTATAGGGTTTTACAAAATTGAAAAAAGAGATAAACTATCACATTAAATAGGTATCTTTTCATAAAAAATAAAAAACAAATTATTCTATAATGATGGAGAACAATGTAATTTAATTGGAATGTTTTCAAATTTATTATTAGGTAAAGAAAATAGATCTTAATATCTTTGAAACTAAATATTTACTACAAAAATTAAACATACCAGATTTATGCTTTGAATCAATTCTGCGTCATCAAATATCAGAGTCAGGGTAACTAATTAAATAAAACAATTATAGAATAAAATAATCTAATATTAATAGTTACTTTAATATTTCTAATAATACCTTTAACTAAATTTAAGCTAGACTCCATAGGATCATATTGAAATCTAGCACATAAACAGAAAACAACAATTATATGAGGTATATAAATATTTTAATACAAAAAACATCAAATAATGCCACTAAAAAATTTAGAATGAATATATTTTATTGACACAACATACTCTAATTAACAACTAATAGTAATAATGTTAGTAAATTATTTTAAATAATCAATAATGAAATTATTAAATAAATATTTGGCATATTTACATTAATTCAGTAAAATACCATCATTTTATTGATTGATTTGAATACCAAAATTGAATTTGAGTTCACACATAAGACCCATATCAAATTCACCAGCCATGAAATAAATATATTATTATTTATAAATTAAATAATTTGAATATTCCTAAATAAAATCAACTAAATTAATTTTAAAGATCAAAAAAAAATCATTTCAAATATTTTTGATAATGTAACACCCTAAAATTTCTAAATGAATAACTTTTATTCAACACCACGTATGAAACACAACTCCAAGAGCATAATGGAATATAATATATAGAGACTATATAATTATATGGCCTCAGCCTTAAACATTAATTAATATTAATATAAGTCAATAATTTAACATTAATTTACATCAAGGATCTTTTATGGTTGAGAGATTTATAGAATTAGGTCATAACTCATATATAACAATTTAAACATTACAAGTAGAAACCTCTACTAACTATACATATTTTTCATAAAACAAAAACTCTTTAAAAAGAAAAATTGTATTGTGTCATTTTTTAACAATTCAACTTTTATATGATCCCTTCCTTGACTCTATTATTCTTTAATTCCTTTGAAAATCATTTCAAAACATGATATGAGCATAAAAAATATCAATAATGGATACACATAGAAGGAAAACTATTTTTCTTTTTTAAACATTAAAAAATGTAATACTTTATCATAACGTAATATTTTTCCCCTTTAAGAAGTAGTAAATATAATTCACTGAATATAAGATCATTGCTTACCCTTTTTATAACCAAAGTATTACTGTAAACCCCATATGAAGAAACATGTACCATATAAAGGTTACTTGGCAAATAAATATAATTAAATGGAATAACCATGTGGTCGGCTTCCACACATATCCCTAAATGGAATAGGCATACGGCCAAATTCCATACCTAATGAATTGGAGGTTATAACGTAACCACCCTTATATGGTTAATCACAGAACCATCTATATTTGGTTTATTAGGTAACCACCCATTATTATTTTATCATGTAACCACCCGTCAATTATATAAGTACCACTATGTAATCATAATAATTAAAATATTTAAAATATCATCATTACACTAAATACATTTAAATTGAAATCAAAATAAATCATTTCAAGATATTGAAATATTAAATTCATTTCAAAATCCATTTTCAATACCAAAACAGCCAAAAAGGTTATACGGTATTTCTTTTCCTAAAAAACATTATTTCTTATAGAGGAATCCAAATATCAAATAACAGTTATATCGGTGGAGGAGTCGTTCATGCCACATATGTTAAAAACATTATTTTTGTGTCGTTTAGTAAAATAATTCATATAAAAAAAATTCCCTTTGAAATAAATTAAAAGTCAAAGTTGTTTATTATACACCGTATAAAAGAAGGCAGTGCATAATATCAAAATATGCCTCAATGAAAGGAGATTGAGATGAAGTCCCTTACAAATATCATATCATTATATTAAGGATAAATTAATGAAATCATTATGTGTGATGAATATAAATACTCGCAATATAAGTTGATTTTTATTTTAAAACAATAATAAGTTATTGACACATATTTTTGGAAAAACAAAACCAATGACATGGATATTTAACTCAATGAATGGAGATTGAATTAATATTTCCCTTACCTTGAGCCTGAATTACAATGTTCAATCATTATACTCCTGAATAATAAACTTAGGTTAATTTATACTTTCATGAGAACCTATTTAATGTTTATTATTTCTTTTATACCACTCATTACCATGATATAGAAATTATATAATTATTTAAGTTCATATCATTTGTTTTGTTGATATTCAATACTTGAGTCGAAAATGAACTTTTTTATGTAAAATTTTCATGTGGTCATGAGTCCATTATTTCCAGAATATTATTTATCATTTTAATGTCATATATATCGAATATATATGTATTTATTATGACAATAATATTTCGAGATAAGAAATGAAATGCACCGTTCTGGGAGATGGTAGGTCGTACGTACCCATGGATGCTACTTTTGTTTCTTTGTCATATTAAAAGAATTAAAACTAAATGATACATAGTTATATTATAATTACAGAATAATATATATGTTATATATGTTAAATAATTTCATTAACTACATCCATTATACATTCCATTTATGGAATGAATGAGTCATATCACTTTGAGGGGGTGCTAGTCCACACTTCCTCCAATGAAATTATCATATTTACACATTATGGAAAGCATAAAAATATATTGTAAATAAAAATTACAAAAGCATATATTCTATATAAATATATTATATATCATAGTTATTCCTTCCATTCATGTATATAATCATGTTTTAATGAAGATCATGTAAAATGAATCACATCGCTTCATGGAGACGGTAGGTCGTACGTACGCACAAGTGAGAATATCATTCACTTAATGGTTAAGTGATATAGAATTGGATGGTATATTAATACTAAAAAATATTTATCATTTTATATTAATAATTTAAATGCATTATAATCATCATTATACCCACCCAAATTAAGTATTGTTGCATAACAAATTACACCATAGTGTGGAGACGATAAGTCGTACGTACGCACGCACAATGGTATAGTTATTTTTAGGATGGATAAAAGAAGATATAAGGTTTTACCATAATTATAATAACATATCATAATTTCTAAGATACACGATTTACTACTTTAGTATGGAAATGACATAAGGAGGTGGTATAGAAGAAGAGAAGAATTTTGAAAAAGGTGGTAAAAAATACATCTTTTTCGAGTATCTCTTTTTGATTTTCACAAAAGGCCTCCATACGATGAAGTTATACAAAAACTGTGGCCTATAAGAGGAAGTTAGGGATGTTGGGAGATTATTTTAGAAGAATTTGGATGATCTAAGGGGCCTGATAGGTATGAGTAAGTGGGTATAGGTGGTGTCCTTTTAAAAGAAGGAGGAAGGGAACTTTAGAAAAGTCTTGAAATATTATTTTATTATAAATTTATTTCCAAATTATAATTTCTATAAAGTGATATATTTCTAATATTAAATGATAATGCATCTAAAGACTCGAAACCAATAGGTTATATAAAATTTTAGGTCATAAAATTAACTATATATTTTTTCTTTAACCCATAGTTAAAAACATTAACTCTTACCATGTTTTATTGTATTTTCACAATATATGGTCACTATAGTCACTATAAAATGTCAATCGAACCAAAAGTGGATCATTAATGAAATTTTCTTAATTATATAAATAATTTAGCAAAATCATTTATTTTTAAGAATATTATATCATTTAATAAAAGAGTATTTTTTAGACACATTTATGTCAATGTTGACACTATTTAGTAATTGATTTTTATTAAAATCATAACAAATTTATTCCTTAAAAAATTCATTAACACATAACCGACATGTAAATATCATCCAAAATATTCTTAGAGGGCATAAAAATGTTCAGATTAAATTAAATTTAATATTTATAATATCATTAATTTGATTCTTCATTAATAAGCTAAACACATCATCATCATTGTGTCATAAATGAATATATTTATTTAATGTCTAAAAATTATAATTAAAATCTCATGATTTTTGGAATATTTTTATATTTATAATTAATATTTAATATCATGGATATAAGTTATATAAGCATATATTAAAATTATTTTATTAAAAAGATAAATTTTTATTTAATATTTTTCTTTACATTAAATTAATTATTATAACATGTGATTTTCATACCCAAGAGGCTCTCAAATGCCAAAATGTTTTTCCTATGTATTTTTTGGGTCACCCTTGACTCATACAATAAGATTAGGACATGTTTTAGGGTATTTCTATATTATTATAATATTATTTTTAACCTTATTTACCTAATTTACCCTTTAACCATGGTAAATAAAAATAATTACAGAAGTTATTATTCATAATGTTTGAAAATAAAAGGTTCCTATTTAAAAAATCAGACCTTATAATTATAAATATGGAATTGATCTTTCTGAATTCAAGACACAGAGATTTTAGAAATTAAAGTAAATTTAATTCTTGTTGTTAAAACAAGAAAGTGGGTTTTTAAGAAGTAAAAACTATTAAAATATTAACATGTTTTTATATCCAATTTAAATTTTAAATTAATTAAAATGGCCAACATGTGATTAAAGTATAAAAACATAATTAAATTACAATTTAAAACCAATTAAAATGACAATATAACGATATAAATAAATTAGATGAAAATGCAGTTTTTAATTGAAATGGAGTAATTTTCACTATTCATTAAAATATGGATTTTATCAAAAAAATACCAAAATTTCAACCAATGTAAATTTTTTATTTACCACTTCTAAGTAAGAAGTTTATTTTCTCAAATAGAACATATAAAAGTTAAAAAAATTAGATTTAAAAAGGGATCTTCACCAAAAGGTGGTAAAATGATCTATTAAAAAATATTAGAGTATTTTATTGGATTCATTCTCATTTTAAGACTCTAATATTTATTGAATAAATATAAAAAAATTTAACAAACATGTATAATAATATTTTAGTTAGTTTTGTTCATTCGTTCTAAATACAATGGCTAGCCATTAACTACCATTTAAAATAATAATTATATTGTTATATTATAGTTCTATATAACTCAATGTTTTGTGCAGCAGAAAATTTTGTAGAAACTCATTGTTGTGTGTTGAGTACGCTATCAAAAAAAATGTCCCCTAAAAAAATATGAATATATTATTCATAAATATTAAAATATCTGAAAAATTATTATACTATAAATACTTAGGATGTTACATCATTCCCCCTTTATAGAAATTACTTCCCTACAATTTTATTTACTTATCAAATAAGTTAGGGTATTTATCCCTCATAGAATTTTCAGATTCCCATGTTGACTCTTCACCCTATGGTTTTCCATAAAATCGTTAACTAATTAATCAACTTATTCCATAAAACATGCTCTTTGTGGTCAAGAATCTTTACCAGCTATTCCTCATAATAAAGATTCTCTTCTAACTAAACTTCATCTAGAAACAAATCATTAGATAGATCTGGAATTTACTTTCTCAACATTGAGTCATTAATAAAATTGTGTACTTGAGATAAACTTGGAGGTAAAGACACCCTATAGTCAACTGATCCAACATTCTCCTAGATTTCATAGGGTCCAATGAACATTAGACTCAGTTTTCCCTTCTTACCAAAACCGCATCACACTTTTGAATGAAGAAACTTTGAGAAAGACATGATCACCTACCTAGAAATAAAGATACTTTCAATGTTTATTTACATAATATTTCG
This sequence comes from Viscum album, assembly GCA_963277665.1. Classification (NCBI taxonomy): domain Eukaryota; kingdom Viridiplantae; phylum Streptophyta; class Magnoliopsida; order Santalales; family Viscaceae; genus Viscum; species Viscum album. The sequence continues at coordinate 180,662,056 of OY728125.1, read as the reverse complement.
GCCTACTCTGATATGTCCCCATGTACTTATGAGTCAACTGAACTTTTTCTTCCATCTATTATACCAATTATAGTCCCATATACATCGTTTCACCTACTCCATCCCAAAAAAGATGGAGTTCAACATCATTTTCCCTATAATTATTTAAATGGTTCTATATATACATTGGAATGAAAACCATTATTTTAAGAAAACTCCACCCAAGAAAGTGGTTGATCCCAACTTCACTGGTAATCCATTGAACAGGAAAGTATCATATCCTCCAAGTTCTTAATTTATCATTTTGACTAACCATCAGATTGAGGATGAAAAGTTCTACTTAAATTTAATTTAGTTCCCAATGACTTTTGAAGGCCTTTAAAAAAGTTATAAGTGAACATGGGATCATGATCGGATATAATGGAGAGAGGAACTCCATATAAACTAAATATATCTTCAAGATACAACCATGAATGTTGAGCTAGAGATAGAGTATCCCAAATAGGAAGAAAATGAGTAGATTTAGTCAATCAATCATCAATACCCTATATTTCATGGTTACAATGAGAAGTGTTTGGTTATCCCACTATGAAGTCCATGGACACATATTCCCATTTCCACTCTGGCACTAGAAAAGGATGATACATCCCATACGGTAACTGCCACTTTGGTTTAACCTATTGACAAATCAAACACTTCAAAGTAAAGTACACAATATCTATATTCATTCTCTAACATAAGTAATACTCTCTAATTTCTCTTTACATATTAGTAATTCCAAGATGAAATGAAAACTGAGAACTATGAGCTACACATAACAAATAATTCTTCAACTCTGAATCACAAAGAAAACATAATCTCTTTCAAAAACTCAAAACACAGTCTTTATCATTGTCAAATTTAGGTAACATACCCTTCTAAACCAATTCTACCTTTTTCTTCAACTCAATGTCTTATTTATGTGCTTTCTTAATTCTATTTGATAGAGATGATTTCACTACCACCTGAAACAAAACAAATTAATTCCCTACACCAAAAACTTCTAATCCAAAATTCTTCAAATCAATAACCGTAGGATCTTATTCCAAACATATCATGTTTAATGTGTCATTACTCTTTTAACTCAAATAATCAGCCACTATATTTTCCATTACTGAATGGTAATGAATCATGTAATCATAATCCTTGATTAATTCCAGATACCTCCTATGTCCCATATTTAATAATTTCTGAGTTAATATATACATCAAACTTTTTTGATCATAATATATTTCACACTTTATTCCATATAGATGATGCCTAAAATTTATTATTGAAAAAACAACAATAGATAATTCCAAATCATGTGTAGGGAAATTTAACTCATGAAGTTTTAACTGATTTGAATCATAAGAAATTACCATTTCATTCTACATTATGACACAACCAAGTTCATTCAATGATGATTCACTATAGATAAAAAATTCACTATTACTTGAAGTAATGGACCCAACAAGATTATTTACCTATCTTCTTTTCGACTCTTTAAAATGATCATCACATTCTTTTGTCCTATTGAACTTAACTGTCTTGCGTATTAGCATAGTTAGTAGTCTAGATAAATAATAAAAGAAATTTGTTGAAACCAATAATTACACTTGTTAACCATTTTATATAGTTTATTTTATTTTAGGGTTTAAAAAATAGTTTTTAAGTGACATTCAACTTCCTCCTAACTTTTAGAATATTCCCAAATATCACCTATAAACACAACCACCAACTGATCAAAAAACTGATGAAATAATCTATTTCTACCCTCTCAGCACAATTACCCTATTTACTTTGTTGAGAACCATTCAGAACAAACATATCTTAGATGATGAAATGTGGTTATCTTCAAATTCAATATCATTTCAATTTGACCATAAAGTAAAAATATTTTATGGATATTCTATTAACAATATTATAACTCCTAAAGCTATCTAAATAAACCTATCATACCAACTATAAGGTCGTGACCTTAGACTTTACTTGATATTTAGATAATTCAAAAAAAATTACTTTAATTTACATTGAGGGTATTATTAGGTTTGAATATTTAGATAATTAAGTCATAACTCATATATAACAACTTTAAAATAAAAAGTTTACCCTTCTAGTCAAAATCCATTATTTCATAGAACAAAAACTGTTTAAAAAAACATGGTATCATTTCATGTTTTAACAATATAAATTTTTCTTGATCCCGTCCTTGACTCTATTATTCTTTATGTCATGTGAAAAAAAATTCAAAACTTAGGATGTGCATAAAAATATATGTAAGGGATACACAAAGAAGGAAAACTTGTATTATTGGGAAAACATGAAAACCATGAATACTTTATCATAAGGAAATATGTTTCACCTTTAATAAGTAATAAATATACTTCAATGAATATAAGCTCATTGATTACCCTTTTGTAACAAAAATATTACCATAAATCCAATAAAAACAAAAAATAAGATATAAAGGTAACTTTGGACATAAACATACTTAAATGGAATGACCATATGGTTGACTTCCATACATATTACTAAATGGAATAGTCATACGGTCAACTTCAATACCCAATGCGTTGGAGGTTATAATGTAACCACCCATCTATGGTTTATCATGGAACCATCTATCTTTGGTTTATCACATAACCACCCATCATTGGTTTGTCACATAACTACCCGTCAAATGTCCATGTACCATTATATAATCATAACACAAAAAATATTGTTAATATCAACATTTCACTAATAACATTTCATTTTCAATCACAAGAAATAATTTTATGAATTGAAAAATTCAATAAATTTCAAAAACCTTTTTCAACACCAAATCAACCAAAGGGGGAATAAGGGATTTCTTTTCCTAAAAACATTAAATCTTATTAAAAAATCCAAATATCAAATAATGGTTATGGCAACGGAGGAGTCATTGTCGTCGTATATGTTAAAAACATTCCTTTTTTTCATTAATTAAATTTTTTTTGTAGAAAAAATATTTCATATGAATGAAGTTAAAAGTCAAAGGGGTTTATTATACACTGTATAAAAGAAGGCAGTGTATAACATCAAAATATACCTCAATGAAAGGAGATTGAGATGATGTCCCATACAATGAATGTATAATTATATTAAGGATAAATCAATGAACTAATTATGTGTGAAAAATATAAATATATTCAATATAATTGGATATTCAGTGTAAAACAATCAGAGGTCATTCACACATTCTTGGAAAAACAATACCAATGACATGGATATTTAACACAATGAATGGAGATTGAGTTAATATTTTCTTTACCATGAGCATGTCATGTCACGTTCAGTCATTATGTTCCTGAATAATAAACATAGGTTAATTTATACTTTCATGATAACCTTTTTCAAGTTTATTATTCCTTTTATATCACTTTTTACCATGTTATAAAAATTACATAATTATTTATGTTCATCTCGGTTGTTTTGTCGATATTCATTAATTGAGTAAAAAATGAACTTAGTTTGATGTAAATTGACTATGTGGCCATGAGTCCATTATCTCCAGAATATTATTAATTATTTAAATATCATATATATCCAATATACATGTATTTATAATATCTATAATATTTGGATATAAGTAATTAAATTCACCGTTCATGGACACGGTAGGCTGTACGTACGCATGAACGATACTTTCATCACATTTTAATATTAAAGGAACAAAAACTAAATGATACATAGGTATATTATAATTCCAGTATATTATCTATGTAATATATGTTACATATGTTCATTAACTCTATCCTTTATACTTTCCATGTATGGAATCAATGAGTCAAATAACTTTGAGGGTGTGGTAGTTCGCACTTCCTCAAATGAAATTATCATATTTACAGATTATAGAAAGCATAAAGGTAAGTTGAAAATAAAAATTAAAGAAGAATATATTAAATATAAATATATTATATATCATAATTATTCACTCCCTTCATGTATATAATTGTGGTTTAATAAAGATCATGTAGAATGAATCACATCGTATCCTGGAGACGGTAGGTTGTACGTATGCACTTGCGATGATATCATTAACTCAATGGTTAAAAAGTATAGAATTGGGTGGTATATTAATTATAGAGAATACTTATAATTTAATATTATTTATTTACATCCATTTATCCTCATCATTATACCCTTCCAAATTATGTATTCTTGAATAAAAAATTACACCACTGTGTGGAGATGGTAAGTCATATGTACGCACACAGGGTTATATTTTAATTCATTGGATAGATAAAAGAAGGTATAAGGTTATTACATAATAATAAAAAAATCCCATAATGTATAAGATAATTTATTTACTACTTTATTATAGAAACAATATAATAATAGTATGTAGAAGAATAAAACAATTTTGAATGTTGTGATAAAACAAATACATCTTTTTTGTGTATCTCATTTTTATTTTCACAAAAGGTCTTGTTAGTATTGATTTCTACCCAATGTGTGGATTTTTTTAGGAATGAAGGGATGTTGGTAGATTATTTTAGTAGAATTTGGATGATACAATGGGCTTTAGAAGTGTGAGAAATTGGGTAGAGGTGGTGGCCTTTTATAGGAGGGAGGAGCGGCACTTTAAGAATGTCTTAAAATATTATTTTATTTCAAATTGATTAACGAATTATAATGGATCAAAAGTAATATATTTAGATGATAAGATAATTATGGGTTAAATTCATCTTAACCAATAGTTTTTAGACGTGTTTAGGTAAGAAAAGTAACCTTATCTTTTAGCTTTAACAATTAGTTAAAAACATTAACTCTTACCATATATTCTTGTATTTTCACAATATATAGTAACTATAGTTACTATAAAATTCCAATAGAACCAAAAGTGGATAATTAATTAAATTTTAAACATTATATAATTAATTTTTCTGATTCTTATATTTTTATCACTATTATATCATTTAATAAAATATTATTATTTTTTAACTCAATTATGTCAATTTTGACACTATTTTGTAATTCATTTTTGTTAAAGTCATAAAAACTTGATTCCTTCAAAACAGATACATTAACTCATCGATAAAATGTCACTACAGTCCAAAAAATTTGTGGATGGCATCAAAATGTTCAAATTTTCTTCATTTTAATATTTATAATATCATTTATTTGAATCTTCATTAATAACGTAAACATTACATCATCATTGTATCATAAATAAGTTTATTTATTAAATATCAAAAAATTATAAATAAAATACCATGATTTATGAAATATATTTATCTTTCTAATGAATATTTATAGTCATATATATATATATCTTTTATATAACCCTATATTAAAAAAATAGTAAAAAGATACATGTTTATGTTATATCTATCTTTACTTTAAATTAATTATTATAACAGGTCATTTTCATACCCAAGAGGCACCCAAATGCTGAAAGTTTGTCTTAATAACTTTTTTGGTCACTCATGACTCATACAATAAGATTAGGATACATGGTATGGTCGTTTTATATTATTATAATGTTCTTTTTACCCTTATTTTCTAAATTTACCCTTCAACCATGGTAAATAAAACTAATTACTGAAATTACTATTCATAATGTCCAAAAATAAATGCTACCTATTTACAAAATTTGGACCTTCTGATTCAAAATATGGAATCGATTTTTCCAAATTAAAAACATGTAAATTTTAGTAATTAATTTAAAATTAATTCTTAATTTCAAAACAAAAAAGCGGGTATTAAAAGGAAAATACTATCTAAAAATTGACATGTGTGTATGTCCAATTTAAATGTAAAATTACTTCCCATGACCAACATTTGATTAAATGAAAAAAAATTAATCCAATTTAAATTTAAAACCAATTAAATGGATAATCTAACTATACAAATAAATTAGATGAAAATGAAATTTTGAATTAAAATGAAGTATTTTTCACTATTCATTACAATATGAATTCTTGCATAAGAATACCAAAATTTCAACAAAAGTAAATTTTGATGTCCCGATTCTAAATAAGAATTTTATTATGTCAAATATAACATATAAAAGTGAAAAAAACTAGATTTAAAATTGGTTCTCCATCAAAAGGCAGTAAAACGATCTTCTAAAAAATATTAGAGTATTTTATGATTAAAATTGGATTCATTCTCATTTTAATCGTCTAAACTTATTAGATTAAATGTAAAAACATTTAGCAAACATGTATAATAATATTTTAGATAGTTATTATAATTCCCACTAACACAATGGCTAGACATTAACTACCATTTAAAATAATAATAATAATAATATATTATTTTACTATATAAATCAATGTTGTGTGAAACGTAATATTTTTTAGAAACCTGTTGTTGTGTATTGAGTACGATATCAAAAAAAACATTCCCTTTAATATAAAATTAATATCTTATTCATAAATATTAATGGATATGAAAAAAAATTATTCTATAAATACCTAGAATGTTACAATAATTGGTTTACTATTTTAACAAAATTGACCAATGGCATAGATTGCAATGCACATGATACTGAGTTTGTAACATCTCATTTTCAGAATATGCCCAAAGGATCCCAATACCTGGTTGGTTACATGGCCTCATATTCATTTCCCCAAACACTAGAGGTTGTTGGCTAGCAGCGTGGGAATTGGGTGTGATAGTGGGGAAACTATGCCTTCATTGGTAGAGTAACAAAGAGTAAGTAAACAAATTGTAATTGCGGAAGCAGTAATGATAACATAAAACAATGAATAGTGGATGACTATAAGTAATAACAACTGGATCACATATATAAAATGATGCATTATACGTGTGTGTAGGAAAACATCCAAGCATGTCACAATGCTGAATACAATACTAATCCAAAGTGCAATGAAAGAAAGTAAATAACTCCTCAGAATGATAAGCCATACCTTGGTCCCACGCTCTCCAACTCCACAAAAATCAAGTACCTGATGTATAAGGGTTCTTAACCTTATCTATACCTACAGAAATATAATCTGTTTGGGACCAAAAGCATGACCGAAACAGGGTGTGAGACTAAATCATAGTAAGAAACCATAGAAAGATCTATTCCTAATAGTCAGTGAGTATATAGCAGGTAATAAGTAAAAGGAAGCAGTAACAAGGAAGTAATCAGTAGTAACAATCGACAGTTTTAATGCATTTATTTTCATATATCAAGAAACATCTAATAAAAGCAGGTAACCCTCTAGGCAGTACTCATAGCCTCACCCCTCTGGTTCAACCAAACAACACAATAAAGTAGCTAAACACAATAATAAACATCTGGAAAGTACTCACAGCCTAACCCCTCTGGTTCAACCAACAAGTACAAGCAACCCTCTGGGAAGTACACACAGTCTAACCCCTCTATTTCAACTTAAACATAGACTCTATAAGGAAGCACTCACCGTCAATTCCTCTTATAGTCTTGTATCGATAACTAAAGGATCTTAGAGGAAGCACTTACGCCACATTCACTATGTGACCCGCATTGAGGAACTACATACACTATGAGAAAGAACTTACGTCAATTACCCTTATGGTCTTGTATCACAATTGTAAAACAGGTACTCTAGAGAAGCCCTTACATCCATTCTCTCTATGATCTACTACACCAGGTTCTCACGACCCTGTGTCAGTAAAAAAGTACAACAAAGTGTATCGGCCAAATTAATCCTCAAGAACTACTTGGCTAAACGGTCTACAACATAACAACATGTCAGATAAGTAGATCACCTCATCCTATCCATACTAGGAATGGATTTCACAGAAGCCTAATAGGCTAAGTAAGACCAAATATTCATAAATGAAATATGCAAGATCATCACTTCCAAAGCATAGCAAACATCCCTATTCACATTCAATTATCCTCTACTCAAGCATACAAGAATAGAAGGAAATTTGCATTGCTAAATAGTAAACACACAATACCTTGATCAAGGGTATTGGGCTCTTTTCACATATAACATAGACACTATCTATGGAAAGGCACAAACCGCCTACCCTTGTGTTATTGGATCACTATTCGTGAACCTCGAGCCTTGAATCACACAATAACACCATAGATCAAGAAAAATTTCTATAATGATCAACTAAATATAACATAAAAAAGAAGACCAATTGTGAAATGAAGATATAAAATAAGTATGAGCTTACAAAGGTGATCCCAACGCAATCAACGACGGTTGAATCGGATAACGGATGCTTGATCGGGGGCTTAGAGAAGGATTGTGGCTGTACGGGCACTCTTGGATGAACTAGGTTGAGAAAAGGTTGTTTTTACATTAGACGTGACCCCGGTGCATTTAATGAAAAAAAGTACACGGTGTGCACTTTCCCTTATCGAGACCCGCTTTAGGCAACCTCCAGGTCACCGCACACGGCTGTGTTCACAACCGCTAAACGGGCACCACACGACTACCTGTGGTAACCAAGTTAATGACGTGTACCCATAAAGTACATGGCGTGTACTTAGAAAATTTCAAGAAAATATTTTTTTCCTAAAAAACACCAGAAAAAGGAAAACATACCTGAAAAGAAGATCTGAGTTCTTACAAACTTCCCCCCTTAAAGAAATTCATCCCTGAATTTCCCTAACAAGGGGACGTAGAGGGAGAATCCTCGAACAGCTCTAGCCACTATGATCGTACATCATCCACCCTCTCCCAAGTCTCATCCTGTACTCGCCCATACTGCCATAGAACTCGTACCAAAGGAACAGACCGGCCACAGAGAACCATTGTACTTTGGTCAATAATCTAGATAAGATGCTTTTTAAACAAGAAGTACACCTCTAACTCAACCTCCTCGGGTTGAAAAACATGATACGGGTCTGAGAAGTAATGTCGAATATGAGAAATGTGGAAGAAATCGTGCATTTCTCGATACCTCTGAGGTAACAACAACCGATAGGAAACTGTCCCAACTCTCTCCAATACCTCAAACGGCCAGACGTACCACAGAGAAAGCTTACTTTGTCTCATAATCCTCCTATATCCCAACCTTGATGTGACACATAGGAAAACCTGATCTTCGACCTCGAACTCCAGAGGTCATCTCCATTAATTAGCATAAGACTTCTGTCAAGACTGTGCAGTAGCCATCCTTTTCTGAATCAACTCTATCTGCTCGGTGGTCTCCTGGACAAGATGAGGTCCCATCATAGCTGCCTCTCCTTCCTCAATCCAACATAAGGGTGATCAGTATGGCCTACCGTACAAAGCCTCATAAGGTGCCATATGAATAGTTTCTTGCAAACTATTATTTTAGGAAAACTCTAAAAGTGGTATGTGCTTCTCCCAATAACCTTTAAAATCTAGGATGGATACTCGAAGTATGTCCTCAAGCACCTGAATCATACGTTCAGATTAACCATCTGTCTGGGGGTGGTAAGTTGTACTCAAAAGTACCTATGTACCCAAAGCCTTCTGAAGCCCCTTCCAGACCCAAGAAGTAAAACGTGCGTCCCTGTATGAAATAATGGATTGTGGAACCCCATGTAAATGTACAGTCTCTCGGGTGTACAACCTTCCCAGTTCATCAACACTGAAAGTCTTCTTGATCAAAAAGAATTGAGAAACTATCGTGAGTCTGTCAATGACAACCCAAACTACATAATTCCCTTGAGGCGACCTCAGTAAACCCATCATGAAGTCCATCGCGACATCATTCCACTTCCACTTGAAAATAGGTAACTACTACAAAATCTCTACTAGTCGCTGATGCTCCCCCTTCACCTGCCGACTGGTGGACCACCTCATGATGAAACCAGCAACACCTCTCTTCTTACCTGACCACCAATACTAATGGTGTAGATCACGATACATCATGGTGACACCATGACGAACTGCACAAACTAAGGAATGAATGTTCTACATCAGCTCCTCATGTATGTCTGCTGACACCCATACGCACCCATGAAAACGCAACATTTCATCCTCTCCTATGGTCTATCCATGAATAGGGTCCTTTACTGACATGTTTTCCCATAGGACTAGGCCTTCAGAATCTGATAGCTACCTCATTCTCACTCGACCAAGAAGGGTAGAGGTAACATCTAAAGATGATACAAATTTCTTCCCCTGTCTGTCGTGATCCTCTAAATGCATCTCAGAGAACAGAGCCATAAGCTGCCACTCATTATTGGCCTTCTGAACTTCCTGTATCTGAGTCCTCCTGATCATTGCATCAGCTACTACGTTGCCCTTCCCAGGCGTGTAGGCATGCTCAAACTCAAAGTACTGAAGATACTCTACCCACCTTCACTGTCTCAAATTCAGTTCACACTGAGTGAAAATATACTTGAGAATTTTTTCATCGGTGAAAACCACAAAATGATCTTCCAGATGATAATGTCTCCAACAATGTATGGCATGAACAACTACAACCAAATCAAGATCATGCATCAGGTAGTTCCTCTCATGTGGCCTCAACTGCTGAGACCTGTACACAATGACTCCTTCCCCCTACATAAGCACAACTCCTTACCCAATACCTGATGCATCACAGAATATAGTATAGGAATTACCCGACTCTGTAAATACTAGTATCAGTGCTAAATTCAACCTCCCTTTCAGCTCTTGAAAGGCTGAGTCACAAGAATATGACCATAAGAACTTCTAACCTTTCTTAGTCTGGCTCGTCAGTGGCGTTGCTAAGCATAAAAACACCTGTATGAAATGTATGTAGTATCCATCCAGCCCAAGAAAACTTTGTATCTCAAAGACATTCTTCGGCTACTCCCAGGAAACTACTGCTCTCAATTTCACTAGGTTTACTGATACTCTAGTATCTGAGATAACATGACCCATGAATTGAATCTTGTCCAGCCAAAAGTGGCATTTTTAGAGCTTAGCATATAACTAATGCTCTCTCAGTGTACTCAAAACGATCTCAAGATGTGTGTCATGGTTACATCGAGTGTGATAGTACACCAAGATATCTTCCATGAAGAATACCATGAAAGAATCCATATATGGATGGAACACTAGGTTTATCAATTCCATGAAGACTGTAGGTGCATTCATGAGACCAAATGACATAACAACATACTCATATATACCATACCTGTTTTGAAATTATGTAAGAGGTATATCAGATGGTCTAACGCACAACTGATGGTAACCCGAGCTCAAGTCAATCTTCGAGAACACTCGGGATCCTCGAAGCTGGTCAAAGAGATCATCAATCCTTAGTAAAGGATATCGATTCTTGACCGTAAACTGGTTCAACTTCTGATAATCCACACAATGTCTGAGGTTACCATCCTCCTTCTTTGCAAACAGGATAGGCGAACCCAAAGGAGAAATGTTGGGTCAGATGAAACCCCTTTCCTACAACTCCTCTAACTGATTCTTGAGGTCCTGTAACTCTAGTGTATCCATCCTATGAGGATGAATAGACACTGGTGTCACTCCTAGAACAAGCTCGATCAAAAGTTCTACCTCTCACTTTGGAGGTAAACCTGAAAATTCCTCTGGAAAGATGTCCCTAAAATGATCCACCACCAGAGGAAAGTCCTTATGTGAAGTCCCCTGATCATCCAGATATAGAATAGAAATATAGGTTATAACTCCTCCCAACCCATGATGATCAGGTCCTACTCTGCTCTCATGGACATCCCATTCGCACGTATGAAGAAATGATCCACCCTCTTGGGATGTAAAACTCACCCTATGACGATAGCAATCAACGAATTCCTAGAAGGGAACTAACCAGTCCATTATGAGAATGACATCATACCCTATCATCTCTATGAAATAGAGTTCCCAAAAGAAGTGAAACCCACCAACCTCAAGAGGGCACTCCTTTCACTAACATACACTAGCTGTTCTAGTACCCAACAGAGTGTCTAACGTCAAGATATCGGTAGAAGAAAAGATATAGATCCCAAGGCTCTCCACAACAACAATAGCCATAAATCTATGCGAAGACCCTGTATCGAAAATAAAAGAATATAAAACTGAGGAAAATAGGATTGTACCTTGAACAGCAGAGGGTCTAGGATTCTAGTCATACTGGGTTTGCTCCACATCAAATGTCTGGCCTGCACTACATCCCTATGACCCTACCTGACCACTCTGAGCTGATCCACCTTGTTGTCACTGAAAGCCTGGTGACTGACTACCAAAGTCATGACCTCCACCTCATCCTGAATGACCAGAAGAACTCCAGTTCCCAAACTGGTGAGAAACTAGTGGTGATACTCCTGAACGAGGAGTCATAGAAGAACCCCTGTCACCAGCTGTTGGTGAAAAGATCTGACGGAAGTGCTAAAGATGACCCATCTTACCGCAATATTGGCACTCTACTGGATCTCTCAGGAAATGTTTCCTCGTGTGCCTGCTCTTCCCACGCTGGTATCACATCATCTTTCTACCTGAAGATATCTCATGCCTCCTCAGATATCCGTGTGTAGACTCCCTACGGCGCTTCCGATGGTTGGTATGAAGAATACTAACTCTTGATTTTGTGCCTCCCTAGCTCAAAACTTCCAAACACCTCAGATTACGCTCCGTGATAAGCGACTGGTTGGCTATAGAAGTGATAGAAGTCAACCTAAAGATGTACACCTATGATCAGATGTTGTGTAAGAGACCATCCTCAGACTTCCTTGATAGGAATAACTCATCACCTCCTGGTATGGGCATGAAGCACTGCAGCTCTGTGAAATGAGAGGAATACTCCATGATAGAAAGAGTCCCCTACTCTAGACTCATAAACTCGAAGTCTCGATCAGACCTCAAAGTATCCGGATAAAAGTAGTCATAGAAGACAAATTGAAACTCATTACAATCCATGACCTGCTGGTGTCCCTCCTATGAGATCACATCCCACCATCTCTTGGAGGAGTCCTGAAGCATATGCATCTCAATCTTTACCATTCTCTCTAGAGGCCTCTCCAGGTTCATGAATATATAGAGCATAGCTTCTAAACATGACACTGCAGCCTGAGATCCTCCTTACCCTATGAAGATGAGAGGATGCTACTAGAAAACCCTCGTTAGTTCTTCCATAGATGTGGTAGGATGTGGTACTCCACGGAAGGTCTGCATGAACCTTCATAAAACCCTCTTGGAACTGTGTATCGACACCTATGTCTGGAATGACGGCTGGTGCCATGACTATAATAACTGGAGGATCTGTTGGTAGTCCCTGATCAGCCATGTCCGGTGTCTGATCACCGCCCTATAACTGGCGTACAACTGGAGGACATCTCGGTGGCATGAATCTGCAAGGTCAAGTGCACACCTTAGATCAAGATCACCAAGGACTGAAAACTAGAAGTGTGAGAAGGGTACTGGAGAAATAAAGAATTCATGTTTTCCAAAACATAGATACGTGGCGTGTGTAATGACTACACGGTGTGTTCCCTTACGCCTGCACATGGGCATGTACTCCTACCAAACCAGGTAGTGTAACACCCCAAACACACAATGTGTTTTCCTAACACATGGAGTGTACTTGAATTATCTTCCCCTGCCCAAGTTCCCTTACACGGATAACCCACATAGTTCTCCTAAAACAAAACTACATGGTGTGTTCATGCCAGACACGACGTGTACTACATGAGCTTCCCAGACCCATGTTGTTAGTGACATGGTCAGATACACGGCTCACACTCCACGGTGTGTTCAATATGGACACAGCATGTATAAGGAAAAAATCCATAGACCTGTGTTTGTTAGATACACGGCCAGCTACACGAGTTACACTACACGACATGTTCTATACTAACACAGTGTGCATACTTATGTTTCATTCATCTGTATCGTTAGTCACACGGGTGGATAAAAGGTCTCTACACACAGTGTGATCGTCTAATACAAACGTGTTCTATAAAGAATATACCAGCCCCGTGTCTCATTCCACACAGTTGTGAAATAGTTAGGGACTACACAGTATGCACATACAGTACACAACGTGTAGATAAGAAAAACTTTTTATTCCTGAACAGAAGGACACACGGGGTGTGTTCATCACTATGTGCCATGTATTCTGGGTTTTTCCGGATAGTAAGCCTTAGAAACTTCTCTGGAGCCCAGAAAGACATTAAAACGAACAATAAAGTGCCAAACTCTAATCTGTGAGGGCCCATACTCCCCGTGAATCGAATTTTGGCATATTATATTTGTCATAGAAAACAATAATAGTTCAATGATCCACCAAATTCCTATCCATGAGGGCCCATAACACCTCAAGAACCAATGTTTTATGTTCATTCAAGAAAAACCTTACACAATCCAAACCCTATCAAAATAGAAGGTATTCTATCATAACGACATATATATCTAACACAACATCTATCACAACAACATGACATCTCTAATGCACCCTAAATGGAATGATAAGAATACCTGACATGTAATTTCTAGAAAGTGACTATATGATGCATGATATGTCATACCCTCATCTCATGGGTTGCAATAGAAATAGAACCTCAATAAAATCAATGATAACATCATAATACATGTGAGTCACCCAACGGTGAAAATAAAATCAACTGTAAAATAGAAATACCAAAAAAATGAAATAAATGAGGTATATTGGTTTTTCCCTGTACACAGGTTAGCTACACCCGGGTACAGATTATTACGAAGTACCTTTTCTGTTCTATCCCTGACTATGGGCTCCAAACAGTAAGTCAAGAAGAACTAATTCTTTTAATACCACTTTGTAATGTCCCGGTTATGGAACCTTCCTAGAGGCACCCTGTACCCAGTTAGTCACATGGCCTCAAGTGAATTTCCCCGAACGCCAGAGTCTGATGATTAGCAGTGAGTGCCTTTGATGTGATAGTGGGGAAACTATTCCCTCATTGGAAGAGTAACATCGACGAAGTAAAAATTGACAACAGCGGACACATTAATGATAACATACAATATTGAACAGTGGAAGACTAGATGTAATAACAACTAGAGCACATATATAAAATGATGCATCATACATATGTCTAGGAAAATATCCACGCAAGTCACAATGGTGAATACAATACTAATCCAAAGTACAATGAAAGAAAGTAATCAACTCCTCAGCACCGCAAGCCAAGGTTGGGTCCCACACTCTCTAGCTCCACACAAATCAAGTACCTGAAGTAGAAGGGCGCTTTCCCTTATCTATACCTACATCAATATAATCTGTTTGGGCCCAAAAGAATGACCCAAACAGGGTGTGAGACAAAATCCTAGTATGAATCCATCTAAAGACATGTGCCTAATGATCAGTGGGTATATAGAAGGTAATAAGAAAAAGGAAGCAGTAACAAGTAAGTACTCAGTAGTAACAATAAAAAGTTTCAATGCATTCTATTTCGTATATCAAGAAACAGCTAATAAAAGCAGGTAACCCTCAGGGCAGTACTCATAACCTCACCCCTCTGGTTCAACCAAACAACACAAGAAAGTAGATAAAAACAATGGTAACCCTCTGGGATGTACTCACAGCCTAACCCCTCTGGTACATCCAACAAGTACAAGAAACCCTCTGGGAAGTACACATAGTCTAACCCCTTTGGTTCAGCTTAAGAATAGACTCTCGGAGGAATAAATTTCCGTGAATGGCTCCTATAGTATCATATTAGTAACTAAAGGTGCTATGGGGAAGAACATACGTCACATTCCCCCTTTGGCCCATGTCTAGGAACAACAGTCATTCTGAGGAAGCACTTACGTCAATTCCCCCTATGGTCTCCTATCATAACAGTAAAACAGACACTCTGGAGAAGCCCTTACGTCTATTCTTCCTATGGTATACTGCACCAGGTTCTCATGGCCCTGTGTAAGTTAATAAGTACAGCAAAGAATATCGACCAAAGTAAACCTCAAGAATGACTTGGATAAATAGTCTAAAGCATAACAACATTTCAGATAATAAGATCACCTCATCCTATCAGCACTATGAATGGAAAACACAAAAGCCTAACATGTTATGTAAGACCAAACAGTCATAAATGAAACATGCATGGTCAACACTTGAAAAGCATAGAAAACATCCCTATTCACATTCAATTATCCTCTACTCAAGCATACAAGAATAACATGGAATTTGCAGGGCTAAAACAGTAAACATGCAATACCTTGATCAAGGGTATTGGGATCCATTGCACATATAACTCAGAGACTATCTACAGAAAGGCACAAACCACCTACCTTGGTGTTGTAGGATTTCTATATGTGAACCTTGATCATTGAATCACCGAAGAACACCGTAGATCTATAAAAATGTCTAAAACTTTAAACTGAAGATAACTTGAGAAAGAAGAGGAATTGGGAAACAAATCTTTAGATGAAGGAAGAGCATATCGAGGAAATCCCAACTCAATCGATGACGGTCAAATCAGAGAACAGATGCTCGATTAGGGGATCAGAGAAATATTGTAGTCGTACGAGTGCTCTCGGATGAACTAGGTCGAGAAGGAGGAGTTTCTGTCTGTTCAACGCGACCCCGACGCATTTAATGAAAAAAAGAAAGTACACGGCGTGTAATTTTTAATTACACAACATGTACTTTCCCTTACCGAGCCCCACATTAGTCATCCTCTAGGTCACCGCAGATGAACGTGTGCATGACTGCTACACAACTAGCACACGGCTACCCATGGTAACCGAGTACATAGTGTGTACCCCTAAATTACATGGCGTGTACTTTGGAAATTTCCAAAAACTCTTCTTCTTCTACAAAAAGACCAAAAAAGGAAAACATACCTGAAAAGAAGATCTAGGTTCTTACTAAGTTAGCATGCAACACATGACACAATGAGTTTCTTATATGGCTATCATTACCCACAAGATTGTTTTTTACTAAACAGTAGTGTATTAATAAATCATTATTATTTAACATAATAAGTAATAAATGAGACATCAAATTAGTCATTATGAATATTATTAACTAAATTATGAAAATATATCATTTAAAAAAATATAAAATGATTTAACTGGTTGAAAATTAATTAGGAATGAATATAGTAACCAATTGAATATAAAAGGAGTGTTTTTATATAAACATATTTTTATGCCTAAAAAGCTGGTTTATACTAATTAATTAAGTTAATTACAATTAGTGGGTGATATTAATGTAATATATATATATATATATATATATATATTATTAAATAATATTTTTTATATTTATCTAATAGATTTGGTATTAATAAGATAAGAGAAAACCCATTATTTTGTATAAAAGTCATTATTTTTCCGAAGTCACTTTTACAGACTTTTCATGGGGAATATATTTAAATTAAACTTTTTGGAAGTTTCATACATTTAATATGTAAAAATAAAATTAATTTTTTAAATATAATCACCAAAATTATCTAAGGGTTAGTTTTTGGTATTTTTCTGGGAACTTTAATTTTTTTGATGAATAGTGAAAAATATTGAATTTTAATACAAAACTGATTGTTCGTCTAATTTATTTATAAGGTTAACTTATATTTTTTATTAGTTTTAAATTTTTATTAGATAAATTTTATGCCAATTATTTAAATTTGATTAATTTCAATAAATTTCACTTTGAAATTGGAGAAAAATACTTTTAAACCTTCGGAATATTTTTAATTTAAAACCCAATCTGTCTTCTCGTCAGCGAGATTAACTTTAAATTAATTTTTTACAATTATATTAAAGTATTTTGGAGAAAATGATTCCATATTTTCAATCATAATAATTTATAATTTATAATTTATAATAATCTAATCATATTTTTTACCCAAATTAATATTGAATATAATTAAAATTAATTACTATGATTAAGAGAAATTTTAGCTTAACATGGGATTAACCCTTAAATGTAATGGCCAAAATGACTTATAAACATGTAAAAAATGTATTTTATGGCGATATTTCTAAAATTTCATACATTGTTTTAAATTGGGATGATTATTGGATCCAATTTTCATAGAAAAAATATGGGTGGAATTCTGTTTTAAAAAAATATGCAAGAATTTCACTCCTCCTCCACTATAAAAAGTCTCTCACCTCTCCTTCTTCCTCACACCTATAAAGACACATTGGATCAATGAATATATACCCATATAGATACTAAAAAACTATCCATTAATTTTAGAATCATCCCTTTGGGATTAAATCTATCTAAGGAATCAATTTGATGGAAATCAAAAGAGGTTACTCCAATAAAAGGAAATATCCTTCCTCAAGATCTTTTGTTTTATTTTCATTATCTACCCTATAAAATATTCTTATTCAATGAAAATATAATAACAAAAATATCCATCATATAACTATATTTTGTTATTAAATTGGTTATACCTTCACTTAAACACACATACATCTAATGGGTAATGAACATACCGTCTATGAGTACAGTGAACTACCGCCTCACAAAATGATATCATACATTTTTCCTTTACCACCTACCATGGTTGGGAATTATGATGTAAAACAGGTTTATATTATATATAATTTCTTTATTCTTCTGTAGTTTTAATAAAAAAAACATACCATTATGATTTTTATTTTTTGTAAATATGATAACATCATTTGGGGAAGTGTGGACTACCACCGTCTCAAGGTGATGTGACTCATTCACACTATACATGGTATGTATGAGGGATGGTTTTAACAAACGTATTTAATATATATGGGATATACATGATAATATAATAATAATATAAATTTATATAATTTACTTACAATTTTTTTTATATGACAAATAATTTAACTTAGTATTCATTCGTACGTATGGCCTACCATTTCCTGGAACAGTGCATTCCATTTCTTATATCCAAATTTTATTATTTATTAAAAATAAATATATTCTGAATAAATATTATATTTAAATAATGGTTTAAATTCTATATATGATGAAATAATTAACTTATTAATAAGAACAATAATTGACAAGTCAAAACAAACTTGGAAAACAAGATATTAACACACAAAATAGTAAAAATAATGAAATATTATTGAAAAACAGGTAATAAAATATTATAATAAGATCATATAAGATATTATGAATATGTTTATGGTACATTTATAAGTTATTGAAATTAATGAAACCATTATAATGTATTTTAAATGATGTTCTCCAAAAGGAAACGCAAGGTAAGGGCTTTTCATCTAACTTTTTACATCTATGAGATAAATGTCATATTCACCACTTACTTCTTTTTTGTAGTATATATACAACCAATTTTGATATATTATTTCATGAATTATTTTATAATCATGATTTTTTGTGTTTTTATTTTAATTATTTATTTCAAGGGGGTTATAATTAAGCATTACTAAGTAGGAAAAAAATTCAGAACCCAATTTCTTTTCCATGAGTTATATTACTTCCTCATTATTGTTAATATTAATAGAATATGTTTGTAATAAATTTTTAATATAAATTGTTTTATTTAAAAATTTATTATGTTTATTTACATTTTAAACGCATAATCTATTCATTTTTAAAGTCTCTCTTCAACATTATAGTATTTTCAAGGGTTTACTTCACAATCTCATTCTGTTCGGGGATGTTTATACTCGAATTTACATTAAAAGAAATTATGGGATAATTGTTTAGTAAAAATTTCATTTTATTCTCCCCAGGTTATTCATTACCTTTATCAATTAATGTTTTCATATTTCAACTCATTTGGTACTAAAAATTGTTTAGAAAATGTTTTTAATAAATCCTGACTTTATTTCTCTCTTTATTCAGAGAACCTATTTTCTTCTAAAAACTCTATTTTCAAAAGAAGTTTTCAAAAATGTTCTAACCATCCCAGAATGATTAATTAAATATATTTTTATCTTTTTTTCTATTTAAAATTTTTTCAACGGAATATTCTTGTCACTTTACAAACAAGTCATTTTTTAATGTTTTACCAGACAGAAAGAATATTCTTTTTACCTTATATGGTATGTATGGATATACCCACCATCACTTAATTGAAGGTTCCATTTCAGGTTTAAAAGGTTAATTTTAAATAAAATGTTTTCAAAAGTTATTTCTAAATAAATTCATTCACGTTTTTTTCAAAATACATATTGTTATTTTCCTCAAATAAGTTTTGAAAATATCTTTTATATTATTTCTATTCATCAATGAAAACAACCCTTTATTTTTAAACCACCCGGGATATGTTTTATTGAAGACATACTTACTATTACTATGTATTGGTTTATGATTTATTTGAAAAATTATATTTTTGAAACTCACAACATTGATTCCTTTTAGTCTCTTTGAAATAATCAATTTCTTATGATCATTTGACATTGAATTTACCTTAATCATCCACATCATTTATCATGGATATTTTTATTTACTAAACCATATTTCATTTTTACATATGGAATTTACTAGGATATGTTATATCCTGAATATCTATATTCTCCTGATATTATATGTTTCATTTAATTCATGGGAAATTATGTGGAAAATGTTTCAATGTTGTATGAGAAACTTTAGAATGTTTATAGACTATTGTTATAAAAAATGAATAAATAATCTTTAAATTCTTTCTCCATTCATCAACATCAACAAACCTTTTTGTTAGTTATCCTTCACTAAGTAAATATTAATTAATATATATATTTTACTCCATATGGATATTTGATAAGACACATTTTTAAATTGATTATTCGATATATGATGAATTATTTGGATAGGTACAAAATGTTTATAGCCTGGTTATTGATATACAATCGATGCATCAGTAGTCTAATGGGACGAATCAGTTTCAAATCCAAGGCTATTGGGGTTTTCACCAAGTATTTTATAAAACTTCTTGTGAAAGTTATTTATTATAAAGGTACCACATACCCAGTAAACATGGCATCTAATAATTAGGAATTTACCTCAATGAGATCCATTTATTATTTATACATGAGATTTTGTGTTGATATATCTATGGATTAATTTTATTGTCAATTCATTGATTTAATGGAATGTGTTTCTGATATCAACATGTCCACATTTATTATTCCTTATCTAGTTATTTTAATTCAATTTTTTTTCAGTTATTACCTTTCCATATTGTTTATCTATTCAGTTAAATGCTTATATGGATTGTGTGTTTAGTTATTACCTTTATATATTGATTATTATCATTGACTAATTATTGATTCCTCTATACATGACCCATACTGAGAAGTTGTGACCACCATTATTTTTTATTATTTCACAAATATTCCATGATGTTTTCTAAGAATGATATTCAAGGATAGAATAGATGGAATAAAGTTATTATCCTAGAAATAAAGGAAAAAATAATGTTGTATTTAGTGTATTAATTTTTAATTTAAGAATCATGTATATATATGGCATAACCAGCTAAACAAACTCTTAAATCTTTGGGGATTTGATTCCATGTAATAATTCCATTGTAATGGTATCATGAAACTAGCTCTAGGATTACTAGGTTTGAGTCGCTAGAGTTGGTATCAGAATAAGTTTAGTAGCAAGCTTGGGAACTAGATTTAGGAAAACATAGATTAGAGAACATGAACCTAAAGTATAAATTGAGGATAATTATATAAGAACAACCTAGAACATTGATATGGTATAGATTATGTGGGTATTTATAGAAATAAATATATGGTGGGATAGTACATGTGGACGTGGTTTTGGAACAGATGTACCTAGGGGTAACAACTCCGATAAGGTGCATTGGCCCTCACTCATTCATAACTCGGTTTACAAAATGGGTCTTAATGTGAACCAAGTTTTACACTCCCATGGGATATTCTTATGATAATTCAAAATCTCTTTACAAACCATTATGAAGTGTTTGAATAGATAATGAAAACGAATTACCTAGGTTAAACCTGAGGTGTCGTGAATTGAACATATTGTATTGATATTTAGACATATTAAAAATGATTATATAGTTTTCCAAATATGATAATTGATAAACCCACTATGGTTTTGGTAGTAAAAAATTATCCCATAAAGAGGATAAACCCTAGACCAAGGAATTACATATGTGGAAATAAATGGATAAAGTATTAATGTATTATGCTCAAGAAAAAAACCTTAGTTAAAAGGCTATTTATTGATTACCCTTATTTCTAGGTTTTCTATCCTATTTTTTTTTGAAAAGGACAAACTATATTAGATTTGAAAAACCCATCAAATCTGGAATGGTTATGGAACTTGAACCCATGACTAGAGGATGATAAGGTTTTAATTCCAACCCATAACATACTCGATATCCTAGTTAATATGTAATTATTTATAACAAAATAATTTCAAGAATGATGAAAAAGTATTATTTTTTTATGTTTATAGATTAATTTATTAACCATTTTTTCTTTTGATAATAGTTAATGATAAATATTTATATATTTAACTCTTTTATGTTCCTTACAATCTGTTAAAAGTTTATTTTAGTGGTTCAAGAATCAAAGATAATTTGTGGATATTCATTTCATGAATTAATGGTTGAATTTGAAATTGATAAAATCACAAAAATTGATATATATTTTTTTATAGAAATATGTTATGTAATTATATTTAAATATATTCATTGGAAGTAAAATAATTACTCAAAATTTGGGAAATGATAAAAAAATATCCTAATACATTAATTTTTGTTGAATCGATGGTCTTCTGAATCTTCATAGATTTATGGCTTTGAGGCCCTAAAATTTTCATTGATCATTCAATTGTTTGTGATATATGACCTTATTTACTCCCTATAAATATTTACTCTTTTCATACAAATACATATCTCTATATGACACTAATGTTCCTTTACTTAGATACCTAGTTATATGTTAGTTCACGTGACCTTTTTATATCCCATTATCTCTTTTATATAATATTTTTACAAAACATTCAATTAATATGGGATTTCAACAAAGGAAATATTAAAAAAATTATAACCATGGTTGAGTTTAAATTTCAATGATTCAACTTAATTATGGTGGAATAAATGTAACACCTTAAAAATTCGAAAAGGGTATGTTTTATTGGATATTTTGAATGGAATAAAACACCAAACACATAATTTAATATAATATCCCAATACATTAAAATAGATTTACAATTTAAATAAAATTAACCCATGATATAGCTTTCATTTCACACTATACTAAGTTAGCATGCAAGACACACAACAGTGGGTTTCTTTGATGACTTGTGTTACACACAAGACCGTGTTTTACAAAACAACAATATATTAATAAACCATTATTATTTAATATAATAAGATATCAACTAAAAATTAAATTAGAGAAAATGAATAGTATTAACTAGATTATAGAAATATATTATTTTTACAAAAAAAATGAATTATTTGGTTACAAGTTAATTAGAAAAGAGTATATGAATGAGTTGAATATAAATGGAATGTTTTTATTGAAATCAATTTTTGTGCCTGAAAAGTTGTTTTATCATAATAAATTAAAGTAATTAAAATTAGTGAGTGATATAAATTATATATATATATATATATATTATTCAATAATTTTTTTTAAATTCATGCATGATTTTGTAGACATAAGATAATAGAAAACCCCATATTTCAAATAAAAATCTATATTTTTCTAAAGACACTTTTACCACCTTTTAATGGAGAAATTTTTTTAATTACAGTTTTTAGAAAATTTTAAAATTTCATACTTCAAAATAAAATTTAATTTTTAAATTGCTATATATAAATTAGGTTAGGGTGAAATTTTGGTATTTTTCTTTGAATTTTTATTGTTTTTGATGAATAGTTAAAAATACTAAATTTAAATTCAAAACTAATTTTTCTTCTAATTTATTTAAAAGGTTAAATAATAATTTTTATTGATTTTAAAGTTTCATTAGATAAATTTTAAATATATTAATTTAATTTAGGTTATTTTAATCATATTCACAAACAAATTGTAAATAAATACTTAAATAACTTTTGAACATATTTACTTTAAAACCCGTTTTGTTGTCTCATCTGCTGGACTACATTTAAATTAATTTATTCTAAAAATGGGATTGGATTTATGAAAAATGTATTCAATATTTGGAATTAGAATAATTTATAATAATTTAATACTATTTTTTTATAAAAAATATTAGCGAATTTAGTTAGAAAAATTACAATGATTAGAAGAAAATTATCTTTACGAGGAACTGAACCTTAATATTAATGGACAAAATGACTATAAACTTTCTAAAATCCATTATAATTAGATATTTAGACCCTAAAATACATTTTATATAATTTGGAACATTATTATAGCCGCATTTCAAAGGGAAATCGTGGATGGAACTCCCTTTTGTAATATTTAAAAGAGTACAACTCCACCACCACTATAAAAATCTAGTCACATCTCCCTCTTTATCACATCTCTCAAGCAACATTGTATTGAAAAATATATGCCCAAATAGAACTTAAAAATCACTCCCCTCTCCCTAGAGTAATCCCTTTTGTAATAAATCCATCTAAGTAATCCCTTTGGTGAAAACCAAATGGAGTGTCGCGAATAAGAGGTAACATCCTTACTCAAGATCTTTTTTTATTATCATTATCTACCCCCTTAAATATTATTATTAAATGATAATATAATAAAATATATATCCTAAATATACTTATATTTTTTTATTCTATGGTTTATACCTTCACTTAAACAAACATCCATCTAATGGGTAACAACATTTCTGTTTATGTTTACAACGAACAACAACCTCACAAAACGACTTCATTAATTTTTCCTTTACCACTTATCATGGATGGAAATTATGAGGGAAACTATGATTATAGATTATATATATAATATATTTATAATGTTTTTATTATTATTTATTTTCTATTCAACAAATACCCTTATAAATTTAATTTTGTGTAAATATGATAACATCATTTGTGGAAGTGTAGACTACCGCCTCCTCAAAGCGATGTCTCTCATTCATGCTATACATGGAACATATGATTTTTTTTAATAAACCTATGTAATATATATGAAATATATATGATACTGCAATTATAATATATATATATAATTTACTTTTCATTTATTTAATATTATAATGAAATGAAACTACCATTCATGAGCAGATACGACCTAACATCTCCATGAACGGTCTATTCCATTTCTTATCTCCAATTTTTATGATTTATTTAAAATACATATATTATGAATAAATATTATATTTAAATCATGTTTTAAATTATTTATATGATGAAACCATGATCTAATTAATAGTAATAGTAAGTAACAAATCAAAACGTACTAAAAAACGAAAATTAACACATGAAATCACAAAAATAATGAAATAGTATTAACAGACGGGTAATATGATATTATAAGAAGATCATATATGATATTATAAATATATTTATGGTTCTCTTATAAGTTTGTTGCAATCTTAAAACAATTATATATGATATTAAATGATGTTCTACCAAAAGGAAACACATGGTAATGGATTTTCTTCTCAATTTTTATATCTCTAAGATTAATGTCATATTCATCGCATACTTATTTTTCATGGTGTATCTATAAATAATTTAGATATATTATGTCATTAATTATTTTATCATAATTTTATTTTTTTAATTTCAATTAGAATTGTTTATTCAATGGGGATTAGAATTAAGAATTGCTAAGTTGAAAATAATTTCATAACCAAATTTCTTTTCTTTGGGTTATATTACATCATCTTTGTCATTAACATTTTATGATTTTTTGTGAAATCAAATTTTACTACATATTATTTTATTTCAACTTTTTCTGTGGATTTAAATTTGATACACATAATCTGTGTATTAGTTTAGTCTCACTTTAATGATATGGTCTTTTCAAGGGTTTACTTCACAATATCATTTTGTAGGAGATTGGTTTTACTTGAATTTCAATCATAGGAATTTTTGGGTTAATTATTATGTAAACCCTTTAATTTTATTCTCTACTAGTAATTCATATACTATTTCATTTAGTAGTTATATTTTATTAATTTTTTTACTCAAAATGTTTTAGAAATATTTTTTAAGAAAACTCAACTATATTTCCCTCTTTTGTCGGAGAACATATTTTCTTCTAAAAAAAACTATTTTTTAAAAACATTCACATAAAAGTTTTAACCATTCCAAAATGATTTATAAAATAATTTTTACCCTTTTTCTTTTCAAATTCTTTTCATAGTAATATTTTTATCTCTTTCTTAACATGCTATTTTTCTAACCATTTATCATACAAAAGGAATTTCATTTTTACCTTGTACCACATGTATAAATTTACTCATTAATACTTCATTGAAGTTTAATTTTCAAGTATAAATGGTTATTTTTAATGAAAATCTTATCAAATGTTACTTTAAAAGAAAAGTATTTTCAAAAAGATAATAAAAAAAGGATATTTTCGTCAAGAATGTTTTAAAAAGATATTTTTATAGTATTTGAATTCTTCAAAAATAAAAACCCTTCATTGTTACACAACATAGGATATGTTGTATTGATACAATCCTCATTCTTCCTCTATATGGATTTTTGATTTGTTTGGAAAAGGAGAGTTTTGATATTCATTACCGTGGTTTATTTTACTCCCATTGAAATATTTAATTTTACTATGACCATTTGACATTAAATTCCCCATAATTATCCACATCATATATCATGGATATGTTTATTCCCTAAACCGTATATCATTTTTAGAAATGGTGTTTACATTGACATATTATATAATGAATCTCTTTATTCTTACAATATTCTATGTTTCATTTAATTCATGGAGAATTATTATTATAATATTTCAAAGTGGTGTGCGACACTTTGGAATGTTTAATGATTATTTTCCTAAATAATGCTTTAATGATTGTTTAATGTTATCATCCTTCATTAACATAAAAAACCTTATTGTTAGTTATCCTCCACTAATGGAATATTGATAAATCCATATCTTTTACTCAAAACATATATTTTATAAGGAATATTGTGAAATCTATTATTCTATATATCAGGAATGTTTTGGGCAGATATGACATGGGTACATACCGGTTATAGATAGCCTCTCGATGCCTTGATAGTCTCATTGGACAAACTAGATAGTTATACTAAGACAATGGGTTTGTTCACCCAATATGTTGTAAACCATATTGTGAAAGGTCTTGATTATAAACATACCATTTACATAGAATACATGGAATCAAATAATTAAAAATTTAACTCTTTTAGATTAATTTATTATTTATCAATGAGATTTTTTGTTGACATATCTATGGATGTATTTTATCCTCAGTTCATTGAATTACTAGAATTTGTTTCTATTATTTAAATTTCCATATTAATTATTTATTATTTATTTATTTGAATGGAATTTATTTTAGTTATAAAATATGACATATTTTTTATGCATTCAGTTAATTGATTATATAGATTTATTTTTTAGTTATTACCTTTCTATATTGACTATTCTCAATGATTCATTATTTATTCCGCTATCCATGAAACTTACTGATCATTTGAGCTCATACTTTTTTTTATTTATTCCCCTTGGATTCCATGAAGTGTACTAAGAAATAAATTCAAGTATAATCTATATAGAACAAAGTAATCATCCAAGAAAGAAAGAAAAATTATGTTATAATTAGTGTATTCATTTGTAATGTATAAGTCATATATGTATCTGGTTTACCAAGACTAATAAACACATCGATTCTTCATGATTTTATTCCTTGTAATCATGCCAATGTGATGGTATCATGAAATCACATACATGCTTATTGGGTTCAGGTAGCTACAAATAAAAAACATATTATATACATTTTCATTATTAAAATCAATTTTCAACAAAAACAATGTAAGTATATCATAATAAGTATAAGGTTCCTGATTAATACTCTATAAATCTTTTCAAAATTGAAAAACATGATTATAAAATATTTCACTTTCAAAACCAGGGGGTTGAGAGACATAAAATTCATCAGAAATAAAACATTTTGAATGTTAACTATTAACATCCATTTGAAATAACATAAATTTGTGAAAATATTAAAAGCCTAATAATATTAAAATGTATTCAATATAATAAACATGAACAAAATATTCATAAAAATATGTACCTTCTTATTAATAGTAAAATAAATTGATAAGACTATATTTATTCTTTACAATTTGACCAGATGCATCCATTTTGATTCTAAAAATCTATTTTGTTCTAATAGCATCATTATCTAAAGAGGGTTTAAATAATTTCCAAACATTATTTTTAGAAAACATATTAATTTTATATTGTATAAAAACAATCCAATTGAACTTATTCAATGAATTTAAAAAATATTAGGTATAAAATTATAAATCATAGTAGAATTAACTTGTATGTTTAATGAATATATTCTGGTTTTCATTATAGTACAAATATTATCAATCAAATTAGAAATTGGATGATCTTTTCGAATAGTGTAAGATCTTGTATTATATCAAGATAATTCTTTATCCCTCTCGTTAGGTACAATATCTAGACATTTTTCCTCACCAAAATTGAAATCCCTATAATCATCTTCAACATTTTCTAAAATAGGTTTACGAACATCACAAGATTCATCAATAAATATAAGAACATATTTTTTAAAAATCATGGAATTATTATTATAATATATATATGATTTATTGTTAGAAGAATAACCAAGAATGATAAATTCTACACTTTTAGCATCAATCATGTCTAAAATATATATTTGTTTCAAGATTAAAATATTACAACCAAAAATATTAAAATAACTAATCTTATTTTTTCTACCATGGAAGAATTTACAAGGGTTTTCTTTAAAAATGGTCAAACATAATCTATATTCATGAAATTGAATTAGGTATTAATAGATTCATCTCAAATATAATTATGAAAACTATATATATTGAGCACAGTTTGATCCATTTAATGAATAGATCTATTTTTTTCTTTCTACAGCACCTTTTTTGTGGTGTTCTAAGAGTAGAATGAAAATGAGCATAACCGTTTCATTCACAAATATTTTAAAATTTAAATTGAAAAATTCACCACCATTATCCCTTCCAATATGAATAAATTAAAAACTAATAATATATTTAACTATAATACAAAAATAAATAAAACTGAACATAATTTCATCCTTATGATGAATAAAATAAACATATGTAAATCAACTATAATCATCAATAATAATAAAAATACCATTCCCCAAAAAATATTATTTTTCATTGGGGCAAATAAATAAATAAATAAATATATATATATATAATAATTTAATAGGTATAGAAGTAGACTCATTTTTGATAGATTTTAAATATTCCATATTCTATATAAATTTCAATCACTAATCACATATAAATACTTTTCCTACCTTTATCTTGGGTAAATCTATTACATTTCCATTCTTGTATAATTTGTGTATCATTTGGAAATGAGAATGTCCAAAAAAAAATTATAGGGAAAATAATTTGTTTCTATATAATCAAAAAAATAACTTTTTTATTAGATAGAACATAAAAATTAATAGATTAAATATTGTCCTTTCTTTTACAATAATCTAATAAAATTTCATTTTTATAAGCTAATCATTTATCATCTTCAAATTTAACATGAATCCCATCATTAAATAATTTTGAAATAATGATTATGATTTTTTAAAAATGATGAATTAACAAATATTTATAAATTAAAACAATATTAGAAATACCTAAATTTCTGAAACATTTCACATTTCCTTTTGAGTTTTCTCCAATAGTGACAGATCCTACATTACATTTGTAATTTTGTTAGGAAATTTGATAGGTTACTGATAATGTTTCCAAGAATAGAAACTTACCATGTAATATGTTTCTTTAATATTCTTAACATATTTATCCTTAGTTTTTATTTCTCTCCATTAAACATAGGATGTCTAAATCATTCTCACTTTTGGATTCATCACATGAATTGAATTCTGTAGTGAAAATCCATCTAGAATAAAAAGTATCTTCCAATTAATTCATGTTTTTCTTATCTATCAGTTCCCTATTTATCCTTTGATAGACTGGATTGATATTTCCCTTCTCTATACATTCATATTAGGTTATATCTGGTCCATATATAGTAATCTTATTTTCTTTTCAATCATTCCTTTCATCTTTATTTGGTCACTACTTGATATTTTTTTCTTAGTCAAATTATTAATATCATTTATTGTATTTTCAATTTATCCCTTTTACCTTTATTGTTCATTCAATTCATAAGGGTTATAAATAACATTTCTTTTTTATTATAAATAAATACCTTTATTCATTGTTGTCTCTTCATCCTCAATATTCTTAAAATCATTTTCATATTGAATAAATAATCTTATGAGTTTATCCAATGATTATTCTTCTAAATTAATGATTTCATTTATCATAACGTTCTATGCATGCCACATCATGGGTAGTTCTCTTAGGATGCTTCTGGAAACTACAAGATTCTCTAAATTCTCTAAAATTGAATTTATTCAATTCAAAGTTCATGTAAATTGATGGAACATTTTATTGATACTCTCATATTCACCCATATTGAAATATTGGTCCTCTGCTCAAAGAATATCAAGTTTTGTTCTGATCACCTTATCTATTACAAGGTTAGTAACTTATAAAATCTTCCATATCTTATAATCTATCTTATATCTAGAAACATGACAAATAAGAATATGAGAATATAAATACATGAAATATTTACTACTCTATAATTCTAATTATATTTAGTGGAATCCATTCCTTTAAGTGTATATTGGTTATATTGTAGTAGTTTTTATAACTTTTCCATGATCAACTATTGTTCTATTATTAACTTATTGAGGTATTCATCCATTCTAGATTTCATATAACCATAGTTAGTTATATAATGTTTCAGTGGTTTATAATGAATCCATTATTATGACCCAACCCACCTAGTTCTGAACCATGACTACCCTAGCGCACCTCTAATAGGGGAGGGGATGGAGACCAGTTCTAAGTAGGCATATCCCACACAAGGTTGTCATTACCATAATATACCTATAAAATACACACATCTCCAAGTCTACACAATTTTGAAATAGAAATCAACTGAATCGAATTCTTGAAAACATCTATGATCCCACAATCAGAAGAAGATAGTAAGATATTGAATAAGAAAATGTGGGCCAATTACAATCCCAACCAAAAACTATAGAGAGTCCAACCTGATCTAAGGGTAATAACAATGATCAAATGACACCTCAGTCATTAAAGAACAAGCTAGGCTCCACGTGCTCCCTGTCCTCCCAGGACACCCCTAAATGGTCTGTATTCTCTATAAGGTATGAAATTCCCTTATAGATCCCATGCATGGGTGAGTATAATAGTAGTCGAAATCTAAAAAAATAATCATGAATCATTAAGAATATACATCTCATAAAAATTATATAGTAATAATTGAATAATAATAAAAACCAATATATATGCAGGAAGGACATCACACCACCTAGCGGTCACAACCAAATACCAACCATAAGCTTATTCTCAATAAAATGATTGTTCTGATTGAATCCACTCCATGATCTATACTATCAGCAAAGATAGTAATCCAAGATGTCAAGATCTTTGGTCTCTGTCCATTAAAGCTCAATAGTCATAGGAGCCCCTGATATTAAATTTTTGTCACACCCAATACCATGGTGGGACACCAAAAACATAATATGAATCAACTCACTATGTATGGGACAGTATTCCAATGTTACTATGAACCCTATAAATATAACATACTAGATGGAAGATCTTCGCCTCACTCAAGGAGGTCACACCGATTCCAAAACCCCCACCCAGTGTATAAAAATGATAGACGATAACACTCCATTATCATGATGGGACATCATGAACTCTATATGATACTCATCCTCTATAGGGGATAAAAATATTTATATATGAATGTACTAACACATTGTACCCACCAGGAATTGGAATATGGGAACACACTCAACTTATACTATACAAACTAAAGAAACAAAGGGATAAAAACAACCTTAAAGGGGGCACATGGAATGTATAGAGGGTACATAGTGTTTCCTCCCAACACCTTGCCTTCCCATTCAGTGTATACTCACATGGAATGTAAATCACCAATACATAGGGTGTAGGTAAAGCACACAGCATGTAGAGGTTTCTCGTTGTCTTTCTCTCATTCTGTGCATGTGCTTGTGTATTTCTAGTCATGCTTGTGTACTAACCCATTTAAACCTATTAATGCTCATGTAAAAATTTCCATGCTGGTTCCTATGTATCCTATGATATACATACTGATTAGTTGAGAATCTGTTACACAACATGTGATAGGGTCAAATAGAAAGTGATGTTTTAACCTTACGTGAAAATCATAGCACCACATGGGGAGTTCCACATGGTGTGTAATTCCAGATCGAACAACATGTAATCCCATATTTTATAGATGAATCATGATCACTTTTTCATTATTCTTCACATCACTGAAGAAAATATTCTCATGAGAACCCACTAATCAGAGTTTTCCTGACCTTCCCTTCACCTGATCACCTAGATCCCAGCCCCGATCTTCTCAAAAAATGATCCATCATGAAAATCTATCACCACCATAATCTACCCTCATGTATCCACCATGGAAAAAAACACACCATGAAATTTGGTCTCGTTACTCCTTGAATCATTCACCATTATATTTGATCATCATATTGTAATCTGAGCAATCCGTATAAGTGGAATTGACCCGTTGCGCTGAAGAATAGTAAAACAATGATAAAATATAGTGTAATTCTAAAAGCATGGGCTAAAGGAAATACCTATGATGAACCCATGAAGAAATGGTGGAGAAAACTATATTCCACAAGATGTGAGGATTGAACGTGGTCATGTTCATAATTTGGTATTGATCCATTTTCATTTAATTGATGAACAAATGGGGTATATAGACAATGAATCATAAAATAAATATATTAATTTAAATATATAGTCCATGTTTTAATCAATTATTGTTCATGTAATTGATCTGTGATTTTATCGAGATTAAATAATGGGATGAAAATCACAAATCCAAAAATAATTTAGAGTTCATATTGATCACTGATGAATAACGTTCCTACATATCTCTTGTTGGAAAGATCCAGACATTCTGTTTTCACAAATTAGTTGTTTCATTTTATTTTATAAGAATGTTTCTTAACTTTTTTTGTAAACATTCATTACTACTTGAACTTATTAAAGTTATAATCCAATAAAATAAAACTTATCAACCTCACTTTTTGTATAAAAAAATATAATGAGAAGGCAACACTTGATATTTTCTAGGTTTGGTACAAATACATAGTCATTTCCATGTTGTATTGTCCCACCAACATGGATTCTTTCACTATCTTCTTTTCAGAATACAAAGGCACAAGTAGTAAAAAATACTACAATCCTTATAGAAACAATCCAGATATAGCAGTTTCTACCACCCAAAGATCCTTTTCAGCATCAACATTCTAATAGTTTGTTATACACACCATAAAAAAATCAAACATTTTTAGCAACTGGTATGTATCCACATTTACTAGCTTCCCTTTTCTCTTCTTTTCTGATCCAATTATTAAATTATTCACTTACTCCACAAGTTAGATGAATCAATAATTACCTACATATATTCTTCAATCACTTTAACAATTTCCTAAACAAAATTTTTGCCATGAAAAAGTATACTGAAACACTATCCAGAAAACATCATTATAAAAAAATCAGTCTGATCTTCTACTGTCAGGTGACCTTTGTCTGACAGGCTCTATCGGATTCACCTTGATCTGATTATATTTCTTTTCTTATTTATTTTACTAATTAAAAACTCAATTGGATGCTCATAATTCACCCTTATAATGGAACTCAGTCTGATAAACCTTTATGTGAGGGATGTCTATCTTATGAGCTCACTCGGATGGACTTGCTCCATTAAAACATTGTCAGATGGAAGTTTCTCTAATGATTGGATTGAACCTCAATTTGATAGTCTTCCTTAGCTTCAACCTAAAAAATAAATTCCGGTTTGAAACTCCATACATGTTCCACATTGTTTGTATCTATAGAACATGTGAAAAGTTCAAATTTGGCTATATACAAATTTTCTGAGCTCTCCCTTTATAGGAACCCCAGAATACAAAAGGTGAGAAATTCAATTCCTTTTTTCGCTCAATGAAATTCAAAACTACCAAATTTCTTGTTAATTGATGTCTTTATATCTTACTCCTTCAACTCTTTTCAGTACGACTAGAAACTTCTTAAATCATCTTGAATATACTCAAAATATCATACTTTTTCAATTTTAAAAACATTTATTCAGTCCAATTCTTCAGTCCTATTATTCATTATGATTCATCATTATGATGAAAACATATGAATGAATTAATACAACCCATTAAAATGATTTCTTATAAACACTGAAAATATTCTAATATAGATTAATTATAAAAAATCATTATCAGAACTTCTAAAATGTTTTCAATTTATTTCTTCATTCCTTAAATTCCTCAGACTGATGATCCAGCATCTGATGATTTTATCAGTGTCACCCCACAACTGATGGATTAATCTATGCTTCACTCTGGTGAACTTTTCTAGTTCCAATATAATAATTTTTCACCTCTTATTGATAAACAATAAATACTTTTTTATTTTTCTCTTGACCCAATTATGTGATATCAAAGTGTGACTTCTTCTTTTCTTGACCCAATTTGGATGAAATTCAACCTAATAATCATGGATGACTACATTGTTGATCATCATTTGGTTGATAGATCATTTCATCCTTCTGAGGGATCATAATATACAGTAATTAAAACATTATCAAACATTATACCTCTGATAAAACTATGAATATGACATACAACGGATACCAATAATATGAATCGGTGTTAGAATCCATTATGATGGATCAATTGAATACTAGATCTGATGAATAGATGTCGTTGGTGACTTCTTTTCTTCATTATCAATCTTATATAATTTTTATATTGTCACACTAATGACTCTCAAACCGATGAACTTCATCCTTTTGTGTTCATCATTTCTCACACTGATGACCAGTAGCCATAATACTTCACATTATATTCTCCTCTCTTCAATAAACTCAATCTTGTATCATGACTTATTTCATGATTTTTGAGAAATTTGTTATTATTAATGCATTTTCATATTTAGAATTAAATTAATACATCAATAAAAATTCTCATTGTGATAAATGATTTCATTTAAAAATCAATATGATTATCAACAGCTTCTGATTTTCAATCAGAACCCCAATTTTATGAATCTTATTTAATTACTCATGTCAATGTCTTGGATCTCATTTTCCTTCCAATATTCTAGATTCAATTATCATGTCAATGGTTCTAGATCTTATTGACAACTTCATAGATACTTCTTAAACCATAATTTCCATTACCTTTCCACATACTTACCTTCTTGACCATAATCATCATATTGATCTATTAAAAAAAATTCAACCAAAACAAAAATTGGGACTAAAAATATCTCTCTTGGTGTTTTTTGTCAATTCCTATTTCATCCACTTCAAAATGATGCATCTTGTTGTCCTATTTTTCATCTCCCCATTATTTTATTTCTCCCACCATTTCTTTTCTTTCCCAAATTCTTTTTCTCTACCCCTTATTATAATAAAATTAAATGAGGCCATCATGAAATTTTTCCTCTTTATTGAAAAATGATACCATTTCTAAGGGTTGTAACTTTTCGTCCCAAAATATTGGATATCTTCTTTATGAGAACATAAGTATAATATGAGGTTCTCAATAATCATCCTTTGACAAAACATCTATAAGTATACATGGGTGATCCTAATGTAGAAACAAATATATTTTATAATGAAGGTTTTCAATTTTGTCAAAACACAACATTAATGTGATGCATTAAAATGCATCTTTCTATATTTTTCATTTTAGGGGAAATTATTGAGAATATTTCTTAATAAATGAATAACTTGAAACCATCTCAAAAATAATATCAGAAATTTAAGTTGTATAATTTCAACATTCAAAAACACATGTTTTGTAACCTCATTACTTTATTTTTCTAGAATAGTAAGAGTCTTAATGACATAAACTTCCTTACTTCGACTCTATCAATTCCTTGAAATTTATTAAAAATAAAAATTTTTAATAATAAATAGGAACCTCAAAGTTTCTCATAAGTTTCATTGATAAGGAGAGTCCTATCTCAGTGATGTATTTTTATTCTGATTCTTGAATTTTTTTCATTTTCTTCCTTGTGTTTATCTTTCTTAGACATTGTGACCAATTTATTTTCATCTTTAGTTTGTTATAATAATGATGTAAATTTCTTTTCTCTTTTGGTAACCTTTTTTATAGTGATTTTGTAATAATTATTTCATTCCTTCCTCTTATTCTGTCAGGATATTTAAATAACTTTTAGTAACATTTCAATCTTTCACAAACGTTTTAAATATTTTCTAAATTTTTAACAAAAATACATTAATAGATTTTTATCAACATTTTTCCTATCTTCATAAAACATTTTCTTTCCCTTTTCATTATTTGATTTTTTTATTCTTCTAACTTCATTACCATGTCAATATGTTCTGGACAAATAACTAAGAACTCTTTATTTTAGGACTCATCATGTTTTTTCTACACATTTGTAACACATTCAGATTTCTTTATCTTTTTATCTCTATTTTTCAGTTTCATATAATTTTTCGGAACATTTCCTCTTCATAATCCATTAATTCATTTATGTTTCTTGGTAGAGACATGTTACACCAGCATGAATAAGATATGTGTCCAAAAAACTCCACAAAACCAACAATGACATGTGAATCATTATTTTTTGGACTAATAGTGAAATTTTTCAGAATATATTTGTTTTTGTTTCTTTACAAATAATGGACCACTTTTATATGGAGGAAAATTTCCTAAACATTTACTATATTTCTTGGTGAAATATATTTTCACACAAAAATACTTTTTTAAACCATTATTTTCACCATATTTAGAAGTTTCAATTCTAACATCAACTTCCTTGGTGATTTTTTCTATCATAATTATTATCACACATTATATTGTAAGAAGCATTTATTTTGTTTCAAAAAACGATTCTTCTTTCTCATCTTGACTAGGATTCAAAAAATCTATCATCTTTTTGGATTTAGCTATATTTAACTTGTTGTTCTTATTTTCATCAAAAAGTGTAGATTCTTTCATGTTGAGGATCTCATTATTAGATGATCTTTCTTCTTAGATTTTCATTTTTAAATCAAGCTCCATAATATTCACATTATATAATCTAATAACAATTAATATTTTTACCTTATTTCTTCATCCGAAATTTATTCTCAAATGTTATTCGTTCAATATATTTTTATTCTTCTTTATTTTATTTCTTAAGTTTAGTATTCTTCTCAAATTCATTATCCAAATTAACTTTGATGATCCATTCCATTTCAATAATTTTTTCATCAATATCATCACTTTATGAAGGATTACATCCATTTCAAACTTAAGATATAAAGTTGTGTTGTTGATCTGATTAATCACCAGATGAGGAGTCATTATTCTATCTTCTTCTTAGATAACATTTATTCTTCTTTTTGTAAGGATATATTTCCTTGTGTTCCTTATACTTTTTTGTTTGGTCTATCACATCATCTTCCATGGACACATATTCTTCAATTTTCTTCCTAGGAAAATTCACTGAAAAATGTCATTTCCCTTCACAATTTGAACATTTGAGGGATTAAATTCTCCATTTTTCCTTGTTGTATTTCTTATAAAATAGGGAAACTATTGTATTGAAATTTTTTTCTTCTTTATCTATGTTTTAATAAATTTATTCTTTTCTAATTTCATTATTTTTATCACCTTTTAACAGATATTAGTAGTCCATTTCTTGAACAACATTTTGTTAACGTTTCATAACCTACTATCTTCTCATTTCATAAGTAACAACTGTACTATGTAGATCATCCAAATATAGAGTTTCAAAATATATATCATCCAAAAATATAACCTTAACATCATTGTTATCAGGAATAATTCTCAAGAACTTTTTACCAATAGTCGAGTCTTTCAATTTCTCACCAAGAAATATTGTGGTGTTGAAAATATAATTCACCTTTCTAAGGAAGTCACTAACATATTCAAACTTATCCATTTTAATGCTTTATACTTTAACCTCTAAATTTGTAACTTTTCCTTCTTCACATTTAATTAACATTATAATTTTTTCAACTTATCCAATTTACCTATGGTATTTTTCACTCCCATTACCCAATGAAAATCACCTTCTGTTAGTGATGAGAGTAAAACATTTTTAGTACATCCATAATTCTCAAGATTTATCTTATCAGTTATAGTAAGAGTAGGATTGTCAACATGAAGAGGAAACCCATATATAGTGTACTCTAAAAAATCATACCAACGAGACATAGGATATGGGAGTATTCTACCTTTCAAAATATGATAGTTCATACCATTGAAAATTGGAATCCTCTTATAGTTATCTAAATTTAAATTATCTATTCGTAGAGATGAATCTTTCATTTGGAACCTAATATGATAAAAATGTTTTTTCCCTGGAAGGATAAAGACCATTGAGAGGGGGTGAATTCATAGTTCCCCTTTTCTTTTATAAGAAATATTGTTAACTTATTTAGTGAATTTTCTTAATATCTAAAACTTCTTAATGTTTTAATCCACTCAAATAGAACATCTCAAACACACCTTTTGTATTCAAAAAATATAAAGATAATGATAAACGTGATATTTTCAAGTCTTGGAACAATGTTCTACTCCTTTCCATTTTGGACAGTCCCACTAAAATGGATCCTTTTACTATCTTTTTTCTAAAATATAACGGCATAATCATTGATCAATTCTACAACCCCAATAGTAATTTTCTTGCTATAGTTGGTTATACAAACAAAATATCCTTTTTCGTATCCACATTCCCGTAAATATTTATACACATCAGTGAAAAAATTAATCCTTTTCATTAACTGATAAGTATCCATATTTACAATGTTCAACTTATTTATTATTTTCTGATCTATTTCAGAAAGTCTTTACTTAATCCATATGTAAGGTGAATCAAATATTACATGTATAAAATATCACAAACATTCAAAAAATTTATAATAAAGTTGTTTCTATTGGTATATTCTATTGGAAATATATCCAAAAAAATCCTCATAAAAAATTATGATATTCCTCAGTCTGGTAACCTCTATTTTATGGGCTCCATCTGGTTAGACTTGGTCTGATTCTCTTTTTACAATTCATTATTCTATTGAGTAGAAACTCAATTGGTTTCTCACAATTCCTCCATCTGATGGAACTCAATCCAATGGACCTTTATCCCTTGAATTATGATGAGAACACTCTGATGGACATACTCTGATGAAACATCATCCGATGGAACCTGCTCCAATGATTGGATTGGACCTCACTACGATGATTATATTGAAGTTCATTCAGATAATATTACCTAGCATCAACCTGAAAAATGAGTTCTGGTTGGAAACTCAATGTCTACTCCTCTTAGAGGCACCCCAAAATAGAATATGCCGGAAAACTAATTCCTTTTCCCACTCAAAAAAATTTGTAATTCCAAGATATGTCATCCAATTATGTCTTCATCTTTGATTTCTTAGACACTTTTAAGTAATTCTGGGAACTTCCCAAATCATCTCAAATCTACGCAAAAAATCATATTTCTGTTGTACCCCTCTCTCTTGGATTTTAATGATCACAATCACCCTCATCGTGTTCTAACTTGTTTTCAAGTTTTTGATGATAGGAAAAAGGTTGCCAAAGAGTTGGCCCAAGAAGAACTGGAAATGGACTCACTGAGTCCACCGGCCAACCGGTGGATAACCACCGGCCAGCCGGTGGAACCAGACAGAGAGCTTGATCTCTGTCTGAACCACCGGCCAGCCGGTGGAGCCTGGACAGAAGGATCTTGCTTCTGTCTGGTGCACCGGCCAGCCGGTGGACAAGCACCGGTCAGCCGGTAAGCAAAGTCAAACTAGCCGTTGGAGCTTGACCAGACTTGTCCACTTGACCCCCAACAGATCCGAAAGCCCTCCAACGGCTATATTGAAGTATTTGGGGATATTTCTCCTATAAATAGACGAGGATGGATGCCGGGAACACCCCCGATACATTGGAATGATATTTTGATCCCTTGAAGCTCTAAACG
The DNA here is from genome assembly GCA_963277665.1 of Viscum album. Taxonomy (NCBI): domain Eukaryota; kingdom Viridiplantae; phylum Streptophyta; class Magnoliopsida; order Santalales; family Viscaceae; genus Viscum; species Viscum album. The sequence continues at coordinate 180,621,963 of OY728125.1, read as the reverse complement.
ATAAATCTCTAAGCTACTTGAGATCCAACTCCATCCTTGAAGCTTGGGCTGCCTCTATATCAACTACTCTCACACTCTTGGAGCTCAAGGCTTCCTCAAGTTTGTTGTACTTTATTTATTTCAATTGTTTAGTCATTCATTGGGTTTGTATTAAAACAAACCACCCTTTTCTTCCTCACTTTCATTTTGGGTTTCTTGCTACAACCATCATAAAAAAGCAAGCTGTACGAAGGTGACCTAGCCTACCTTAAAACGGCTAGTGGGTTTCTTGCTACAACCATTAAAAAGAAAGCTGAAGTAAATCTCTCAACAGTTGAGTTGGGAGCGGAGACGTAGGCTTTGGTTTAAGCCGAACTCCGTTATCAAATTGTGTCCTGCCCCTTTTATTTCCGCTGCATTTATAAATTGTTTTTAAATTGTTAATTAATTTTTAAAAGGCAATTCACCCCCCCCCCTCTTGCCATGACTCTCCGACCAACAATTTCTTCATGTTTACAAACATTTCTATAGTTTGTTTCTTCATTGTAATTATTCATTACGATGAAAATGTATGCAAGACTGATGATGGCCCATTATGATGTTTTTTTTAAACACTAAAACTATTCTCATAAAAATTCTCTATATGAACTCTTTATCAGGAAATCTGGAATTTCTTCTAAGTATTTATTCATTACTTCAATTATACACACTAATGATCCCACGTCTGATGATTTCATCGGTGTTAGTTTGTGTCTGATGGATTAGTATCTGCTTCACTCTAATGAACATTATCAGCACCAAACAATTCGGTTTTCACCTCTTCTTAAGATATAATCAATACTATTTTTCTTTCTAACTTGACAAAATAGTAAGAGAAGAAAGTATAAATTATTTTTTTCTTAACCTAATTGAAATACAATTAAACTTGATGAACATGGTTGAATAAATTATTGATCATCATTTATTCGATCAGTCTTCGAATCCTTATAATGGAACATCATATCTAGAAATTCAAATATTTTGAAACATTATACTCTTGTAAAACTCTGCATATGATATAGAAAGGATACCAACAATATGAATTAGTGTCAAAATCCATTATAATGGATCGATGGAATTCCATATCTGATGGACTGATGTCGGCAGTGACTTATTTTCTATAAAACAATAATTCTACCAACATTATGATATTTTTATCCCAATGATTCTCATACTAATGATCTTATTCCTTCTTTGTTTTGCGTTTCTCAAATCATTGAGAAGTATCCAGAATAATTCACATCATATTATACTCTCTTCTACAAAATCCATCTTGTATCATGATTTATTTAAGGATTTATGAAAACTCCTTTACTGTAAAAGAATCATCATATTTAGTATTGAATCTAGACTCTGATACAACTTCTTATTACAATCAAATCATTCATTCTAGTCTCAATATGATTATCGTAACCTTCTAATTTTCTATCAAAATTCAAATCCAATAAATCATATTCAATGACTCGTGTCAATGTGTTGGATATGATTCCTATGCCAATATTCTATATTTGATTCTATGTATATGGTTCTAGATATGATTGAAAACTTTATACACACACATACTCAATCCCTATTTCCATTACATTTTCCCCATACTTAAATTCTTTAATATAATCAAAAAAATTATCTATTAAAAAAATATATCCAATAAAAAACTTGGGCATAACATTTATGTCCCACACAGTCTAAAATCCACATTTTCAAATCAATGGGGCCCTCATTTTTCTGATCTGGGATCCCGTTCAAGGTTTATTCCACTTTTTCATTAAAACTTCCCATGTATGATATTAAATATATTAAATATATTTCAAAATTTAATTTTCTGCACACTGGGCATCAAAATCTCACTCCATCTTAGCACCTATATATTAAAACAATTGATATAATATCCAAAAATTATTCATTGAGAATTTTTGTTGTTAAATTCTCCCCACCAATGGTACTTTCATTGCCAATAAAGAAAAACCTACCAAAAAAGATGGGTGTATTAGGATTTCATCTGGGTCTCCTATTCCCAGATGCTCACTGGAAGATTTCCATGCCACCACTAGACATGCACTATATGAATTGATCACCCAATAAGGTTACCCTCCTCCCAATCACTGATATCTTCATATTACTCAGCAATGGTAGCTCCATTCTCAATGTCCAGTTTCTCCTAGTTGATAACATGTGACAATTTATGAACATACCTCCTCAGTTTTCTTGCAAAGAATACATTTTGTACCTTGTCCAACTACAGTTGTAGATCTATGTGGAATTACAACTTTCCATGTGTGAATAGTATCTGGTAAGGTCTGATGAATCTCATATATAGCTTTCCATGTTGACCAAATCACTTTAATCCACGTCTAGGTGAGACCTTGATAAACATAGTGTCTCCCTCCTTGAACTCTAAAAGTCTCTATCTTCATTCTTTATAATAATTCTTATGGATCTATATAGTCCTAATTTTTTCTTGGATGATCTACACCTTCTCTTTATTTACATTTACTAACAACGGTACCATGAGTGTTGACTCACCTAGATCATTCCAATATATGGTCACATGAAGGGTCGCATGTATGAGGCCTCAAATGGTACCATACAAATGGTGTAATGTTATATTTTTATTTTGTATGAAAACTCCATGAAGTGAAGATTATCCATACAAATATGTCCCAATTCAATCATGTGATTCCACAACATGTCCTCTAAGACTTGAATGGTCTACTCGGTCTGGAAATTTGTCAGGGTGTGAAATGTTTTTCTCGAGGGAAACTGATTCCCAAACGTTTCTTGTAATCCTCTATATAATCATGACAGGAAGAAATAAACATGTTCTGAAATGTCCATCAAAGGATATACACTGTTACATACTATCTTGTCCATTGAGAGGCATTACATGATATCTACTGAATTATTCTTGCAACTGGCTAGGATGTGGGTCAACATGGTGAGTGTTTTTACAATAAAAAAGATGTCATCATACCCCCTTGATGCATGAGGTATCCCTATCATGAAGCCCATGGATATTTCATCCCACTTTTACTCTAGAACTTCAAGGGGTTGAGCTAATCTTGCTGAAACCTAGTGTTTAGCCTTTAATTTCTGACATGTGAGCCATTAAGAGACAAAATATACAACACCAATCTTTAGTATTGGCCACAAAACTAACATTTATGTTCTTGGTACATATTTTACACACATGGATATATCGCTAAGGGGTATGTATGATACTCTTTCATCATCTCCTCATAAAATTACAATGGTACCATCATCCATCCTATTAAATGGATAGCATGCTACCAACCTTAATAATATTCATCAATAGCACATCAAGTGGATATTTAAGTACATAATGTTACAAAGTCAGTATATCCTTACTAAGAATCTAGGAAAGACTATAAAAGAAGTGGGGTAAAAACTAATGACTGAAGATATGAAGAATTATCATTATCCACTAATGTGAACCGCAACGAGGATTTCTTCTCTGATTCCTTAACCACTAACTAAGAATAACATCTCTTACTAAGAGTTTCTACTACCATGTTCCCCTTACCAGGAGTATAAAAACTATAAAAGTCATAGTTATCAAGGAACTCCATCTATCACATCTATATCAAGTGAGGATCCTTCTAAGGGAACTTATACATGAGGCTCTTATGGTTAGAGAAGATGATAAACCAATCCCACATCATGTAGTGTTTCCACATCTTCAGTGTAAATACTACAGCTAATAACTCACTATCATGGGATGTGTATTACTTCTCAAAATGTCTCTACCAAAGTGAACCATAGGAGATCACTACATGATTATATATTAGAACACAACCAATCTAGATCCCTAATTCATTCCAAAACACTACATTCTTGACACCCTCCTCTATAAATCTCAAGATGGGATCACTCATAATCCTCTTACTTAGCTCCTAAAAGAACTGTTAACATCATTATATCCACAAATAATGCTACCCCTTTTAGGTCAAAGATGTCAAGGGTGCTTCCTCATTGGAAAATATTGTACAAACCACTGATAATACCCTACCAACACATGGAAATTATGCACATCAGAAACAATATTAGGTTTCTCCCATTTAAGGACTGCCACAACCTTTTCTAGTTTCACTACCACTTCTACATCTAAGATGAAATTTATTATGAACTAGACCTATTTAATGAAAAACTTACTCTTTAAGAGAATCCCATAAAGAATGTTTTATCAATGTGTGTCTAGGACCATCCTCAAATGTCTCACATGGTCAAACTCATACAATATTTACACTAGGACAACATCGATGAAGACCACCATGATGTAGTCTATGAAAGGTTGAAAGATATGATTCATTAGTTCCATAAACACTTTTGGGTTATTCATCACACAAAATAGAATCATCAAGTACTCATATTGACTGTATCGACATTTGAATGTCATATTTAGTATATCCTCATTATGTACTCTCAGATGGTGATAACCTAATTTGAGTTCAATATTAGAGAACCATTATGCCCCACTAAAATAATCAAAGATGTCATTGATCCTTGGTGGTGGATACTTATTCTTCATAGTCAACTGGTTCAAGCAATGGTAATATAAAAATAACATTAATATCCCATCAACCTTCATGGGGGAAAATCGGTCTTCCGAGGGGTAAACACAATCCCTTTTCCTACAAGTTATCCAATCGAACACTCTTCTCATGAATTTTTGTAGGAGCTATATGATATGTTGGTTCATATATCAAGTTAATCATATTTTTTAGGTTAATACAAATGTCTAGATCATAGAACATAGGTAATACTTGAACGTCCTCAGGAACGACATCCTCATACTCTACCACTACCATATGAAACTGGTATCCCGTAACATCAACTAATCCAATATCCATTCTAGACAAATGTTTTGTAATCAGTCTTACTCTCCTATTCAATAACTCATCCTTCTTGAAATAGTTTTCCTTTTCTCCCACAAAGGAAAACCATTCCCATCATGGTGGACATACTACATCCTTTACCTAAACATTAAATCTAGGAATGAACTGTGGATATCCAGTTTGTTCCTAAGATGAAGTAATATGATCTTATCACTTCTACAAAGAGATCCCATAAAAATATCCAACCTAAAAGTGTTAGATTTCACTATAAGAAGACGTTTGAAATCATTAATTCACTAACTTTTTGAGTCTCTAACCGTAAGGGTTGATCCAAAGGATCAACCAGATTCACTAAGTCTGAAACAATAGAAGTGGGAAAAAAGGAATTACTCACACATATGTATATCAATAATAAAACTAGGTTAGAAAAGTCATAGATCGTACCTCATATCATCCATAGAGCCTCAGGGTCATAGGACACCTTAGACAGAAATTGCATCATCCCTGACCACTGTATCCCTAAGCTTGGTGTGGACCACCTGTGGGTTGTGGAAGTAATAGGTCAATCTTCTGACCACCTCATGTTGCTCTGCTGACCCTAATGCCACATCTACCACCCTATGGAATACACTTCTCCTTCCTATATCTCTACCATAGTGGTCCATCAACCAACTCTAAATTAGCTATATGATGGGTCATAAAATCCCATGGGAGATATTCTTGACCGTCATAGGAGAAACACCACCTCTCCCTTGGCTGATTTGAGCCATCCCGAGAGACCTGCTCTACTGAACCTATGTCCAAGTATCTATTTATAATGAATATGAAAATATTGGATCATTGATAATTCCATTAGATACCTACTAAAAATGTATTAGATCCTAGGTTCCCACTACTAGCATCCACTATCAGTTCCATCTCTTCTAACAAACTCTCCACCTATAAGTCCCACCCTCACACTCAAGAATTCGTTGGAATGTAGAGGAATAATGTTGAATCCATGATATCCTAGAATAATACCTACTCATAGGTCCATTATATGATAAATAGATCTCAAACCATATTCATGGAGTATCATGAGATATTATAAAATCCGGATTAGTACTTTTCCAAGGTCAAAATACCTTACTATAGATGCAGAAGATTCTGTATGTGAACTGATCACAACATGGATGGATTAAAATCCTCCATAAAGAGACACATAAGTCTGACCAATAGAGATCTGTCTCATCATGTGACTAAGTCACTAAAATATATGATCTCCTAGTACATCTCTAATAAAGACTCTCCACTAGGACCTCCTTCTGATATGAAGGCGCCTCACAAGGTATAAATCTCAAGTGACTACCTCTAGCCAGTCCTCAACCACCTAGGGGTCTAGATCATAATGAAAACTAGGTGTTCATTGCTTATAAAACTCATGTAGTGCACTCAAGCTGTGTGTACCCTCTTTTGGATCTTCTAGTGTTGTCTTCGACTCAACATGTGGTGGTATATCTAGTAAACCACTCATAGGTTTTTTCTATATTACCAGACTATATACTGAATCCCTGTCCCTCAAAAGATCATCCCCATGATCAAGTAGTGGAATGTTGGCTGGCTATCTTCACGGAGGATTCCTAAAATAAACAACATGTACCACGATCAAGTAGTATATCTTAGGAGATGACTCAAGAAGGACTTGGAAACCACAAAAAATTTGTATATGATGCATGTACCAATATTTTACATGATACTAGTTTCTACATGTACCGAGTCAAAATACAGGTGATAAGTGTCCTCGTGTATGGATTCATCAGCCACCATACCAATACTAGAGCACCTATCCTGAAATCCAAACTTGAAAGACTTAATGTTGTTTCCCCAAACCAATATCACATACTTATCTCCTAAGGTAGAATTGACTGCTCTGATACTAGTTTTTCATGACCTAACCCACCAAGGACCTAACAACAACTACAAAAATACCTCATCAAATTGGATAGGGTCTATCAGCCAGTGTTGTGGAGTCATATCCCACACATTAGAGGCATTATACAAATGTACATGTAGACACACACACACATATACATCTCCAAGCACATACAATGATGAAATAGATAATAAATAAACTAATTCAAGAATATATCTATGATCCCACATTTAGAGTACAACAATAAGGTACTAAAAGGGAACAAGAAGGCCTAATACAAGCCCAAATGAAAACTGTAGTTATTCCAACCTGCTCTAAGGGCAAGGAATATGATAAAATAAAAGCACATGGAAAACACCATTTTCATTCAAGATCCATTTAGGCTCCCATAGATCCCTATCCCCTTAGGATACCATCAAATTGGGCTTCATCTATATAAGACATGACACATATAAGAAGAGCCCATGTAGGGTTGATTATAACAATACCCAGGTGGAAACCCCAAAAACAATAAACAGAAATCACCAAGAAAATGTATCTCATAATAATGATATATTAATTAAGGTATAGTAATAAAATCCCAAATATACTTAGGAAGGACACCACTCCACCTGATAGCCACAATAAACTACCATACGTAGTCTTTTACTAGAAGAAATTCTCATTTTAGGAAAATACACTCCATGAGATATGTTATCAACAGATTCACTCAACCAAGAGGTTTAGATCATTAGTATCCACCCAATACAGCTCACTGGTCTTAGGATACCCTAATACTCATATAGGGGGTCACATACAGGACCACTGGGGGACACCATGAAACCAATGTAGACCAAGATGCTACATAGGGGGTCATATTCCAATGACACCACGAACCCTAACGAGATGACCTACTATATTGAGGAATAATGCCCTATTGAAGGAGGTCACATTAATTCCACAAACCACACGTAGGGTGTTATGGTGATAGAGGATCACATATTTGTCTCATAGAGGGAGACCAAGAACAATATCCGAGACTCATCCTATAATTGGTTTTACAATCATGAGATGTGGACATAATTCCACATAGTTCCATTAATGTAATGTACCAATGGAACACACTTAACTGATACTAGTCCATACTAAAGAAATGAAGGGATAGAAACACCATCATAGGGGTACACAGTGTGTATAGGGGATACAAGACATGTCTAACCAACCCCTAGACCACCTGTGTGGTTTTGCCTCACATGGAATGTAAACCTCCAATACATGATTTTTCAGACATGTACACGTTGTGTAGAGGTCACCTGACACCTTTACTATGCCATCCGCCTTTTCCCATGTACTTTTGGTTGTTCTCGTGTACCAAAAAATGTATATCTAGTCATGCCTGTGTAAACCTAGTCATGCTTGTGCTCGTGTATGCTTCGAGATAATTACTAAAACACCAAGAATGTGCGATACAACATGGGATAGGGTCACACAACATGTGATATTTATCTCGGTGTGGAAACTATAGTCCCACATGACATCTAATGTCAAATTACATTTCATATAATATGGGATTTTCTAGATCAATTAGGATCGTTTCTGCGTTTTTCTATATGTCCCCAGTGTATCCATCGTCATTATAACCCTGAGATTAGAGGTTTTCCATACATTCCATCAGCTTCTCATCAAATTCCATCCCATGATCTACAAGAAAAATTATCCTTTCAGCCAAAATTTATCATCATAATCCACCCCCATGTAACAATCATGGAAATAGAACCCATGGTCCAATCTAGTCTTATTCCTCCTACAGTTATCCACCATCATTTCGAATACTAAAATTTTATCCTCCATCGCAAGTTGTACACCTGATATTGATACGTTGTTTCAATGAACAGCCACACAATGATCAAATACTGGGAAATCATCGACCCATGGTCCAAAGTAAATATATGTGACAAACGTGTGAATCAACATGGGGGAAAACCATTAGCTGAAAGATGCGATGATAGAACCTCTACCTTTGATCATTTGGCCTCGAACTATTTTTTTTTTGAATTTATGAATGATTAGGGATTGATAGATAATGAACTATAAAATAAATCCATCAATTAAAACCTATTTTTGATGTATGATTCAATTATCATTCATAGAATTTATCCAAGTTTTACTGGGATGAAAATCATAAATCATAATCCTATATAGATTTTGGATCAATCATTGATGAAGAACAGTCCTGATTCGCTGTCATTGGTGACATCCATATGTTCTATTGGAATATTGGCCCTTTATCCTGATCTGATCTAGAGTCATCTACCAGGAACACTCTCCAATAGTCTTATATGTCTCTAGGGTTTAAAATCCAACACTGAGACATCTTCATAACTGTATATTTATATAAGATCTCAGTCTTTGTGTCAAAAAAATAAATTCTTTATTTACATTATTCATTTTCACCCATGACTACTACTTCATAGTTTCCTTATGCAGAAAATGATAATATCATGCCTAGGGTAAAACCCATATTCTTAACTCAAAGGTGGCATCATATTTCTTATCCAGGATCCTAATCTAGTGTTATTAATGTTTCTTAGGAAAAAAAATCACTTGATACTAAATATATTTAAAATATTTCCAAAAATAATTTTGCGTGCACCAAGCCACAAAATATTACTTTGTCTTAGAGCATATCTCCAATAATAATCCACACAATATATGAGAATAATACTTGTAAAATCATAGTTTTTTCATTAATTCATCCTTTTTATTCATTCCATCTATATTATAGATCTCATCCTTACTTTATATGGTCTAGGAAATGGTTAAAATAATAAAATAATAAAATATCTAAAATAAAAATTCCTAAATGGGTCATCTAATGATACCAGTTTCTAGGTTAGATGGAATAATGTAAGATGGTCTGGGGGTGAATAGACTAGATTAAGTTTTTTAAAGAGAATGAATATTTATGTACATTAATTATCAATGACAACATTCTTCAGTAGAAATTTCAAAATAAAAGAAAGAACATAGGGGTTTTTATAGTTGTTATGTACAAAGTGGATCTAGTCTACTATTATACCTCTCTACTCGGTGATAGATATTTTTGGTGTTATATTGATTTTTTTATGGGGAATAATAACCAAATTCCAAGTTACTTTTTCATGTGGAATTAAAACCATGACACCTAACTTTTTTATGGGAAGTTACAAACCCATATCAACATTGAATTTAGAAAGTGGGATTCACAACCCAAATCGTACTGATTATATAATATGGGAGTCAAAACCTGAAGAGAAGAAATTTATTTTTTATATAAATTAATAAATATAAAATGAAATATTTCTTGAGAGATAATAAGAAGTGTTATATAAACAAGAAACTAGGATGAAATATATAGACACACAAGAGAAACATGTAATGTTTCTTGAGTATTGGAATGATTGGACTCATTAATGAAGAAGAATTTTAAGTAGTTTAGGTGAAATACATGATAGATCATCTAGAATATGATAGAATCGTTTTCACATGATCACAAAAATACATTGTAGTATTTCTCCATAGTGATTTATTTCCCAATTTATCACATCAAAAAAATATATTCTCTCATTGAAGATGTATTGATTTAGTATTTTTTTATCCAAAAATCACCATTTAGGAAACCTACAACTCCTTAAATGAAATATAAACATAACATAGTCGAGGTAAATGAAAGATATTTTGAAATGAAAAATACATTTACAATAATTTCTAAGAGAGATAAAAGAATATTATTGTTGAAAAATTATAAAATGGACTCATCCAAGATTCAATATATTGAATATTTATTAAAATATTTCTAAAATAATATTTTTTAAATTTAATACACTTTCAAAATAATACATTAAAAAATATCCTAGGATAATCACACAAAAATATTCTTTAAAATACATAATTTAAAAACATGAAAAATACATGCATGTAGATTTGAAGAATTTAAAAATTGAGTAAGACTACATTAAGGAAGATAAAAAAAGTTTTAAAAAGTCTATAATCATAAAATTTGAATTTAAAAGTATTAAAATAATAAAAAATGACACAAAAATAAAAATAATCAAATTTTTGAGTTCCATGATGTATGTTCATACATGAAAATAATAAATTTTTTGATATTCATAGAAATATGTTAAAAAATGTAATAAAACGCCTTATAGATTTTACATAATTAATATAAATTAATGTAGTGATTAAAAAATTTTAATTTTTTTTATAAACATGAAACAATTTAATATATTAATAAAAATGTGAAACAAAGTAATCCGGGAAATCCAAGCTTGCGTAAAGGGAATTTTCATGTGAAATTCATGATAAGTAATGGTAAGAAGAATATTCTATAACCTGTATAATTGTAATGACAAAATTTTATAGCTTTAATATTGGTATGAATAAATTTTGTAAGGGTAAACATTCTTTATAACTGATGTGTAGAGGTTTCTTGGAACTCATGCAATGGTAACTATGACATGAATAAGGGTAACATGAAAGTTGTGTAAAGGTGTAAATTAGTTTACATATATTACATAAGGGTAACTAAGTGTGGCATAAGGTAACATAATTTCACATCATAAATATATAATAAATTTTATATGTACTATGTAACGGTAAGTTATAACAACATGTAAAGGTAAAAATAAGTTATATGGCTCACACAAGAGTATAAACATATTTCGCAAGGGTAATGAAATATGACACATAAAAGTAAAATAAAACATATGTAAGGGTAAAATAGAATTTAAAAAGTCTTCTTAATATTAACATAAGATTTATAAAGCATGAATAAAGGAATATAACAATTTTATAATGGTAAATAATGACATTTAAAAACTATAATAGGTTAAAAATTCCTTTGAAAACTCAAGAAATGGTATCAAACAAAACAATGAAAAAATATATAAAAATGTTAAATCAGTTTTGTAAATAAATTTAATAATAAACAAAATAAATTTCATATTAAATTAATGAAATGTAATTAAATACATATATTGGGAGGAAAAAAATATTATTAAAAAATATTATTTTGAAAAGTGTAAAATACTGAGACCCATTTTTATTATTCAAACCATAAAATATAAATACTCAAAAATCAAAGGAATAAATTCATAACTATAAAACAAACTCTTTTATGTTCAAAAAAACACTCATTTATATCAATGATAATATTTAATAAATAAACTATTTTATCTATAAAATATATGTTGCTTTGTTTTTTTAGATCATTATTTTGAAAACATGATATTATTATTTAAGGTATGCCACTATTGGGTGGTGGGATCTCTTTACCTCATATTTTTTAAAATATATTTCATAAAATCATTTGTCCTAGATAAAACACCTTCATTATTAAATATTTTTTCAAAAATCTTATGGAATATAATGAATCATAAATCATTAATATAAAAAACAGTCATCTCATTTTGTAATTAAAACCCATTGTTTAAAAGAATCGCTTATAATATTAGAGGAGGAAAATGTGATCAATGTTACACACCCATTATTTCATATTCATAAAATATTTTATATAATCTTTTGAAAACACTATATTTATTTATAAACTCATTTCTCCATTACTTGAATTCATGATTGAAGCATTAATCATGAAATCTTACTCAATTTTGAACTCCTACACATATTCCTAACACATTTTAATGTATTTTTGTCATGTTATACCCCTTTAAAATAGAATAATTGTATTCTATAACATTAATAAATAAGGTGGACTCTAGAAATTCATGTTAATTATGTCTATAATGTCCATATATACCATAATGGAAATCCCATGATTCATTAAACACTTCTTCATTTTTTTTAGTAGTCACTATAGACTATATATAACCTCCCTTTTTCAGATTAAGAATAAAATTTATACCCTTTACCTTTTATACCATCATCAAAGAACTTGATCTTTAGAGTCTCACATCCTCCTCCACAATGTTCAACATATTGAGGATATTAATTTAACTTTTGTTGAAATCATTCATTTTATATTTCCTAATGAATAATAAGAACCTTTCGACAATGATTATAAAAGGATGTATGTGGGTATATGAAGCCTAAGATGTGAACTTAGTATCTCTAACTCTTTTACATACCCAAGAATATTGTTTAATGTGTATAGATAGATATTCACTCATATATCTTAAACCAAAAGAGTACATTTGTAATGTCATATCTCTCTTAAGTAGATTTTTATTTTGAGACATTTCTAGCTGGCTATCATCCAAAAATCAATTGTATTCTCATATTGATTATGTGTCTTGGGATCCATTTAAATATGAATCGAGGTCTATTTTCTAATATAATATTTAATTTTCTTACTATACCAATCTACATCTTCATGAAAATATTTATGAATTGTAGGTTTCTCATGATCTATTTTCTTGAACACATAGAATTATTTATTGGATGTATCAAATTATCATGTTTTGATTCCAATCTAGAAAATTATTTCTATTGTGTTTTTACTTCTCTATTATAGATATCAATTTCAAGATTTATGATGAAGTTTTTTTATTTAATATTATCTATAATAGATTCTTTTATCATATAAATATCATGTTTTTATATAATTTAATAAGGAATTTTTTTAAATGCACTCCCCATATTATAAATACCCCATATAATATATATAATACCTCTTAGTAGGATAACATCTTTATTTTAAGAAGTAATGAGATTGTTTTAGCATGTATCTCACGAATTAAGAATTTGGGTGTACTAACATGATTACTATATCACATATAACTATTTTATTTTTTAATAAAAAACTCTTTTCACAATCCATTATATGAAAAAACTGAGTACAATTCACCTGGTATACATCCTAAGGGTTTCTTAGATAAGTTTAACCTTAAAAAAATACTAAAAATGGGCTCTTAATTCTATTAGGGTCGTCCATTACATTCTTTCGTTGCATATTATAATCTAGTGGAAATATGAGTTATCCTAAACCTACTTGGTTATGGTTTCCTTATAGTGGCTATTATTTATACGCATTGATATATTCATACTCATATTTCACTATTTATTCCTAATACATCTTACCTAAATCCATCTTGGTCTAACATGTTGGTGTTGGTGGACGCTTGTTTTTTTGAAGTTAGGGGTGTTCGTTAATGTTCTTTTATGCCTTGGCTTTTCATTTAATTTTTTATTCATTTTATTTTTTTAATCTTGGTAACATTTTGATTCACCTTCATCTATTCTAAGTTGTGGTTATTTACAGTCATTATAGTCCTTGTATTTTTCCATGGATGTTCTCATGATGGTGGTTCTGAAAGATGGGTTTTTCGCTACCGGCAACACTGTCATCAAGCGGTGCCCCTACCACCTCAACGGCGGTTGTACCCTACATGAAAGATCCCACAACGGTGGTCCCTGCGCCCCATCTCATTGTTGGAACAGGCGCATGTCATTTATAATGAGACGGGACTAGAGTGAGGGGAACATTTCCCTTATTGCACCTTACCCTCCTTCCTCCTATTGTTCTTCCTCTTGGAATAATTCTCCGTCAACTTCTCCGGCCCTGTCAGGGATTGCGGTGATGGAACGAAAGAGGATGATGAATCTGCCGGCGTATATGTACACTAAATATATTTTCAATAACATACTACTGGTTTTTTATTTTTTACTAGTAGTTTATATATGTATGGTTTTTAAAAAAAATAGTGGTGGTTTTTAATTCATTTCACCAATGATTATTTCAAAAAAAACCCAGTGAAAAAAATAGTGAAAATTAACATGACTATCAATATATAATTTAGAAGAGGTTATATTGAGTGGTGGTTATCATGAATGTACACTAAATATATTTTAATATATTTTTTAGAGTTAGTTTTCATAAATAACTACTAAATATATTACAAAAATAATTGTTTTAATTTTTTATAAAATAAATATTTACAAATAAAAACTCAGATATAGAATAAAATAAATATTAAATTCACATAAAACACTTCCTATATACACCGTCATACATTCAATATCATATATATATGAAACATAAATAAACCTATAACCTAATTATTCCCCCAACCTTAGTCATAAATATATACATACAAAATACGTCCAACAACAACATCTAATGAAAAATATACATCAATACCTTGACCTCCACTCTATCAATCTACCTCCACATCTTATCATCAAATGAAAATGACCAAATCATGTCATATACTAGAACAATAAATTATATATATATATATATATATATATATATTAGTACTGAACATAATAAGTCATGATTACAATATAATCATTGTTAATATTTAAACATACCAACAAAATAAGAACAACATGACTTTCTTCCGAGGAATTTTGTGGATTTGAGTGGTTCAGCTCCATCCAACTTCTATCATATGTCACCAATAATAAAAACTAGAAAATTTAAGAAATGAAATTTGTATGAGGATATACATGAAATATATTCTAAAATTTTCAAATAATATTCGTAATTTTTTTAATTAAAAAGGAAAAATTTTAACATAAAATAGATAATATATCATGTAAACCACTTTGAAAACATAAAAAAATCCATTAAAGATGTTTTTCGACACTTGTAAATGAAAAGAGATAAGTAGATAACAGTCTAATCAATTTTTTAATTAATGTATAGTGTACTAGAAATTTACATAGTAAAATATTTTCAAAAAAATCGACATGGTATTATATCTTCAATTTCAAAAAAAATCAACCATTGTTTCCTCATTATTTCACATTAATCTGAGGTTGTTTACTATGGTTTTTACCTTTAGACCACATTTTATTATTTTAAAACACTAAAAAAAATTTATGGCAATCAATTAAAAAAAAATAACTCAAAATTATGTGTCTACATTTCTTAAATTTCATAAATCAATCTAGAATAATTTTATTCTTATTTCATTGCAATATAATATCATTTTCATGGTTTTTACCCCATAACATTACTTATTAAGGACTTTGGTATCTTTAAAAACTATTTATTCAGTCAATACAGGTACACTTCACATTGGATTTACATTTTTTCTACACATAGACATAAAAAATAATTCAATGGTGGTATTCCCATTATTTAACATCAATATCACAGTTTTTTTCTTTGGTTTTGACCATTACATATACGTTTTGGTGATTTAAAACACTAAAAATGTGTTTATGGTCATACCTTGAAAATTGAAACTCATAATTTCATAGGGTTAGTTTCAAAATTTTAAAAATCAATATACGGTCATTTTGATATGATTTTATGTCCACATTATGTTGCTCACTTGGCTTTGAAACCATAACACAAGTTTTTAAAGACTTTTGTATCTTTAAAATCTATTTATTAAGTAATTATGAGAATAATATACATCGTATAGACATGTTTTCATTGCATATAAGTCATAAAAATTTTAACAAATTGTTTCACCATGATTTCATCTCAATATAAAGTCATCCTCTATGGTTTTGACTGTTACATGTATGTTTTGGCGTTTACAACACTAAAAATATTTTCAGGGGAATTCTAATATATTCATAACTCAGAATGGAATGTAGTTGGTTCCTAAATTAAAAAAAAACATAAATCTACAATAATTTTCCTATGATTTCAAATCCATATAACTTCATTATCATGGTTTTAACCCCCTAACGAACGTTTTTAAAGACTTTGGTATTTTTCAAAACTATTTCTTGAGTCATTATGAGCACACCACATATTATATAGACATGTTTTCAGAAAAAACATGAAAAAATAATTCAAATATGGGTTTCCATTGATTTCATGTTAATATGAGGTCATTTTCTATAGTTTTCACTATTACACAAACATTTTTTGTTTTGAAACATTAAACATGCACATACAAGAATCCTAGAAAAATATAACTCAGAATGGAAGGATTTCATTTAATATATTTAAAAAAATAAATATATGGTTGTTTTCATATTTTTTTGGGCTATATAACATTATTGTAATGATTTTGACCCCCTGAAACATGTTCTGAGGACTTTGGAATATTTAAAAACTATTTATTGAATCATTCTGAGAACACCACACATTAGATGGATGAAATTTCTTTAAATACACTTCAAAAAAAATTAAACAGTGGTTTTACATTAGTTTTAATCAATAAAAGGTTGTTTTATATGGTTTTTCCATTACGCGCATGTTTTACCCTTTAAAATACAATAAATAATTTTTATGTATCGTGAGAAAACTATAACTCGAATTGACATGCAATCCATTTCTATATTTATAAAAATAATCTAGAATCACTTTCCAATGATTTCATGTCCATTAGAGATGAAAATTTTGATGTATGACTCAAAGTGCATGTTTCAATACAAATGATTCATTTTTACATTAAAACTCTAGTCACATATGAAAAACTGAGAAAAGAAGGTCGTTTTATTTTTAGACTTTAGAATTATAATCCATAATTCCTTTTTTTACAAATAATCATTAGTCACACATCAATCTAACACACAATGTATCTAATATGAATCGAAGGTTATGTTATCAATATAAAAGTGTCATTTTTGTTAAAAACAAATCTCACATTTTCAAATCCAACAAAAAGAGTTCAGATTATTTTCAAACATTAGGAAAATGATCCATAATTCATTTTTGATGTGTAGGAATTGACTGCACGTCAATCAGACACATGAATTGGGTGGTATAAGTTGACTTTTTTATTGTTAACATATGTTTCATTATACGTCAAAAAAATTCCATATAGGAATAACTATGAAAATGAACTCGGATTATTTTCAGACATTAATAAAAAGATTTATAATTCATTTTTAATGTACAGGAATTGACCACATGTCAATCTAACATGTAATGTGGTCAGTATGAGTCAATGTGCATGTTTTTAATTCAAAAGATTCATTTTAGTTTTATTTAATTAATTTGTATGTGTTCTTTTCAAATGTAGGAATGAACTATACATTTTATAATTTGCCTACGTAGGATGATCTATAAGGCTAGAAATCTCCATAGGGATCGTTCTAGTCATCTTCTAAAATAAGAAAACTAAACCATTTTCCACTGTTGACTACTACTGATCTTGTGCTTCCCTATAAGATTCATTTTCATGAACTGTTTCATTCCACCATTCAATTTATATTAATTATTTCAGATCAATGGAACTGCTAGAACCCATATTGGGTGTAGAAGTAAATTATAACAATTCCCTATTGAAGACAACTAAATGAGTAGTCCCAGAACCCATTCCACATACACACCCAAGATACTCCTTCCCTAAAACAATTGCAACTACATCGTTTTGGGATACCAATGATGATTCTGAAGGGTTCACAAACAAGTAATATTTATTTCTATTCAGTTAATACAATACTATGTACAATGATTTTTAAATCATCTAAACATCATAATATTGTCTAATTAATAAGAGTTTACATTAAAATTTAATTTTATTTCCTTACTATAAAAACATATTAATGAAAAATAAATTATAACAACAAATACACAAAGAAAATAATTAAATGGGGTCGAATACATGGACAAAATATTTCAAATGGAGCAAATTGGAAATGATTGATCCATGTAGATGGCCCTATTTAATTGGGTTTAAGGTGTGATTTTTAAATTATTTATTTATCATTAACATTTTTTATAGTAATGAATCAACATTTAATAGTAATGAAGAGTACAAAATCTAATTTCTATGGTGGATTCATTCACAAAACTTTATTCTGGGTTCCTATGAACTTTAATAATATCTTTGTTCATCCAATATATAGACCTAATTTATCATCCTTTATGAAAAAATTTATACATGTTCGAAAAAAACAATTAACTATAATATAATATTATAAACAATAATGGATAAAATAACCCTATGATTGTAATTATTCTCAAAAGACTCAAAGAATCTGTGATATGAGTAAGGAATTATTTATCACAATTCAAATTATTTTTTGGATAATTCCTATAAAAAATAGAAACATTAATAAAAATTATAATTTTATTATTTTTTATGTAATTAAGATACTATAAAATATGAAATTACCTCATGGGATGCATCTCTTTTAATATCAACAAAAATATTTCATTTCTCTTGATAAATTCCTTTAATTCCTTTCTCATACCTTTGTTCTTAGTTTCGAGGTGTTTCATTAAATTCTTGGAATAATTTCAATTTAAAATCTCTTCGTACCTCACCCAAATTTTTTAGAGTCAATTAGAATGAAACCAATTTCGGGGCTTCAGAATGAAGAAATATATAAAATTAAAAACATAACATTTATTATTGTATTATAATTTAACTCATTCCTTTTAAATAGATATCAATGAATATAAAATTAATATTACCTATATAAGGTTATCAATAACCTTTTTTTTCATGATAGGGGAATATTCCTCCAAACATTATAATTAACAGGAAATATCACTATCTCATATGAAATCTTCCAAGGAAACATTCCATAGTTTGTTACAGAATCACTGGTTGGAAACCCAAACCCATAAAATGGAATTACAATCTTTCATTCATTCAACACCCATATATATAATGTGTTAATATTCATAACTCTTCTATTGTTGCCATTATAATTTAAAAAAATTAACTAAAAATTAGTAAAAGATATATATTTTTTACAATGATATCCTTACCAATAATGGTAACTCATCAATATCCCCTAGATGGATGGGTGACCAACTTCTTCATCACTATAGGTGCATCATATGGTGGGACGCCGACAACATTTGTTGAAACTTCAAGCTCTGAAGAAGTCTCTGGCATAACATAATGACCCAGATCCACTGAAGTTGATAGTAGTGGATGTATCCTCTAAGATGTTAATTGTCTAGGAACATGAAAAAATGTTCTTCTTATAATTATCATAATTAAAATGTTTTATAATATATTAAAGCTATAAAAAATATAACAAGTAAAATATTTTTACAAATATGGAAAAAAGAAAACATTGTATATATGTATGAAAAACATATAAATAAGAAATTGTAATATAGTTTCATTTCCAATTTATAAATTCAATTATTATCATCTTCATTGAATTCATTTTTATCATCCTATATTGTGATGGGTACTTCATTTTCACCATCACATTAAACATAAAATATTTAAATATTTTTAGGGAAAAACTATTAATTATTATGTGGTTGATTATTTTCACTATCACAAAGTAACAATTGATCTTAATTTCCTATACCATACATGTGTATACTCATTAAGTGTAAAAAAACACATCAACCATCGTGTAATTCATCCTCTACATAATCAATAATATTTTATTGTGGAGACAAGATAAATGGATTCTGATCTAGAATCCCACTGATATGGATTGAGCGAGAGATGTTGACGAAAGTAAAATTTAATAAATATTTCATTATACCCCTATTAATTTTGACCCACTATAATTTGAATAAAGAAAAAAATTAACCATTATTTATTAATTAGATTATATCAATTATATTTCCATAGTATCCCACCTCTGGAAGTGTAAATTCACAACTATTTTATGTTTTAATGTCATCTAGATGATAAATTATATGAAACTTGAAGCCATGAATATCACAGGCTTCGAATCTCTTAGTCTTCCTTAATGCACGTGGAGAAAAAAACTCCAAATCATTCAATATTTCAGTTCGATTATCAACATTTATTATTTTGAAAAAAATTTATAAGGTGTTACATTTTCCCTATAAAAAATAACTAAACATAAATTATATGAATATGAGTATATAGTTACTTGTTTGGAAAAACATTCGATAATCCCCTTATTAACAACTTTTTTTAATTCCATCTCATTTGGAGGATGACCCTTAAAATCCTATTTGTTTGAAATATAAATTATTAAATAAATGGGTCTTCCATAAGAATATTTTTATCACATATCTATACTATTTTAGAAACTCTAATTAAATTTTTGTAAAATTTGACCTCTTTTCAATTGGTTGTCCAATAGTATCAAACACTACTAACTAGTTTTCAGAATGGTAATTAGTATAGATGTTGTCAACACATCCCACATGATTGAATGTAGTATCATACCCATCCAAATACCTATAACTGTAGGTAAATATATCATTAGCTATATAACCTTTAGTAATAGATCCTTGTGGTTGATAATTAATCCTCGCATATGATTTCAAATGACCTAAGTACATGATTAAAAAAATAAGAGTCATATAAAAAATATTTAAGTAACTATTTGAAAAATTTTAATTCATCAATGAAAATAAAAAATATATTAATTTACTTATCAATGGGATAAATCCACCGATAGTGTATTGGCCCACAATGTTTAGATTCTTAAACCAAAGGAACAATCAAATGAATCATGGATGTAAAGAATAATGGGGGAAATAAAATATCTAAATGGAAATGTGTCAATAAATTATTTCATGATGTTTATCATGTTTGGTTGGATTTGTAGTTTTTCCATAAATCTCATAATGAAAATTACACAACTCAACTAAAACTACTGTTACTTTTTTGAGTAATATATTAAATAATTCCAAAGAGAACAACTAATCCATAAGGATATGTGATTCCTAGATTATCAATATATTTAAATTTTTATTTTTTAAGTCAACGTTCCTTAAAAGTTTACTTGAATATCTATATGGAACCTTTACATTCTATAAATATGATAGGAATATGTATTTATTGTGATTTTTAATTGAAGAAATAGCTTAAGGATACGTGTAGTTCTCATTTTCCCAAAAATATTATTTATATTCATTGCTTCCAAATCCTTACGATCAGTAAGGTGATTATTCGATTTGTTCTTCTCATTAATAAATGTAAAAATTACATTTTCCTAGAATTTATTCTCAATATACATTAGTTCAAGATTATTATGTATCATATTAAACTCCAAATAAAATATTTATAAAAATATACTCTTTTTTCTACATTTTTGTTCTAGGTTCATTGCATACTGTTCCTCATACCCTTTTCCCACCTTTATTAAATGGATTACAATTTCCAAATTCTATAGTGACATTCATAAATTGTTTCAGGTTTGATGAATGTGTTAAAAACTTTAGTGGATTTATCAATTTAGTTTCTTCATTGAATTATGTCTTATTAAACCTGAATTTATGAGAAGCATCATGATATCGATGATGACACATAAAAACCCATTTTCTACTATGTGGTCATTTTTTAGGTTCAAAATCAAAATTAAAAACTTGGTAATCCAAACAAATATGAGTGTCCCAACCAGATATGCATCCTAGTCCAAGAAAGTAATTAATCACCATAAAAAATAACCATGAAATTTTAATATTATTATAATTGAAGCATTATATGTTTCCATTTCAACATCGCATAATTCTCGTAATTATATGATTAGAGGTTAATGGTACATATCAACTTCATTTCAAGGAATTTTATTTCTATGAATAATCATAAAAATAATAAAATAATTATTCTTGATACACATCCATGGAAAAACATTACAAGGGATCAAAACAAAAGGAAAAAATATATAATTAGCACTTAGTGTACCAAAATGGTTAAAACCATTAGAAGATAATCCCAAATGTTTATTCCTAGGATCCAAATAAAATTCTGGATATAATTAATCCAGCTCCTTACATATTTTTTAATCTATTGGATGTCTCATCAATTCATCTTTACTACTATCCCGATCATTTCAATTTATGGAACATGAACTCTTAGATGAAATGAATAATATTTACATATGCTGTTTCGAAGGAAATAAATCTTATACCATTGTTGGAGTTTTCTTCATATATTTCTTACACGTGTTGTATTGATTTATATTGTTAGTTTTTTAATTTAATTATACATAATTATACAAAATCTTGTGCATTATTATATATCATACTCTTATCCCCAGGAAAGCATATAATCCATAGGGTATGCTAGTTTCTATGTATAATCATGTCTATTTTTTGATGATTTAATACATCTCATATAATGATGCAGGGATCCTTGATTCACTAAATGCATCATGAAGAAACACTAAAATCAAGAACATTCCTTTTCTAGTAATTCTATAAAGATACTTTTTATGATTAAACATCAGTAGAAATGACTTCTTAGTATACTGGGAATACCCTTCATACTTTTATTGTTGTCTGTCTTCAACTATGTCATAAAACTCATTTTTTGTAATTGGAATTATGATAAATATTAACCTACTCAGGATAAACTAAATTTTATTTTGAATCCTTAAAATTTTGTACATAGAATCCTCAAAATCCAAATATTCATTTACTTGATTCGAACGGAATTCTCATCTAGTGTGTCGTTGATAGAATAGTAATTTTTTGATATGATATAAAATTAGATTCACCGTGCCAAATCCATCATACATATTTAGTAGGATACTATTTCAACATAATGTAAACATATTATTTTTTTCTATTTAAACATATCTTGAATTTATAATCTGGATACATACATGTTATTCTATCATACATTGATCAGTTTGAAATTGCATAATCTAAAAAAACCTCTAAACCCTTCACATACCAACTTGTGGTTCAAGGTAAATTAATCCATCTTTGCTAAATATATATTTCATATTAACTATTCTAAGTATACATTATGGTATTATGATATAATGGTTTAATCAAAAAATTAATATCAATTTTTAATATCGCCAAATTTCATCATTGACTAGGGTTGTCACTTGATTTGATAGAACAAAAAATTAACCTAAAAATGGTTTAATAGGACATGAAAAATATAAAAATAAGTGAATAAATATTACCCCTCCAAATAATAGGGTAAGATGTCATAGGAAAACATCAATGAAGAAAGGAGAGGGAAACATACAATTTTGAGGTCGGGATACAATCTCATCAACATCCAACATGGATTGAATTAGGGAAAATCAAGGTGGGAGTCATGAGTTCAATTTAGTGGGTAAGGGGTTAGGACTCAAAAATTAATTGGTTGTTGGTCTCCAATAAATAGGGAATTGGTTACGTTATCACTGTACAAGATCCGTACAGGTGCGTTGCCCTGATCGATGTTTAAGGAGGGATCACTACTAATGATACCCCTTAAATAAATGTTATAAATAAATTTAATCAGTAATAAAAATGTGAGGAAGTTATAAGAACCAATAAAATGGGGTTCCTTTTATCAGGGCTAAAAAAGTGTCGATAAATCCCCCTTTTACCAGTGTCAAGAAAACTCTGATAAAGGAACTTTTAAATAGTTCTAAAAAAGTGCTAATAACAGTCAAGAATTGTTTTTTAAAAAACTATTTTCCTATAAATAGCTATAGATTCATAGGGAATACCACCCCCTTTTATCATATATTTAATCCCCCCATGCAAATTTTTAATTAGTACTTGTTTTTTCATCTCCCCACCCTTTTATCAGCGGTAGAGAGCCTTCTACCCTTGCCAATGTCCCCCGCCTTCACTTGATTTCGAACCTAGGACCTACAAGTTCACATATCATTTCATTTACCACTTCAATATATTATTTTGTTTATTATATAGTGATAAATATATTTATTTATATATATTTTGTTGCATTGTTACCTATATATTTATATAAATATTTATATAAATATTTTTAAATAAATATATCAAATATGGTTAATGTGTGTGTTTAAATATAAATACATATATGCATACTTACATATATATAATTGTACATATGTGTGTATATATAAATTTAATAAAAAATATTTATATTTAGTTCCATTATTTATATATATAAATATATATATATATGTTAGGTTATATTGGTAAATATATATTTTTTTATTTATACACATAGAAAAAATATATTTATTTATATATAAACATTATCACATAGACATCGTATAGGTAAATAAATATTCATGTATTTTTTTTTAAATAAAATATATAATATTTTATATTTCTATATTGTTTATAAGTTTTGAATGATAATTTTTATGAAAATATGTTTAAATGTTTTTTTATAAAAGTAAATTATTATCTCTAAATATATAAAAATATATATATTGGATATAATCAATTATAAATAATTGTTAAATAAGTAAATTAATAAAATTTTAACCTCATAATATCCATATCAGTGTAATCCATCAGAATAAATGGAGTCGCCACCCAAAAAAAGATATGAAGACCCACATAAATGAGGTTGAAATTAAATCAAATATTTAGAAGTTTGGGTACCCTAAAAAACACAGTTTTTGAGGTTGTTTGAAAACATTTTGACCTAGTTAAATGATTGCAGTGGTTAACCTTAGTCACTACGACATAGATTTATTCACACAATTTTATTTGATATGTGGAGGAGCTCAAATGGATACCTGGATCAAAATTTATGGTCGTTTGAAGCTTGAGTAATGTTTTCAACAAATTTTAGTTCATTAATTATTTAATTGTATTTTACTGATTAAAATTACTTATAAATGAATATTACTCAAGAATAATTAACAAATAGTTATGTAATATTATTTTTTAATTATTTTAAAAACTGTTTCCACTAAATTTCTTATATATGAAGTGTGATTACATATTTTGTTTTATTTAAATCCTATTTTTTAAAACACGTTAAATATATATAAATAAAAATATATTTATATATTCAAATATTTTTTTTAATGATATACTTTTTTTATGAAATATATCTTTTATAAATGTAAAAAAATATTTTACCACTGATAAAAGACATAATATTATCAATGCTAAGAAAATAACTGATAAAAGTTCCTTTTATCAGTGCTAAAACAAGCAGTGGTAAAGGGCTACTTCTATGAGTACTTTTTTAGATTTGATTAATAGTATCATGGGATAAATATAACTCTTTAGTAATATAGGGTTGGGGGTCAGTGGGGGCAGACATTCATCAATAAGGGAGTGGTTTGGGGGTTAGGGGTTGGCATTGAGGTAGGGGGATCAGTGGGCAATAATCAGTGGTGAGGGAGGGGGGTCGGTGTCGAGGGATGGGGAGTCGACAGCCAGAGGTTAGTGACGATGTAGGGGTTCTAATGCCATTAGTAATGTGACACTATAAACTTTGAATGTGATTTTTTTAATAAAGTATTTTTTCCTCAAATATATATTGAATGGAAAATGTGACATTCAAGTTATCTTTCATAATATATTACAATAAAATATAAATTTTTCATATTTTAATGACCCATACTGACATCATATCCCAACTCTAGTGATACCCTTAACTACCATATTTTAACTTCATATTCTCTCCCTCCCCATCTGTGTACATGTATTCCATCTCCCAACCATATTTACTATTTTATATTCTTCTTAATGGGGCCACCCTCGAAACACCACCATAGATTACATGCGTGAAGATAAAAAACCCTAAGAATACAACCCTTGTTTTTTTCACATTAATTAATGATTTACTACATAGTAATACACATATTATAACCCTGAAGATCAAGAAGTATAGTGTATTTGGGTAACTATGTATATTAAAATATAACTTAAAAACAGGTGGTACGTCGACATTTTTGAAATCTTCTTTAACATGCTCTTAATATTACATCATTCATAAAATTGCATGGGATAAATTGGGGAAATGTATAATAAAGGGGTGATATATAAATCCCAATGAAGGAATAAATAAATTATAACATTAAGTAAGTATTAAATTTTAGATAGTAGGATTTTCAATGGGACATAAAATTCATGAGAATCATGAACATGAAAAATGTGGTATGGCACATCATGATAACAAAAAGTCAATATGGGGATGTGGAAACAATGTTAAACATGAATTCATAAGCATGATTCAAGGTTAACCACAAAGAAATTATAACATAATGTGAGTAGGATAAATTCATGTGCACCATTCAAAAAATCTCGTGTGACCAAAACATTACCCAAAGAATTGAAGAATTATTAATGTGCACCCATAATAATCATATCATGAACATGGATAAGTGTGCCACATGGATAATTCCGAATATGATTATATTTATTCAAATTTAATTACACGATAAAGGGATGTGGAATAAATAAATTGAAGTACCCAATAAATGGAGTATTTGTATGTATAGGTGAATACCCTTGAGTGTAAATGGTGGTTGAATTCACAATAAAATGTTCGGAATTGAGAAATCGCCGGATAATTTTGACAACATAACAAGGTAATATAATAAATCATTTAAAGACTAAAGAGCGTGAAAATGGTATCTCATATATTTAAAATCACTAGGTTAGTAAGAGTTAAATGTAGTAACATAATCCATTTTTAAAATTTGGGAATTTATATGCATAAGGAAATGAGGGTTCTTGAATAAAACATATCATGAAAATATCATAGAATAATTTCAATAGCACAACAGGGGTACATAATGAATCATGATAGGGACTAGTGAGAGTAAAAGGGTTAATAATAACTTGTAAATAACAATTTATCTAATATATATGTGTAAGATTATATCCCATCAATAGTAATTATATGAAAAAGTGCATTACATAGATGAGGTGCTTGAATAAAGATGAGAAAGAGAGGATCCTTTACTATGAGAGTGTGATTCCAAAATCTCGGGAGGTGATTCTGGAGAGCTTGGGGAACCTTGTAATGAATCTAGATAGGGTAGGGTAGATTAAGGATGTTCTCTAAATTTTTTTAGTTTAGATTAATATAAGGCCTCAGACATAAGCATTACTTAATATTGAGTTATTTCAAGAATACACAGTAAGGATCTTTTCAGGTTTAGAGTTTCATAGAATTAGATCATAAATCATGCATTATATTCCACATTTAAACAAAGCGGTTATATAAAAGTCAGTATTAATTTTTTCCCATTAAAGGAGACATATTTAAAATAAAACATGGATTCTTTCGTTACACTTCCTCGACACTATCAAAACATCATGTACTTTTCCCTTGACCTGTTAAAAACATTTCAAAAACGTGGGATGAGCATAAAAAGCATAGTAAGGTATATAAAAATACGGAAAGAAAACATTAGTCCATGTATACATAAGAATAAATGAAATCATGCATTACTCATAAAACATAAGTGATTTAACATACCTCATAAAATCATGAATAAATCATAGAAATCATAAGATACAAAGGTAACTTGAGGTATTCATAACATTCTTACGTAGGGAGTAACCCTCATGGTTACGTTTGGAATTCTCATCATAGTATATTCCCTAAATATCTTCAGAGAAACCTTAGTGTTTAACCCCTTCACATTACCCAATGCATTGGAGAGCTATATTAGGCTCACCCTCCCTAAGTTTATCACGGAACCACCCCTCTTCATAAACAATGACAAAGAACCATAACAAAATCGTACTACATAAAACATGTACAAAGGAAACATAGAATTTCCGCAATTAAATCACAATATATCAATACAACACATTGATATAAAAACATTATCAAAACCATTTTCAATAAAAAAAATAAAAGAAAAGTAATACATGGTATTTATTTTTCATTAAAAAAAGTTATGGCTTGTAGAGGTAGCCAAACCTCAAATAATGGTCACGATGGCAGAGAAGTCATTGTCGCCGCATACGTAATACAAAAACATTCATTTTTTCATTTAGTAAAATTCTTTGTATAAAAAGATTCCTTTTGAATAAAAGTAAATGTTAAAAAGGGAGTTTATACACTGTATAAAAGAAAGTTGTGTATAAAAAAAATATGCCTTAATGAATAGAGATTGAGACGAAGTCCCTTACCTCATGTCCAACTGGACTCGATCGTTCTTTAATCTCCTGAATAATAAACATGAGTTAATTTCTACTTGCTTAAGAACCTTTTTCAAACTTCATTATTCCTTTTATATCACTTATTACCAGGTAATATCTCCATGTAATTATTTAAGTTAATAATGGTCGTTTTGTCGATCATTGGTACTTGAGTAAAAAATAAACTCTTTATAATTACAAGTTATTCATGTTGTAAAATATACATTATATCCAGAATTATATTAATTATGTAGATATCATATATATCATATATATCCAGTATATATATGTATTTATAATATTACATAACACTTAGAGGTAATAAATTAAATGCACCGTTCATGGAGACAGTAAGTCGTACGTACGCATGAACGCTACTTTCATTTCTATTTCGTATTTAATGGAATAAAATCATAATGACATAAAGGTATATTATAATTCCAGTATAATATCATATATAATATCATTAACTCCATTCTTTATAGGTCCCACATATGGCATTAACGAATCAAATATCTTTGAAGGGGCGGTAGTCCGCACTTCCTAAAATGAGGATATCGCATTTACCCATAATGGAAACCATAAAGGTATGACATAAATGATAAATACAGAAGCTTAAGGAAAACATAAACATATTATAAATCATATATAAATATAGTGACATCTTAATGGACACCTTTGAAGGTGTTATAAGAATATTGAACAATCATCGTTTCGTGTGGTAGAAATTCGCCATCCACGGAAATAGTATGCTCTTTAACCATTAGATGTCAGTGTGTGTAAGTGTAGCTCAAATACTTATTATAAAAACATACTAGTATATTGAAGATACTTGTTTTGTTACAAAATAAATTAATAAAAAGATTTTAGGGGGTTGGAGAATCAAAATAAAACAAAAGATCATTAGAGAAGTCTTTACCTTTAAATTGGGTAACTCCTCTTGGTTTGAACCAAAAGGGTTTCTTGAAGAGCTTTCTGTTGGAACCACTTTGTATATAAGGTTATATTTTTTGTCTATAGTTGTCAATGAAGATCAAAATGAAGGAGATCAAGAAGTAATCCAATGAAGTGAAGGAATGGTAATTCAAACAATTGTTGTACTGATCATAAGTTCAAAGAACATGTGTCAAAGGTGATACATTGTTTACAACAATGAATAATGTGAGGTGTAATCCATCTGAGGATGATTAAAGAAGAATGGGGGTTTTGGATGAAGTCCATGAAATTCCTCATTATTGCATGAGAACCATGGGTTTTTTTATGAAGACCATGCAATTACTCATGATTGAATGAGAACCATGCAAGAGACTTCTTGATGAATTGAATCATATGGCTTGCATGAAGTAGATCATGATGGTTGATGAAGAAGACAATGTGCAAATGAGTGGAATTCTAAGATGGTCATGTAGGGATCGGAATTCTGAGATAGCCATACACATCACATTTTCATAGAAGATGATGATGATAAAGTTATGACTTCAAAGAATACATATCACAATAGTGGAGTTTGTGATAAAGCAGAAGAGTTGCTGAAGGATATAGATCACCAAGAAGAAGTGTTGTTGAGATGATCATGCTTGTTGACAAAGCAAACAAACGACATACAATTTTGTTGAAAAATGAGATTCCATGGTGGCATGTCGAGTTCAAGAACAGTGGATAATGATCCTTGTTTTATTCAAGCAAAATCGACAAAGGAATGGATGATCTGGAGGCGGAAAAAAAGAGCAGATACAAGGTGGCACTGTTTCCCAGTGTTTGCCAAATTTTTGGGCCTGAAAAATGACCAATAAATAAAAGTTTTTTTGGAAAAGGGACATGTGCGCTGAGGTCTTGGATGATAGAAAACTTGCACGCCATATGTTTTTGAAGACCAGATCATTAAAATATGGCAAAGGGATAAGGGTCTCCAAGTTTTGGTGAGGTCACGCAGATGACTTGTATAACGACCCATACTTTACATACATTGTTAATACTTCAAAATTTAAGCACACTTATTACAACATATGCCAAAACCACAAAGGACAGTATAGGTATAGTGTCTTTAGAAATTGGGAAACATAAACAACTGGTTCATAAATCTTCTATAGTGTCTCCCATTTATTTCATCATATCTAGGGTCCCTTTTAGCATATTCTACTTAATATCCATCTTCCTGACCTGGGGAAAAGAAAACATAAAAGGGTGAGCTCAAATGCTCATCAAGGGAAAATAAAGGAAATAAAAATCATATCATATCTTTTTGAAAATCATAACCTGTAAAAGAGATCATAATATCTTATCATGGAATAAATCATATAAGTGAAAATGAGATCCCCATAATCATAACATAAAACTTGAAACCTTGTGGAATGCACACATAATCCTGGAAAATCATTTCTTGTTAGTCACGACTCATTGCCAAGACTATCTTAGTGGACAAAGTCCATTTCTGAACCGAGTCACCCTCGTTCCAGTCCTGTTTCACTGAGCCGGTATAACCTACCGTTCCATCCATGTCTATCTCATGAGATATAAAATCTTTACCCAATGCATTGGAGGGAGATATAGGTCCCACCCATCTTATAATGAATCCTTTCTTATGTGTGCCAGATAATCATAAATCATACATCATCGCATAACACATGTAACAAAAATGGGATTCTTGAAACATCATGACATCATAAAACAAATCATATAAGGTAAATGACTTCATAAAAATAACTCCCTCACAACATAATCAAATCAATGTAATAATAGTGATAAAAACAGAACCCTTTATTATCTTAGATGGAAAATGTAACGACCCAAAGTTTTTCAATAGAAAATTCCCTTCTTTTACCTATTTCATAAAAACACAAAATAATGAACTATTAAGTGATAAGTGACATTTAAACATAATTTTTTCAACCCTATGTTTGGAATTTTAAAAATCCGGCATACACGGTTGTGCTCAAGATAGTTTTTGGAGTCTAATGAAACAAAAATAATTTTTGGTGAATAGTAACCTATCCTTATGAATAGTAATATGAACCTTATGAATAGTGAATAAGAGTAACATTACCTATGAATAATAAAATAAAATTTATCCATCATAGAAAGTGATAATTTGACCTTAGTAAACATTTTTGGTATTTTATAAATCATAAATGATTAATTATAATTAATTAATTAATTTAAAAGAATATTTATTTTCCTGAAATATATTCATAAATTATTGAATCAATGTCTAATAGTTTTTAGATAATTTTATAAGACCCTACGTAATTTTTGAAAGAACTATAAAATCAGTTCTAATCTTCAAAATTGTTTATTCTAAGTAAATTATGATTTTATTTAAATATTAAATTAATAATACTTAGAAAATTATTTTTGAAAAATGGACTTCATTTTTGGATTCTACACGTCGAAAAATGGTTGGGGTAAAATTTTGGGATTTTTCTAAGATACTTGAATTTTTGATGAATAGTGGAATCCGATAATTCACAATAAAAGCTAAATAATGCATTAATTGAGTCATTGCTGATGTTCTGCTGATGTAAGCCCACTTGGTTCGGGATTACATTATAAAATTACTATTATTGTTCATCCAAGACTCACTATTCCTTGTCCTTGGTGGAATTAATAAACTAATCAATTTAATATTTAGAAAACCCCTCTCCCCTCCACTATAAAAGCCACCCTTCACTCCCTCTTTTCCTCACACCTCTCAAGCTCCAAGAATTCTCTATATTATGCCCAAACACCTTCCCTAACTCATCCCCCACGTCCAAAATCTTCTGGTCTCATCAAAAGACCAAGCCTAGCTTCCTTAAAGAGGAACTCAAGAGGAGGATTCTAAAGGTAATTTCTCTCCCTCTTCTCCTTTAATTTCCTTTCAAGTCCAAGTTCCTTTATTGATCTCCCTCTATCTATCTTCATCCAAATTGTTCTGTAAATCCAGTATTATATATATACTGTAATATTATGATTCTAATGTTATATTATATCACCCCTCACCCTTTTCCCCTTCCTTTTATTTTATTAAAAAGAACGTTGTTCATGTGGTGATAATTTATCACCTTCAAAAACAACATGCTCTCTTCTTCCATTTATACCTTCAATTTGGTCATGAAACCATTTTTATGGTTTAACCAGAATGTTTTATATGTATTATGTTCTATTGTAAGTTCTAGAAATAACCTATGGCCATACTACTAAGTGAAAAGTTAAAATGAGTTGGTTGTGATCCAAAAACCGCTCAATTTAGCCCAAATAATCTTCATTTAATTCCTATCTAATAATTCGGCCACATGGATCTAATATAACTCATTATAAAATCATCCAAGCTTCTGTAATATAATTAATTACGTGTAATATCAGTTCTGGATGTTTAACCATGATCTACCCAAACATAAAATTAAGAATACAAGTGGACCGCTCAAGAAAACCATGAAAAAGAACATCCCCGATCAATGTTTTTAAACTCTATAAGTCATCCAAAGGAACATAATATGAAATAATAAAACCAGAATAAACCCTATTAAGGTATAAAAGGTTCTTTAATTTCTAATTAATGAATATAATGTCATTATATAGGACATTAAAGAGAAGGAGGCATTCGAGTACAAGGTAAGGGGAAATCTCGAACCCAATTTTCTTCCTTCGGGTTCTCCCTCTTTCACTCCATTTTTGATATGGTTACTCCTCAAAGGTCTTTTTTTCATCATTTCCTTTACTTTTCTGGGATATACATGTTTGTCACTAGTTTTTATGTCCATCAAAATGTTTTCCAAAAGAACTCTTCTTTCAAGATCTCACATTTTTCCTCTCATTCAAGGTTGATGGTTCTTATATCAAGTATGTTGTTCCCTCTTTCTTTTGGGAACCGAAAGCTTATGAATGTGTTATTATGAGATGAAACCCATTACTTTCCATGGGTTATTTATGTACATGTTTGATATGTTTTCTATGTGGCAAGCATGATAATGATAATGTTATGATGTGACGGGTGCGCCCGGAATTATATAGCGCAATATGAATGTTTAAATGTGACGGGTGCGCCCGGAATTATATAGTGCTCCAATGCATTGGGTAAAGTGATGAATCTCATGAGTAAATGTGAAATTATGCGTGAACATGATGCTAGCTTTGTTCACAATTATGTGTGGTAGTTAACCACTAAGACATGATGTTTCATTTTTATGCTTTGCCACATTTCAAGTTTATTGTTTATGCTCCTCTCATGTTCAAGATCTTCTTCCTATGTCATGATTATGTTCACCCCCGGCTATATTGTTCTTATCTATCCTCTTATTGGGCTTTTAGCTCACCCCCTTTTGATGTATATCCTCAGGTGGCTACATGTACTAAGGAGAGGACAAGTGCTACTAAGAAGCTATACAAGAAGAAATTAAATGAATTTTTATGCTTGATGTTGTACTTGTTATGTGTAGTCCTAGTTTGCCCAAGACACTAAACCTATGTATCCTCCATATGTAATACTATTATGTTTTTTTATCTCTGAAATGATGTAATAGTAATGTAAGAAAAGGCCGGGTCGCTATAGTTGGTATCAGAGGAAAGGTTTAGTTAATTTGGGGAATTAGGATTACCGAACCCTAAAGAAAACCGCTAGCATGAGACTAAGTACAAATATGCACACAAGGATATTTACCTAGGGATCCCATATGTTATGTTTTTGGTATAATTGATTAAAAGGATAAGTTATTCATGACTTGTTTACTTATGTTTTGTTCTAACCTTTTCTATTTTAGAAAATGGTGGGAACCAGGAGAAATCAGGCCAACAACTCTTGCGAAGGACAATGCAACGATTGCCCGAACGACATCCCCAATGATTTTGGAGGTGGAGTTCAAAACTTCATGACGATGCTTACCCAATTATCCCGGGTTATGAATAATAACCGTAATAATGGGGAACGTCCTCCTTCACCAAAGAGGGAGCAGCTAGCTATCGAAAGTTTTATGCGGCAACGACCACCGATGTTTTGTGGATCTTCCGACCCACTAGTTGCGGAACAGTGGGTCAACTCCATGGAGAAGATCTTTTTTGTTCTTCACTGTTCCGAGATAGAGAAGGTGACTCTAGCTGTTTATCGTCTAGATGGAGAAGCTGATCAATGGTGGGCTTTGATTAAGAACACCAAGCCAAGGGATGAAATTGAAGAGATGGAATGGGAAGACTTTAAGATAATGTTTCTTAATAAGTACTTCCCACGAACTCTTCGCACGAAGATGGAGAGAGAATTCATAGAGCTCAAGCAAAAAGAAGGAGAATCTGTCACAACCTATGAAGCAAATTTCACAAGGCTCGCAAGGTATGCTTCGGGTTTTGTTATCAACAATGATAGCAAAATTGATAGATTCTTTAGTGGATTAAAACCACATCTTCGAAAAGCTCTTGCAATTCGAGACTTTGGGAGTTATGAAGAAGTTGTACGGTGTGCTCTCAAAGTGGAGATGGAGTTTGGAGAATGGTCCCATGGCTATGGTGATAAGAAAAGAAGATGGAGTTTCAAGCTGGTGGATCTGGTGATAAAGATGGGAAGAAAACACAACGACCCACTTGCCAAAAATGTGGGAAGTTGCACAATGGGAACTGCCTCAAAGGGACGGGGAAATGCTTCAAGTGTGGGAAAGAAGGACACCTAGCTCACGAGTGTCGAAGAGACATGAAAAGGAAGGATAATGTAGCCGATGAAAGGAGAGAACCACTCATGGTTCAATTCTACAACTGTAAGGAGCTAGGGAACTATTCAAACCAGTGCACTAAACCTCGAGATTTCGAGGGTAATCGGCGCCAACAACCACCAAAGCCAAAGGAACAAGGGAAGACTTATTCCATCACTACTGCGGAGGTGGAACATGATAATGAAGTCATACAAGGTACACTTCCTATTCACTCAAGAATGGCAAAAGTCTTATTTGATTCTGGTTCTACGCATTCCTTTATATCTTGCAAGTTTTCTAGAACTATAGAATCGAAGCCCCGAAACCTTGAAGTAGATATATCTGTAAAAACACCAAGTGGTGCAATCATTGCAACCCATGTGTTTGATTCTTCTCCTATTGACGTATGTGGGAAGTTTCTTCCGGCAAATCTCGTAATACTTCCCTTGGTGGAATTCGACGCTATAATGGGAATGGATTGGCTCTCGTTATATAGAGCACATATCAACTGTCGGGAAAAGGAAATATATTTTCGTATTCCAAACCATCCCATGATCCTCTACAAATGCAAGGAAGATCATGAATCTCCTTTGATAAATCCTTCAATGGTGTGGGTGATGATTCCCTATGAAGAAGCATACCTCTCTCAAATGATTGAGTCAAAGTAAAGTTCCAACCTTGAGGAAATGCCCATTGTAAGGGAATATGGCGATGTATTTCCCGAAGAGTTACCCGGAATTCCCCCGGATCGTGAGGTAGAGTTCTCAAATGAACTCATACCTGGAGCTACTCCTATCTCGAAGTGCCCCTATAGGATGGCTCCTATCGAACTGGAGGAGTTAAAGAAGAAGCTGCAAGAGCATCTGGACAAAGGGTTCATACGCCCTAGTGCATCACCTTGGGGTGCGCCAGTGCTCTTTGTGAAGAAGAAGGATGGTACCATGCGGCTGTGTATCGATTATCGGGAACTCAACAAGATCACCATAAAGAACAAGTATCCTCTCCCAAGGATTGATGACTTGTTCGATCAGTTAAGAGGAGCTCAATACTTCTCAGAGGTGGATCTTCGTTCTGGATATCATCAAGTAAAGGTGAAGAAGGAAGTTATTCAGAAGACTGCCTTCCGTACAAGGTATGGGCACTATGAGTTTTTGGTGATACCCTTTGGACTTTATAATGCCACTGCAATATTCATGGATTTGATGAATAGAGTCTTTAGAAATTACCTCGACAAATTTTTGGTAGTGTTTATTGATGATATTCTCATTTACTCCAAGAGTAAGGAGGAACATGAAGAACATCTAAGACTTGTGTTGGTGACATTGAGAAAGAAGAAGTTGTACACCAAGTTCAGCAAGTGTGACTTTTGGATGAATCAAGTCACGTTCTTGGGACATGTGATCACAAGCGAGGGAATTTCTGTGGACCCTTCAAAGACAAAGGCGATTGAAGAATGGCTCAGGCCCTCTAGTGTCACAGAAATCCGTATTTTTCTTGGATTAGCTGGGTACTACCGACGTTTTGTGAGAAACTTCTCACGATTGTCAAGCCCGCTAACTAAGTTAACAAGGAAAGGAGTAAAGTATGTATGGACGGAAGAATGTGAGGGAAGCTTCAAGGAGCTAAAGAGAAGGCTGATCACTGCACCTGTACTCACACTACCAAAAAGTGGATAAAGTTTTGTGATATACAGTGATGCTTCAAAGAAAGGCTTGGGTTGTGTACTCATGCAAAATGATAATGTGATAGCCTACGCCTCACGACAGTTGAAGATCCATGAGCAGAACTACCTGACGCATGATCTAGAGTTGGCAGCCATGATTTTTGCCTTGAAAATCTGGCGGCACTACCTTTATGGTGAGAAGTGTGACATATACACCGACCACAAGAGCCTAAAGTATATATTCACACAAAAGGAGCTCAACATGCGTCAAAGGAGATGGTTATATCTAATCAAGGATTACGATTGCTCTATTCACTATCATCCTGGAAAGGCGAACAAGGTAGCTGATGCTCTAAGCAGGAAAGAACCTGCTACTCTATCCATGTTGAGGATTTAGAAAGACCCTATCTTCTTGGATATGCAAAGGATGGATTTGGGAATCGTAAGGGCAGGGGATACATCCTACCTTGCCCAAATGATTGCGCAACCATCCATCCAACAGAAGATCAAGGAAGCACAAAGGGATGATGTGGAGATACAAAAGAGGGTGAATGCAGTAAAGGAAGGAAAGCTGCAAGAGTTCCATATCGACAATGATGGTGTGATTCAGTTTGGAACGCGGCTTTGTGTGCCTTCATCACCTGGAATAAAGAAGGAGCTATTGGGTAATGCACATAGCTCAACTTTCTCTATTCATCCTGGAAGTACCAAGATGTATCGTGATCTCCGAGAACACTTCTGGTGGGATAACATGAAGAAGGAGATTGCAGAATATATATCAAGGTGCTTGGTGTGTCAGAAAGTTAAAGCTGAGCGGCAAAAGTCCAAAGGTATGATGCAGCCATTGCCTATACCCATGTGGAAATGGGAAAATGTCACTATGGACTTTGTCATGGGCCTCCCGAAAACGTCAAGAGGAAATAATGCGATATGGGTTGTGGTTGGACGACTCACCAAGACTGCCCATTTTATCGCTATTCGGGAAGACCTCTCACTTGAACAACTTGCAAGGATATATGTGAAGGAAGTAGTGAGGTTGCACGGTGTTCCACTCTCGATTGTCTCTGACCGTGATCCAAGGTTCACTTCTAAATTTTGGAGGAGCCTTCAACATGCTTTGAGTACTGAATTAAACTTCAGCACGGCCTATCACCCCCAAACCGATGGCCAGTCTGAAAGGACTATTCAGACACTTGAAGATATGCTAAGATCATGCTCTCTTGAATTCAAAGGTGGATGGGATCATCACCTTCCATTGGTTGAGCTATCATACAACAATAGCTTCCACTCGAGTATTCAGATAGCTCCGTATGAAGCTCTTTATGGGAAGCGATGTAGAACTCCAACCTGTTGGGATGAAGTTGGAGAACGAAAACTACTTGGTCCCGATCTTGTTCAAGAGATGACAGAGAAGGTTCAAGTCATCCAGAAACATATCAAAGCTGCTCAAAGTCAGCAAAAGAGCTATGCTGACAATCGTCGAAGGGACATGGAGTTTGACGTTGGAGATAAAGTCTTCCTTCGAATATCTCCATGGAAGAGAGTCATGCGATTCAGGAAGAAAGGGAAGCTAAGCCCAAGGTACATTGGCCCCTTTGAGATCCTTGATCGTATAGGAGCCGTGGCCTATCGTCTGGAACTTCCACCGAATATGGCTCAAGTTCATGACATGTTTCACGTATCACTACTGAGGAAGTACATTCCAGACCCCTCACATGTACTAAACTCAGAGGCGGTACAGTTGGAAGATGATCTCTCATATGAGGAGCAGCCGGTAAAAATTCTGGATCGAAGTGATAAGGTTCTACGCAACAAGAAAACCCGCCTTGTCAAAGTGTTGTGGAGGAACCAAAAGTTTGAGGAAGCAACCTGGGAACCGGAAGAGGCAATGAAGGAGAAGTACCCTCACCTGTTTGTGTAAAGTGAAATTTCGGGGGCGAAATTTCTTAAGGGGGGGAAGAATGTAACGACCCAAAGTTTTTCAATAGAAAATTCCCTTCTTTTACTTATGTCATAAAAACACAAAATAATGAACTACTAAGTGATAAGTGACATTTAAACATAATTTTGTCAACCCTATGTTTAGAATTTTAAAAATCTGGCATGCACGGTTGTGCTCAAGATAGTTTTTGGAGTCTAATGAAACAAAAATAATTTTTGGTGAATAGTAACCTACCCTTATGAATAGTAACCTACCCTTATGAATAGTAATATGAACCTTATGAATAGTAAATAAGAGTAACATTACCTATGAATAATAAAATAAAATTTATCCATCATAGAAAGTGATAATTTGACCTTAGTAAACATTTTTGGTATTTTATAAATCATAAATGATTAATTATAATTAATTAATTAATTTAAAACAATATTTATTTTCCTGAAATATATTCATAAATTATTGAATCAATGTTTAATAGTTTTTAGATAATTTTATAAGACCCTACGTAATTTTTGAAAGAACTATAAAATCAGTTCTAATCTTAAAAATTGTTTATTCTAAGTAAATTATGATTTTATTTAAATATTAAATTAATAATACTTAGAAAATTATTTTTGAAAAATGGACTTCATTTTTGGATTCTACACGTCGAAAAATGGTTGGGGTAAAATTTTGGGATTTTTCTAAGATACTTGAATTTTTTATGAATAGTGGAATCCGATAATTCACAATAAAAGCTAAATAATGCATTAATTGAGTCATTGCTGATGTTCTGCTGATGTAAGCCCACTTGGTTCGGGATTACATTATAAAATTACTATTATTGGTCATCCAAGACTCACTATTCCTTGTCCTTGGTGGAATTAATAAACTAATCAATTTAATATTAAGAAAACCCCTCTCCCCTCCACTATAAAAGCCACCCTTCACTCCCTCTTTTCCTCACACCTCTCAAGCTCCAAGCCTTCTCTAAATTATTCCCAAACACCTTCCCTAACTCATCCCCCACGTCCAAAATCTGCTGGTCTCATCAAAAGACCAAGCCTAGCTTCCTTAAAGAGGAACTCAAGAGGAGGATTCTAAAGGTAATTTCTCTCCCTCTTCTCCTTTAATTTCCTTTCAAGTCCAAGTTCCTTTCTTGATCTACCTCTATCTATCTTCATCCAAATTGTTCTTTAAATCCAGTATTATATATATATTGTAATATTATGATTCTAATGTTATATTATATCACCCCTCACCCTTTCCCCCTTCCTTTTATTTTATTAAAGAGAACGTTGTTCATGTGGTGATAATTTATCACCTTCAAAAACAACATGCTCTCTTCTTCCATTTATACCTTCAATCTGGTCATGAAACCATTTTTATGGTTTAACCAGAATGTTTTATATGTATTATGTTCTATTGTAAGTTCTGGAAATAACCTATGTCCATACTACTAAGTGAAAAGTTAAAATGAGTTGGTTGTGATCCAAAAACCGCTCAAATTAGCCCAAATAATCATCATTTAATTCCTATCTAATAATTTGGCCACATGGATCTAATATAACTCATTCTAAAATCATCCAAGCTTCTTTAATATCATTAATTACATGTAATATCAGTTCTGGATGTTTAACCATGATCTACCCAAACATAAAATTAAGAATACAAGTGGACCGCTCAAGAAAACCATGAAAAAGAACATCCCCGATCAATGTTTTTAAACTCTATAAGTCATCCAAAGGAACATAATATGAAATAATAAAACCATAATGAACCCTATTAATGTATAAAAGGTTCTGTAATTTCTAATTAATGAATATAATGTCATTATACAGGACATTAAAGAGAAGGAGGCATTCGAGTACAAGGTAAGGGGAAATCTCGAACCCAATTTTCTTCCTTCGGGTTATCCCTCTTTCACTCCATTTTTGATATGGTTACTCCTCAAAGGTCTTTTGTTCATCATTTCCTTTACTTTTCTGGGATATAAATGTTTGTCACTGGTTTTTATGTCCATCAAAATGTTTTCCAAAAGAACTCTTCTTTCAAGATCTCACATTTTGCCTCTCATTCAAGGTTGATGGTTCTTATATCAAGTATGTTGTTCCCTCTTTCTTTTGGGAACCCAAAGCTTATGAATTTTTTATTATGAGATGAAACCCATTCCTTTCCATTGGTTATTTATGTACATGTTTGATATGTGTTCTATGTGGCAAGCATGATAATGATAATGTTATGATGTGACGGGTACGCCCGGAATTATATAGCGCAATATGAATGTTTCAATGTGACGGGTGCGCCCGGAATTATATAGCGCTCCAATGCATTGGGTAAAGTGATGAATCTCATGAGTAAATGTGAAATTATGCGTTAACATGATGCTAGCTTTGTTCACAATTATGTGTGGTAGTTAACCACTAAGACATGATGTTTCATTTTTATGCTTTGCCACATTTCAAGTTTATTGTTTATGCTCCTCTCATGTTCAAGATCTTCTTCCTATGTCATGATTATGTTCACCCCAGGCTATATTGTTCATATCTATCCTCTTACTGGGCTTTTATCTCACCCCCTTTTGATGTATATCCTCAGGTGGCTACATGTACTAAGGAGAGGACAAGTGCTACTAAGAAGCTATACAAGAAGAAATTAAATGAATTTTTATGCTTGATGTTGTACTTGTTATGTGTAGTCCTAGTTTGACCAAGACACTAAACCTATGTATCCTCCATATGTAATACTATTATGTTTTTTTATCTCTGAAATTATGTAATAGTAATGTAAGAAAAGGCTGGGTCACTATAGAAAATAATTTTGATAAAACACTTGAACTCCATTCTTGAGGAAAATATCCATTCTACCTCAAAAACATTTTCCTTTCATAACATGTCATACAATTTTAAACTAAAAGAAGTTGATTAAAAATAAACATGAAAACTTTTAAAGGAAGCTTCTTGGAAATAATTTTTTAAAAATCCATTCATGCCGTATAAATTAAAAAAAACATTATTCATACTTTTTTCGGAAAAGTCAAAAAGTACCTCGTACGAGAAAAACGACAAAAGATTCCTTTCATATTCTTTACTAAAAACTCACCGAAGGGTAAAATTGGATTTAAACTATTGTAAGTGGATGAAAACAATATTACATATTGAGGGAACATGGATGTGGATGATAAAATACACCCCAGCAAATACTTACGAATAAACAATCTCGGATAAAATGAGATTGTGATATATTCCCTTACCTTAGGTCCGATTTGATTTGTACATGTCCAAAGCTCCTGTATAATGGTTTAAATAATGTTATTGACTTATTACAGAATCATACATATTGATATGATATCATATATGGTCATATTCTTAGCTTCTTGTTAGTAATATTTCATTGTTACTTGTTACTCGGGTCTTTATTGCCTTTTGTTCTTATGCGTGTTTTTCCGAATAAATTCTTATTCTTATTTTAAGGTTATAGATACCTTATATACAGAATGGTATTAGTGTAACATATATCATATTTATTCATTCAATTCATTTATATAATTACTATGTAATGATGATCATGTAAAACGAGCCGCATCACATCGTGGAGACGGTATTCCGTACGTACGCACGAGTGATGATATCGTTCCTATGATCGTGGAATTGTATTGGAGTATATATATATTATTTCAGTATCAATATTACTTTATAATAATCATAAATAGTTACTCATTACACCATTATACCCATCCTTGTAAGGTGATGGTGTAAAATAGATTACACCACGGCGTGGAGACGGTATTCCGTACGTACGCACGCGCGGTGATTTCATTTTTCCGTAGGAT
This sequence comes from Viscum album, assembly GCA_963277665.1. Classification (NCBI taxonomy): domain Eukaryota; kingdom Viridiplantae; phylum Streptophyta; class Magnoliopsida; order Santalales; family Viscaceae; genus Viscum; species Viscum album. The sequence continues at coordinate 180,579,483 of OY728125.1, read as the reverse complement.
GGATAGAAGGTGAATTAGGGTTGTTTCATATTTATAATAACATGTCAGTATGTAATTAATACTGATGTTATTACTTTATCATGAAACAACTAAAGAAGAATAAGTTGAAGATGAAAGATATTGAAAAGATCGGTAATGGATATTACCTCTTCTTTGGAACGCTGCTTTGAATCCTCTACTTAGGGAACTAATATTGGTCTTTGAAGAAGACCAAGACCTCTAGGATTATTCTAGGAAATTGGAGAGGAGAAAATGGCAGGGTTTGGCCGAGCTTGAGTGCTCAAATTGGTGTGAGGAGGAGGGGAGGAGGTTCCCTTTAATAAGGGAGGAGAGGGGCACCTTAGGAATATCTCAAAATATTATTTTATATTGAAGTCAAAATCGGTTTATAATGGTTCCCAAGGGTCTTATTTAGAAGCTAAAGTGGGGATGGGTCGAAATCCTATCAACCAATAGGATTTATACAATTTTAGGTTATTATTTTAACCTTATCAATTAGATTTAACTCTAAGTTAAATATTTTAACTTTTACCGTGTCTTTTTGTTTTCTTTCACTATATGGTTAATACACTTACTATAACATGCCAAACGAACCCCAAGTTGTTTATTATTAATATATATATCCTTATCTAAGTCGTTTGGCCGAACCTTAGATTTTTAGGAATAAAATAAAAATTAATAATATTTTATTTTATTTAAAAACTATTTTGTGTCAATTGTGACACTATTTGATATATGATTTTTGTGAAAGTCATAACAGAATTATATGTTCGAACCAAGTTGATTAAATCGACACTAATATATCATAGTAACCTAGAAAATTATTGTAATTCATAAAAAGTCTCAAATTACATTTATTTTGGTGTTTATAACATCAATTATGTCAATATTTTATTAATAAGATAATTACTGCATCATCATTGTGTCATAAATAAATTAAATTATTTAATGTCTAAAAATTACAAATAAAATGCCATTATGTAGGAAATCTTTTTAGATTTCTAATGAATATTTATAGTCGAATTTATCTTATGCATAACCCCATATTAAAAATTATTTACTTATTAAACGTTGATTTTAACTATTTTAACCCTTCTTTAAATAAATTAATAATAAATGTCCTAATCTAACCCAAGTGGGCCTAAATGGTCATATTTTATTCCTAAGTTTTTTTTTGGTCGAATTAAACTTTTCTAATAGAATTAAGACATTTTTTAGGGTAATAGTAATATCATATTTACTCTTAGTTACCCTATTTACTATTAACCGCGGTAAAAAAATGTAAAAAGTTATTATTCACCAAAAAATTATTTTTATCTCATTGAACCACATTTTACTTACTGATATCAACTATGTCTGTCGGATTTTCAAAATTCCATTCACAGAAGCGGTAAAATTAGGTTTTATGCAAAATTCAGTTTTTAACCTACCACTTAGTGGTTTCACTATTCATCAAAAATTGAAAGTTTTCAGAAAAATACCAAAATTTCATCCTAGGCTAATTTCGGTATTCCGAATCCAAAAATGAAGTCAATTTTGAAAAATAAAATTTATAAAATTTCAAAAAGTGGTTATTACTATTCATAACGGTGAGTTTTAATAATATTTTAATAGGATATCGTTGTTTAGTGAAACTCAGTATTGCGTACGATGCAAGCTATCAAGGAAGGTCGCGATTGCGTGTAAAGTAAGCCAAGCATGTGTTGTGTAGAAAAAGATTCCTTTGATGATTTATATAACCTAAAAGTCTCGGGTGTTACATTCTACCCCCCTTAAAATGAATTTTGCCCTCGAAATTCGTCACTTTGTAACAAACAGATGAGGATACCTATCCCTCATCATATCCTCAAGCTCCCATGTAGCTTCTTCTAATTGGTGGTTCCTCCATAAAACTTTCACCAATCGAGTGGTCTTGTTTCGTAGGACTTTTTCGCTACGATCCAGAATCTCTATCGGTTGTTCTTCATAAGAAAGATCCTGCTCCAGCGGTACAACTTCTGAGCTGAATACATGTGAAGGATCATGTATGTACTTTCTCAGGAGAGATACATGGAACACATCGTGAACTTGAGAGAGATTCGGTGGAAGCGCCAATCGGTAAGCTACCTTCCCAACACGATCCAGTATTTCGAAAGGACTGATATATCTAGGGCTCAACTTCCCCTTCTTTCCAAATCTCATAGCCCTCTTCCAGGGAGATATTCGTAAGAAAACTTTATCACCCACTTCAAACTCTAGGTCTTTTCTTCGGTTGTCGGCAAAACTTTTATGCCGACTCTGAGCTGCTCTTATGTGTTGTTGAATAGATCTGACTTTTTCTGCCATTTCATCAACGAGATCAGGTCCTAATAGCTTTCTTTCCCCAACTTCATCCCAGCAAGTAGGAGTCCTGCATTTCTTTCCATAGAGAGATTCATAAGGATCCATCTGAATACTGGAGTGAAAGCTATTATTATAAGAAAATTCCACCAAAGGTAGGTGTTGATCCCAACCTCCTTTTAAATCCATTGAGCAAGCTCTCAACATATCTTCTAGGGTTTGAATTGTTCTCTCAGACTGACCGTCTGTCTGGGGATGATAAGCAGTGATGAAACTCAACTCTGTATCCAGAGTATGCTAAAGACTTCACCAGAACTTTGAGGTAAATCTCAGATCCCGATCAGATATAATAGAAAGTGGTACTCCATGCAATCTTACCACTTCATTTACATATATCCTGACAAGCTAATCTAGAGAGAAATCCTCTCTAATAGCAATGAAGTGTGCAGACTTTTTAAGATGATCAACTATGACCCAGATAGAATTATTGCCTTTGTATGTTTTAGGAAGTCCTGTGACAAAGTCCATAGTGATGTTTTCCCATTTCTATTCGGGTATGGGTAATGGTTGTAACATCCCCTTAGACTTCTGTCTCTCAACTTTAACTTGTTGACAAACCAAGCATCGAGAGACATATTCAGCAACATCTCTTTTCATGCCATCCCACCAGAAGTACTCTTTCAGGTCCCTATACATCTTCGTGCTTCCAGGATGAATAGAGAATGAAGAACTATGAGCCTCATCTAGCAGCTCCTTCTTTAATTCAGGGATGGGAGGAACACAAACCCGATTCCTGAACTTTATTATCCCATCACAATCAAGGTTGAATTCAGGAACATTTCTCACCTTCTTTTGTAACTCGACATCTTCTTTCTGTGCCTCTTTAATCTTCACATGTATAGATGGTTGAACATTCATTTGAGAAAGATAATATTTTTCCCCTTCCATTATAATTCCAAGATCCATCCTTTGTAAATCCATAAATATTGGATCTTTTGTGATCCTCATCATGGATAAACTAGCATGGTCTTGTCGACATAATGCATCTGCCACCTTGTTTGCTTTCCCAGGGTGGTAATGGATTGAGCAGTCATAATCCTTAATCAGCTCCAACCATCTTCTTTGACGCATATTCAGCTCCTTTTGTGTGAAAATATACTTTAAACTTTTATGATCAGTATAAATATCACACCTTTCACCATAAAGGTAATGCCTCCAAATCTTTAATGCAAAGATTACCGCAGCCAACTCCAAATCATGTGTTAGGTAATTTTGCTCATGGATTTTCAACTGTCGTGAGGCATAAGCTATCACCATATCATTTTTCATAAGAACACACCCCAATCCCTTCTTGGATGCATCACTGTAGATCACAAACCTTTCTCCACTACAAGGCAGTGTGAGCATAGGTGCACTGGATAACCTTCTTTTCAACTCCTTGAAATTCTCTTCACATTCCTCTGTCCAAACAAACTTAACTCCTTTCCGAGTCAACTTGGTGAGTGGATTAGATAATCGTGAAAAATATTTTACAAAACGTTGATAATATCCAGCCAAACCAAGAAAACTTCGGATCTCAGTTACTGTTGTTGGTCTTGACCATCTTTCGATAATCTCTGTTTTTGCTGGATCCACAGATATCCCCTCTTTTGAGATTATGTGACCCAAAAATGAAACTTTTTGAAGCCAAAATTCACACTTGGTAAATTTGGCATAAAGCTTCTCCTTTCTTAGGGTCTTCAATATAATTCTCAAGTGATCTTCATGCTCTTCCTTGCTCTTTGAATAGACAATAATATCGTCTATAAAGACTACCACAAATTGATCAAGATAGTCTCTAAAGACTCTATTCATTAGATCCATGAAGATAGCAGGGGCATTAGTAAGACCAAATGGCATCACTATAAATTCATAGTGTCCATACCTTGTACGGAAAGCTGTCTTTGGTATATCCTCCCTTTTGACCCTTAATTGATGATACCCTGAACGAAGACCAATCTTGGAAAAGTATTGAGCTCCGCGTAGTTGGTCAAATAAGTCATCAATGTGTGGGAGAGGATATTTGTTCTTGATAGTAATCTTGTTAAGTTCTCAATAATCAATGCAGAGTCTCATTGATCCATCTTTCTTTTTAACAAATAGAACAAGTGCTCCCCAAGGTGACGCACTAGGGCGTATGAATCCCTTATCAAGATTCTCTTGGAGTTGCTTCTTCAATTCCTGCAACTCAATTGGGGCCATTCTATAAGGTGTCTTTGAAATAGGCAAAGCACCCGGTACGAGTTCTATTGAAAACTCAACTTCACGATTTGGTGGAAGACCCGATAATTATTCTGGAAAGACATCATCAAACTCTCGTACGATTGGAATATTCTTAATCGTGAGTTTCTCACCAACCATTTGAGATAAATAACCATCATTTAGTGGAATCAGGAACCATAAGATGGAAGGGATTTCCACTGGAAGGTTATATTCATCCTTGCATCGATAGACGATCGTAGATTGATCTGGAATATGAAATGTGACTTCCCTTCTTTGGAAATTGATATGATATCCATGTAGAGAAAGCCAATCCATGCCAAGAATCACATCAAATTCCACTAAAGGAAGGATCACAAGATTTGCAGGAAGCACTTTCCCACAAACTTCGATCGGAGAAGAATTATAAACTTTTGATGCGACTGTTGTGCCATTAGGTCTTGTCACAGCTAACTCAACATCTAATTGTTGAGGTAATATGGTGATACCCTTAGAAAATTCTTCAGAAATAAAAGAGTGGGTGGATCCAGAATCAAATAAAACATTTGCTACTTTAGAGTGGATGGTAAGTGTACCTTTCACCACTTCGTTATCGTACTCCACATCGCTGATAGAAATTGCATGTGACTTTCCTTTGTCATTAGCCTTAAGATTTTGTTGACGTCGACCATCATCATCAACCCTTGGATTTGGGCATTGATTGGCATAATTCCCCATCTTTTTGCACTTGAAACATTGAAGTGTAGTAGGTTCATTCTGTGTATCCCTTCCTTTGTTTGAATCATTATACATCTTCTTCCCATTATCGCGGCATTCAAATGCCCGATGACCTTACTTTCCACATTTAAAACATTTACTTGTCCCTTTAAGACAACTCCCTCCATGTTTCATTCCACACTTTGAGCATAAGGGAAAGCTCATCTTCTTTTCAGTGTGCTCTTTAGATTTTCCTTTGAATTCCATCTTCCTCTTCTTATCAAACCCATGTGACTGATGGGTTATTCCAATCTCCATCTCGACTTTGAGAGCACATCGAACGATTTCCTCGTAGCTATTGAAGTCCCTTATGGCTAACGCCCTTCGAAGACTTGGTTTTAAGCCACTAAAGAATCGATCGATCTTACTCTCAGGTTGGATAATAATACCATAAGTGTACCTTGCAAGTCTTGTAAAATTTGCTTCATAGGTACCAACAGATTCATCATCCCTTTTCTTCAGTTCAAGAAACTCTTTCTCCATCTTTTTTCAGAGAATACGAGGGAATTACTTATTGAAAAATAAGTTCTTGAACTCGTCCCATTCCATAGACTCAATTTCATCCCTTTGCCTCGTATTCTTAATAAGATTCCACCATTGATCAGCATCTCCTTCCAAACGATACACTGCTAGGATGACTTTATCATGTTCAGAACATTGAAGAACTGAAAATATCTTTTCAGTAGTACTAATCCATTGTTCAGCAACTAATGGATTAGTAGACCCGCTGAAAGAAGGTGGACGCTGCCTCATGAAGGATTCAACAGAATGTTGCTCCTTCCTTTGGTCGTTTGGAAGTCCTGCATGATTCATATCTTGAGAAAGTTGTGTGAGCATGGCTACAAGATTTTTCATTCCTACTCCCATATCATTTGGTTGCTCAGGGTGACAATCATTGCATTGCCCATCGCATTCCGCATTAACACGGTTCCTTCGGGTTCCAGCCATTGACTAAAACCAAGAAGAATAGTGTGAGCAACACTAATTATAATAGGAAAACCCCATAATTCAAGAATAAAATTTTCACGCTTAAGGTCTTATCCTAGGTTATTCATGGCCATTTCTAAAACACTAAGATTGTGTGCTATGCTTAGACTTATCCTTAGGGTTCTTACTAAGGCTTTCACATCCTAGCTTCCAAAGGTTGCCTATAACCTCCCTCTGATACCAACTATAACGACCCATACTTCACATACATTGTTAATACTTCAAAATTTAAGCACACTTATTACAACATATGCCAAAACCACAAAGGACCGTATAGGTATAGTGTCTTTAGAAACTGGGAAACATAAACAACTGGTTCATAAATATTCTACAGTGTCTCCCATTTATTTCATCATATATAGGGTCCCTTTTAGCATATTCTACTTAATATCCATCTTCCTGACCTGGGGAAAAGAAAACATAAAAGGGTGAGCTCAAATGCTCAGCAAGGTCAAATAAAGGAAATAAAAATCATATCATATCTTTTTGAAAATCATAACCTGCAAAAGATATCATAATATATTATCATGGAATAAATCATAGAAGTGAAAATGAGATCCCCATAATCATAACATAAAACTTGAAACCTTGTGGCATGCACAAATAATCATGGAAAATCATTTCTTGTTAGTCATGACTCATTGCCAAGACTATCTTAGTGGACAAAGTCCATTTCTGAACCGACTCACCCTCGTTCCAGTCCTGTTTCACTGAGCTGTTATAACCTACCGTTCCAGCCATGTCTATCTCATGAGATATAAAATCTTTACCCAATGCATTGGAGGGAGATACAGGTCCCACCCATCTTATAATGAATCCTTTCTTATGTGTGCCACATAATCATAAATCATACATCATTGCATAACACATGTAACAAAAATGGGATTCTTGAAACATCATGACATCATAAGACAAATCATATAAGGTAAATGACTTCATAAAAATAATTCCCTCACAACATAATCAAATCAATGTAATAATAGGGATAAAAACATAACCCTTTATTATCTTATATGGAAAATAATTTTGATAAAACACTTGAACTCCATTCTTGAGGAAAATATCCTTTCTACCTCAAAAACATTTTCCATTCATAACATGTCATACAATTTTAAACTAAAAGAAGTTGATTAAAAATAAACATGAAAACTTGTAAAGGAATCTTCTTGGAAATAATGTTTTAAAAATCCATTCATTCCTTATAAATTAAAAAAAACATTCTTCGTACTTTTGTCGGAAAAGTCAAAAAGTACCTCGTACGAGAAAAACGACAAAAGATTCCTTCCATATTCTTTACTAAAAACTCACCGAAGGGTAAAATTGGATTTAAACTATTCTAAGTGGATGAAAACAATATTACATATTGAGGGAACATGTATGTGGATGATAAAATACACCCCAGTAAATACTTACGAATAAACAATCTCGGATAAAATGAGATTGTGATATATTCCCTTACCTTAGGTCCGATTTGCTTTGTACGTGTCTGAATCTCCAGTATAATGGTTTAAATAATTTTATTGACTTATTACAGAATCATACATATTGATATGATATCATATATGGTCATATTCTTAGCTTCTTGTTAGTAATATTTCATTATTACTTGTTACTCGGGTCTTTATTGCCTTTTGTTCTTATGCGTGTTTTGCCGAATAAATTCTTATTCTTCTTTTAAGGTTATAGATACCTTATATCCAGAATGGTATTAGTGTAACATATATCATATTTATTCATTCAATTCATTTATATAATTACTATGTAATGATGATCATGTAGAACGAGTCGCATCACATCGTGGAGACGGTATTCCGTACGTACGCACGAGTGATGATATCGTTCCTATGATCGTGGAATTGTATTGGAGTATATATATATTATTTCAGTATCAATATTACTTTATAATAATCATAAATAGTTACTCATTACACCATTATAACCATCCTTGTAAGGTGATGGTGGAAAATAGTTTACACCACGGCGTGGAGACGGTATTCCGTACGTACGCACGCGCGGTGATTTCATTTTTCCGTAGGATGGATAGAAGGTGAATTAGGGTTGTTTCATATTTATAATAACATATCAGTATGTAAGTAATACTGATGTTATTACTTTATCATGAAACAACTAAAGAAGAAGAAGTTGAAGAAGAAATAAATTGAAAAGATCAGTAATGGATATTACCTCTTCTTTGGAACACCTCTTTGAATCCTCCACTTAGGGAACTATGATTGGTCTTTGAAGAAGACCAGGACCTCTAGGATTATTCTAGGGAAGTGGAGAGGAGAAAATGGCAGGGTTTGGCCGATCTTGAGTGCTCAAATTGGTGTGAGGAGGTGGGGGAGGTGGTGCCCTTTTATAAGGGAGGAGAGGGGCACCTTAGGAATATCTCAAAATATTATTTTATATTAAAGTCAAAATCGGTTTATAATGGTTCCAAAGGGTCTTATTTCGAAGCTAAAGTGGGTATGGGTCAAAAGCCTATCAACCAATAGGATTTAGACAAGTTTAGGTTATTATTTTAACTTTATCAATTAGATTTAACTCTAAGTTAAATATTTTAACATTTATCGTGTCTTTTTGTTTTCTTTCACTATATGGTTAATACACTTACTATAACATGCCAAACGAACCCCAAGTTGTTTATTATTAATATATATATCCTTATCTAAGTCATTTGGCAGAACCTTAGATTTTTAGGAATAAAATAACAATTAATAATATAATATTTGATTTAAAAACTATTTTGTGTCAATTTTGACACTATTTGATATATGATTTTTGTGAAAGTCATAACCGAATTATATGTTCGAACCAAGTTGATTAAATCAACCCTAATATATCATAGTTACCTAAAAAATTATTTTAATTCATAAAAAGTCTCAAATTATATTTAGTTTGGTGTTTATAACATCAATTATGTCAATATTTCATTAATAAGATAATTACTGAATCATCATTGTGTCATATATAAATTAAATTATTTAATGTATAAAAATTACAAATAAAATACCATTATGTAGGAAATCTTTTTAGATTTCTAATGAATATTTATAGTCGAATTTATCTTATGTATAACCCCATATTAAAAATGATTTACGTATTAAACTTTGATTTTAACTATTTTAACCCTTCTTTAAATAAATTAATAATAAATGTCCTAATCTAACCCAAGTGGGCCTAAATGGTCATATTTTATTCCTAAGTTTGTTTTTGGTCGAATTAAACTTATCCAATAGAATTAGGACATGTGTTAAGGTAATAATAATATCATATTTACCCTTAGTTACCCTATTTACTATTAACCGCGGTAAAAAAAAGTAAAAAGTTACTATTCACCAAAAAATTATTTTTATCTCATTGAACCACATTTTACTTACTGATATCAACCGTGTCTGTCGGATTTTTGAAATTCCATTCATAGAAGCGGTAAAATTAAATTTTATGCAAAATTCAGTTTTTAACCTACCACTTAGTGGTTTCACTATTCATCAAAAATTGAAAGTTTTCTGAAAAATACCAAAATTTCACCCTAGGCTAATTTCGGTATTCCGAATCGAAAAATGAAGTTCATTTTGAAAAAGAAAATTTATAAAATTTTAAAAAGTGGTTATTACTATTCATAACGGCTAGTTTTAATAATATTTTAATAGCATATCATTGTTTAGTGAAACTCAGTATTGCGTACGACGCAAGCTATCAAGGAAGGTCGTGATTGCGTGTAAAGTAAGCCAAGCAAGTGTTGTGTAGAAAAAGATTTCTTTGATGATTTATATAACATAAAAGTCTCGGGTGTTACAACTTGTGTGCCGTGAAGAGACTTTAACGCTGATGCCTTAGAAGATTGATAACTTACGCGCCTATGGTTTTTAGAGATCAGAAGATCAAAATTTGGAAAAGGAAAGAGGTTCTCACAAGTTTGGAAGTTGGTCACGCAAGTGACTAGTAGGGGAAGAGAGCTGCGCGTCGAGATTTGCGCGCCGATGGTTGACTTGCGCACCGTCGCGCAGGTTGGTCAAATTGCCTATAAATACTAGACCACCCCTCCTCATTTCTCACGGAGTTCAAGACTTAGAGATTGTTCGAGATCTCATCGCGCATGTGATTGAGTCGTGCAAGTTGTAGTTGGGTCGCGCAAGTAGAGGTTGCGTTCCGGTTGCTGGCTGCGCGCCCAAGGCGGTTTGGGAGAGAATGGAAGTGGGTCGCGCAAGTTTATAGTTGGGGAAGGAAGCGTCGCGCAGGTGCTTTGGTGACACTTGTGTGCCAGTTTGGACTTGTGCGCTGAAGACATGTGTTCCGTATTGGGACTTGCGCACCTAGCTTGGAGAAGCGTGCCAGGTATTGCTGAAGCCTGCCGGTCTGTTTCGAGCTGCACGAAAGCCGGGAGATTACCCGATACATTCAGTGTAAAGTTAGATTGAAGAAGAAATATAAATGATACATGCATGATCTCATGCATACATGTTGAACTGATTCTGACGATGACAAGTAAGTGAAGCATCATTTATTGAGCAATCACATAAGTGATTGTGATTCAGGCAAACGAAGACAAGGGGATCTAGCGCATTCAGTCATTGCACTAAAGAAGAAGGATTGAACTAAAAAGAGCATCAACTCTAAACCCTGATGCAGGAAAAGTCTCATGCTGAACAGGAGACAAAGAACTTCAATGCACATCTATTGAAGAGACCTTCACGTCTATAAGCTGAGTGGGACTTCACCAACGGCAGTGAGCCAGGAGGAGTCAACGGGAGTGACCCGAGGGATGCAGTGAGCTATCCCTAAAATTTTGTAAAGGCAGTGAGCCTGGGACAGAGTGACTGTACCCGAACATTTGTAATCTACAGCTAGTGAAGCATAGTGGATTTTGGTACAACCGACAACCTGTCGGCGTATTCTCCTTAGATGTAGCCCTTAGTGGTGAACCAAGTAAAATTGATGTGTTATCTCTTTGCATGTGAATGTTTCATTACTAATAATATCCATCATATAGGCTTAAGTATTTCCTACCAACGTGAGAACAAGATTCACAACTTTAAGAAGAAAAAGTTGCCACCCCGATTCACCCCTCCCCACTCAGGGTGTCCCGGGATTTACACTTTCTTCATAAGGTAAGGCTTCTGTGATGAAGAGAGGGATGTGGAGAGAAAAAATGAGCAGATCTTGGCCGAGCCAATGGCTTTAGAGGTGTTTGTAAAGAGGTAGAGTTAGGGGCCTTTTATAAGAGGAGAGGAGGGGAACTCTTGGAATGTTATAAAATGTTACTTTATATTAAAATGATTTTCAAATTTTAAAGGTCCCATATTGATATATTTTGAGGATAAGGTGATAATGGTTCGAAATATAGTCATCCAATAGGTCTTTGACAAGTGTAAGTCTTAGATTTTACATTATCTTTTCTTTTTATTTCAATCGTTCTTTAATGAGGTAATCACTACATCATCATAATGTCATAAATAATTTAATTTATTTAATGTATAAAAATTATAAAAAAAATACTATGATGTAGGAAATATTTTTAGATTTCCAATGACTATTTATAGTTCAAGAGATCCTTTATTTAGACAAAACTAAAAAAAAATTACTTGGGTGACACATTCTTTAGTGATTTTCTCCTTTCTTTAAAAATAAAAAGATAAAGTGTCACTTTCACCCAAAAAAGTGATTCCATGGGGTCCCTAAGTTTGGAAATATGCATCCCATGATCGTCCATGACACAACCAGTAGCAATAAGACATATTTTGGGGTCATTTGTTATTATTATGATATAATTTTATTATCCTTAACTACCAGATTACTAACTAATCAAGATAATTAAAGATAATTATCATCGTTACTATTCATAATGTCCAAAAACAAAAGAGTATTAATTATATAATTTGGACCTTCTAATTCCAAATATGGAATCCATTTTAACAAATTCCAAACATAAAAATTTCAATAGTTAATTTAAAAATAATTCCCGTTGTCAAAACAAATAGAGGGTTTTTTGAAACAATATCTACGAAAAGTTTGGAACTTATTTATGCCCAATTCCAAAGTCAAATTAATTATAAAGACCACAATTGGATTAAATGGTAAAAATATTTTCTAATTATACTTTAAGACTAATTAAAAAGATAATATAGCCCTATAATTAAATTAGATGAAAAATTATTTTTGTTGTAAAATGCAGTATTTTTCAGTATTCATTAAAAAATGAACATTGTCAGAAAAATACCCAAAAATTTATCCAAAGTAAATTTCAATGTCCCAATCATAAAGAATAAGTTTATTTTGACAAATAGAGCTTATAAAATTGTCAAAAGATAGATTTAAAAATGGTTTACCATCTAAAGGTGGTAAAACAATCTTTTAAAAATATTAGAGAATTCTATACTTAAGATTGGATTTATTCTCATTTTAAGCCTCTTAAAACACTATCTAATTCATAAATAGACATAGATATGAAAATATATTATTCATTACTTACTCGGGATGTTACATAATTCCCCCCTTTAGAAAATTTCATCCCCATAATTTATTTACTTATCAAATAAGTGGGGGTATTTATCCCTCATTGCATTTTTAGATTCTCATGTTGCCTCCTCAATCATGTGGTTTTTCCACAAAACCTTTACCTGATGAATCACCTTATTCCGCAACACTTGCTCCCTGTGGTCAAGAATATGGACTGGTTGTTCCTTATAAGATAGATTCTCTTCCATCTGAACTACCTCTGGACTCAAAACATGAGATGGATCTGGTATGTACTTCCTTAACATTGAAACATGAAAAACATTGTGTACCTAAGATAAACTTGGAGGTAAAGCCACTCGCTATGCAACTAATCCAACTCTCTCCCGAATTTTTTATTGTCCAATGAACCTTGTAATAAGATATCCATTCTTACCAAATCGCATCACACTTTTCCATGGTGAAACTTTTAGGAAGACATGATCACCTACCCCAAAGGAGAGATCCTTCCTCCTATTGTCTGCATAACGTTTCTTCCTGCTCTGAGCTATTCTCATGTGTTTCTGTATCAGCTGAACATTTTCTGCCAACTCTTGTACCAATTCTAGTCCCATCAACTTCCTTTCACCCACTTTATCCCAAAAAGCTGGTGTTCGACACTGCTTCCCATATAATGCCTCAAATGATGCCATCTATATATTGGAATGAAAAATGTTATTATAAGAAAAATCAACCAAAGAAAGATGTTGTTCCCAACTTCCCTGATAATCAATTGAACAAGCATGTAGCATATCCTCCAAATTCTGAATCATTCGTTCTGACTGCCCATCTGATTGAGGATAAAAAGCTGTACTAAAATTTAATTCAGTACCCAACGATTTCTGAAGGCCTTTCCAAAATTTAGAAGTAAAACTGGGATCACGATAAGATACAATGGAGAGGGGAACTCCATGTAACCTGACTATCTCTTTAAGATACAAACGGGAAAGTTGGTCTAGGGAAAAAGTATCTCGTATAGAGAGGAAATGAGCAGATTTAGTCAAGCGATCAATAATAACCCGGATTACATTATTACCTCGAGGTGTCTTCAGAAATATCACAACAAAGTCCATGGATATACTATCCCATTTCCACTTTGGCACTGGTAAAGGCTGAAGCATCTCTTTCGGTAACTACCACTTTTCTTTAACCTATTGACAAGTCAAACACTACACAATAAAATCAACAATATCTCTTTTCATTATGTCCCACCAGTAATACTCCCGAAGATCTCTATACATCTTAGTACTGCCTGGATAAACTGAAAACAGAGAACTATGAGCTTCACATAACAACTCTCTCTTCAACTATGAATCACAAGGCACACACAATCTCTTCCCAAATCTCAAAACACAATCATTATCAATGTTGAATTCAGGTAACTTACCTTTCTGAACTAGCTCCACCTATTTCTGCAACTCGCTGTCTTGCTTCTGTGCTTTCATAATTCTGTCTAATAGAGAATATTTCACTGATACCTGAAACAAAATAGAAGAACATCCTACACTAACTAATTCTATTCCAATGTTCATCAAATCCTTAAAAAATTATCTCATTCCAAATGAAACATTGTTAATGAAGCATTACTTTTTTTACTCAAAGATTCATCCACTTTATTTGCTTTTCTCAGATGGTAATGAATTGTAAATCTTAATCCTTGATTAATTCTAGCCATCTACTCTATCTCTTGTTCAATTCTTTCTGAGTGAATATATACTTTAAACTTTTTTGATCAGTATATATTTCACACTTCACACCATACAAATGATGCCTCCAAATTTTTAAAGTGAAAACAACAGCAGCTAATTCCAAATCATGCGTAGGGTAATTTACCTCATGAGTTTTCAACTAACGTGAATCATAAGCAATTACCTAATCATTCTGCATTAGGACACAATCATGTCCTTTCAATGAAGCATCATTGTAGATAACAAACTCACCAATCCTAGAAGGTAGTACCAAAACTGGAGCATTCACCAATCTTCTTTTCAATTCCTAAAAACAATCATCACATTCTTTTCTCCAGATAAACATAACACACTTCCGAGTTAGCTTAGTCATTGGACTAGATAACCGTGAAAAATATTTAACAAAACTTCGGTAATAGCCTGCCAAACCAAGAAAACTATGAATCTCTGTAACATTTTTGGGTCTTGGACATTCTTCAAAAACCTTTGTTTTTTCAGGATCAAAAGTTATTCCATATTTAGAAAAAATGTGGCCAAGGAAACAAATTTTTTCAACCAAAACTCACACTTTCTGAATTTTCTATACAATTTATTTTCTTTTAAGGTTTAAAAAATAACCCTTAAATGACATTCATGCACCTCTTTACTTTTTGAAAACACCAAAATATCATCAGTAAACACAACCACGATTTATCACCTGAATCAACTGATCCATCACTTCAACAAACTGTTTAATTCTGATTCTGACCATCTAAGGATGCCGATTTAGAAGTTCATTTCCATCTATATACCTTCCTAGCACAACTTCCCTATTTCCTCTTCCGAAAACCATTCTGAACAAACATGTCTTAGATGAAGCAACATGGTAATCTTTAAATTCTATATCATTTCAATTTGACCATAAAAAATATTTTTGGATAATCATTAAATAGAATTTTAATTCCTAAAGTTATCTAAACCAACCTTTCATACCAACTATAAGGCCCTAGCCTTGAACATTATTTAATCTTGAGTTATTTCAAGAATACACATTGAGGATATTTTCAGGTGTAGATTTTTAGAGAATTAGATCATAAATCATGCATTAAATTCTACATTTAAACAAGGCGGTTACATAAAAAAAATTATTCATTTTTCCCATCAAAGGAGACATATTTAAAATAAAACATGGATTATTTCGTGACACTTCCTCGACACTGTCAACACATCATGTACTTTTCCCTTTACCTATGAAAAACATTTCAAAAACTTGGGATGAGCATAAAAATCTCATTAAGGTATATAAAAATACGGAAATAAAACATTAGTCCATGTATACATAATAATCAATGAAATCATACTTTACTCATTAAACAAAATCACTTTAAAATACCTCATAAAATCATTAATACATCATAGAAATCATAAGACATAAAGGTAACTTGAAGAATTCATAACATTCTTACATAGGGAGTAACCCTCATGGTTACGTTTCGAATACCCATCACAGTATATTCCCTAAATCTCTTTGGAGAAACCTTAGAATTTAACCCCTTCGCATTACCCAATGCATTGGAGAGCTATATCGGGCTCACCCGCCCTTATTTTATCACAGAACCACCCGTCTTCATAAACAATGCCCAAGAATCATAACATAATCGTACCACATAAAACATGCATAAAGGAAACATAGCATTTCCACATTTCAATCACAAGATATCAATACAACCCATTGATATAAAAACATTATCAAAACCATTTTCAATACCAAAATAAAATAAAAGTAAAACATGTTATTTATTTTTCATAAAAAAAAGTTATGGCTTGTAGAGGAAGCCGAAACTCAAATAATGGTCACGGCGGCGGAGAAGTCGTTGTCACCGCATACGTAAGACAAAAACATTCATTTTGTCGTTTAGTAAAACTCTTCGTATAAAAAGATTCATTTTTAATAAAAGTAAATGTAAAAAAGGGTGTTTATACACTGTATAAAAGAAAGTTGTGTATAAATCAAAATATGCCTCAATGAATGGAGATTGAGACGAAGTCCCTTACCTCGTGTCCGACTTGACTCGACCGTTCTTTAATCTCCTGAATAATAAACTTGAGATAATTTTTACTTGCTTAAGAACATTTTTCAATTTAATTATTCTTTTTATATAAATTATTACCATTTCATGAACTCCATGTAATTATTTAAGTTAATAATGGTCATTTTGTCAATCATTGGTACTTGAGTCAAAAATAAACTCTTTATAATTACAAGTTGTTCATGTTGTAAAATATACATTATATCCAGAATTATATTCATGATTTAGATATCATATATATCATATATATCTAGTATATACACATATTTATAATATTACATATCATTTAGAGGTAATAAATGAAATGAACCGTTCATGGAGACGATAAGCCATACGTACGAATGAACGCTACATTCATTTATATTTCGTATTTAATGGAATTAAATAATAATGACATAAAGGTATATTATAATTCCATTATAATATCATATATAATATCATTAACTCCATCCTTTATACGTCACACATATGGCATTAATGAATCAAATCACTTTGAGGGGGCGGTAGTCCGCACTTCCTAAAATGAAGATATCGCGTTTACCCATAATGGAAAACATAAAGGTATGGCATAAATGAAAAATACATAAGCTTAAGGAAAACATAAACATATTATATATCATATATAAATATAGTTACATCTTAATGGCCACCTTTGATGGTGTTAGAAGAATATTGAACAATCATTGTTTCGCGAGGCAGATATTTGTCATCCATGGAAACAGTTTTCTCTTTAACCATTAGATGTAGGTGTGTGTAAGTGTAATCAAATACTTCTTATAAAAACATCCTATCATACTGAAGATACTGGTTTTTTTACAAAATAAATTAATAAAAAGAGTTTAGGGGGTTGTAGATGCAAAATAAAACATAACAACATTAGAGAACTATTTACCTTTAAATCGGGTAACTCCTCATGGTTGGAACCAAAAGGGTTTCTTGAAGAGCTTTCTGCCTAACTTAAGGCTTCTAGAATGAAGAGAGCGATTTGTAGAGACAAAATGAGCAGATATTGTATGAGCCAATGGCTTGAGAGGTGTGTTTAAAGAGGTATAGGTGGAGGAATTTTACAAGAGGAGAGGAGGGGCACTCTTGGAAAGTTATAAAATGTTACTTTATATTAAAATGATTTTCAGATTTTAAAGGTCTCACATTGATATATTTTTAGGACAAGGTGATAATGGTTCTAAATATACTCATCCAATAGGTCTTTGAAATGTTTATGTCTTATATTTTACATTATCTTTTCATTTTATTTAAATCGTTCATTAATGTGGAAATCACTGCATCATCATGATGTCATAAATAATTTAATTTATTTAATGTATAAAAATTATAAAACAAATAATATGATATAGGAAATATTTTTATCTTTCTAATGAATATGTATAGTCTAAGAGATCATTTATGTAGACAAAACTAAAAATGTTTTACAAGGGTGATACATTCTTTATTGATATTCTCCTTTCTTTAAAAATAAAAAGATAGTGTCACTTTAACCCAAAAGTGATTCCATGGGGTCCCTAAGTTTGGCACAAGTCATCCAATGGTTGGACATGACACAACCAGTATCATTAGGACACAGTTTGGGATCAGTTTTTATTATTATGATATTATTTTATAATCCTTAACTACCCGATTACTAACTAATCAAGATAATTAAAGATAATTACCGTTGTCACTATTCATAATGTTCAAAAACAAAAGAGTCATAATTACATAATTTGGACCTTCTGATTACAAATATGGAATCCATTTTACCAAATTTTAAACATATAAATTGCAATAATTAATTTAAAAATAATTCCCGTTTTCAAAACAAATAGCGGGTTTTTTTGAAATAGTATCTATGAAAAGTTTGGCATGTGTTTATGCCCAATTACAAAGTGAAATTAATTATAAATACCACCATTGGATTAAATGGTAAAAATATTTTCTAATTAAACTTTAAGACCAATTAAAATGATAACCTAACCATATAATTAAATTAGATGAAAAAGCAGTTTTCATGTAAAATGCAGTATTTTTCACTATTCATCAAAAAATGAACATTGTCAAAAAAATACATAAAATTTATTGAAAGTAAATTTCAATGTCCCAATCATAAATAATAAGTTTATTTTGAAAAATAGAGGTTATATAATTTTCAAAATATATATTTAAAAATGGTTCGCTATCTAAAGGCGGTAAAACAATCTTTTAAAAATATTAGAGAATTCTATACATAAGATTGGATTTATTCTCATTTTAAGCCTCTTAAAACACTATCTAATTCATAAATATACATAGATATGAAAATATATTATTCATTACTTACTTGTTATGTTACATGTAATGTGATATTGTGTGGCTTTATATAAGAAACAAAAGGGGATTTCTTTATTATTTTCCAAACTAAGGTTTTTGAATCTATATAATGATGTAATCACAAATAAAAACATTACCATGGTTTTTTCCAAATTATTTCATCAAAAGAGTATTTTTTTCATTATTTTATTATTCAATGGTCCAAAAATATTGAAACATCACACTTAGTAATGTGGAAGCTAGTCATGTACATAAAGAAAGTATTTTAAAATAAAAAAATACAATATAAGTTTAACATAATTTGAAAAGGTGATATAAAATTAATAAAATAACCTAGAAAAAATATTATTTTAAAGGTTAAGACTATATTTTTCCATGTAAACCCTTTGTAAAATTTGTTAGATCACTTCTGGGTCACTATGATGTCCTAATTCACACCATATATTTATATGGTATTTAATTTTTACCCAAAAATTGGCTTGTCTCAAAAAAATATGAAAAATTCATTTTTGGATAATTTATATATAATGAATCCAAAATTAATATTTATTTATCAAAATAACTTTTAAAATATTTTAATTTTAATGAATAAAACTATAGTAGATATTTATTGATAAATAATGGGTTTTTTTAGAATAATATTTTTAAAACCATTGTAAAATTACATTTGACATCATGAAAATTATATTATCATTTAAATATAATAAAAACCAATTAATTGTTTTATTTTATAAAAATATAATTTATTTAAAAATTCATTAATTCATCTAAGAGTAATGTATTAATAAAAATTTCATATTACAAATTTACAATTTGGGTTTTATCGTATAAAACTATAAATGAGTTGTAAACTGATAACGAAAATATGAAAATATAACCATTATTCTATAAAATATACATATTTTTATTATTAGGGTCTTGATACATATACCTTTATTACTCCATCTAACTTTGTAGAGTAATGTGTATGATGATGGTATTTTCATGGGGGGTTCAGTGTACATGGTTTGGGCTTCAATCTTGACAAGCTAGAATGTCTCTTATAAATAGTTTCACTCATGGTTTAGATGTCAAATCTCAGCTTAGTCTTGGTCATGGGAAAATCCCATTGATTATATCTCCAACTGAAGATCTTATAGATGGGCTTCATATGGTATGATCATAATATTGAGGACATCAATTCCATTGTCTATTTTAATTAGATTTATCAAAACCCTATATTTATACTAATCATATGATCATTGGTCAATTGATATATTATGAATGATTATGATGATTAATTGCTTTTAATCTGATATGAAATAATATTCCAATGAAGGTCAACTATTTTCTATAACCATAATAGGGTATTTAATTCAAGAACAAAATTAATTTTATTTAAAAATTTTCATGTCATTACAATCTCCCCCATTCACAAATTTCAACCTAGAAAATTTTCATTTCACATACTAAATTGATGGGGGTAATTATGTATCATCACCTTCTCTCATTCCCACTTTTGTTATTTAAACAATTGTTTGGACCTTATTACTTCCACTATTTTAACTTTCTTATTTTGAAGAAATTTGTATCTATGAACAAATATTTTCAACGGCTTCCCCTCATATGACATATCATTATCCAATAGTACTGCCTTAGGATTTAGAACACGGGAGGGTTCCGTTATGTACTTAATAAATATGGATAAATGGAACACATCATGTACATGAGGTATATTAGGTGGGAGATATAGTTGATAAGCTACCATTATGATTCCATCAAGGATCTCAAAGGGACCGATGGTTTTTTGACTAATCATTCCTTTTCCCCCAATCTCATTGTTTCTTCCATGGAGATATATGTAGGAATAACTTATCTCTATACTCAACCTCCAGGTCTAATCAATGATCATTAGCATAGTTATTTTTTGACTCTAAGAATGCTTTATGTTCTACTGTATGGTATTGACATTTTCCACCAATTCCTTGACTATTTTAGGTCCCAATAGTATTCTTTCACCAACTTCATCACAACACGTAAGGTTTATGCACCTCTTCCCATAAAGGTCTTCATAGGGATCCATTTGGATTATTAATTGGAGACTACTATTTTATAAGATCTCAACTAGATTAATATGTTGATCCCATCCTCCTTTGAAATTCATTGAACATGTTGTGAACATGTCCCTAAGTTCTTGGATAGTCCAATCTGACCGTCCATCGGTTTGAGGGTGATAAATCACATTGATTTTCAAAACAATATTTTGATAATTTTAGAGAATCTTCTAGAACATAGTATTAAATCTAGGATCTCGATAAGATACAATCTATATTAGTGTTCCATGCATCCTCACCACTTCCCTAATGTATTGATTAGGTGAGATGTTCTCTTGGATTGCAATAATGTGATTAGTCCTTGAAAGATGATCCATGACAAATTATATATCATAATTTCATCCCAATGTATTTGGAAGACCAATGATAAAGTCAATGGTTTTGTTTTCCCATTTACATATAGGGATGGGTAATGGATGCATCATCAATTTTTTTCCTTTCATCCATTACTTGCTGACATAAAAGACACTTTGATTTACATTCAATGATCAAATTTATCATATTTTCCCACAAATATTTATCTCAGGTATCACGATACAAATTATTTCCCCGTTAATGGAAATAGAAGGTCGAGCTATGTGCATCATCTGATCATTCCTTCTTTATCTCATGACTTTATGGTACACATATTCATGACCCAAATCATACAAAGCATTCTTCATTAATTTTTAAT
Organism: Viscum album; assembly: GCA_963277665.1. Taxonomy (NCBI): domain Eukaryota; kingdom Viridiplantae; phylum Streptophyta; class Magnoliopsida; order Santalales; family Viscaceae; genus Viscum; species Viscum album. Next base: position 180,557,840 of record OY728125.1, on the reverse strand, counting down.
TGTGATAAAATCCATTTTCTTATAGCTTCCAGATTATTCTAAACTCCCACGTCATCTTTTTTAGCATCATTTATCTTCTCCAAGAGGTATGGTTGTGAAATCATTTATGTAAGGATTGATGATGTTCCATCCTTTATGATTCTCATGTCCATACTTTTTAAGTCTAAGAATATTGCATCCTTATCAATTCTCATTAATGACTAAATTTCTTGATACCTTATACTTAGAGTGTTTGCTATAATATTTTCATTCTAATGATGGTTATAGATTGATATTTAACAGTACTTTATTGGATCTAACCATATTTTCTAGCACATATTCAGATTTTTCTATGTGAATATATACTTGAAGATCGTATGATCCATGTATATTTCACACTTCTCCCCAAAGAGATAATACCACCATATTTTTATTATGAATATTACTATAGCTAACTTCAAATAATTATTTGGGTAGTTATATTGGTGAATATTAAATTTCCATAAGCCATAGGCTATCACTTATTCATTTTAGCATTATTACATACCCGAAGACCTTAATTGAAGAATTTTTGTATACCAGGAAAAGTTCCCCACTTGTGGGTAGTGTACGTGAAGGTGTAGTGATAAGCCTCAATTCAACTCCAAAAGTATTTCTTCATATTAATATTTCCAAACAAACTTGACTCCCTTATGAGTTAGCACGGTTATAGGGTTTGAAAATCATGATCATTTTTTCACAAATCATCGATAACACCCAACCAATCTAGGGAAATTATGGTAATTTTTCATACATGTTGTCCTTGTCTATACATTAGTCCTATATAACTTCTATAATTCTATTTATATTTCATTTTTTCTGATAACATTTCATAAGATAGATACATCCTTCAACATAAACTTACATTTCCTATACCTAATGCTTCCCATTTTGTATGGTCTTTATAATAGTTATTTGATTCTCCTCTTCATCCTCCTTTCGTTTAGAGTATATTAGAATATAACCTATAAGGAAAACTAGAAATTCATCAAGGTAATCTATAAAGAATCAATTCATTATGTCCATAATGATTTCTGGAGTATTAGTGAGTTTGGAATGGAATTTCTATAAACTCATAATTCTAATAGATTGCATAGAAAAAATTCTTGGAGATATCATCCTTCATCAAAATATCTTGATAATACCCCAAAAAAGGATCCAACTTGAATAAATATTAGGCTCTGTAAAGAAGATCAAAAAATCCATAAATCTGTGGAAGATATAATTTTCTCTTAATGGTGATCTTTTTGAAATCACAAAACACAATAAAAAGGAGAATTGTCCCATACATATTCTTGGTGAAGTGGACTGGTACACCCCAAGGTAAATAACATGGGCGTATGAACCCCTTTTCCCTAATTATCTTGTAGTTTATTCTTCAGGTCCTCAAGGTCCACAATATTCATTTAATATAGAGTCTTGGATAATGGAAGCTTCCTAGGTATAAGATAAATTGAATATTCAAACTCTTTATTGGAAATAAGACTATGAAATTATTTATTAAATAGATTAGTGTATTCCATTAGAATGGTAATGTCTTCAAGGATGATCATTTCTTTAAACTCAATAATTTTAGAATGATATGTTTTCTTGTAGAGAAATAATATCCATGCTTGATATCTTGCTGAAGTTTCATGATATGGAGAGTGATTTTCTCTTCACAGAAATTTAAGTTTGTTATATATTTTGAAGGCCAATCCATACCCTAAACTGCATCAAATTCCACCAAAGGTAGTATTACAAGGTTCTATGGGATGTTTAGGACACAATATTTGATACGGGAGGTGTAATATTCATGGGATAAAATAATTTCCCCAATTTTAGTTTTCAATGACATCTCTATTTACATGATCTATGATGGTGTTCATATAGTTCTATGAGACTTGTGTGATATGATTGAAAACGTAGAACTGTTGGTGATAACCCTACCATTCAATTTTGTATTCTTGTTTAAAGCATTTAAATTATCCAAAATAAACTTAGGGATGATAATTTTCAACGTATTGGACACATAAAATGTAATCCAATAACATTAAAGAGATAAATTATAAATGAAATGTATTTCCTAAACTTTTCAATTTTTAGTCTCTAATCAATGTTATATATGATCAATTTCCTAACATAAACACTTATATGGATTTTTTCCTTTAATAATGGTTCAGAATGAGATTTGGAATTTAACTAAGAATATCCCCTGGGAGTTTCAAACTATGTATGCAACAAGGCTCATTGTCATTAACAATTTCTTGATCGAGTCTTACTCAATATGGTGATTTTGGTTGTTACCCATAGGTGCATATGTACCAAATCCACATCCACTTATAGTATAGAGACAAATATTCTTTTTATTAGTAACCACATACTATATACATTAGAAAAATTTAGGAAAGCCTTATTATGTTTAGTCATATCCCTAAGTAATTTTCTGGAGTTTTCTAATCCAAATCCAAAAAATAACTAAACCTCCTTTTGACACTAACTACGAAAACCCTTGTCTTTACTACACATTATTTTATGATTTAATACATAATAATACACATATTACAACCCAAAATATCAATATGTATGGTGTATTTGTGTAATTATGTACACTAAAAAACAAATTAAGAAAAAGAGGTATATCAATATTTTTGAAAACATCATTAACATGCTTTGAATATTCGATCGTTTTAAAAATTGCATGGGATTCCAAGGAGACATTCATTGGAAATCAGTGATCTATAAATACCGATAGGGTAATAAGAAAAGAATAACATGAATAAAGTATTCCATGTCAGATAATATTAATTTAAATAGGATATAAAAGGAGGTGGAATAAAAATATGTAATACACCAAAAAATAGAGATTACTTATGTTTTTGTTTATAACCTTTAGTGGAAATGGTGATGGTATTCACCATTCAAAGGTTTGGCATGGGAAAACCACAGGATAATTTCTGTAACATAACTGGGGCACATAATGAATCATGGAAATTACTAATGAGAATGAGAGGGGTCTCTAATAACATGGAATTCATAAGGGCAATAATTGAGATATTTAAGAACATAATATGACTAGAATATTGATGAATTAACATTAATTAGACAAGGAAAATTCTTGAATAAAAACTCTTCATGGAAAATTCAAAGGATAATTTCAGCAACAAAATGTGGTAAATAATGAATTAGGGGAAGGATTAACGAGGGTGAAATGGGTCACTCGTAAATTATAAATCATAAGGAAAATAATAGGGTTTTAGAAGAGTATCTCCCATCAATATGAATTTTATAACAAAGTGAATTACATAAATATGGTGCCTGAATAGAGAGGGGAAATAGAGGATACCTTACCATGAGAGGGTGATTCCAAAATCATGGGAGGAGATTCTTGAGATCTTGGGGGTATATGGGAGAACAATAGTGAGGGAGGGAAGAGAAAAGAAGTGCTTAATGTTTTTTTAGTGTAGATAAATGGGATCTTTGGGTAGTATAGATAGGAAGAAAGAGGGGATTTATTTATTAAATGCCAAACATATTTTTTCAAATCTATATAATAAAGTATTCAGAAAATCCATCACATGAATTTCACCCTTGGTATTTTTCAAAAGAAGAGTTTTTCAATTTTTTATATGTAAAAGGTCTGAAATTTTTAAAATATTACACTTTGTGATGTTGAATTCAATCATGTTCATAATGAAATGATATTAAATCCTTAAAATATTATATTGGATATGGAGGAATCATAATGGCTTTGTAAAACTGATCAAATAATATAAAAAAATTAAAGGGGAAAATCATTATCTATGGACTACATTTACATCATTTATTACATAACTTTTGGGTCACTTTAATATCATAATATGAAGTTTATATCTATATTATATTTAATTTTTAATTGAAACTTCGACTATCTAAAAAAATTCAGAAAACAATACTATTGGTTAATTTCAATGTGCTAATTCATAAAATATTATTATTTTTCCAAAAATAGTTTTCTGAATATTTTAATATTCACTTTTATAATAATATTCAACATTTATTGAGAAATGATGGGTTTTTTTACAACAATAGTTTTCAAACACTTATAAAAATTACATTTGACTTCATAAAAAATACACTATCATTTAAATATAATAAATAATATTTAATTGTATTATTTTATTAAAATATAATTTATTTTTAAAATTCATTAATTCATCAAAAAGAAATGCCTTAATTTAAATTTCATATTACCATAATACATTTTGTGTTTTATCATATCAAAATAAAAATCATTTATAATGTAATTACAATAAGATGTATATATAACCATTATTATATAAAATATAAAAATTATATTATTATGGTCTTGATACATAGCTCTTTATTACACTATCAAATACCATTGGGGTACGGTGTGCGATGGTGAGATTTTCATGGGGTGGGTCAACATACATGGTTTGAGTATTGATCTCGGTTCCTCACTTAAATGGTTTCATTTGCACTATATTTTTAGGATATCAGCTTGGGATTGGTCAAGGGAAAAGACCAGTGACGATATCTGCCTCACAAGATCAGATAAATTGGTTTCATAGGTCACAATCCTTCTAGATGCAGGTGGTAGACTCTGAAGACACAACAGCAAGGGAAATGTTTTGACACTGAGGAAGCAAAGGGTTGGAGTAATACAATGAGGCACCGGTGGGATCCGCAAACTCAAAGCCATATCATTTGATGGCGGCCGACCACGATTGAGATTCTTGATGAAACTGAGGGAAGCCCATGTACTGTTGTTGCTGGTGCTGACCTTGGGGCATGAGACATCGCTTGGTATATGCCACTAAGGGGATCCATCTCTGGCTTGTGAGGTATGGAAGCACCCCTGTTCGGGGCATAGGTGTCGATGGTGGAGGGAGTCCCCACGGAACGGCCAGGGGCTTCTTGGGATGGCACACCAAATCATCAAGAATTTCCGACACCTATTCAACCTTCTCGAGCATCACCGCAAACAAAGCTTGCGGGGTTTAAAAATATAACAAATTTTTCAACGATGCGTGGAGCGCAAGTGATGTCGGGAAAAGCGGCATCGACTGCAGGGGAAATCCCAACCCCACCATGGGATGGGAGATGACCGTTCTAGACTGCAAATATGACAATCCGCCTTGCGCCGCTCAAAGCTGACACAACCCTATCTCTTGCCGACAACAGCCTTGCCACGCCCACAGTGCAACAGGAAACCCCATTCGCATCGCGACGCCTTGTGCAAAGCCTTACGATCAGGCCGAGACCCGAAAACCCTAAGGGGTCGTCATCATCTCTTTTTTATTACTTATTTATTCTACCATGCATCTGTCTGTATAAATCCATTGGTAAAGATTACAACCCCTAACCTTTAGATTATTCTATAACCATTTTGCCACTTCTTATAAGTATTTTACCACTCCAACAAACTCTTCATGTTGTACCTAAACTGTATTTAAAATAAAAATAATATATTGATAAAATAACAAATAATTATATCAAAGAATAATAAACAATAATTATAAAATATTGAATATATAATAAATATAGAGTAAATATATAATTATTAAATAATAATTAAATAGTAATTATATAGTAGATAAAAAATAAAAAAAAGCATACCTAATTAATAAAAAATAAATTGGTAGTAAAATGATAATAAATTTTAAATAAATAAAAAATAAAAAACTTTAAATGATAATAAGTTATAAAAAAACATAATAAATAATAAATAATAAATATATAACTATATAATAATTAATAATAAATAAATAATAAATAAATAAATAAATAATAAATAAATAATAAATAATATATGAATATTAAATATTAAATAATATATAATATATAATATATAATTGAAAATTATAAAGATATAATAAAAAATTAATAAATTAAAATTAAATAATAATTAATAAATAAGAAATCAATAATGAATATATAATATAATAGTATTTATAAAAAATAGATATTAAGTTAATAATAAATTAATAAGAATATAATAAATAGGTAAAATATATTAATGATACCTTAATAATAAACAATAAAATAATTAACAAGTAAATAATGATAATAATAATAAACTAATATTAATAAATAACTCAATATTAAATAAATAAGTATTAAAGGAAGAAAAAATCAATATATATAAAATAATAAATAAGTAGCAAATAAACATTAGATAAATGCTAAATAAATAATACATAATAAATATTAAATAGTAAATAATGTATAACAAATAGAAAATAAATAAATAAATTAACAAATAATTAATTAAAATAAAATATAAATAATCCATTAATAATAAATAATTAATTTTTAACAAATAACGAATAAGTAATAATAAATAAACAATAACATCTAATAAAATATAATAAATATTAGATAAGTGTTAAATAATAATTTAACAATAAATTAATAATTCCTAATAAATCCGTATATAATAAATAAGTGATAAATGAATAACTAATAAATGTACAAATAATAAATGAATAAATAATGAATGAATAAATAATTGTTTAATAAATAATAAATGAATATATATTGAATATATATATAATAAATAATAAATTAAAAATGAAAATAAATACATATAAATAGATATACATATAACGGATTTTATATAAATATATATAAACATGAATTAATGTTAAATAAATATATATAAACACAAACACACATATATAATTATATATATATATATAAACAAAAGTAAATATATACATATATTTCAATATTATATATATACATACTTAAATATAAAAAAATATTTACAAATGTTTATAAATATAGAAAAATATAGATAAATATTCATAAAAATATATAAATATCCATTCATGGATACAATTAGATATACTTTTAAATAAACATTGATATATATATATATAAATTATAAACAAATATACATTAATATATAGATGTACACAATATATATATATATATATATATATATATATATAATAGATAATAAATCATTGAAAGAGGGAAGACCACAATAATTTCAACATCATAAAATCAACAGGAATGTAAATTTGTTTAAAAAAATCATATATGACATAAAAATTATATGAATACACTCTTAAACGAAGACAAAATCTCATCGAATGTTCAAGAATCATGGTTTACGAAAAAACTCAGTTTAAAGGCCTTTCCGACCTCTTTTGACCATTAAAAAATTGTGACCCCCATTCAACATGATTTGGATCTCATCACATGCTTCGATTTGATAAGATGTAGAGTCAAAACAGACAACTCGATCAAATGTTATGGTCGTCTGAAATTGAAGTTTGATTTTCAACTTGTTTTAATATGAGAATAAATTTTATTCTATCAATTATTACCAAATTATTATCTATTGTGTTTGTATTTCATTTTAAAACTTTTTATTTGACTTTTTGTGGAGCTAAAATGGACAACCATATCAAAAGTAATTGTCATTTAATGCTAAAGCTTGATTTTCAACTTCTTCAAAAATTAATTTAAGTCGACATATAGATATATATTATTAATAATCAACACATTATAATTAATTAATATTTCTAAAGATAAAAAATAAATGATTATAAATTATAAATTATAATTATTAACAAAAATAGTATTTAAAGATTTTATATTTAATATTTTTTCCATTAAATATTCACCAGTTTTTTGAAAAAAAAATAATTAAAGATAAAATAAGTCTTTTAAAATAAAAAATTTAAATTACTGGGGTTTCCTTAATAACCACTGATAAAAATATAAAAAACACATTTTGTGATGGTTTTAATAGCGTCCTATAAAAACCCATTGTAAATTTTTTTTTATGAAACATTTAACAGTGGTTTTGAAAATAGTCGCTAAAACACCGCTACAAAATCCATTTTTTTCTTATAGAGTGTGGTAATGAGTAGTTTGATCCAAAGTCCATATATGAATAGTTATTTACTTAGATACATAAATCCCATCATAATTCCAACTTATAATATCTATAAAACATAATCAACTTTTTAATGCAAGCTAATAACCAAGTACAAACAAAATTCAGGTTAGAAGAAAAATAAAAAACTATTATACCTATAAGGTAACTTCTTAAATGCATATAAAATATATTATAGAATCTATTTAAGTACTATTAATTTAAATAATTCAAAAAAACTAACAATATAATATTTATATTAATGAATAATATTGATGGGTATAAACTAAATAAATTAATATTTAAATAATTTAGATTTGAGATAACATTTAGGATTAATTAAGAAAAAGTATATCCACATCCAAATTTACTCATAAAAAAACATAAAATTTCACTATTATCTAATATGAAATTTTCATATTAAAATCTATGTGGATTTAATAATAACTCATTCATGTTTTAAATATGAGATAATTTATGAAAAAAATCTATTTTCAAATAACAAATTATTCATATATCATGTAAAAAATTTACAAAAACTAAATATCACTTTTCGTAGTTCCTTGAAATGTATATTCAGGTTTTAAGAATCATTACTTCTAGGAGGTTTCTGTTAGATTTATTTATGGAACCAAAAAAATCCAACATTTCTTTATTCAAAGGGAACCTACTTTCCAAAGGAATGCGTTCATTAAGATTGAACTTCACGATACTTAAGAACATTCATTGGTCGATAGGATGGGAGGTCGGACTCATCAAACCCTTTTGGGTGGAATTATTGTCTACTACGGGACTCTATTTATACTTTAAGATATTTTCGTGAATCCTTATTAATTCACCAAGTATATCATATGTATACCTCAAAATTTTCAATCACTTATTTAGCATGTGAAAAGTTTAAAATCATCCGTATGTATTCGAGGTTCTTCATTAATGGAGATATTCGTTTGTATTCAAGGTTCTCCATCAAGGGTATCCTCTCGCATACTACTTAGAGATTATTTTAATCATCGTTATGATAATACTAGTTTTTAAGCCACTCAGTGGGGCACTCTGGAATTTATTGTCATCCAGGGAGATGAAGGTTTGGTTTGATCTTGGTATCGTGCCCATAAAATGGGCTACCTATGTATCCTTGTGAAAGAAATCATAACCCCCGTAGTTCGGTGCAACATAATGGGACACATAATTCCTTTTAAGGATATGTGATAAGGACTTAGCCATAAAGTTTAATGTCATATGGTATGGAAATCTAAGAGGAATGTGCTTAGTCAAAACATAGTGTGGGACTTATGCTGAAGCATCCCAAGGAACATGGAAAGGATATGGGTTTCCAAGTAGGATCAGACCCTGTTGGGAATATGGCCCAATGAGAACAGGGTTGATTTAAGGTATTGGGTTTGAACCTTAAGGAGGCTTCCAACATAACCCATATAGATGGAAATTAACACCCACATAGTTCGAAAAGTCTCAAAGGAGAGTATTTTCCTCTAAGATAAATGAGTTTGGGCTTACTTCCTGAAAAGGATGCCTTGGTGATTTGAGGGTTTAATTTGGGTCTTATTTCTAAGGAGGATTCCAGGATTAGGAATTTTAGGGTTGGATTTCGGAACAGCACATCTAGTGAGCTCGGTCCCTGAGAAGGCATCCTACGTATCCCAATTATGATGGGAATCAATGTTCTTATAGTTCATTCAATTTTGCAAAGGTTGTGACTATGGCAAATCTCTAAGACCAAGTGAGTCATGCTCGGTGTGAGAAACAAGAGGATTTCAAAGATTCAACAATGGAACTTACACTTTTACTCCTTCGCTGGTGGATGAGGGTGCACATATGCTTGCCAAGGTGAATGACTTCGAGTTGACCCGAGAAGTGGGTGAGGGGACCAGCCTTCCCTCTGTTCTCTTCACATTGGACAAGGGTCCAAAATAGAAGGAATAAGGGATGAAGGTTAGGGGCTTACACCAGGATGGCTGCCCATGGTGACAAAGCCCAACGAGAGAGGGAAAGGGTAACAAAAGTCCCTATGCCCATCTCCCCTATGATCGTTGGCACCAAAGAAGAGAGGAGGAGCAATGATGCTACCTCCTGTAAGAAGAGATAGGGGATTACGCCAGGATGGTTTCCTTAAAATTGATCCTGCTATGGGAGGTAGACTTCTCCTATGCTTCCATGGGAAATCAAGTGTGAACCGTACCTTCCCTACCAGATACCTTAGGTTCTAGGTCATCTCTTTGAGAAGGGAGAGGCCATGAACCAAACCCTCCCCCAAACTGGGAACTTCCCAACACTGTTCCTAGGAGAAAAGTCCATGTGAATGTCGATACACAAACCCACGGCCACTCTATGAATCCTAACCCCATTGTGAAATAAGTGTGGAGAAACTTCTGACTATGGATATACAACCCCAAATAAGAGACACACTAATGTGTCTTTCCCAAAGGATGGATAAGTCAGGAGGTTTTGGTGGAGGTATCAACATAGTCCCTTTCATAAAAGGGATCTAAGGATGATGAATCCTTGCCATGAATGGCTTTAATGAAGACTTGATGGCTTGTAAACTGAAGAGAATATGTGAAACAAAAAGGGGTACCCAAGTAAGTAAGTGCACACAAGTATGGGCGCACAAGCAGGCTTGGGAGACCTGATGTTCACTCAACCGACAAACAAAATATATGTTAATACTTGGGTGAGACATTGCTTGAGCCTTCAAGTGTATTCACAGGTGGTCCCAGTAGTGGGCGCTCAAGTTCCTATAAAAGGAATCTGCGGCGTGCAAGTATTTCTGACTTGGGTAGGTTGGGAACTTTAGGTGCGCAAGTGTTATGGTTTTCAAACACCAAAAGGACTTATGTACAATGATCCTCCCTTAAATCCTCTGCTCAAGGTGTTGATGAACTTCCTTGAAAGATTCCGAAGATTGGAGAGAAGTACTAGGGCGATCAGAGTAGCAATTGGCCTTCAAGGAAATTCGTCTCTCCAAATGGAGGCCCCAATGGTCAATTTATATGCAAATATGGGACCTTGGGAAAAAGAAATTTGGGCACGCAAGTATGTTGCACGACATTTTGGGGCACACAAGTAGGCTACGCACCGACACACTTTAGGTCTAACTAAGCCGACTTAAAACTAATGCCTTTGAAAATCATGATTTTCTTCACGTAATTTCCCATATTCTTTCTAAGGGGATTCCCTTTGTCATTTTTTATACTCTTTGATGTAATGGAGTGTCAAGAAAATCCCCCCCCCCCCTCAGAATTGGATCCTAAATGAAAAGAGGATCCTATACTAAGGTAAAGTAATAAAGTAGAAAGAAAAGATTACTGGGGTGTGCATGTATTTTTCACATTGAGTAGCTGGCCACAAAAGTTTGTAGCGCACAGGAATATGGCGCGCAGGGTGACAAGCTTCACCTATATATAACGGATTCACTTCTACGAAAAGCTTCAAAACTTCTGAAATTTCAGCTCTCGGCATGCAAGTCTTCTTTGAATCAAACGCTTCTATTTCACCGTGCTTCCTTTGAATGTTTTTAGTTACACTCTATAAGTGGGGCTCCATACTTGCACGCCGACTTATACTTGCACTCTTAGTTTATAATTGCATTCCTTAATGCCTTTAAATTTTTTTTGTCAAAGCACCAAAATTGATCTTACTTTAAGAGATGATTTCTGTCTTTTTGAAGGTTCAAATGGCTCCCAAAAGAATTGGAACTGCTGATGAGCTCATCGAAAGGAGGATTGATGACATGATTGATGTCCTTGGTCATGATTACATTGAAACTTGTGATACCACCCCACCAAAATTAGAAAAATATTTGAAGAAGTATCATTTCAACTTTCCCTAAAGCACCTATATGCCTTTGTATAGCTATATCCATTTGCAGGATGTTTATATTCCAAATCCAAAGAACTATGTCCCACATTCTTGGTTTCAAAATTATACCAAATTTTCATCGGCAAATGTTTCTATTGGGGGCTCATTTTCTAACGCTAGGACAGTAGAGAAAGATCATATTATGCATCATAGCCCATGTGCTCCAAATTTGAAGGCACACACACCCGAGCTGCAACCACATTGTTATTCATCCATCTTCCAGGATTATCATATAGATCAATCCAGGGGTTGGAAGAAAAGTTGGGACTTCCACCCAGGAGGAGGTTTAAAACCCGTGTGGATATGAGCATACTGGGTTCGTAAGAAATGTGAAAAATTTACAGATGACTTGAAGGGAACTGAGATTTATGTGGTTGTCTGGGTTGGACAAACTTATGTGTACTTGAATGATGATTTTGTACCGGAATTATTAAGACGATGGATCCCAGAGACTAATTCCTTCCATTTAACACATGGAGAGGTAGGCATCATCTTGTGGGACATTTATATGATTTCTAGAGCTCCAATCCTTGGAGACATGCATGATGAGTTCATTCCTCCCAAGGTGACATGGAATGCCTCGGAGAAGAAACCGACTTTGGTTCGTGAGTTGATGAAAATATTCAACAAAATCAAGAACAAAACCACCATGAAATCTCGCACCAGTAGGGATATTATTCTAGAATAATGGATGAAAATATTTTTGACAAAGAAGGAAATGGGTCCCAATTACACCCATCTGACTAGCTGTCCAAGGGATGAGAATAGAGGTACCCCTGATACTTTTTGGCCAACATTAGAGAAAGGAGAATTTGATAAATGAGGATATGAAGTCAACCCCAAAATTCCTGAAAAGACACACCTGGAAGGTTTCTTGGACATGTGGCTCAACATGTATTTATTACCAGTATGAAACTCCAAAGGAGGCATGATGCTAGGGACCTTTGTAATTGCAACTAAGCGAGCGGAGAAAAAGATGGTAGGGTTGGCTACTCTTGTTTTGGCAAAGATTCATAAGAGTTTTCTACACATTTACAAATAGAAGTCTACCTTTAGAATAGAGGTACCATTCCAACATTTGTGGGGATTTATTTCTACTCACTTCATTGATTATGTTGTACAAAGGGGAGTATAGGTTTTTGGAAGTTCTTTCCGGCTATCTATTTAGGATTTTTCTGGTATTTCACCCTTGTCTTTGAATGCTTACGACATCAAGGCTTGATTGAACATGCATAAGAAGTTATATTTATTTCCTTATGGGAATCCACCTATAAGTAAATTTATTGATGATGGGATGGCCAATTGGAATTGAGGGAATATATGCTAGCTTGTATAGATGGCGTGTTGGCCACCGGAATTGACAGAGAAATCATATGTGAGGCCTATGCTCCTTATAGATTTGCGCGTCAAGTCAAATGTTTATAATAGAATATTTTATCCTCTCTTGTGCATGTATGATTAGAGAAACACCCAACGGATTCCCAACAACTATGGTTTTTGATGTCTACGGATAAGACTAGAGAAATATTTAATTTACTCATCGCAAATGCAGTAAGTAGATTGACTATCTCGTATGCTGAAAACTAGGTTGTATCTTACCCTGAAGGGGTATTAAATCATGTTGTACCAAACATGGGGTTAAAGAGAAGTAGCAGGAGGGAACCCCTTCATTTGGAATATAATTCATCATCATCAGAAGATGACTCGCAAGAATCAGTGGGTGGAGGTGATGATGCTCCAAATTCACTAAAGAGACCACATGTCAGATATAACCCTCCTTCCAGAATTAAGAGAGCCACTCCATCATTCCCTACCAAATTTGTATTGAGGAGATATGGTCTCCATCATTATGAAGTGTGTTGAGTTTCATTTTATAATCCCTCACTTTTGACTATGGGTGTTGAAAAGAAACTCAAATCCAAGCTTACAAGATCCTCTTCACAACCCTCTGACATATATTCTGAATATATATGATCAAAGGCTGTTCAAACATGGAAGAGTCTATATTATGATGCTGAAACCATGTGGATGGATCTGTGTGAAGGACTACATATTCTAGGAGTAGGGGATTTGTGGGATTCTTCTGACATTATTCTTAAGGATAATACTAATGAGTTGAGGACTTACATTCAAGAGATGGAAATGCTCATATATGCCACTGATGAATCAATTACTACCACAAAGAAGGTGAAGGAAATGATAGATCATGGTACCACCGAAAGGATTAATCCTTTATTATACAAAGGGTGGCATGAATTTGCTGATCATGAGGATGTAAGATTCCTTTCTCTCACATTCTCTTCCATTTTGCAACTTGAAATTTAGTCAAAAAATGGTTACTTAGGATAAATACCATCTTAACGTACAGTTGGGTTATGTAAAGACAAATGAAGTTCCTTCACCACAATATAGCC